>JAJQWJ010000002.1:58656863-60050196 GCA_023637945.1 Phaethornis superciliosus
ATCCTTGAGCTGATCCTACTCTATGGGATTAGGCATTAAGAGACTGTTATCATCCATATAAACTTTCTTCACAAAAGAAAACATTTTCAAAGGTTGAAAAGAGGCGCAGCAGTTTTAAAATACTTTAAAGAGAGAGAATGGCAATGATATTGACACAGATACCTAGAGTTTCAACTTCAGAAGTGTTTCAGGCATTAGTGCAACTGAGACTAAGGATGCCCAGCACTGCCTCATCAACATGGCTCACCAAAAACAGTGGCAACATCCACATTCAGCAGATGCTTTTGAAATCATGGCCACTACTGCATGGCATTGACATTCACAAGCGCTGTGTGGATGGTGAGCAGGAGAATGACTGGTAGAAGAAATAACATCTCAGTAAGTAGGGATTCACCTTTTTCTGACCAGTATTCCTGCTCTGTATGTTGTCTTCCATTACCTACAACTAAGAGATCTGAAATGGAAACCTTCTAGCAATACAGATATTATGAAGACGACTTTAGCAACCTTACTCCATTTGTGCTCATGCTAGAAGTTAGAAGGAGACCATTTTAGCAATTTGTGAAAGAGCTAAATTTGACATTTGATTCACCCTATTCTAGGATTTTAAACTGTGATGTAAATTAGTCAGAAACCAGTCTTTCTTCCATTTTCTCTTTTCAAAATGTAATACAGTTAAATGACAGAGATTAATTACTAAAGTAATTACTGTTGGAAAGCAAAAGGACAGTTGTATGAGACAGTCTCTCTCATGATGACCAAGTCTTTCTTGACAATTATGCTTAATTCCAACAATGATTATTCTGTGTGGCAAAATCTATCAGCACAAGGGCACACAAGCATTGATGCATTCTCACTCACTGGGAAATATGAGAATGAGGTAATTACATTTGACTGAGGCTCAGACATTTTCATTCCCAGGGGCATCTCTAGGACCTTTTTTGGAGGGATACATATAATCTCCTCCCTTCCTTGCACTGAGTACCCCATTTATTCCACTTCTGCTGCTCCTTTAGTCAGAATTGAATAAAATTAGTCCTTTCATATGTAGGCTACAACTCCTCTCTGTCTTGCACTTATACACATACCACACACACGTGCACAGAGATTCATATACATGTGAAAATTCCTGTCTCTGTCTCTCAGCATTTATGGGTGTTTGAAACTCAGCTGCATTGTTTCTAGCTAGAACAAGGAAGCTGTGTTCTCAGATCACTGAAGATCTTGCTCTATTCACTAAACAGTAAATGATTCAGTTACTTGGAGAAGAGGGCTAAGAAACTATTTAAGTAATTGCTGATTGATGTAACTTTACCACAGTACGCAAGTACCCAAATTCACTGTAAATAAAGTGCAACCACTTCTGAGGGCAAGATACTGTATGACATTCTTGTGGTTGATTATCTCTCTTTCAAATAGCTGGGCTAAAATTTGCCAAATGGTTTCTTCCCTGTAAAAAACGAACAGCCACCATCTCATTAGTCAGAACTGAAATCTTTTATCCTCAGTACTGGATGCCACTAATATGTCATGAGAGGCAGATGATGTTATAGTCTTAAAACGAACAGTTCATTCTAAGCACTGATAGAAAGAAAATGAATGTACCCTACCACGCTTTCCTCTATTTCTCCAAGTTTCTGTGCTAACCAGACACAGCTGCACTTTAATAACCTGTAAAGTATATTGGGAAAAGCTTTCTACATAAATGTGTGTACCTAATTGTGCGTGCATGTGTGTGTGTGCATGTGTGTGTGTGTCAGAGAGCGAGAGGGAGAGAAGAGGCTTCAGGCTCTAGTGCTTCCTTCCAGGTGTCTTCGTCTGCATGATTTCATCTGTGAACCATAATCAACTTCCTTAATGAAATACGTAATTAACATATTATAATTGTGGTAAAGATGATTTTGACAGAAATCATTTTCCATATCTAATACTATGCTAATTTAATCTGTTCCTCACTCCCCGACATGACCTTTAGTGATTAAGTTTCATGGCAGAATTGTTTGGGGGTTTTTTTCGTTTTTTTTTTTTTTTTTTTCTTTCTTTTTTTTTTTTGTGTGTGTGATGGATTGATTTATCCACAGCAGTTGATACTCCTTTCCTTCCATGGACGTAGTTTTTCTCTGTGCCTCCACTACAAAGGGACACCACAGTGAAGACTGGACATATGGAGAAGAGAAGTGGGGGCCCACTGTGGGGTTTTGTTCCAGGTGAGGTCCTGAAAGCTGATGATAGGAAGATTCAAGGCATGAGGTGATTAGTTTGACGACCAACGCAGCAAACTTCTCGCTCTCATAAAAATGTCTGTAACATTTTTTTTTCCAACAGAGAAAAATATATGGCTTGGTAAGGAACAGGGAACCAAGAAAGATTCATTAGACAATGTTTATATATAACTAGAAAGTTTATAGCCATTTAAATGTTAACTCTCTTTTCACTTCCACCTACTTTGAGGTTTAATCTCCAGGAATCACTTTAAAGTGAAAGACATGGCACTAGCACTGTAGGGAAGGCTTTGGTAGCACATTTCTGCAGCATGTCAAGGAGGCAATTTCCTATTCTTCTCCTGAGATCTGACACTGAGTGGATGCTGGAAGAGTGAGCAAGTTTATCAGGCCAAGGTGGAAAGCTGAATCTAGACAGAGTATTAAACTCCCAGTTTGCTTCCCTACCAAGATGATTTGCTTCTGATGACAACAGGCAGAAAATAAAGAGGACCTCAGTTCATCGTGGGCACCCACCAATTCTTTTTTCCCTAGAAGGGAAATGAAAGCTGTTCAGTGAACTACCTCAATCCTTGTGAAAAATCTGGGATCCATTTGTTTTGAGATATGGAGGCTATTTTTCCTTTATGGGAAGGAGGCAGACTGTGGATAATAATACAGGAGGTAAAGCTGGAATACGTATTTTAATGCCACCACAGTATTGTTCCTCAGAATACATTTGCTTTTGGGCCAAACTATCACAGATGATATGCCTTTATGAAAGCAACTTTATGCTCCAACTGAATGGATCTCAGTACCAAGAAGTCTGTATCATCTCAAATTATTCTTTTTCTTCTGGGCACTTATTTTTCCTTCATCAATTAGTAGATTGTTATCATGCTAAACTCCCATTTCCATTTCCTCATGATCTGCTAAGCCTTTTTTTTTTTAACTTTTAAATTTTTCTATTTGGATTTCCTCAGTGATCCAGCAATGTAATACACAAAGGTAAGCAAAATGCTGTAAATAAGGTTTGAATTAGTCCACACAAAGAGGAACTTTTGCCTTCATTAGTCAAAGGTGCAATACTCTCCATAGATGCTGGCCAAAATCACACTCATACTTTTCAACTGCTGAATGACACCACAGAATTTTTCCATCACCACCTGTGTATATTCCTTTTGGCATTATCACTTCTCACTTTTCAAATTTCTTCCTCTAGTTGGATATCTGTTTTATTCTTCAGGTTATCTCCTGTACTCCACTTTACATTACTTGAACATGATTTTCAATTTGATCTAATTTACCTAATCCTGGAAGTTTGTTTTTTTTTTTAAATTCAATCCTAATTTCTAAATTGTCCAGATACATTACAAGTTATAACATGATCTCTGTGTGATCAGTATTCTGCAGACTAATTAGATCTATTCAATTATATGGAATAAGAAAGAAAATGAACAGCTGATGAATATGATAATGTTTATCTTAATGAAGCATTGTTTGAGCAACAGATTCCTAGTGAAATCTCAGAAAAGATCCTAGAAAGTCCATTTTATTATATACATATATGCATGTAATTTTTAGTAGAGGCTGGAATATTTAACATTCAGAAGAACAAGGAATGGTGCACAGGGAATAATGACAAGGAAAATCAAAGACTTCTGTCTCTGGAAAGATAGACCAGGACTCTTCAGCCCATAAAAGAGATGAGGTAGAAGGATCTGAGAAAGCTCTGTAAAATCATGGGTGGCATGTGAAAGGTGTACAGAAAACAATTTGCTGTTTCTGACAATACAGAAACTAGAAAGCAGCAAGTAAAATGAGTAGGTATGGGATCTTGGCAAAAGTATGCACATGGTAAGTAAACTCAGAAGAAAAAGTCATTCTGGTTGATGATGATATTCAGATAGGTTCTCAATGTAAATAGAAAAAAACCAAAACAAAACAGGTTTATTAGATATGAAAACAGAGCTTCTGGTTAAGATTGACTGATTTTAGAATTTAGATTTCCTCTATTTTAGAGAAAGTTTCTTTTCCTTATATGTTTCACCTAGTTATGAGAGATTTTCCTGGGTTTCAGCATCATGATTTTATTCCAGAACTTGTACTCACGTGATAGAGTGACAAAGTTTGAAAATATGGCCTTCATATCATGTTGCAAAAAAAAAAACAAAAAAAACCACCCCAAAACAAAAAACCCAACAACCCCAAAAAAGTAAAATAAATGCAGTAGTTAATGATCTTTTGTAGTCTGAGGATTGACAGAATGTTATAATTTTTAATTCTTATTGCCACAGAGTTATCAATGCATGTTTTTCAAATTAAGAATAACACGTAGATTAAAAACTCTTGCTAGGCTACATCTGGATTGGGGTCTTTAAAATTTTTATGCAACATGGGTCTGGGGTTTGTGAGGTGAAGGTTTAGTCCTTTAGTCCTTTGTTACTGCATTGTCTCATCTCTACTCACCTTGCAGAGCACAGTATGCCAAAAATCTGATGGTGTGGCAGATCAGGTCTGAGCTACGTTTGGCAGATCTACATAGAGGAGCTTATATGTCAGACACCTATGCAATACTCCCTGCTATAACTAGTGCATGTATATTTCTTTCATTAACATAGAAGTCAAATACACACTTTTGGGAAACACTATCTCCACACTATCCACACACTATCTCCATTAAATTAGACTAAATGCATGATATTAAGCTAAATACCTTAACATAAATATTTGCCCTGCAATAATTTACACAAAAATCATGGTACTGCAAAAATGACGTGATCTTGATTTGCATTTGGCTGCTCAGTATTAAAACGACAAAAAGGCTAAGAATTGTAGTTTTGGGCCCAGTCTTCAACTGGTACACATTAACATTTTTTTCCAACCTGATTTACACAAGTGGATGACTGGTCCCAAGATAACAGGACATAACAAAATCCTGGAAATCAAATCTTATCACCAAGTTCAAATTTATAAAATAAAAAGGAAAATCTATTTGAATTGACTGCTGATGTGATTCAACATTGTGAACCTGTAAGACTCCTTTTTTCTCTATCTTTGCAAATAAAATTGTCACTTTTAAATTAACATAGTGCCTTTTCTTCAAGTTTATTTCAACATAAATTTGTAAAGCTGATAAAATTCTCCTTCACTGAAGATGAAGTTTTTCACGGGAAATTGCAATGGAAGCACAGTGACTTCTGTTTTCAGCCAGCTACTCTTTTAGCTAGATTATCTACACTCAACTCTTTTTTTTAATGCATACACTCTGCTTTACTATTTGAACCCATTTTCTTTAATTCCAAAGAAACATTTTTATCAGGGAGGGAAAAGTTCATTTTGCTGGAGACTAGAATACAGTGAGCTTAGTTCAAAGCAGATAAAAACCTAAAGGGCAGGGGAAAGACGGTCTAGTGGTAGCTTGTGAATATACATATCTTGTATCATTTTCGTCTCTGTTTTCCCTGGGGAGATTGCCCTGTGAGTTTTTCCCCTTTCTGTACTAGCACTTCTTCCCACTATGCAATTTTCAACATATTCATATGTCATCTTGAACATCTTTGTATTCCTTGGAAGTTCCCCAAATGTTCATGTGGGCTGAGAAAGTCATAGACACTTCAGTCAGGATTCTTGATAGACTCTTGAGCTGCAAGGCAATTCATACCTTTGGCATCCCATGATGTCCATCCAGTAACTCAGCCCTATCCAAGAAAATTAAATCTCAAATCTGTATTATGGAACTGTGTTATGTAAAAGAGCAGTGTGGCATGGTTTTTCTGCCTTGAAAAGGTACTGTGGTGAGCCACTAGACTTACATGGTGTCTCTAAGTGGACTTTATGAAACAAGTAAGTGGATTCTGAGGGAGGTATGGTCAGGATAAAATGAATCTGAAAAGGAAATACCATAGTGGGGGCTGTGGGCCATATTTTAAAAGGTCAAGTACCTAACATCTTTAGAAATTTGGCCCTGCATGTCTGTGTTTCTTCTGCATTTTTGGTAGGAGGAGAGGAGTAAGGAGGTAGTTAAAGATGTCAGCACAGGAAAGTTGCCAGGGTGGTCTAGGTTTGTAATGGGCTTCTTCATACCTCTTTCACCTCTGGGATTTTTAAATTTTCTTTTTTAACTATATTGCACTGTTCAGTTTCTTGCTTTCATCAACTCCTGTAGCATAACTTGTTATAGCATAATGCAGTGCTAAGCAATGAAATATTAAACAAACAGAGACACATTTTATACTCCTCCACTACTCCCCACCACCCTCAAAATAACACAGCTAAGAGGTAGGTAGAAGCTGCTAATATGGGAGTAAATAGATACCTTCATGATGAAGTAATACAAAATATGTTTTTTATTGTGACTTTAGGTCATTCATTAAAATTGATCTGCCAATTAAATCAAGGATTGACTACAATTCCTTACAGATCTCACAAGGAGGGAAAACAGAGTTTATGCTGGAATACTCTCACCTCAAGTTCTTCAGCCTACCCAGAGGCACAAATTCTGTAGCCATTATGTGTGCCTGACTGCAGGGTAGCATTTAAATATCTGTTCCATGTGACTAGAGATGTGTCAATAATTCTAAAGATAGAGATGTGTCAAGAAGCAGTTGGCTGAGTCAGCTAACTGCAATATTTGCTGACTCTTACAGTCACATACAGTCACTGAGCCACTTCCATTCAACACTTCAATTTTGTTGGTGTACTGATAAATTGACAACACATATGGTACTGCATCTAATTTGGAGATGAATTGTATTCATTTTCATTCCAGCTCAAGCTCCATGCAGTATAACAATATTGTGCTTAAGCAAAACAGCCCAGTTACACCAAGGAACAAATACTTATTTTAAGCATGTTTCTCAGTTGGCTGTGCGATATTTCCACTGGCAGCAGAACCAATATACCTCCAGAAAAAAAACACCAGCTTCTTTTAAATTAAAAATCCTGGAACTAAACCAGATTTAGCTGAGGGGAAAACTGGGACCACTGTGTGTATATCTGTGAATTTATACATAGTTTAAAGGGATGCTATCACAAAAAACCCCATGACTATCCACTGTGTCTGATTTGGATTTACTGTACCCTCAATTATTAGAATAGTTTTAAAGGTTTGTTTATTTTTCCTTTGCTATGGAGCCATCTCAGATCCTGAAAGATGGCCCAGATTCACTTCTGTTGCCAATCAGCTTTTTTTTCTGACTTACATTCATGATCACTGTGCTGGGGGAGGACACACAGGAGAGCAGCAATGTGGAAAAAGACTTGTTAGGACTAGTGGATCAAAATCTGGACATGAGCCACCAATGTGCAGTTCCAGTCCAGAAGGACAACCTGGGCTGCATCAAAAGAAATGTGATCAGCAGATCAAGAGAGGAGATTCTGCCCTGGTGAGATCTCACCTGTAATACTGTGTCCAGCTCTGGAGCCCCCCACACAAGAAGGATATGGACTTGTTGGAGGGTGTCCAGAGGAGGGACATGAAAATTATCAGATGGCTGAAGCATCCCAGTCTTATGAAGAAGGCAGACTGAGAGAGTTGAGGTTGTTTAGCCTGTAGAAAGAAAGGCTCCAGGGAGACCTCATAGCAGCTTTCAAAACATGAAGGGGGCTTACAGGAAAGCTGGGGAGGGACTTTTTACAAGGGCTTGTAATGAGAGGACAAGGGGAAATGGTTTTAAACAGAAAGAAGGAATATTTAAGTTAGAAATTAAGAGGAAATTCTTTAGTGTAAATGTGGTGAGAAACTGGAACTGCTTGTCCAGAGAAGTTGTGGAAGCTCCATCCCTGGAAGTGTTCAAGGCCAGGTTGGATGGGACTTTGAGCAACCTGATCTAGTGGAAGTTGTCCCTGCCCACACAGAGGGGTGAGAACTGGATGATCTTTAAGGTCCCTTCCAATTCTAGCCATTCTATGATTTCACTATGATTTCACAGAGTTGAACAGGTAAGGGTAAACAAAGGAAATTATTTCTATAATTTCTTGAAACCCATCACAATTTTCCTGTTACTTATGTCCACTCATTGAGGTAACAACAAGATTGAGTGTTGGTGGGCTGGGGACCAGACCACAAGAAGAGTGTATAAAATCCCATTTTCCACTTTTGGCTTTAGGACTTGCATTTCACCAGACCTTCACTCCAATACTTCTGTAAGTCCTCCAGGCCTCACATGGCAATGGCAATACACAGTTTAGCAGAAAGGCAATAAGACTCATTGCCATCAGTGAGCTCTGCTGAGGTTGGAAGTTTGGGCATTTCATGAACAATATGACAAAATTCAGCTTAATCCTCTAAGAGAAGAGCTTCCTTGCTGCAGCTTGATAATGTCTTTTTTGAAGCTTTCCACCTTTGACTAATCAACTTATAAATTTAGGTAGTACCAGGAAATCATGAGCAGTTTTATCAGTATCATTTTAAACTCAGATGCAAAACATACAAATGGGATTTATCATAATGTTAGAAGACCCGGGCAACACAATAATGAAATTGTGAAGCTCGAAAGACAGAGCTAAAACCAAATCTTCCTATATCATGTGGAATCATGTTTCATTTTATGTATGATAATTTTTCCAACTTTACAGTGCACCAGGAAGCAACTTTTTGCACATTAGGCATCTGTGAGATTAATAATTAATTCTTTCTTTACTAGAGATGCTTACTGGAGAGTTTTGTAAGCAAAGCCATGACACAGCTCCATATTCTCTGTTAGTCCCGAATAAATAAAAGTCCTTGGCAGGGTTTCAATTCAAATGGGAAAATCATCCTCAAAATAAAATTTAAAAATCCCTCTCCCCCCCCCAAAAAAAACCCAACAACCAACCACCCAAACCCTCTCAGAAAAAAAAACAACCAAAAAACAAACAAACAAACAAACCAAAAAAACCCCAACCCCAACTCCCCCCCCAAAAATCCAAAAAGCGATATTCTGAGACTGAACATTAAAAATTACCAAAAAATGGAAATCACACCATTAGATTTCCAATGAAGTGTCCTCCCCTTTCCCAGATACTCTGACTAGTATTTACAGAAGATCAAATGCTTTAGTATCACTTGTGTAAGGGGTAGTGATTCCTGTAGTCCAAGGCTTAGCAGAGAGAAGACTGAGCATCTTGCTTTCTGAAATATGACAGTCTGAAATGGTTCAAATGTTTTCCCGGTGAGATATTTATCTGTCTGAGGAAGCCATTTGATCAAAAACAAATCTTCCTGAAGGAAAATGACAAAAGATAATTTAAAAAGATCATGCTAAAATGCTTCATTGATAGTTTGCTTTTTCATTTGAGAAAATAAAATTATTGCAAGAAATGCTTACCTTTCCTGGTCACTCCTTTACCTAATCACCTGTCTGGTTGGGTGGTGACTCCTCTCCTGTTTAACAAACAAGTCTCCTGCCTAGGGAAGCACCTCCGGAAAAATAGATTGGGTGCTGGAAGTTTCCACCATCTCATCTCAGATCTCAGCCTGGAGAAAAAAATTGCTGAAGAATTGCTTAGGAACATCAGTAACAGCCCTGTAGTGCTGTTGAAGAGTTGGAGGCCCTTGTCTGCTGTTGAAGTTGTGCACTTTAAAAAGCAATGCCACAGATTTCAAGTTACAAAGACATCTTTCAGTTTCTGTTTACTTGTGTATCAAGGCTGAGACTTGAATGGATACTTGCTCAACATACAATACCTTCCACATGTAGGCCACTTTAAGTAGATATTCTTTAGTTCTTTCCTTCTTAAAAATAAAATCAAATACTAATAATAACAGGGTCTTTTCTTTCATCGTGTTGGAAAGTTTATGTATTCTTATCCCCTCCTCCACAAGTCCTTCAGGGATTATTTAATTATGGTCTTGTAGAAAGCTCTGCTGTATGGGATTTGGGTTTATGGGAAGTTCAGTTTTGCCTTTTCTTCTCTTTTATTTCTGCTGAGGGTCTCTTATGCAACATTTGACTGTTTTATTTTTATGATTTAAAGCAATAAATTGTGTTTTAGAGAAAGAAAGGAGACAAGGTCTTTTTTGAATTTGCCTTTGTATTTCCTAGAGTACAGAATGCAAGCAATAATTTCTGGCTGTAACTTATATATATATTTTTGAGTGGGCGGAGGAAGGAAATTACTACCTACTTTTTATATACATATATATTTTTTAACAAAGCAATAGGGATTTATATGGACACAATTGTTTAGAAAGTCCTAGAAGAATAATTCTGAGATGATGTGAAGTTATACACATATGAAAGTCTTTCAAAAAGTCCACATGGCTTACAGTCTTCAGATTTTAAACAGCTTCTGACTTTTATACACATAAAAAAATGTTTAGAAAAATGACATATTTTTATTACTTTTATCTGACAATCTAATTGAGTCCCAGGCCATGCATATATCAAAAAGCTGTTATCAGCAGTGGCTTAATGCAAGGGAGGGGTACCCATCCCTCCCCATTTCTTTTGCTTAGCCCCAGGGCTTGGCTTCTTCATGTGAAAGGTGTCTGAAGACAGAGAGAAATCTTTACCACACTGCATACAGCAAGAAAACAAATCTCTTCCCACCCACCACCACAACAAAAATATTCTCTGCTATTCAGTGAAACAATTTAGAATTATGAGTTGCTTTTGACAAATACAGCCCGCAAGGGCTTTGTCACATAAATCACACACTATGTGACCCTAAGACATTTTTCCATTATTTAATATTTAACAAAGGATTTGCACAATGGTGACACCAGGCCAATCCTAAACCCATTTAAATCTTTAACTAGCAAGTTTTTAATCGAGGGGTGAGTAGATGAAATAGCTTCTGCTGAGTAACACTTATTTTTCACCAAATAGATGCAATTTGAATGCTTCTCTTCTCCATAAGAATTGTTGGCCATCTAATTATGTTAGCAGTAGGTAATTTTACATACCGAACAAAATCAAATTATTACAAGCCAAATAAAGTTTTTTTTCTACTTCTAGAGCTAGAGAATAGTTCATAATAATGGTTAGATGGGTGCAGATAAAATAAGAGCCAACCTGTGCCTCTGAACAGAACTTTAATACATCTAAAGCAAACCTTTTGCATGCAGACTAATTGCTCTCATAGCAGAGAAGTCCATTTTTGTGTCACACATTGAGTGAATGTGCCAGTGAGTCTATGGCCACTGACTGATAAAACCATCCTGACTGCTGGAGTAAGGAGTATTTCTAGAACGATATATCATGTCATATGTACCCAGAACAATTTGGATTAATTCCCAAGTCTATGTATTCTACAAAAGCAGAAAAGGTCAGAAGTTTTTTTGTTGCTACAGGATACTCTGCTACTATATGTACATTAAATTAGATTGCACATATGACAAGTTAAGGTTTAATGCATTTCAGAAGCAATTTAAATTTTAAAATTATTGAAGACAATATTTTACTGAAAAATTATATTATCAAAACAAAGAAAAGTTTATTTATCAAAACACTAACATCTAACTGAATATTTTTCTTTACAAAATGTTTACAATAATTCTTAATGAATAAATAAAATTGCTACAATTTGCAAATTATATGTAAGTCAAATCATGGATTTTTATTTAGAAGTCTCCCATGTAGAATTATTTAAGAAGATATAGGTGTTCTATAAGGGCAACATCTTTGATGATCTTTCTGTAGAAGAGTCACAGCAACCCTTAGATATGGCTATATTTGGAGAAGCTATACAATTGCTGGATTTAGCAATTTAGAAATTCTTTTTATGAAAGCGGTAATGGCAGCCTTTGAGGATTTTTTTTTTATTTGACACCATCGTGATAAGTAGTTATTAGAGGGTTTGGATTTGATTCTAGCTGGCTGACTCTATTTGTATCAAGTAATGCCTTAAACCTGAATTGCCTTGTATTTTCAAGGGGACTTTAAGTTACCATAAAGCTGGAGTAATGATGAAAAATCCTTAATAAACAATTTTCTGTAGTTTTTAAATAGCTATTCAATCCTGATCCAGCTGTTTTATGTTGATATTACATAATAAAACAACTAAAAATCTGGATTAACCTGCTCTCTCACAGATTCTCTGAACACTGAGCTTTCTAAATTGGCATAAAACCACTTAGAGAGCTTTCTTCCCTGTCCATTGACAGGGAAGTCAGGAAGGCATCTATTTTCTAGCTAAAAAATAAACTCCAAAACATTATTTTTAAAACTGAAATAGCCCTGAATGATATCCTCAATTTGCAGTTTGGGATTATTAGGTTACCTGGATATGCTATGTTTTTCATTACTGACAACATTACTGTCTTTGAATAATAAACTTAACATACCATGTTGGTTAGCAAGATCTTAATAAAATCCCTTTTTATTTCACATGAGGTCAAACTTTGCTACCTATGAAATCAAAGCCAAAGCTCCCCTAACTTCAATCATATTAATGTTGCGTTTTTGTTGGTTTTTTGTTTGTTTGTTTTTTGTTTTGTTTTTCTAACATCACAGCTTCTAAACACTCATAAATTGGTAAAACCAGCTTTGCAGACAAGGAAATACTCTTCCAATTCTAACTTGTCTTAAGATGTATTAGAACTTCTTCTTTTATGACAACCAATTTTTTCACATCTGTGTGTGGATCTCTTTATTCCAGATGTAAGTACAATATATATATATATTTATCTAGGGATAATCACTAGAAAAATACAAACCTTTTCCTATGCCTTTCCCAGTGATCTAGGTTCATAGTGGGAACACTAGTCCTTTGTGAATAAAGCATCTATAAAAATTCAGTCAATAAGTGTTTAATAGAGTTATTGATGAAGTTTTATAGGGTCTTGATTCATAAAGGACTAGCACTAGCAGTATTGAACACTATTCATGATTTGCATTCTAAATCACCTTGTAAATTGATGGCACTTATCTGAGAGGAAAGTTAAAAAGTTAAGTGTTGAGAATTCACTGCTCAGGAAAGTAACTGATTAAGTACCAAACCAAACAGAACTATAAAAGGGATTTATGCCACTCAGAACGTCCTGTCTAATTGAAAAAAAAATATTTATGCCAAACTGTAAGAATGAATGTGTTTATGCTTTTAATTTATTTTTCAGTGGCGTGATTCTTAACATTCTGGCATTCTTGCTATAGAGGTTTGGGATTCTGCAGGTGATGCCTGCAGACACTGAGAAATATATGTGGATAATAAGTATGCCTTAGATAAGTTATCTGCACTGTGTGATGCTCTTCAGGCATTTCATGTAATGACTGTAGGACATATTCAGATAGAATATAGACACCTTACTTAATCACTGGCATTGCTGAGAATCCTTCTACCAAGAGGCTAGTTCAGATTGCTGAGCATTTGGGTGTTACCAGTCCATGATCCCTGTTCATTCAGTGGACAGATGTTACAGCACTTTCTTCTCTGTGTGTCTGAATTTAAGACTAGGACTATCCTAAAAGTACCCATACACTCAGAAAGGTGGTAAGACTCTCTGTATTGATTGTGAATTGCATATTTTGAGTTGTAATAATACTGATGTGTTGGTATTTTATAGAGGGTAAATGGGAAAAAGCCAATCATCAATTTATTTGAACGTAAGCTGAGGGGACAGTTCAGAGGGTGATGATGGAGCAAGTGCAACAGAAGAAGACCTGCAACCACCTGGGCTTAGATTTTGGAATGTGTTTATGGGACAATTTGTCAGGTCTGCCCTAAGGAAACTTCATCCTAGACCTTATATGTGCACTTCCTTCCAGTGTGGCTTCTGCTGTGTGGATGTTTCTGAATCATCTGGAGTAGTTTTAATTTCTTAATTTTCTTCATATACACCTAGTGAACTAAAAATAATTACACGAGAAAATAATGATCAAAGAATAGGACTCTAATCTACACTGGTAAAGATTGCAATATTAATTTCAAGAGGTGCCTGGATTATGACTTTCCTACATGATGCTAAAAGAGATCAGAAACCAGCTTTGTCTACTTCTTGAATAATGTGGAAATGTAGAAATCTTAAGAGACAGACCATTTACTTCAGATTTATGGAAGTAATTGAATAAACAAAAATCACTCGCACTATTGACTTCTCTGGATTTAGATCATGAAAAAGTTTCTCACGTGGTGGACAAAGCTATTGCAAAAAGATAACAGGAGACAGGTGGGGCAAAGAACAAAAGAAAGCTAACACATCCAGAGTAAATCATGACTGCAAACACATTTGGAAATACTGCTATTGATCTTCTGTGAGATAAGGATGTGAATGCCTGTACGCCTGCATATGCATTAGCAAACTTTAACCCACCTGCTGACAAGAGACTGCTCTGACAGCTGTTCCTTCAGTTGGAGTGTGTTTTGTACACGGTTACAAAAGATATGAACCTGCCAATTTGATAGATGGTCTCTTTATTATTGTTTAGAATAGGAAAAATACACTATTTTGGTATTTGACCTCTTCCATTACAGAAACTTGAAAGAAGGATAACAGAAATGCTCAAAGGACACAGAATGGTGCCATTACACAGCTACAATTCAAAACATACATGTTCAAATAACACAAACTGTATACAATGTTCTTAGAAAGCATGGCAAAGTTTGGGCCCTCGGCAGTATTATGTGTCACCACCTGACCACACAAAATTTTAGTGAGCATTGCCAAACAGACCCGACTGGAGAGCAGCTAAGTCTGCATTGCACTCAGGCTTTAGTTCTGTTTTCAAGTCCTTGGGCAAATAACTCAATCTGTGTACATCATTAACTCTACCTGTACAGAGGTGCTAATGATACTTACTTTTGTACAGATCCCTACTGGTCCTAAAGCTAAGTTGGAGGAATTTATGGATGAACTGACTCTGAATATTGGGATCACTTTTAAAATCTGAGTCAAATTTGAGGCACTGCCATTTTTATTTTTTTTTTTTTTTTTACATTAGAGTAAATCTGATAAAATGTGTTTGACAGTAGTGGTAAATTATAATAATTTCTTTTATGGAGAGACTTAACACCAACATGCTTGTACTCACTCCTGTATATCTGATATCAGTTTCCAAAGCTGATTTTGACAGCACAGTGTTGTATAATATAGCATAAAAACCTATTCCCTAGGCTTATTTTCTTCATCAGTACAACAATGCTTCCTTCTTCCTGCAGTACTTTTTCTGCACAGCTTGTGAACAGAAACTGCTATGTGTTTGTATGCAGCAAAATGTTTCAAAACTGGTTGGAGGCTCTATGGATTGCAGCAGCACAGGAATTAAAGTAAATCTTAGCACATTTGATTTGTGGAGTCAGATTTCTACTTATTCATATTACTAGTTAAATCGTAGATACTACAAATCTTCAGTCACCCAATTAGTCTTTAGCTATCGAAACCAGCGAGACTTTTTGTATGGGTAAAGTCAATTTACATGAATCAAAGTTTGTGATATTGGCTTTTTAGTTTTATTTGCTCTTTCAAACATTTACTTCAGCATAGTAATATTTAAGCATTTCATTTCAAGACCCTGCATGGATTGAATCAGCTCACAACCCTGTAAAGAGAAAAGGCTTCATATATCTTGGATACTGACCTTCATCTAAATTGACAGACCCTGGAGAGCTCTATCATTTCCAGACCCAAAAGCTTACCTATTCTGATCCCATGCAGGGGCTGGAGTAGTGAGTTCCCAGTCTACCCTTCTCTTTGTCCCACCCCTCCTTCCCCATCACATATACACCGCTTCTCTTGCTTGGCAAGAGGCAACCTCAAAAAACACAGGACAGAAAATAACCAAGACCATTTTTCCAACAAGGAAAATTAGGAAGCAAACCCCTTCAACATGTCACTGTCCACAGTCCTTTGGGAGAATCACTTCTGTTCTTCAGACAGATGCCCAAAGGCCCCAGCCTTACTAATTCTTCTGGTTATAATTGTTATAAAGTACATAGTGGAAGGGGATGCTACCATTCTACCCACACTGCATACAACAACAAAGGGCAAAACAGCTGGTCCCTAGAAGACTTGGAGCAATATGATCCACACCCATGAACCTCAAGGCACTCTGACTCATGTTGCACTTTGTCCTCTATAGGGTTTTTTCATAACCCTGTGTATTTAGACAATACTTGTTTGGTGCTTAAAGAACCCAGAGCACTTGAAATCCTAGCCATCTTCTGTTAAACTAAATAGGATCTTCTCATTTGCACTACTAACAGCTGAGCTATCCGCTTAAATGTAGCTAAATGTTATTAGTCATTATACAGGGAAATTTAACTTTGCCACCTAGAGAATCTTTATATTTATGGCTCCAAGAACAGAATTACCTGATTTCATCAGTTATTATCCACTAACATATTCTTCACATTATATCTAGTGTTGCTGGTTTATTATATTGACCTCATTTCCACTGTCACTGCAATTTAACTTCTGTATTTATATTTCACAGATATTTTATATAATTTTAAAAATTACAGCTGCAGTATGAGAGCAGTAACAGTCACACAGTAAACCTTGCATTCAGATGATCATCAGTGCCCCCAGTTTAAGGACTCAAGAGGAGACAACCTGAATAAAATCTGATTAAAGTGATAAAAATGGTCAGACAGAAAAATGAGGGGGAAGAACAGGGTTTGTAATATTAAAATCCTGGAAATGGTTTCTCCTGAAATATCAAGCATCACAATTTCTCCAACTGTGATCCACAGAGCTCTTGGAATAGTGAGCAGTCAGGGAACTTGCTAAAATGTTGTCTTCTCCTCTGCTGTAAATAAATAAAAGGAAGAAGGCGGAGAGATATTCCTAATATTGTCTTGGTCATATCATCAATTACTCTGCAGGACTAATAAAGTAAGATAGTGGGCAAAACTTGTGCATCTACATGACTCAGTAAAACAATTCCCATTACATACTAGCATGTACAGAAAGAAATGTAGAAGAGACAAGCCTACTGATTCTGGTGGCTGTGGAAAAGAGGAGACAGGAAGGTCCAAACCAAGAACCTAGACATACAAGCTGAACAGCTTTGCAGGTGTGTAGAAGCATGAACCAGGAAATCAGATCTGATTATTAAAACTGGGGATGGGTGACAAAGCAGTTGCTTCACATAAAGGAAATTTTGGAAATTCAGCAGTTCAGATGTTGGGATCATTACACTTTTTTTTCTTTTTTTTTTTTTTTTCTGGTGGGGAAGTTCCTATTGAAGCACTTTCACAATTTTAATTCTTTTGATTTAAATTATATATTTTTTAAAAATCAGTTATTTTAATGAGTTTAATTCCTGCATTAATAAATTATTGGACCAAATGAAACAGAGGAATAAACTGAAAACTGAACCACTTAGAGTTTCATAATTCTGATTGAGTTTAGTTAAGCTCATGTGGTTTGTCAAAAGAACCCACCAAAGTGAAATGACAGCCCACAATTTCTACTACCTTTCATGCCATTTCAAAATTTTCTTTAGTAAATTACTTCTATCTCAGCAACTTTGCTACTCCAGGGATATAAGATATTCCTAAATTCTGCACAATTTCGAATATTACTGTAAATCATACTCTGCAAAAATCTTTCTCCAAAATCAGTATCAGTAAGCAACATCATGTTCTAGAAATTACTGTCACTGAAAAAATAAACCTGCAACAACAGAACTCTCCAGATGCAAAAGAGTCTGAACAAGCCATTGGTTTATTTATGCATCTTAAATCCTCCTCACTCTGTTTGATAAGTATTTTAAATTGCCTGTTAAATTACTTTGTTTTGGCCAGACCTAGTAAAACACTTTAATATATGTTTGTTTTGTAGTTATTTGGGGGCAAGTCCTGATTATGTACTTTCTATAAAATTCTTACCACAATGGTGGAGTGGTTGATGCAGTGCTCACCAGTCAAATTATATATTGGTATTTAAATGCATTGGTATTGAGAATTGATATTGCTTCAAAAGAGGAAAACAGAAAGTCTTCCCTTCCCACATGCTTTAAGTCCAAGACTCAGCAGGGTTTTGCTTCCAGGCTTAGTTTTAATTTTCTGTCTGTTGGAGGAAGCCAAATTCTCATCTAAGGACCTGGAAGTAAACCCCTCCTGCAGGGCACTGAAGGAAGACCCTTTGTGACAGAACACCACTGGCTTTATCAGTGATGATGTGCTCTCTCTGGTTGCAACTTTTCAGACTTTCTGCTCTTTGATCATCGTCAATTTTTTTTTCTTTATCACCTGCCTTAATGTCATATCAGACTCAGTTTCTCCAAAAACTCAATACACACCCAGAAATAAGGCTTCTCTGTATATACAGATGACACTTTCTCATAGCCATGATCTATATGTCTTCCGTCCATCACATTCCCATCCTGAGACTTTGCAATATTTAGCTGTTTTATACACAGCAGCAAGCTGGTCTAACCACTTTAAAGTCAGCTTGTTCCTAAATAACTCAGATTAAAAGCTTTGAAACCATGATTCAGAATAGATGTCATCAATAGATATCATCAAGAAAAGAAAGACATGATTGAAACAAGAAATAATTCTAGATTTGATGTGAGAATCTGGCACATCCTTATTATCTGCAGTACATATTCACTCTGCCAAAATGCAGTGCTTGAGCAGTAAAGATATCGCATTGCAGCTGCTGAGGCATGAATCCAAGCTGTACTCTGTTTTTGTAACCAAAGTTGTTCTCAGTCACCTTATCCGAGGGTACCTGAACTTTAAGTCTAGAAACTAATGCTGTCTGCAAGACCCAATTCCATGGCCTTATTTATGGGACACTTTTGGAGAAGCTGTTGTGGTTGACTCATCTGTATCAGGAAAACCAGCATATCTGCATCACTAATAGCGTCACAATTACTTGGAATAAACAGGCTTTGCGGTGCAAATAAAACTAGATTCTGAAAATTAACTTGCAAAAAAGGTGAAAAAAAGGTATAAATTACCTATACTTATCCAAAATGAAATTAACTACATGAAATAGTGATCCTGTCTGAGGGCAGAAGGTGAAGGATATAGATCCTCAGTACTGTGCCATTGACTCACTTCCCATTTGTCCTGGCAATCATGAAAATATATGATAGACAGAGAATAACAGCCTTCTTTGTCTGTAAGTACAGCCAGACCTGAGTTCAGTCTAGAGTAAAGCTGTATTCAGTAATTACCTTTTGTATCTAATCCATAAAAGCCTGGTATTGCATTTTTGCATTGCAGTTTGCTTGAATTTTCATTCTGTGAAAGCTACTTTTGCATTACTTTCTGCCTAGTGGCAGAGTTTCAGGAGGAAAGATGATGACTCACAACAGAGTACAGTCTGCTGAAGAGTGAAGAACATGGGTAAATACTTCCTGAATCTGAGAAAGGAATTGAAAGTAGGCCTCCTACATCCTCAGTGAGTGCCCTAATTAAAATTAAATTGCAGGAATGGGGAGCTTGTAGGATCTTTCAATAACAATATATTTTTTATTGGACTCATCTAGATGGTTGCCAAGACAAGCTCATAATAAATCTACTATACCAGATCCTATGGAGATTTAAGCATAGCATGTAGATCTCAGCTAAATTCAGACATTAAAGAAATGCCAAACCAAATTCTTACTTCTCCTAAAATGATGCTTTTATGAACAGAAGCAGAACTTTGGACATCTGGGGAATTTTACAAGTGAGAATGTTGGCATCCACAAACTTCCAAATAGGTTTTGACTCAGAAACCTAAATTCCACCCAAGTGCAACACTACAGTCAGCAAAAACCTTCCACAAACAGGGTCTAAATGACTTCAGCAACATAGCACAGGAAGCCCTTTTTGTAGTATGACACAGGACAAGGTAATTTACATCCTCACAACAGAATTCTTTTTCCTCCATTCAACAAGAACAAGCATTTGTAGATGGTTCAAAAGCCCTTTGCAGTCATCAAGCTGCTGATTTATGTGTCACTGAAAGATAAGCAAAAAAACAGAGAAGATTCCCAACTGCAAATGCATCTCTTAGTCCAAGCAGAAGATGTTGGCTAATCGTGTAAGTACGGCTTCAAAGAGCCCCATATTTTTCCATGATGAAACAGGGAAAAATGGCTGAAGGATTTTTTGAAATTACCTCTTCTGATGACAATTTGTAAACAATGAGCACAATGAAATTCAGCCATGCTGATGAGTTCTTCCTCTTCTTTCTGCTGAAGTATCACATGAATCACTAAAGGATTTTTTTTATTTCTGCAACACACGCTTTTTGGATGCCTCATAGTTCTTCCAAAGAAGAACTGAGAATTTGGTATTCTCTATCACTCATGAATAGTGACTGCCAAAAATCTGGAGTAATTTATCACAGTAGAGTCATCTCCATCTCATCTAGCCTCTCATGATTAATCTTTTATTCCTCCTAAACTAATTGCTTAATTTTTGGATGTGAATTTATCATAATTCCATTGCTCATAGCAAATATGAGCATAAGTGAACCTTGTCTATCTCAGTATCTCTGTCATGGTAGAGGGAGAAAGGAAAAAACAAGAGCAGTCTAGAGAGGAAGTCCAGAAATGTGTTGGGGAAAAAAACCAGTAAAAAATTTTTATTTTTGGCTTCGGAAAAAAAATAGGTTTATATTGGATCTAATCTTTCTTTTAAAATAACAAACACAATCCAGAGTTCAACAGCAGACCTGGATATAAGTAGTCAAAAGCAATCTGTATTGTTCTGCTCTGTGATTTTTGTTCAGGTTCAGTGCTAGTTCTGAGAACTGAATTCATTAAGTTGAGGATTACAGCTCATTCTACCAATGATTTGCCCAAAATTTTCAAAGGTGTTCGAGAACAATAGCAAATCCTTGGTATGGATTATTTGGCAAAACCACAGATAAGAAATTATATGAACTTGCATTCATGAATTCCTCAGAAGGAAGGACATGATGGCATTATTTAATCACCAGTTGTGCTGTTTGCATTACCAGAGTAATTTTTCTTTCCTGCTGGAACTCAAATACCAACCACAGAGTCTGTTTTTTCCCCCAGATGACCCTTGACAGTGACGGCTTCCAGTGTGGCATCTCATTCTCAATATACTCTTGCAACCAATGAGCATGTCTCTAGTTTCCTTCTTCCTTCACCTACCTTTGAAGATTATGTCCTTAACATAATGGGCATAAATGACAAAAAGAAAAATGGAAACAAATTACTTCACATTTGCACTTAGTGTTGTAAAAAGTTACATTCCTTAAAAATAAAATATACTTGACCCTTTCCTGACAAATTCAACCACTGTTTTACTCATCATCTTCATCATATTCTCAGGTCATCATCAATCCCTGAATTTCTGCCTTGTTATGAACACATGAACATCATCTTTGCAGTGTGCAGGCACATATCATCATGCACTAAAAAAAAAGCAACCCCCTCATATATATTTGCAATCTTAATGTATTGCAAATGAGACAAGATGAAAAAAAAGTCATGAGAAAGAAATGCTGACACAGCAGGAGCTGGTAGAGAAAGCATCATCCTCCATACACTTATTTTCCAGTCACTGTAGGTTGCTCCATGGCTGGATAGGGATTGAGGTGAAGACAATTGGTCATGGCACAGAGGAAAACTGAGAAGAATTTACCTGGCAGGTAGTAAAGGCCTGCTGAGGTTACCTAAGCCTTTGTGGTGGAAATCTGGTGAGTCTGTCCACTGCTAAGAGCTTGGCATCTGTGGAAGGACGAGTCTAGGCACTGCAAAACTGATGCTCCAGGTTGATGGGGAAGGCATGAAGACAGCAAGCTGACTGCTGTGGATATTGTGTGTGCTTGCACAAGTTACTCCTTTGGATGTCTTCTCTGCAATGTCAGCGTAACTGTGGAAGATAGGTCTACTTTAAAACCAGGCCAGGGATCAAACGGAGCATTTTTTGTAAAAGTGCCCAGGAAATATGTGATATCAGCTGTGTCTGTGGTCCCCCACAGCTCCCAGTGCTGGTGACCCTGGAGATTTTAATGAAAATCTTGCATTATTTCACCGCAATCAAAATGAAACACTTTGTAAAGCTTAATTTTGTGAAAAATGCTGAGATTTGGACTTGCTTCAATTTGGAGTGAATCCATAGGTTAAGTTCTTTGAATTTCCTGTAGGAAATACCATTTTTCAACCAACTCTGCTCTAGAAGGTAAGATGAGGTTTATTGGCAGCAGGGCATGAAGGAGGCTCTGTATCACTATCTTTGTTTTAGTTATTCTTCAGACAAATTAAAGCTTGCCAGGACTATAATTAAGAAGATCCATTTATTTCATACAAACCATAGAGTTCCAGGTGTTGTGGCTTTCAGACATTACCATTACTTTGATTCCCAAAGGCAATCTCTAGTCTACTTCATAGAATCATAGAATCATAGAACTGGATGGGTTGGAAGGGATCTCAGAGATCATCAAGTCCAACCCTTGATCCACTACCACTGCAGTTACTAGACTATGGCCTTGAGTGCCACATCCAGTCTCTTTTTAAATATCTCCAGGGATGGAGAATCCACTACTTCCCTGGGCAGCCCATTCCAATGTCTGATCACCCTCTCTGTGAAGAAATTCTTTCTAATCTAACCTAAACCTCCCCTGGCACAACTTGAGCCTGGGAAAAGAGACTAACCTCCCCTGGCTCCAGCCTCCTTTCAGGGAGTTGTAGAGAGCGATGAGGTCTCCCCTGAGCCTCCTCTTCTCCAGGCTGAACACCCCCAGCTCCCTCAGCCTCTCCTCACAGGACTTGTGCTGGAGTCCCTTCACCAGCCTGGTTGCCCTCCTTTGGACCTGCTCCAGGACCTCAATCTCCTTCCTGAACTGAGGGGCCCAGAACTGGACACAGGACTCGAGCTGTGGCCTCACCAGGGCTGAGTACAGGGGCAGAATCCCTTCCCTGGACCTGCTGGCCACGCTGTTCCTGATCCAGGCCAGGATGCCATTGGCCTTCTTGGCCACCTGGGCACACTGCTGGCTCCTGTTCAGCTTCCTGTCAATCCAGACTCCCAGGTCCCTCTCTGCCTGGCTGCTCTCAGCCACTCTGTGCCCAGCCTGGAGCTCCCCATGGGGTTGTTGTGGCCAAAGTGCAGGACCCGGCACTTGGCCGTGTTGAACCTCATCCCGTTGGAATCAGCCCAACTCTCCAGTCTGTCCAGGTCCCTCTGCAGAGCCCTCCTGCCTTCCAGCTGATCCACACTGCCCCCCAGCTTAGTGTCATCTGCAAATTTGCTGATGATGGACTTGATTCCCTCATCTAAATCATCAATAAAGATACTGAACAGAACCGGGCCCAACACTGATCCCTGGGGGACACCACAGGTGAGCAGCTGCCAACTGGATCAGCACCATTCAGCACCACTCTCTGGGCCCGGCCCTCCAGCCAGTTCCTAACCCAGCACAGAGTGCTCCTGTCCAAGCTGCAGGCTGACAGCTTTTTCATCCTATCTCCTGCACTGCTCCACAAAATTCACAGAGATAAACTAGAAAAAGGCTGTATTTTTTGTTTTTCTTTATCCTTTATAAGCAGAGTAGCTGTTTTTCAGTTTGGTCAAACCCCAAAACATACTCACAGGTAAGCTGAAATTGTTCCAAGAATGCCAAGTAATCAGAAAAGTCATTTGAGAGATTTATGAGCAGATTCTAAGACAAGTGAAGAAGTCTTTACTTAAGATTACCTTACTCATGCTGATGTTGGTGATATGTTGCATTCTTGATGTCCTTTGGGATGAAAATACTGAGTAAATGTAACAATTATAAGCAGTATGGAAATCCCTTTTTTTACACACAGATTGGCAGATATTGTACTCTAATGTCTGAATATATTTCTCCATACTGATTCAGCTCATAAGTTATTATGAACTTTTTTTATTTTTTCTTGCTAGCATATGTCTGTTTTTATTTCACCCATTACTGGAACATGTACCCTTACAACATAATACCATAGCGGCCATTTTTAGTATAACAGATGGGAAAGAGGATGATTTGTCTTGATACTTCATTCAGAAACCACGTTTTGTTTATATTTTATTTTAGCATTAAAAAGCTTTTCAACCAATGGCATTTTTTCTTCTGAGACATTTTCTTTTTATTTTATTTTTTAGTGATCAAAAAAAACACACTTTTTTTTTTTTTTTTTTTTTTTTTTCCTTGCTTCAAGAACAAAATGATAGCACTGCCTGGGTGTTACCCATAGCAGCATGCTAACTTCTAACAGAAATCAAACATAAAAGACTGATGAATAAGAGACACAAAAATGATACTGTATAATTGGAAATAAGACTCAAACGTTAAAATCAAAGGCTGTATTCTTGATAATGCAAAGGAAAAAACCAAAACTTGACTGTTGGAGAAAAAATGCTATTAGAAATGATCAGAACCAGGAAAAATAGGAGATTCTTCAAAAATCAACATGGATTTTTAGATTTGGTCATTTTATCTTAAAAGCAAACAAGTAGGCAAATCAGGGAGTAACTTACTGCTTTGGGGAGGAAGGAACAGTGGCTGGTGTGGGGCTTCTCCCCATATGTGATTCATCCCCTTTTCTTTCTTTGGAGCACTAAAACATTTTATGCTTCAAGTGTGGATGGCCTGATGATTGCATAAGTATTCTTCATGGTGAATAGAGTTATTGTGCCTCTGAACTGAAGGTAGGACTTTTCTTGGATTTGTCTTTTTCAGACTTTGAGTAATCACTGCATAATAATATAGCGAGATTATCATGCTTGATGTGTATCTGTGGAAAGGAATTTTTATTCCTGGAGTTTATGTGTTCTGTACTGACAGAACAAATAAATCAAAGTAAAGTTTTACTGGCCAACTAATAGTATGTCTGGAATGTACCACTGGAGTACTGATATCCCTTAGGTGAAATAACTGACAGTAATTGAAAGAGCGAATCTGGATTGTGATGCGCAAGTTTTAAGTCAATATGTTGCAGAAACCTCCAATGTGGGATTTAGACCAGCTAATTTCTCCACTTTCTGGATTGGGACTGAAGTCAGAGATTCTATTAGTTCTGATCCTAAAGGGTAATTTATAGCAATTTCTACAGCAATTTGTACATAACTACAACTAAACCCCCTTTCTGAGTTCATTCAGTTAATGAAAATATTGTGGCTACATTGCTCAAGTTAATCACTAGTGAGAAGCAATGACTATGAAGTCATTGGTGACTGGTATCAGTGACCAAAAGCAGTGAGATGGTAAATTTGAGTTTAGATGCCCATCAATAAAATTTTAGCAACATCTATAACAACCTAAAACATCTATGAGGACAATTTAATCCTACCTCTATAGTCCAGGGCTAGTTTCTTCCTAAACTTGTATACAAGGTGCAACTGCAGCATGCTAACCTGTAATGATTTCTTCCTATTACATGCAAGAGAGAAACAGAATATTTTGTTCCATCCTCCTCTACAGAACAGCTCAGACAGAGGGTATAACAACCAGAGAACCTGCTTTTATGAATTATACAGATTTTCCTTCAGCATTCAGCTTATGGAGTTCTACTGTACGAATATCTGGATTACATAGTGAATAAAAATTGTTAGCAAATATGATAAAGCAGTTAAGTAGGCTACAATTTCATTTATTGATGACATCACTATAACAGATAATAAAAACCCCTCAAGATTCTTACATTTTCCTTTTTTTTTTTCTTTTGTCTAGCTTTAGCTTTTCAGTGGGCACTGAAACAAGAATATGTGAACCTAGGTATTGGTACTACTAAAGTTTTGAATGTTGCTATTCCCCTGACATACCAATTACTTCTAGAAAGTTTGGGTTATTGAAAAATGTTTCTGTTTGATTCATCTTCTTCTCCAACCTTTTCTGATTTTCTGGATTTCCTGGTTATTCAACTGAGCACAAATTGCTGTTCATACAGATGCACTGCCATGATTTCTGATTTGCAGGCTGTCACTCCCATTAATAACCTACTAGGTTGTCATGCTGTCATTCCTTGTTGCTGCAACGATTTGTTTCAAACATAGGGGCTGATTCATGAAGAATAAAAAAAGCAGTTGTCCTGTTTTACAGGAACCTCAAAATATTTATGCAGAAAATATGTGAAAAGCACACATACCACTTTTATTCTGAAGAATGTGATTGCCAAATACCCAACTTGTTTTCCTCAGAGGAAAGAAAGAATACAGTCTGGAATCTCTGCTGAGGTTTTTTTCTGTATGAAAACATAATGCTTTTAATAAAATCTTCTCCTTGTAAAATTTCACAAGTTCAGTTTTAGAGATATGATACCATAAATCCCTGCAATAACGCAATCAATAGCTTCAAAACAGATATCAAAGCTAATTTTAAGAATTTTTGTTTGCTTACTTGTTTTTTGCCTGTCTTTCACAAAGTACAAAACTATCAACAAAACTATCAGCTATCAACAAAAGAGGAAAATATATCTATGCCCCCTGGTCTTTTGTTTTTCTTTCCTGATTCAGAGGTACTTGGCCAAGCTTCACTCCTAGTGATGCTGGTGCAGTCTCATTGCCTGTTACAGACTTCTGCCCTTGGAAAAGAGAAAGCAACATGGCCAGCTGGATTCACTGCTCTATATGGCTCTATACTGTTGAGCTATTGCATGACAGGGAAAGGTTAGATAATTTTCAGGATGGACAAAACCTTGCTGGTTGATAAACCAGCACATGCATCCGCAAATGGTAGAAAACAAACCAGGGCTGAATCAAAAACTACACGTTTGGGCTTTTTGCCCATCTGTAGGTGTCAAGGGACTCCCTTGGCCCTGTGGACTGGAGGCAGACAGACCATTTGACAGGTGACAGTGGGACAACAGGGCAGTGCCAGTTTCCCCAAGAGCTTCTCTGCTCAGCATGGGAATCATACTGGGAAGTCTGGTTCAAGCAGTGGTGGGGCCTCTTGAAGCCTCCTGGTCCCTCCTGAAGCACCTCGTCCTGGCATTCTCCATTCTGCTCACATACATACCCACAGCATTTTCAGAGGCTGGAGCTGCAAGGAGCTGAGACCCTGCTCTTTTTCCACAGCCAAGGCCTGACAATTGGCACACGTCCCAAAGAAACAGGCAGAAGGTTTCTGAAGGGAAAAGAAATAAGAGAACAACACAGGATGCTAATGTAAACCAAAACTGGAAGAGAAGGTAAATGCAGAGACTGTTTTGATCTCAGCTGCAGTGCTGGCTCCTGATTTCTCTTTTCCTCCCTCTCATCCCTGAGCTTCTTCTCTCCAGCCCAGACCTGTGATTTCGAGCACTATTAAAGTTTTTCCTTCCCTTCCCCTCACCACACCCCTCTCTGCCTGCTCTGAGTGCTGAATACAGATGGCTGCTAATGAGCAAAGTACTTTAAAACATGTGCTTAAAAATACTTAAATCATTAGGCTGACTTCATACACTGTAATTTAAAATAATATTTTAAAGAGACATCCTTCCATTTACAGCATTATTGTTATCTTCTGTAAGGCTTACACATTAACCCACTTCAAAATTTGTCCCTGCTAAACAGTATCAGCAGCCAGTCCCAAACCTGTCAATTCCACATTATTTTCTAAACTGATGTTTAATTAATGAAGTACTATAGCAACAGGTTCTTTCTCTCCTTTTTTAATTTGATCTCCATGGCATTATAGGAACCTAAAGCTTCCACTAGGCATATATTCCTACCATTGCCTTGTCAGAGGAAATGTATATTCATTTTAAACTTGCAGAGGCAATTACAGTAGCCACCAGTTGCCTACAGCAGCTAATCAAAGTGATAACCTGCAAGTTCTCAACTCCCCATGAGACAGCCCACATGCCTCCAGCTGATGAATGCCAAAAGAGCAGCATGGGCCCACCAGTAATGACACCATCATCTAAGAGAAGTTTTTAACTAACCCATGGTTTTATAAAGACTCTATTAACATCTCATAAAAAGAGATCTAGATAAAACATTCTAATAAGATTTTCTAAAGGGAAATACTAGCACTGATATAAATGTCTGCAGTAAAATATTAAATTAGTATTTGCCTACCTGTAACCTTTGCACCTCTCATATTGTGAGAAGTCATGAAGTCTCTGAGTGTTTTCAAGCATGCTCTGACTAATAGGCCACCACATTCTTTCCCAAGTCCAGCCACAGTCAAGCATGTTCCATCTTAAATTAATGTGCTACTACATTGATTTCAAGAGGATTAAGGGGTTTAAATGCATGGAAGAACCATAGAAAAGTGGACTGTTATGATATTGGGTAGCAGTATACCTGATTATAGAACTACAGAATTGTTCCTGTTGGAAAAGACCTTTAAGTTCAAAAAGATCATCAAGTCCAACCATTAGCCTAACTCTACAGAGTCCAGTGCTAAACAATGTCCCTAAAATTTAGTAAAAATTAGGTTGTTAGTTTACATATTATTTGGTGTTGCCTACAGCTTCGATAAAGTAAATTTTAAAAGCAGAAAAAAAAATTTTGCATTTATAAATAGTTCATAATTATCTGCTAGCAGAAGGGATTCACTACACTGATAGGAAACCTTTAGGTTCTTCTGCATGACCAGTCCCTTGCTTTTGCTGGAATTTTGTTCTGTAGAACAGAGGCATACTTGGCAACTGTATGACCTCTCTACAATCTGCCACTCTATTAGTGACAAAAGCAGCATACAAGATGCCAACTATATTTTTGTGTTTGTCCATAAGCATACTTCATAGTTCAGTGTATAAAAATTGAAAGTAAAGTGAATGAAAAGATTTGAAGGCTGCTTCTCAGGATCTTACTTGATTCAATGTCATAGACTTTGCAACTAAAGAGAAAGACATAGCGTTAAACTTTTGTTAAGATCATTTGAAAAAACACTTGAAAAAGCCCCACAGAACCCCTTCCCCCTGAAATCTAAAAAGCTACCTACATGCAGAAATTCTCTGGGGCTATGCTGTTACTCTAATCTAGTTATTATAACTGAGGTTTCTCTTTAAGGCTTCTGGCCAGGTTTTGACATTGGATTTCAGGATATTCTAATTAGCTGTGGTCCCACAGGAGGCGTTCCTGGCTTCTTCCCTGCATAGCTGAGAGTCCTGGAGGACTCTAGGCTGCAGGCTGCAAGGAGAGTTGGTTAGGTTAGTACATTTCCTACCCATGTCTCTCTCATCATCCAGGGAATGGACTTCTGCTCTACCATTTCCTAGTCTCATTAAAAAGATGGTGAGCTTTTAAAGGCTGCAGTTTACGGGGGTTTTTTTAGGACTGTCACCACCTGCAGCAGCCATTTCATGCTTTGAAAGACACATGACATCCTGCTATCATTATTACTTGCTTACGCTAGCACTCAAAGGAGCTGACCAAGGCCAGCTTAGTAGCTCAGAGTACCTCTCTGCAATAGAGGAAGGGGTAATTGCCACCTTGGGATCTTAGACAATACCCAGATGGAAAATCACACCAACTCAGTCATGTAGGCAAAACCTATTTTTTTTTTCCATTGAAAATGCGAGGACAAATAGTTTAGCTTAATTTGAAAAATCAAGATTAAAAGAAAAATCTTCCAATACCTTTCTCCCCAAACAGCACTTAGATGGAAAGCACTCCCCAAATGCAGTGATGCCCAAGCCAGGCCAGCCTGTGTGCTCAGCCCCTCTTCAACACCAGGGAGGAAAAACCAATGGTGAGGCAATGAGCTGTGGGCTCAGGCTCTCCCTCCAAGACACATGCTCATCCTCCACGAAGAGTTACCTGGGAAAGCTGATGCCTGCTGCTGGGGATCCTTTGCTTGCTAAAGTACTCCTGAAGAGAAGCTGTTTGAGACAAAAAAGGTATATAATTTAAAAATTTTAGTGTTGGCTGTTTTAATCTTTTAAGAGATTACAACAGATTGAAATAACTGGGAATAACGGGCAGGAGGCAGGTATGTTAGAAAAATGAAACAACTCTTTAATAAATGTACATCAAACATCTCATCCTTACAGGAGCAAATACATATTATACATGTACACAGATTTTCACTAGTGTCCCCAAGTACACCAGGGAAAGCCAGAAACTCTTTGCCTGTCATGCTTTGCTGAGTTTTGACTTTCTCTTGGGGATTCATGATAGTCTTGGCTATAAAATCATGTTTAGCTAGAGGGACGTCTTACGAGTGACCCCCAACTGATGGCATAAGATGCTGAAACTCGAGCAATCTATTCCTCTCAGTAGGAGCTGTGCACAGCTCTGCTGAGGCTTCCCTTCATTCTTCTCTTCAAATCTCCCTGACAGCCAGAGGAGATAACTAGTGCAAAGAAAGGTTCCACCTCCCATTTTTTTTCCTATTTCCCCGGTTGCCACCATAGTTGAATACAATTGTAACACAATGGGAAAAACATGCAGAAAGACACTTTTTGACTCAACAGTCCAGCTTCCTGTTCATGACCATAGACAGAACCAGTGAATTTCTACAAATTTTGAAAGCAAAAGAACATTTTTATATATATATATATATTTAATTTTTTTTTTCTGTCCTTTCAGAGTAATATGCTATAGCTCACATATGGGGAGGACAGCCTGGCTAATTTGGGAATAGAAGCCTAGAATTTCTTGGAAAGTGGGATGATGTTTCCATGAAGATACTGATGTACCTTTTTTGCATTTCAATCTTCAGCAACACAAATGCACTCAGAACAGCAAATACTCAGAACAACAAACTTCAAAATGTTGTTGATTTATCTTTCAAGATAATGTTTAGCTGGATTCTAATTGCAGGACCAAACCCTCTTCTTATGATTGTTCTACATGAAATATAAGAAGGTTGATCTTTGGACCTGAGAGTAAAATCTGAAGAAAATTTAGAGGTGAGAGAAACAGAATTTGTCCTGCATAGTCAACTGCAAATAATGACCCCAAGCAAGGAATGGCTTTCCTTTCTAGGCCAACAGAAACACCTCTTGTAAACTGCATACATTTGCTATGAGACACTAAGAGACAATAACTAAAATCATTCCCAAATTTCTATTTCTACTGGCACTTTTCAGAATAAAGTTTGAATTTTATCCTTTAGAAAGCATGGAGTAAGATATTCACCCTTTGTATTTCAAATATCTATTGAAATGAGATAGGACTCCTAAAATCTGATGTAATTTTCCTCCAAAAAAAAAGAGATGACACCTAACAGGTGATACTAGCTGTGAGCCTTATCTGTAGACTTCAGACAATTATCTGTAATCAATAGCTGTAGCATCATGGTAATAAAATTATAGTACTTACATATAATTACACTCACATTCAAATATTCAGTTCCATTCAGAGCTTATAACACTGCAGTAAATCTTGGTAAGTCAGTAATCCTCAGTAGAGAGGAGGTAAGGTCATATCCGTGTTTCCAAGGAATTTAGTTCAGAAAAATTTTCCGTTTCAGCTAACCTTCTAATATTGTCATCCTTTTAGATTTTAGAAGAAATTGTTCTGGGTAAAACCTTTGCAGAAATACCTCTGTAAGTCTGACACATGTATGTGAATAAGTATAAAGTTTGTCACATGCTGATTCTGTTATGGGGTCAGAAATTAGTGGACATTCTTGGATTTACAATTGCACGTAACTCCACCAAGATGAATTTTTCATGTCAGTATAAAAATAGGCCTGTATCATATTTTTCATTTATGCTTTCCCCATTCAGTTTCCATATAATGCCTCTCCCTGCTCCTTTCCTGCTGTCCTTCTGTTCTTTTATTTCCTGGTCCTCTATTCACCCTGGCTTTCACCTTTAATTTTCTCTCCTACTACATTTAGTTCTAAGCACTGATGTTGAAGATAGTACCCTGTGCTGCAAGGGTGTTTGTACTGGTGTAAAAAAGACTGCTCTATTGCTTCCCCTCGAAAGAAACTGCAATACCTTGTCTGTATTACTGACCCTGATTTCAGTAGTTACAGAAATTTCCCTACATAGTGAAATCCTGAGTCCTCATCACCTTGTTGTTAGGAAAGGGAGGTGAAAAAAAGACCCTTAAAATTCTAAAACACAGGTCATCACTGCTGTTAAAGTGCATTAAAAAGCAGATCTGTGCTAGCAGCAACAGGTAGAAAATGAAGTACACTACAAAAAATCTGACAGGATCAGTCCTTTTTCCTTCATGGCTTACATATGCAAGTTCTTGGCAAGAGTTTCCGCTATTTCTAGAAGAAAAAGTTTTCTGAAAAAAGAGAAGCATTTACATTGAAAGTTCCAAATTTCTCTCATTTTCATTGCAGAGAATACTTGTTAATCGTAATTTTTACATAGAAATACAAATTTTTTTCCTAGCCACCACTACCTGCAGCTGAGAAAATTAAAGTTTTGAACAAAGCTGTTTTGGGTATGCCTATGAAGAGATCAGATCTGTTGTTCCTACAGGCATTTCTGGCAACCTCAATCCTGCTGGCAGTACAAAGACTTCTCACCTTCTCCTGTGGCTTTTATAGCCCACCCAGGATTTGGTGTTGTAAATGTGGCAGTACTATCAGGAAAAGCAACAAGAGCTGCAGTCAGACTGCACAGGTTGTATGGGATCCTACTGGGGTGAGAGAGAGGATGTCCACACTTTGGAAATTACCAGGACAGATGACAAGGAGAGGTGGTCTACCTACAGCATCCTTCCAAAAGCCACAGTAAGTAGGAGCTCTTTCTGCAAATTGGCCTGATTCTCACTGAGAAAACTGACCCTGACCTGGCCCAAGGAACGAGGGTCACTCTCATTACTCCTGCATCAGATTTCAGTCAAGTAACAGCAAATCTGCAGTATTTCCCAAAAATGTAACACAGTGCTATTATGAAAGTGAGTTTAGGCATTTAAAGCTTACAAAATGGACACTTTGGGCACATGTTTCCTTTTGGGAAAATAGGTCATCTTCAGAAAGCCAAGGGTAATCAGATGTTCAGTGTGCCTTAGGAAATGGCCTATGATTCCTTAAGTGCTAGCTAAAGAAATAATGTACAGCCAAAGCAAAAACTAGAGCTGTCATACCCTGAAAGATCTGATTTACAAGATTTTTCATTTTCTTTTTTCTTTTCTCTCTTTTTTTTGCTAACTAGAGTTAAAAACAAGGTAATCACACCATAATTATAGCTTTGATCAGTTCTCTGCTGAAGACAAAAATGGTTCTATGTAGGTCACTTGCTGATGCCTAAGATTATCAAAACAGACTTATATCATGATAATATCAATTTAAAATCATCTTTGTCATGCTCACACATAATCTGCAACTATTTGAGGTATTTTCACTGATAACATGTTTAAGTATGTTTATTGTCTTATAATTAGTAACACTAACAGTTCATAATATCAAAAAGGTCATTAAATATGTAAACAATAAATAGTAGTAATATTAAAACCATCAAGCAGCAATGCTTGGCATCATGTATATTCAGTCAGCCTATGACTGTATTTCTCTGCACTTCAATAGCCAGACATGGTTCAGTGTCAGTCAGTGGTTTAATGAACATCAAGATGAGTGCAGAAGTAGTAAAGTTAGTTAGCAGTTGGTTTGAAGGGAAAAAAAAGAAAAGCTAACAAAAAAGGTGTATTCTAACTCCTATGCAATACAGGAGATGATATGGACTTTCTGGACCTTTAGTTCTACATGCCAGTTGCTGGTTACTGGACAAGGAGTGAGGCCAAGCTTCCCTGTTGTAATACCCAAACTGGTGGACTTAGTTAACTTGCTGAGACAACCAGAGTGACAGATTTCACTTCTAGAATGCATAAAGATAATCCAAAGGCAAACAAGGATGCACTAAGAGGTAAGCAGATAGTTGTCTGACATTGAATGTTATAATTCCCAATTTTAATTTTTTTTAAGTTCCTTTGGAGAGGGCCAAGTTGGGGTTTTTGTTTGGTTTTCTAATGGGAGTTCTACTCTCTGCATGGATTTGCTATCTGCTTAGTTTGGCTGGCAGTAATGGAGAGGCCAGTTAAGGAAGGAAGGAAAACGAATTATTTGCAAACCAATGGAAATGTTGTAGAAGCTTTGCATCAGGTGCTATATTGATTCTGCCTCTTCAGGCAGAGGGCGTGTATAAAGGTGCCTTCATACTTATGGATCAATATAAAGTGTTTCAATCTATTTGTCTCTCCACCTTAGAAGACAAGAAATTTGTTCTTAAATGAAAATGGAAACTATTTGTTGAAGAAAGGGTAACATCCTCTTTTTGTTATGACCAGGATGGCACACTGAGAGGGACTGTGAAATAATTAACATTTGGCACGTGATTCTGAAGCTGGCTCTTTTAAAACTGACTTTATCTGTCCATTTGTTGCAGACCCAAAGAACAAAGCAATGGGATTTCCTTCTTCCAGACTTTTCTTCCCATGTGTCTCAAATGAATGATCTTTGTCTTTCCAGCCTTCACTGCTTTCTATACTGGAAGGCCCCCTTTGTTATAGATCAGCTCCTCCATAAGAATTAGTTCTACATTTAATGCCCACAACTCCACCACCATGGCAGGTGGTAATAGGATTTTTGGTCACTTGGCAATTGAAATTTCCAACAACGGGGGTAGTTGGGGAGCTTCTAGGACAAATCCAATAACATTTATTTCAAAATTAAACACTTTAATAGCAATCAAACAACATGCTTTGTGAAAACACATACACTCCCACAGTTCTGCACCCTGGGTTGCTTTTGACACTTTGCTGGACAAAACTAAACTCAATATGGCAACATTACCTGTGTCCCAAAAAGTCTTCTATGTCCTTCTGCTCTTCTTAACATCAATAGTGAATACATAAATTCTGGTCCATGATGACAGCAACAGTATCACACAACAATGTCTTTGGTTGATTGTCTTCAGATGTGTAACTATCCTGAACAAAATAATGCATGCTATCTTGTCCTACAAAAGGTACACGACCACACAGCATAGAAAATACTATTCCAAGCCTGCCACCCCAGAGATCAGTGCAGGCTTACTCCTGTCACAGACTCTTTATTTGAGAACAACCATGATGAGATGATTGGAGATCCCAATGGAAAACCAGCTGGCCATGAGTCATCAACTCATCCTTGCAGCAAAGAAGGCCAACAGCACCCTTAGATTAGGAGTTTAGCCAGCAGATCAAGGGCAGAGACCTTCACCCTTTACTCATAACTGGGAGATATATCTGGAGTGCTGAGTCTAGTTCTCAGATCCCTAGCACAAGTGAGACATGAACATATTGGAGCCTGTCCAGTGAAGGACCAATAACTCATTAAGGGAGCGAAACATCGCTTGGATGAGAAAAGGGTGAGTGATGAGACCCTTAATCCAGGACAAGAGAAGGCTCAGGGGGATTTTACAATGGTATATAAACAGCTGATTAAAAGGAATGAAGGAGTCAGACTGTTCTCAGTGGTGCTCAATGACAGGAAAAGAGGCAATGGGCACAAATTAAAATCTTGGAAATACAATGTGAATATAAGAAAACAATTTTTATACTGTGAGGATGGTAAAGCTTTGGAAGAGTGCCTAGAGAGGTAGAGTATCCTTTCTTGATATTCATGTTCCTGGGGAACTGGCCCTTGCTCTCCATCCTTGAAGAGGGTGTTTGGACTAGATGATCTCAGGAGGTCTCTTCCAACCTTAACTATTCTGTGATCCTGTGAAATCACTCAGCCTGAGAAGAAAATTCAGCTTGAGGATGTGTCCAGTCTGAGCGAAAGGGCATCCTGAAATCAACTTTTCAATACAGAACACAGTTAAAAGATCAGGCATAGTTCTCAGACGCATTCCAAATATTGTCAAACCCTGTCTGAAGACTGACTTTATTAATTACTTAAGTAAAATTAAATATTCCCTAGCCATTTTCTTGAGACTGGATGTTTACTCCACACTTTTTTGAAGACTGCTTGTTCTTGGATAAGGGCTGTTTAACGAATTCCATTTATTACCCTGTCCCAGAAACTCTTTGCTTCCATTTGAGGATCCTCATGCTACAGGTAAACTCCAAGGTTCACTTCATCCATTCTTTAATTCTGAAAAATAAACTTGGCAGAGTTTTAGGCCCCTAGAAAAGGTAATTTCAGTTATTTTAGATTAAATTTTTTCAGCACATTATCTTTGTTTGCCTTCTCTAGAAAGCTTTTCTGTATGAATCAGACATGAAATAACCTTCTTTCTTTTCCTCTCTCTTATTTTGCTATTTCATAATTTTGGCTATATCCTGTTTCTCCAACTGCAGACATTCTCATCTGTTCTGGCCCTCTCTGCTTTTCAGCCTCTTGCTTTCAATGCAGAGATCTCCATTCTGTCACTAGAAATATGAAGCTAGATGTTAAACATACGGATATTTGAAAGTGCTGGGCAGCCTCTAACAGACAGTGATAGATCTTCCTTGGTTTGTACTGGAGTTGAATTTCCTTGGCACCTTCTGCTATCATGCCTGTATACTTAGGGATTTTCCATTTTGGAGCTCAGCCTTCACTACTTTTCAACACCCCTCCTGTTTCTGAGGACTGTCTTTCATGCAGTTCCCCTTGCTCTCTTTCAGTCTGCTTAAAATGCTATCTTTAGCTGTCTTCAGTTTTAACAGACTCCGACTTTGTTTGAAAAAATAAATCAGACTTTGGTGGTCAAGCTCTGTATGAACATAAACTTCAGAAAGGATGGTCGTATTTGATATTCCAAGACGCAACTGGAATGGCTCTCAGTTTCCAAGTGTGATAATTGTTTTCATGTAACCAGGGGTAAAACAAAGAACAGGGTTGCATGAATAGGAAGCAGAGATTCTGTCTTCTAGTGCACTGAAATCCTAATAACACTGAATAGAACAGCATAGCTAAACTGCTTGCTTTTTCATCCTGAATTCCCAGTTTGAAGCCCCAATGTTCTAATCTTGAATTTTATGCTCATTTCTAGAACAGTAGAAGTATGAGAGGGGGGCCACAGAAATAAGCTTTTTCCTTACAGATGATCAATACAGGGCATAATTAGGGACTGTAGGCCAAACCTTCAACCAAGATAATTCACAGTGATTTACTCCACCTGCAAATCTGGCTCACAACAGAACTGCTGTTGTTAAAATGTTAAATCACTCCCAACTAAGACAGAAAAACTGTATTATGTGCTTACTTTCCCGTTTGTGCTTCTTTGACTTTTGCCTGATTTGAATGCCTATCCCTCAGGTGATGGAAGAAACCATGTTCTAAAAGAAATTAAAAGGTAATTTTAATACGGGGTCTGCTTGATCCCTCAAAACAGGTCAGAGTTAGGATAATTATGGGTATCTGACTGATGTTCAGATGCTTATATTCCCTGATGAATCCATAGCTAACTCTATGTGATGGAAATATCTCACATTATTCCTGTGTTTGCCAGCTTGCAGTGTCATTCCAGATGGCAAACACAAAAATAGCATGAAAAAAAATCCTTTCTGAAATTCAGTCTCTAAAAGGGTTTTGTTAATCATACAGCAGATTTTCCAGGATGTTCCAACTAACTGTACTAACAGTCTTGATTCCTTACTAACAAAACCACCCCAACAGGAGTATCCTCTAAAACCATTGTTACAGTAAATTTCAGGCCATTACTAATTTCATTACTGGCTACTTACTAAACGTATATTTATTTCTTCATCACTCTTCTAAGAAACCTAGCTCTGTTACATTTTATTCATTGCTTGACACTAGGAGTAGGAGTATCTTCAGAGCAATAGAATTGTAAAGGTCTCAGTTGTTAACATGAAAGTGGGACTGCTTAAATTTGATTACTGTGTTTAATGAAGTGTCACATTTATTTACAAGATGACATGATGAATCACATTACAGTTATTATAAATCAGTTTATAAGAATGGACAAATGGTTCAATAAAGCAATGGATTTACAAATCTAAGTTGAACGCATTTGGGTTCCTTGTTATATTTCCTTTTAAAAAAAAATGGCAGTGCACTATTTACTTTAGCCCAGGAGCTAAATTGGCAATTTGCTTAAAAAAGGATAGAGAGAGAGAAGAGAGGGTTCACATTTCATTTTGTACTATTTCTGTGTCACTGACCAAAAATGTCAGATCATTCACATGGACAAATCCAGTCCACCTCAACATGTTTGTTAAACTTAGATCCATACATATGGGTTATTTCCTACCTCTCCAAAGGCAGTCATGTTCCACCCCTAGCAGAAGACCTGTCCCACAGCCATATCAGAAAAAGTATCTCCCAACAAAAAAAATGTTTTGCCTGTCTCCTTCATTTGCCCATACACTGAGTCTTAAACTTGGGTTCAAATTACCCCCAAGAGCATCAGTCCGAAGATTAAAATAAAATTGCATCTGCATGCCTTTAGACACTATCTTCACCTTGCCTTTTCCTTGAGTGATGTGAGTTGCCCAAAGCCTGAGGAAATTCACAAAGTAAATAAACATCCAGCCAGCCTCCCACCTCCACTGTCCCTGCCCCTTCCCTCCCTGGCCTTGGAGTCTTCATTAAAAAGGTCTTAGTTCACTTCCATATGAAGGAAATTGGCTCATTTGTGTGCTGTACTCTCTCTCCCTCTCTCTCTCTGCTTGACTTGCAAAGGAATTTGTTTGAAACCTTTTTTTTTCAGCGCATTTCTGTTTATTTGTGTTTGCCCTGCAGAAATGCTAATGCAGGTTCATTGCATTAAACAGGCCTGATAATGTCTGAGTGCACTTACATATGTGTAGGCTGAAAAACAGCCACATACTGGGGAGGAGGGGGGCTAAGGAGGACATGTGTGTGTTTTGGGGTGTGCTTGGGCTTTGGGGCAAGGGGAGAGGCTTGCAAGTGGTTGAGCTCAGGCTTTTGTGCCACATCTGCATTTTGTCCTGTTTGAGTGACAGGTGTACATGGATGCCACATAGGCTGCCAATATGTTATGAGACCATGGTAACAATCGTTCATCTCTGGGGAGCTATGCTGCCTCGTTCCTCACTATCAGACATGAAAGAAATAATTTCAGGTGCCAGAAAAGGAACTGTGATAAAAGAAAACATTTCAACTTTCATGGCACTGGAGTTTGGCCTGAGGCAACAGCTTTGATAAAAAAAGTGTCTCTTTCTTTACATTCACAATTAATCCATGATTATCTACAAGCAATCCTTTGGCCTACAGATAGACAGAAAAGTTGTTTTTCTTTCTTTCTTTTTTTTTTTTTTTCTTTTCCTCTTTTAATTCCTATTACTCTTCACCTGTTTTTTCCTGCTACATGCACCTATTGTATCGCATAAATCTTCAAACCCTGCTGAAGCTAGAGACAGCTTCCCACCCCCACTTTGGGAAGTTATGTAGATATCAGACATATCTGTGTAGAATAGCTATTGTTAGCTGAAGTATTAACATATAATGTGTCTTCAGTTGTATATTTAAGAAAGATATGAAAGAGGGCTATTATACTACAAGGAAAGGTGAACCAATCCCTCTTTTCTGCAGTGCTCTGTCGTCAGCCAAAAGAAAATTTTGGTATATTTTTAAGAGCAAAACAATGAGCTTCATTCAGGAGGCAATATTATTCCTCTCTGCATGAGTTCACTTTCACTTGGTAGTGGTTGAATCATGTCTATCTGATATCATCAAGATCATGCTTCACTGTTGAGCTCAAATTCTGCCCAAAGGACCCATGGGGTTGTGGCATAAAGCAAATAGCTCTGGAGTTTTTGATCCACGCAACCTCAATCTCTCCTTGGGCCTCCACAGGGGGACAAGCAGCCTCCCTCAGAAAGGTTTCTGCCCAGCCTTGAAAGGGAGACCTACAGTCCCATCACCAGGCAGTCATTCCCTACCCACCAGTCTGGGCACCTTGCACCCACAAAGGAAGAGAAAGTCTCTTGGGTATCCAAGACACAGGTGCCTTTGTGCAAGTACATATGTACAGGCATATATATAATTCTACCCATATGCATAGCAGGGTTGAACACAGGTCCTCTGCTTGCAGGTGGCAGCATGACACAGAATGCTCCACCCCACCCTGTGGAGCATTTGGACCTCCCATATTAAGTATATTCCTCAGGCATCCTGAGATACCAGCTGTGGCTCCTTTTTGGCATTGTTAAGGCAAGACAGTAGCTGACTCAAAAGAGGTCTAAAATCCTATGGGAAATGGCCAAACAGAAATTATTTGGGGCATCCTTGTGGCACAGGTACAGTACCTCTGCCTTCCTAGCTCTGCTGTCTTGCGTCCCATGTTTCAGGCCACCCCTTCTACCTGATTCCTGACGTTAAATGCCAGCTGGTTCATTGTTTCACCCAGGACATGCCCAGTTATAACACGTCAGGACCATGTTCTGCCCAGTTAGATGGAAAGCTTTGGAAATACAGAGTATCATGTGTGAAAATGCAGTCTTTCTTTGGATGCACACAGAAAATACATGTCTCTGGAGCTGATCCTAGTGGTAAAGAGCTTTTATAGTCATGGTGGGACATGGTGCTTTCCTCCTTTAGTAGGGGAGACTCCATACCATCTGAATTGTCTAGGAAATCTTCCAGTTATCTTACATACATATTGGATAAATTATATACTGAAAAAATGTCCCCCTAGCACTCCCACAAAATAAATATATCTGTGTTTATCAGCATATGTTAGTCTCTCTCCAATGACAAACGTAGTGGTCATAAAGGGAAAAAAGTAAGTTTCAATGGACAGGACAGTGCTAGTTCAAAAAGTTGTGTCACCTTGGAAAAAAATGAAAGAGTGGGAATTTTTCCTAAGGTGTTTCTATTCTTTTTCTTCAACTCAGCAGATTTTTGTTTGCACTACTTGGACAGACTTAGATAAAGAAGTCCGAGGACCTATATTTTTTCATAATTCACATATTTCAGGTGCTTCAGATTCTGGATGAAGAGCTGGAGGAGCAGAGCATTAAATAAAACAGACTGATCAGGCCAGCTCTGTAGGGATTTTTTAAAGCCTAATCATTTATTCACCCAGATTAGACACCCATCATGGATCTAGTTTTAGGAACATTTACTTAAATGCCCCAAAAGGACAAAAAAATTATATATATACATCTTCACACCTCTTTGCCTCAGTTTCTTTTCAGAAACGTGACAAAGTTTTCCCTTCTCTGAAAATTCATATAAAGATCTCTGAGAAAAATAGATTTAGGGAGAATGCTTAACATGACATAACTATCACTAACAGTGAGATTTCAGGTTTCTCTTCCCATTCATCTCAGTCATGTCTGACTTGTTGAGCTCTCCTGAGTCTTAAGATTTTATACTCATTACTTTTAGATTGTAACAAGGCATATTTGCTTCATGCTACTTATTTCAGGTCTTTTAAAGGGGTACAATGACGTTGCATGTTTTATCCGAGACCAAATTAACTTTGGCAAAAAGTGTCTACCTACAGAGTCCAGAAATCAAGCAGTTTGCACAAGAAAATGGAACAAAGATTTGGAGAAATTACATGGGTCTCAACCATTCAGCTGCCACAGTTGTAGAAACTCTGCCTTTCTGTCTCCCATTTTTCTACATTTAGAGCTATCAGTCCATATGGATGGATGTCTCTTTTTGTTCATCACTTTCTCCTTATTATTTTTTTTTGTCAACACGCATCATTGTCCAGCTTCATGTTACTGTCTTCCAACTAACCCATCCAGCAATATTTTTAACAATGGGCTGATTCGTGGAAAAGAATAAAAAGAATCTGAAGGATAATAATAAACAGACTGGAGAGATTAAGGAGTTATCAAGGAGTAAAGCCCTAACATGGTATTGCTCAGTTATGTACTCATTGCTCCCTTGCTCTAACAAGCAGCTGCATAAAGCTAGGTAGCTTTTCTTCTCAAAAAAAGCTAAGGGGGAAGAAACAAAGCAAGGCTTCTGTATGTATGTTGGTACGTGTTTCAGGGAAAAAAAATCAGGACATTGTGAGCAAACTGGCTCTGCGATGGATCGACAAGGGTTTATTATTCTGAGCAGCACTCAATCAAATGTGGCCCCTATGAACAGAGAGTAATGTTGGCGAATCATCCTGGGGGCTTTTTTTCTGTGTGTGAGTGGTATCCATCTGTCAGCTGTCAGTGCCAGTGAGAGATATACAGAGCTGTCACTTCTTGTCAGCCAGCATTTGTGAGGCCTTTTGCAGCTGCTACACAACACATACTGTCCTTATTGAAGGCCAGCAAGGACTCTTGGAGAAGATTCTGCCGGGCAGGGTGAAAAGGGGAAGAAAAATGTCAGGACCACTCCAGGAGAACAGCCTTGACCCATCAAAGATTTTTAACTTCACTCTCAAATCCTATTCTTTTCTGAATATTAATGATAATAAAAGGCAGATGGAGAGCTGAAGTAGTGGCACATATATATATATGCTCTGCGTTTCGAGTCTCAACGCAAGTCTTGCACTCCCTTTGGTACCTCTGGAACCTGTGATCACAATCATGGTGGGACACAGGTGGTGATGCATTCCAAAGAGTCCAGTGCTGCATCCTGAAGGAAACAAGAAAAGGGGGAAAGCAGTTATTCCTCCAAGGAAAAAAAATCTCCATCCATCAATCTCCAGATATACATATATATAAATGTATATGTATGTATATGTATACACACAAGATAGATGTGCATGAGGAAAAAACTTAGATGGGTACCCACACATTTTAGAAGTGTTGGAGCTGTGCTGGGATTGTGCTGAATTTAGGGCTAAATCAAAACTCAGGTTCCAAGGCACTGAAATCTTGCCAACGGTTTTCTCAAAATGTTGGCTCGAAATGTTGAAAATCTCATGAGATCAGCTGTTCTTCTGCACTTTCCTCCATCATGGGTTGTGTAAGAACTAGCTCTGGCAAATAGGAAGCCTTTTTTGGTTTGTGATCTGCTGCAGATTTGTACCGTTGATAAGGACCAAAATCTTTGCATCCAGCTTGTTTGATCTTGCCTATTATCAATCACAGATGGAACTGAAATACTTTTTTTTAAGCAAAGGATCCCAATTTTTTAATATTATTAGAGAACAAGCGTATGTATGCCAAATTCTTTCGTGTTATTTAAAAAAGAGTAAATATTTAAATCTTCAGAGAACATTTTGTTTTGGTTTTTTATGTTTACAGCTGCCTTTAGTAGAAAGCTAAATAAGGTGGCTAAGCACAAGGCAGCAGGATTAGAAGAAATAAGTGGACGTGGTGATGGGAAGTGCTCAATTTTACTCTGCTTTTCTGCTGATGCTCCAGGTCGCCTCAAGCTGGCCATGTCAATTCTCTACCAGTTGCTCATTTGGTGATAACATTTAATTAGCACTCTCACAAGGGCACTGAGTTAATGAATCTTTCAACCAACTTTAGGGCTTCTGCAGATCTCTACAGGTGTAAAACTCTCTGAAGTACATCAGCACGAGTTGTGTGATTCCGGTTATGGGTTCATTGGCCTGGCTCTGTATCAATAATTTTGCAAGGGTGGGAGATCAAAAGATGCTAGCAATTCTTAGAGTTGAGTGCAGCTCTGAACATGAATAAGCCATCATTTAAGCACAAGAGCTCATATTTGAAAATGGTTTTTTGTCATCTTTCTCTCCTGATGGGAGCTTTCGAAGAATTAAGAAATGAAAAGTTAAAAGTGCAATCAAGGGTATTTTAACAAGCTTGCAGAGTATATATATATCAATGAGGTCCTGTTCAACGCCAATATTTGTAGATAATACATAATACTAATAACACAGTAACAATAGCTATAATATAATAATTGGACAGTGGTATTACATAAGATTAGAAAAAATAATTTTAATTATTTTATATGCTTCAATTATTTTATATGTAAATGAAATTTAAACCCTGTAAAATACTAGAAAATGGTCAGGCTAGATAATTATATTGTTTGGTATTTTTTACTAGAGTGATTGGGTTTCTTAGGCATTCTGCCCATGCAGAAAATACTTCACTGATTCATTTTGTGCCTGTAGAACTTTTTTTTTTTTTTTAATTTAAAAGATGCAAAAGAGATTTATAATTTAGCTTATGGTTTCTTGAAAGCCTGCTCTGTTTGGTTACCATTTTCAAACACATATGGTATAACTCATATTGCTGCAAGTAAACCAAGACTGACTGTTGAATGAGCATAACACTGTAATAGCAGAATTCTTGAGTTTAGCCCTTTTAATTCAGATCTGATCACACGAAAAAATCAAATGGGAAAGAATTGTTGCCTGTCAGAAAGTGATTTTCCCCTCCACCCCCTGAGAAAATTAAAAAATGCAAAAGAAAAAGAAGATATTTTCAGCTGAAAAGTATTAATTTGTTGTGGAGATTATGTTCCAATGGCTCATGGGAATTGTAGTTCATAATGCTTCATGGCCCAATTACTTTTCAATGACTTCATCCCTTATTAGACCATTTTTGACCTTAGTCTGCCCTAGACCATGAATAGTTTTATCATATCATGGAAGGTCTGCCATTTGCACCCCAGAAGATGTAGGAACCTCCCTGAGATAAACCCCATTCATAAATGACAAGAGGGAGTTTATGGGTCTGAACCACAAGTTCTGCCAAGTCCTGTGGTGAAGTTCTAAAGTGCTGGAAATTTTATGATGAGAGGTCACAGATTCAATTGTTTAGTTGAAGTCTAAAGCTTATCATGCTGTTGACTAAAAAGGCTTCAGATACTCCTAAAATTTATTTCCTGTTTAGAGTAACAGCAGTTAAAATTTTGAGGAGTCCCTCAAGATGAACTCTTTAAATAAACCCTATTGGGTGAATGATACAGAAACCATACTGACAAAGTGTGGCATACCTAAACTGTTTCAGCTTTTCATATGAAAGTTATAGGTATGCACAAAATATCCAATAATAGAAATTAGCATCCTGGAAATATGCTGTATCATGGCCTTTGTCCACCAAAACAGTTTTCTGGATTACCACAAGTGCTTTATAAGTCGTCTTCTTTCCTATGGGAGAACAAAGAAGTGAACTGCTTCAGATAAGGAGGGTAGGGGTAACATAATAGGGGTTGTTGTCATTAGAAAGAATGCAGCAGATCTTTATAAACTTAGTTATTCTTGGGTTTGAAAAATAGCAAGCCAGAAGTAAATCGGAATTGAGATGGAAAACCATGTTACAGTAACTTGCTGACTAGTATCTTCTGGGAATTCTGGTGGAAACAGACACAGGTTTTCCTGTGTTGCAATCAAAACAGCATGGTGGTCTCAGTAAAATAATGGCTTCTATCTATTTTTTGCAAGAGACAGATTTGCATATTCCATGCCTTTCAAAACCAGACTATGAGGCCACTGTACCCTTTTCAGTCCTCAAATGTTGTTTTAATTATCAAATTGTATGACTGCTTCCTTGATATTTTGTGCAGCTGTTGATTTCCTATTGGGCATTTCTCCAGTTTGCCTACACCATCCAAATTTAAAGAATGTCTTTTATTTACTTCCCCAAACTCCCCACGTTTCTTGGGCTTGTTTCATGTCTCTGCTGACCCCAGTTCCTATTCCCTTCCCATTTAGTTTGACTTCTCCCCCGTATTCTCAGTAGCTGGGCCAGCAGAAAGCATGGGAAAGACCCCTGTTGTGTAGGGCAGAAGGCAACCATGGTGTAGAAAACACAGAGCCCCAAAGAAGAGAGAGAAATCTCACAATGGCAGCTGTGGCTCTACTTTCAGACCACAGAGAGTCAGCTGTTGGGTCAGGGCATCAAGCAACCTTGGACCAATGGCCTTTGTAGATGTTGTCTGGTGTTCCTCACAGATTTTCTCATCACCTGTTTGTAACTTTGGAAAAAAACTGAAACAAGACAATGTACCTTGTGACTTTCAGATGCCTTCAGAAGAGAAAAGGAAAGCAAGTCATCAAAATCTCTCTGAAAGATGGGGCTGATGTGTGTCAACACAGATACACACAGCTGTTAACTGACCCCCAAGGAGTAGGGAAATGGGCAGAATCTACATACCATAAATAAGTAAATCTACGTCAGACAGCCCCAAAAAGGAACAAGCTGAACCATTTAGTTTATATGGTGCAACCTAGTACTCAACGTTGCTTAATTCTTGGCTTTCTCGGAGAGTTTCTAGTTGCTCAAAACATTACTAGGCTTTCCTCGTGGTGGCTGGTATTTCCCATACCTCAGGCTACAGTGCTTTTGGAATACTGCAGCCAAAATTTGGCTCCACTATCTGTAAGTAGTAGGCAGTCATGCTTGCAGCTTGAGAATTGCCCAGGTCCGTTCTTTTGTACTGCAGCCAAAATGGCTGAGAAGGCTCAGACATGTGTGTCCATCAGCTTGAGACTTGGATATACATTTGTGCCATCTAGAATAGGATATTGATATAATGCTTGATATTATGTGTCATTTTTAAAGGGTTTCTTTGGCTTAAGGTTGAGAGAGACAAAGTCATTTACACTCCTTGAAGGCCACACCAACTTATTCACAGGCCAGCACTTCATCAACAATTTTGCTTATGCAACACTGAGAAAAGACTAAAAAACATTAAGGGTTTTTTATATACTGCCATATTTACAGTCTTATATATCTTTGTCTTTTAAAACCAAGCTGAATCACTGATTATGTTCAGATCATTGTGGAAGATGAAAAATATTAACACGAATTTGAAAATCTCCCTAAATTACTTCTAGACAGTAAAATGTTTTGTGAAGGTCAGTAACTGAAAGGTTAAATTTGTTACACGCATGTTACAGTTATCAAGAAGCAACTACTAAAACTCAGGAAATTCAGACTTAAGGTTAATCATAAAAGGAACTTGAGACAAATGTTAGGCCATGACTTCAAGGAATAAGTGTTAGCAAGATTTATTGAGCCAAATTAATATGATTCAAATCTAGTGTAAGCCAGTGGAGTTTTTAAAGCTAGTGATAAGAAACCACTGCTAGTTTGGAGAGATAGCAGACTGTCTTTTTTTTTTTCCCAAATTGTCCAAATAGACTGACTTAGAGTGGCCTGGATATCTTAATCAGTAGCTTTTATCACTTTAGAAATTTAATTATTTTCTTTTTTAATTTGTTTTATGTCCATTTAAAAATATAGCTTTTGTCGCTCTTGATCTTCAGCTGTACAGAGCTTCGTTTTACCAATAAAAATTGGTAATTTTTTCTTGGTTTACTTTTCCTGATTTTTTCCTTCCATTTTAAAATACTTTTTTATTATTATCTTTTCATGCTGTGAATATGGTAATACATAAAAGTAGGAGCAATGTTCAGGGATGGTCCAGTTCTTTGTGTAGAAACACTCACTTTCAGATCCTTTCCATTCTGAAGACCCATGAAGTTGTTCAGTCACAGTAGAAAGTCCCATGGAAGAAGTACACACTTGTTGAGCTTCATAGTCCAAGGGGTTTTCCTATTACTGAATATGAATACATGAATGCAAAGAGAAAACCTTGCTTACTGAGGGACCATCCGAAGGATCCAACTGAGTCTTTTATAACATTTTTGCCATTACTTTTTTTTTTTTTTTCCAAGAGTCTGAAGAAAAACACAGATGAAAAAAAAAAATGTGGGAAATAATGTGTACATATCAACTTAACTTCACTTGAAGCCTATCTGAACAGCTGTCTTCCACATGAAGTGTTACTCTTCTTAGTGACTGCCAAAAAGAGAAAGAAAATCCAGTTGTATTAATGTAATATATATAGCATTCTAGATCTCTCTGGCATTATAGCAGAACAAAGAAATCAAAAGGTGGTGCAAGAAAAGAAGAAAAGTTACCCCAAAGCAGGTTATTTGATTGTTAACATAAGCATCAGCATTTTTTCCTGACATAGTCGTATAGTACAGAACTAAAAACAGTGAACACAGGACAAGAAATATCAAAATGTGTTTGTGTCTCCAGGAACTTCCTTCTTTTCCTTTACCAAGAACCGTGGGATACAAATCACATGCACCAGGGCCACCAAGCCCTAACAGCGCTCTCTGCTCTCTTTTCCTGGGAAAGGAGAGAGTCTTTTCAACTTTCTCTGTCAATATGTCACAGGGGACAGGAAAGCCATGCAAGAATCAAGTCAGAGCTTTTCCAGTGATGAAGATTTTTTACAAAAGGCAAATGTTTTCCTTTGAATTATTACCATCTGAGTTATTTCCATGCTGCAGCTGAAGGACAGTAGTTTGCAAGTGCAAATACTTAGAGAAAGGAAGAGGGGAAGAAGGATCATTTCCATTTTTACCAGTGTGTAAATCTTCCCTTCTGCTGGCTGCAGTTACCCTGATGAACTTAGACTCAGTAAAGGCCCCACTGTTTCATGACATGAATACAGTTTTGGAGTCAATAATGTAAATTCTTTTTTTTATATTCAACACTAGCATGGCACAAGAACAAATAGTCTTACTTACTATCAGGGTGATGTTTGATGTTGAAAATAGCCATTAGATGTGCACCTATCCAAAGCTCCAAGCCCCAGGAAGTCTACATATGTGTGTCTACCACCTAGATCCTTCCACTGAAAAAGCTAAGAATGTTTGTAAGTCTACCTGGACTCATCAGCACTAATGCTTTTGGCACACTTCATCATCACCCCAAACTCTTCTGCCCATTTGTTTTTTCCACTGTCTGCCCCTATCATCTGATCCTGGAAATACATGGAAGTAACTACACTCTGTGATTAAAAACAGGAATGCTTTCTATTGCAGTAAGTAAGCTTAATCATGCTCAGAAATGGCCTCTTAATGCAGCATCCCAAATATCTTCCCAGAAAATGTCCTATGGGCCCTAATTATCTCTCTCTAAGTAAAAAGGATTGAGTCCAGAGTTTTATATATCTACTTAGTTTTCATCTGGATTTTGCTGGTGGTTTAACTAAGCACGCTCATTACCATCTGTCAGCTGCCCAGACTTATTATTTCATTGCTATGTGTTGATTTGACTTTTTTTAAGACCTACAAGCCTTGATCCTGCCTGAATGATGGGCTACAGAGCAGATCTACCAAAGCAGCTGCAGTCATCTGAACAGGCTACATTTAGTGCCTGTTGCTAATCTGCTGCATGTGAATCTGATGCTCTGACCTGCCAACAGTTTTCACCTGCATATTTTTTTCTTTCTTCCATTGACCAAGTCCACAGCTTCTTTTAGAGCACAGTGCCAAAACATTCCCTTTTCTCCAGCTTTTGATGGAAGCTGTCCATTTCTTTCTTTAGCTTAAAAGGAAGAACGGATTCCTAGAATCTGGAAGAGCAGATTTATATGTCTAATAATCAGATAAATCAACCAAATGAACAGCATATTTATCTCTTTCCCTGTTCTCTCCTCCTTCCTTAACCCCTCATCCTTTCCTCCCATGTGAGAAACACTAACATGCCGTGTAATGTGGGAACTGTTTGGTATGTTCCTCTCTTGCCCTGGAGCTGATGGTTGTTTGGGAGTAAGGTGTGATTGCTTTTGGAGCTGCTCTCAGCACGGTGGTTTCAGGTTAGCAGACATTGTTGTGGGAGAATGGGGCCCATCTCCCTTTTCCAGCTTAGGGAAAGATATCCACGAATAGTTTTTGGTCATGGTTTTATACATCTTAAATACGTTTCTAAAGGATTGCTTGTGGGAAAGTGTGACAGACTAGTATGTGAAAGATCTACACTTGGGCCTTCCAGGCGATTGTGCAATGGAAAATGCTCCCCTAAGAAAGGCTTGCAGACTATGAGAGCTTTCCTCTCAAATTCTTAGTAAGCCTGCTTTTCATTTCAAATTCTTATAAAACTTCATCAACCCAAATGATATCAGAGTTCCTTCCATAGACGTTAGGTGATACAACCAATCTCATTTATTCAGTTATTTCTTTTCCAGTATTTCTCCTCTCCTTTCTATACTCCAGAGGGAGCCTTTTGTTTTCCATCCAGGTCTTGTCAAACATTGTTATGACACTTTTCAGTCCAGCTCTTTTGTCCCAAATGCTTTGGGGTCTGCTCATATTCTGGAGACGGAAGATCATCCCAGACTGCCCCCAGCTGATGGAAGATTGACACGGAGCTGAGGGGCATGGGGAACACACTATCCAAAGGAGCATGCAAGGAGCCTGGTGCTGTTGGCTAACCAGAGGTACCTGACGCCAGGGCCAGGCTGCAGCCTTGCCTTGCCTGCAGACTACTCAAAATTGTCTGCAGTGGTAACAGATAAACTCTTCTCCATCAGTCAGGCAGCAACAGGGTCCCAACAATGTCTTCTGCCAAAATAGGGGGCAAAAAGGTAAATGCTGTTTCTTCACAAGAGGTAAAAGCTGCTCCCTATCATGTTCAAAGGGTCAGCTATAATTTAACCCCACTTCTTTCCCTGAGTGACAAATACCCACCAGGACTGATGAGCGAATTTTGTCCTGAGAAGTATTAGCATCCATGTACTTAGGAAAAAAATGCTGAAGCAACAACCTGCTATGCCACTTGGCCTGGGACAATGAGACATCAATAATCTCATATTTTAAGTCTTTTTGCCTAGCAATGTTTGCAAGCACTGTCCATTAGCCCTCCTCCATCCCCCCAGTGCCACCTCTAGAAATGATGAAGTAAAATTCAGTTTGAGATCACACTTATTCCTGCATCCAAATCCATCACATATTATAGCCTCTCATGTTAGCACAAACATCCTTTAGAATGAAACTTTCCTATTACCATCTCCATTACAGAATCATTTCATCTGTAATAATTTTCCATCAGAGGCTGGAGAGGAGTCTGCTGCAGCTTTACCTGCTGTTCATACCAGGCACAATTGAGAGATACCATTTTTCTTTGTGTTTGAAACCAACAGGAGGAGGAAAGGGGTCTATAGATATAGACGATCGAGAGTATTTTACATCTAGCAGTACGCTGTGAAGCCCACCTGTAACAAAATAGGTGAGCAGAAGGGCAGGGGGGGAAATGAGATTTAGGAAAAATTGGAGCAGAATTAATCCTTCAGGCGTAACCGCCTCTGTGGAGCACAGTTAAACAGTCCTGCCGACTCGAGGGCCATTATTCAAGGGTTAAATGTCACTCAAATCAACCTCATTATGAACTGAGGGATGAGGAGGGGCTCGGGGGAGACACTGCTTTCTTATGCATTTCCAATTGAGCCGCTCTGGCCTGGAGATGACCCGCCGCACGATTTTTAAATTATCTCTGTGCGCGCTCTGCTTGTTTTGGAAATGCTCTAAATAAAAATAATGGACTGTCTTTTAATAAGTCTCATTGTGAAGATTCCACATATCAAACAACACAGCGCAGCTTGGAGGCAAGCGACGGGCATGTGTGATCTAGCTGGAAGAGAGACAAATGGTGATGGGAGCAACTCCATCTAGGGACCGCTGACAAGAAAATGGCATTCGCAAACTGACACATCTGTCAGGGTGGAGAATATTGGCACCTGTCACGCAATTTCAGTCATGACTTTTAATAAAGCTGCTTTCCCTTAGGTAAAATTGGAACTTGACTGTAATATTAGCTGCAAGCACGTCTTGTTTTCCCCTTCAGAGCTCTTTTGTACGTGAGACGTTTCAAATGAATCTTAAAGCTGAAGTAATGATGTTTACTACTTCTTTCCTCCCCCCTCTCCTTCCCTTTCCACGTCTGGATTTGAAAGAGATGTTTTGCTGAGTTTTTTTTTTCTTTGCAAAATGTCTCCCCTTCATCTACCAGTACCAGATTTTTTTGTTTGTGAGTGTGTGACCGCAAGAGTGTATGTAGCACTTTTTCTCTATCACTCTTCTGGGTTTTTTTTTCCCCTCTTTCCTCCCCCTTTTCAGCTGGGCTGTTGTTTGAGTGAATTTAGCCTGGGGAAGCATGTATATCATAAAAACTGGGTTGGGATTTGTTGGCTGTCAGTCAATAAATCAGTCAGAGTTTAATTACCAGGCATGTGATGGGAAGTGGTGACAGGCACCAGGTCTGTTGGATAGCATTTCTTATGGGGCAGCCGCTACTAAAAACAAAAAGTTAGAGAGTATGTGTGCGTGAGTAGACGCCGGATGGGAAGGAGGGGGAGAGATGGAGGAAAGGAGGGGGAGAAGTGGAGAAGGAAGAAAGGGGAAAGGAAAGTTGAGGAGTCCTGCAGCTGGAATCTACTATTATGAGGGGAAAAAAATTTTTTTTGCATTCTTAAAACAAAGACCACAAGCGTCTGTTTCAGGACAAAAAATCAGGTTTTTAACTGAAGCGTTCTAATGTTTTGCTTGAAATATGTCAGCATGTTCAGAGTGTCACCTGATTCCTGTATTAACTTAAGCTGCACTGAAGTGCACTCCCTTGTTTAATGCTTGCAAACATTTTATCAGAAATATTTTTTTAAAAGGAAAAAAAATTACTACAGTTGAGAGAACACATCAGGGAGATGGGACTGGAAGGAGCTGGAGAACTATAGTATTACAAAATGACATAATGTGTTAAAGGACCTTCCACTAAGTGAGAGTAAAGTTTTTTAATAAAATATGAGGGTTATATAACATTCCCAATGAGGAAATCAATAACCTTTCTTTTGTTTTGCTTTGGTTTTGTTTTGTTTTTTAATTTTTCCCTTCTTTCTTCTCCCTTTTTGGAGGTTTTCCAGGATGCCTGACCATGGAAATCATGTACAGTTTTTTTTCAAAGCCAATTCATACTTGACATGGTTTTTATTTTTGACTAGTGATGAGAGATGTCATCTTCTTCCTGTCATATGCCATGAAGCATTATGTGGAGATACCACAGGATGTTTTGACTGAAAAGATGCTCTATTTTCTTTTAACTGTTCTCCTGTGGTGTGTCTCAGTGTGTGTTTCAGAAATCTTTTGTCCACTTAAGGCATTATGGGTAATGGACACAAAAGTCTCTGGCTTGAGGTAGTGTAGCTGCTCCTCTCCTGGCAAAGCATTTGTCCATGAATGCGAGGGAGCACGAGGGATTTGCAAGAAGAAGAGGAAAATGTTCTGCAGAAGAGCAAGTTACAAGTGGACTTCAGCTGATGAAATTTTAGATTAAAAAAACCCTAATGGTTCAGATTTTATGTCCATGGTAAAAAATGTCACGCTGAATAGGGAACTTTGGTTTATTTAGACATTAATTTAAAGAGAGTCTCTATTCAAAAATAAGAAAGAAAGCAACCTGATTTGCTCAGTTAGGTGGACTCCCAAGCTGACAGCCTGTTTATCTCCTTGTCAGGTTGCTTCACAGCTGCCTCTGTGACTTCATCTATGCAGATGCCCAGCAAGACCTCTCAGAGTTCACTTGCAGGACCTCTTCCCGTCTATACTTTAAACTGCCCCTGTCATGTCCAGCTGACTGTATGTAAACTTCCCATCATTTCCCTCCTACCCTCTGTCAACTTTTGTCAGTATTCAGCTGGTAAACTCCTCAGAGCAGAAATCTTCTGTCTTGAAGGCTTGGCAAGTGCCTAGTGTGCAGGGGGGACTACTCTAAATGTGTAATAGTAACTTTCAACCTTGTATTGAGTACATATTCAAACTACGAAGTGTGCAATGTGTAGACCTGGATTGCAGAATCCATCTTTCAATTGGATTAACAGAGGTTTAGAAGAGTGAGAGGCTGGGGGGGAAGAAAGTAAGGTGCAGGTGGGAAAGGAAGAAGATTTGCATTCAAACAAAACTTTTGTGAATATATCCACTTTAATGAGATTTCCTCCCCTTTTCCTCCCCTTTCTTCTGATTCTGGTCTGGAGATTTTGTAGCAGAGAAAAGTCTTGATATTCATGCCTTCTTTATACTCACACGAACAACAAGCAGCACTGGGTTAAGCAGTCTGAAGGGGCCTCAGTTCTAAATGTCCCGTGAATCTAAAGAAAAATAGATAAAGCTATTTAAACCTTCTCCTTAGAGGTGCATTCTCCGTTGACTAACCCTGCCTTGGGTATTTTGTAAGACTCAGATCAGATTTTCTTGCAGACTCCTGGAAGGTCTCATGTTGTTCTGACAAGGTTAGGTCTTCCAGCCTCTGTAAAATTTGTTCAAACAACACAATGGTTAAACATTTGTTAAACAAACTACACAACAGCAGCAGCACCCTGTGGCTTGTAGGAATTGAGACCGGTCCCACAGGGCATCTCACCAGCTCCTGCCATCGGGGCTTGGAAGCTAGGTAATTTCATTACACTGCTTGCCCTGTATGAGATGGCCTCCCTAAATCTTAGTGCTATGTCAAGGCTTGAAGAAAAAGTGTCAAAAGGACTCCAGTGCTCAATGGCATATAAGGCTGGCCAAGTTCTTTGCCAAATGCTCCCCCATAGCAATGCAGGATATCCTCTTGATGCCAGTAGTGGCTGCAAAAGTGGGAAACAGAGAAACATTTAACTAGTTTAATCTCTTACTACACATCAAAGCTACATGGAAACCCATCAGGGTTGAAGCCTTAATGCTTGCCTTAACACAGAAATAATAATGGGACACACAGCAGATCGTCTCTGGAGTTGTAAGTTACAATCTGCCTCCTGAATGAGTCAGCCATGCTATTAATGCAATGTAAGAATGTCAAATTATTGTAATCTTTGTCAGAGGTCAACCTACATTAGAACAGCAGCTCAACAGACATAGAATAAATACCTCTTAATAATACAGGAAAGCAGCTTTTTTTGCTACCGATAATTAACTTTCTCTCCGAACACTGGCCTCTGCCCTGGTGCTCTCCTCCTTGGGTTAGTGTGAGTGCTATGATCTCCAGTGTGGAGTTCAGCTTCATCTCAGAACCACATGGAAGCACTGGCAAGCATCTCCGCAGGCTTTGCATGATCAGCCCCACTAGCTTTTGTTCCTGACGTTTCACACTTCCCTTCTTTATCTTTAAATTTTGGAATAAAAATGTTTCGATAAAATTGACTGCTTACTGGGCTTTAAATCACTATCATGGAATTTTCCTGGATTTCCACTGAAAAATTTGAATGCCTAAGACTCTTCAAGTTTTGTTTACCAGAAAATCACCTGTGCCTCCAAGTGCCAGAAAAACTTTCTTCATGCTAAGTAACTCTGCCCAGACCCATTAAAGTGAAGTCTGTGGAGCAAAATATTACAGTTTGTACACAGTTGTGGGGAGGTCTTGCTGAAGTAATCTAGTCCGAGCCAGCTTCTTGGAGACTGCAGAAATGCGCCAGGATTGAAAATGAACAAAACACACACTTAGAAGCAGGTAAACTTTCTCTATTGCCCCACTGCAACATTGCAAATGTTGTTCTCTGTTCTTAATAGCCTCAGGAGAATTCATTCCTGTACTGTTTTTTTCCACTTTCCTTTGATATCTATTTGTCATATTCAAAATAAAAGGAACACCTGATGCACCAAATGGTTCTTTAAAAAAGCCCCACCCTCAAAGTGTAACTTGCACAGATATGAGCCATAGGACCCAACCCCTGAACTGAAGTATCAGTGCTCAGTGAGCACCTTAAGGTTCCCAGGTCCATCTCCCAGGTTTCCTTATAACCAAGTGTGTTAATTGATATTTATTTAGAGAAGTGTGTGATGGCCTCTAGTGGTGCACACTGTCGGTAAACACAAAAACATCACAGATTCTCTGTTTTTTGAGTGGCACTGGAAGAAAAGTGTTCTGGATGTACTGACACCAGTATATTGTTACTGCATGAGTAACAAGACAGCCCAGTGACAGACAATCCTGCTCCATTTATAGCAATTTCCTTCCCCTCTCCTCTGTGTTCTGAGCAGGAGGGTGCATGGCTCACACTAGGAGCGAGTGCAGAAATTGATATTTAGCAATGACGCATTATGTACTGCAGATTTCCTGTGAGTACACCACCATGTTCCTGTGTCCGGTGTCAGGGAATGACAACAGACTGACTTCATTGTGGTTTTCCTTTCCTGCTACCCACCAGACACACACTGTGCTCAGAAACAAAAATCTTGATTTGGTTCTTTCACACTGTGCTCAGAAACAAAAATCTTGATCTGGTTCCTTTCTGTTGTGGCGTTCCCTCCCCTCGATCCCCTTTTTCATGATACATTGATTGTATCATCAGATCAAGACCACAACAGGAGAACCAAGATTATGGGACATTTCCTCAGATGGATGAGGTGGACTGAATCTCAACAGCACAAACATGCTGAGGCTTCTCGCTGTGAGTGCAGCCTCTGCCATTACTACAGTGAACGTGATAGCCATTAACTAATCGTCATCAGAAAAAATATAGCTCTCTCTCCCTCCTCCACTGCACACCGAGGCACACACCATATAAACATCATAAAGGACACAGTGAGAGAGAAAAAACACACTAGAGGCCATACTAAACCACATATAACCCTGATTTGAGAAGAGACTGTTATTCAAAGCAGTGAAAGCTTTCAGATATTGTATGGCCAGAGAGTCAGATGTTTTCTCAACAGTTTCCTAAGCAATAATACATAGATAAAGAGGCTGGAATCTGCCATCCCCTTTATAACATATGCACATCTATTTATGAAGACACTTAAGCGTGGATTTAGTAAGTCAAAGACAAAGCTCTAGAGGCGGCTGTCTCTTTAAATCCGTCTCCTACCAAGTGAAATTTGTGGCCCTGATGAATGGCAGAGCAGAGTCATCCATAAAAGGGCAGAGGAAAATCACACTCATTTGCATACAGTAATTATTCTCTGAATCAGGCCACCTTTATTGCTGCCAGAAAATCTACTGTCAGCATCGCTCTATAGATCATGTTGGAAAAGCCAGCAGCTGAGGAGCAGGGTGATAGCTTGGGACCCACCAGCCAGCACCCCGGCCCTGGCCACCCTCACTGCTGGGGAAGGCTGCTCTTCTCCTCACTCCCCACCCTAGGCACCTGTAGGTCCATCTTCTTTTAGGTCACATAGCAGGTATGTTCAGCAACATAACAGGAGGGTAAATCTTAGCACCAAGATAAAACTGAGGTGGTGGGAGCTACAAGCGGTGCTGGGGAGGCTATCAGCTGCGCTTGGATAGACCAGATATTTCTTCACCCTTTTTCCTTCCTGCTTGCCATCTTATTTTAAAAAAAAATAATTAAAGGAATAACATTGGAGAGGCATGGTAGGGTAGTATCACCTTATCAGTATTCTGCCTATGCCTCTGCTTCTGTTTAGCTCCGTCTGTGAGCACTGGCAGGTTGAAAAAAGTGATAGCTGACTGGCATCTCAGGCTGCTGGCAGGAGGGCTAATGGGAAAGGGCACAGCCAGGGACCACGCAAGGAAAAACCAAAGGGACCCCTGAATCAGCAAATGAGCAAAAGTCAATGGGACCATGCTCTTATTACAGCACAAACAAACCTGGTGCCAGCCTGGACATTCTCTCTCAGGTCTTTCCCTGCTGTGATCCAGCAGGCTGGTCACGAAACACAGCATGGATACAGGGCTTATTAGGGTACCCTGAGTTAGGTTCAGGAGCAGCAACTTCCATTCCATGTATATCTGTCTACCTGCAATGCTGCCAAGGAACTGAATTCTGTTGGAAGCTCCATGGCAAGTCTGTTATTGGCATGAATCCAGTTGTGATCACACTTCTTGCAATACCAAAATCTGACATGCAGAAAATACACATTCCCAGTAATGAATCGCAAAGATGAGAGCATTTTGGAGCTGGAAGTGGCAACAGCAGCTTTGGTGCCAGTGCTGCAATTTGCCATGCTCTGGAGCAGGACTCCCAGCTACCACCCCACACAAGAGCTCTCCACTACTGAGACAGTCAGGAACAGAAGATTGATTGTCCTTATTTTGCAGGGCCTGTTCAGCAGCTTGAGTTTGTTTGTACAGCAGTTTTAGCATAGGCCCAAATTCATGATGAAATCTGAATTCACATCTTCTGTTCAGGGTGGCTGGAAGTCATCTTAGGGAGTCAGTATGGATATGAGGTTCCCATTAGTTTGCACCTAAAGACTAATGACAGAAAGGCATTATCCTATATTCCACACACCCCAAGGCACCATCAGTTCACCAGTGTTTAGTGGAATTTGGAACTCTTCCTTGAAGGAACACAGTTTTGTGAACCATGAAGAAAGCTACAATATGAGACTGAATTAAAAATCCAAGTGTCCAGAAAGTCCTGTGTCCAAACACCACAGCCTGCATCTTCTGTCCTAGGAGGTCTAGCCCTAGAGGCCAAAAGTAGTGACTTCCCAAACACTGTAGTAGGGTTACTTGCATGTCACATTAATGTTCAGCTTGTTTCAACACTATCAGTGGGTACTTCAAGCTCTTGGGATGAGAAAATTAAGAACAAAGTACACTAAGAACTTCAGTGAGTGAAAAGTCTTTTAAAACATGACCTGAACACCTCCGACCCCAGTTCTGCTGTAGACAGAGAATCAGCGACTCGAAACCCTACTTGGCCACACTGATTATCATTTTACAACTTAACTTGAAATTACTCCCACCTTGATTAAAAGACAAACTCAGTACCTTTAATGTTAATTTAATTTGTGATCTAACAAATGGGCTTCCCAACAGCTATAAACAGCTGATCCTAAAAATCATTCATTCACCATTTTTTAGTTAAGCAGTGTTGTAAGCCAAAAGTAAAACTTCGTGATAAAATACAAGGTATTTTAAATGGTTCCTGCAGGTACTTTCAGCATTACTATAACATCCACTCAAGAGGTTAGTGTGGGCTACCTAAGTAAGGAAGGCTTTTAACCAACCAAAGCTCCTGAGCTCTTACAGATTTTGTTAGCAAACAGTGGCTTATGCTTCAGCTCTGTAGCAGAATTTTCAGTCAAAGCAGGACCTAGTTTTTTCCCAATAAGTTAGAGGTGATGTAAAGCCATTTTGAATCAGACAGTATTTGCTGTGCTCAGTTACATAAAAATTAGCATTAAAATGTCTGCATCTTACCATGCCTTCATGAATCTTCATTGGGCTATTTATAACAGACTTTACTTCACAGTCCTGTTTCCAGACCAGACATCTGTCCACATCAAGTCTACATTTGCCATTGTCACTAATTGATACCTTTGCCCCTTCTCTGATTCCTCAGAAAGGGAGCAGAGCATGCCACAGGGAGAAACCTAGTCTAAAGCAAATTTCTGCTGACCAGAAAGCATCCTGCCATGCATAAGACATAGGCTTTACCCTCTCTGGGGCGGTCAATAGGGTATTTTATAACATTAAACTTGATTCAATGAAGAGTAACAGAAAAAGAAAGAAAGGGAGAGAAGGGAAGTCAGCATTGCTGAATGGTGATACTTTGCCATGGCTAAGTACCTGATCCCCAACAGGTCTAAAGTCAAGTCATTTAAATGATGTAAGGGTTATATATTTTTTTTTTCAAGCAAATGAGCCCAGATCATGGCTTTGCTGTTTATTAGAGGACGAAGCTGCCAATATTGGCTTGCTCAGATGAGCACTTATAAAACCACACCAATATATGTGTTTGCATTCCTCTTCGGGTAAAATTTGTCAGAGAAGAAAGGCATTAAACCTGTCACCTCAGATAAAGATCAGATGTTTGATTTCAAACAGAAGAGAGCAAACACTCCACTCTAGGCTACATTAACCCTTTAAGCACCCCACAGAAGCTGTGGGACCAGCCCGGTAGCTGGTGCTGCCCACCATGCTCACCTCTGCCTTCCAGTTGCCAAGTTTCCTTGAGGTAACATGATGCCTGCATGCTGGTTTTGTCCCTCTTTGCTGTCTCTCCAGCATTTGCAAAGCAGAGCGCATCATCTGCCTGCAGAAAATGGTGCTGTATTAAATAAAAATTATATTAGATATTTGCTTACAGTCCTGGTGGCACTGCCAGGTCAATCTTTTTAAAAATGTACTTTCAGGGTACCTGAAGCAGAAGCAGTGCTCAGATCCTCTCCACTGAAGTAAGAAGTGTGGGGTATCTTTGCTATTTCTCTGACAACAAGAAGCTGCACTTCTTGTCTGTAGCCCTTTCCACCTTAGTCAAATATTCAAGCTACAAATGTTGAACATTCCCATTGGAGTGAGATCACACCCTGAAATAAAAATTTGTGGTGAATCTACTTATTTTGATGCCTGAAATCAAGCTGAGAACCTCCCATAACTAACTGGCTTAGGATGAAGTGAGTAAACTTTACTGAACAAAAAGGAGATAAGAGGAAAGAGCAGAAATCAACCCCTTGTTTTTGAACACCCTCATGCACAAATCAGGGTTAAGCCATCCTAAAGAGAGGTGTAATAAGAAGTGCTAATAAATATTTTCATCTGGAAAATCCGAGTTGTGCAAGACTGGGAATGTAACTATGAGGCAAACTTTTATGGTCTTCAGTTCAAGGCAGATCGTGTGGAACATTTGGAGGCATGTGAGATCATGCCACACAAGTGTTTGCTATATTAATCAAACAGCACAATAGTTGCCTGGATACCCACATCATTTCATCAGCTGTGGTGGCCTGTTACCAGTTTTCAGAAAATGAAATGTGACCCCTGAGGACTGTAATTGGGTGAGTATAGTAATTTAGTAACGTTCAGGGGATCTGGAAAATCTGTCCAGCCAATTCACTTACAGCCAGCCATGGCAGAAGGGTATTTCAGCACCAAAGAATCACGCACAGTGCCTGTTATCAGTGCTGATACCCAGTACCTTCCCTTTGCCTGTTTGCTGCTCAGTGCCAGTTACGATGAACTCCAGAGTCCTAATGAGCCTAGAGATAATTTTGTTTAATAAAGGATTAAGCCTGTGCCTTCGAACACTTGGAAAAAAAAAAAGGCCGGGGCGGGTGGGGGGAGGAGGGTTAGGACAGGAGGAAGGGAGGAAATAAAAGCCAATTCTGTGCTGGCAGAAACTATGGTGCATTTGCAATATAAACTGCTGTATCCTCTTACACAGAATGTTTGTTGTGATACAACTTGAAACATAAAGGGCAGTGATCTCATATTTTAGCACAGAAGGCAAAAGCCCTTCGGGATTCATCCAAGCTTGTGGCCTTTAGTTTAACCCAGTGTAACCTGATGCAGTGTTGAGGCAGGTAAACTGCATGTGGTTTAATTACATCTGGGCTATGTAACCAGTCCAAAGTTCAGGTCAATAGAGTGATGAATCCTCTAGCCACACAATTTTTAATACCAGCTGGGCTGATTATTAATTTTATTTATTTGTGCTGTTAAAGACCTTTATAATTTGTAGCTTTGGTCATTTGTTTTTAAAATCCCAGAAATGTTCGCACATTTTAATCAATTCTTTTTCTTGAGGTAATAAACATTGTGTGTCATGTTTGTAATTTATACAAGGTTCAATTGTTTACAAATCTCTTATTTATTCTACTTCTAACAGGTTATTTGGCTTCCTATTTCTGTGGCAACAGATTGCATTAGATGCATGATACAGGCATAGTAAAGGGCAGAAGACAACCATATGCTCTATCATAGGCTGCCTTTTAATCCCTGAAATACCAAATCATCAGCTTAATCCTTCCAAGTCTACTCAAGAGTGGTCTGTTATAACCCTGGATCTGGGATGGAAGACAAAAGGAGGCACAGAGCCAGAACTTCTGCTAATATACGTCAGTGTACTTCCACTGACTTCAGTGATAACATGTTTGATACCAGCTGAGGTTTTACCCCAGATTGTTCAGCTCAGTGGTGTCGAACGAAAAGGTGGGCTACTCAGCCTGTTTTCCAGGTCAAAAATTGGTAACACATTATTCAGGGGTAAGCCAAAATATTTGAACTGTTCTGAACACTCATGGATGTCTATTTTCATCATAAGGCTACAAAAAGTTAATATGCTCTTCTTTTGAAAACCTCCTCTAGCATCTTCTCTAAACTCTTTCAAGCAGAGTTCATCCTCCATATAGAATAAAGACAGGAAGAGTGGCTGTATTCCATGTTTTGTATTAGTACTCATCTAAGAACCTTGCTTCAAGATGGTTTTTAATGGCTACTGTTTGGATTGTTAGGAGGGATTTCAGTTGTTCCTTTGAGTGCTGCCACTCAGTTGGCAAATGCCCCAGATAGCATGGCTGGACATTTTAATTCTGCTGCCAGATATTACATTCTTCTGTGACAATTCTGGCTGCAGTCAATCTCCTATTGCTATTTCCTTGGCAATTTAGCCAGGAATTTTGTAGTTGGTCATCTTAAAGATAGAGAAGGCTGCATTCTCTGAAGTTTTCAATGATTATTGCAAATGTTAACTTGTGACTCTGCAATGCCTGGAATTAATCCCAAGAAGCTATGCTGTCAGACATGGTAGCATGTTGAACAAGCTAAAGCTGATTCAGAGGGGAGGCTGCATCTAAGAATATTTCAAAATGGGCATGATCAAGCTGCAGGGACATCACAAGTGCAACCAAAGTAAAAAGTTACTTCTTTTCATTCCAGGCTCAGTGATAGCATTTGAGTGGGAATTAAGTGGTACACTGATACTGCACATGATTAGAGTGTGGCTGTGGGATGAGCACTGTAACATATCAGCTGAATTCAAAATGACAAATTTGCACATAAAGCAAGTGGCTCTTGTTAAAAGAAAGAAATCTATAAAGAACATCTGATGACATTTTGCCTAGCCTAGCCATGACAGCAAACAAAACTTTAAATAGTCTGTGACAATGTGTTTTAAAATATTTTGGGAAAGTTTTAATAAAAATTACTTAAGCTTCTTGCATGTAACATCTTGTTGGTGAGCCTTCAGAGAAACAGCTAGAGAACAGAAAATCTGCCTCTTCAACTGATTTTGCAAATATTCTCAACTACCATACTATATGTTATATTATTGATATACCCTCAGTCCAGAAGGCAGATTTCACTACAAGCCTTTCTTACCCCTAAGAAAAAAAAAAAAAAGAAAAAACTGAAACAAGATGGGTGCATAATACATGGCTCCTCTGAGGCAGACATTCCTACAGTTATTCAGAGGCTTCTACAAAACAATGTTTAGTATTCTCTGTACTGAAGAATAAAAAGGCTAAATATGAAACATCTCTCTGCTCACTTGTGCCCACTAAGACTGTTCCAGCCTTGATGCATGGCACACCAGAAGTGCATAAAGCAATATATGGGTAACAACAACAAAATTTGACACTTTTGCTGATCAGAGAAATACTTCTATTAATGTAATGCCCAAATCAAGAAAGATAACAGAAAGATGCAAGTGGAGCGGAGGGCTGGGGAGTTAAGGCCTATTATACTGCATTAAGAGTCAGGTGAAAAAAAATCCTAATGATTTTGTTATTTTACTTTTTTTCTTCTTCAGATAAATTTCCAATGAAGAGGCTATGGTCTTGAAAAAATTGCTTGTCCGAACAGTTCTCTGATCCTCTGTATTCATTTTAGCCAGTGAATTACCTTCTGAACTGTTTGCTGAATATGCTGGTTATTTGTGGGTCAATATTTGCACAGATTATTTGATCCCCACAAATCACAAGGTATTATATTAGTGGCTTTATGCAAGACCTCTATGGAACAACATAAATTAGAAATCATTTCCTAAAAACACTTCTAGGCAGAAAGAAATCATCAGTTTGAATGACTGCAAGAAAAAAATGGCCATAACTTCATGAATCTTAAGAATTTTTGCAAAGACCTTTTGGAATATGTTTTCCTCTGTGCATTAGATATTCATAAGTTGTCATCAGAGAAGTTAAAAGTAACAGTTCTTGTTCAGTTTATGTTGCAAAAATGGACTTCAAAGTCACAAAACTATACAACCCAAGGCAAAGAAAGTTTTCTCACCTAAAGTGTAAATTAGTATAACTTTGCAAGTGGTAATTGGAAACGAAATTTTTGGATGCTCAGCGTAAGCCTTCTAATAGACCCGATTTTCTAAAATCATTGAATTCTAAAAATCAGATCATTTGTAAAATTTCCAAGTCAGGTGCCAAAGTGTAAAGTTATAGGCAGACACTATTCAGTTCAGTAATTTTTTCATTGTTCTAGTGATTCATTAATATCAGTATATGTCTTCTCATGGTTTATTTAGATATATATATATATATGTAAATATGAGTATGTACATAAGTGCATATTTGTGTCTTGATAGTATACACAAAATTAATTTTGTGACTGACAGAATTTTACTAGAAAACATTGCTTCACTGGTTGCAGAGAAGCTTCATGTGATGAGTCTATAAGACCTTGTAAATAAAAGAGAAACATTAAATATAGATAAAACACATATGTACAAGACCAGAAAAGCTTCCTAATGGATGTTGTCCAGGTCCTTGCTATTTTTGACCACCTTGTCTTAGTTCTGTTCATAAAATTATTGACCTTCATCTTAAAACTTGTTGAATCTCTGCTTAGTGTCTGGTCAGACCTTCATCTCTCTGGTGACTAGAAATCTTCTGAAGATATCTGGGCTATGTTTATTTATGCCTAGATTTATATTAATTTGTTCTTGTCTCAACATCTTTAACATAAGTATCTTGATACTCTTTCAAGCACACTTAGAAAAAGCATTCAGTGGGAGTGTCTAGGCTAAAATTAATTTTGATAAGACCTCAAAGGTTATAAAGACACAACTACAAGAAGCTCACAACTCATCTCAATTGTGCATTGTTCTAGGTTTTCTAATGAGCTTTTACATGTAGCTACTTTCAGGGAAACTGAACAATATATTAGTTTCCTGCTGCACAAATAATCATGGGAAGTGGGCAATGCAGAAAATACATGGGCAATGCAGAAATATCTAAATTAATCAAAATGAAAATTAAATTAATTTATCAATGAAAAGGATATAACTACTAATGGACCAACCTAGTGATCTGCTCAAAGCAATTTGCTCTGCTTCACAGTGAATAATTCCTTTCCTGTCCCCCATAGACTCACTTTTTATGGAGGTTATGCCAGCAGATGATAAGGTCTGGTTGCCCACCTTATTTTTTTCTGTAAGGCTATGTGAACATCCCTGAGCCAAGAGAATTGAAAGCCCCATCCTCAATCCATAGCATCTGATCCTTGTTTTCTCAAAGGTTTGGCTTCATATCCCTATCTTAACTACTTGGATCTGTTTTAATAATATTTTGTATTGAGTTTCCTTAGTGTTCTGGGTTGATGCTGTGCCATTTCTGGTAGCAGGGAAAGGGTCCCCCAGGGGTGGGTCATGTTAGTAGTTCCTAAATAGCTCTCTCAGCTCCAAAATTTCTGTCCCTGTCTCCAAGACCATCACTGAACAATGGATGTGCGCCTCTGCAATTAACATATTTAAGAAAGGGGAAACACCTGAGGACAGCAATACTGGATTAGAGAGACCAAGGCCAGTGAGGAAGGAGAAGGAGAAAGCACCTTAACAGAGATTTTTCTCTACATCCCATGGCCAGAGGGCAGCATGTCCCTTGCACCCCTGTCCCATGGACTCTCATAGAATCATAAAATCATAGAATTGGCTGGGTTGGAAGGACCTCAGAGATCATCAGGTTCAACCCTTGAACCATTACCTCTGAGGTTACCAGACCATGGCACTGAGTGCCACATCCAGTCTCTTTTTAAATATCTCCAGGGACGGAGAATCCACTACTTCCCTGGGCAGCCCATTCCAATGTCTGATCACCCTCTCTGTAAAGAAATTCTTTCTAATATCCAACCTAAACTTCCCCTGGCACAACTTAAGACCATGTCCTCTTGTCTTGCTGATAGCTGCCTGGGAAAAGAGACCAACCCCCCCCTGGCTCCAGCCTCCTTTCAGGGAGCTGTAGAGAGCGATGAGTTCTCCCCTGAGCCTCCTCTTCTTCAGGCTGAACAGACCCTTAAGAATCACGGCAGAACAGATGTCATGGACCTGTTGCCCATGGAAGATCATGGGACAGAGGTTGTGAACCTGCAGCCATGGAGGTCACTGTTCTCAGAGCAGTTCGTGGCTCTGTGGCCCACCTACACTGGAGAAGCTTGCTTCTGAGGAATTGTGCTTTGCGGGAGGGACTCACGTTGGAGGGGTTTGTGAAGAACTCTCTCCTGTGGAAGGGACCCCACGTTGGAGTAGGGAAAGACTGTGAGGAAACCTTCTACCTGAAGAGGAAGGAACAGCAGAAGACAGCCTGTAATGTCTAGACTGTAAACCGCACTCTCTGTTCCCCGGTGCTGCTTCAGGGCGAGTAGGTAGAGATATCAAGAACAAAGTAATTTAGGCTCGGGAAGAAGAGAAGGGTGGGGGAAATGTGCTTAAGTTCTGGCTTTTGATTTCTCTTTGCCCTGTTTTGATAATGATAATTATAAATTATTTGATAATTAAAAATTAATGATAAATTAAATTGATTTTTTCCCCAAGTTGAGTCTACTTTACCCATTGACTTTAATTGGTGCGTAAGAATCTCATAGTCCTTGCCTTGACACACAAGGTTTTAGGTGAATTTCCTCTTCACCATCCCGAAATGAGGGAGAGAGACTGAGCAGCCATGTGGTTCTTTGTTATTGGCCAGGGTCAAACCATGATACTTGGGGACTTGCCAGACTGCAGGATCATGCACCTCAGAGCATTCCCTTTCTGTGTCCTGACAATTGTCCTCATTTTCCTGCAGCTGGAGCGACACACTCACTCAGAGGCCAAACAGTCATGTCCCCTTTCCCTGTTCAGTCCCATTTAGGAGTTTGGGTAGAAGGTCAACATTTTATATTGATGACTTAATTCCTTCACAGAAATCTGTTGAGTACAAAGACAGGCTATGTCCCTGCCATTCACATGCATCCAGCCCAAATATGGTCTGGCTTTTTTCCTGAATCTCAGACTCCTAACATTTCAGAATTTTAGGAAACAGAAGTTGAGGAGAGAAATGGTAGACAAGAAGTACTTCGATTAAACCCTTGCCACTGGAGAGTTTGTGGTGTGGTACTTTAATCAGACAAGCATCACTCAGAGGGTGATCTACCTCAGTTCCTGCTGAAGTTATTTGGACATAACTGGGGAGGAAGGGGAGGGAATTGTTTCCTCTCTTTTCCAGATTTGGACAAATTTTCAGATCAGTGAATACACCAAAGATCATAAAGTATTCCCCTCCCCTCTTTCACATCACCTTCTGATGTGATCAGGTTAACTAATTCACTCTGAACATCCATTATTGCACTGATGAGGTCCGACTGGCTGCCCTTACTGATTGACAAGAAAAAAATGAGCCTTCTGAATATGGTTCTAATCTATATTCCAGACAAAGGAAAAGAATGCAAGAGGAAAAATTAATTCTGTCTCTTTAAATTGCAGAAATTACAACAATTATGCCTCCAGGTTTTTAATTTTCACTTTACAGATGTGTTGACGTACAATGAGTCACTTGACCTCTCTAAGAGGTAGTCTTGTCTTAGCGTCCTGATAGGTACCCGTGTCCATCTGGCAGAGATATTGTAATTCAGATCTCAAACTACAACTGACTGCTGAGCTGTGAGCTGTGCTGCTTTCATGTGCCCTGTCATTTCCTCCTCCCTAACTTCAAAAGACTTAGAAAAATGCAAAGGAAACAATATCATATGGCAAATTCTGTTTATGTGGCATGGCTTAGTCATCCTTATTTACATCGCTCTGCCACCTAAACAGACCTATTCACAATGCATAGCTGTCACTCAGGCTGAACCTTTGATTACTATTAATGTTTGCAAAGGAATGGTTACGCAACACTACACAACAGTACATGAAACACAGAGCCCAAGGCCAATAAAACTCAGTCCAAGCTGACCTAGAGACTCTAAGACTTCTGCTCTGCATAGTGATGTATGCCATTACAATTGATACAAGAATACGATGAACACCTAAAAAAACCAAAAATTAAAAAGGCCAGCTTATTTCCACCCAGGCTGTCATTCTTCCCTCATATTGTCAAATACACAACTTCGATAAAAAGCAGTCACACCAGTCTAATTGTTTGCAATTAGAAAGATGTTTCTTCTTTAATTTCTGCATGAAATACAAAAGTAGCATCGTAGCCATTTTATAGATGGGAAACTTCGGAACAGAGGAGTGAAGGAGATTTAATGATCAAAGAAGCATCAATAGAAGACCAGCTTACCCCACAGACAGGAGACAAAAATCTGAAGTTTAAAATCAAATTTATTTATCATTTACTTGAAGCCCTGGTCTGAGTTTCTATCCTGTTGTAATTGAGTCCCTTCTCCTTATCACCCAAAACCAAGCTGTTAACAACAAGGGGATGCAAAGGATGGCTTGTAGCAAGCTGAGGCAACTCCTGGATTGAAAAGCCCGAAGATGACGCTGAGGCAGCAAGTCATGCCAATAGGAAGCAGTTTTCAAAGTTAAATTATCTCTTCATGGTGCCCAGAACTGTCCTTGGAGGGTGCTGGCACCAAGGACCAGCTGGTGGACAGCTCTGTCTCATGGGTCAAGACCAGGCTGGGACACCTCCATTCTAAAGCTGGATGAGAAAAAATACACAAGTCTTATGGCTGGCTATGGGAGAGGATTAGGAAGTTGGGTGTTGTTTGTTCCTTTATAAACACCCAGGCAAACTGACTAAACTCCTGACTCACACAGTCCTTGTGATACTTATCACAAACTCAGCCAGTCTGTTGAACAAAGAACTCAAAGGGGAGTCTTTTTCCTTCACACCCATCCTCAGCAGCAATAAAAGACAAGTGGTGATAGCAGGCACAACTCTGCAACCTGACTGCTCTCTAAGGGCCCTACCCAGATATCATCTGGGACTTACGAAATTAAGATGCTTAAGAAAAAATTATCTGAGGAGGGCTTATATATAAGAGTGGTGCTCATTAGCCAATATACTTTTTTTCAGTTTTGGATTAAACTTTGTATCTGGGGCACCTACAGAAAAAAAACTATTTAAAAAAACTCATAACCAGTCCTATTTTAGCTAATCTGTCTTTTCTACTTCAGACTGGAGTCTAGAAGAACTTTTTACTCAGAGAGGCTACTGCTACTCTTCCAAACAAGATGGTTTCTGAAGATGATAATGCACAGAAGTTTCATGACTCACAGCTGGGTACTCTGAGCACAGAGAGAAGTTGCACTGGGGACATTAGGCTGATAAGGTAAGGGGGGAATAATAATAAAAATGCTCACAAGTTATACTTACTCTAGCCTGCTATATGTTAGGTTGGGTATACACCCATAATCCAGCCTACATTCTTGCCAAAATCAGTCTGGCATGGGGGTTAGAAGATACATAAAGTGTCAGATCTTCAGCTGTCATAGACCCGAGCTGTGGCTGTTCACCCTAAACATGGTGCTGGCCCCAAGTAAACCCGCTGGACGATGATGTGACAGATTTGGAGACACACAAGCCCAGTGTAAAAACATAAGTGCGTTGCAGAAGTGGAAAAGGAAGAAATGACTGGGTGGAAGAGGAGAGGAGGGTTGCAGAGCAGAGCAAAGGAGAGCAGAGCAGGCAGCAGAAAATTCACAGTAGTTTATTAACACCTCCACCACAGAGCTTTATAGGATGTTATTTACCAGCCACTCAGAATTGCAGTGTTTTTTAAAAAGTTATTATTTACATCTCAATAAACTGAGACAACCAGGTAATTACTTAATTAGGTGATTCCCTTTCCCTGCCCTTACTCCTTTCTTCAAAGGGATTTTAATTTGAAAGCCATCTTCTGTGTCTCTATGCAGCAAGATACGCTTCAGCTTTCAAGCCCATGTGTCATAGAATATAAGAAAAAAGCAGCCAAATAATAGAGAGCTGTAATTCCACTGATGGTTTCTAGTGATAAGAAAAGCTGCAGTGGCACAGCTCAAAAGGGTTTGTCACCATAACTCCAAGATCAAATTTCCTCATATTACAGAAAGATGGCAGAAAGAGCCTGCAAAGGAGACTCAAGGAGACATGTAATAAATGCCATGAAAAGAGCAATTCTTTCTGGCAGAAAAGCTTTAACACAGTCACAAAGTGCCTAATCGTGGAAGTGCTGAGTGACTTCACCCCCCCTTGAACTTCAGCAGGACTCATGGTGCTCAGCACCTCCTCAGAAAAGGCTCAGCACTTCAGAGAATCGAGTCCCAAAGCAGAAGGAAAAATCGTTTTCAGAACTACATGTGGCAAGATATAAATTCCTACCTAATAAGATAAATCAGGTTTTACTTAAGCATTGGCATGCAGAAGAAAGACATCCCAGACAGGACGATATATTTAAAACAATCCATTAGTTTTCTCCTCCAGAGTGGAATCCAATGTAAGAGCCATTTTCAGAGTTTGTTACGGATTTAAGTGGCTCTAGCTTGTACTAGTCTTCTGCACAGGGGTGAATGACAACATCCCCAAAATAATTCTTACATATAGAGTGCAACAGCTCAGGAAAATTAAAAGTAAATAGCATCAGGGCACATAAAAACAGATTTGGCATGATAAAGATTATTTCTTGGCCATGATTTCAATGTCTGCCTAGCTATTTCATGGTAAGACTTTTCTACCAAAAAATCAAAAGTTGTTTTGTTAAAAATCTTTTGTAAAGATTGAAACCTGCCTAAGACAAATATCCCACCTGAAGGAATAGCCTACGCATGGGAAGAAGGTGGAGAAAATGGTCCTATGGATGTCAAATTCCTTTTCAGTATCTTCACATACAGCATAAAAATACATGCAGATTCCTTTACAGTAAAGCACGATGCTTCAGGGAAGCCCAGCCTGAGCAAAGCTTCTCTCTTTCCCTCCTCTCTTCAGGTTGTTGGAACAAGCAATTTTTGTGCTGCCTTCAGATTTGTTATTTAACTTTTTAGCTGATCTCTTTACAGCTGGGTGAAGCACATCTGGTTATGACTTAGCTCCTGTGTCATGAAATTCAAGGCAGGATCCATCAGTGAAAGGTGGAGGCAACAAACTTGGAGGAAGAGCATTCTTGGATCTTCCCCTCAAACTGCATGGTATTCAAGATCCCTATGAATATTTGCTATGCTGTATAGTTTCAGAAAGCCACATTTTCAAGGCATCCTAATAACCAAATTCAAATAAAAAAGAATTTGAAAAGGAAGAAATAAAATCATCAGTTCTGTCACCCTGCAATTCCAGTTGCAGAATTAAGAGTCAGTGAGTATGTGTAAATTGTTTTTGAAGAGCAGTCTTAGAAGCAGCCATAAGGATTGAGATATTCCAGGTCTCGGGGCCTCTTACAAGTCTCCCTTAGGCAGCCATCACAATTAGAGCAAGCTGATACTCATTACAGTTTCCTGAGTATGCCAGAAAATGATGTGATAGGGTTTTCACACAAACCTGTAAACAGTCTAGACTCACTCAAAATGTGGCCCAATAAAGCTATGTAAGAACTATGGAATATCTGAGAAGCTACAACCCTATTGTTACAAGCCACAGCAGAGCAAGATCTGGGCACACACACTGTGCTACCTCCATTCTCTCCTTCCCCGAAACATAAATCTGAATCGAGTGTGAAGAATGATCTGGACAGCCGGGGGAGTCTAAGGTCACAAAACAATATGTACAAGCCCAGCAATAGAAGAGCTGCATAATGAATCTTGAAGAGCTTGATTGAGAAGACCTTATAAATCCAGAAACCTGTTGAACCCTGCCGGAGCTACATCATTCTTTTAGCTAGCCTCTGGCCCAGGAAGGGATAGCGAGCTGTCTGAAGCTGGTATCACAGTGCAAGTTCAGGCACCTTTGTTTTCTTGGCCATTCAAACCACAGGAATGTTCCTGGTCTTTATTACAAGAATCAGAGTATTTCAGATTTTCCTCTTTCTGAAATCTCCTTTGTTTCATTTCCCCCCACCATCACATTCTGAGTATTTCTCTGACTCATAGTAGCTACTCATCACAGCCCCATTACTCAACCATAGAAGGCTGTACCTCAGGTTAAGTTTAACAGGCTACATGTCCCCCCCTATCTCGAAATGCTAGTGTAACTTATGGATACTGGAAATCCATCTTCAGGAGTCACACCTCATTTTCTGGTAATGAGCTGTAGGGTCTATGCACTGGACTGACTCTCACTGATTGCTAAGGTGCTAACGTTAAAGAATCTGGTATGACCTATAAAATCACACAGTTGTAAATAGAGAATGCTTCCCACTGAGTTATCTTCATAAATGAAGTTGCTGTAGCAAGCTTTTCCAAGAACTCACAGTCCCACATGCTGTAGTTAAACTGGGATAATGATTTACAGTGTACGAAATAACCTCCTAAAGCTGAACTTTTGGGATTGCACAAGGGACTGTTCATCCACATTCCAGGTTTGATTGCTCAGAATTTATCTTAATTATAAGGGGTTCAATTAGAGTGAAGAGAGAGAGACTGGGAGAGTGAGAGTGAGCAATATTAGAGCTCTACACCAAACGACTGACAGTGACATAATGTCATCAAGCAACTAACATGTTGCGGCACAGTGTTTAAGTAGACTTCATTCTTCAGGCAGATCTGAAAGGTTTGCTTGGTTCTGCCGTTTCCTGCAGGTAGCACAATGGGTAAAGAGGCAGAGAGATGCTCCGCAGACACACAGCTTTATTGTTGCTTGAGTAACTACAGCTATTCAAACAACAAGACTCCACAAGGTAGACTGACACTGCACAATAAAAGAGTGCCTGTGGTGCACCGTGAGAGAGGATTAGAAAAATAAAAACTCCCTTAACTGTCAGGCTCAAGCAGGGCAAAACGCATTGTACCATGTTTTTCTCAAGCAAATTCAGAAAGTTCCACCCAAATGGTGCCACAGTCCCACCCAGCCTCTCCATTGACTTATTGTCTCAATTGTTCTTTACTTTCATGTTATCGATCAAAAAAATTGTGTGATTCACTGAACATTACAGACACAAAGCCTAGATGCCAAAGAGCCTACAAACAACCTGGACATGGAGCAGTGAAGTCACAGAGTGGTGGGTAGAGAACATGAGGAAAAGACACAGATGCAACAGTGAGATCATTCAGTTACTCATCATAGGCACATGCTCATGATGTCAGAACATTTCTTGCAAAATGTAGCTGGGTGAAGCAAAAAAGAAGCTGTTCTACATTACCATGATTTTTAAATATATTTGGAGTCTTTCCCTAGTGATATGAGCACACAGCATTTCTACCTCAACAGCAGCATCACCTGAACAGTGTGTACCAGCTGGCCTTCAGTGGTGCCCTCAAAGTGTGTGGGACAGACTGGGAACAGCTGGTACCATCCTCATTATTTCCATGGCAGCTGAGGATTCTTGGAGTGCAGGAGAATCCTCAGCTGCTCTTTTTACTCCCCCTCCCCTTTTTTTGCAAGAGGGTATATATTTCCTCCGAGGAAGCAATGGGGGCTCATAAATTAGACTGTCTTCTCCCTGCAACTGTTTCTCCTCCATTTTTCTGCATTTATTTACCCTTGTCATTCCTTTCAGTAGAAACTCATGAGAACAGCACTGCTGACTAGGTCTGTATTTGTTCATCTGCCTATAAGGAAAACTTCCCTGTGACTGCAGTTCTGAATAGGATATCACAGCTGATTTGCCCTGGCAGTAAGTGTGAGACAGGGCCACATGCACACTGAAACTTAAGGGACTCCATCCCTATGACTAAAACCAAGCATATTTAGAAGAACCCAATGATGGTGAAGGAGAGAGGAATATGGGTTGGAACAGAGATTACATCTTCTTCTCACACTAGCAAATAAAACATTCAAAGCACCAAAACATGATACACCATCCATGGCTTTATGGGGGAAGCTACGTAATTGATTAGAGTCCCTTCAGCTAACAAAACTCACAACCTCACAGAGGTATTTCCTAATAAACATCTGAAATTAAAGCTCCATTGCTGACAGCAAAATTACAATCTACACTTTAAAAACGCATTCTACTATGGTTACCCAGAGACAAAGAAGACAAGAAAAATAAAATAAATCTGGAAAGAAAAGGAAGGACTTCAAATTTGCATCAAATCTTAATCCAATAATTTTCCTTTAATTACCCAGAGCAGACTCTCTCCTAAAGTGATCAGTTTTGCCTCAGATCTCCAAATCTTTTGGCTCAAAGTCAAATGGATAAGTGCGTTATCACTCAAGGCTGGGAGAGCATCCGTGTCTGCAGGCTCAGTGAGAACATTTATAGCTGGTATGTTTGGCTGCCATTGTGGATTTGGTTTAATCCACTGAGAGTAGTTTTACATCTTCGACTCAGTTTCATGCTTTGAACAAGTGGTAAGATTTTACTGGATTACTCCATTTCTCAGGACAGAAAGGGTATTGTTCTTTAACCAGCCTCTGAAAGTTCACACTTCAGCCTGTCTGCATTCTTCTATTTGTGTCCTCTTTGTTTTATACTGGAAAAATTTCCAGCAGTGAAAAATTTAACAAAGACAAAGGAGCAACATGGATGCCTACCTTGGGCATGTCTACTTAAGTGTTATATGTTATAGCTATCTGATCTATTAGTAGCGGTTAAAGATTGAGGCAGGAAAAAGTGTTTTTAAAGGTATCCCCTTTATATTCTTCTCTTTGACAGTAACACGATGAGTGTTACTTTTTCTTGGTTCTCTTCCGCACTCCCTGACTGCTGCCCCTGCTCTGCCTGGACTTCTCTTATCTGATCTCCTTTCCTCAGTATCTCACGACATGGAGTTTTTCACTCCAATGAAAGCTTTCTCCTGGATCCCAGAGTTTGCCAGTGGCTGTAGTGCCCCCAACAAGATCTTACTCTTTAAATGATTCTTCTATCTTGGACACAGAGCTAAAGGCTCTAAAGTACTTCATACCCAAGGTGACCAGATTCAAACCCAGCAGCAGAGGGTTCTGGGGCCATTTCTGACACAGTTCTGATTGTATGAAGACAGCTCTGAAAAGTATGGGTGTGAAGGCAAGGACCTCATCACAGTTTACTAGGGAACCTATCCTTCCTTCCCGTATTGAGACAGACCCTGTAGGAAATACACCTTCAGAAGCCAGCAAAGCCACCTGATCACAGACTTTCCCTTTAAAAGGCATAATTTAGGGAAAGAATATGAAAGCAGAAACACTACTCGGTTCTGGCAGTCCTTGTAAGACACACTCAAACAGCAGTCTGTTGTAAAAGCATCAGTCACAAAGGTGCCAGAAACCTACGTTTATTGGATCAAGTCACATGTGTCTGAATAACAATTTCAACAATTATAGTCCTGTCCCATCTCTCTGTGTTGACACCAGCAGTTAATGCTATCAGCTGCTTTCTCCTCCTCTGTTGATAAATCAAAGAAACATAAAAAATGCTGTCGTCAAAAATGTAACCAGTAAACAAAATAAAGATGAATATTAACCAAACCTGAGGATGTACTGCAGAAGAGGGGTATCCTTTAATAACCATTGTCTCAGAATGGTCAATACCTGCTTCAAACCAAACCCATTTCTATGGGCTCAGAACAGCCGCTGGCAACAAGCAATTAATTGTGTTTGAAAAAAAGAATTTGTAAGACTGGAAAAAAAATAGCTTCTGCTCCCTACTGTGCTACTGACATCTTCTGCATTGCCTTTGTTCAAGAATCTGCTTTGTAAAAAGGGGAGTGATAACACACACTTGTTTAACACAGGTAAATGTGACCAGTCTGATTTGTATGTATGTACTTTTTTTTTTAGTAGATGTTTTTCCTTTAGTATAACCAGTAGAGCCTTTAGTGTGGAGAGAAATCAGAATCATTGTTTGTGAAAGACAGAGATGCCAGTCTCTGAAGATCCTACACAGAAAAACCACAAGCCATTTATACTGGTATGTGAATACGGCTAACAAAAATTAATCAATCTTTCATATTTCAATGTATTTGTAATATAACTTTGTAATTTGTAATATAACAGTTCTTGAGTTTTTCAATCTATAAATCACAGAGCAAGTGCTAAAAAAGCTAATGTGTTTCAAAAAAATTGTTAGCACACCAAGCAAGTTCAGAGGAAAAGTTGTCCTGTCCTTTCCTAACTGGCTCTCCTCTAGCAAAGGGGGTATTTATACTTACTTCAGCAAATATGTTGACCAAAAAAGGAGTCACTGATCGTAAACTGCCTCTTACTGCTAAATTTCTTCTCACTGGTAAAAGACTTTCTTCAAATAATCTGTGATGAAACAGCTTATACTCTAATTAAATCAAGGCAACCCCAAGCTTTTTGATTGAACTGGCTTTCACCTGCTGTTTTTGCTATCCTTTGACCATCATTGTGCACTCAGTGTTTTCCACATCCAAATCTGAAGCACATCAACTACTGCACCTCCTGCCTATGTTGTTTCATCAAGTTCTCCAGGTATCTCCCTTCTTTTCACTTCCCTTTTCCAGTGCATCTGTGCACTACCAACTGCATTTGGCATTCAACTCCAAAGTTTATTGCATTTTCAAGGTTATTGTTATATTGCAGGTAAGGCATATGTTTATATCGAACATGCTGAATGTCACACCAATACTCAAGAAGCAAGCAGGAGTTGGGCAGACCACGGAAGAGATGCAGAAAACAGTCTGAAGAGATCAATCATCACAGAAGATATTTGAGACTCAATTCTCATACAAATCAGTAGTAACATTTTTCTTAGTCAACAGCTGCACACCAAAATAAGATCAACAGAGATGAGATCAGAATTGGATCGTGGTATCACACATGCAAGTTGCAGCACAGTTTCTTATAGCGAGTGTTATTTGTCTCCCAGGGTAGAGCAGATGTACTTTCTGAGTATCCTGACTTGAGGGATGTTTCTAAGAAAGGACATGGCTTATATTGTGAGCGCTGTAAAAAGAACTATAGTGTGGAGCACTGTAGCATGCAGAGGGTAGTACTAGAACATACTGTTATGGTTCGCTGTACCTGTAAAATTCATGAAATTATTGGCTTCTTTCAGCTGCAGTACAGTACTTTTACAGTAATTTGTCACTCTGTTTTCAGCAGGGATAATGGACCATGCCTTTTTCTAGGAGCACATTATTTGGCCACTGGCAGCTCTTTATATTTGCCATGAGATCCCCGGTAGCTACATGTTCTCCCTCACCCTCCCTCTTCAGGCGCTGCAGGCAATAATAGATCTGTGGGATTAACGTTTCTTTACCAGAAGTTAATGGCATCTATGATGATTAGTGTTAATTGGCCTGGCTACGTCAAGTGTGCCCATACTGTTCCTTTCAGTATGCTATTCCTCCACTTTTGCCTGCACACAATAACATGATATCACCACGGCCAAAATCAGCTAGAAAAATACCACAGTCATTGCTTCTCCCTGGCTCACCACACACTGCTTAATATTGCCATTTTTATATGACCAACATCCAAGAGCCCAGTAATAACCTTATCTATGGCCAGAGAAAAATGTGATATAGAAAAGAATGAAAAGGAAGATCAGGGAAAAAGACCCTTTTGACCTGAGGGCTGATATTTTTCAACTTTAATGTTCTCTTCTACCTACACCATAAAATCAGTGATGAAACTACTCCTTTCCATCTTATTTGAAAACAGTAACATGCTATTGGCATTATTTTCCATGAGAAATGGTAAGTCATTAGGATTAGGAAGGAAATGATTTTCCTGTCTGGTGACACGTAGTGAGATTTTAAAATTTCTCTCTGTTCTTCACTGCAACAAACCCAAACCATTTCTGCACTCCTCTTGAGAAAAAGCAGGGTGATTTTTGCTCCAGAAAAGCCAATGATGTGTAGACTTGGCATCTATCTAACATACAGTAACGTGGACAGCAGGGACCAAACTTATTCCTCTCAGAGCCCCAGTTAAAGATATATTCTCCACATGACAAAGTCTTTTACTCTCTTTTCCATCTGGATTTTGACCACATGTGTGGTCATTCTGATGTTAAAAATGAGGCAACCCCTTTCCTTCCAGCCACCAAAAGGCATTTTTCATGAAGCATTGTGGATTTGCCTAACCATCACTTTTATAAAAATTCTTCTGTGAAGTATGATGCAATGCAGTGCTCCAGAGCCAGAAAGCACATGGTTATTCTGGAAAAGGTATCTGATTTCAAGGCCAAGTTATTTTCTCCCAAGGTAGGTATAATTTACACACTCTCCAGAACCAGTGGAGCTAAGCATGTGTTTAAACAGGGACAGGGTGAGCTTTATTTAAGGAACAGTGGGCAATATTCCTAAACGCAAATAACACCTTTATTTTAACTGCTTGGTGTCTAAAAAGAAAAAAAACCAGTCATCATGTTTATGTTTAGAAGACAGGAAAACTTTCCTATTTTTTCCCCTCATTGAAGTATGCCACTGTTTTAAAATATAATGTAGTGTCTTGCAACCTGCCCTAGGTTATTCAGATGCTTAAAATTTAACATGCTAAGAGATAAAAGCACTGAATCACTTTTCTGAAGTGTGATTTTGCCAGTTTGAAAAAAGGGGATTTGTATCAATCAACTGGTCAAGTTGGCAGGCTTAGGTCCCATAGACAGGGAAGCTGTATATATGTATACAACTCAGCTATACATTTACAGCTCTCTTATATCTTCCCACTTAATTTTCTTTTCTGAGCCATCTTTCTCTTAACATGAATTTTGGCGAGAGCTACAGGAAAATATTTCCTAGGTTTGGTACCTAGATTACTCATCTAGGGTTGTGTTACACATAATCCTCTTGGTCTTATTTAAGAATACCATTCATCTCTTATTTCTGTGAAATCCAGTAAAATAGAACACACTCACCTACACAGGGAGGTAGCTGAGGCCTCATCCTTGGAAATATTCAAGGTGAGGCTTGACCAGGCCCTGAGAAACTTGATCTGGTTGAGGGTGTCCCTGTTTACTGCAGGGGGGCTGGACTAGATGATCTTTAGAGGTCCCTTCCAACCCAAATTATTCTATGATTCTATGATTCTTTTGTACCTAATTAGGCTAATCACCTTTTTTTTTTTTTTACCTGAATAGGTAACTCTGCTTACATTTTTGGCAGTAATACTTGTTAACTGCTTTATTAGAGAACACCAAATTACATTGAAAAACATCAAAGAACAGACAAAATGAGTAAAAACCTTATCTGTCTACAAATGCTAGGACATCCAGCATCATATTCAGCAGGTTTTGTGTTCTGAAAATCCTTTTTTAAGCATACAGCAGGCCAAAGTCTTCAGCTATCACCTGCTGAACTTTGCAACTACATTCCCATTGCCAGCAATAGGCTCTTGCTATACAGTTGGTTGCTCAACATAGCCCAGTCAACAGATGAACCCTCCCACCTCAAATATTTCACATGGAAAGGGAATTCTCTTGGTGTAGAGAAAGGTCAAGAAAAGCAGAAGTAGCCATCTAAGACACCACATTCATAAATACTCCCTGTGCTTAGTTCTTCTCGTTTATCTAAATTCAAGTCGAAATTTCCAAGTCTTATACTTTGGTCCCTAGACATTGTCAAAGTAATAAGTCTCTGGAGGTAAAGCTGTGCATTTGTGTCTATCTGATCTCTAAATTAACAGAGTTCATTGAAATCATGAAGGAATAAAAATTGATGTCACTGCTGTAAAATGTTTTGGACCATTTTGAAGCCACAAACTCTGAAGGAGAGATGAAATGGCTCAAAGAAGTGAGGTGCTTTATGAAACATGTTAGAGTGCCTTGGTAAAAAACAGCCCTGATCCTGCCAAACAGCATCCTCTGAAGACTGAAGGCTGTGAATGAGCTGTAGGCTTCCTCTCTTTTTCTCATTAAAAATTCTACACACAAGCAAAGTTGCCCTATTCAGGCATGTGTTGTTAAGCTGTGTTTGCAATAAAAAGGAATTGAGGCAAAGGGCACCAAATCATATAAACATATTTACCCTCTAACGTCTGCAGTGAAGTGATACCCCAAATAACCAGGAATTAGTCTTTCAGGTACCAGCTGCTGTGTAACCACAGCCGACAACTACACCTGGGCATATTTTCCTGTGACTGGACTGCAGCAGTACCATCATCAGCAAGCTGCCAGTAGGAACTAGATTTTTTTCCCACTTGCTTCTTACCTGCTTTGAATTTCTTGATCTTCTCCTAACAGGGCTATACCATAAAATCTTGCAGCTCTTCTAAGTGTACAAAGGAAAACATTTATCCTTTGACTTCATTTAAAATCCCTGAGTCATCCTGTGACTACATAAGAACATGGGCAACTTGTAATTTTAATTATGAAATGAAAGGACAATACTATGTTTTGTGGGGTTTATAGCATTTCCACAGCAGTAATCTGCAACACTGAATACTGCAGTTTGTCTGCAGGCATCTTACCTTCATATGGATACATCTAAAGTCACCTCAATCTCAAAAATGTTCTCCTGTGACCTTGTCCTGTACATGGCACGTCTCCTACCCTCCCCCCAGCTAAGAGCACTACTGGTGGCCCTGCTATAAGCTGGGCAGATGTTTCTACCACATTATTGCAGCTTTATATTTGCAAGAGCCTTCTTAGAACAGATGTTCTTTCGGTGTGTATATACCATGCTTCCCACTGCAAACACTTCTACAACACAAACAGCAGATTGCCTTGCTTCTGTCGTTCAGATCAAGAGAGAGTAAATGCCTCATTCTAATGATGTTGGCTTTCTTTCCAGGGTGCTTAATGTCTTCCCTCTCCTTCTCACTGGCCCTGCTCACTGCAGGTGTTTTCTCTCTGTTCCTCAGGCTCTCCATCACTTATCTTTACTCTAAAGGGTGTCCCTAAAAATATCTTCTCCCTGAATCTTTCTTTACTGCTTTCACTCTCATTTTAGTCCCTTCTGCTGTGTCCTCCTCATTCTATAAAAGCTGTTCTATCTTCTTCATCTCTGCTCAATGAGAACCTGATTCAATGGATTTAAATGGGAATGTCTTTTATTGGGTATAGAGTAGTGAATATAATTCCTAAAAATTGTAGAATAGGAGGCAATAATCCAACAATGATGGCTCAAAGATGGTAATTCTTTAAGGAGTGAAGACATCTCTTGCCTTCAGAAACACAAAAGAATTTTTGGAATGTTTGTATCAGCTGGATATTGCAAAAACATAATTTGTACACACACCCCCATCCTCATCCCCCATTTTTAATCAAAATTATGACTTGTAAGTGGTATAATTTCTACAGACTGTTGTAAAATTATGAAAACATAGATCTTTGGCCTTTTTAACAGTGATTTTGATTACTTTCAGAGGACACTTTGTCCAGGACTATTTCTGATTAAAATCTATCCCCGCCTTTAGCTTCTTCAGTTTTTAATAAGGCCTTTGTCAGTAATATAAACAGCACTAATAATATAAATTTCTCAGCAATTACAAAAAGCATTCAGTTGGAGCAGGTCTAGAGGTGGGCCACAAAGATGATCAGAGGGCTGGAGCACCTCTTCTCCCATGAAGCCAAGCTGAGAGGGCTGGGGTTGTTCAGCCTGGAGAAGAGAAGGCTCTGGGAAGACTTTATAGCATCCTCCCAGTACCTGAAGGAGCCTTCAGGGAAGCGGGGAGGGACTTTCTATAAGGGCATGTAAGTAACTGGACAAAGGGTGATGGTTTCAAAATGAAAAAGGGCAGATTTAGACTAGATACAAAGAGCCTGGTGAAACACTGGAACAGGTTGTCCAGAGAGGTGGTAGATGCCCCATCCTTCAAAACATCTCTGCTGCCATTGAAAGTTTGCTTTGGATTCTGGAGTTTGACTATTTAGAGCTAGGTGAAGTAATCTTATAGCAAATTGCACGGTACAGATGTGCAGCATGCTGAGAGTAGCTTCTTTGTATTTCTCCCAACCTCAAAGTGCTCTGCAGTCTCCTGAAACATGAGCTCCATCAGACTCCTAATGGTAAAAATCCTATCCTTTGGTCCTTTACCATATTTTTCTCTTTCTAAATTCTTAAAAAACACCCTACCTCTAGTTTTTCATTTTGGTCCATTTTGTTCGCACTGTTTTCCTCTGCATCCTCTCTGCTGTAGTTTTCTTCCACATGAACACCATTCCACTGAAAAGTACTCTTCTATCTCCTTAAATTTTTTCATTTTCTGTATTACAACTTTGTTCTTAATTCTTACACAGATGGACTAAATAGCTGTTTGGACTGTACAGTTCCAGCTTCATAGATGCAACATTAGATGGCTGGCACCTACTATGCAGGCAGACTCTGCAGCTTTTGCAACTAAGATCTGTACTTAAAAATGGTGATCATGTGGTCTAAAAAGTAGCTTGGGTACCACAGACAGTAAAATATGATTATGGTCACTTTGAATAAAATAAAGAATTACAACAGGTTGAAACCACAGCTCAGAATTTCATTAAAAGATCAGTAATTACCTCTTTTCGCCTTCTTTAAGCACTGGAAAATGCATAATAAATTCCCATTTGTTTGGAAATAACCGATTTCTATGTTTTGTAGTCTATGAAACTTTGTACAACTGCTTACAAATATTTTGGAAATGGCATTCATTTCATAAATAATTTCATAAATGGTCTTTTTTTCCTGTTCATAGGTGAAATCTAACCATTCTTTACAGGTAGCTATATACCAGTGAAATAGTAATAAAGTCTAGCTGTAAAATTTTCCCTCTCAGAAATTTTTATAAACCAGTTCTATTGCCTCTTATTAATGCATTACAAATACACTCCACACTACACCCATCCACTTTAAGATTATGACCTTGTAAAATATGCATGGCCATTTAAAAGACCTTGTGTTTAAATAAGACTGGGTTACAGTCTTGTCAGGTATTGGGAGTTTTACCATGAATGTAGCAGTTTATTTGGTGTCTTTCCGCAAAATTCTGAATACAATTGAAAAGGAATTTTCTCTGTGTTACTTCAAGGGTGAATAAATATTTGTCAGGAGAAATCATAAGGCATGCATAAAAAGCTCAAAAATCTGAAAATAAGTTACTATTGCTTTTTGTTTGTTTTAGGTTTGTTTTTTTTTTAAAGTTCACATGATTTGCAACTTAATTGCCTGAGTTTTGCACAAAAGATGAACTAATGAGGGGGTTTTATTGGTTCTTTTTTGGGCTTTTTTTGTTTGTTTTTTTGTTTGTTTGTTTGTTGTTTTTTAAACTGCTGATGCTGACATCAATGGCTTATCTAATGTTATTACTGTTTTGTTATAATGCCCTGAAAAAGTCACAAAACATATTCTAATGGACTCATGAATCTTCAGAATAGCTCAGAGGAGATCCCAAGACCGTTTAATCTACCATGTCTCTAAGCTGTGCATTAGCATGAGTTAAAAAATCTTTTAAAAATAGCAGTTGGGAAGACAGAGTGCTAAAACTGAGGAAAAAAGATTTCTACTGCTATCCTCTCTTCATTGCGCCCACCCAGATCATTGAGATCCACCATGGATCTGCTCACTTCCCTTCCAAGGTGTCCTATTCCTGGCTGTGGTGCTGGGGGGTAACACGAGTGCAGTTCTGCAATTGCTGCTCAGCTTGATCATGGATTGAGATGTTTCTTCATACTGATATTGCCAACATAAGCATGGGTTTCCCACTGCGTAAGGCAGTTCTACCGAGTTAAAACCGGAACAGATTTTTTTTTTTTAACGTGAAAATTAGTCTTTGGAAAACAAGAAATAATTGTTAGATTTAGGTAAATGCAATGACATCGTACAAAAGGGTCATCGTGTTACTGTAAGGTTCTAGCTATTATTTCTGAATACTCAGATCTTCTCACTTGTTCTCATTTGACTGAAAAGACAAAATTGTCTTTAACCTTTTTGTCCCAATGAAGAAAAAAATTAAATAAACAGATTCCACAAGTTTGACAGTTTACGTTTTTGATATTAACACACTAGTTATAGTTCACTGAATATAAAGGAAGCACTACCAAACTCAAAGATAACTTGAACTTGCCAAGATGCTGCTGATAACACCAACATTGCAGAAGTTTCTACCACTTCTTCAGAAAATAAATGTTTTTGTGGAAGTATGTGAAGTGCAAAAAATATCACATTTTCATAGCCAGTGCTTCAACTGAGCCATCGTCATCTGCCATCTCAGTTTTGTCAGCCAGAATATCTTCTGTGTAGTGCTTCCTCTTCTATACCAGATTTCCCAGCTCCTGTTTCACTAAGAGGTGGGATTTCTCATGTTGTTCAGAATGGGGACAATAGATCAGATTATATTTGCTGTCTGTGACATCGATATAAAACTGGAGAAAACCATCTACTTCTATGAAATGAGACTGTATTTACCCAGTAAATGACAAAAGTGGGACTTAATATGTATCAGGAGTATTAGTTTGCTGAAATACTGTAATGGGATTAATGAATTGGAAATATTTCTTCTTATGGCCAGCATGTAGGGCACCAATATTAAGAAATTCAATGAAGTAACACCATAAGCCATATTAGTCCCCAGCTTTTGGACATGTTACATGAGGAAAATACATGAATAGTTGAAGACAAAAATTGACATAGTAGTGCAAGAAAATGCAATGTACTTCCATGTACCACTGTGCTTAAGTTGTTTCCTGATGTGGGAGGGGCTAGACTCCAGGGAGGGAATAGATACTGCAAGAAAACCAATCTACAAAAACACTTTATATTTTAAAAGATTTTAACTTTTTTATTTGTTTTTTTTTGTTTCATTTTGGGCTTTTATTGTCCCCCCCACAGATGCAGGAAATGTTTGGTTTTTAGCCCTCTGATAAAACAGAGGTACAAATTCTCCAATGTCTCCTATTCCATCCAGTTACTTAGATTCACATGAAAAGGCTCTAGTCCTTGTCTACAGCTAAGGAATTCAGGGAACAGCTAAACAGGGAAACTGGTGAGATAGCCTTGATGCCATGTTTTGAGCAACTCAAATATAGTGGGTGCAGATTTTGGGGATCCAAATGACCCACAGAGCAGAAATGGCAGCTGAGACTCAGCAGAGCAGTGGGAAGTCTTGCTTTAGCTACATTTTCAAGTATGGCAGAGACTGGTTAAAACTTTAGCATTTTTTTAGGAGGCCAGACCAATCACCCAGCTCCTCCTCCTGCCCTCCAGTTCTGAAACATCTGGCATCTCCCTTACTCTTGGTTCTGAAGAACTAAAGCTTTGAGGGTTTTCCCAATGAATCACAGGAGAATCTTCACATCCTTTTCCACATATAGGAGAGCTGTGGAAAGGAATTGAAGGATTCACACAATTTAATGTGTAGGTCACATTCTTTACTGCAAAGTGGGGTGGCTACAAAGCTCCATGAAGATAACATCTAAGCCCTAGCCTATAGCCAAAATTGAGGTGGCTTGCCCCACAACACATCCAAGCTAGATGCTCCATATGTTATCAGGGAGATTCCTGGAGACAACACTTGAGTTAGAGCTTGCAATTGGTTTTGTTGTACAGATGCACTTGCAAAATCTTTCACTAGCGTTCACCACTCTTCTTAACCAGACTTGCATAGACAGTAAATCAACCTTTTCTCAACTGAAGTTGAGAATTAATTTAAAAATTAATTTTCATTAAAAGTCCTTTGGATTAATTTTCTACTGTTTGAATAAAACGCTGAGGGGGAAAATTTCGTTTTCAGGAAACTGAGTTAGAAAACCAAATCCAGCTCCAGACTAGCAACACTTGAGTGCCTAACAGTAGCCTGTAGCACACAATCTGACTGATCTTGAACAAATCTGGACAGCTTGCAGAGAATAGACTAAACTATCCTCATCCACAGGAAATGAAAAGTAGAGAGGATGTTTTCAAGGAAAATAATAAATGAAGAAATAATCAGAGAATGTTCTATCAAAAAAATTTCACTTGGAAAATTATGATTAATCAAAACAAAAATAGCTGGTGGGGATGAGGGGAGGAGATAAGTTCATTTTGACAAATCACAGCAGTTATCACTTTAAAATTTTTCAAAGTTTCTTTTTCTATTTTATCTGGAATCAGGTCAGAGAGAGCTTCTCAGCACTCTTATTTGCCACTGCCAGATCAGGGCTGTATAGCCCTGAGAAACATGCAACAAGAATAAGAACATAAATATCCAAGTTTCTCTGAAGGCAACTTTTACATCTCTTTCACTGCATTCCTCTGCATCACTGTGAGGAATTGAGTGCCCTCCTAAAACCAAACATCTACAAACATCTACACTAATTGACTGAGAGACACCACTTGCATCCACAAAAATAATAGCAAATGAGGTAATAACAGTGCAAGGTTCCAAGGCACCTTCTGCTCAAAGCTCTACCACTCACCACTGTTAACAACTAAATTGTCATTCAGTGAATGCCCCCATGAATCACAGACACTAAGACAAATATGTGAGAGAAGTGTTCCCAAAAGGAATTCTTGTTGAAGTTCTTGAAGAGTTTCTTTTTTGAAGTTTCTCTGCAGAAATGAAGGAAGATGTTGGATCCTCCTTATCCCTATTTAGCAGTTCTATACTATCCATGCCAGGTAGTTACCCTGGTGTTTATCATCATAATGCTAAGGAACATATTTTAGTCCAGATTGCACCAAACCAGGATGGCAGATTGCTTTATAGTTTCCCTGTGAAAAGGCCTGTGCACATAATCTCTGCTTTTTCCTCACTTTCATTCTGCAAAAGCTACGTTGTTTGCCACAATAGCAATAAACTTGGTACATCACCAGAAAGCCACAGCTCCTGGTCTTAGTTTCACGTGCAACATCTTGGCCACAAGACTTTCTCATATTGCTTGTGGATACAGTTAATTAAAAACTTAAACCCAAGGCCAACAGAGAGAGTAAACCTGTCTGCAAAATACAAGTTGCTCAGTATAGTTTCCCCTGGGATCACTGTTCTAGAGTAATGTGCAAATATTCTCAGCAAATCATAGTTTAAATATCAGTTTGTTTGCCAAGCGATTCTCCCAACTCCCTGCTCACAGCCATGAGAAAACATTTTATTTATTAATTATTATTTGTAATTTGGGAAAACAAATGGCTATATTCCCAGTCAGTCAACTCTCCTATCTGCATATGTGCATTCCAGGAACGCAATCTTTACCACTAGCTTAGAAAAGGAATTTTTTTCCCCTGGGATCCTTCATTAAAACATTAGTAGCACATTACTGCTTAGCAGGTGCACACACCCCGTAGCCAAATGTTACTTGTTAACTGTGGTGCGACATTATATGGCCATAAATGTCTAGGTATTAATCACATGTTTTGATTTGTATCCGAAATGTGATTTATGCCCCCCTGACTTCTAAGACTGTGTGTTAAATTAACAAGGAAGACCGAAGGAATGCAGTTCACTCTGGCAGCTGAATCACTTGCTGCCACAAAGGGGATGCAGCTGTGAGCAGACAGGGCAGTCCTGGAAGAGGAACGGGAATCAACCACATGGGCAGTGTGGGAGGGAAGGGAAACAGAAGCCATGTTTGACATATCCAACTAAATCTTTTCCCCAACCAAAGGAAGAAATATAAAGACAGCTCATAGCAGGGTCCTGAGGGTGAGGAAATATACAAGCCAACAACCCTGCCAACCCCAAACTCCTGTCAAGTAAAAGCACAGCGATGTGCCCACCACAGGCAGAGGACTTTCATTCTATTCAAGGCAGGGTCTGTCAAAAAAGTAGCAGTCTGTTGGGACTTGCATTCTGATTTACACACGATCCCAAGAGATAACAGAACATAGGCTGGTCAGGGGCTCTGCAGTCCAGTTTCACTAAGTCTTTCTGCAGTGATATTTATTCTACTGAAATCACCCTGTGCTGCTATGAGTGTCTACACCAGTCATTTTCTTGGTCATAGCTATGCCACTTGACTAAGAGTGACCCCTTGACACTCCTGAGATACTTAGCTATGTTGATGAAAGCACAGGGTATAGATCATGCTTACAGCATAACGTTTCACATGGAACAAGTATGCATGTGAGGGGAGCACTAAACAAATCTGCAGAAAAGGCAAAAGGATATTGGCTTCCCAAGCAACTGTGATTTGGTCATCTTCTCTAACTTGAGTATAAAGTTCCATACCATCTGGCCTGTAGCAAATCAAGAAAGGAAAAAACATGGGATTCTATCCTGAAAAGAAATATCTGAGACAACACCTGAAACTGGATGAATGTGCATCTATTCTGTCAAAGAGATTTCCAAAAACTGAACTGCATCTCACTCCATAAGATCTCCTGACATCCCAAAGGTGTTATTATGCCACATTTCTCAACCTCCTTTGGCATGCAGAATCCTGTCTACTAGTACCTGTTCTACCTTCATCTTACATTCATAATGACATGCCTATCTTTCTCATATAAGTCAGTTACACTGCCCATGGTTTGACCAGTTAACCAGAAGGCGGCCCAACGTACACAAAATAAGTTACATCCTTCAGCCTTGACTTCCACCTCCCTCCCCAAGACATTCATTTTCTCCCATAATTTTCAAGTCCAGTTAAGCAAATCATATAATCAATTATGGTCTGTGAAATTTTTTGTCTGTGACCTCCCTTTCATGTATGCATTGCTTCCTATTAGCTAATGCCAAACAATTAATTTTTTCTCGATATTCCTTTTGCACCCAACAAGTGGTTATAGTTGGGGCCAACCCATCTTTTCAATGTAAACCTTCTTGCTCTAACATGGGAATGAAATCACTACAGATCTATTATTTCTCGGAACAGGATATTTCATTTGCATAAAATATTCTGCACTTGACACAGTGCCAGGAAGAAACACCTAATGTCCATTCTTCATTGCACTCTTGCTGTGGCCTTTGGAAGAGAAGGAATCACCATGTTAGACTCACACCTATTACTCCCAAGTTCCTCACTTCTTAGTCCCATCTCTGATTTACACTCCCATGACTCTTCGAGAGCCCTGTCAAGGAAGAGATCAAGATAATGGACAAAAGGGAATTTCTTACATGATGTAATTTCACATTAAACAGGATGGTTCACAGGTTGTAATAGAAGGTCAGCGGCAGATATTATAACCCCTAAATTGGTTGGGGAAAAATGGTTATTTGAATCAAAACTTAAAGCTCTATATGAGCCAAGGTAGTCAATGGGAAGTTTCTCTCTGTGTGTCAGTGATATGCTTGGTCTAATAACCTCAAAGGAAGGCAGATCCCATCCTTGTTCATTTTCATTGCATTGGGATTTACTGGCAGGGCATGGCACTAATATTGTCTTCAAATGTACAATATCTCTTTTTACTTTTAAGTTGGATGGCCATATCCCAAAATAAAAAAAAATTATCTGAATGTCATTAGTCCAATGGGAATGCAGAAAATGTACATTTTGGAGACAGATCAACCTGTTAAGCAAGAAAAGGAGACCAAGAAGTAATTAATTAATTGAATGGCTCATGAGTCCCTCATTTGTTATTAATAAAGTACTGAAGAAGAAAGTGTTGATGAGATACAGTCACTCACCTAGGATCAGTATGCAAAAGGAAAACTCACCCCACTGCAGACAGCTATCAGGGCCATATGCACAGCTTTATATACTGAGTTATGGATGTTATAATAAATTGCAAATTCAATAGCGTGTATGTGTGCTTTACCTCGGCATGAATTTCACCCTAAAAAAACAATGAGGCAGATCTGAGAAGAGATGATTTAATACAATGTATAGCATGTAGTCACTAATGGACTTTTAGTTATTCCCAGAGATAACCATCCCCATAAAGAGTTTTAAGTAATTCTTAACATAATTTTCATATACTTCAAAGGCAATCAGTCTTTATTTCTACATTTCTCCATATTAAAGAGCTATATGCATCTTAGAATACTGAACAATTACATAGTCACACTACCTTCTGCTTTCATGGGCAGAAGTGCCCTGTGGTAGTGACAACCAGTATCAGCCTTTCCTTTTTTTTAAAAGTTAAATGCCTTCTGAGTCAGCTCTTCATTCTCCTTTTATGTTCTTTGTGCTTTGTAGGTATATTCTGTTATTTATATCTCTCTGGCTGCTGTTTTTTTATTACCAAATAATATTTGCAAAATGAATTTTATTTTAGCCATTGTGTGGTATAGTCAAAGCCTGCTCCTACAGTGTCCATCTGCAAGATCTGCTCCAGTCTATTCTCTGAAAAACAGAAGTTACAACTTATTGTTTTTCTAAAAGGTACTTTGATTACTTGCAACTGCTAGGAGGTGAAATCCACTCTTAAGCACAAGGCATAGGAAGTGCTTAAGCTCATCATTTTGAGCATATAAGTGCAATTGAAGTGGTTGCACGGGACTGATGCTAGTACTCCACACAGGAAAGAAGCTGACCATGTGTGAACACTTCAGGAAATCACACCAGATCCTGATTTTCCCTCAACTTTCAGCAACTAAGCTAATAATTCTACCAGGCTCTCACAGTCAAGCTACAGCTCAGGACTATTTCACTTTGTCTAAGTAATCACAGAGGAGTAAAATTTACTCTAGGTTATGGTTGAAGCTCAAATCATCAAAAATACCTCCTAATAATTTTAAGAGTCATGATTGTTCAAAAGGAAACAAACCCTCAAGGCAATTTTAGAGAAAGGAAAGAAGGGCTAGATTCATCTAATCCACTTCTGCTAATGCTTTTAAAAACACTCTGCTTTATGCCTTTGCTTGAAACCAGATCTTCCAAACATTCCCATACTGCCATGTGCTGTGACTGGTTAGGACCAAGCCTGCTAGTTTAGAAAAGTATTTTTTGCTCTTTAAGTAAGTCCTGACAGTATCACGTTACAAAAGGTAAAAGGGGGTAAAAGAGGGGATTTTTCCCAGCACGGAAAAACCTCAGAAGCTTCATTGCATCTGTTTACTGCTTTATTCCTGAATTTCTAAAACATTGGCCAACTTACAGAAAGGGCAGATACAATTGGAAGAGATCCTGAATAGTCAGTACTAGGTTAGTGAGATCAGTCAGGGCCCAAAGCCTTGCCAGAGTCGCTCCTCCCTCAGAAATTTTTGAATCTATATTTAAACATCCTTGATCTGGCCACAAGAGATGTGATAGGGCCGAAAGCAAGGGAAGAGGGGCAAGAAGGAAATTAGGGTTTCCAACAGAAGGGGGGGTGGGACAGTACTTCTAGAAAACCTGGGCTCTTTGGACATAATGGTCTGGCAGGGTATAGGTATTACTAAAACCCAGGATTGTTTCCAGCACTACATCATCATATCCACTACTGCTGCCTGCCAGTGTGTTAGTAGTAAATCTGAGGAGCCAGGAAAATAAGTGGAGCCTGTCTGCCTGCAATGAGGGTCTGGCCTCCACTGTGCAGCAGTCAATGACTTTCTCAGGGAATTAAATTATCTGCTAAATATCTAAAATATTCCTGGGAGAATGAATGCTCTTTGCTTAATTTCTGGGGGTGGAAGGTGAAAGAAGGTTGAGATTTGAAGAGGAGAACAGTTAGAGTTTCAAATGGAGAGTAGAGCAGCCCGGGAAACAAATGGCCTGGCCCTGGTTGGCATCTCCATGCTTGCTTCACCAGCAGGCAATTCCAACCTGGCAATGATGCACACATTTTGCTTTTATTTCTTCCCTAACATAACAAAACCGTTGTAAGACTTGGGAGAAGTTCCTTCTAATTGTTTCTCTCTGGGGCTGTCACACAACATGATGAGAGCTTGGGGGTGCAAACTCCAGTTCTCACACAGCCCTAAAAAGGAGACCTGTAGGAGAGATGCTGAAGGGGAGGAGGAAGTTACACAGAAATATCAAATTTAGGGGTTTTTTTTGTACAGGGGAAGAAACAAATCTCACATAGAAGGCAAGCCCATAAGCTTGTGAATTCAGGCAGAGGACCAACCAAGAAAAAGCAGTTCTTTCCCATCCTCTTAGTATGGTTGATTTGTCTGTGTGATTTATGGCAGCCATGTGACTGAAACCTTGAACTGTAAGGAAGGATTTAGTAAGTATTGTGCTTGGTATAATTGCACTGGATATTAACTATCAGCTATACTTCCTCACATAAAAAAATGTGTTTTGAATAAGCTTAAAATAGAACTTTCCACTGAGAATGTGTTAGTCATAGAATGGAGCAGGATTCTTGGGAATTTTGTAAGACATCAGAGAAGCTTCCCAGGAAAGCTATGAGATAAATGGTTTGCAGAGAACAAGAAGCTGAAGCCTAATAAAGCCCTTTTGAAGGGCCTGTGTTAACACACATAAAGATAAGTCCCATTTTCAGAGAAAAATACTAACACATCTCATAGATGTGTGGACACTCTGTTCACCTTATTAACATAACATATTACCACTTACTGGTATAACCAGAAGAACAGCATAGGAAACTTTTCTAGGCTCTTACAAAAACTTGTATTTGCAGAATGTTTCAGCTTCACTATAAGAAAATCAAGAATCTCTTAAGTCCTGCATTTTGAAAAAAGAATGCCCCAACAGCAAAACAACAAAAACAAACAAAAACCCAAACCAAACCAAAGCAACAAAGAAAAAAAACCCAAACAAAAAACAACAAAAAAACCCCCCAAAACCAAAAAAACCTACAACCCAAAACAACCCGCCCACCCCCCCCCAAAAATAAGCCAAACTCCAAAACAAACATCTCACACCCTCCACCCTTTTCCCACTGATCCAAGAGGTGGCTGAACTGGTTTTAGCCCATACCCCCTCTTACCATACTGCAGAAGCAAGGAACTGCTGCCTGTCTTTTCCTGGAAGGTCTCTCATCACCTTCACAGCAACCGTGTCCCTCCCGAACTGAACATCGCAGGCTGAGGCTGTCGTCTGAGTCAGAGAAAGTGGTAAAACTCTTTTTTCACTCAGCCAGAGCAGTGACTTAATTAGGGTCTCTCACTTCACACATGTAGCTTATAAGCACCAGACCATGCTGCTCTTGAGGGCTTTACATGCTCTCAAATGAGGTTCTGAAGCCAGGAAACTTTTCCTAACATCATCTTCTTGAAATGGCTATACTTTCTTTCTCAAAAAAATCTTTTTGTGAAATGGCATTTTTCAGTGAAGCCATTTTTATTGAAAGAGTTCCTGGTTAGCTTTGATGACCATGTTGAACCATGTAGGAAGGCCCGCCTATAGAAGACCGACATATTTCATCCTCTTCTGGGTTGATGTGGTGCTGGTTTTTGTAGCAGGAAAGGTGTCCCCTCCCCCAAGGGGGGTTCAGGTAAGTAGCCTGAATAGGTTCCCCAGCGCCAAGATGCCTGGCCCCGCCTTACACCATCAGTGAACAAAAATATTTTCACCTCTGTAATTAACATATTCAAGAAGGGGAGATATACATTAGTTAAAAGCAGGACAGAGGTGAAGGGGGAGGGGAAAGAAAGCCATACATGGAGAGAGAGATCAACATGAGAACACCATGTGAGGAGAGCAACTTTAGAGCAGAGAGACCCAGGCCGGGGAGGAAGGAGAGAGAGAAGGTGCCTGAATACAGATTTTTCTCTGCATCCAATGATGAGATGGAAGCATGTCCCCTGTCCCCACGGAGAATCACGATGGAGCAGACCCTGAAGGACCACAGCGAAGCAGGTGTTGTGGAGTGGTCGCCTGTGTGGAATCCTGGTGGAGCAGCTGTGGACCCGCAGCCTGGGGAGGATCACGGAGCAGATGCTGTGGACCTGCATCCATGGAGGGAACTGTTCCTAAAGCAGTCTGTGGCTCTGTAAACCACCTGTGCTGGAGCAGTTTGGTCCTGAGGGACTGTGTCTGGTGGAAGGGTTAGTGAAGGACTGTCTCCCGTGGGGGGAACCCCACAGTGGAGTAGGGAATGACTGTGAGGAATCCTTCTCCCTGAGGAGGAAAGAGTGGCAGAAAACAACCTGTGGTGTCCAGACTGTAAATCCCACTCCCTGTCCCGCTGTGCCAGTGCAGGAAAGGAGGTAGAGATGTCGAGAAGAAAGTACTTTGAGTTGGGGGGAGGAGGGTGGGGTGGGGAAAAGTATTTAAGCTCTGGTTTTCTTTTTGCCCTGTTTTGAATTGATTAATTATAAATGAAATTTATTTTCCTCCACACTGAGTCTGTTTTGCCCGTGAGCATAATTGGTGAGTGAAAACCTAACAGCCCACAAGGTTCTAGGTGGATTTCCTCCTCACCATCCCAAAATGTGAGAGGAGGAGTGAGAAGCCACCTGGTCCTTTGCTATCAGCCAGGCTCAAACCATGACATGTGCCTACAAACTGAAAGGAAGTTTCCAGCCACATTTTATTCTACACTCAGGAACACCTGTTCCTTGCTGGCCTTCTCCAGCAGATCCACAAAAATCACAGACTTTAGGAGAACCCTGGGAAACTCTTACAGTTCTCAGTGCCAGATTTCACTACCTTAGCTCAAGCTGACAGACTCTTTTTCTAGAGAAAGTCCTGTTGTTTATAAGGTCTAGACTACCTCTGCTACCCCTTTTCATGTGAAACAGGCCTGGATCTCCTCCAGCTTGCCAGTTTTCCTATCTGGTTCATGCAAGAGAGACTATGGCCTTGACTGCTCCTTTTGCCATTTAAAGCTCCTTTTTATCCCAGAACAATTCTGCCTGGCCCTCACATAAGCTACATAAGGTTGCAGTTGCCACCACAACAGTCTTTATTTTCTGTTTATGGCATTTGTTGCAAAAGTAATTCCTAAACCTTCATTTACTTCTGCAGTCCACAAACTTGATGATAGCACTACGGCTGCCATCCTTCCCAGTTTAATACATTTTCAGCCTGAACAGTTTCTCTGTAGAAATAGATTCTCACAACCCTTCGAGGATGTGCTTGGTGCCTACTCAAGCCTAATGCATTAGCTCAGGGGTTAAGACTTCGTGGCAAACACCTGCCAAGTCAGCTCCCAGTGCTACTTACATAAATATGCTTTTGTTCTTAGAATACGCTACACCAGGTTTCATAAAAGCACCCGTGTACAGCTATAAAAGATTTAAAAGATATAAATAATAACCTAGGAGTCATTTGAAGTTAGGATCAGCAAATTTCAAGGAAGGGATCAACCAACTTTGGTAATTTAACAACTGTTTAAAATACATTAGCAATATCTGGTTTAATCTTATTGTAATTTATAAGCTATGAGGTTTTGTAAAAAAGAAAAAAAGTCATGGTAATATAGGAACATGAGAAACTAAGTAAAAGCCTACAAGTGGATTTTTTTAAAGCAAAAGCCTATAATTTTACAGAATCTCTACAGAGACAATATACAAATAAATAAACAGGCATGCAAAAATACACATAAAATCATTTCAGATAGCTGCAGAGGAATGGTTTAAAAAGGAGCAGATATATTCAATTTGTCCCTTTTCTATTCTGTGCTGCAGTATTACCATAGAACAGGTACTCAGAATTAGCACATAGACATTTTTCATGCTTGAAAAAGAACCAGGTAAGCTTGTAGTACAGCCATGCAGGAAGTGATTCATTCTATGCATACCTAATGTCGACTTGCATATGCACTTCATTATGTTGTGTCTGGAGGTTCAGCACTTTTTCCAGCCTTTCTCATAGGCTTTATTGCCTCAAAGATGTTGGTGCATGCCCTACTGTATTCCCTGCAAGAAGTCAAAGTGAGAATTGTTCAGTCTGTATCTGAACTTGAGTGGAACCAGTGGCTTAGCATGGCCCAAACTGCTAAACACAGGAAGAACAGTGTAAGGAAGTTTCTGAAAAGAAAGCAAGGTGGACATATACCAGGTGCTCTCCACTGAGACGAATTTTCAACCCCTTCCCATGTCCACCATTTTGTACATTTTCCCATACATCACTTGATTTCATTAATCATTCCCAAAGAGTACAAAGTATGCTTTCCCAAACTTAGTGGGAATTGAGGAAGGCAGAATCCAGTGGGTCTACTCCAGCTTTTGTAAATACACTTTTACCAAAGATAACAGCTCATGAATTAAAAAAAAGGATACCGTCTCTGGTCAATACCAAAGAATAACTGCAAATGTTACTTGTTTTTACACCTTGCAAAATATTTTGTGACTCCTTCTGTAGTATGGGGAGTTGTCCCCAATCCTCTTTGTCGTCACAGTTCCCGTTAAAAGTAATCTTTTCTAAGACTGTATTTATAGGAAATATATATGCCAGGTGGTTCAGATCTATCCTCACAATCTGTAAGATCCCTTCTGTTCACAAGAGTGAGAATTTTCTCACTGAGAGTCATTTCATGTCCAAATATACCCTTGCCATTCTATAGCCACATGTGCAGGTAACAGGAGAGGAAACTCAGCCTATTCAAATTTTAAGTGTTCTATTCCCTTAAGTAATATTTCTTAAATTCTAATGTTAAGTTAGTGTTACTTTATGGATGGTAACTATGAATGACAGTTGTCCTTGTCCTTCTGCTTTCTGCTCTGGCTCTCCCACTACATGGAGATTATGTTAGGCAATATACTCTCCTGGAAGGAAGACAAATTCAAACATTCAGTAAAATTTTCCAATGCATATCTTGTTTGAGTGCATATGTATACAGTTTATTCTTAAAGTAGACATATTTCATTTTTCTGAATACTTTTAAGATGTCCAGATATTGCCTCTCTAACCTCCTCTCTTTATTCACCCAATGACTAACACTGATAGCTCTGCTTTAAATGTTTTTTTTGGTACTACCCTGACCTCAGCCACACCACTGATGTGTTGTGCAGCTTTACCTGCCCACTCCAGGAAGCAGAAAGGCTGAGATAAAACCAGCTCTGAGCACACAGCACAACACACATGTACTGGGTGCATGTTAGTGGAGCACTTGTGAAATGTACAGCATTTTTCCTGTGCCAAAGCTCTTAAAAAAACCCTCATGTTGCTGCTGTGGCTCTAACCATCAAGGAGAGCAGTCAGTAGCTGCTAGTGGGGCAGGGAATGCTCCCATTTTATCTGCAGGTGCCACCTCTGCTGTACACCTCAATGCCATCAATCAGGAGACTGAGTCTCCAGGCCCCCCACATGCGTGCACGAATGCACAGACAAGCATGTCTTCTTGGATCATTGCTCCACTTTTCCTCCTCTATAGACCATAGTTACTCATCATTGGAGAAGGAAAGGTTTTGCTTTGCTGAGAACCTTTGGTTTGTCTCTGCACAAAAATCCATTTTGCAAATCAAAAGTTAGAAAACACATTTTGCCATTAGTTCTGTTGCTTTCCTTGATACCGTCACTACAAAGGACTGGGAAATGTGTGGAGGGATTCATATATGATAATGCTGACATTCAGCTCTACGACTTAAATGTCCAAAGGCAGTCTCCAAACACTACTCTGATGATTAATCAGCTGTACATTCACACAAAAATATTTGATGTACTGCTCTACTCACCAAAGTCTTTTATTGTATAGTCAAAAGTTATTTGGAATTTATCTATCCACAAAAAGCAGGATCTCACTATTATTAAGCAAAATTCAACCTGGAGAGCGGTGCAAAGAATATGGACCATTTTGTTTAAAAAAAAAATACTGAAAAAGATGCTTGGGACACAGATTTAGGTAAGATTGTATCAGCCTTTTAAATTAGTCCCCCATAGTCGCTCTCATCCAGTATGCATATAGTCCACAAGGGTCACAAGAACACCTACCTGTGCACCTCCTGTCTCTATACACCACCTATCTTAATGTCTTATAAAACATCTGAAAAAGGCCAAAAGGTATATGACAGGAGAATGCTGTTCTTATTATGGACCCCTATGACAGCACAAAATTTTCTCTTACTGTTCTTTCTTTGGATGCTTTAAAACTTGAGCATACATCTTCAGCTCATGGAAAAGAAAGAAATTTAATTCAGAAAAATACTAGGATTATATTGCAAAGGTAGACTCAAATGAAGCCCTCTTCAGAATCTCTACTCTCTGTTTTGTTGTGGAAAAGCTGCCATATCTTTTTTTAGTATTTTTTAAATATGTCTCTGAGGGAAAAAATGCACTTAATAAAAAATGTGCATTTCTAAAATGCAGTCATTAACCCATCCTTTTGATCTCTAAAAGGCAATTGTAAGTACATCTGGCCTTACGACTGTACACTGCAGATTTCAAAATATTTCTGAATTTTCATAAAGCACAAGAATATATACTCACTGAAGGGAAGGAGCATTTCAGCCCAAGCCCCCTTAGTGCCCAGAGATTAGAGCACACCCCAGCTCTGACCATGTACATGTGCTTGTGTTACTTTCCCAAAGTACCTGCAAAATACATTCCCAGTACTAGGACTCTGGTCAAATGTTGAATGTGTTGCCCTGCAGATTACATACATCCAAGGGAAGTCCATTAAAAGTTTGATTTTTGAGGACCATGACAGTCTCTGAAGCTATTCATACAGCTTCTGACATCTTTAGTCCTGCACAGAGTTTCAACCTGCAGCTGTGCAAGACAACACGCATGTCGTATCATCGGATGAGACAAAAGAATGTCACTGCCTTAAAATGAGAACCTTCAACATCACTATTTTTCCCTCTTGTTCTATTGATTGTTACTTGGGACGAGAGACCAACACCCACCTGGCTACACCCTCCTTTCATGAAATCTTAGCGAGTGATAAGGTCTCCCTTCAGAATCCTTTTCTCCAGACTAAATAACGCCAGTACCCTCATTCACTGCCAGTAGGACTTGTGCTCCAGACCCTTCACCAGCTTCAGTGTGCTTCTCTAGACTCTCTCCAGCACCTCAATGTCTTTCTTACAGTAGGGGGGCCCAAAACCGAACAAAATATTCAAGGTGTAACCTCACTAGTGCTAAGTACAGGGGTACACCACTTGCCTAGTCCTGCTGGCCACACTATTTCTTGAAATCATGTGGTCCAGTGATTTACCATCCAGAAATCTGTACTACTATCTGAATATTTAATATGTTAATTCTAAGACTCATAGACTATTATTTTAGCAATAACAACTTGGTAGTGTTCCACTTTAGCTAGAAAAACAATTTCACTCAGTTTTAAAATGGCACAGTTTTTTAATAGGTTGCCTTTAAGTTCTTTCACTCTCTTTTTTCACATGTATTGTAGTTGCTCATCCAAATGTTCCCAAGTCTTAGAAATATTTTGGAAAATATATACAGGGTTGTAGAACCAAGACAGCTCAACTCAGTTTAGTTAGCAACCATTTTACCTTCACCACAGGGAGAACTGTTGTACTAAAAGCTAATAACACAGAGGTTATTTACATGGGCAGCTTGCTGGGACCAGGAAAATTGCTCTTACATGAAAAGTTTGTTTATCCTAAGGTGTAACGCTAAAGCTCAGTTCCCTTTTTTTTTTTTTTTTTTTTTTTTTTTTTTTTTCCCCTCTTCCCTTATACTCTAGTGGAAAACAGGCTTTTACTGTGAACATAATCCAACCAGATATCTTCAGAATCTTAATAGGCAAAGTGGATTGACCTCAGTTCATCTTCATGGAGCTTAGGACAAATTGATCAATTTACTTCCTAAATAATTACCATGTGAATGTTGATTTTACCTTCCTAAGATTAGCACATTAAAAAGCTGGTATTAGGAATACTAATGCAATGCAGTTCTACACACAGACTCACAAGAAACCAAATATATTCTTTATATAGACAAGCTTCAAATGATTCTGGGTAATGAGGATTTACTTATTCTTTTGTTGAAGAGTGGAAAAAAAAAAAAAACCAAACCAAACCACCAAACCAAACAAAACAACACAGAAATAAAACAGAGAAATGGATATGGTTAGAGCTCTGGAGAGAAAAAATTCATTTTGCTTTCAGATTTTTGAGGTTAGGTATTGAGATTCTGTGGATGCAATGACTGCAATCCAAACTTTGTCTTAAACAAGCCCGTGGAAGAAAGAAGACAAGAAATGATTCATGTGTCAGAGGAGGAATCCAAAATGGAAAAATTAGAACACCATCTTGGTCATTCTTAAAGATCACAAGCTGTCTTGTAAGACTCCAATGGAATGTATTGATTGAGATATAACTTTTGAATTTTACTTTTTTTAAATGGCACATTTTGATTCTCCAAATGAGTCAAGCATTGAGGCAGGGCACACTCCCAAGTACATATCTGTTTATTTCAGTGAATGTTGAGCTCCATCCAGTTTTCCAGCTGGGTGAAGACTCAGCATCCAGACTCTTAGCCATACCTAGGCAGGCTCCATTTCCATAATGACCTTCCCTGAAAGTTATTTTTTTCATTGGAAAAAGCTTTATTTGCTGCAGTGGATGGTGACAGATCTCTTTCAGCATCCTAAAGGAAGAGGAGCAGAATTTGCTCAGGTTTGACATCAGCTAGAGCATGTGCTCTTCTGAATGATCAGCACACGAGGAAAGTTAGAAAATTTGTATCTCAGTTTAATGAGGAAATTGTTTTATCTTCTTCATTCCTGTCTCAGTTTCTCCCATTTCTTTTTGTATAAAAAGTTTTCCATTTTTCTTTGCAACACTTTTCATTCTGCTTCCTCTCCATGTATGTGACCAACACGAATGTTGTTTATATCTCCCTATTCATCATCTTTTAGCATTTGCCTTTCCTGGAAAATATCCATGACAACTTTAATATATGTTGCTTTTCTGCACTGTTTCTCATAAGAAAGCTTAAGTCTTTTTGTGTCTTTAAAAGTTTATGAGTTCTGATTCCAACACACCACCCAGAAGCCTGTTTTCCCCCTGCCTGGAATAAATATAAACTCTAAAGGTACCTTCAAAATCAGTACAGTCTTATGAACGGTGCCCAGGTGGCCTAGAAGGCCAAGAGCATCCTGGCTTTTATCAGGAATAGTGTGGGCAGAAGGAGAAGGGAAGTGTTCGTGCCTCTGTACTCGGCACTGATGAGTCTGCTCCTCAAGTACTGTGTTCAGTTCTGGGCCCCTCATTACAAGAAAGAGATTGAGCTGCTGGAGTGAGTTCAGACAAGGGCAACCAAGCTGGTGAAAGGTCTGAAGGGCAAGAGTCTGAGGAAATTGGGGATGTTTAATTTGGAGGAGGTTAGGAGGAGACCTTATTGGTCTCCACAACTACCTAAAAGGAGGTTGTAGGGAGGTGGGTGCTGGCCTCTTCTCTCAGGTGAATAATGACTAGAGGAAATGGCCTGAAGTTGCCACAAGGAGGGTTTAAACTAGATATTAGAAAGAATTTGTTTACTGAGAGAGTAGTTAGGAGTTAGAACAAAATGACCAGGGAGGTGGTGGAATCATCACACTGGAGATATTTAAACACTGTGTAGATAAGGCGCTTAGCCAGGCAGAGAGGGACCTGGGAGTCTGGATTGACAGGAAGCTGAACAGGAGCCAGCAGTGTGCCCAGGCGGCCAAGAAGGCCAATGGCATCCTGGCCTGTATCAGAAACAGCGTCGCCAGCAGGTCCAGGGAGGTGATCGTGCCCCTGTACTCAGCGCTAGTTAGGCCACACCTCGAGTCCTGTGTCCAGTTCTGGGCCCCTCAGTTTAAGAAGGATGTCGAGGTCCTGGAACAGGTCCAAAGGAGGGCAACCAGGCTGGTGAAGGGACTCGAGCACAGGCCCTATGAAGAGAGACTGAGAGAGCTGGGGCTGTTCAGCCTGAAGAAGAGGAGGCTCAGGAGAGACCTCATTGCTCTTTACAACTCCCTGAAAGGAGGCTGTAGCGAGGTGGGAGTTGGACTCTTTTCCCAGACGACTTTCAACAAGACAAGAGGACACAGTCTTAAGTTGTGTCAGGGGAGATTTAGGTTAGATATTAGAAGGAATTTCTCCACGGAGAGGGTGGTTAGGCAATGGAATGGTCTGCCCGGTGAGGTGGTAGATTCTCCGTCTCTGGAGACATTTAAAAAAAGACTGGATGTGGCACTCAGTGCCATGGTCTAGCAACTGCTCCGGTGGGTCATGGGTTGGACTTGATGATCTCTGAGGTCCCTTCCAACCCGGCTAATTCTATCATAGAATCATAGAATCATAGAATAGGCTGGGTTGGAAGGGACCTCAGAGATCATCGAGTCCAACCCTTGATCAATTACCACCACAGTCACTAGACCACGGCACTGAGTGCCATATCGAGTCTCTTTTTAAATATCTCCAGGGACGAAGAGTCCACCACCTCCCCAGGCAGCCCGTTCCAATGTCTGATCACCCTTTCTGTGAAAAAATTCTTTCTAATATCCAGTCTGAACTTACCCCGGCACAATTTAAGACCATGCCCTCTTGTCTTACTGAGAGTTGCCTGGGAAAAGAGACCAACCCCCGCCTGGCTCCATCCTCCTTTCAGGTAGTTGTAGAGGGCAATGAGGTCTCCCCTGAGCCTCCTCTTCTCCAGGCTGAACAGCCCCAGCTCCCTCAGCCTCTCCTCGTAGGATCTGTGTTCGAGTCCCTTCACCAGCTTGGTTGCCCTATGATTCTATGATTCTATGATTCAAGACATGCTCTATTGGGCATGGTGGTACAGATGTTGATAAATATATTTTGCTTATTTTATTGGAGGGGGGATGTTGATGGTTGGATGCAGTGATCTGAGAGGTCTTTTCCAACTATGACAATGCTATGATTTTATGATTCTAATTTTGTTTAGACCACATCACTGCAAGATGGATTTTTAACTATCCTATATCTTGAATATTTTAGAAATCCCACAGATAGACCACAGAGACAATGACCTGGCTTGTCATGGATGAGTTATAAACCATCGAGGGTCATTTGCCTTCTATGGATCATATAAGAAACTTAAGAAGCATAGTTGATTGTTTTCAAAGATTTTTTTATCAGGAAATGGAACTGGCTAGCTTCAGTCTCTGGATCTCATAGCAACAGTGTCCAAAAGTTGCTAGCAGTTTGATATCATGAGTTAAGCCAGTCTGTGGGGTCAGTCTAGGCTCTGAGAGACAAATGACCATGCTACAAAAAGCCACTAAATATAACACTAATGGATGTTTAATCAGATTAAAATTTGAACAGACATGAAGATTGAGCTAGCCTGTAAAGTTATCCTTTCAGGTTAGAAAAATAAGGCCATGATATGGAAAAGCTGAGGGGGTAACTAGCTTTGCTAAAGCTTGGTTGCATTAAAGGATTTTAAAGGACTTCAGTCTCTGCTTCTTTTGGCCTGGCTCACTTTCACTGTGAAAAATTTAGTGGAGAATGTACACAAGTGCTTATAATTTGATGGCTTGGATTGAGCACTGTTGCATAGGTAAATATATATTGTGTGGTTTTGTTCTTTTGTTTTCAATTACCAGGGGCATTTTCCTTCTCTGGATTGCTGTCTCTCTTTTATGTTTTTAGTGCTAATAATATTTTATATAATGCAATAAACTTTTATATATATATTTGAAAATACCTATCATGCATTAAAAATGAAGAAAACTAAACAGCTCAGTATTAAAGAATTGCATATATTCTGAACCTGTCAATTAGCCAATATGCCACACCTGGATGAATTCATGGAAAATGCAGAGAACAGTGATTACAGCTGGGGAAGAATTTTAAATTCATTATTTATATGCTTAATCCACACGTGGAAAATTATATTTGTATTTAATCTGGGCTGTTAAAAAATACACTCTGGAACAAATATGGCTTTAAAAAATCTCCTCTTATTGTCCATCTTGAAATTTAAAATTTACTGTACAAAGTAGCTAAGTTTGGCATAGGATTTGGTGTGATTGGCACACTTCAGTCCAAGACTCCAGGAACTGTGATCCAGGGCAGTTAGTGCTTCATCACATACTCGCTTTCATCACCAGGTGAACAATCTATAAAGTGTTTCCAAACTTAATTATTTTCCAGTCCAGGTTTTCCTGAGGATGCTAACTGAAAAACTAAAGATTCCAGTCAGGCATATATTCCACCAGTTGGTGGTTGTCAGGCGTGCTCGGTGTCTGATTTTTTCTGTCTTTGGTCACCCACTGACAGAGAGTTCACTCACAATTATATTTACAAACACAACACTGCCATTATTTAGGAACAATACTGCCAGGCATAAAGAGATGCAACAAGCAGCTGAACACATCCCATTAAGTCAGTTCATTTTAAGTTTGCTTCCTTTATACTATCCCAGCATCTTATCAGGTCTGGCTTTCTATAACAAAGCATGCTATATGTGTAGAAAATGTGTGAAATTTGGAGCATATGAGTTGGTCTTAGTCCTAAGAAGTAATACAGAGAGTGAAAAATGTTGAGAACCATTGATTTAGACAAATAGACTCCTAAGTGACATTTGTATTTTGCTATCGTTGCTATAAATACTTTGTCTTTTTTAGGGAAAGCTTTTTCTGGATGTTATTCTAAGAGGATCAGTCACAGTGCTTTTGACCTTTTACTGTACACTACTCCATTAACATCCTGTGGAGAAATTCTCCTTATATATGTAATTGATGTATTTTATGAGACACAAATCAAAACAGATACTCAAAAAATAGATAGTAGGGAACTCAGGAAGAGCTGCCTGCCTGAGTACTTCGTTGGCATATTGCCTATAGTTGATAGTGTCAACTCAACATATGGCCCTTCAAATGCACTGATGAATCCTCTTATGGGAATAAAGTAAGACTTGCATGTGACGTGTCCAAAGTTTCAAAGCAGTCCAACAAATAAAGCAAGTTGTAGCTACAGTGAGGAGAAGATCTTACAGGCTTGCAAGCAAATAATACAGCTTTCCACCACAAGTATCTAGTGATTTCCACAGGTCAGAGTGAACCCCCTCGCACAAGACCAGAGTGATTATTAAAATAGTTACAACTTGAACACAGCCAAACTCTGTTACAAGCTAATTTAATTGGATGAGCACTAAAATTGAAAAAAGACAGCTGTTAAACTCATTCTGAAGCTGTAGATGTATCCTCAAATTAGGGAAAGCTTGAAAGAGTAAAGAAAAGAAAGGATGGCAGAATTATGCAATTAAAATTCTCATCTAACCTCCTGAACAAGTTCCAACAACCACAGAGTGTCTGGAATTATATATTCAGTGTTTGTATGTGGCAGTTCTAGAGTAAAAGAATTTGTAGTAGTTTGGCTTTTTACACAGACATGCAAAACAAACACAGTTTCCATGCCAAAAAGGGAAAGGGTGTATAGCAGAGGACTAGAAAGGCAGAGGCAGCCTTACTGCCTGCTCATTTGGATGAAGGGATGGGCACCTGATCCAGAGGGTATAAAAATGTCAGAAATATTGACACAGTCTCTCTTTTTAATGTTGTTATTGTTAAAACAAAGTGAACACTATTGTAAAAGGGTTTTCTCTCCATTACTTTTACCACAGCTTCTAGTCGTCCTCTCAGGCAATATAAAAAAAAAAAAAAATAAATAAAAGAAGGGCAGTCTGGTACACAAATGTTCTCGTTATCTTAAAGGGGTCAATGGTCAAAGGTGAAAAAAATTCATAGAGTAGTTATGATTAAAGGTAGGTTTTTAAATGCTTTTGATAAAGGCTTGTAAAACAGCCAAAAGAGATCCTGCAATTTTAATGTTAAGTGGCTTTTGTATTGGAAAAATGCCCAAGGGCCATGTCTAGCACAGTCACTTACAAATGACTGATGGGAGATCAATACAGACAGAGTGAGGATGCAGCTTTGTCACTGGGATATGCAGTTAGTATGTGATTAGCCTTAAGTAGCATCGACTTGGATGTAGACGGGCAGTAAAGTGCTTAGTATCCAGTCAGTGTGATAGCTGCTTGTATACAAAAGTTAATGAAAGAGGAAAACTACATTATCATTAGACACCCAAAGGGGTTTCCCACACCCATTCGGGGATTTTAGGGGAAGATCAGCCTGAAAATGAGTGTGAAGAGCTGCCAGTCCCAACTGCATTAGCTCTAAATTTGGTTTTCCTCTATGACGAGCAGTCTCCTAGGATTTGGTAAACCACCTAGTTAAGTTCTCTGTGCAGCCTTATTATAGGGGAACACGGAGGCCACTTTGTCTTCCTCAGAGGAAGAAAATCCTGTAAAATAAGCAAAAATAGAAACTAAAGAGTGGAGGGAGGAAATGAGGAGGTACTTTGAGGCTCCTTTGAACTATTACAGAATTCAGGAAAGTAAGATCCTCTGGCACCAATAATGTGTTTCACTGAATCTCCTCTGTTCCTAAGAGTGGAGGTCATTATACTTAATAAGATCCAGAATATCACACTACATATTTCACTTTCCTTCCCCTTTTGTTCAGCTACATTATTGGTAAACAGCAATTTTAAAATGCGTTTGATTACACTCTTGAGAAAGCATTTTTACCCAGGCACATGGTAGAGTTCCTACAATTGAAAGTCTTTAAGATACAATTGAACAGGGTGCTAGATGATCTCATCTAGGCTCCTTTTCCCAAAAAAGACTAGGCCGGGTAGTCTTTTGAGGTCCTTCCAACCTGGCCCTTTCTATAAATCTGTGATTTTGCTAAGCAAAGAAATATCACCTTTTTTATTATTTATTTCACAAAAACACATATACACATATTTTCAAAACACAGACTTTTTGTCTGTGGGGAACCTATGCTTTTAACTTAAGCAAATAAGATGTGCCATGATTTTCTTTTCTGGAGGGGTTTGTGTCTCATCCTTTTTTATAAGGAATTCTGTAAACTCCTCTGTTAAACAGTGAAATAACCTCAATTGGATATCATGAAACCCCCTTAATGTTAAAATATAAACTCCCTCGTTTTTTTCTCAAAACGGCAGATGATCACACTACCAAAAAGACCATACCTAAGAAATAGAGTAGTAAGTAATTTCAAGTGTTCTGATTAATATTAATCATTCTCTAAAGAAACATTATTTATGCTGTTTTCTGTGACCTCCTACCAAGCTACTCATAGTATTAAAAGGCTTGCCTCAATTTTAGTCACACACTATAAACTGAAATTATTTCATGGCTAACTTGATATTTCCAGGGCCATGATGAAGGCAGAAATGTGGCCTAGGGCCATCACATGCCTTTCTAATGGACCCTCGTACACAGTTAATTACAGGGAGAATTTGGGTATCCAGCTGTCAAAAGCCACTGCGGCACAGCACCAGTCAGAAAGGCTGACGCTCAGCATCTCTGCTGTATTCAAACCTGGACACCCTTGCAGGATTCCCACTTGAAGTGGTGATGACCCAGAAGAGCCAAGAAGTCTTAATGTTGGACAGTGCACACATAAAATTTGGGGGCTCTATAACAGCATGCATCTAAAATCATTACATCTCTTATTAGCAAACGATAGTGCACACATCATCAGCTAATTAAAATTGGGCCAAGCTACTAATGGAGCCATAACCTGGGTCATTGGTTCCCAAAGCATTTGTTCTTTTTTTAAACTAAAGCAGAAGCTCTGTAGTCCAAGCAAGGCAAAATACCCACTATACTTAGTCCATCTTTTTTGACTGCCTGAACTCGCTTTTGACTAAAGCTCTTCTGTGGGCATTGAACAGAATTAGTAGTTCAGCTTATCAGCTTCCACAGTTTGAGTTGTTTCTTGCCTGTTTGCTCATAAGTTGTATGTAAAAAACATTATTTATTAATATTTACAAGAAGGAGACACAGTTACTTCTCAAAAAAATCTATATAAGCATCCTCAGAAAACAAAACAATCTGTTCTTCAAACTACTTTGTACTATTTATAAAACTGAATAATTTGTCCAGGAAAGATTTGCCTACTTATCAAAAGAAGCATGGTTTTCCAGTCATTTTCCAATAAGAACAGTGACATATGGATGTCTTTTGGAGTGTTTTGTTAAATGTGCAGTCAGCTAGCACTCAAGAGTAAATATACATCCACAGCTGAGGCCTTCAACTCCACATTTCCAGGTTCACATGTCCCAGACCTGTCACACATTTCCTTTGTGACCCTGGACAAGATATTTAATCTCCCAGTCATCCATCTATATAACAGCTTATACATTAGTTGCCTTTATTGCTATAGACTGCAGAACAAGAAGAGTGTCCAATTACAAATATGTCCAGTGCTAGATATGATGAAGATGTGTTGATAGTTGAGGCCTCAGAAAAGTGCTCTAACAAAAAGCAATCAGAAAATATAAGTGCTGGTTTTGGCATGTAGCTCTCTGACTGTGTTTCTGCATTCTTCTTAGTCAGACCCTCCTTACAAGTGAAATATGTGAATCCCCATAGGGCTACAAGGGCAAGTAAGGCTCGCTCAGAGGTCTGTTTCCCTCTCCAAAGGTCTCTGTATATATCTGAGAACCATGCTGTTATGACCTTACAGGAATCTGTAGCTTTTGCAATAGCCCTGGAACTTATACCTTTGACAAAATGAGGGAGAATTATTAGTTTGGCTCTCAACTTCCATGGAAAGTATTCCATTTGTTTGCCTGGTCATATATTTACTACACTGAGACTTTGTCTCCTAGAAATACAGTGCTTACCAGTGAGTTGTTTCTCATGACCTGAGAAGCTAAGCAATGTCTAATATTGATCAGTGGTTCATACATTAATGGAAATAGCTAAATTGAAAAAGATACTCTTTATACACACTATGGCAAATTGTATCTGTTTGACTGTAGAAGGGCAACCTTTTATTGAACTGCATAGTGGTTTGCTTTTAGTTGAGTTCATTCCTTTCTGCAAAGAATTTCCCCCTTTCTGAATTGCTCCACAAAAGAGGTGCTTTTTTCTCTTTCTCCTGACCACATTTAGTACATGCCTATCTTAATAATGACTCCCAGTTTACCCTCAATCATCCCCAACTTGTAGGAAAAGCCAATATGAGTTTCCTGTGTCAATGAAGTACAGTGAAATAGGGTACTAATTTATTCCTATTGGCAACCGTCAGGACTCTATTACATCTTTTCATAGACTTTTTGCCAGGGCTGAGGCTGCAGCAGGTTTATCTGTACCTCTGTTCATCAGATAATACCCACTTATGAAGTAGTGTTGCCTTCTGCAGGCCCGGGAGATGTTTCCTCATGTTGTGCCATAACCATCCTTCCCCTGGAGGAAGAGTACAAATAGGAAAATATTCCTCTATAGCCTCAGCTTGTTCCTTCTCAAGTCCAGATCTGTTATCTGGGTATGAATATTTTACATCAGCACGCCTAGATCACCTGTGTCCTTGCTTCACTTCCTTCTATAATACTAACCAGTGTCACTAAGCTGGTTGACAGCAAAGGATAGCCCTCTGTTTAGCCTGGGTGGGAAGGAGCCAGGGAATCCTGACATTACACGACAGCCACAGGAGATTTTCCAGCTAAACAGCTTTGCTTATAAAGAGATGCAACGAATGGAGTTTGTTCACATTAAGCTTCAGGTGAGCTGGTAGAGCAGTTTTATTGCTCAGGAAATGACTGCACTCTGCCTGGCACCAGTCATTGCCTCCCAATCTTATCTTTCAAAGATCCCAACATTTTATTTTTATTTACCAACACAAATTAAATTGGCAGCCAGTCACTTCAAGCAATCTGCCTGGTCTGGTACAGCCAAGCATAGAAGGTTTTAACAATGGAAAATAAAAGAGCTGGTTTTCCTGTTCAGAGAGTGACAGATATAGCCTAGCCCAGGTTGTCGGTCAGCCAGCTGGCACTGAATAACATCACACTTTAGAAGAAAAAAAAAAAAAAGTAAACTATTTCATTAATACTTTAAACGGGACTAACTACCAGAGAAAACAATTATTGGCAGTGTGTTATCTTTATGTCAGCTAGACTGAATCTTTTTCTGTGTCTAACATGTTTTTGACACAGCACTGAAATGTGATGAACTGAAATGAAGACATCTATCTGTGTTGTGGTCAAGCTGTGCTCCCCTCATTTTGTTTTTGATTATAAATTGAAGAAGCTGCAGATAAAAGGTTCTATTGTGGATCTGGGCAAGAACAAAGGCACACAAGCAAGGATATATGTTCTTTGTTTTATGTGGTCTCATTTCCATACATTTTTCATTTGGTGTATCTGGTACACTCCCATAAACACCCATTCTTCCTGCCTCATGCAGAATTCCTACCTAGTCATCACACGGAATAAATATAAAAGAAAGAATCATTATGGCTTGTAATGGAGTAGCATTTAAGAACACAGATAACTGTTGATTTTCAAAGACATCTGATTTGTAATAAAAAAGAAAAGTATCTTGGGGCAGCATGGTGCAAAAGATTCAGCTTAAAGCAAGGACATCTTAAGCAAGTTGTTTAAAATATTAGCTTTCAGTCTCCCTGTCAGTAAAATGTGTGAATGATATGTACCAAATAAGTGTTCAGAGGGTTAGTCAAGTAGCCAGTTTCTTGACTTTGCATTTGCAGGGTGGCACTGTGGGCATCAGCAGAACTTTTTCCTTTTAAAAGAAAGATTTGGCTCAATACATGTACAGTGACTCAAATCCAGGGAGCAGTAAACTTCATGCAGATCAAAATGACAGCCACTTCTTAACATGAGATGTGAGGTTTGTTGTACGTTGTCAAGCAAGGCTCATCTTGCAGTCACATCTCATTACTCCCATAACCTCTTTCTCAAAGCACTTCATCCTCTCCAGCTAGTAGGTACTGGTTCAGTTCAAAAGGTTAAACTGTTGTTTCCAAAGGATCCAGAAGAACAAGTCTTGATGAGGAAGAGAGCTGCAACTCTGTGATAAATCATGCACACTGCTAGGTCGTGGGACTTGCAAAGCACAAAATTAAATTGTACTCACACTGGCCTGTGTTGACTCATAGAAATACAATATGGGAATCATTGTTTTAATCAAGTAACACATTAGGACTTCCTGTGAAACAAAAACTAGGGCAAGTTGTACAGACTAGGAATAAATATTAAGGAAAAGAGAGTGGTCTGTGGAAATCAATCTCTCCTTTATATACTCCCAAATTATTCTCATAAAGAAAAGGCCTCCAGCAGCTCTGTCAGTCACAATAAAGCCATCACTTTGAGATTTATTGCAGGTTCTCTCCTTATGTTTTCAATGGAAAACATCCTACAGGTGTGTTTGCATTACTACCAGAGATATATGAAGATTAATTACATGTCTGAGTGATGAAATTCATTGACATTTTTTCAAAGATTTAACTTGCATCCAAAGTCATGCCCTAAAAAAGGGGGGGACTAGGTGGAAAAGTTAGAATGGGAATAAAATACCTTCAAGAATCAAAGAGTAATCACCATTTGACTCTCAGAGGCAGGAATGTAGCCAGATCATTCTCCCTGGTGTATTAAGGAAGCTCTGTGCTTCACGTTTGATCTCCTTTGACAAAAGCCAAATTCTGCTTTCTTCACTTTGGCTTTTCCCCAAGAAAATGTGTGCATCCCATAAGTCTTTCATCAACTTTTTGGGGTCCTTACCTGGGCCAGCAGCAGTCGTATGCTGTTCTGGCTACATAGAGAGCCATAATCAGGCTTTTAGGCAAGGTAACTCAATTGCAGCTGTTAATCCACAGCACAGATTAGATTATTTTCCTCTGCAAGGAAAAGGTCCTTGATTTGCTAGGGTGAGAAATACTGTTCTTCTCATGCCCCAGTTCTCTCCCTCAGTAACCCCTCATGAGCAGGTAGAAACTGGAGTTTACCATGTAAAAGTTTACCATGGGAAAAGGTATTAGAGATACCTTCTGAAGGACAATAAAAGTGAGCACACCAGAACCATTCCTGGGAACTCATGACTGTCCCTGTCATGAGTTGCAGAGTAAACTTTCTTGGAAAGGGGAAATGTTTAAGGTTCACTTTGCCATGGGGCTACACACATAAAATAGTAATCAGCTCTGCTGTAAAAAAAGCTGCTATGTGTTTCAAATCCACTATGTCGACAAACATGATCTAAATAAGTTGCAGCAGTCTAAATGTATTGGTACTGTCACAAGAACTGAAGGTAGACCAAGAAAGGATTTTGATTTACTGTTTTTCAAGGTCTTAGATGAACAAATACGGAGTGGTGCTTTTTATTTATATTCTTGCAATTGATGCTAAAGTAGCACTTAGGCAATGAAGTATGTAGGTTGCAATTGAAAAAGGAAAAACATAATCCTTAAACATTGTATATCTTTGTCCAAGTAAAGAAATGAAAAATCTAACCAACACAGTCCAAAGTGTCTGGATCTTATTCAGCAGAAAATCAAACTTTCTAAGAGCTGAATTATGGTATGGTGGAGGTGGCATTTCCCTAGTGAGAAACAAAATGAGGTCCACTGCAAAAGCAAATGTGTGTTTGTCTCATCACCTCCCTTTCCCTTCCTTATTCCTCCTGCCAGATTCTGTCTTCTTATCCACCAGGTCCTCTCAAAACTGCACAATTTAATACCCTCCTTTGAATTTAAATAATCAGTAAATTTGTGTCAGCAGGGAGAGACACTCACAAAGTCAAAGAGACAAGAATGAAGGTCTGTTAGACAACCAATTTTTTACAAAGGGTATTTTAACACTGTCCAAAAGGAATAAAATATGAGAGAAATTAGAATTCTTAACAAAATCTTTCTTTTTAGATCCAATATTACTCTATTTTTTCCTTTCATTGTCTTAAAAATGGAAAGGTTTCATGATTTGTTTCAAAAAAAAGGATTATTAACCCTTACATGAGATGCCAGAGTAGTTTTCTTCCAGAGTAATAGCAGAAGACATTATAAAACAGGACTACACAAAACATTTAAGGCCTTTTCTAGATCATACTACATTTAGGACTTTTATCTGCCTTGAAGTCTTTCTACTTGTGCATCCCCAGCTTGTTGCATGTTTAGTTTTCTTGCTCCTGCTACTACCTGTAACTTGTTGCTATTAGTGCTATTTACACACTTAGGGAGTCATAGAAGTTATATTCTCTAAAACACAAAGCTGTTTAATTTTTCAACTCTGCCTTTACTCATCTGGGAAATCTAGGAGTTACAAATGAAGTGGAAAAATTTTCATAGAGCAGGCTGATGGTTTCCTTTTAATAAAGAAAATTTTAAGTGTTTAGAAAAAAATTAACTAATCTACCAGGTAAGCAGAAAGGCATTTTCTGGCAGCAGCCAACCATCAGATTTTAGATAATGATTCCAAAGCCACATCTGTGAGGACAAAAACTGAACATGAAAATTGCTGATCAGGGCTTATTGTCATAGAACTACTGTCAGTATTGACAAAACTCAAAGCCAGAACAGACAGACAACAGCTTTGTAAGACAAGACAACAGTCATATGGCAGGTAATCCATGAAGTCAGCAGGTAAATCCAACAGGCTAAATCTCATCATCCATTCTAGGTTAAAATGATACAAGAAAAAAGTCTGAACTCTTACTGAATGCAACTGTTAGGTTCTGATCCTTCAAAATGGATTACTCAAAAGTTCAGATCTTCTTCAACAAATTGCTCTTCTGTGTCATTAAATCAGAAGTGCACATTTTAATGTCAAAAGACAAGTTTTTGCCTTAATAGAGTTTCCCAGCTCCAACTGAGCAAGTGCAAGCTTTCCCTGTAATATTCCCTGCAATATTACTGCAAGTAATATTCTCTGCACCAGTACAAGTCTGGTCTTAGAGGACACATTGGATTCTTCCAAATCCAGAGTCTAGAGCTATTATCCTGCTAACTATATAAAACTTACTATTTTCATGTACAGATATTTGGCAGGCACAATTAACTTAAGCAAAAGAGAATGTTTTATTTTTATATAGATAGATATTGATATAGATGATATAGATATAGATATAGATATAGATTATATATATGTATGTTATGGCCTTTTTACTGATTACTTTTAAAATTTATATAATCTATAACTAAAATAATTAAAGAAAAATATTAATCTATATAATGCATTACACTTTTTTTACAATATGTACAGCATTTTACAGTATTTACTTTCTAGTAAAACTCCTTCATTGGTGTGGGTCTTCCACATAGCATAATAAAAGAAAAAGTTTTGTCAAATTGGAAAATTTCATTTTAAAAACTAAATGCAGAGCTGCTCCAGGACAGATTGAGGATCTGTTATTGACAAACATACATTGACAAACAAACATACCTAAAAGCAGAATATTTTAAAAGCAATAGATATTTTTCCACTTTTCTTGATGTGTGGCACTGAAACTTTTACATTTCATTTCACTCGTTTTTTTCATCATCATAGGGTTTAGAAGAATAATGTTTTTAATGAAGATCACACTTCTCAAGTAATTTGATTAAAACAATTTAATTTGGTTAAAACAATTAGACCTTTAAGAAAAATATAATCTATCACATGGTGAGTGATTGTCACAGTTATGGAAAAATCTGGAAACATATTAAAATAATTTCTTCATAATTTGTATATCAAACTGAATTTTTATGATCCTTTAACACAGAAAAGGGTATCTGTGCTTATAGCAATTTAGGAGTTTAGGTATTGGCAAGGCTATACTATATTCCTATACTTTTAAAGCCTCTTTGGTCAGGACAATAAAGCATTAACCAAAAGTAGGCAATAAGTTTATAATAAGCAGATTGTGACTCACAAAAGTATGTGTCTTTCTCTAACTTTTTTTTTTTTAATTAAAAATCAAAAGGTCCATAAGTAGAGAGAGAAACTGGACATAAGGAATGAATTTTGAATTCTGTTTAATATTACAGGAGTTCTATTAGAAAAACTTGCAACTTTCCAAGATTCACTGCAAGCACTGTGAAAATTTCCTGTACATAAACTGAAATCATATTAACCAAAGAATGACTAAATTGCAAAATTTTAGAAGACAGACAGATTTATAGGAATGTCGAATATGTCAGTGATTTGTTTGCAGATAATTTAAGTTGTCCCTTCCTCTGAAAGTCTGAAAATATGTGATAAAAAGTTCATCTTTGGAGAGCTTGGAAAGAAAAAAAAATCTCATGTTTGTTGATTATAAAGGAAATTATATCCCAAACTTGTTTACTTTATAAACTAATTAAGTAAAAATTTAAGCTATTTTTTTTAATTGCCATCCAGACCTAGGGTAAATATTTGAAGTCATGCTATGGACAAGCACAGCCTCTGTTAAATCTCAATTATCTCTCGACTATAAATGACCCATACAGTATAAAAGCCGTATAAATGTTCTGGAATAATTTTTTATGCATAGGGGTCCACCCTCCTGGCCAAGCCAAGACTGTGGCATAGGATCTAAGCCTAATTACAAACTTTACTGTTTGCATTATGTAAAGTTTACTGCCTTCTTTCATTTCTTTAACATAAGTATAAAATTCCTTTCAAAAACTATTATCCATCTCATTATATTTCTTCCCCTCATGAGTCCAAGAGGGTAGAAATAATCTGCAGTGTCTGTGATGTCCAACACAGGTAGGCAACGTGAAAATCTGCACACAACAGAACATACACTAGCTGGGTATTATTACTGAGTCATCAGGAAATATTTACGTCAAGCACTTGGAAAGTATTGTTGCATGTAAGATCATCATGGGTTATAAAATCAGAGATAGGCACAATATCAAAACGATTTTAAAATTTCCATCCCATATCATTAGGGATGGGCCTGAACCTGCCAATTCAATCATGGTTACTGATATTCCCCTGCACTTAGCTATTCACATGTCTACACTGGTGAAATGTTGGAACATTTCTTTGTATAAGTATAGCCTCTCCCAAGTACCCAAAATCTCTCTCAGCCTTTTCCAGGAATGGTTTATTCTCCAAGGACCTTGTGCCATAGTTCACATGCAGAAACACAGTTTTGGAGGCTCACTAGTGGACAGTTCACCAACAGTTGCTGAGGCTATGGAAACCCACCTCCATGGCAAAGAGTATTCCTAAAGGTGTCCAATTTACCAGACTAGCCATAACCTATTCACTGTAGACACAAAAGCAATTTTGTTTCTTGAGTATTCCTAGTGTTGACCTGAACCCTGGCAGTTTTGCATGATACAGACACAAACCCAGCTCTTGGTATGTTGTGCACACAGCCATGAGCAAATCATGCCCATGAGGAGAGGCACAGTAACAGGAGGCAGATCATAGATGCCTCTTTGCAGAGACTGGAAAGAAAAAGTGCTGTGACAATTGTCCCTCTTTCCCACTTTCTTGCTTCAGCTATTTCTGGACTTTTCAAGCATTCAGGATAGTCCAAGAGTTCAGTTACACAGCAGGACCGAAGCTGATCAGAGACTGGAGAGTTCACAGCATTTAACATGTTTTGTACCTTCTTGAAGAGCTGTAACTCCTGTGGATACATTTCAGCTCCGCAGAGTCTTGCAGATTCAAAGCTATGGATTCTACATTAAGGTAGTCTGCCAACATTTAAAGAAAAGAAATCACAATAATTTTAAAAATTATTGACGTGAAAATTGTATTACTTGTTATATATCTTCACACAATAAGACTGGCTCTAGTACAGCTAACTAAAACTTTGACATAGATTCCAAGACTTTTCATATGAGGAATGCAGGACAAATTCATGTTTTCTGAGGATTTTAGGTTTCCCTTGGATCTTACATATTTTTATGTTAAGCACCAACAATCATTTTCAGCTACAAATACAAACTTGGCCATGGAGATCCAGAGGATGAAGGCTTCTGAGCCTGCTGTTAGTCTGGCTTTTAATGGGATGACATCACCTTATATCAGGTAAGGGTCTTGACTAACATTTGAAAACGGTGATATAAAAAAAAAACAAACACAAAGATAAGAAAGCAAAACAATATTTGAGGTTATATGAATCCTTCCTACTATTATTCCATTAATGTATAGTAGAGAATGATTGTCTTAATGATGAGAACTTGTAACATATGACTAGCCCGAATTTTATCAGATGAAATTAATATTACTCCTGATATGCAATAACAAAACTTGCTTATAGTGGTAGTATGAAAGGAGGAGCCACTAGAAAGGAAAGAAATTGCATAACTTGTAGGGATTCAAAACATACATCAGGGTTTAATACCTGAAAGTGTAGTGCAGATGCAACATTTAAAATTTAAACAAATACTTTCTAGGTTTTTAGATATGTTGCAGTTACTTTGCACACATTTCCATATGCTTTCAAAGAGTAAAAAAAAAAAAAAAGTTATCAAAGAAATCAAAACTTCACATAAACAGAGCACAACAGCTTCATCACTCATCTCTGCAGCAGTGGCATATTTCCCTTGAGTGTTTCCAAGCCATAGGAACAAGGGAGTATCTCTCAGTAACTCCACAAGGCAGTGTATTTTATTGTCCAGTGCTGTAGAGTGTATATCTAAAGATCCTGTTTCAGACACAGTCAGAGATGCTGGCAGTGACCTTCCCTATAGCTCTACCACAAGTAAGAAGGTTTCTCATTTCCTGCCCTCTTCTGATGTGAAGTGCAAATTACTCTCTGTTCAACCTTTTAAACAATTATTTAATTTTTTGTAAACTTATAGGTACTGAGTATGTGTGTGTATATCTACACCTATCAGTCTCAGTCAGGGAATTTAAAATTGCTATGATGTGAGTATTGAGAAAACTGATGAATTAACTTTAAACTAAAACTCTAGTAGACCGACATTCATTAACAGCATTTGATGCCAATGGTTCGTTCTTACATATTATTACCACATAGCTTTACATACACAAATCTCTACCTCTGTATTCCAAATTCGCTGTCAGTATGCAATACCATGGATCTGGTGTACTATGACTGCTGGATTGCAGTACTTGTTGGATGATGGTTGAGGTGGTCAAGGTAATAAAGCTTAAGAGCTCTTTTATGGGAAAAGCTTCTCTGGATGTCTGATGCTTTCTGCAGAACTCTCATCTCCCAGGAAAGAATACCATCTGCTCCCAATACTGCTTATCTTGCTTTTGGCTTTGCTTGTGTATTCAATAGAATATCTTGCTTATTTGCTGTGGCTTTTGTTTATCTTCTTCTTTGTTCTTTATCTTGTACATGCTGTTACTTGGATTGCTGTTTATATGTTTTCTCACACTTTCTACTTGTAAATATACAAGGTTTTGTTCACTCTTTGGTGGGCACATTGTTCACATACTTAGGTGAAATACTTAAGCATAGTGTGGCACGCTATGCAATGACAGTATGAAATAGATATATATGTGTTATTTGCTATGCTGTTTTACTACATTTCTAGTTGGGTTCAAATAATAATTCGTCAAACAAATAATAATTCAATCCTGCTTATGACTGTACTATAATATGTATCCTAACACAATAATTTATAGGTGTCAGGCTTCTTGTTTGGATACAATTCCTACAGTTGCCAGTTAGTATGGCAGTAAACTCAGGTAAAATTATTCTCTGTGTCAGAAATAAGCAACCAAAGAGCTGTTCATTAGATGGGTAGGAGAACAGCACAATTAGTACACCTCAGTATCATGCTTTAAAGAAAATGGTTACACTTGTATCATCAGTTTCTTTAGTCAGTACAGTGTCACTGTAGTGGTGGTCTGCATTTCAACTGAAATAAAATCTATTTCAGTGCAGCAAAACACAGATTGTATGAATATGACATTATACAGGGACTCACTATTCACAAAATGGAGCTATTCTCCCTTGTGCTGCAGAAGCTGTTAAATTAAAGAACACAGTAGTTAGTATCTTTGATGCAGGAAAGAAGGCAAGAAAGAAGAGAAGGGTAAGTGTTATCATCAGCCTGTCTAAAGGAGAAGCAGATATAACAGATGCAGGAATAGACGGATTTTGACTTAACCAAAGCACTTTTTTCAACCTTAATGAAACGATTTTCTAGCCCTGATGTGCAATGGAGATAGAAGCAGAGGCTCTCTGCTTTGATACCAACCAACAAGTGAGAAATGACATGCAAGTATGTTTAGGAAACCTGACATGACAGCTGGTTACGTAGTCTCTCTACTCCACAGATGTACTACTGCACTGGGGAAGAAAAGACATCAGTCATCCTCTTCAGCCAGAAGGCAGAGGAGGATCATTTCAGGAAGAGTTTTCACAGCTTCTGTGAAAAAAAATGGAAACCATGCCAAGAAAAATTGGATGCAGGGAAAAGCCCAGAAGAACCTTTCTGTGAAGAAAGTTCAGCTCCAGGTTTGCGGATATTGCATGCTGAGGAGGAGAACCTTGGCACGAGCTGTGCTGGGGAGCTGGGGCCACACCAACCCATGGACTTGGTGGGCCAGGTCATCCACAATGCCCTTCAGCTAGTGCAGGTAATCAGTGATGCTCAGTCATCTCATTATCATTTCTAGCTTCCTTAGTTAAATAAAGTCTCTGTAATCAGCAACACAGACAAAAAACGTGTATCAGTAGCAGGAAGCCAGGTAGGGAGAGGGGGATGTTGAGTGGGGGGTTGGTAAAGGCATCTGAAGAAGCACAGAAGGGCAACTGCAGCCCTTCCATCTGCTTCATATACAGCAGCAAGTCCCCAAGACCTCCATTCCCCAAAATCCTGCTGCTGCCAGGGACTTGCAGTGCACACCACCTCCTGAAGAACTGAGATTCCTATTACTCACAAATAGCAAAATGACAGGAAGCAAATTTTTTCCAGGTACTGGCTCCTGCCAAAGGATGAATGAACACTACATGTGTCCTTGGGCCTCCTTAAAAGGCTGCCACAGACAGTGGTAGGAATTACTGACCTACCTCAAATATAAACTTGCCCTTTGTGGAAGAAGGGATGTGTAATGCATACCTTCTGACTGCTCTGTCAGTGATCTCAGTCTTGACCCAATGGATCTGGTCTGAAATTAGTGGGCTTTTAATTGCTTTTTAATTTAAAGCAATTACAAAAGGGGGCACTACTAAATGTCATTTGTACCTGTAGGTTCATATGTGGTATTGAACTGGGAGCAGCATGTTGGGCAATTTTTTTCACTAGAAGTCTCATTCTATCCACAGCAAATGCTGGGATACCTGAAATTCAGAATTTATATGTCAAGATGTATGGGCATTTCTATCAAGAGATATTTATTTTATTGAAAATATTGAAGTAAAAAACAGACTCAACTGTTTAGACTGGCCTGAAACCTATGATTCATGCTCTTACCTTTGTGGCATTGTACCTAATCGTTTTAGCCACTTAAGAAGGGAAGACTGTTAAAGGTTAATCAAGCCAAAAAGGCATCTAGAAAGAAAATGAATTCCTGATGCCCCTTTATCTTCCTTCAAAATTTAAAGCAGTGTAGAACACGACCTTGAGAAGTCATGTTAACTGACACAATGATGACTATTGGCTTGTGGTCATTGTAGACAGAGATAAGCTGTGTCCATCTACAACTTTGTAGATTGCGAGTCAGTTCTCACTCGAGTAAGATTTTTCCATGATTGAAAAAGCACTTTGTCCCTGCCCAGACATACCGCGTAGTCACAGTCATTGTTGCATTAGTTAATGTGACTTCTCAAGGACATGCTTTAGCTTGTCATGCTGTTCCAGTGAAGTCAAGCCTACTGAGAGGGACATCAAGAGGGTATTAGCAAAGTATTGGGCCAGCTCCATCAAAAAGGACAGATTCTCCTGCAGCAGTTCATAATAACGAAGTGACATCTCTGCGTTGCCACTTCCAGCTCACAGTGCTATCTGGAGTGACATCTTCATCTCGCAGCATGAAGCCTACAGTGTTACGTGGAGTGACATCTCCACAGAACCGACTGAAGCCCATGTTAGTTGCATGGGTTTGGGGAAAAGGATTTTTCAAAATTCTCTGTGGAGGATGGGCACCAGCTAGTAATGCTGAGCCCCAAGGACCAGAAAGTGGTTAGTCCCATTAACACAATATTAATGTGGCATTTTTCCCCTGAGTGATAAGAACAGATTATCACTGACAACAAGATTTTGTCGCTTTGTTTCCGCGAAAAGAGAAAAGGTGCTTCCTTTTTTTTTCCTAGAAAATGTGTTGGTGAGACAGTAAACATCTTCCCTTAACTTACAACTGTTTAGCTCTGCTGAAGCAAATGTAAACAGGTGGCTTTCTTCCCTGAAGATAATCTTGAGTCCTATTTGATTTTTACCAGTTCAAAGCTGTGCCTGAATGGCTGAGCCTTTAAGCAAGAGTTCTTAAGCTCTGTCTGGTCCTGGGATCAAGGCTTACAAATTTACATTTATCCTTTATAGCTGGTAGCTTTCTATCCTTGGAGACCTCAACAGGGCTGCCTCTCTAATGCTTTGATGTCCAGTGTCCCAGAATCTCTGGGACACAGGTTAAAACACAGGGGGTCATTAAAAGATCCCCAACAGTATAGGGGAGGGGTGTCTGTGTGTGATAATGCAATAATACATGTTTTCAGCTTGACTTCCAGCCTTCAGAGCAGAAAGAGCAAAGAGGAGATTCTCTTTCTCAGTACTTGAATGCTGTTACTTTATATATTTGTAGACTATGAAAGGGCCAGGACTTTGGTTTTGAGCACTAGTCAGTATTCTCAGATAGTAACATTTCAAGTGTTTGACTCAAGTTTTACCTTAGTTAATGACCTTTATATTGAAGTAACAATTTTTTTCTGGTTTTAAGGCACTTCAGAAGTAAAGAATGAGTTACCAATGTAGAATTTACCCAAGTCAGATACTATAAATTTTTTTCAGACTTAAATTTTTCATCTTGAAGTGATTTGATTTTTATCTGAATAGGTTTAACTAGCACCTTCACTGACTGATTGTGTTTCTGGAGCATGTACTTTTAGTAATTCTAAATGTAGGGAAAAGAAAGGCTTTTCCCTTTTAGAAATTTTCTTTCTGAGGCTGTTTTACAGACTCATACGTACTTCCTTCTGCTAAAGTAGTGGAAACTTTCTCTCCAGCTGGGTATATTAAAAATCTTTATATTTACCAGGAACCTAAGTTTTGGTTTTCATATATGTGCCTGGTTCAAATTGGCAGTGACAGAAAGGTTACTTACTACCCAGTACAGGGGAATTCAAACTTGCTGCACCAGTTACTCTCAGCACTGACCTGATGCAATTTAAGGGACCAGGTGAACACCCATCAGTAGGAAAATGTCATTATTCACCACAAATAAACAGAATTACCTGTTCTTAAACAGTAAGGTCATCTGTTTCACATTCCATCCACCTTGGGCTGATTAGAGCAAATTAGATTCTGGACTAATCATCTCAAGACGTGTGCTGAAAATGTAGAAATCCGTTATTTGATTTTCTTGCAACAATTCTCAGAGAATTTGTATGCCCAATGAAGAATGCAAAAATAGTTAACCTCTATAGGACCCAATACTTCAGATTTTGGGGACTTATGCTGAGTGGTCTCATCAGGTTAAATAGGTCCTCTCACACAAGTGAAGACTGCATAATGGGCATAGTAGGATGGTGGTTTTACAATCTGTCAAGAACATCCTGTTAGCTACTTACTTCCAGTCAAAACTCTGCCTTATCCACTCTAAATTTGCAGAATTCAGAAATTAGTAGGTTTAGTTGCATCTTTTCAATCCTCTCAGGAATGAAGTGGCAAGACCAACACTGGACAATTATCACTTTATATTAGAATGCAACTCCATTTAGGCATGAAAGGTCAGGGGACAGTTAAGTCAGTCCTTTTTTAATTTAAATTTCATTAGTTTTGCACATTGCATTTGTCATGGCTGTACTAAAATAAGTTCTAAATCAGGTCATCTATGAAGAATGTGTGAATGAAAGTCTAAGTAGATGGTTTCTATTTTTGCTTTGCTGTTTCCCACATGAGCTTGGACAAATTGTATAAATGTCTTTTTCAGCTGCTAAATGACAAAAATAATGTGTAATGTCATCTGTGAGTTTTACTTCAGTCATGGAAAATAGATGCATTCATACTCTTATCTACACTTGATAGACGCCTATATATGCACCCCAAAAGCTTATTTATTAACAGTATTTTGTCATTTGTTATGTCATCATTTCAACAAATTTCCATGTCCCACTACCCCAGGACTGTATCCATTGACTCCTAAAAGATTTATAGCTCTGCTTCACAGGTGACTGCCTTCAAATCAAAATACATTTTTTAAAAATCATATTATTACAGTATGTTTTCTGGGATTTTTTTTTTGTGGGTTTTTATGTTAGTTTGGTTGTTTTCTCCACCCATATGAGAATATTTATTCTTATTATTAGTAATAAGGGACAGGAAAAATTATCTATGAGATTTTGGGTATTTTTTTTTTTCCCTTCGTGTTTAAGAGTAAGAAAAAAATAGGGAAGTCCTAATCAAAATACTGGAACCTAGACAGGACAAATAGTTTCGTGCTTATGAAGCCCCAGGATCTTGTTTATGGGAAGAGGATTTTCTTGTGCAAATTATTTGTAAAACATAGGGAAAATCTATGTATATCTCTCTCACTATTTGGATAGCTGTGGTCAGTCCTTGTTGGATTTGCAGTTTTCAAAACATAGGTTAAATTAGGGGGGTGAAAAAAAAAACCAACCAAACATTTTGTTTAGTTTTCCACATACCTTGAATCTCCTCTGTAATGCTTCCATAACTTGAGAAACAGGGACATGTCAGGCTTTGGAAATCTGTGTTTTCAAAGTCTAAATGAGTTGAACACAAATCTGTACAACTTCAACCCAGTACCAGTTTCTTAATTTTTAGGAAAGGCACAGACCACCCCCCCACACCCTACTGGTCCATATTTTCTTCCTAACCCGGGTCCATCAAGAAGAGGCTGCCTGTGATTTAAACTCAATCAGCAATCATGCCACAATGGGATTGCAAGGATTTCCTATAGTCAGTTGAATGTTTGAGAGTAATTTGGATTCTGTACTTCTTGTTGCTTCTCATCCTACTAAACCACAAAAATGTTTTGCTAATTGTATTTAAATACATTCAGTTCAGGCCTGAAAGGCAAGCTGATAAATCAGAGTTTGAAGGAGTTTATAGGTTGGAAGTAGAAACAATACATGGACACGTATTGGACCTTTTCATTTGTGTCTGGCACTTTATGGGTGTAATCATCCTATTTTAAAAATTCAAATTAGTAGTGCTGTTCTATTGCCTTTCTGCATCAGAAGTGTGGGGAGATCTCTCCATTGCATTTAATTGCACAGTGTATGAATACATCTGTAGCCTAATCTGTGCAATAATGTCCCATCAATAACCTGGAATAGTAAATCTTTTTAGTTCAAGGTAAAGATGTTCTAGGTTTGTACATCCAAGGATTTCCTTCATTACAGGTGAATTCAGGGCCACTCTGTGGGTCAGCATCGGAGACCAGACACTACGTAAATTCCCCAAATGGGGATGAATAAAGAATTAGTGGCACAATGACTTGTTACTGGATGACTTTCCCTCTAAACGGGAACTGCTTCATTAGCACATACCCTCTCCTTATCGCAAGACTAAGACCAAATAAATCAAACCCTGGCTAGACTTAACCAATATTTTTTGTCATCATAATGTCTCTTTTTCAAAAGAGTTACATGATCCAAGTTCATTTTAATAGCGAGCAATGAAGAAATTACAGTTGTTTCCATTCACACATAGCTCTAATGGGAAAAGCTTGACAGTAACTGCCATTGCAAGAAATTCTTAACTTTTTCAGGAAAGGCACTTGTGTTCCTAGATGGGCAATTAGAGACTGATTCTGAGATTTTCCAGAAAAAAATGAGACAATAGCTTTTTCCCCTACTCTGGAGAGGACTAACTGGAAAAAAAATGATCTCTTCATGTTAAAAAGATTTTTTTCAGATGTAAGTGATTGTGATGGAAAGAGTAAATTACATCATTCATTTCCATAGCAACAAAACTTGCAAAATAACAAAGTGGCTAAACTTGCAAAATAACAATAATGTTAGCAGAAGTTATGAGAAATGTCTTCCTTGTTAGTTGTTATAAACCTCCAGTGAAAAGATGAGGTAGCTAAATAGAAAGATTTGCTCCTTCTGTTGAGGACTGATCCACTATTTGCTTGTCTTCTGGATATTTTCCCTTTAATATTTTGAACTTCTTTGGAACAAAGACATACCCCTTTTTCTCTTTGGTAGCATAAAAACAATTTTCTTTTTTTCATTCACTTTTCCTTGGCCTTTCACTCTACCTCCCCCATACTCTTCCCCTGTTTCTCTCTTTTGTCTGTTTTCATCTACCTTAATTTTTTCTCTATTCAAATATTTCTTTATTTAACATAGCCAACAAAAGAACATACATAACATTGGAATTAAAAACAAAGAACCACAAAAAACTGAAATGCTGATCGATGAGGAAATCTTGCTGACAATCTGTATAAGAAGGACTCCTTCAGTTTTATTTTTCCTCTCAAATACTACCATATTATCTTTTTAATCAAAGCTGGATTTAAATGTTCAGGCATTCTAAAAGGCAAATGTTTTTTTTTTATTGAAATCAGTCTTCTTAAATCTTTTGCTGCATAAAAATCTCTGTTTGCCCACAATAAATAGAAATATGTTCTGTAAGTAAATCCAGTAGATTTCAGCTTGACTCTTCCCAAAGTTGCTACTCAGAAAAAAAAAAAGTAGTAAGTTCAAACTTGTTGCAAAGTACTGCACAGAAATAACTCTCAGAAATGTTATGAACTTTGCTTTACAGCCAACGACTTTTTTTACAAGAAATGTGGAAAACATTAGCTAAAATTGTGTTGGTCTGTACAATTTTATTCTGTTAAAGACAGGTTTTATGATACATTTAGCCTTTTAAATGACACTAATAGTCCCTAGAGACACATGGTCTTTCCTGCAGTTCAACAATTAAGTCTATTTCAATGTTATTTGGATTAGTTGAAACAATTCAGTTACTGTATGTCTGCTCAGTGGCATGTACTGTAAGACTAATGGAAACCACCTAGAGTTAACTAAATAATAAGGCTTTAACCAGCTTTAGACATCTACCTAACTTTTGGAGGGAAGGTTGAGAACTGAGGGGGCGGAGGGGGTCATTTTATTGGCAGAGAAAGGAGTGTATTTTTCATCTCTCATTCCACACATAGGCACCCCTCCTCCCACCCAGCACCACACACACACTTCAAAAAAAATGACCTAAAATTTACACAGGTCATAAGTCTGAGTTGATAATGAGCACGATTAATCACAATTGTGTTTTTGTTTTTCCTTTCTCTTTCTGTTTTTGAAATGTATTACTTGCTAAATTGCTCTAGCAAGGTTTTTAGATGTGTATGTATAAATACATCATCCAGTCCTTACATATATATATATATACACACACACACATATATATATGGCATGCTCTGAATTGCTCACACTTTTTTGTAGTAAGTGTATGTTTATAGAAATTATCTTATGTTGCTATGGCTAGACTGCTTCCGCTACCAAACTAGCTCTTTAAGACCTAGCTTAAATATCTCTGCAGTGAGCTACTACTATGTAGAGATATCTATAATCAGACTTCTACTACATGAATAAAAAAAAAAAAAAGTGAAAGGAAGTAATTAAGAGGGCTCCAGATTTGAAATCTTGGCTTTATTACAAGTCCCAAGCCTTGGACTAATCAGACATAAGAAGGATAAAAGGTACAGAGGGAGCTAAATTAATCACAGGTTAAACTGGCTAATAGCTCTCCATCAGTGTGTACCAGGAGTGGGAAGATGAAGCAGAAGGGTACTGGTATCAATCTGCTTCCTAAAACCTTGAATTTTCCAAGATTTTTGAATCTTGAGAATCAAACTGAAATTTTTCTGTTAGGGCTGGTTCAAACAATGTTGGTTATTTCTTTGTAGTCAGTTCAATTGGTGCTAAATCTGTGAGGTTGTTGAAGCCAATCCTGAACCTTGGTGTAATTTACAACAAATCATGGCCTGGTCTGTATCTAAATTACACAAGGAGACTCATCTGAATTTGGCATACCATTGGAGATACAGATGAGAGAATAATAGCAATCCAGGTTATGAAAACTATGCACACAATGTGGTCATTCATGTCTAGAGAAACTGACAAAAGTTTAAAAACAAAATCATAGACAACAGATGTGTTTTAAAAATTATTTGAGCTGCCAAAATCTTGACTTTAAACACACACATGCAGAAACAAACTGTTGGTTAAGACTATTCCAATACTGCTGGAACTACTTAGTCAAAATATTCAACAGCTGTGGGTACAAGGTGAGGAACCTACCCTTTGAAAGTGAATTTTGCCTAGGAAACACCCTCATCCATCAGGACCAAAAATGGGGAGTTTATGCAATGGAAATTTTGACAAAGGACAGCTTCAGAGGGTCTTTTAAAATTATTTTGTGAAGGATGGACTTGAAACTCACTTTCTGGGGAAAAACAAAACAAAACAAAACCCAAAGCAAACAAACAAACAAAAAAAAAAAACCAAAAAAACCAAAAAACCCAAACGCAACACCAAGTTGCCTGAGTGGCTCACTGTTGACCCTGCATTAATGTCAGGACCAGGACCACAGCCCAGATATACCAACACAAGCAACTATAAATGCACTCAGCTCCAGATGAGATAGGCTGCATACATCCAGAAAGCCAGCAGAATCTACCCGAAGCAGACAAGTAGCAGAATATGGCTAAAAGTGATGATCTAACACCAAATTCAGTAGGAATGGAAGGTCTACAGTGCTCTTCTCAAGGGATTTGCTTTTTTTAAGAGATATGCTGCAGTGCAAAGCCATTAACTTTACTGAACCTTGATTTTTGGGGTAGTCAACACTGAATTTGACCTAGACATTATTAGAATATACCATTAAAAACAATTAGCTCTTTTGACCAGAAGGTGTCTTTTTACTAGAGTTAAAGGGTAGCAGGCTGAAGACTGGGCTTATCCTGCATTTATTTAAGAATTTTCAAGGGACAACAGGAATACAACATAAGGTCTATGGAAGATCTTTGATCTAATACAAACAGACTACTATTCTGCAAGCTGCAAAGGTACATTTTAATTACCACAGTGAAAGAAGATGTAAAATCAATAAGGTGTTTTATTTCTCTCATTGATATGTATAAATACTTACTTTACAGCAAGGTTAAGCTGAGTTTTCTATCATTAAATGTAAGGATTGATGCAGGCCATTCAAACCAAGTTAGACGAGCAGAGAACAGAATATCCCTCCATGTCACACCATCACCTGGAAATATTCACCCAATGCCTCAGAAACAATTTTCTAGGTTATTCAGAAATTTCTGTCATCACTTGGATGAGACTATAATGGACAAAGCTGTATTACAAATAACTTGTGTCAGCCATTCCAGTACTTATAGAACTGTGCTTGCTTTCCTTAATTTATGAAGCAGCTTGATTACTATAGAATTTCTTGGGGATGTCTCATTTTAATAGAACCATTAATTCCGTGCTCAGAGGATGTATAGAAATTCATGGTCAGTTCTGTTCTTCATTTTAAGCAGAAGGGAATCGAATTCAGAGCCTCCCATTGAAATTCTTCCAAAGTTTTAGGAAAATTCAAGTTCCATCCACAAGTATCAAAGGCCTAGGGTTTTTTTTTTACTTTTTAATTTATTTATTAATTTTATTAGGAGTAAGAATCAGTCTCCTATTGCCCTTGACAGACTTCAAGCAGTTTGTTTCTCATAATGTTTCTCACTATCCAAGAGGAATCAGAGGATCACTTTATCCCCTGAATTCCCTCTGTCAAAAACATTGATGATCATTCCTACTTACCATATTTTACTTTCTCTCTGAGTGGAAACAGACATTGGAAAATTCCACAAAAAAAAGCTGTCCCAGCTACAGCAGCGCCTAACTTCAGGTATCACTAGACTCTGACACTGTGCTATAAATGCCTCTAAGATGCAAAACCTCAGAAAACTTTAAACATTTAAGCATGGCCTACCTAAGCAGTGAAATCAAATGCAAGGTTTTACATTTAAATCTTTGTAGATGTTATACCTCAATTTTCTTTGCTAGAAGTAATTTCCTTCTCTGACAGTGGTGCTGGGAATATGTCTTCAATGCTGAGAGGCATGTAAGTGTGTTAGTAATAGGTGTCATACAAGTACTACTGATTCAAAGCCAATTCCACATTATTCCCATAATTTTATGTCTCTATTCAGAAGTTGCTTTAAATGAATATCTCACTATTTATAAGACTTTGCAACTGCATCATTATGCTCACAGTGCCCAGATGATGGTCCAATCTGCTCTGCAAAATATGTATAATATTTCTTCTGCTTTTTAAGAAGTACTTTCTGTATTTTTAAATTTCATTTTAGCTTATATTATGACCTGTTTTCACACATTCCTCATGTATTCCATTGTGGGGGCTCATGAAGGAATCTGCAGGAAAAAGGTACTTGCAGTGTCTGTACAATGATGTGCAGAGGGACCCAAACTGCAAAACATCTGTCTGTACTGTACAGACAAGGGAACCATGGAGGCAAGTTTGCCAGTAGCAGAATGTTAGTGTTGAATAAATTAGAAAGGAGAGATCATTCACAGGCTCTTTTCTAGCAAAATGATATGAATATCAGATTAACATGGGACAAGAGCCCAGTGAGAATAGAGCCCTTATGATTCAAAATGCAGAACTATCAGAGGCAACATGTCACAGAAATAAGGAACAGCAAGGATAAGGATGGTATGATTCTTTTTTGTTTGGTTGGTTCTTTTACTGCAGTCACAGAAGACAAAGTTCCTTATCAACGCATATGCTTTAAGGGGCCAGTTTTGCATCTAATGAAGTCAGTGGAAAAAACCATTGAGTTCAATGATGCAATATAATGTCCTTAATGAAAAAAGTAATCTCATGTTAGGCCCAACTTTTGAACCCATTTAAGTTGATGGAAATCTTTCTTTTGATTTCAAAAGCACTAGATTAAAATATGAAGTATTCAAAAGGAAAGATATCTAGAAGCTCTCTCTACAAGTGCTTCCCATCTATTCCAAGTTTAGATTGAGCCATGGAGAGACTAGTTCATGATCCTAAAGATATGATTAGACTGCCCATATGTCTAAAATAATCATGAGTTCAGACACTGGGATGCATGACAATTATACCTGAATATCTTTATGTTTAACTCTTTGTGCCAATACAATTATCTCTGACATTTATGGAACCTGCTGTTTTGACTTATTGTATGCTTATGCTAAAATTCTAAGGAACAGGCATAATTTTTTCTCTCCTTGTGTACTCTGCCTCAATAAGGAACAATTAATTTTACTCAAGACTTTTCTTTTTTCATATCACTGTAGCTCTGAGACCAGGCAGAGTAAATGTCAAACTAAATGTTTAAAGTGGGAAAGGCTGGGGTGGGGGGATGTGGACAGAAGAAGATTATGAAGGGAAACCACTGTGGCTGCTCCTTTTTTGGGCAAGAGCAGCCACTGGGAATATAGATCTCATCAGTCCAAACTCAGAAAACACAACTTGGGATATAAAGAGATCAGTATTTCTGCTGTCAGGATGAAGTTTACCTCAGGGAACAAAGTGAAACACAACAAAATAAACAAACAAAAAACCCAAACAAACCAACAAAAAAACAATCAAAAAACAAACAAAACAAAAAAACCCAACAAACCAAAAAAAAAAAAAAAAAACCAACAACCCCCAAACAAAACAAACAAAAACCTCACAAACAAAACCCAGAAGTACTAGTAGATTCAAGACCTGGGTGAAAAAACTTTTGCTCCTAAACTAAAAAAAAAACTTTAAATAAAATATGGTAAATAATGTTGGCAGGCATGGTTTTTCTCAGAAGCAATAGGAATAACAGAGCACATGAAGAAAGCCAATAAATTCAAGTTTAAAAGGGCCTTTATATGGGTGTGTAGTGAGAGGGCAAGGAGAAATGGTTTAAAACTTGAAAAGCAGAGATTTAGATTGGACACTAGGAAGAAATTCTTTAGTGTAAGGTTGGTGAGACACTGGAATAGCTTGCTTGAGGAAGTTGTGGTTGCCCCCTCCCTGGAAGTGTTCACGGCCAGGTTGGATGGGGCCTTGAGCAACCTGGTCTGGTGGGAGGTGTCCCTGCCCACGCAGGGGGGTTGGAACTGGGTGATCTTTAAGGTCCCTTCCAACCCAAGCCATTCTATGATTCTATGAAGTTAACTTTGGCTATTGATTAGATGACACCTTCCCTCCAGTCTATGATGGAGAGGACAGAAATGCAGGGCCTCCACACAATAAGTTAGTGATGGACATTGGCCACAACAGGGCCCCAACACCAACAGGAAGGTGATGCCATAGGCGCTTACTGGGCTAATTGTGTAATTTAGAGATGTGTTTCAGTACTACCACTTCCCTAGTACTAATTGTAACTCAGTCCCCTCATAAACATCCAACTACTCAAAAGACTCAGGTTTTCTTAATGATTCATCTGAAACCTGGAGTGCTGGAGGTCAGGAAATGCAGTTTCTTCCATCTCTAGGAAGCAGCAGAGCAACAGAGCATCTCTTGCAAGAGATAGAAGAAAGAGGAACAGGAGCACTCTTTCCACATAACCCCCTGCAAACCACTGACACTGAAATAAGAATGGAGAATTTTCATTTAAGGCTGTTTCCTGGATTAATAAGGAGCAAAGGAATTACACCTGAATTTAAGTCTATCAGCAGAATGAGCAGAGCACCCATGGGTATGACCTAATCTGGACCACCTAAAACCTTGAGCTACCCTAACCAGGTGCACAGTTAAGTGTTCTACGCTTTTATTTTAGATGGGAAATTTGGGGGCAGGGACTATCTTCTTCCATATATTTGTATAACTACACAGCACTAAAGAGACCCATTTAACACCAGGGCAGAGTATTCATCCTTTGATGTATATTTAATGCACTGGCAATACATCAATGTTAGATCAGTATATAAACACACATATGTTCTTGGACAAAAGCATCCATGCATCAAAGCTCTGCAACCGTACTTCAATGTATTTAATTAATAGAGTAACCCATTATCACTAATTATGGTTTATATTTTCATAATACCGTTTTATGGTTATTACCTATTCCCTTTAGTTCTATCTATAAACCTTACATGCAATGACACTATTTAAAGAGCTCTTTGTCTCACACAAAACCAGAAATCACTACCTAGGCTGATCTCAAAGCTGTGCCAGTGCCCATTCTGCACTCTCTGGGGTGCAAACCAAGTTCATCTCCTCACACTTCTACTTGCAGATAATCTGATCAGGAATTTTACATAAAATTTCACAATTTGTGAAACATTCATATTCACATGTGCCTATTACACAGGAGGTTATCCCAGTACTTTAATGATGCCCTCCATAACAGCAAACACCTCTTTCCATGGAGTGGAAAGGTGATACAAAGATACAACCAACATTTCAAGCATTTTGTTAATCCCTGCTGAGAACATCAAAGCTATGCATTAATACAGGCAAAATAGCTCAAAAGAGAGAAATAATACAAACCATACAGCTATGGACAAAAATATCAGAGAAGGAAGTTTTTAAATAGAAGGTAAAGGTTGAAGAACATTGATTTGATATCCTTTTGGATCATCCAAAAACATTTCATTTAAAGAAAAGCTGTCACACCGGGTCATGTTAGCACAGAATTTATGAATTATTTTTAAAGCATGTTTATCTTCACTTTATTTAATTGTAAATATATTTATTGACTAGAAAGACTGGGGTGGAGAACAGGTTTTCTTTTAGTTTATAATACCACCTCCAGTAAGAGGTGGTATAACTAAATAACTACAATATATTTTACAAAGAGTATAGAGTTTTTAAACTAACATCTTATTAAACTACGTTTACCAATGCTTTTCTAGAACATTTTTCCCTCTCTGTAATTCTAATACTTTTTCCCTTTGAATTCCACTTCTTCAGATCTGGCTCAATATCCAATAACTGAGGAAAACAGCAAGCTTTCACAGTGAAAAGAAACAAAAACAAAAGCAAAAAAGCAAACAAAAAAACCCCAACCAAACATACAAACAAAACCCAACCAAACAAAAAGAAAACAACCCACAAAAGAGAGAGGTTACTTCTGACTTTCTTTGTCATGGGCTCATGTGTTTTAAAGCCACTGACTTCTGTGGAGACACTCTGGATTTGCAGTATCTTGCATGACACCTGCCTCCCCTTCTCACAGTGTTCCACCTTGGGAAGCGAGTGCAGGATGAGAGGGACAAAGGATCTTCTCAAGGCATGGCAGGCACTTGGTGTCTTCACACACAGATGTGGGGCAGTCCACAGGGATCCCAGACACCAACCACAACCCCCAGTTGATTTTCCCGAGCTCTGCTGGTGGAGCCACATTGGCAATGGAGGCTACAGTCATGGCTTGGCATTGAAACAGCATGGCACAGGTTCCTTGGTCATGCCACAAGAAGCAAAACTGCCTCCATGGGGATCTGCCAGGTCTTGCAGATTTTTTATGAGGGATACACAACTTTAGCTGGGATGTTCAGTCTGCAAAATGTATCATTTTTCACAGTCCATACCATTCCCTTTACCCATTCACAAGATACATTTGACATGAGGCACAGAGGAGATAGGGTTGGATCTCAACTCTTAGTTCAACGGTGCAGAAACATCATGACAAAAAAAAAAAAACAAAAAAACCCCAAACAAACATCCTCATAAACTCTTTTTTTTTTAGTAGGATTTGAATCCCTCATCTTCTGATGAATAATTTTCATCAAGAACCACTGAAAGGCTTTTTCAGGGACCCCGACCAATCCATGCAGACTTGAGCAAGAATGGCAAAAAACAATTTAGAAATATTAAAACAGATAAAATATACATCAGCACTCAGAAATAATAATGGCAATTTCTGAGTCGCAAATAAAGCAATGCATGTTAGCATATGTATGAAAGTAGGCAGGAAAAAATCCACATGTAATTCAAGTCATTCTGCTCTATGGCTGTAATGACTGTAGAGGTAGACACAACTCATTCCATGTCAGCTCAAACTAACACATGCTCAGTCTGACCCTCTCATCTTTCTACTGGTAAAATAAATATTACAGAAAAAAATCAAGAGAATAAAAAGAAAAAGAAAAAAAAAATAAAATGATAAAAAAAAAAAAAGGATAGACAAAGACATTAAGAAAGAAAAGAAGAACTATTGAAAGCCTCTGCAGACAAGTATGAATCAATTATTCTAAAAAGCAGATGTAAAATGAAGCTGCTTAAATATATAAGGCACTTCTACATTGTATTCAAATAATGCTGAAATTATAGAGCTGTCATTCGCAGACCTGTCGAGGGTGCCTTTCTTACCACATTGTGATTTAGCGTTTCTCTTGGAAGGTTGTAGCAATTTTGACATTAGAGTCATTGGACAGAAAAACCATAGAATGTACACAAAGCACCACCTCTCTCTTTTCTTTTTCTTTTTTCTTTTTTTCTTTTTTTTTTTTTTTTTTTTTGTCTTAAAAAGAACTCTGAGAACTGATTTTGACACTAAAAAATAAAAAATAATACTAAAAAAAAAAAAAGACCTGAAAGTATTAATGAACGTGCAGAAAAGCCAATCCCAAGAGAGAGACCAGACATATCTGATAGAACAAATGTAACTATGATGATTTAAGTAATTTGATGGCACATAACCTAATCTGACATGGCAGCAGGTTATTTTAAAGACTCTGAAGGGCTCTGCCCACCCATGTCATAAGAAGAGCCTCTTTGAGAGACAGCTCAAGGATACTGATTTTTCTGGAGACAAACACCCAAGTGATAGAAATGAAGATCGAGAGAGTGAAGTTAGTCTTGACTTCACCTTCTGGGCTGTGCAGCTCTTGGTGAGACAGCATGTACAGCATTCATACCCAGGATCCCCATACATCTGATGGGCAGGTCAGACCAAACACCAGCAGTACGGAGGTGCATATGGCATGGCTTCATAATTATTGAACAGACAGCACTGGGCATCAGTCAGCAGGGTCCTGTCCCAAACATGGGTGGATGGACGGATGGATGGATGGATGGGGAAGGACTGCAGAACTCCCCAGGTGGCGTGTGGCACCACTCTCCTCTGCTTATGGGGTTCCTGCCCAGATATGTTGGACAGCCCCAGGAGATGTCTTATGGATATAGGTGTCTCAGGGGGCTTGAATTGCTCAGAGGTAACTGCTGACCCTCGCAGGTCAAATTAGCAGTTACATACTCCCAGAGAGATGCCAGGGGTCCAATCCTTTTTTGCACAGACATACTGAAACTTTCATTGCACTCAATATCATGTCTACAAGCATTGCTGTAGCTTTTCAACAACAGATCAAAGGTATATCAGGAGAAATGAATACTGAACGAGCTCTGGACATTAACATATATATGTATGTATACATGTGTACCACTGAAAGACATTAACTGCAAAACACTGATGAACTAAAAACAAATGCAATATGTTTAAGGGGGTATTTTCAATAATTTTCTTTGATTTGTAATTTGTAATTTGATTGTAATTTGATGAGATAATCCTAACCATTTAGATCTAACAAACTCACGGATCATGAGCAATGACTGCATTAAATCTATTGTCAGTAGCAGTAACATGGGGAGCAACGACTCACCAGCTCTTCTCACAGCATTTGATTTTATTCACAGTCTCTCATTCCACATCAGCTGCCATCTGGACAAAAATCAGAAACCATGACACCTGCTTGAAGAATAAGATGCTGATCAGATGGAATGGGCTGGGACTTTATCTTGAGAGCAAAAATGTGAATTGTTGGTAATGTAATCGCTTAAAAGGTTTGTAAATTATGTGCCTTCAACTCAGCATATGGCTCATGTGAAATATGGACTTGTGAACTTTTCACAAAACTTGATCTCAGATGATATAATGATGGCCCTTTTATAAACACATGTGATAAATAAGTACAACCTTACATGTATACACAGAAGAGAGTGTGTCAATGACTTTCAGCACCCTTTTAAATGGTAATATTATGTTATGTTTTTCTTAGCAGCATACAAATACTCGTTTCACCTAAAATATTAATGTAAAGCTCACAGTACTGATGGAAAATCCAGTAAAGTCCTTCTTTTCCAGGTGAAATAGGTTTCAAAAGGTTCTTCTGGGTATGTTCTCCTAGTGTGGAAACCAGCTCCTCCTGCCATTCTGCCTAGGCAAGGGATATGGACATAGATCCTCCTCCTAATGGGTGCAGCATGGCCCTCCAGCCCCTCTCTCCCTAGCAAAGCTATAACTTCTGTAAGGATGAGAAAGGTCAGCACAAAACTTCTCTCCTGGCAGATGTCTCTCTCAGGAGCCAGCAGTGAAACCCACCTAAGCAACCCTGCCATCTGCAGACCAAGAACCAGAGAAACTCCTGAGATCTGTTCACTGAAGAAGTTTCAGAAGCACAAATGTCAGTCTGCATACACAAATATGGACACTGCAGATGTTTCAAGTTCACTTTTGTTGACCCTCTGGGATATGTATCTATCTAGGCTTCTGACATGTCACGAGGGGACACCTGGGTGCTGATAGCCGAGAGCTAAACCTGAAGACACGTGGCCCTTTACTACTGTCATTAACCTGCATCTTGCACTGATGAGATATTAAAGAATTTCTTTTAATTTCTTTAATAATTTGAAAAAAATAATCTGTTCAGAAATTTTGGGGGTGATGATACAGATTTAAAAAAAATTTCCCCCCACTCTAATGCCAAGTTACAGTGCTTTATAGCAGCCAGCTAAATGGTCTCCTCTAGACTCATCCTTCTGCCTGCCTACAAGAAATAGTGACAAATTACAGTTGGGGAGGGGGGATTCTGAAGAAAGAAATATTCCATTTTTAATTGCCTTTTCATTTTCTTTTTATAGCCATGCTTAAACTGTGAGTTATCAGAAGCTGTTCAAAGTCTTTTTCTTTTACCATTTTAAAATATATTCCTCCTAAAGCCAGATGAAAAATATGGTTAATGGGGTTTTGTGACTCCCACAAAGTCCCCTACAAATTAAGGGACTTTGAAAAAACGTCAGCTGCCCAGTTACCAAGAAAGAAAAATTAAACAATAAAGGCTTATCGACTTGTTCCTGAGAAGATAAAGCACTTATGAATGAGACCCTCTCGTACTTTCTGGTTTGTGATCAGAGTCTGTAATTTCCAAGATTCACAGAAAATATTCTGATTAGCAAAAAAATGCTCTGATTAAATGAGTTTTAAGATTTTATAACTGAATCCCATCCTCCCTTCGTCCTGTTTTCATACAATGTGCTGTCTAGTTCAGTCATGCTGCTATCACTACCAGCTGCAACCATTGCCATAAAAACCTCACATTCATGCAGATCAGGTGATTATGCCAAGTTCAAGAAAGGACAGCAGGATAGTGATGATAGCAGCATCTACTGGCTTTGCTCCAAACTCACTTAAGGCTTGTTGTTGTTTTTGTCTTCTGCAGACCCTCGGGATTTCACTTTCTCGGAAATATTAATGCCATCCCTCTCTCTAAGAGGGCCTGACTCCCAGTCCACTGACACCATTGAGGGTATTTTCATTGACTTCAAAAGGCCATCTATGGAGCTCTTCACCTTTCATGTCTTCCTCTTTTACACTATTTCTGATCTCTCTGTCATGTGTCATCCTGTGTGAAAGCCTCAAACAGCAAACTCCAGCCCTTCATCATATGAAGTCAATATGCACATGCCACATAAAGATAAACTGTAGGATTATGGCTGCCTTCTTTGCTGTGCATATGGCTTCTAAATGGTATAAAAGAGGGGAAAATACACCTGTGGAAGACTTCCCTTTTAAAATTTTATGACTTGTGGAGTCCAGCCCTATGCCAGAAAGTTCTACCTCAGTGAGAGGGAGGTAATACAAAATGAAAAGGAGGATTTGGATTACTTCTTTCTTGTCCCAGCACAACAAACAAGGCATCTTTCATGACTCTTGTCACATTGATATTGAAAGCCCCGGTGTCTGACTTAATTTTTTTGGACTTTGAAACTTATTTCACATGGAAAATAATTATATCATATGTGCATAAATATATATATATATGTGTGTGCATATATATAAATATATGCACATAGCCATATTAACTAGAATTAAAAAACAGTTAAGAATGTTTTACTTTAGGTAAGGCCATTAGCAAGAGTAAGCTGAAGAAACCAATGATTCATCTCTTACACTGCACAATGTAAAATGAGATTTTAAAGTTATCTTTCTTATGCTCTTTCCCTCTGTCACTCCATTTTCCTGACATTAGAAATGTGAGGACAATTTCATCAAAACAACACTGGTCAATGGCAGAAAGGAGAATCATTCACTTCTCCATAGCAGCAGCAAAGCCTGACCTAAAATATCTGTTTTTAAAAAAACATTACATGATAATTAAATACAAATAAAGCAATCTTATCTTACTTATTTTAATTTAATAAAGAAAAACAAAATGTCAATCTAATATGAAGGTGGTTGAACACGATATTCAACCATCCTTCATGCTCCTAACCTGCCCAATGTTGTATATTTTTAGCATTCAGATGATTTGGCTAAGTAAGCAGGGACAGCACTAATTGCTGCAGGAGGCTGACGTAGAAGAAAATAGTCACATTATTCCTTTAATGTGGTGCAGTCTGTCATGACTCTGCAGAGTGACACAGCGAACTCAGAATAACAACCGAACCCAGTGCATCTTCCTGATGCCAGACAGGGATCACAGAAAATGATGGAGTGTCTCTCTATAAAAGACAAGAAGCTAAAACTATGAGAAGCCTGGAAAGCCATCTCATGCCAAAGGAATATTTGCTTTGATTTAATTGATGATAAAAGAAAACCCAAGAGAAGGGTGAGTTTGGATGACATTCAAGTGTGTGTCCTGTGTTAGGAGGAGAGTAGAGATACCATCTGCTTGCATTACCCTTCATTGCTACAACCACAATGGATAAGTACAACTAAGAAAACAGCCTTTGCTACACAAGAAGAGGCCATGGTTAACAAAGTCAAAGATTTGCTGTTTCATCAGCTGCTGGCCTCTCTGATAAAGCATCTCCTCGGGAACGGCTGGTGGGAGGCAGAACTAGCAGCAGGGGGAATGCACCTGGCTCCCTTGGGAGTGAATTTTCTCTGTACTCATTCTCTTCCATGTAAGAGAGAAATACCAAAGCAGTGCAGTTATGTTTCCATTGCTCCAACAGAAGTGACTCTGGACCCTTTGGTCTCTTTTTTATATTTTGAAATTTATGCATAGAAGTTCTGAAAAATTGTATGTTTTTGTCAAAGGTGATATAAAAAACAAGGAAGAAGAGAATATATTTTCTGAGCTCCAGGAAGAGATAAGCCTTCATCTCTCCAAATAAAGCCAGACTTAAAAAACAGTCAGGCTTTCCTCATCTTGTAAATTACTAGATCACTACATCTCTTTCACACCAGTATGAGGTGCGGGAGGCATACAATTATTTTCCTGGTCAAATGCTAAAGAGGCATTGTATATAAAATGCACAGACAAGCAGAATAGGTTTACATAATGTTAATATAGACAAATGACTTGTACAACATATCTAGCTGCAATTTAATTAGATTAATTAGATCAATATAATTAGCAGTACTATATTACACTATAAGACTTAACCTTGCAAAGAACACTGCTAAAAATGGTTTACAGTCTTATAGCATTGTAACAGCACGTGCAATATCCATGCTATCATGCATCAATATCACCACGAACACACTATTAATACTGGGAGTTTATAGGACACTCAGGAGACACATAAAACACTAACCTTGCAGAGGAAAGTTTTGATAATGGAGACTGCGAAATTATTTCAACTGTTGAAAAAAGCTCACGCTAACTTAATGCTGAACTACAGCATGGTCATGATTTTATAGTAAGTTAATTTAACCCATCGAGTCAGGAGCAGACATAATGAAAAAAACAGACTGAGGTAGCATGACTTACCAATGAACGTTTTGCTAAAAGTTCTTCAAAAGTTTTGTGCACATAATAAATCACAAGTGGCTGTTTAACTATTGCATCATCTACTTGGATATAGACTAGATGTCACACTTGCAGAAATTTTATACAGTTGTTATTGGTTTTAATAGTGATTTCACATTAAACAGGGCTGAGGGATTTTTGCCTGGGACATCTAAACCTCCACAGTGGTAAAAAATTATTATTTACATCTGCCAGTGTGACCAATACACTTGGGCTCAGAACTTTTAAAACCAAGTACGTATGTGCAACATCTAGAATCAGCTATGACTCCCTGCATCTTGGAAATAGCAGTCTTTAGGAAAAAAGAAAAAAAAAACAAAAAACCAAAAAAACAGGAATTCTTGCTCATTTGAGATAACATTAGCCACTAAAATTTAGCAACCCAAAGACATAAATTAACCGGAACTCATGTTTATAGATATCTCCCACTAAGAGGAGAAACTAATCATAACTAGTCTGTCTGCACTTTTAATTTGATGTTTGCACCAAATTCCACTAAGACAAGAACACGCTATATTAACCACTGAGCATTAGGAAAACATTTTTTCTCTTTGAATTTAGACACATGTAAGGATAAATCTGTTCCTGGAAGGGACATAGTAACAACCCTGGAGTCTGCTATCTCTGCACAAGATACATTGTCAAGGAAAAAATTGACAGAATTCATATTTCGACTCTGCAGCCTTTGCTGGAGGGAGGTGGCTCAAACCTGATGTCCATTTGATTATGGAATTCTGAGGAAATAAAATCAACCCATTTCACAAAGAATACCAGATCATTCAGTTGCTACCACCTTCATCTCTCCAGAAGACTGAAGAGAACTTGAGCTCAAAATGTCTTGTTTCAGCCTGTATATTCTGACTGACCACAAGAACTTGGTTCCAGCCATCCTAAAGATAATTAAAAGAGCAAGTCCAGAAAGTTTAGATGTGGCTCAGATTTTCTTAAGAGCAGATAAAATTAAAATCTATGTATCTCCCTGTAGCTGTCAAAGGAAATAATCCAATTTGTTGTATTTTTTGAGGTTCTACCATTTGTTATTATTGACACGTTTATTTAATGATACTCCATCATAAATTGTATTTTTACCTGTCTTCAGTGTCCTGTTTGATATGCAGTATCTGATTTTGAATTTGGTTAATTTTACATCAGTATCACCTACAATCTAGTCTTTAGATTTACACTACCAGATAAATAGAATAAAGCACAGAGGACTGAAATAAGGAGTGTCTTCTGTCTTCAAATAATCATCTACACAATGGAAACTGTGAAAGCTGAAAATTAACATTATGGCTTTCCATCTTTTTCACTGTGATGCTGATTTTAATTTCTCTGATAGAAAACTTTGTTTTCTTACATTCTATGCCACATATTCAGCAGAAAGTAGTACTACTTTCACATGTGAGTGTAATTAGTAAGAAGCAGGTCAGTAGCCCAGCTGATATTATATTAAAAATTGGGGACCAGAAGCCACTTGTGTCAATTTTCCATTTCATCACTCTCCTTTTTCAAATAGATAATTTAGCATACTCCATCATGCTCTACTGTTTTATGGTATGTATATTTTGTGACAGCTAAATGACAAATTTGTCTGAAACATTTATTCTTTGAAGACTTAAATATAATCTGAAACATTAAAGAAAATCAATATATAATTAGGAATGAGTCAGCATCAAATCTTACTTCAAACAGAGCAAACCTGTTCTACAAATTAAAGCTCCATTTTTAACTCATTTTTTTCCTAAAATAATCTAATTTGAAAGTTTATAGATTAAAAAAGGGATATTTGGTCAATATATATATTCAATAATCTTTTTCTAATTTAACATTATGTAATGTGCTTGTATGATGTTCAGCTGAAAATTCATGTTTAATGTTCTTTGATGGCAAAATAATGGGACAGACTAGTCTAATTGCTGAACACCTTGCCACATGTGATATTTGGACTTTGAAAAGCATCACTAAATTTTGAGTATCTGTTCCAGTATTTCAGACACTTTCAGATAATTAGGCAGAGATCTAAGAATTTACTGTAAGAATTGCTTAAAGAGTAAATAAAGGAAAATGCATCACACTTTGCCAGTCACCTCCAGAACCAGGTTTTTTGCTTTAGGTAGCTATCAGTAATTTCAGCCAACTGATTTTGTCATTGTAATTTCTTACAATAGGTAACATGTACTACAGTAATAGTATCTCAGTTCCACAGGCACAGTCATCTGAAGTTTAATGAACTAAAATTTTAAAATGAAATATTTCTAAATGTTTTGAATGTTTTTCTTTTTATTAACAGTGCTTGCAAATCTTAGGAAATGGACCTCAAATGTTCCATTTTTTTCAAAGTGACGGAAAGGATTAAAATAATAAAGCAAAAAATAAAGCTCTAGGAGAGAAAGATCCTGAAATCAAGAAACAAAAAGACAAGTGCTATCACATTCATTGGCTTTATAGGTCAAAAAAATTGAATAAAAGTAAGGACATTCATAAAGCAATTCATATTTTACTGAAGGAAGTAAATTTTTTATGTTACATGTGGATAACTAGCTTAACATATGATTATTTCTAGGTACCTAGCAGAATTCTGTCTCAAGTGATCACATTTTGGTCAGGTATGCTCTGCAACTGGGCATTCATTTTAAGAAAACAAGTTTTATCACTGCAGTTTCAAAGTAGCTGTAAGTAATGTGAAACCAATTCATTGTTTCTGGGATTATAGGCAGATTATGACCAGGATTACAGGAGCAAAGCAATGTCATCTGCATACAATGAACTCAAATTTATGGAGTTTCAAATTTTCATTCCTTAAAGCAATTCTTGGTGCCTGAAAAATAAGGCTAAAGGTTCAATTACAATTGCAAAAAGAAAAGAGGATAACGGACAGCCTTGTCTATTCTCCCTGGTGTCATTTTAAAAAGGGCGAGTTTAAATTGCTAGTATGTACAGAACCGGTGAGGATATTGCACAATATTTTAAATCCAATTTTTATGAAGGTCTTTGTAAAGTGATGGGGTGTGAGAGTTTGGGGGTTTTTGCATGCTTTCTTTCTGTTGTCCTTTTTTGTTTAAGAACATTGAAGTTTTTCCATTTTAATGAGTCTGAAGAGATTCCCAGTCCGTTGAACGAATGAACCTGTGTTATCAAACTCCCATGGTGAATAAACACAAAACTCCAAATCATCCTCGGTGAAGCACAATGGAAATAATCCAGACTGACCTATATGGAAATCATTTGCAATAAACTGAAGAAGTGTCTCAGCAAACCTCTGCTCCCCTTTAAACCTTCACTGAAGGCTTACAAGAGATTTGGGTGCCTGCATGTGTCCTTTGCACGCAGGAGTGCATTTCAACCCTGGTAAATAGATGTAATTTAATGCTTAAAGCCAATATGCAATGCTGCAGATAGATGGGAAAAACAGTTTATTGGGATTATTGAGTTGTGCAGTAACTGAACTTTTTGATTCAAATGTCAATTAAACACTTCCAATAACAGTTTGATTGTGTATGTATGATTTCTTACTGAATGTTTACTGGCAGCTCATCCAAGCACATTACTTTCCCCACTGTTAAGACTTTATCAGCATTTATTATTTCGTATTAAGTCTGAGGTTACACTTTGATCTGGTGAAAGTTTCAATGAAGTGCTTTTGTTTACAAACTTTATCTCTTGTTTAAAGCAACTTGGAAGATTAGAGTGTCTGACACTGCTCTTTGAAAGTGTTATTTATGATTTCTAGATCATATGTCAAAGTTTGAGCCTTTAGTTTTAATAATTGACGCAATTTGGGATACTTCATCTTATTCTTTACACGGAACATGTGCCAGCAGTTTCTCATTTGTATTCTCGTTGGTTTCCTTTATATGAAAACTTTTCTGCAACCATGGCATGTTGCCGTTTGTTCACTTTTTGTCAGCTAATTCAGTTGAGGTTTTTTTACTACGCATATTAGTATTCATCGATTTTTGTCATTTTAAAACTATTATTCAAAATTACTATTGTTGTATCTCATTTTTTGAGGTCTGCATCACTGTTAATTGTGGTTTTTAATGATTCCTATCTTGGATTTTATATCATATTATTACCATCACAAAATGAAGTTTCAAATTAGTATTTTGGTCTGAAGAAAAGCACTCCTTTTCTTTTTTCAAGAAATGTTTGATTTGTTCATGTAGTTTCTTGCTTGTGACAATTGCAAAATGAAATTTTTCTGCTACTTCTACAGTGGGAAAACTACCTCAAATATTCTACTTTAGTCTTAAATTTTGAGACAGGGATGAGACAGAAGATGTGCTTGGCCCTTGATGTTGGTGATTTTCTATGGAGAAGGACGTACACCTGTCAGTTTTAGACAGTGTCTGAACAGTAACAGATGCTCTTTTATTCCCACTACCCTCCCAAGGGTGAAGAAGGGAATAAGGGACAGACACTTTCAGGATGAATAAAAAACTTAAGTAGTTAGAGCAACCTGTCTTGGTAAATGCTGTCCTTCTCCAGTGAGGAAACAAGGAGTGGCAGGAGGGTCTGAACCCAGCTAGCACACCATTCAGAGAAGCCATTGGGAACCATTTTATACTGAGCATCATAGGAAGAATACTTTGCTTCATTTGGGTCACCTGGCCCATCCTCTCTTCCCACAGACTCAACATTATAAATGCTACATCAATAGGCTTGCAGTTGGTGGTGGTGTCACAGGCAGGTTCTTTCTATACTGGTCCTCTCCAGCCAGGACAATGTCCATCTCCAAGGTACATGCTCTTAAGGTCTGCCATCTGCAGCATCCTTACCAAAGTGAGCACGGGACTATCTTTTTATGCTGCAAAAGCCAGGCTGGTTTGGCAGAATGAACCATTGAAAGGGAGGTCAAAAATATCTGTGTAACACTTGTGTGACATTTTAATTTTGGCGTCCTTTTTCTAAGAGGTAGATTACAGCATTTTCCATGAGCTGTTCGTAGTCTGCCCAAGACAGAATTAACTGAAGTGCTGGAGAGAGCTAACAGGCACATCAGGGTAAGCAGTCCATCACTTGAGGCAAATGAGCATACTTTTCTTGCTAGCCCAAATGGAAGACTTTCCTCAACATTGCAACCTCTGCAGCTCTGACTGATAGCGCTCCCAGCTGAAGTGTGGGTCTGTACATCATGCTGACAATCACCGGAGAAAAGTTCTCAACAAAAGATGAGTTCTCTGAAGTATTGCCTTTCTCTGCCAACCTCACCTTGTCTTATCCACAAAAGCTGGACCCCACTTCTTTTCAACCATGTATTAATTTCTCACAGGTGCTGAGGCATCTGGGCAATAACACTGCCTGCCTCTGCGAATGCTGACAGACAGCTGTGTATGTGTGCTCTGGATGATAGATTCCATACAGGTGTTCTAAAAGATAGAAGATTGAAAATTACACATCCCACATGGGAAAGTCCTCTGTTATCAGTCCAAGAGTAACACACAGAACCAGTTCAGAGCTGCACATTCAGCTCTGCTAGGTTCTATAAGTCAATCAGCTGCACTCAAGAGACCGGTGGTGTTGAAGGCTGTTGTTGGATCAAGCAACAGTAAGGTACGTCTTCCCTTGCACCAGGATGACTAGAGCTGTCTCCAAACTGTAGTCTAGATTGATACCTGAGTAGAGTCATGGATTTTGGCGGCTGGAGTTCTAAAAACTCTTTTTCCAGTACTTTTGCTTTGACTTAAGAGTTTAGACATCTGAAGTGTCCATGTTTCACAAACTTGTGGAGGTGAAGATTGATGGCACCCTAGCTTTTGAACATTTCTCACTATAGTTTTAATTTAAAAGTCTATTAATTAAAACTTTAAAAACCTGTTAGAATTTTAACTTTACAATTGAAGGCTTCTTTCTTCCAAGACATTTCTTTATGGCTTTTGGATTCAGTCTTCCAGTTGGATTTTTCCCTATTTTTATGATCTTTCCTTAAGCACAGTGTTCTTGGTCCTACAAAAGAAACAGAAAGAAGAAAAGCTGTACTTGTCTAGTGGTCTCACATAGACAGTATTTTCCAGGAATACAGAAAAGAAAGGAAAGTAGGACAGTAGCTTTATTATGCATAATAGTTATTGTGAATAGAGGGAAATGATGATGCATTGTTTGCTACCGTGGTGACATGTACAGTAGTAATTGCACTGTATCACGTGAATTATCCAAAAGTCCTTTGCTAATTTTCAACGTATCTTGAGTAATAGCTGTCCACACCACCTATGCAACAAATACACATAAAGAATGGGCAAGCAAATTTACAAACTCAAGGTAACACATCCTGCTCACAGGATGAAAACACTTTAGTTGGCTATCATACATTTAAATTTTAAAATCTTAAATTCAAATCTTAAATCAGGAGAAGTTCCCAGAGAATCTCTAATTAAATGCAAAGAAATGTTGAAGGACTGTAATTGATTTCTGCCATGCTGTCTTGGGTTAGTGCAGTGGTGTTTTGGAAGCAGGGGGGCAGAGGGGTGACTCCTGTGAGAAGCTGCTGGAAGCTCCCCAGGTTCCAGTTCCTGCCCCACCTCTGCCCAAGGCCGAGCAGAGACGGGAAGCTGGATGTGCCTCTGAGAGTGACATATTCAAAAAAAGGGTAAACAAAAATGCAAAATTATAAGAAAAGGGCCTGCAGAGCAGAGGATGAAGTGAGAGATAAATGCCAGAGCAAAGACACCAAGAGCAGCAAAGAAGGAGGGGGAAAGGTGCCCGAGCAGAGATTTCGGTGCAGCCCGTGGTGAGATGGCAGCTGTGCCCCTGCGGCCCATGGAGCAGCGCGGTGGAGCAGTCCCTGAAGGGCCACGGTGGGGTAAATGTGGATTTGTAGGCCCTGAAGTGTCACGGGTGGGCAGATGTGGATCTGCAGCCTGTGCGGGATCACAGAGAGGGTCAGATGTGGATCTGCATCCATGTAGGAGCCGGTGCCAGAGGAGGTGACTGCTCCCGCAGCAGCCGCGGCTCTGTGTGCAGCCCGGGCTGGAGCAGTCTGTGCCTGAGGGACTGCACCTGTGGGAGGGACTCATGTCGGAGGGGTTGTGAAGGACTCTCTGCCATGAGAGGGACCCCGCCTTGGAGCAGGGGAAGGCTGTGAGGAGTCCTCCCCCTGAGGAGGAAGGAGCGGCAGAAACAGCGTGTGGGGAACTGACCCTAAACCCCCCCTGCCCCTCCCTGTGCCCTGAGGGGGAGGCGGCAGGGAAGGATCCGGGACCGGCAGCAAGGGAGGGATGGGGGGAAGGTGTTAAAATCTGGCCATGTTTTCTCTTTCTCCTTCTAGATTAAATTAGGGTGGGTTTTTTTTCCTATCCAACCTGAACCTCTCTGATTTCTGCGTTACAGTAACTGGGGACTGAAAGCCTCCCTGTCCTTGTCTCCATTAAGGAGCCCGTGGGTGGATTTCATCCTCCACAGAGTGGGGGCAGGGGCTGAGCATGCAGAGGCCCGGCTGGTACCGGCTGGTACCGGCTGGTACCGGCTGGTACCGGCTGGTACCGGCTGGTACCGGCTGGTACCGGCTGGTACCGGCTGGGCCTAAACTCAGACACACGCCAAGACGCTGCTTGTAGCTGACACACCTGCAGATGCAGTGGCAACCTTTCGTTGGGGCAGGATATTGACTTAATGAAGTAAAAATTATATGAAGGCTTCAGGTTAGGGATTTGACCGAAGATTTTAGGCTACTGAATCTATTTAGCAATTAGATGAGGAATTAAGGGGAACATTTTATCTCAGATTAATACGAGTTTTTTGTTGGGACAACGAGTCAAAGTCCCAAGTGTCATTCTTTTACCTACCTATGGCAAATGGAGGAAACCTGGCTTCTCAGCAGTGGTCAGTAATAAATTGGAAAAATCCAGTCAAGTTAATATTTTTTCAGTTACAAAGGTTTTTAGTGTGTTGTTTAAAAATCATTAAAAATAAGCATCAGTGGGAATAAAATTTTCATTTAAAAATATTTCTGTAGCAGGAATGTCTAAGCAAAATACAGCAAATCCTCCATTCTTAATAGTCTCACTCTGTCTGTTATAAGTGATAAAGTAAGTTGCATCAGGGTTCAGAACTACATAATTTTATCTACTGTATTTTTTGTTTTCGTTCCAAGTACATAAGATTTCACATAATAAGGATGAAGAGAACCACAGGGAAGGCCCCAGTTTGCACAAGGCAAAGTTTCAAGGCAAAATTTTCTTCACATAGTTTTTTTCTCTTGGAGTAGATAGCTATAGAAATTTTTTTAGAGTTGGCTATGTAAAGAGAGAATTTCTTAATTTGAGCTATAATTCTGATTGATCATTTACAATATATACTTAAAAATATTTGCAGATGGAAATTTAGCAGTGGCTTGTCCACTCAGTATTATGTATGCTACTGCAATGTAACAAATAAAAGAACAGCACAAAATGATACCACAAACTGTATCCAAAAAATAACACAAAAGCAATAGCTTTACATTTCCAGAGTATATGTGCATGATGGCAAAATCTTCTGAAAGAGAGATGTTTCTTCATCTGCGGGATATCAGTACTTTCCTAAATCACCGTGTTTCTGCAGTAAATTTGTTTTCCAAAGTGCATGTGTTGGTGCTTATTTTTTCCTTTGAATTTCACTTTAAAAGAACACAGAACCCATGCAAAATATAATTCTGAATTTGTATTCAGAATTCAAAATGCATGATTTTGCATTTGTCACATATTAGAGCACAATTCCGAAGGATTCTAAGGACGTAGATTTGGGGAGTGTTTATGAAAAAATAATGGAATGAACTTGACTTCCAGCCCTAGGATTTTGAGATCAGTCTCTCCAGTGAAATATTTAAGAATCTGATCCTTCACCTTGACTCCTTCGCATCTTGTTGATAAAAGAGGAGATGTAAAGTGTCATGGACTCCATATTTGCTACTAAAGGTACTACTAAAGCTACTACTCTTAGGCTACGCAAAAGGCAGTGCCATGGTAAAGCATCAAGCACAGCTTTGCCTATGATTCTTGAAAAAACTTTGGATTAGGAAGGCATCCATGATCCTTCATGGACAAGCCTCATGGGGAATAGATTAGGGATACTAGGAAAAGGTTATTTGTAATATTTCCATCTGAAATCTGAGAAGCATTGAATGGCACTGTGCAAACTAAGCCAAAATTACAGAGAGAATCATGAAAGCAGGCAGATATCTGACATCTTATTTTGTCTGAAGGATCCATAACAAAGTGAAAGTTTCAGGAGTTTATGTGTGCTGAAAAATCAGGCACAAGATGACTACATTTGGGCATTTAAAATGGATGCATGCAAGAAGAGGATGAGTTTTGTAAATTCAGCTGCATGAGTGCTGTAACATGATACTTATGCAATGAAGGCAAACATAAGCGAAAAAAGAAATGAGAAAATCAAGGACAGCATTACTTCTATCTGGATAAAAATGATTCTCCAGAAGGTATGCAGAGATTTCAGATTTTTTTAAGGCATTTTAAAAATCTATTTAATAAGAAAATAATGAATATCTCCATAATCCCTTTCCTACAGTGTGGAATTTTTTTTCTTTTTAAACTTCTTCCTTTTGGGTATGGACTATTCGACTATTAAAAACCATGAACAAAACATACAGATAAATCAATCAGTTGAAGTTTTGATTATAGGAAAACAAGCTGTAAGTGAAGTAGACAGAACTGCTAATATTGGACAACTGAGACAGAAAGTACATAGTAGATTGATCAATTTAATGTGTAACTAAAACTCAGTTCTAAAATAGGCTGCAGGACAAATAGGGATAAAAATCCTTCCTGACTATGCAGTTGTTTCATTATGATCAGTTCCTTCATCTGCATTGCAGAGTTACACAAACTGATTGAGATAAAAATCTTGAGGCTCTGTTTTTTGGATTTGTCTCAACTGGCAGCTTATTTAAGGTTATTAATCAGATCTGATTCATAATTCTCAAAATGTTGGAAAGGGGACTCATTAAAAAAAAAAAAATTATGTATATCCTGCAAACATCTTTCTGGGGATGACTCAGACAGCTCTAGGTTGTTGACAGCTCTGTAGCAGTGTGTAACACTGTTTGAGTCACTGATTCTAAATGGACTTCTTTGAATCTGATTTTCCCTAGAAATCCTACAATTTTTTTCCTTTCTTATCCCCCTCTGAAGACCAAGAAGACATAAAGAAAGAGATCTTCCATAAATGCCTGTGACACTATCCATAACTTCAACACTCCCCAGTAATGGAAAGCAGTAATTGTACGTGGATACAGTTGTTTTAAAATTAGACATTGTTTACAAGCAACAACAAAAACAAAGAAGAATCAAGAATATGGGACAGATCATTTTTGTTTGTATCAAGTGTTAATCATTCACTAAAGGAATGCAGTTTTCTTCAGTACAAAAAAGATGTTTTCCCGTATTTCAGCTTCTGAACAAGATACTCTTTGAAAGGGATACAATAAATGCAGGGTGAAAAAAAAAAGAAAATCAATGTGAAGATGGTAACCATGCTGAAGACTTTTCCAGAATCCTTGTAGTTTTGTTACATGTGATAAACCCAATTGTCAAACTAAATAGGGAAGATAGGCAAGTTAAGTCATTTCAGTTGGAGCCTCAGGACATTATGAAACTGAGCTGTAAACTGTAGAGCATGATTGGACAACTTAAATATTCTACAAAGTTGAACATTATTTAAAGACTTTTTCTGAAGGCATCAAACAAGCCTCTGGTATAGGTCCGGAATAGAGCTCATGAAAAACTGCTTCTCTAATCATCACTTTCCAGGAATCCATTGCCCTTTACTTGCAATTCAAATACTAAAAATTTTCAACCAAAATTCAAAACATGCCATTGTGTAAATACTCCTCTGCTGCATATACACACATGCACACACACACACACATATGCAGCTTAATTCAGACATTGACTGCTCTCATTCTCTTCCATTGGTCCACTTGGCAGACAACTTCCACCCCCCAAAAGCCATTACAACTTCTCCTCTAAGACAATTCCAAGGCAATGCATCACATATATGTCTTTGGCTTCAGTGCATCGGTGAGAAAGAGTGAAGGGAAATGTTTCTGGGAAGGCTGTGCCAGAAAGACAATGAAGACAAGAAATAACAGCCCCACCATTCTTATGAAGTCTTAATTCTAAATCAAAATACTTTTCTTTTTAGCCAAAACTACACATAAACTCTGTAATGTCCATAAAACAAATATATTTTTATATCTCCCTTAAAGAAATCTGAAAGAAAAAAAATATTTAGCAAAATTTAAGAATACATGATGAAAATAATTTAACTATAAAACAACTGTAGTCACAATTTACCAACATGCCTTATCTTTTTAGCTTTAAATAGTCACAATTTTGGCTGCAATAAATATGGTTATTGCATATTTGTTGTATTATTAACGCATACCCAGCATAGGTATTTGTAGGAAAAAGTAATAGGGGTTGAACTAAGACTCATACGGAAAGGTTCATATATTTTAATGAAAAAAATCCAGAAATTACAAAGGATATTTCAGACTTGCCTTATATAAAAAAGTCACAGACATAATTTTATATTGTTCCATTGTTCAGAACAAATTAAACTTCATAAAACCTAAAATCCATCTTTTACCTGTCTATTATATAGTATGATGAAAGCGAAGAAATAAATGTTTTATCATTCTCAACTTGAATATGCAGCTCATGCCTTTCTTATTCCATTGAAAGAATAGTCAAGGAAAGAAAAAGAAAAAAAAAAGTAAAAAATATACCATATTATACCTATACATTCCACATTTATACCACATTTTGATACCTTCTGGGTGAATGTATCCTGAATCTTTAGTTTAAAAATCTAAAGCATATTCTAAATTTTGTTTTCCATGCTACAGCTTGTAAGTTTAAGTCCTGCATATTTCAAAATGCTAAGAAAATCTTCTTTAAAGAATTTTTAAATAGATGTAAAATCTGAAGGGGTTTAGTTTTCCTTGCAAGTATTTGTCAATCTATTTAAATCTTACAATTCTACTTAGATGACTTAAAAATAACCTTATGTTTCTACAATTTGCCTAAGTCTAAAATACTGTCCATAATTTATTTATCTGTTTTAACTAGCCCATTAAATTGCCTTAATGAGACTTGGTGCATTTACCCAAGCTCTTGCATCTACCCAGTGTCACCCACTTCAAGACTATTTTTCTCTGTTTTTTCCATTCCTTCACATTGCTATTTTCAAAGACCAGAGCAGTTTACCATCATGGAAATACAGGCACTATAGAGAACACAGCAAAAGTCGGTATGAACTTGGATAAGGCTTTGATGCCCCGATGTGGATTGCATCACACTCAGGAGGGCCACCTGAAATCTGTATTCTGTTTTTTTCCAGATAAGCAATGGAAAAATTACACTTATATAACTATGCCACTGCATCAATATATTCTGTACACGCTCCTTAATAGAATGTTACTCTATCTCATTATTATAGTCAATATTATTATTACTAACACAAATTTATTTTTTTTCTTAAATATATCTACTTTCCTGAAGAAGAATGTGGGGATGAAATGATCAAAAATTTGGAGAGTATTGCCATTACAACTGGCTGGAAATACTTCTGATGGAATAATTTTTCAAAATAAAATTCAAAAGTCTCTAAAGTGAGATGCTTTGGAAACTTCCATGGGGTTTTGCCAAAATTTTGTTTCAGAGGAAAACAAAGACAAAAGTTCCAGCAGTGAAGAATAATGTACTGCTTGGATATCTTCCAAATGAATAAAATTTTTTTGTGTGTTGCAAGCTTGTGGTTTTCAATATGAAGCTATCAAAAGAAAAACTCGAATAAAAAGATCTGATTTTTCCAAACTGACATACTTTGATTGATCAGCAATATTTTGATTGGTTGTGGAAGAAAAGATCTGTAATTTTTCACAGAGAAATTAAAAACTTGCATCTGTTACACTGTCTTTCCTTCACCTGCAATACTTCAGGTAGGCAGCAGAATGGCAAAATTCAAGTTAAATGTGTGCCACTGAAAATCTTCTTGCACAAGGTGATCTTCCTTTCTCTGCAAGTTTCACCACCAAATTATTTGTAAAATAAGCTGAAGTGACCCTTTTGATGTTTAATAAATAGCCAAGCAGGTGCATGTGTGTTTCTGTCTACAAAAACCTCAGTTGATGTTATTTCCCAGGGATTCACTTGCAGACTGACACATCCTGGGGAAGGTTCTGCAGAGATAAAACACTTCCACAAGGTTTATAAAGTCATTCACCCAGTGGCATTGCCAATGGCACAGAGAGTTTCTCAAATTATTTTGGTGTAGTTGCCAACTGGAAAAACATTTATAAATACTTAAATGAAGAAGCATTCTGGGTACCTATACAAAAGCTTCATTGTCTCCAGTACATAAAAAGAAACTTACAAGTCTACATCCAAACTACTAGGGAAAAAATAGTATTAGGAACAACTCCTGCACAGATTTTTGGCTAGCATTGGTAGTTTTGACTAAGGACATTTTCTGTCTCATGCTGGCTGCTTGTTGGTTCTTAACACGTGATGAATTCTTGGTTGCTTAAAAGCAACTGTAAAAGGTGTAGCAGGGAGTTTGCAGGACTTCCCACTGATATTCAGTGTGGTTCTGTCTTCCCTTTTTAGAGTATCTTTATTTTTATACATTTCCAGCTCTGCAAACTTTTATTCTCTCCCTCATTCCCTCAGCCACAGGAGAGATTTACCATCTGCAAGCTGGAACTTCCCCAGGCATAAGAATTTATTTTGAGAGGTGGGGGGATATTTTGGGAAAGGTAAGGCATGCAGGAGCAGTATTTATAAATTCAGCATTTAGGAAAAGAAAGACAATGGTAGAGCAATGAGGGATTTTTTGCAAGTGTGCAACTGTTGTGAATTCCTGTCAAAGTAGTAAAATGGGATTACAGAGCAGCTATAAACTTTTTCCAGAACTACAGTGTCATATATTTCAAATAATAGTCATTAAAGAGACCAGAAATTACATGCGTTTTAAAAGCAGGGAGGAAGACAGGCAAAAGAAGGAATTTAGGAAGGTATCCTAGAAAAAAAACCACAGTGAGAATTGAGTTGAGGCAGAAAGCTAAATTGATAGAACTGCTCCAAAAATGCCTTCTTAAAAGGCAAGATGCAAGAACCTTGTTTGAAATATTTTGCTGGATAAATTCTATTTAAAATGGGATGCTACACTGCAAAGGTACAATCATGTGTTCCATTGCTGTGTCAGCACTGAGGACTTCTGGTTCATTCTCTGAAGTACAATATCCCAGATATTATACCAAGACTGTACAATACAGGTTTCCATCACTCAGAAATCTTACCTTTTAAATTAAATAGTTAGATTAAATATTTTGCATTGCAACACTAACCTTAGGTCTAGTGTACAGAACCTGATTCACTGCTGTCTGCAATACTACTAAAGGTAGAAATCTTAACCTACACTAATGAAAAATATCATGGTTGATTTTATTAAGAATCTAAACAGGTATTTAAATAACAATTCCATGCTTCTAGCAAGATTAGCAAAGTAATACCCAAATAAAAAAGAAAAAAATCAGAAAGTTCAAGCTGCATTAAGTATTTTTTATTAATATCTGCAATTTTGCTTTCATCATATGTTTGAAGCCCACTTTCCAAGAATTCTATAATAATTGCCTGTATTATATTTGGTTTGTGTACAACTAGGGAAACTAAGATAGACAATTTATTTTCTCTAGTATCTTTTCGTTAGCAGTCATGGTAATACCCAAAGTATATATTACTTTTCTAAACTTCCTGACTTTTTGGATTTGGCAATAGCAAAATAATTAAAAAATATCAGAGGACATTAATTCCTAAGCATCAGAGCAGAGCTAATTCAGCTACAGAGGCAATATATTTACCAGGAAGTACCATGGGGATCCTTGGATATGCTCCTAAGTTCTCTTACTCATTCCTAGGACAGACCTGGTTAATGTTTCTTTTCTGTGAAATGAGAAGACTGAGTTCAAGGGGAAAGGAAAACCTCTTGGAGTTCTACTTTTAACGTTACATAGTCTATCCTCTCACAGAACAAGAAATTAGCCTTGAAGAATGATTGCTTTATTCACATCAAGGGCACAAGTAGGTGCCTGAAATTTGTGATTGGATGGGCATTGAAAGAAAAAAAGCCTGATGAGGAAAAGGAACTTTATGACCTGCATATGCATGCAGTTCATACAACTTCTACAGACCAGGTTTTTGGAAGGATTGTTGGAATTGATTGCTGGGTCTTTCTTTTTCGTTTACTGCACATAACCCACCAATTATGCAAGTCAACATGATTATTTGCACCCCATCCATGATTGTCCATGAAAGTCCATGTTGGTCTAGGCACTACACAAATAGAAGAAAACCTTTTCTAAGCAAAACTGTGTCTACTATTTCACCACTTTCCCCACAAGACACTTGTGAAAGACTGTTACTTCCTTTTCCTGTACTTCAGCTGTGATAATGAATAGAGTCTAGGAAAATTTCTTATTTCTTTTACTGTATGTATACACATAGTATGTAAGCATAGCTACGTGTGCCATGCAGTCTACTTTGACACTTCTATAGTATTTCTAACCCTGTATGCAAGATACATGAACAAAACCCAAACAAACCAACGAGAACAATCTAAAATGTAGACAATGTGAAATCATTTTCAAAAAGATATGTGGTACAGGAGAAATTGTGCCCAAAATCTCACTGAGGCTCATCCCAGTGTAATCAGCCTTCTGCACCACTTGCATCCTGACTCTATATCTCAAGACGTTTGTAAGCAACATAACCACTAATTTTTCAGTCTTGTTGCAGATCTTACCAAGAAAATTTCAGCTATAAACATGATTGAACTACAACTACCATGCAGTAGGTTTACATACCTTTATGTAAACCTGTTATTCTGCTGCTCTGGATTTGGTGCAGTGCAAGTACAAACAGGTTATATGTTTCCACATAGTCTGAGCATATCACAGCAAGGGAACTATTCAGGTGAAAGCCTTCTGATCCTGCAGCTCTTGGCCTCAGTAAAGGCAAAATTAGTCTTGTCAAAATCATGTACTTCCTTTGTTTCTCTTGAGTATACATCCTCCTTGCTGCTTTTCCAGCACACTGCAGCCTAACCCTGGGTATGTTCTTTCCTCTCTAATTGCTTGAGGTCTCCACTTCTTTTCTCATTTCTAAGCTGTTTTTATTACATACCATTAGGTAAGCCTAAAATATTCCTGGAAGGTCATGGGAGGCCTAGATAAGATACACATGTCCCATCTCCTTGCATCAAGACCTTGTCACTTTGAGTGAAGAATGTCCCTGGAGTCTTGTCACAGTCCATGTTGCTTAGGCATTTATCCCCATACAACCCCCAACCAGTTAGGTGTAACAAGAGCTATTCCCCAGAGACTGTTCTAGAGAGCACTTTCAGTCAGTTTGTCCCCTGCCATCTGACCAAATGCATTGCCTTTTCAGTCCCTGGTGGCAGGGTTTCTGCTAGAAACTTCTATGGTCCTAAAAACTCACTTACCAGAAAACATCCATATAGAAAATCCACACCTTTGTCTTACCCTTTCTTTTCTCTTCCTCCTTCCATGCAAACCAAGCCTATGGAGACATATTTTGAGCACAGGTCATATAACAGGCTAAATCACCCAAATGTAATTAATTTATGCAGTCTTGGTCAGACCACCATACGCCAGTTGTTTTCTGCCAGAGGATACATATGCTACAAAGCAGGACAGAGGCCCTGAGGAAAGTGTTCTGTCTAGGAAAAATTCTAGGCCCCATGGACATTAAGCTCCACGGGTTAGCCTGCTGCTTCTTCTTCTAATCACATGGTTGAAAAGACACTTAAATGCTTTCAAAGATGCTCTACCACATGTCACACTCTCCCAGGCACAGGCCAGTTCTGTTGCCTCTCTGGTGGATGTCTCCTGAGTCATGGCTTTGTGTAGTAACCATGCAAATAGAAGATTGAGCCTCAAAAAATGTAGATCCCTGCCTCATAAAGCTACTCAGCAAGAAGGCATGTTCTCTAAGTCTTAGTAAATAGTAATCATTAAGGTTCACTGAGCTCTGCTAAGCTACACTTAACATCAATCCAACCTGCAATGCCTAGAGGCATGTTAAGAGTTTACCTCATTTCAGACTTCCCCAAGTATTGCTGGTGGCTGCTGAAAAACAGGCCCTGCATTCTCCTCCAGCTCCTTGGGCAGGTGTGGATGTGTGGATAGGATACTCTGCATTACCAAAATACCAAAATGTGGACAGAAGTCATTCTTCTATAAAGGAACTCCACAGAATATAAAAGCAATCCTATATGAAGTAATTGCATTCAATGGGTGAAGACCAGGCCTGATGATACAGAAGGGTCTTTTTCTTTCTGTTTTGTCAAGCATCCATGGGATTTTGAGGATGATATACAATACAAAATCCCAGAATCATGAGTACGGAGGAAACTGTGGAGAGCCAAAGTTTAAATTACCTTTTTCTGCTGAGAATACAGACTAAAGCAGTGGGAGAAATAAACACATACATAGCTCATGGTTGGGTGGATCAGGTTAAAACACTTTTGTTTTAACATGATCTCTTCAACTAGGTACATTAAAAGCAAGGAACAAGCTAAGTCCCTTTGGAAACTGTAGAGCTCAAATGTATTAAACGAATGTTTAACTCTTACCCTAGTTCTGAAGGAAATCAACACAAAAATAGAAATACCGACTTGAGGAAGAAGAAAACGAAATGAAAGAAGGCAAAGAAACAACAACGATTAAAAAAAAAAAAACAAAAAAAAACAACAACAAAAAAAACCCAAAAAACAGACCGAGAATTCTGTAGTGATTTTTGTGAAGTGAATGAACAGTTAACACTAATAAATGTAAAATACAAATTTTGTGAAAAGGTTAGGTAGAGCCAAGCCTCTTTTTTGGAAAATAATCTATTATCTCTACATGTTTTATTTTCTTCCAGTCATAACGAAATTGTTCCAGTAATGTACAACCTCTTCCAAGCTCTCTGAGTTTGAGTGTAATGCTTACAGAGAAAGAAAAGCTTCCTGACAGATGCTGTTTTCTCACTGGATGGGAAAAGAGTTCACAATATTTAAAATTTGGTCACTAGCAGACCTGCACCAATTTATCCTATATGTTATATTGAAATAAATTGAAACGTGTTCTACTTTATAGCTAGCTATCTCAAATGAAGTAAATGTATCCAACACTGCCCTTTCAAAGTCTTTCCCACATTCATTGCTGCATTTTTGAAAAGCTGTTTCTTTTAATTTTATTCTCTTCTGATTCCACTAGTTATTAAGAGTCTGGATAAGAAAGGGGGAAAAACAATTCGCAAGTATCTCTGTAGTTGAGTTCCCCTGTAGTCTACTGAAGACTTCATCAGGGCAACTGCTTTTCAAGTCAATGAAATCTCTCTGTTACCTAAAGAAGTTAAAATTGCAAAGGAGATTTTAGAATCAAAAAAGCAGCACCATAAGCATTGGCTAGTGCTGGAATGTGAAGTCCTTGGGAACAGATGGTTTAATACATCACAATAAATCTCTTACCAGCCTTTGCAACATAGTACTTCAGATAAAAATAAGCTTAAGTTACAGTCTTTGGACAAAATATTGTCCTCAAAGGCAGAGAGGAACTGCTTTTGACTTTAGTGGGAGTTGTAGCTCCATTTTAGAAAATATTTAGTTAATTTATGTTTTTGAAGGAACTTATCATAAGTTCCTTCTCACCTTATTTAATAATTCTGAAATTCAACCCTAAAGATTTCATAATGACTCAACACTAGGAAAAAAAAAAGCCATTCAGAATTTATCCTCGTCACCTAGAATACCTGGAACAGCTCATGATCCACCTGTTTCACAAACAGTAGGAAGTATAGGACAATTATCAGAGCAAACTAAGAATGTAATTTGAACTAAAAAGTGTGCACATTACATATAGCTGACACATCAGAATACCTGCCTTGAGTAACTGTATTTGCATAAATGGAAGGCCTACAGACCATGACTGTCACAAAGATGTCACATCAATTGGACTGTGCTTCTTCTTCGTTAGGTTTGTGTGATAGGCAGTCCAGGGAAGGGGGAAGAATGAGGGGAAGAAAGAAGGGTGAGATATTTTGGATGACATAATAACATCATTTTGGATGACATGATGCAATTTCCATTTTCGACAAGTTAAAGACTAAATTTTTAGAATTAAGAAGTTAAAGGGAATTGGGTGCAAGCTGGTAATTTCTTGACCTAAGGAACATTAACATTAATTTCTAATCCATATAAGTAGGCATGCATCTTCAATTGCATCTGAAGTATTTATTCCATCATTTGCTTCTTTCGCATGAGTTCTTTCATTTAAACAATATTCTGGTACAGTGGGGATGATGGGTCCTGAGCTCTCTCCAGTGGCATCAGCAACAACTTATTTCTCCCTTGGAGAAGTTACCGGAGGCAAAGGGTTTGTACCACGTAATTTATCATACTCATGAATGCAGTTCATGAAAAAAATGCAGATTTTACAAGTTCATTTTCCATTCGAAGCTGTCCAACAGATATTTTGTGCAAACCAATTTCGACCTACAAATTGCTCATAAACTGCTCTCTGTGAGTAGTACTCCCAGAATTTGCCACTTGTGATTCAGTAGTCAGCTTTAGGTATTGGTCAGGCTTGGTTTTCTTTCCTGATCATTGAACTAAGCCTACCAAACCTCGAAGAGATGAAAATTGGAAGCTGACTAGATAATAAACCAGGATACGATAGGTGTAATGCCCAAGGGGGCAGGCAAATAAATGATGGTCAGTAAGGATAGACTAGTAAATGATAAAACTAGTGCCAGTGGTGCAAGAAAACAGCAGTTCCTAGTAAGGAGTTGTAAGTTTTTTCTCCTTGTTCTTTACTTAGGAGAATGGCTAAGACCAAGAGGAAAATCAGGCTCAATCTGACCAAAATAACCAGTCTTCCCATGATAAAACGCCATTTCATCTCATCAACTATTTTCACTACTTGACATGCAACAAGACTATACCCTTCCCAAACTGATAATTTCAACCATCCGTTCACAGCAGCCAGATAGGCAAAAGTAGATAGCCAGATAGGAAAGTAAAAAGTTCTGCAGAAGAAGTTGAACACTAATTTTTCAATGCTTCTCACCAAGAAGAAGATAAATCTAAAAATATCCTTTGACCTAGAAGATCTCTTCATTCTGTCCCGCAATTCAGGCACCAGGCTTTAGAAAATATTGAAATACCCCTCCCACTCCCCAAATAGTTGGCTTGAACTGAGAGAAAATAAAAATGTTATTTCTCCATACTACACGTAAGTTTAATCACAGTGCATTTTTCTTCCATTTGCCTCGAGGCAAAACAGAAATTTTAGAGAGTACTGAACAGTTACCAATAGATCATAGAGGTAGGCAGAAAGGCAGGAAAAGGACATAAAGGTATTATTGGCAAAGCAGAATAAGAAAAGGGGACTCAGCAGGAGAATTAGCAGAGATGTAGGTCAGAGCTAAGGTCTTTGTGTCCCTGAAGGCTAGCAAAGAAAGTCTGAAACTGCAGCGAAGTCACACAGAGGAAGTGCTTTTTAAGGTGGGATTGTGTACGTGAACATTGGTGCTGAAGAAACTTCAGAGAGAAATTACAATAGTACAATAGTAACTGTAATTTCTGTAGTTGGTATCACAGGAGTTAAAATCTAAAGCTCCAACACTTTCAATTTCCCACAGAAAAACACTATTAAACAAGGTCCAGTGTTTTTTTCTTCCAGCTCTGCAAAAAAAAGGAACTCAAGACCGGTGAAAGAAAATATTAAAAAAAAAAAAAAAAAAGTAAAAATTTGTCCATTTGTTTAATTCCAGACTGGTGAGGTCCTTTGAAATTGGGTGTGCTCGTATGTTGCCAAATCTTCAGCAGCTGACTGCGTTGTTTGCTGCTTCAAACACTGCGGTGGCCCAGAGCCATTCACAATGAAGACTTCTAACCCAGAATCTTTTCTGGACTCCAATTTTTCGAACATGTGATATCGTGGTAATCAGGGAAAGTTATTTGCAAAGTTTTGTGAGAGGAAATACCTGCTGAAGAATAAAAATAACCCATGGAAATATGTTTATCTGAAGGGATGAGATTTGGAGGTATTCATGACAGCTTTCCAATCATCAACAATAAAGAAAAAAAATCATCTCTAGCAGAAAATTATCATGAAAAAGCTTGATAGTCTAAAAACCCATAGCTGAGAATTGAAGTAAGTGTGAAGTAGGGGTACTACTAGTCATTGCTCTTCTATGTGGCAATAGCATTGAGCAGTCAAATATTCATCACCTCCCACCATACAGGTGAACTGTAATTTTGCAGCTTGGAAAAATCATCTTTCAATTGTATTTTGCTTTTCAGTAGGTAGCAAGATATTGCTGTCATGTGTGGACACATACCATAACACTTTTGGTGTTTATCTTTGCACAGATAATTTCAATCTCTGGCATTCAGAGAAATTAAATGAACTCATACGTAAAACACTGCTATGTGAAAACCCAGGACACTTCAGATTACATCAGCACCAGTAAAGCATGCTAACAGCAGTAATAAAACCATTTGTCCGATATTGTTGTTTACACACATTTTCATCTCCTGCTGATGGTTGCTATTGTTCAGAGACTTCTAGAATACTAACACATTTTGCATGAAACTGTTAGGAGGCATAAAATAGGAATAAGACAGATGATCTTTCCAACTTTCACTCACTGGATTCTTCTCAGCACTTGGTTTCCATAGTCTATCCATTTCATCTGGTCACTTGGGATGTCAGCAAGCAGTGATGATACAAGTATATAGTCAGGTGCTGCTATTTACCAAGCACCATGCTACACCTATTGCTTGAATAAATCTGAACAGCATCTTAAAGCAAAGGAGACACTGCTGCAGTAACATTGACAGAAGACCTAGCTATTAAGCTGTCTACAGAGTCTAGTATCAGTGAAATGTTTGACAGGCGCAGGGACAAATATGTATTAGCAACATTGCTTAATCCATGTTTCAAGGACAGAATTGAAACCATGCCTTCACCCTATGCAGGCACAGATTGCTGGAAGGATACTGTCATAAATAATAGTGCTGGAGGCCATACCATTATGCACCTCCTCTTCTCCCTCATCCTTCCACTTAGCTCCCCTAGGCCAAGTATATCTCATAAAGCAGAAGATGCACAAGCTCCTGGAACATCACAGAGTGCAAAAGAAGTAATCACATCATACCTGTAGTTCCTGGGTCTTCCTTTATCAGCTCAGAGTGGGGCAGTACCTCCCAGGAAAAACTCCATTTGTCTGTATCATGGGAAGAATCTGTCCGCTATGAAAGGTCTATAGGTGTCATGGGAGACCTTCTCATATGCTGGGAAGTGAGAAGTTGACTTTCAAAAAGATATGCTCCGGTTCAGACAGGAATTAATTCAGCAGAGCCTATGGCCTGTGTTAAGCAGGAGGTCAGATTTTATGATCACAATAGTCCCTTCTGGCTTTATAATCTCTCAAGACTAATGACTTAAAGGAGGAGAAAAAAGACAAAGGAAAAAGCCAGTACCGGTGTTTTAAAACCTCCAAATTCCCCACCATCCAGTATGTGCTCAGATTTCTTTTTCGGATATGTGTGTGGCACTGAGACGTATTAAAGAAGTGGGCTTAATAAACTGCAGCATAGAGCACCTCTTTCTTAAGGGAGTAATTTGACAAGCTTACCAAGTCATACATGCAACTTGCAGGTGACTATCTAAATTATCCTAATGGAGGAGACTGCAGAGAAATCTATCAATCAAAATTTTTAGAGGAAGGTGAAGAAGTATAATACCAAGTGTTGTGATTATATTCCTGATCCCTCTTTCCTCACTTCCCAAATATTATGTAAAAGGTTTTCTCTGCTTGAATAATTTGATAGAAGATAAGAATTGTACAAATCTCTGTTCCGTGAGAGCTTTTCGTGGAGCTTTGATTCACCTGGGTTCATAAATCTCTGGGTTTTGCTTTGAGGTTTAAGGACATGTGAGCTGCAAAACTGCAAACTGATCTCACATTAATAGTGTGCGAAACTGCAAAATTGCAAAGCTATAAGTGGATTTACATTTGCAACTTAAGGACAATGGGCTAACTTTCCCATTTGTAACAAAGAGCTACAGCCAGGCACATTTTACCATGCATCCCTAGCACATAGGCATAAAGATATACATGCAGCAGAATTACTTGATGGAAATTTGCAACTGAATTCAAAGAGTGAAATCTCATAGAAGGTAAACATTTGGAGACTATTATTTCTCAGAGCATCCTTCATCTTAGGCTTCTGGATTTTTTCACTTTTATTTTCTCTTGTAGTATTGAATGTTGAATCAAATAAAACCTGTAGCCTGTAAAACAAGAAAACAGTCAAACTATTGAGACTGTAAGGATTGTGTTTGTACTAGAATAGCATAACATATTACACTAGAATATTTAAACATAAAATAGAAATCCCAGACTTAAATGCACATATTCAGCAGGTATGGTAAAATTGGGTAACTTTTTTTTCTGTACTAATTTCATAACATGGGAAACTCCTTTCAAGAATGATCATAGAATCATAGATTCACAGAATTATAAAATAGTTTGATTTTGAAGGGACATTTAAAGGTTATTTAGTCCAACCCCTCTGCAACAACCAATGACATTTTCAACTCGATGAGGTTGCTCAGAGTCACATCCAACCTTATTTTAAGTGTTTCCAGTGATGGGGCATCTATCATCTCTCTGAGCAGCCCATTCTAGTATTTCATCACCATCCTTATATCACATCTAGACTGACCCTATTCTAGTCTAAAACCATGACCCCCCATCCTATCACAACAGGTCTGCTAAAATGTTTGCCCCATCTTTCCTTTAAGTACTGAAAGGCCACAATGAAGTATGCTAGGAAACTTCTCTTTGTTGTATTAAACAGCCCCAATTCTCTCAGCTTTTCTTCACAGGGGAGGTGCTCCAGCCCTCTGGTCATTTGATCTTCTAGTCCTTCTCTTGAGGTCCATCCACTAGAGAGGTGTGGGAAATAAAGAAAAAACTTGTATCAATATCACACTAAGAGTTATGATTACATATTTTCATTAAAAATAAACTGTAATACAAAAATGCTAAATTTAACTTCCTTTGAAATGGCGTATTTTTGTGAGTGTAGCCATGGTGGTTAAAAAAGTCTAGTTCACTCTGACAAAAAACAATTTGTCAGGAGACAATGGTGTTTACTTACAAATGGTGTTTACTTCACATTTTCCATTGCAGTTTCACCTATGAAACAAAAAGGGAAAGAATCTATCTCAGTTTTGCCAAATGTCTGACTTTTGAGAAGTCACCCATATAAATTTCCATCATTATTCCTAGCCAGGCACACGTAACAGAAACAAATATGTGTCTCTTCTCTTATAATCATCATCATTACTGCTTATTCTGTGTGACAAAGTGAGAAGCCAGGCTCAAACTTAATTATCTTAAACATTAAGCCTTCTCCTGTTGTTGTGCCCCAACCATCCTGATTAATATGCCTCAAATGGACAATTTCAGGTTAGTTGCAACTCATAAGAAACTACAAAACAGAAACAATTAGAGATACAAAGTTGAGGAAACATCCATAAACATCCACGGGAGCATAACAATGAAGACAATGTTGAAGATCACACTCTTAATCCCCATGAGGTACAGCAGAATCTACAGTAAGACTAAGAATTTTTATTATTTTTTTTTTAGGTTCCTGAGCCATGCAAAAGATTCAGCTGAAGTGTGCAGGGATTGCTTCACCTCCTAGCATCCTTAAAAGACACAACTCCTTTGTTTGTATATACATATTGGCATGTACCTTTCCCAAGCACAGGAATGCTAAAATAGCACAATGCTCCTCTTTAGATATTGCAGCTTGGAGATGAGCTGCCTGTTAGTGAACTCCACTACCCCTGTGGCTCCTTGTGCCACACACCTTGCAAGGTTCATGTTACCTCTGTCACATCAGGGTGCAAGGAGTCACTTGGGGGAAAAAGGCACTGTGTAGGTAGAGATGGGCCTGACTAACCAGAAAGGAGCAGGTCTCCCTAGATATAGCTCTCTGCAGAGGGTAGGAGGAAGAGTAAACATTTCTTGCCTGAAAGAACATTTTTTGCCCTTTTCACGCCTCCCAGCCACATATAGACTCTCAAAACTCTAATCTCAAGGATACATGCACACAAATTCACAGACAGAATGTTAGAGCTCCTCTAAACAGGTCTGGGGTATGCCTTTTCTTTCACCCTAAAGGCAAGTTAATCAAAAAGAAACTACTTTTGAGACTCCTGCTGCAGTGAGATAGCTTTGTGAACAGGTAAGAGGTAGATTTATGAACCCCCATTAGCAGAAACTTGAACACTTCAGGACAGGGAGTGTGTGTTTCAGAAACACATGTGACTGGGAAACCTTACTGCTTCCAGGTTTTGGCAACAAAACTGCTGTAGTCTTGGGGAGGTTGGTGAGGCTTCTTTAGGCAGACATGGGCACTGTGAGGTTTCTAAGGACCTAAGTCTACAGCTTCACCCTCACTAGTAGTGCTGAGAATCTTAATGCAAAGGCAATGATGTTTCCTGTTGTAATTTTAAATTGCATTATTAATTCCTACTTGGAACAGATATAATAATCACAAAATTTAAAAAATGACTTTGTCTTCCTATATGAGAGTTCCCAATGGCTTTGGACCTGTGAAGCAACAGAGAGAAATACTGCCAGAAAACCTCCCTTAAACCATGAAGATTTAGGAAGAAGTCTCAGGAAATCCTATTCTCTCAGTATCTGTAATTCACAAAAGTTTGGCTCAGTCTCCAAGCCCCCAGATGCTTATGTGAATTGGAATCACAGATCTTTTTAAAAATTCAGTCCTTCCTCAGAAGCATTTAAAACACACTCATCTTGGTGCTCATTTGAGCTCAGGTAAACTCATCAACTAAGCCTTATGTCCCCACTAGAGGCAGAGATACAGCACAGGTGGGCTTCTGGCTGGTATGGGAAATGGCAGATCTGCTGGCATGGACTTCAGATCAGCCTGTGGGATCCCACTAAGGGTCTCAGGTATGTGCTCAGATCACTTTTCCCTACAGAAGTTTGTACCAGTGTGCCTCTTGTTAAAGCTCAGTAAATTCCACAGTTCCCCGTCCAAATAACTCCATGAGTGTAGACCACCAGCAATAAACTAGTTTGTTGGGGTTTTTTTATGAAAGGCAAGGAGGACTGGGTCTTGGCAAACCATCACTGGCTAGTTTTGCTTTCCAAGTGTGGCAAAGACCTGGCAAAAATAAATATATAAATAAATAACTGCAGCAATCATCACTAGGAGAGCAAGCGGAGAAGGCAGCTTTGCCCAGCAGCAGGCTGAGAGGGGATGATAATGAATGACTGATGATGATTACATGCAGATTTTTATTTCCTGCAAAATGACAGATACTGGCCAAGTGAGCCCCACAGAGTCAGAGTGCCACAGAGCCAGGCTGGAAAGCTGGCTTAATGACAGACCTCTGCTTCCTCAGCAAAGGAGCATCCAGCTACAGGCAGTGAGCTGCCACTGGGCACCCACAAGGCACCTTGCACTCAGCAGCTCCTGGGCCACTGCCATGGAGGGCACAGCCCCTTGGCAGGAACAGTCAAGGGAAAAGAATGGCAGGGGGCCTAATTCAAAAGAGGAAATGGGAGACCCACCTACCAAAAGTGCTTATGATTAATGGATTGGAGATGAGAAGAAAGTTTACATACGCGCTTGGAGAGGACAAAAGGATGTTCACCAGCTTCTTCCGTGACAAATGCAGGTGAGAAACAGGGAGGAAAGAACTATTAATCAGTAGTACAAAAAGGTATTTGTTTTTTGCCCCTCGGGAGAAGTTGGTCCAGGTACACTGCTCAGAGTGACTGTTTCCACCTTTTCCTTTACAAAGGGATGCTTTGCATGCCCCACCACTGTCGGCAATGAGCTATCACACTTTAAGCCCAGCTCCTCCTTCATGTCCTCTCACAAAATGGAAAAGAGTTTTAAAGACAGCATATGAGTAAAATCCTTCATCTTCATGTTTCAGCCACTGTTGTTAGTCACAGCACACCTTACAAGCATGGCCACCTGCCAGTCAAACAAATACCACTCTACTGAGTCCCCTAAACAGCCATCTGATCCTTTTCTAACTGTTGTTTAGAGTTGTTTAGAGGTGCCCACGGAGTGATGATTAACAGCCCCAGGCACTGTGCAAGCACTTGGAATATGCAATTCTTACTAGTAGGGACATTTTTTCCTTCATATTTTTATTGGTTGTGTTTTATTAGTCACATTGCTCTTCAGCCTCCCTGCAGCATTGGCAGCAATGCCATTAGCTCGAGATGAAGGTGCGTGTCCTCCCTTCATGGCTGAGGTGAGGTACCACAATAAAAGCAATATCAATAAACAGTACATTGCAGAAAATTAATAAGCAGTGTACTGATGAATTGCTGGCAGCCAGTAGTGACTACAGAATAGGTAGCACAATATCAAGATGTTTCTTGTTTTGGTTGCTAAGAAAGTCTTTAGGAGTCTTGATACATGTAGTAAAACAGACTGGAGAAGGTATACAAATACTAAGTGGAGCCAAGCACATTAATTACGTAGTAAGTGCCTGTAATTATCTGACAACTAGAGCACTTTGCTTGATCTGATATCTGTAGTGTTACTCCCTTGCACCAGTCACAAGAAATATCCTGGAAACATTGGTGCAGTGTGATAAAATATTCTGCTTTCTTACCCCTGTATCTCAGAGATCCACACAGTAGGGCAAAGCCTCACCATATCTCAGCAGTTAAACACACCTTCCTATACCTGTTTTACAAGTGGGCAAAGAGAATCAGGGATCTCTGGAAGGTCTTAAGCTATAAACTGAGGTAAAAAAGAGAAGCATCATCATGCATGAGGACTCTCATACAGAAAATAGGGCATCTGGGTTTTACTTCTTGGTTTCGTTTGGACCCTCATTTTTCTGTATGTAAAATTCCAAGGATGACAATTAACATGTCATCCACCTAAGAGGCACTTCTATGTCACTACCAACAGTTTAATAGTAAGCCATGAACACAGCTGCCTACAGAAAAAGTCTCAGGTGGCAAATTCTTCAAGGGTGAAGATACCCTTTCCTTACATGCAGGTGCAGAATAGAGCACAGAAGGGGGATGATTTTGGATGATATTTCTGGGTTCTGCTGCAGTTCAGTAGACAAAGAGCATGATCACTCACACAGCATTCTGCATGTATGATGGCGGAGGCACACCAAGAGAAACTTTGCAAAGAGAAACAAGAAACCCTACAACAACTAACCAACTTTTTTTTTTTTTTTTTCCCCCAGAACTTTCTGGAATGCTTTATGGCTTGCTTTTTTTATTCTTTTAAAGAAAGCATGAAGGAAGAAACCATGTGAAGGAAAGAAAAGAAGATTACTATATTTCCAAACATGCTATTAAAAAAAAAATAAAATTAAATCACCTGATCCCTACCAGAACTTCCCTGACTAAACTGTTAAATGGGGGGAGGGGGGGAAGCCCTGTATAACATCCCTTCCAGATGGTAGTTCCAGTGCTCCGTGGTCAGCCTGTTTATTAATGAACATCTGTTTTCCTTAGAAAACCGTGTGGACTTTCTGCTATAAATTCTCCTTTCACATATTTCTTGGAAAATGACATTGGGAGTTATTCACTGTCACACAGATAAGCCAAATTTATTTTTAATTTTAGAAATTGCATATTAATTATAGCATTTCTGTCACTCACTAGATTTCTGATTAATGTATTGCTAAAACATATAGCTAGTTGAATACTGAAAAAACAAAAAAAAAATTACTTGTCCTTAAAGATATTTGGCTACAGCCTGTTTATCTGTCCTTTCCTTTTAGCTTTTTTTCACAACTGGATGGAATGCTTCTGGTAAAGATGATTATGGACATTGAGCTTCAAAGCACTATATAATTCCCTAAAATAATCAATAAATTTGAGCATATCACTGTCAGGCCATGGATATTTCTTGAATAGAAAAAGATTACTTTATTGTAATTGAAGGTAAGTTTCTTCTTAGTTGTAAGGATATCTTATCAGTTACTGAATGTTATACGTTGAATTACATAGAAGGACTGAGATTTGGTAATCTAAAAGGCAATTAAAATTTGGAGACAGACCAGAGTTGTAACTACAGCACCATATGTAGGACAATATTTTAATTACAAATGAGAACATGATGGAAGATTTCAGCCTAGTCTCAGGATTTTGAAAAACCACAGTCAAAAGACATTGAAATGGAATGTTTGGATGAAACCATTTCAAAAGTAAGTTTTCAAAAAGTAAGTTTTTTTTTAACTAAAAAAAAATTTAATTGTCTGTTAATTATATTTACCTTCCAAGAGCTTAAGGATCTGGAAATGCGTCTGGAACATATTTCTTTTCTCAGTACAATGACTCTTTTAAAACCCTATTGTAAAACAATAGTATTCTTATATCTTTTCTTTTGTGCTCTGACATTAACAAAGAAACAAGCTTGGAGCTGGTATATGTGCTTATGCAGAAGTTTCAAAGACATACTCAAGTGATTTTTGTTCAATTTTTTTAAAACAGAAAAATGTCAAGGCTTTGAATTTGTAAGGAATATGTGTGTATACATATGTGTGTGTGTACAACCATATCTTCGTTTCTATGTTCAGCCTAATATCTGAGGAACATGAGTTATCTGTAGTTCAATGGCTACTACTATGACACAATGGCACAAAAAAAAAAAGGGGGGGGGGGTGAGGGGAGGGAAATGGCATATTACTTACCTACTGGAAGCCAAAATACTGGGGGCAGTGCAACTGTGCTATTTTGAAACCATGAGTCCCTGCTAGTTTCAAATTATGCAGCATAGCTACCATCAAACTAGCCTTTCCACCTCCATCAGACTGGCAGACATTTCAGTTTAAAAATATGAACAAAACAAACAAAACATTTTGGTCTCAAGCATCAAAATGCATGAGACAAAAGCCAGACAAAAGCTTGTGGTAAAATCATTACATCGCCTGTCTTGTTCATCCTGCCATCTGCTCTTTCAGAGAAAGCATAAGCATTCCTATAGGAAACAGGTCAGAGCAGAACAGTATTGGAGTTGGGAGAGGAGACCTTGAGGAGGTCATTTGAGTTCTGTCCACTGAGGAAGTGTCTGCTCCCTTTTTCTGATTGCTTTCTGTCAGGATTGCCATGTCAGGAGTTAACTGACCTCATACAGGCAGGGAGGGACTGACTCCGGTGTGGCTGTGGCTGGAAGCCCCAGAAGGCTCAGACACTGAGCAAGCCCCAGGCACCCTGCAGAGGCAGCTGGGCAACTCCCACCTTTCCCTTGTAAAAGGTGGAGGCCTTCCCCCTCCTCTCCTGTCCACCCCTCTCATTTGAGAAGATTGCACCATCCAACAACAGACTGCTCAGCAACAGACAAGATCTCTGCCCCTAGTGTGAAGTTGTTGCCAGAATAGTGTTTCCATAAAATCTGAAGTTTTAAATAAGAACTTAGACATTCAAATCACAGAATCATAGAAAGTTAGGGGTTGGAAAGGACCTCAAAAGGTCACCTAGTCCAACCCCCTGCCAAAGCAGAGTGACTTCCAGCAGGTCACACAGGAACACATCCATATGGGGTCTGAATGTCTCCAGGGAAGGAGACTGCACAACCTCCCTGGGCAGGCTGTTCCAGTGCCCTGTCAACCTCACAGTGAAAAAAATATTCCTAATATTTATATGGAACTGCCTATGCTCCAGTTTATAACCATTGCTCCTTGTCCTATTGTTAGTCACCCTTGAGAAAAGTTTGACTCTGTCCCCCTGGCACTCGACCCTTACATATTTATAAACATTGGTGAGGTCACCCCTCATTCTCCTCTTTTCCAAGCTGAATGTCCCAACCTACAACCTATGGAGAATTTATGAAGAAAAATTAAGCCTGAGATTGCTTTTATCTACAAACCATGAGCACAAAAGAGGTACTAAATATCTCTCCTTAAATGCTTCTAAAACTACAAGTATAAAACCTCATAGGAGCATCTTCCTTGAGAAAGGCTTGCAGCTGAATCACGGAGCAGAAACTGCTCTCAGGTCTATTCCAACTCCATTATGGATGACACAAGTCATACTATTTTTCTGTGCCTCACTGCCAGCTTTGGACTCCTCCATTCAGGCAGTGAATGGTGTCCAAAAGGAAACATTTCTGACTGTGTTCATGTTGCTCTTAGTTCAGTGAAGCTCAGCTGAGGCAATACTGTAACTATCTGTTTCTCTGCTGCAACAGCAAATCTCTAATTATAAGCTTAATTGAATGGCCTTTAAAAAGGGCAGAGTATCATCTCCTATGCATATACATTTAATAAAAATGGGATTGGGTGACAGAGCTGTTATGGCTTGCATCTTAAAAAAAAAAAAACAAAACCAAAACAAAACTACAAAAGGATATTTCAGATTTCTTCAGAGTCAGCTTGTGACACCCTTGTACTGCACTGTATGGGAGACTTGCATTTTAAGCCCCAAGGTTCTTGAAAAAATCTTGGCCTCGGTAGTTAACACTGTTTTATCACCAGCTGAGGAATCCCTTTGTAACCTAAGGGAAGTCTGTGGGATCTACTGGATAACGTAGTGGCCTGGAACTCCACAGATTTGCCTTTAATCCCAGCTCTGCTACGAGTTGACTGAGGTGACCTTGAGTAGATCACCTCATTCCACAAAGCTTTTATTCCACGCATGCAAAATGGAGACCTGACAGTTACTTCATTTTTAAAGAACTTGAAGACCTACTAGCGAAGATGTCTTAGGTAACAGCCACATATTATCATTAATAACTTACACTTCTTATGCAATATTCTCTGTACCAAAGTCGGAAGGCATTCAATTTGTAGAGCTGATATTAATTGCTCTCTTGCTGTTAAAAAGGAAGAATAAGAGCTTGAAAAACTAATGCAATAGGAGAAGTGGGGGCAAAATCAAGACCAGGTTTCGTGTGAAACTGGTTGAATTTACTATTGATGCAATTGCATAAAACAGAAAGAAGGTAGGCTCACTGACCCAAGGAAAACCCTTCCCATACTCTTTCAGTAGTGTCCTAAATGCTCTTAAAAATGACAGAGCTATTTTCAGTTCCTCAATCACCAAGTCTCTAATTAAGCTGAAGAATATTTTGACCCTTTGCTCAGTTTCAGTATTCTTACTCACAGTAGTGAAGTGCATTTTAATTAAAGTAGAATTTAAGATATGGTTTTTTTTTTTCCTTTCCTCACTGGCACTTTGAAATTACAAGGTGCTAGGAAGCTGCAAATGAAAGTAGTCAGTTTGCAGGGGGGTTGTAACTGAGGAAGGTTAAAAAAAAACCCCAAAACTCTTGTGTGCAAAGCAAATACTTGGTAGGTAAGTTGTAAGCACTTCTTTTTATTCCATAATTATAAATGAAATGTTCTTTAATGTGCAGTAATAATGTTCAAGCTATGGTACTTTGCAACTAATAATAATATAGAACAGCATGGGGTATGATATCTAACAAATTTTTCCAGCTTAATGTGTTGCTCACCTCTATATCTATCTGCCTTATTTTTATTCCAGTATTTATGCTGGAAATCTGAGACTGAGTGGAGCAGTAGTTACTTACCTTTTTAAGGAAAGAGTTTGAAGCAAGACTGCTGAGTAGCTCAAATCAATCCCATACAGAGCAGTGTATAATGGATTTCTTTTTCTTGTTTGTTTGCATCAAATAGAAAAGCTGGAGATGTCACTGTTTGAATCCTTTAGTCCTGAAAAGCCCTAAGTTCTTTCCAAACTTGCTGCACAATGTTATGCAAACAGGGGGAAAAACTGACAGAGAAGGAAAAAAAAAAAAAAAAAAAAAAAAAAAAAAAAGCAGAGGTCATCAAGACCCAGCAATGTGCATCAATTTTGCCTGCAAAAGAAGGAATGAATTTATCATTGCAGAGGCTGCATTAGTTACTGTAGACGTGCACCATTTCCAAGATTTCTCGGGGGGTGAGAATACTGCATACCAGAGCCAGCTTCTCCATTAGGCTTTTAACCGCAATGCTTCCTTGTTTTCCCGATGAGGAGTTAGTTAGATTTAGAAGCATAGGGAGGGGAAGCAAGCTCACACGAAAAACAGCAATCCTCTAGGTAAATTAAACTAAAACCTAGGCAAAGCCTCAGTGGGAAGCCTGCTGCACAAATTGGATCTCCAAATGCAGAAAAAATTAATTATGTGATGCACAGCAATGAAGTAAGCAACACCTTGAAGTTAACCTGGACAGAGCTATTGATTCAGCAAAATAAAAAAAGCCCAAGCACTCTGCTTCACCCTCTGTGTTGTTCTAATGTTAGTTTGGAGTGTTGCCTGACCATTTCCAGCTATCATTTAGTTCATTTGCAGCTGTTCTAAATGCACATTCTTCCCTAACGGTTCAGACAAAAACTGATCCCATCTGAGTTAATATGTTGGTTTTGGGAAAAATGCTGCGTGTGCAAAAAATAGCTTGTTGTAAACACAGCAGCGCAGACCTTGCCACCAGCCTGGAGCTCTGGAGGGGAAGGCTCTAAAGACCTCTAGGGAAGCAGGTAGAATTGTTGAAGAATTTTTGCCTACTTCTCCTCCACCAGTGCCAGTAAATCTCCAGTAACTGGCGAGCCTTCTTCTACCCATATTGCCCCAGCCTAAAAAACTTTCTGCCATCTCCTCTTTTACATGCTGTGTAAATGGGAATCCTCTCTAAGAAAGATGACTTGGACTGTGTATGTGAGTGTTGCAGGAAGCACCCAGCCACCCCACTGCAGCAGCACACTTTGTACAGCTGATTTTAATCCGTTCTGCAGCCTGAGAGGGCCATCTGAGCAGCAGCAGCACCCACCTCGGTGCTCACCAGCTCTTCGAGAGCCGCAGCTTTGCTGAGCAAAAGCTTTCTGTTCCAGATCTGCTGTGCTTATCACAACCAGCACCTAATGCTCAGTACAGCTCTGCTCTGAGGACAGGTTCTGCTACTGGGTGCTACTGCACATCCCTCTGTGGTCATTCTGCCTCCCCATTCAGCCAGTCATGTCTCCTCGTTGACGTTCTGTGCCACCTCCCAGTAAGCAGCAATATTGCAAGTATTGGCTCAGAGCTTTGAATCCCTAATAATTTGCATTAGCAACCACTTCCTCTAGGGATCTGTTCTGTGGATCTGTCTTGCCTGACAGACACCTGAATTAACTGGGAGAAAGCTCAGCCATGGGACACTTCATGTGAGGAGTTCTTAGTTCCAGATTTTTTTATTTTCTCCTTGGTTTAGCAGAGCCAAGATATATTGACTTCCAATCCATGCCACAAAACCTCTGTTGTTCTTGGCTTTACCCAAGGTTATGGAGGCTGACTGAGGCTGTACGGAACTTCCTGATGGAGTAGTTTTTCAACTACTGAGCTATTAAACTCTATGTGCTTTATAATGATTGCTGTTGTGCCTGAAGTTTCAGTTGACTGCCTTTATATAAAAGAAAAGTAACCAATCAGTATATTGTTCTTAGTGGACAATGACAAAATCTCATTATTCCTTGGTGGGTTGGGTTTTTTGCTTCAGTTTCCACTCTTTTACAGGAAAATGTGAAACACAAAGGAAATTAAGACACATATAAAAGAAAAAAGTTTATCTTTTTGCTTCTTATTTGGCAGACAAGAGCCAAAACGTTGCACGTAGGAAGTTCTAAACAACTTTATTTAATCCTGTCTTCCAGTTTGCAACAATGAAGATAAAGTAAATGTTCTACTGTCTTGATTAGGAAGAAAGTAACATCATTGCAGAATGAAAACAAAATACTCCTCTCCCCTCCAGCATGGAGGAGTCCTTCCAGCTGACTCACTCAATGGTCCTGGAAGAGCATCAGCTCAATTAGCAGAAGTTCTGAGCAGCTAACATCTGGTGGATTGAAGCATGTCATTACTAAGGCGTTACATTTTAGGGTAGGAAAAAAGTTACAGTCACGCAACTGGCATGAGAATACAGAACTTTAAATATGACGGTGCGTTATTTTACTTTAAGAAGGAATAAAAATGTAAACTGGTTGCCTGAAAACTTTTCCTAAGAATGAAATGTCTTAGATTGTGAAATAGTTTTAGAACAGAGAGTCTGTAGTAGAGAGGAAACAAGTTGTCCAAAAAGCCATGAAGTCCACTGAAGACTTCTCTTGCATTTATTAATTCTAGGCAAAAAAAGCAAGAGGGACTGGATTCACAAAAAGGGTTAGACTTGGTACTGTGAACTTCAGTGTTGGCATTTTTTGCCATTGGCCTTGGCACTTAATGGAAGTACCAGCTATGGGTCAGGTGCCAGCAGTTACCTACAGATGGAATTTAAAGGAGATGGCACAGTCCACAAAAAAAGCCTAAGGCAGGTCAAGTGAATTTTTTTCATAAGCAAAAGAAGTAGCATAAGACCCACTTTTCAAACAAATTTAACGTCTTGGCTCTGTGCTGTAACTTAGCATTTCTCACCCCTTGGGCTTCAAAGCCATCTAGCATCCCCTGATTTTATAAGAAACAAGTAAGAAATCAAACCTCAAATCCTTCCTTCACTAAAGTGGAGTTTGATTCTCCTACAGTGTAGCTAGCTGCTCTAAACAGCCTACATTAATGAAGGTAGAAGAATAATAATTACCACCATATTATATTTTCTGAGCAGTATAATGTATTTGAAGCATGCCTAACATATTAAACCCTAGCTGCAGATACACCATGTGTGTCCTACTAGGGTTTAAGCACAGGATAAACTCAAAATATCTTTGCATTATCAAAACAACAATAAGAGCCAAGAATCTGCATAACAAATCTAAGGTTGTCTCTAACATCAACCAAGAGCTCTGAGGTTTAGCATGGCTATCTAAAGAGTTAAGTCACACAGCCTCTCCCCTTCCTAAGTTATAATGGTAGCAAATGAAAGTGTAAATTGCTGAAGCAGAATTTCTTTCCTGGACTGCACTTTAAACTTCAACATTTGACTGTGGATTATCTGTACTAGGAAAATTTTCTTACCTAAAAAGCTCTCTCTGACTCTGTCCCTCTGAATACCAAACTATGTAACCATACCAAACATCATGACCGTGAGCATGGTTTGAAACTTCAGTTTCTCTATTTCCATAATTTCAGCTCCAAAGATGAAGCAAATTACCAGGAACAAAAGAGCCAGTTTTCCATTCCCTGATTCATTGATCAATGCAGGATTTTTTCTGAAGTCCTATTTTTTCTTAGAGTACGTTTGAGACCTGGAGCAGAAGTACATTACAAGGCATTAAGCTTGAAGTGGACTAAAAGAACAACAAGTATATGACCAATGAAAACTGTGATGGTCTTAACATATGATACTAGATCATTATGATTTCACGTAGCCAGACACCAATTAAATATAGTTAAGTGCTTTAGTGATAAAACCCCCTGAAAAGTTAGTCCAAGTTGTCATTGACTTTGATGACTATTTTTAACACACTCAGTCCCTTGGTGCCACTAAGATGTTGCAGGTTAATTAATGACTGCATAAAAGTAGAGTTTTACATTTCCTTTCTTTTACGAAGAACAGACTGCATTTCAAATAAAACAAAGTTCATCACCTTGAGTTATCCAAAATTATTCAGAGCAAAATACAGACACTAAGACAAAACTCATCATTAATGTAGTAGGGCAAGGACATTGAATATGACTTTGCTTGGAAGGGGAGGTATACTGTTCCCAGTGAATAAAGTTAATCAATTCTCTAGGCCTCTTTTTCTCTCCATGAGTTACCTATTAAGTCCCAGTTCCTTCAAGTTTGCTTAATGTAGCCCTTGTATTCTTCATAAACATATGGCAAAAATATTAATGAGTCACTGTTGCCCCAGCGTAATTGGTCATCTAACCAAATGCTCTGTTTGCATTCCTTGATTGGATTAGCTCATTTTCTTTACAGAAGTGTCTAAAAATTGATTGTAGCTTAAAAAAAACCTGCCCAAACTACCTACCCCAACTCCTCATCCTTAATAGGATTTCTTAACCCTTATATTCCTGTGCAACAAGCTCATTCTTTGTCACCACTTCTAGTGTCAACCTATGATTATAAGGCATGGCTACAGTAGCTTTAGCCTAGATGACTCTTGTGAATGCTGTTTGCAAAATTACAAATATTGCTCTTTCCTTCCATAACTTCAGTTCTTCAGCTAAATATTTGCATATAAGAGATTAGAAGAGATTGCAAATACCCATAAAACAAGTATATTTCTTTTTCTCTTTTTTTTTTTTTTTTTTTTTTTTTTTGGTCTATTCTTCCTGCTGGAGGCAAAGGAACCCCCTAGCATCTGTAAAGATCTGAACCACACATGACAGCAAGCATTCCTCCTAGAGTTAAATGCTAATACTTTTAGATAAACAGAACTTATTTATAATAACACCATCTGTGGGATTCTGATAATGTTGGGGGAGGAGATTAATTTATCTTGCATTTTAAATAGAGATGGCCGCTGGCATCAAAATCCAGATCTAGCTTTTAGCCACCCAGTTATCAGGGAATTTCACATTCAGGGTACTGCATCCTTCACCAGAATGTCTCTGTAATGCCAGTGGACAAGCACTATGAGGTGACATAGCAGTAGCATGCATCTAGTCCTCCTTCTCCCCAAAGCAGGCAGCATGCCCAGATGGAGCACAGATAATGAAAAGATCTAAGAGTTAAGATTGGATTTGATTTCTAGGTTCTTATTCAGCACATCATATGACATGAGGGTATCATCACTTTTTTTTTTTATGGTCATCACAAAGTTTAATACTGTACTTCATTGTCCCAGCAAAACACTATGCAGCTTCATTTACTCACAGAGGCTTGCAGACCCAGAGAATCCTCACTAAAAAAGCTACGTAATATATACATAATATATTCCACTTCAAACCTGTTGCCATGCCCTTTCCTTCTCCTCACTCATACAGAGTCACTTGCAAAGCACTACCAAAGGAGTTAGACCTGGGACAGGAGCCCACACACACCACTGCACTGCAATGTCACTTGCACAATTCTATACTTGGTAAGTTTCAAACTTGTGCTGTCCAGACTACTGGCACTTGCAAACTTGATAGCTACCACAGCAGTAGCTGCAGAAACAAAAGTAGTTGGTATGGATGAGTACTAAAGGAAATCCCCTATCTTCAGAAAAAAAAACAAGGTGTCCTGGGAACTAGGTGTCCCACACAACACTGTTTTGTGACACTGTGGTTTTGTGACACCCTACAGGCTTCACAGGAAAGGAAGGGAACTCTGAGACTCTAGATCCTAAGTCCTGAGCTCTTTTGAATATCTACTCCTTTATCTTCATGAACAGTGACATGCATTTGATTGAAGAAAATTATGAAACGCTACAAAAATACATTAAAGAGATAAACTAATTTTTTAAGTTCAAAATTATTGATAATTTTCTACTGGATATGAAAAGAGAATGAAGAAGGGAAGGGAAAGGGGAAAGGGGAAAGGGGAGAGGGGAAAGGGGAAAGGGGAAAGGGGAAAGGGGAAAGGGGAAAGGGGAAAGGGGAAAGGGAAGAATTTCTCTTATGAAGTCAAGATCAGTCTTGCTAAGATAAGTCTAAACAAAAGTCAGTTATCACATATCAGCATTTCCTTTCTGTGACCTCTAAGCTTATTCACTGTATCTGCACCACAACTCTTTTTCATTAAAGAATTCAGATTCAACCTGTAAAGGCAGGGATAAAATGGCACACTTCAATAATGATTTATTACATACACATAACACCATGTAATGATCAAAGAGCCATTCACAACTCCAATTCCATCATTTGCTAAGTTTCTAGTATTTAAGTAAATCTGTAAACCAGTATTCTTTTAATGTCTTTCTCTTAGTGCCTAGGGTTTGCAGGTGTGAAAACAATGGATCTATAAATAAGTTTCATGCAATGCTTTATATTCATCTGGCCTTGGACAAGAGAAATGGTTGCAGAGGAAAAATAGCTGGACTTCTTGCCAGACAGGACACTGTACACTTGTCTATACAATGCAGGCTTTGAAAACATAGCCAAGCTTATTTATGTACTGGAAGCTACACAATTGCCTTAGTGCCACTAACACCATCAAGGTGAATTTGCTCCCAGATGTCTGAACCTCACTCAGGAATCTGCTCACAGTGCCCCACTTAGACATATTGCACAGATACACACACACCTTCTGCAGCATGCTGCAAGGTGTCTCAGGAGCAAAGCTGGTAAATAGATGCAATGCTGCAAAAGGAAAGATTGAAAGACACTTGAGAAAGGCTCTGATACATGTGAGGCAATATCAAGTACGTGTGAGAACTATGTGTGAACCTAATACCTGTCAGGCAGCATCGTGTAAGAAGTAGTGAGTGTATGTGCCTAAGGATTTTTGTTTAAATAGCCAAATATATCTATGTATTCTCCACACACACACACCCCCTTGCCAGGCTCCCACTCCAGCTCTCAGAAACAGCAGCAACCCAGGAGGGCAGGGACCAACACCACCAAGGTGGCCACAGAGTCAATGAAAAGGATTTGAGCAGGCAGCAGTGCTCGAGAGGGCAACAAGGCCTGGAGGCAAGGAAAGACACCTGTGTTTTTGCTCAGTTTCCTAAGAGCTATGCACTGTTGAGGCCTTACCTCCTTTGAAAGTGTGGATCTGGAAGGGGTGGCCGCCCTTGGCTGATCCCCACAGGAGAGGGGATGGCAGCCCTGCTGGAGCAGCTCACTCCCTCAGCCTGCAAGGCTGCTGGGAGGTGAGAAATCACCCCGACAACACATTTCACCTGGCAGTCAGACGTTGTTTATCAGCATAATAAAAAGTGCCAATACTTACCACCTGTCTAAGATGTGCAGTAATAATAAACACCGTTACAGGGCATATTGTGGTCAATGATGAGATATTAATTTATACCCCTGGAAGAAGGCACAGAAGACAGAGACGGGTGCATTATAGGGGGCAAAGCTTGCTGTGGACAAGGCTGAGGTCTTTTCCTCTCTGATGAGGACAAATGGAAAATCGCATTGATTTCTTTCGTGTGGGGGGGATTTCTTGGGTTTTCTAAGTTTTAAAATAATAGGGATGATTATATGATCAAGTTACAGAAACAAATGGCCAGGATATTACCTTTCTGTTCCTATGTCAGCTGGTAATATCTGCCTGAGAGCACATGTTGATTTTGTACAGAACTAAAGATAAGTTAACTTAGATTTGTGTATGGGGGAGTCCACCAGTGCCAGGGCTCTCTGAAGGCTGGAATCAATGTGGAGTCCCCATGGGTGCCCACACCCATCCAGCCTCCAGAGAGGAGCAGTCATCCTGGGGCACTGGGGTAGCTCCAGCCCTGGACATCAGGCACCTCCCTGGGGACAGGGACAAGACCAGGACAGGACAGGATATGGACCTCTGGGTGTGCCTGGCTTGGGGGGACCTTTGGCAAGGACTGTAGAGAACTGGAGGTGGGCCCTGCTCTGTCATCACTGGGGCAGGGGATAAGGGTCCTGGGGGTCTGATAGGGGGTCCTGGGCCATATAGGGGGAAGTCTTGGGGGAGAGGCTGGGACAGGCAGGGCTCTGGGTTCTCTCAGGGCCATGGCAGCCAAAACAAATGCCAACACACAGTGTTCCCTCACCATTTTCTATCTCACGGACTGAGCTTCCCACCACCACCCACCCCCCCAGCCCCTTACTGTGGTGACTTTTTTTTCTTTCTGCTCTGGCCTGTTCCAGCTGTGGAGAACAAGAAGCTGTCTACAAGCTGCCATTGCCACCAGCATGCGTTTTTCTCCCTAGCAAAGGAGGGGAGGTCATAAGACATGCAGGGCTCTCTCAGTGCCATCTAAAACCCAAGCAAAACTTGGTTACTTCTAATGCAAATTTGGAAGCATGAGCTCATTGCAGGGTAAAAATATATAAATTATCTGTACATACAAGCATTTTTTTCCAACAAAGGCCACAGAGTCACCTTCTACCCATGAATAAGAGCTCTGCAAGTATCTCTGAATAGTAGAAACTGCAGGTGGCTGTTATAGGTTATGCATTTTAATAGATTTATTCTATTTATTATTTTTTAATTTGGAAAGGTAACAACTGTCTCTCAGGGCAAGATTTCAGATTTCTTTTTTTCTGGAGTCTGTACAGAAACTTCCTGTGGTCATTCAGGCCACCCATGTTGAACATAACCTCACAGACATTACTGATTATCTGCACAATACCAAGAACTTCTGCTGTATTTTGCCTTTGGATTAACATCGGCTGTAAAAACACTGTCATTTGAAAAGGCCAGACTTTTCAGAGAGTGGTGAGAGCTGGCACCGAGTCACTCAACATACATTTTTTCTACATTATAGTAATGCTTAAGAACACAGTTGGCCAGGAATTTTTCAACAAAAAGACTTATTTTTGTCCATAAAATTTCAATTATCTTAAACTTAATTTGATGTCATGGCAATCAGAGTGGTTCACTATTTTCCAGAAAACCATATGGCTGAAGAACACATCATAGGAAACAATCTTAATAAGTTGAAGTGTAGTGAAAGAGGTGGGCATCTCCCTGACATGTCCATAGAAATGGTATGGGAAAAGAGAAGAGAAAAAAAAAAGCATTTCAACAGAAATGGTTTTGTTCTTCACCTTGACAATATCATAGAATCATAGAATCATAGAATCAGCTGGGTTGGAAGGGACTTCAGAGATCATCAAGTCCAACCCTTGACCACTACCGCTGCAGTTACCAGCCCATGGCACTGAGTGCCACATCCAGTCTCTTTTTAAATATCTCCAGGGACGGAGAATCCACTGCTTCCCTGGGCAGCCCATTCCAATGTCTGATCTGTGAAGAAATTCTTTCTAATATTCAACCTAAACCTCCCCTGGCACAACTTAAGTCCATGCCCTCTCGTCTTGTTGAAAGTTGCCTGGGAGAAGAGCCCAACCCCCCCCTGGCTCCAGCCTCCTTTCAGGGAGTTGTAGAGAGCGATGAGGTCTCCCCTGAGCCTCCTCTTCTCCAGGCTGAACACCCCCAGCTCCCTCAGCCTCTCCTCACAGGACTTGTGCTGGAGTCCCTTCACCAGCCTGGTTGCCCTCCTTTGGACCTGCTCCAGGACCTCAATCTCCTTCCTGAACTGAGGGGCCCAGAACTGGACACAGGACTCGAGCTGTGGCCTCACCAGGGCTGAGTACAGGGGCAGAATCACTTCCCTGGACCTGCTGGCCACGCTGTTCCTGATCCAGGCCAGGATGCCATTGGCCTTCTTGGCCACCTGGGCACACTGCTGGCTCATGTTCAGCTTCGTAGCCCTCTACCTACAACTTTTGACCTACAAGGAAAGGGGGACGTAGGTTATGTACATATAGTTATGTATATATGGTTATGTACAGCAGCAACCCAGCAACCAAGCACTCCTCCTATGCTTATATGTGGGGCCATCTAGGATAAAACTGGGGTTTCATTTGCCTCATCTTGAAGCACAGATGGTAGGGGAAGGCAAATGGAGAACACCTTCCCCTAAGTTGCTGCCCTCCTACTGGAAGGGAAAAATAGAGCCCAAGTGCACACACAGGAAGGAAGAAGAAAACCAGTAGAAGGAAAAGGTCTGGCTGGGTGAAAAGCAAATCTCCTTGGGCCATCTGCAGGGTAAGCAGAGGAGACAGATACAGCATCTAAAGAATTGTGGGTGCAGGAAGGTCTGGATCAAGCTCTTTGCCACATGCTCCCAGATACACAGATTGATGGTCAGGTTCCTACCCATGTTAACTAAGGCTAACTCTAAGTCAGTCATGTAAATTTTAACAGAATAAACAACTTGTAGTGACTGTGTTAAATACAACTTATATTTGAATATCTGTGCACAGATAAAAATCTTCCTTCAGCGTCTGATTTAGGAATGTTAATGAGCACATTAAAATAACAACTGACACTCCCAGGAGAGAACAGCCCTGACATGTTTCTGCTTAAATGTAAACCCAAATTTTACTGATGGCCTTGCAGAAAAACTGGAAGCTTTCTGTTTGTCTTCAGCTTGTGAGTCAGAAGTACTTTTACTACAAGGAACACTAGAGAGCAAAGATGCACATCCGATTATTCGGAGCAGGGATAAGACCCATTTATCACTTGCCTGTACATTCCTAGCATCTTTCCATGGCACAATTTGTGAAGTCACCCCTACGAATGAAATAGAGAAAAGAAGACAGTCTCACAGGTTGGTGAAATTCAGGGCAAATGAGTTCTACAAATCCTACTTGGAAATTTTCTTGGCATACCACAAGAAGTCAAATGCAAGATTTGCCCCACCCCACCCCTTCCCTTAGTTGTCTCAAGAATTCTTTAGAACCAGCCCCACTGCCAATCAAACATCTATCTTTCTCTCACACACACTTACACACACACACCCCCACACTGCTGCACTGGTGTGTGCATACATCTCTCCAGCTGTGTCCTGGAGGTTCCCGGGAGCCTGAAGGGAATGCTCATGAAACATGACTTTCACAGATTCTCGGTCCATCTGGAACACTGGGGCAGCATATGGCGGGGCAGCACAGTTTCTGTTTGCGGACATGTCAGGCTGTTTTTGCCTTGTGTATTACCTGATTAAGGTAAGAGAAGATGTGCTGATATAAACCCCTTTCTCCCACATTAACCCTCCACAATTTTATTTTTCAATTTAAAAAGAAAGCACGTTTCAGACAGCCCTGCGGGGATAGTATTCTGTGAAAGGTACAAGAATGCTCACATAAACATGCCGTTGCTGATACAATTATACCAGCTAAGCACAGACAGAGAGAAAAAAAAAAAAAAAAGGTGTGCAAGGGATGAATGTTTTTACTATAAATTGTAGGGTTATCCCTGGGGCTGAAGAAAAAGGTACAGTTAAAAAAAAATAATATATATATATATTAGGAAATAATAACTAAAGCTGCATGCTTTATTACTTCAGGTAAAAATATCTTATGAATAATATAATCATTGTCTCTGGTTATTGGGTGTGAAAAAGATAAGTGTAATCAGTGTACTGTGATACAGGAACATTAACACTTTCACATTGACTGGATACAGACTTTGAAATGAGTTAAGAATCACTGGGTCATCTAAGTGGAGGATTATTCTACACACAGGCCCCTAGGTCAATTTAAATTATTTAATTTATCTCAGTGACCGCAGGGGCCTAACCATCCCTGTGCCTGCATTTTTATCTTGCAGTCCTGTTAGCATAGGTTTAATTCTGGGGGATAAGAAAGGCTAGGCTAACAAGGCAGCATACAAAAATGCAGTCACTGGCTCTTGTAGGGTTAATAATAGAACCACAAAGAGAAATGACTCAAATTATACCAAGGACGTTTTATTACCCAGCAGTCTTAATCAGGTTTTTTTTTTCTTTTTTTTTTTTTTTTTTTTACACATTATTATACCAAGGGTCCTTTCAGTGCTCATTGGCTTGTTACAAGCATTAAAAGAGGGGATGATGCTTTGCAGTTAATTGTGTCTTACTCAGAGTCTCACTATTTTCTTAGAGGGGAGTTGGGAAGAAGCAGGCAGATGCAGCCTACCCCACTGCTGAAAGTTGTCCAAAAATTACTAGGAAAGAAGGTGAAATAAGTTTACTGGCATGCTGCTGTTCCACTCTTCTCTTTCACAGACAGTTGGGACCACTGTAGCCAAATACCCACAGAATGCATTTATTGCCAAGGAGGCATAGAGGGCATTTTTGACCCTTCATGCAGCCCCACTGCCTGTGAGCACAGCCTGGTTTCACTAAGGGGTTAGGATGTATAATACTACCACTGGAATGTTTTGGAGCTGTGAAAATTTAGCACTCCAGCTGTTCCTCCTCAGGTGAAAGAATTTAAGATAACTGCTAGTTAGTAGCTTTTCTCTAGAAGTTTCAGTTCTGTCGGCTTCCTAGAAAAGTGAAATAATATAATGGAGTCAAAAGAAAGACACCAGAGCATTGATGAGACAGACCAGAGGTGGAAAATTAGTCATGCTTCAATTTGAATTTAACTTAAGTCAGCTACAGAATAAACTGTAAGATTATCTTGAACCCACAGACAGCAAAGATGAGAAACCTGCTCTCAAATAAGGCACAGCTCTGCTGAAGAAAGCAAATTAATGACATCCATGTTTAACATGATATGCAGCCAGGTTGTGAAATTCCTAAGTGGCCTTGTACTCTTATTTTCTGAGAAGTTTGGAAATTCATGGTATCTATTTAGTCCTACTCTGCAATGGATCAATAGGTTTAAACTTCTCATTGTTTTCATTTCTGATGTGAAGCTGATATTCTCATAGATATTAAGATATTTCCCCTTGTGTGGTGCTCTTTGAATAAGCAGACGGTAGGTTGTTACCACATCTCTGCTATCCCTTCACCTTTGAAAAGCTTCAGCTGAAGTAATCATAGTTTAGTGGCCAAAAAAATACTTGTTCTTTTTTAGAAAAAAAGAAATTACCTGCACTGAACATCTTCTGAGGGTGATATTTAATGCTGAAATGAGTAACTGAGAGGTGGCAGCTACCAGGCTTCCTTATGTAAAGCACTATACACTGAGTCTGGACCTCAGAAGCAGCTAAACAAGCACCATCCAAGGCGATGTTAAACATGCTACAGAAGGCTGCCTGTCAGGCAGGGCTCAAAACTTGGTGTGCATTGTTTTGCAGCTCTAAAAAAGAAACTGTGCCAAGCAAGGAAGGGTGGTTCTCTAATGTTTTACTTCTCCTTTATCCAGTTTTCATTATTTCAGTTCACTTTGAATTCTAAGCATAATTATATCCAAAATCCTGAAAGTGAATTTACCCCAAACACTCAACTTGCCTATTTCTTCCCTGCAAATCTGCACTAGCTCAAGGTTGCTGAGTGAAGCTCAGTCCCGCCTTGCTCAAAGAAAATTCACAGAAGGTTTCCTCTCGGGTAGTTTGCTTAAAGTTTATGCCAAAACCTGATGCAAAGACAGAGTTAAATCTGAGGGGTTTTTTTCCCCAAAAATAGAACAGAAATCTCAGACACCTCTGCAGACCCAAGGAAATTCATATCTAAATAAAGCTTCTGCAACTGTAAGTCATGGCAAAGTTTCAGAATCGGTTACAAATATCTCATATAAAAATCAAAAAAATCCCTAACTTGATTCCGGATTAAGAGAACAAAAAGGATTTTTTTCTTGAAATAACTTGTTTTGTTTTTAGTTAACCTCTGAGAAATCAGTGTTGACAGTATTCCCAAAGCTATACTTCTCCCTCCAGCAGATTAGCCTAGGCTATTCTCAATGGTTTCATACAGCATGTTCTTAGCTAGCCAACCTCTTCCACCAGCATCAGAAAAAGAGACCATTTTAATCTCCCTGTAAAAAAATGTTCACATGCAGTTTTATATACTCTATAGGTAATGTTTCAGGGGAAACTCAAGGTAGAAGTTGTTGACTCTATATATACTGTCAAATGTAAACCTGAAATAATGTTTTTTCAATGCTGTTCAATGCAAGATAATAAAAGCTGTTTATTTAGCCTTTATTTTTTTTCCTTTTAATTGGAGAGTCATGGCAGCAATGATATTTTAAAACAAAACCTACTTTAATTTTAAAATATTAGTTTTTCAGAATGCATTTAAATTCAGATGCTCTAAGAAGCATCCTACAAGATACTACAATTCAGTCAACAAGGTAGAATAAAACAGACCCCTGAAACGAAATCACTGTTGCTAGACACCAGAGAAAAGCCAGAGGATTCTGGAGGGAAAAGTAATGTAAGTAGAGATTTTTGAAATCTTTGAAACAAAATGCAACAGGTCAGCTACAGAGCACATTAGCTGAAAAACTTCAGGGCACCCATGGGGAATTATTTTGAAATCATTGGTGAGTCAAATATTCTTTCATTGCTTCTCCAAGATGCTCAAGTGAAGAAGGTTTGTTTATTTGCCATTTTCATTTAATTTGCCAGCAGGCGAACAGGTCCTCAAGTGTGAAACTGCCCCTTCCAAAACATTACAAAGAAGTGATGATTAGTACCCTGATAAAGTAATGCTCCTTGCCTCAATCACTATTTTCTTTTTATGGAGGAAACACTTTGTTTTCCTTCATTGAATAAGTAGCATACAACCAACCTCTCCAGTGAAGCTTCAGCTTTACTCCTTTTATCCCTCAATAAATGGAGGAAAGTGAAGTTTATAAACACACTGGAGCTTGCAACATTAGAAACACTTGCCTGTGTTTGCAGCTCCCCAAATGCACAGCCTCATTTGCTGCCCAATCAAACTCAGAAGCTGAAGCAGTTACCTATGCAGGTCTTACTCTAGAGTTTAAAATTCCCCACCTACAATATATATAGTTAGTCCTAATAAATAAATGACTTGGACCATGCATTATATATCATTCAAATCCATGAGGACACAAATTATGTATAATACATTGGCTGTGTAATTTATTTATTAAGCAAAACGTGAATTTTCCATGCTTGTGTTTTGAGGCACAGTTTGTCACACACAGCTAAATGATGTATTCTTATTAGTCCCACTCAATTACCAAGTCATCCCTCTGTGCACTGTATATTTGTTAATGATAGTGCCACAACGCTGCATCTACAATACCTGTGATTTTAGTGATTCATAACCACTCACTAAAACTGTGAAAATGATAAATTGACTGCTGTTGATTAAATGCCGCCAACAGTATGTTTCGCATGTGTTTGTCGCAGTTAGGAGTTAAAGAAACAGTGTTGCTCCAATCATTTAAATATCTAATTAAGCAGAACCCTGGCTAGATAGAAAAAGCTTGTTGGAATGAAGTAGCATTAAAAGGGGGAAAAAATACAACACTGATTTTTGCATGTGTATACATAAAGACATTCCATCTCTAGCCCACTGTACTTATATATGTCATTAAGAGAACAAAATCAAAAGATAAAAATTAAAAATACTGAAGAACTTGGAGTGGAGTCCTCCCAGACTCCCTGCACAGCTGCACATGGTTGATTTGATGGCTTTAGCTAATATCTGGGATTAGCTTGAAACAACAATGAACTGCACTAACATATAAGGCAGTCCTTGATGACAGCCCTTAAGACTGGGGCAAATAGTGTGGAGAGGAGATGATGGGGGGAAGCTGTGCTCCAGTAAAGCAAATAGCACCTCTCAGCCTCCCACTGTAGAGGAAAATGCTTGCACATTTCTAGCAAAGGAATGGCAGAAGAAGAAGAAAATATCTCTTTCAAACTTAGATTAATTATCTTTATGGCTTTGCTTAATGCTTTTTTTTTTTTTTTTTCTCCCTTTAGATTAATCCTGTATATAGTCCTCAAGCTAATACTGGAAGCACAGTGGAACAAGACCAAGAAAAGTGGATGTTTCTGTGCCAACAATTTGACTCCTATCTAAGGAGTCTGGACTAGACAGAGTAATAAAAAATAAAGACTTGCCAACTTACGGTCATCTTATTAAGATGAATTAGAAGGGGTTGCCCTTCCCCCCTGCATTTGGAATTTGGAGCTAAGTAGATAGACACCAGAGAACATTGGGACTTCTGTCTTTTTCTTTCCTAACCATTCTTCATACAAGCAATGCTTCTATATTTCTATACATAAATAGCGATTTTTACTTGAAGCCACTTTACACATCCTGTGGCCAGAAAACTGAAGGCTTGTGTGCAGTTTCATGCTGGTATGTGCCAGGGACACTGCTACTTAACTGGAAAAGCAGAGGGGAAAGAAGTCTGGTGCAAAGTCTGTCTATCTTGTCTAGTCCATTGCAGATTTTTTTTTTTTTTTTTACATACAAGAACCGTGCCACATTGAAAAATGCTTCACGTTTCAAATCTACAAAGAGCACATGTGCACTATATTGCACCTCAGGAGTGGAGGTCTGAACCAGTTCTGGCTAAATTTTAACTTGTGTCCATAAGGACAGTAAATATTTTAGATGTGATGCTTAAACCACAAAATCACCTTCTGCAGCAGAGTCTTAGTAGTATGGAATGTATAGTGGTTTTAATTTCGGTTTTGGTAGGTATTCTCTCCCTGAAGAAAACGTGTCCCCAGCATTGCCTGTGACTTCCAGCTCCTGCATCCCTGGACTTCCAGTCAGAGTTTTGTAGAGGCCAAATACATTGGGAGAAAAGGAAGGGTCTTTCCTATGAACTGCTTTATACAAGGGGAAAAAATATTAATTGTGATAAAGAAAGCAGCTGCAGGCTATGCAATGTTGTCATGTAGAAGAGTCTTCAAGGTGATTGACACTATGGCTAAAGTGACATGCTTATGTTAACAAAGAAAACAAGGGCAAAAATTGTAACTTAAACAGAGTATCTCTAAAATTTAGATTAATGCCTTATTTACATAGCAACAAACTATCCAACCCTCTTATCAGCTAATGAGTCTTCTAAAGAGATTTCTTCCTTAAAACCTTTTTTTATCTGTAAAACTGAAAGTGCATATTCCTTTTTACCCTGTACACTTACATGCTAGATTGCTAAGACCACAAAGAATATTAAATATTAAATATTGTTCTGTTACAGAAATCTTGAGCTTTCCCCTCAAGTCCACTGAGTAGTGATTTTATATAAATCTGAACCACATAAGTCAGAAATAAGACTTCTCTATGCAGGGTATGTCCTTATACATCCATTGGTAGAAGTGGCTTTCCCCAAAGACAGAAACACAGAATTTGTTCCTCCAAGTTAAACTTCACATAGCAGTGAAGAAGTTAAAACAGTATAAACTAGATGGAAAGTGTGGCAAAGAAGCAAGGCCTTGATTCACAGGGATACATGAAACTATGAAGTCACACCTGCTTAAAACAAGTGGTCCTACAGCTGAGTGTGAACTAGAAGGAACAAAGGATCAGTGTGGGCTTTAATTTTATCTTTTGACTATATGCAGTAATGCAGACAGAGAAGCACTGAAGTTAGCACTGGTTAATTCAAGGAAAGTCCCTGCTTTTTTTAGAAGAGTCTTTGTTGCTAAATAAATGTCTTAAAGAAATAAAAGAGAGATAATTAAAAAATAAAGAAAAACAAACAAACAAAGATCTAAAAGAGAACTAAAAGATTTGAAGAGGGTAGAAGAAAAGAAGAAAAAACCTTCTAGTTCATACTAACTAGCAGCTCTTCTCAGCACACCATTTCCACTAGAACCTCTAGCCAAAGCTCTGAGCAACTTGAAAAAAAACTTCATTAATGATTGCTGTGTTAGAACAGAATTCTTTCAGTACTGGAGTTGGCTACCCACTAGAGACCTTCCAAAGCCTTTGGAAAAGGTGATCTCGTGTCAAAAAAGCAAATAAACCATGCAAGTTCAACAGAACAACTCAAGTATCAGCTCAAGTATCAGCTGATAATCACCCAAGAGCCCCACTGTTAATTTATTAAGTGACCTGCCACAGACACAAAGAGAAACTTGCTAGAAAGCATCATAGGTAAAAAGAAAAGGCAAATAAACATCCAACAAGATGAAAATACATTTCAGGGTGAGAACAAGCTGGGGAGAACATGTGTGTCGTCATGAGTGCCTGGCTCTTCATGTACACATAGATGTACATACATACCACCCACTTGCCCATAAAGAGGGCAGGAAGAAGAGTGAGGGTACTGGATAAGCTGCTGACAGGGTTAATTTGTTCTTCCAAAGTGAGGTTTGTGCAAGGAGGTGTCTGAAGCACATCCCATAACTGTACTTCAGTGGTAACTGTGAAGCACATACAGAAGAAAAGGCAAAGATTGTCCCCAGGCCATAGACCAGAGAAATCAGGAATTATGTCTTTTCATTGTTATTTTTTTCCATGCTTACTCTAACCAGACCCTAAATGTGAACCCTGAGTCTCTCCACAATACAAATAATAAACCTATTATGCACCAGTGGAGAGGAGAACTGGAAGCAGCGTTCTAAGTCTAAACTGCATAAAAGAGTGTCTGAAGCCAAAACAGTAAAAGTATCCTAATTTTTCATGACAGATTCACCATCCCAGCAATTAAATACTCTAAAAAGGCCAAATCTCATGTTATTTTACATCTGAAAGCCCACAGGAAAAGAATAAATAACAAGCATTGCATAGAAGTGCCACACATTAATGCTTCAAACACAAAATTCTGCACTATAACAGAATCCTATTGAAACTTACCTTTCAGACAAAGTGCCTAACCACATCTTAACTCTATATAATTGGGGAAGAAGGGAGTAAAACAACAATTTTGTCAAAATAAAGACCCAAAGTATTAAGTGTCATAGAAAATGCACATGTCATTCTTCCATAAATAAAGTTGCTAAGTAGATTTACTGTGAAACAATTTATGCTGTGTTATGTAAATGGCAAAATTCTTAAGCCTGCTTGGTTGTAAAGAACAAACCTGTGAAAAGAATCCATTTTTACCATCAGTCACACCATACATTTAGCAGGTGTCTATTTTACCCACAAGCCTTGGAGATATGCAAATAAATACATAAAATGCCAAATGTATCAGCTATTCTAATAACGTTTTTCTCCTCATTTTTTTCCTTAAGAAATGAACAATTGCTTTATTAGACCTGGATGGATGTCCCTTTCCAATTTCTTTATAATCAAACAGAAACTTGGCAGTGAACCAAAGCATTTACTCTTCAGAGAACACAATGTTTTCGCTACTACTTAGCTACTCCTACTGTAAAAGACTCCTATCAAGGACTCTGTCAAGTATACCATGAAGTCTATAGAGTCTCATTATAGGGAATAAGCCCCTCAGCTGGCCTTTTGCTTACTCAGTGCACAAGCAACACTAAAAGGAAGGTTAAGAGTACCACCAGATATTTCTGGTTAGAATCAAGATAAAACACTAGGAATTTAAGAAGGGCAAAACGATAAGTGAACTAGAAGGTATAAAACAAAAATCTAAACTGAGGAGATTGGAAGGAACACAGAATATAAAAAGATGTGACAGGATGATGGGGAGAGAATAGGATGTAAGTGAGAGAAAGAGATTCCAAAAAGCAAGAGCAAAAGAAATAAAAACTGGTTTCAAAGGGCTACCAGCAGAACACTGAAGCATTAGAAACCAGGAGGTCCATTCACTTTCCACTGAGCATTAGGGAATGAATGGAGGAATGAAAGTTAAGAGACTGGTTGAACTGAACCCTGCTTTTTTTTCCAGTAATGGAAGCAGAGAAGTGTTAAATGAGCAGAGCAAGGTAACTACAAGTTGCTGCTTGTATGGCACGTCTGTCAGTCAGGTTTCAGTACCTATGATTAGCTGTTACTGCTGAATGGGTACTTCCCTACATTTTCTGATACTAGCTCTGCTCCCTCTATCCAAAGGGAAAAATCTAAGCTTCCCCCCTCCCAGACTTCAAAAAATTGTAATAGGAAAATCAGTCCATCCTTCAGTTCATTCCTGCTATAGGACCAGTATTTATTTTCCATGCACATCCGCAGGAACAAAAATGTCAAGCATTCAAACGTCTCTGAAAAGGATGACTGCATACATAACTGGACTGTTTTGAAACCAATGAAAGGATAGAAAATAATTCTTCCATACTTTTCTTGGTCTATACAGAGGTGTCAAAAAAAAAAAAAAAAAAAAAAAAAAAAAAAAAAAAGAAATGTTTGAAGATAGGCAGAAGAAGCACTGCTGACGCAATGAGAAAAAAAAATGCCTACAGCTTAATTGGTTACGCTGTGATGCCACATCTTTGATACCAATATTTGAAATCGAAACTAGCACATGTTCTTCTTCTTACACATATAATGCAAATGAGGAAAACAAGCAGCACAGAGGCACAGGCAAAGAATGCTCCTCTGACTGCCTGCTGATGTCTGACCAGGGCAGACCTACAGGGTCACCTGGTTTCCAATGCACCTAGGAAATCAGTGCACCTGATATGCAAGATCCAAACAGTAAAGGATACCAGCTTTGGATTTGCTTTGAAGTTTCATGTCTAAACCAGACAGAAGGTATTTCTTTCCACCAGATGTGTTTTTCTTTCAGTCTTGTGGCTGTCCTCTAGCATCCATAGCTATTGCTCAGCTGTCATCTGATCTCTGAATGAAGTTTCCCCTTGCAAAACTGAAACTAAATTATTAAGCACAGTAATGCATAAAATTCAGGTTTTCAATCAAGACATTGCACAATTGCTAGTGCATGAGTGTCTGTTTAAGGGTGTTGGTTTTTTCTGTTAAGCAGTTCCTGAAACTGTTATGGATCTTAGTTTTCTGATCTTTTCAGTTATTTCTCACTGATCACTATGGATGATTGGATGGTAGATGGTATAAATCAGTTTGAGTGCAAGGATTTTCACACTACGGGATTAACAAAAAATATGCAGTGAATATTCAAGGCCGCATCGTGGCTGGGTGCCCTAATTAGTCTGTCTGATTGGATCTTCTGTTTTCTTCTTTCTGTTCATTAGCAGCAAAGGTGTCACTCAGTTCTGGACTTGCTTCAAGTAAAAAATAACTTTTCTTAACATGTATGAGAAAGAACAGTTTCAAAAGAAAGTGGAACATACAAATCAATAAAAATGAAATTTCTCAATAAATAAATAAAAGTATTTTTCCCATCCAATGTTTGTCCTCACTTACTCTCAGCTTGTGAGAGAAATTACTGCCTTTGCTTCTTCACCAATAATTTGTTTATTTTTATGGAGACAAGAGGCTCCATTTCAAATTCCAAAATATAACAGAAACTCAAACATATTTTAAGTATTGCAGAGAAAGCATGAATAGATATCATAAAGGAAGAGAGCTCTGCAGTGAAAGCCATGGAAGGAAAAAGAGTACAAATTAGGAACTAGTTTATCTTTCAAAAGTCTTTGGGATTCTTGGGGTGGTGAATGGGGTGGTATTAGTTATTCCTTTTCATTTAAAATTAATTGAAGCTTATTTTCAGTTAACATGGCAGACGTACTTAAATATTGTGTTCACTTCTTATATTGCAAAGCATTTGTTATAATATCTGTAAATTTAAAGAAAATACTGGACCCATTCAGTTCTTGAGCTTGGATAGTCTTAATGGAAACAAAGTAGAACCTTTTATTGGCATTAATACCTTTAGGGTGCTCCTGATACCAGAAACACAAACTTTTCTATTTATTGATACCTTCAGGTCTCATCTGCCACTAAAAATCTTGAAATCATCAAATAGGGATTTGGCCTCCCATTTTACTCAGTTTAAAGTACTGTTAATACCTCATTAAAAACAAAAACATAACACGAAAGCAAACGAAACCCACCATGCATTTCTAGTTTGACCGCTTCTAGTAAATGCAAAGTTATAAAAGGAGTCTGTCATTTATAAAAGGGAGTAGACTTCACTTCTTATATGAGAAGTAAACTTCGATTTCAGGGGAAATTTACCCTGAGACAACTGTATTAGTCAATACATAAAATAATGACAGATCCTAGGGAGTAAGGGAATTAGAGATTAGTGATGTATCACAGGCTGACAGAATTAGAAACAGAGGGACTAGGAGAAATTTTATTCTGAGCAATAAGTTCAAATAACCTGGAAATTCTCTCTCTCTTCTTCTTTTTAAAAAAAAGAAACAGTAGATGTATTATAGTATAGTATATTAGTATGTTTATATATATATTATATATAAAGAAAAAGAGAAAGGAAAGAGGAATGAGCTTAATTGAGCCATATGGAGCAGTCTTAGCCAAATAAATGAGGACATGGAAGATCTTTGTTTGGGAGAGATGAGTTTTCTTCCTGGTTTCTGATCCTCTGGAATGCTCTTTTTGACCATTCTTTCCCAATGCAAGAGTTAAAAGTTTTTTTCCCTAAAAGCTGAGATGATCACACATAACCTGATTCCAGAAGCTGTATATTTAAGGATCACAGAAAGACCCCGTTCTTTTCCCCTCAGAAGACTACAGGTTGCATAAAAAAACAAATACTGAAATCTGCCAAAGTCCCATTACAAGGCCTTTCCCAAACCAAACAGACAAAAGTACTAAACTGCACAGCAGCTGCAATGTATTCAGATTACTTTCTGATATCCCAAGTGAAGGAAATGCACAAAACCTCCAGCCATCATCTGGCAATATATGTTGAAACTGTGTAAAATAAGACTAAGAAACTCAAATCACAGTAACATTTCAGTGCTTTTGTCCTTATTTTTCCACTGTTCTAAGTTCCTGCCGTGCTGCCAGAATAGACCTATGACATAATGCAATATAAAGTTATGCTTTGAATCTATTTTGGCACTATTCCATACAGTTCTTGCTCTGTTTCCTTAAATAAGAAGCACTTTAATTACTAGGATGCATTTTAAGTGAACAGACTATTTTGAGTGCTGCTGCTTTCTTGATAGAAGATTTCAGTCTACCTTTGAGTTGTAATCTACAGAAAAGCACCACAAATCTGAAATTTCAGAAAATTCCGAGTATGATATACCAAATCTAATTTCAGCTACATGAGATATGAAACCAAAGTATTTCCTTTGTGCAAGCTATTATAAATTTCTGTCCTTTGTAGCTGAAATCAGGATCTGGACCTCAGAATTTATTTTCCCCGTTAGTCTCCTGTGAAAACCAGCTCTATATAGGTGTCCACAGAAGAGGCTGATCTGTTCAGATTCAGTTGCTTGAGGTACTTTGCATCAGTTTTAGTATATATCAGCATGCCTTCCATTTTTTTCTTCTCAGACATTTTCTTTCTTCTGAGAAAAAGCTTTTTTTTAAAAAAAAAGTAAGTGCTTTCTTTGTGAGTCTTCGGCCTTACGTAGTGGCCTGTCCTCCCAGTGTCCTTCCCCAGGCCCCGAGTCATGCATCACTCATCTTGTCACATTGAACTCCAGATGCTCCTACCCTAGAGAATGCTCTGACTCTGGCAATTTTTCTTCATTCTCACTAACAATTTGGTAATGAAATATTGATTTTTAGTTAGATTCATATTGATGCTATTAGGTTTGCATTGATAAATCATGCTGGCCTCCTGTCTGAGAGGCTAGAAAGTGCTACACTGAACCCTGGAGATTACAATCAACTCATTGATGTGTTAATTTGATGGATTTTTTCGTTCTCTTAGAAGGAGTAGGAGGGGTAGGGGAAGATTTTTCAGTACTGCTGTTGTAAAGTTTTCACAGTGAAATCAGGGACAGTAATCGTGGGTTTTTCTATGTTAATTTGCTTTAAAAGTATCTTTCTGATGTTTTGTTCAGAACATAAAAAGAAAGAAGGGGGAGAGGGACTCTGGGGTTGAGAGGATATGACACACCTTGTAAACAGGACTCCAGACTCCCACATGGCATGGAAAAAATAAGAACAGTTAAATCCCAATTAAACCCTTCAGAGGTCATAGTCAAAAAAAAGCAATTCCTTCTGCTAAACAGGTCTTCACCTAAATCCCAGGTGAAGTGAAAATCCTATGGCAATGGGAACCCCCTCTGCTGGCCCTATTCTACCTGGAGCCTCCGCCATGGGACAGCTGCCCCCTCCTTTCTCCAGCAAAGTGCCACTCAGAGAGCCAACAGTCCACACGCATCTGCAGCCTATTTAAAACAGTCTCTAGCTTTGATTTATGGTACTGTGCAAATGTAATGCCTGTCATTAAGGGACAATGCGTGCCAAACCTAAGGATTACATTGTGATTTCCTTCACAGGCACAGGGCTTCAACGGGGTACAGCAGTCACGACGGCACAGAGGGAAAAAAGCTTTTGGAGAATGCTTAAGTCAAAATTTGCTGTACCATTATTTTGTAAAGCAAAACCATTTCACATTTAGGCATTGCTTTACTTATTTTCCCCAAAAGGTCATCATCCCCCACTTCAAATGCATCCTCCCCCATGCCCCTCAGCACTGAGGCACAGTAGCAAAGCCTGTTCAACAAGGGACTGATCCTGTAAGCTTTATTAATAAAACTATCTTCCCCACTGAAATAATTTCTCAAGTCCTTAAGCCAGATGCATTGAATTTGTTTTTCTTTTTAGTATTCCTAGCCTTTCTTTTCCTTCTCTTTTAAGAACACTGGTGATCAGCCTCCCAGGTCAATGACATCTTAAACCAGTCTGAACCTCACACAGACTACATTGGACCAAGAGACTTACCAGAGGATCCTCAGTGAAAGGCAGTCCAGATGTCTTTAATTAAAGATTACTGTATGGAGTTGAAGGTAGAGGGCTAGAGGGGGATTTGGGATATGTGTGGAAGAAGCTCCATTATCAACTCTTCCTGCACTCCCAAGAGGCTTTGCTACTCTTTTAAAGGTTGAGCTATTAAGAATAGTAATGCTGCTGCACATAGGACAGTTTATTTTTACCTTAGATGTTCTATTTTAGTGCGAGTTGAAAGGAAGAAGGGAGACTTGGAAGAAAAATAAAAATAAGGGGATTTTTGCCATGTGAAAATGTGCACCTTTTTGCTGGAATTTTCTTAAATAAACCACATGCCTCCTAGGATAATCTATAATTAGCTTCACCTCAAGGCTCCCTTTCCACCTCCCTCTCCTTCTTCCTCCTGCCTGAAAGCATACAAAGAATCCTGTCCTAAAGAAATGTGTCCCAGTACCTAAGGATGCAATCATCTGTACATTCAAAAGATGATGTCAGTGATGAAACTGTTAGTTAAATTCTGTTGTACTATTGACATCTTAATGCCACAAACCCAGCTGGTACGAGATCAGTAGCGTAAACAGCAGTGAGGTTCAAATTAATCTCTTTGAACCTCACTGCTGAGCTGAAACCTCTGCTTGACAGTCTAAACTGCCAACTTCATCTTCTCCTCCCAGTTATAGAGCAGGCTAAATGTGAAAAAAAAGTGTCCTTCTAATGTGAAAAGGTTTTACATGTATCAAGGAAAGTTAAGCTCTGGCAACCATTTCGAGCAAAGCTCTTCCTTTTTGCTCACATGTAGTAGTTCACATTACCACATATGCTGTTAACTAATTTACTCATTTATTTAGATTTTTACAGCACTTATCCCATGCTCCAAGTGCTTTTAGAATTATTTAAACATTCAGTGCAATGCTTAACATTTACATTTACAATTCAGTTAAGAATACTTAGGTTATGGTAGAACAACCAAATTTAAAACTAATTTACTCTACCAAAGCACCCTCACAGAAAACCCACAGGGAGTTAAAGCCATCAGCCCAGCTCTATCCCAAATATCTGCTTGAAACAGTCGACAAAGAAAAGAAAGGCAAGCAAGACTCTGTGCTGCTTAAGCTCAAACTATATACAGGCTCTGAAGTCCGGGCAAGGGAACTATGTTTCAGGATCAAAACTCTATTAAGAAAGTGCCCTACAAGCTACTTTATTCCTTTAAAAACCAACTCCAGCCATTCCGTCAATGACTTACCACATCCCAAACTACTTCATCGGGAGTTATAAATCTGTGTCTGCTGAAGTTCACGTCAGCTCTCTCCTGTGAGCACAAGGTGGCTCAGGGTTTATACCCACAGTCAAGCTACCATGGCTAAGCAAGTTACCAGAGATCAGTTGAACCCAGATAACTCTCTTTTAGTGCCCTTATAGCTCATCATAAATATGAGGTAATTCAATTTAGCCTGCAATGAAAATAGATTAAGCTAAGTCAAATCACCTTACATTTGTCAAAGACGAGGAGGACGTACACGGACTGTTTGTGCAGCTTAGCTGATGCATGGTAACCTGCTCAACTGCAGTAACTCAATTGCAGCTCTGAGCCCTAAACTGCAGTCACTGGAAGGGCTGAACTTCTCGACATGAGGTTTGTCACTTTTCAGTAGATTTTCTTTTCCACTAACCTTAACATTCATAGGTGACCATAGCGAGAAGGAAAGTCATGCCCCGTGGTTTACCTGAAGGTTGATGTAACCAGTTGTGCAAGTGCTCACACCAGATTGCACATTTGAATTAAACTTGAAGTTTTCTTCCCTTGCTATTGAAATGATCCCGCTGCGAATGTAAGAAACTTTCATGGGCTGCAGGGCACCAAGAGCTAAATGCAAAGCTGTTGGGAGACAGTGTTGAATTTATTTAAATCTCCACTGCAATCACAGTATTACAAGGACAAGAACTCCAGAAATGGTGGTAAGAAAGGAGGAAATAAGATTAGGATTAAGGTCTAGAAATTTGGTCTTTTCTAACTGATTATGTAATATATAGTGATATTTTCAGGGACTCAATGACTAAGAATAATACAGATATTGAGAGATCTGTATTTTCTACATGACAAAGTGAAGAAGGAAAGCATGAACTGCATATAAACAGTAAATAATTTTCTGATTACTATAAATTTTCTAATTCTTTCCACATCATAATTATTCAACATTTTTAAAATACTCCTGATCCAACTGACCAAGGTTTTTAGGTTACACCTAATGCTGTAGTATGGGATTGCTTTTATACTGTTTAGAGATCAAATCCATCACAAAACAACCCCTAGAAATTTCAGGATACTTCACACTCAATCTTTGCATTTCCACATTATGGACCTTCTGCACACAAGCCCTCTTTTTCGAGCGTCTTCTGTTTTCACGATACAGAGATCCAACTAATCTCACTTTTGATTTCACTTCTAGGTTAAGTCATGTCATTACCTGCCAGAGACCCAGGCCACCAGGAGAAGCACTCCAGCCTTCTTGTTGTACAGATGGCACCCATGACCATGGTGGCTTTTCATTGACATGCATATGTTCACTTCACTCACGAATGGGAATCTCACAAACTGTGACGAATCACAGCAGCACTGTAAGACGTGTGTTGAATTAACAAAGGCCGAAGGGCCCACTAAACCTCAAGGAAACAATCTAAACCAGCAAGTTTGTATTGAGTTCAGCCTCTGGGGAGGGTGCGACCTGAAGCCTCCCTCCAGACAGTACAGAAGGGAGAAATGCTTTTCCAGCAGCTTAGCTCCCACCGCCAAGGCCAGCTTGTCCCTGAGGTGACACCCAGAGATGGAGGGTGCTGGTGGAGCCACTGGGGTCATCTCTGTCCAGGAGATGTCAAGCTGCCTTCTGTGGAGACTCTGATGCTGGCCTTCCCCTGACCCTTCCCCTCCCCGCCAGCTCCACAATTAGATTTCACTAGAAGACAAAATCTCTCTTCCTCCCTCTCACCGTAGGGGTCCTGGGGAGGGGGAAGGGATAGAAACACCATCTACAGGGAAAATAATTTCCTGCTTGCCAGTGTATCTTGAATTGATGCAGCCAACAGCATTCCTTACGAATGTTAAATTAATTTGGAAAGTCTTCATGTATTGTTCCTTAGCATGAAAAGCACTCATCACTTCTCGCTGGCTATCTGCCCTGCCTAGGAACAGGGATGGAAGTTTAACGGGCCATGGCAAAAACATTCGTGAGGCTGCACCCTGTGACTTAGCATGAGAGCTGGGCAATTCCTGTCACCCAAAATATTGGGCAGTAATGACAGTTTTGTCTCAAATGAAGAGAATTCAGAATTTATTAATGCTGCTGCACCACCTGTGAAGGGAAGATTTAATTGCCCCTAAAGGAAAATAAAGGTAAATAAATAAGTCCTTTTGGCTTCAGACTTACTTAAAGCCTGCTTAAATGTTCACTAACTAAAAGCTCTCCAGACTAATAACTGCATAGGTATGGAAAACAGTATTATCAAAATGTAAAAAGAAAGTAGATTTTTTTTTTTTTTTAATTAATAAATCATCTTCTGATTAGTTTGAACTGTACATGCAAAATTGTAGCAGGTTTTCTTAAATGCTAGAAGGAAGCAAGAATGATTCAAATTAAATACTGTAGAGCAGGTTTCTTTCTTTGTTCTTTTAAAAACCACTATATTGTCAAAATTTAATTCCATATTATATTTAATTTTCCATTGCTGCTTTACCTCACTGGAGATACCTCCAAGTGTAGCCAGTCTCTCTTCCACTGCCTCTCAACTGTTAGCTTTATTTACTTTTTAAAGTTATTGAACTTGCTCACATTCTCCCATCTGCTTCATATTTCCGAGGATGCTGTTACATACTAAGCCATTCTATCTTTTAGCTATCTAGTAATTTTAATTTTTTTTCTTCCCTTCTCAAAATTGATTTTTTTTTAATTTTATTTTTATTTTTGGTTATTAAATCCATGTCCTGCATCAGCTTGCAAAGTTTAAGATTGGCCTTTAATTTCATTTTGCTTTTAGGCTTCCATTTCATTCCTCAAAAAAAATTTTTGGTATTTCATTTCTAATTAAAAGTGAGTCTGAGTTGCAAAAACTGTTCTAACCTCCTTAGACTTTGTATTCATAGAATAGAATCATAGAATCAGCTGGGTTGGAAGGGACCTCAGAGATCATCATGTCCAACCCTTGGCCCACTGCTGCAGTTGCTAGACTATGGCACTGAGTGCCACATCCAGGCTCTTTTTAAATATCTCCAGGGATGGAGAATCCACTACTTCACTGGAAAGTCCATTCCAATGCCTGACCACCCTCTCCGTGAAGAAATTCTTTCTAATATTCAACCTAAACTTCCCCTGGCACAACTTAAAACCATGTCCTCTTGTCTTGTTGAAAGTTGCCTGGGAGAAGAGCCCAGCCCCCCCCTGGCTCCAGCCTCCTTTCAGGGAGTTGTAGAGAGCGATGAGGTCTCCCCTGAGCCTCCTCTTCTCCAGGCTGAACACCCCCAGCTCCCTCAGCCTCTCCTCACAGGACTTGTGCTGGAGTCCCTTCACCAGCCTGGTTGCCCTCCTTTGGACCTGCTCCAGGACCTCAATCTCCTTCCTGAACTGAGGGGCCCAGAACTGGACACAGGACTCGAGCTGTGGCCTCACCAGGGCTGAGTACAGGGGCAGAATCACTTCCCTGGTCCTGCTGGCCACGCTGTTCCTGATCCAGGCCAGGATGCCATTGGCCTTCTTGGCCACCTGGGCACACTGCTGGCTCCTGTTCAGCTTCCTGTCAATCCAGACTCCCAGGTCCCTCTCTGCCTGGCTGCTCTCAGCCACTCTGTGCCCAGCCTGGAGCTCCCCATGGGGTTGTTGTGGCCAAAGTGCAGGACCCGGCACTTGGCCGTGTTGAACCTCATCCCATTGGAATCAGCCCAACTCTCCAGTCTGTCCAGGTCCCTCTGCAGAGCCCTCCTGCCTTCCAGCTGATCCACACTCCCCCCCAGCTTAGTGTCATCAACGAATTTGCTAATGCTAATTAATGCATTAATTAATGCTAAATTCAGAGGTTTGGGAAGCCACAGCCAGTCTGACCAGATGTGGGGACTCGATCTGTAACCAGATTGTGATTCCTGTTGCCTGAAGGTCCCAGCCCCAGGAACCATCATTTCAATGAATGTAATTGTTTACAGAGGTCACAGCTACTTTATTTTAAAAAGCTTATAGTACACTAATAACAGGAGCATGACTCTTTTTTCCCATCACTGGGAATCACCCAGTTCCCATATAAGAGAGAAAGATCTTCTGGTTCACCTGCTCAGGAACTATTGCCTCATAAAACAGACCAGAACTCCCCTGTTATTGCTCAACTCATTCACTGAAGTTTAATTATGGGATATCATGAAAAGAAGAGTTTTAAAAACTCATTTTTAAAAGTGGCCTCAATCACACTTATAAGAGACCAGATCAGACCAAACCACGTTAACTCCTTTATTCTGCAGAATGGAGAAGTGTCCTTCCGGGGACCATGTTAGAAAGCCACAGGGTCACCAGAGCAGGATTATTGTTCATCTCATCACTACAGATGACATTTGACCAATTCTAAAATACTAATTAGAAAAGTAGGTGACTCCTCCTTCTAAACTCAAAATTTCCACCTTACCTGATGAAAAGGTACAGCACATATTAAACATATGTGTAGGGGGAGTCAGCCGGAAATAAGAAGGGGTGGTATAATTTCCCAAATTAAAACTTAAAGTGTAATTACCAGCCAAGTTTTTTATCTCTGTATGAAACACCACTGCACCATGCACCACGATATACATCAATATTGAGGACCATACTGCAACAATGGTCCTTAAGCAGCTCTTAAGAAAAATAAACCACATAGTAACACTAATCCCAGATGCAAAAGCACATATCACACCCTGAATACCAAAGGCACAGCACAATTGGTTTAATCTCCAAATACGTGAAATTTCCAAAGAAAGAGGTCTGATTCCCACTCAGCAAAGACATCCTTCCACTGAAGTTGGAATTCAAACTATTCAGGCAAATTAGACAAAATTTCGACCAGGCTCAATCTAATCAGCTCAGGCCCCACGTTGGGCACCAATAAATCTGTCACAGTTCAACACCAGCCGGGCAATTAAACTGAATGACAAATGCTCTCTATTAATCCCTCTCCCTGATAAAGAAAGGAGAGGGAATAACGGAGAGATTTATGGGTTGGAAACTAAACTACACAACTTTAATGAAACAGTAATGATAAATAGGAAAAGTTACTAAATATATACAAATATACAGGAAAACTGATACCACATTCCTCCCCCTTTTCCCCCCCGTAACTCTCACGTCACCACCGAGGCTGCAGGGCAGCCCTGGGAAAGTCCAGGCTGGAATCCTGGGGTCAGCAGCAGTCGGGAGCTGGAGGCAGGAACACACAGATTCAGGCTGGCACGGATCAGGACCACAGGCAGACGGACGGATGGAATCCTGAAGCAAACAGGGACAGGCAAAGAAGGGTAAGCAGGAAGAGGTTTGACCCTCGTGATCCCTCAAATTTATACTGAGTATAACGTGTATGGGATGGAATACTCTGTTTGGTCAATTCTGGCCATCTACTTTGTCCGTTCCTCCCCAAAGGAGGGCTGCAGGTGTGACCTCTTTACTCCTTTTCTCCTTCTGAAGGGCAAAATGTTCCTCAGAGCTGAGCAGTGTCCTTGGTTCTGCATACCAGTCTCCAGCTGTAACTATAAACATCGAGTGTTATCAGTCCTAGAAGCAGACACTGAGAAACTTGCTGTTAATTTCAGCAAGTGCAGCTACTTACAAGAAATTTAGCTGAGAGCAAAAATACAAGACAGAAAATTACCTTTATCCTGGCCCAAACCAAGACAATATGCTTAACATCCTAAATGATCATTCCCTCCCTGTGTTTCACCACCACATTCGCCTCCTCTGGAGGTATTTATGGGATTGTTGGCTTTTTTGACACTTGTTTCAGGTCATAATATGGGTAGCTGCCTTTTGCAAACCAGGATTTATTCAAATCCTGTGTTGCAAATAGTGCTTGTGCCCAATCCAGACCAAGGAACAAAGCTGGAAAGATCACTCTCCAGTCTCTCCATTAAAGATTTTCTTATGACTTATGATGCCTCACAACTCTATCCCAAAATCATCTCCTGTTTCACCAGAGACAGTGAAAAGCAACTGATATGCTAAATGGTTTAAAGTTCCAGGCAGGCAGGGCAGGCTAAATCTGGGAGTAAATCAGTATGTCCATTTGATAGAAAGAAAAATACCAAATAATAAAATGGCTTGCCTAGGGGAGGACAATGAAATAAGCCCACATCTTCAAAGGTACAGACTCATGTCTTTAAGAAAGAAGAAGTATTATCCATATTTACAAAAAAAAAAAAAAAAAAAAAAAAAGAGTGGTAAGACTAATGTCAAAGGGCAGGAGAGGTCTAATCCAGTCCTAATGAAAAATGAGTAATGATAGCCACAACAGAAGCATGCTCTCCTACTTTCCTTTTCCATTTACACAGTAAGGATTTCTAAATCAGGCTTACCTCATTCAAGGTGAGCAGGAAATTTGGGAACACATGGATTTTAATAGCACACACTATCAAGTATATAGATCAACCACAGGTGCAAAGAGAGACGTATTTGTGGCTTTGTAGATGAATTAACTAGAAGTTACTTGCCACCTATAGGTGGGGGAAAGGCTACTTAGACAGCCTAGTTAAGAAAAGACACTTCAGCAACCAGACTGATTTCCCATGTACACCTAAGCAGCCATAACAATTTTGCTTCACTAGTGAGGTCCTGACCTTCAGTCCTAGGTTTGCTTTCCCAGAGCATCCTCTGTAACACCAAATTATAATACACGATAACAGAAAGAAACAAGAAAGATCTTAACAGGCCCCAAATGCTTGATGGCTTTCAGGAAATTACATCTCAAATGTAGGTTGCCAGCCTCTGCTTTAAACCATCTATTGGCATTCAACATGCAAAGGCCTGGGTAAATCTCAAAAAACCCAAAACTCAGGGCTCTCAAATATTACTCATATCTCTGAAAAAATCATTAAAGCAAGCAAGGAACAGGTCTATCCTGTCTTTCACAATTAAATTGCATTCTATGTGTGTTCTCAAAGGAGGCAGCAGCGTTATGGATGGTGTCTCCATGTCTCCCGACTGGAGGCCAGAGTGAAGCGCTGATGGCAGTCAGTATGGCCAAGGCTGAGGGATTGTTTCAGAGAGTCCTTGGATCTCCTCTCTGGGGCTCCTCTGTTGTGGCAGCTGGTGGCAAGTTCACCACAGAGCACAATCTTAGGAAGGTAGTGATCCTCCATCCTGGAGATGTGCCCTGCCCAGCATAGCTGTGTCCTCAGTATCATGGGCTCCATACTGGTGACCCCTGCCTGTTCAAGGACAGGAACATTGGTCATGTAGTCAGTCCCCTGGATGTTTCGGATTGTACAGAGGCAGCACTGATGGAAGTGTTTAAGGAGTCGCAGGTGGTGGCGGTCAGTGACCCATGATTCAGACCCATATAAAAGAGTAGACAGTAGAATGGCTCTGTAGACACCAATCTTTGTACTTTTCTTCAGGTGTTTATTGTTCCAGACTCTTTTATGAAGTCTTCTGAATGCTCTGTATGCCTTTGCTAATCTGTTGTCTCTCTCTTTGTCAATCTTGGCGTCTGAGGAAATAATGCATCCCATTATGTCCGGCTGAACTGCCGGACTGACTTAAGCTCTGATTTGCCTGTGGTGATGTGGGGATGAAGGGATTCTTCCTGTGGTGCAGGCTGATAAAGAACTTCTGTCCTCTTCAAGCTGACTTCCATCCCAAAAAGATCTGCAGCCTCTGCAAAGCAGGATGTTATGAACTGCAGAGCTGCTTCTGTGTGAGCAACAAGGGCGGCATCGTCAGCAAAAAGCAACTCTGGGCTGTGGTGATTTAAGGTCTTGGTGTGGGTCTTCAGTCACCTTAGGCTGAATAGGCTCCCATTGGTACCATATCAGATGTAAATGCCATTTTCTTCATCAAGGTCTGCCATGGCCCTTTGGAGCATCGTGCTGAAGAAGATTGTGAATAGAGTGGGTGTGAGAACACAGCCTTGTTTCACACCACTGATTATTGGGAAGGATTCAGAGAGTGCATCGCCATATCTGACGTGGCCCAGCTGATCCTCATGTAGCAGGATGATCATTTTGAGGAACCTGGGGGGACAGCCTAATCATTCCAAGATTTGCCACAGGCCTTTTCTACTCACAGTGTCAAAAGCTTCAGTGAGGTCAATGAATGTCACATAAAGACCTTTGTTCTGTTCCCTACATTTCTCTTGCAGTTGTCTGAGAACAAATACCATGTCTGTGGTACTCCCTCCACGGGCACACCCTTGTCATGGGGGAGGAGCTTGTGTGCCCTTGTGAGGTTGGGAGTTCTGCTGGCAGTGGCATGTGCCTCCAGTAGTGTCTCCCATGCCAGACAGGTCACAACTGAAGGGTCAGACAAAGTGTGTCCATGGGTAGGATGGGCTCGGTAGCCTTCACGCAACCATCCTAGGAGAAGGACAACTCTTAACTCCAAACTTGGGCAGATGGAGCTTGTTTAGCCCTGTAAGGCCATCCATTTAAGAGAAGGATACTCTAACTAAACCTTCAATCTGAGGACTTCACTGTCACTGTCCAAGCTTGCCAGGCTGTGGCAGATGAACCTTAGGAGTAAAGGGTGGTGTCAGTTCCTCACACTCTGCGCCTCACCTGAAAAACCCCCTGTGCAGGCTGGAAGGGTGAACCCACACTTGTAAAGCCCCTGCAGAGACAGGCGAGGGTCAAAGAAGCATGTGAAAGGTGCACTGGAAGCCGCAGACCCAGCCCTGCATGCAGGAGGTGGCTCAGGACTGTGGTCACTCGAGACTGACCCAGGAAATGACAGTCTTGTTTGACAGCATCCTGAGTGACCAAGCAGGCTTTTTCAAGGAGAGCACTGCTTGCTCCACAGGGAGAGGGGCCTAGAAAAGGTGGCCTCACCAAAGCTCATCTCCACCTCCCACCTGGTTGGCTACCCACGGTCAACGCGCATCTTCTGATGCAGTCGAACAAAGACAAAGAGACAAAGGCATACACTTGCCTCTACAGGTGTGTTCAAATTGACACTCACATGTTGGAACATCAGAAGATACAGTGGACAGTGGGCGTCCTGAGCATCGTTCTGATCTAATTGCTCACGAACTGTCATACCTGTGACTACCAATATGTGAAATCCACCTACAAGAATTCCTTCCCACTAGAGCACCTGGCAGTGGAGAAGAACATGCTCAGAAAGTAGTCAGAGAGGGTATTTACCAAGATAGTTGATTACTGAATAAAAGGATATGCAAACAAAACAGAAGCCTTGAAGATTCTGTTCAATAGACCTATTTCACAAAAGTGAGGTAGGTATTCTGGAGGGTAATATTTTGAGCATTTGGAAGGAGAAAAGTCAATCACTGCCATGTATATTTTCCATCCATGTATTTCTTGTATCAGATCATCTAGCCTAGGAAGATTGTATTTACTGCAGAGCTAAGCTAGAGATGGTGAGATTTGTCTGTATCCAAGTCACAGCCCTTTTAAAGAGATTTGAGCATGGCCTCCTGAACATGCAATGCCTCGTGTTTCCTTTGTATATGAATCGGGCAAAAGTCTTCAGGTCACATTAACTGGATTGCAGTCTTCCAGTAATTACCAATAGGCAGCCTGTCCTTTTGTTCATATATGCAGGGAAAAATGGTATTTATCTGTATAACCCCTATGCCACATTTTAAAATTTTGTTACCCATTCAGATTAAATCTTACTGTCACTGTTTCTAGCAGGCGTTGTTGGGAAAGTAGTTATTTCGCTTCTCATGTCTATTGTCTGTGCTAGAGATACAGTTTCCTTGAGTTGCAAATCAGAATTAAAAAAAAAAAATCAGAAATCCATTAGGATTTTACAAAACTATCTAATAGGTGACACAAATAAGACACATTGCTTTAGTAAATGAACAGAAAACAAACAAAGGAAATGCTTATCTTCCTGTTTTAATATATTACTTCACTTTCTCTAATATTTAAAATCTGACCACCTGCAAAAGATTACCAAGAGCCTCTGTGGATTTGCAGGAATGTTTGCAGTACTTGAAGCAAATGAGATACTCCTGCTAGCACACACTACTCTCTGTCATTCGGCGTGCTAGCAGCGAGAGTCAGGGCCATCAGCAGTGCAATTGTTATTATTTGGTAAAGGCTGCTGGTGACTTACGAGTTTCAGAATGCAGCTTCCTCATTTGTTTAATGTCGAGAGATTACAGTTTCCATTTACTATGGTTTTATAACATGCAGGTGGGAAAAATCTCTTTTCCAAAAGCCTGTCACTAACCGGTGCCAACGCTGAAGCATTCCTGCTGGTTTCTTGCAAGTAGACTGTACCTTGCTGTGTTTGGGTACAGCACAAGGTCCAGATCCCTTACCCAATACCTGCACCCAGCCACTGCCACATGCTGGGACACAACACCCATGGACAGGGCCCCCATGCTGGCCATGGGCCACGGCTGGTCAGAGAAGAACCTGGATGAGATTTGGATGTAGTGGGGTGAGCCTCAGGACTGCTGCACTCTCACAGCCCCCTGGCATGGCTCCTGGCCATGTGTCTGCCTGCCTCAGCTTCCCCACTGCTGGGGAAGGGGATAAGTAGATTATTTCCTGATATTAGAGGGGTCTTGCACCAAGGAATTCCAGTGTTCTGAGGAAGGGATCCATCTCTACACTAAGTTTTAAAAAAAAAAAATAGAAGAATTTTATGGACTGCAAAATTGTAGATCTGAGAAGCAACGTATTTGAGGAATGGGCCCCTACATTCTTTCAGCTGGATAAGCTTCTTTCCCCTGGATAAGCCCAGCCTAATGGCACAGCAGCAGGGGTGGCTTCACATGGGTGCCCCCCAGCAATGTTGTACCTCTGTTCCAGTCACCCATGTGGTACCAGCCTCCTGGCTGCCAAAGCTTTAGTCTGGGGATTCAGGCTGAGATGTGTCTTCAATACTACATCTTTATATTGGTTCAGATCAAAACCAGTCTGTTAAGCAGGTTAGCATCCCCAGATCAGTGTACCAGAGGGCAAAGGTGGACAGGCAGTTATGGGGCTCCTCCAGGGAGGATGTCACCCCATGCTGCTTAGCAGCCTTCACTCTATTTACTCTCTCAAGAAGCAAGAGCTGGCAGCACAGTAGTGTCCATGATGTAGCATGAAAGTGGGAAATAGGGTGGAGCACTAACAGGGCTGCTGTTAGTGGAGCCTAAACAGGGAAGGTTAGTAGAATAGGACAAGTTTTAGGCAGAAAAATCCCTGCTCAGTTCACCACAAAGGACGTTCTTTCCTTCTTCATGGGAGGATTGAAATCAGACTCTCCCAGCAGGAAGAAAAGCTCACCACTGGCAGGTAAGGAAAATTCTATGTTAAATGTGTCTGCACAGAGCATTTGTATGTGTAGTGTATGGGAAAGTCATGGAGCAAGCATGATGAGGGGACTTGCAGTCTGACACTGCTCTGCAGACACTGATGGAGCCCAGGTAAGGGGTGTCTGCTTGTGTTTGGTTTGTTGTTTAAACAGACTGTATGATACTGGGATGGTGAGTTTGGGGTTAAATTCAAAAGTTTTCAAAATAATGCTTGAAGCTGAATTCAGAAAAAGAAAACTGAGGTGGAAGGGTTAATGGCAAGGTTGTATGCTTGGTGGCTCTTCCTTTTCAGAACTCATGTTTGCTGTTAATAGTAATGTCACCAATGTGAAATACATGTTCTTAGCACTGTTTTGAAAAATTGACTGCTGTGAGTTCCAGACAGACCACGAATGTGAATATGTAGGCATAAGCATGATGTGGTCAGGGGACTTAGAATCTTTCTTTTGAGATCTGCGTACATTGTCCAGCTTTGCACTATGACAAAATCAGTCGCTGCATGAAATCAGAGTGGTGGAGGGGCCAGCCTGGAAGACCCTGGGTCAGCTTAATGAAAAAGTCTCCACGCTAGAATAGAGGGCCCAAGGCAAAGCAGTCCAATTCCCCAAAAGCCCTAAACTCCAGTGAAACTGTGATCCAGGTGTTGTAGTTGATCTCAACTAAAAACCTCAGATGAAATCTGAGGTTAACCTTAATCACGTTAACATTAAAATATAAATATAGGCTTTCTTTTTTCCCTCCTCATCAGAGCCTAAAGGTGCAGTAACCTTTGTGTAGTTTTCCATAGTTCCCTAAACTAGAGAGTTGCTATTCCATCTCTTCCTTCCAAGCAGAGGGCTGGTGCATAATTCCACAGGGAATTTATGTAGCGTAACCTAGATAGTTATAAAAGGGCAAGGACCTCTTCTGAGTCCCAGACTTATTCATCAGACAATTTTTCCTCTGTAGTTATAAGAGTCAAAAAACATATTCAGATTTCCCAGCATTGACTCAGTCACAAACAAGACTACAGAACACACTAGTCTCACCGAGTGAGAACCAGCATTTCACTTTTAATTTTTAATAATAAATCTTCTTTCCCATTGCTGCTTGTAAGAGCTGTGGAGGCACGAATGCACACACTGATCTTAGCTGTAGGTAAAAGATGAGAGCAAAGCTCAGAGGTTGGTGCAGGGTTTGGTATTCTATCTAACAGCCCTTGTTAGCAGGTGCTAGCCTGGCCTTTTGGGCATGGGTGGTGCCCTTCATTTATTCATGAACTGTATGTTCAGGGAAAACAGAGCCCTGAGATAGGGAAAACAACAAAATATTTTTTGCGTGTGACAGGAGATTAAGAGATCTTCCTCTAATTTTTAGACTTGACAAGGGATAGTTCACTTGCCTTGGAAAAATAATCTTCGTAATTTGAACAATAGTTACACACAACAAAGGAAGAAAGAAAATGTGACTTAATATGCCTTCTTTTTGATCAGTATGAAATGGATAGTCAAGTACACAAAATTCTGCACTGTGTCTTTAATTATATCTCAGATTTATTTTAGGCTTTGTGTTCAAAGATATCCTAAGTCAAAACAGAAAAATCACTTCACCCATCACTGAAATTCAGTCACTTCTGGGATGAGGAACGGCAGTCCACGGGACAGCTAGTACACAGTAACCTTGGCCAAAAACCCAGGTGCAGAAATCTGCTACCACCAAAAGTGCCAAGGGACCTAGCTTTTAAAGACTTTCCCACAGTAAATTAAATGAAAGTAAATTTGTCTGCTTCAGCAAAATGAAATGTTGAATTGACTCCACCAAGCCTCAATCTCTCATTTTAGAGTCTCTGGGCATTTCAAGCATAATGCAGAAAACATCACATTCTTGCACATCCAGCTTCTGGCAATGATAGAAAAGAGTTGCAACCAGTAACCAGGTCAGACTTTGAATTTCTCCAGAAACTGGGCTCTCCAAAACTGCAAGGCAATGGCAGATTCAGAACTTAGGTTTCCACTATGAAATTTGCTCACCCAAACCATATTAGCAGTTAGGAAAATGGAAGATTGCTTTTTCCAGCATCGAGGCTGCAACTCATGTTTATCTGGTACAAGATACCAATACATGTAACAAATATGCCAGTTCATTGCTAGTTCAATGAAATATTATTCACCGCACAAAAAAATCCATATATAAAGTTACTTGGACACTTATGCATGTAAGATTCTTCTGAATAAAAAAGTTATCTTGTTTCAAGAAGTTTGTGATGGGGAAGAAATCTGATACTGACCCTTTGAGCACATTTAGCAGAAGTACAGATAGTGGCCACTGTGACATTATTGGGTTTTCTTACAAACACCAGATTTTTTTCCTTCCAATTCTTCAGGCACTAGAAAGACAAAATTTCATTGGAAAAGCAGATTTAATAAGTGAATAGAGGGTAATTACTATTCTCTTGTAATATTCAAAGGGCAGTTTTGGGTTGTGAGGTAGTCTGTGGGTCATGTGAATTTAATTGTCATATCCAGAGACTTATACCACATTAAGTGTATCCCTAGTGAAACAGCAAAGTTGTAAATCTGTAAGATATATATATATATATATACGCTCTATTTTATGACAGAGCTATGGGAATAGTCCATTACCTATAAAATAAAGAAACAACGTTAAATATGCCAAATCAATTTCCTTATGAAACCAGCAACAAAAATTTAGCCAGTCACTCTAGAGAGTGACTACAGACTCCAACATTCAGCTCAGGTTGCACACAATGTCACACTTTCCACCATTTTAGTTAGTGCTTGCAATGCCTATATACAAAGCAGCAGGTTAAACAAACCATCTTTGATGACATGTCAGTTTAAAATCATCTGTTTATTTTCTTTTCCATAATTATGTGGAAAAAATATTAGTGAATGAATCTAAAATAATCAGAGAGAGGACTGAAAGACTGCCTGTACAAGAAAGCTATGATAACCATCTACTCTGGGAACTTGGGGATATGAAGCTGAAATCTTGACGCACTTGAAGTCAGTGGGGATTCTCTCATTGATATAAATGAGATCAAGGTTTATTCTGCAGCCTCCAGCTCGGCTCTTCTGCTGCTTGCCCATTGCTGACTTTCTGCTCCTTCATCCTGTCCCACTACTGAAAGCAGACAAGTCTCCTATTTTCCATGTCCTGCAACTAAGCTTTCTCCTTGAAAACTTCTTTTTCCCCCTGCTGCCTTTTGGAACTCTTAGACAATCTCCTTTTTGAGTTACGCTTTAAGTAAAAGGAGCTCAGATAGATGACATTACAAAGCAGCTTTCAGATACAACAGCATGCCATTTTTTCAGTATAAGTCCTGAGGTAGGAATCTAAAGTTTGGGGGGGGAGGGGGTTTAGTAGATATTGCTGAAAAGAGAACATTTTCACATTTCTGATATCACCACTTCTACCTATGGAAAGGTATCAGTTACCTGAGGTATCTGAGAGGTGTTTGCTGTAACAGAAGAGAACTTTTAAAAAGAGACTAAAGATAAGGGTGTTACAAAGAAAAAGGGCTGTAGTGGAGTATGAAATCTGGCACACCACTGCAGCCTTAATGAAATATTTTGTCATAAGGCCCTGCACTAAGACCAGAGCTGCAGCCAGGCTTTTCAGCCTTAACCCAGAATTTCCTGACTTTAATGAGTTTAACGCCAGCCTTTAATGTTACTCAAACAAAGCTCTAGGTAACTGAATTGATTTAACAGTGGCCTTCAGCTGCATGGAGAATCTCCACAGCAGGTACTTGAAGGGACTCAGAAGCAGCTCACCTTCACTTATGGAATTCCAAGGCACTTTCTCAAACATGCCTCATGATAATGTGTGAATTCCTGGACTCCAGCAGCAGTCACTTGCACAGAAGGCTGTCCTGACTATGGTTATAATAGTAGAACAGCCCTCTGGTTGTTCTTTCAAGCAAACTGAAAAGTATTTGGGACCCATTGTTTTGCACAAGTAAACAGCAATGCCTTCCTCATATTTTGCATCTCTTCAGTCTTTAATGAACAGAACCAATCTTTCCAAGCCAAACTATTTGAAAAGTAACACCAGTTTACCAAGACTGCATATGCATTGAATAGAGCACCAAATTATACACATTACACAGAACACAGTGAATACATTACAGACATGCAGATCTAGGTCAAAAGGAATTTATTTAACAGTTCTCATTAGAACCTTCCATGCTCCAAAAACCTTTGTTATTAGAGGCAAACCTACATCAAAGTTTTCTCCCTTGTTTCAAGAAACATTCTGCAAACAGAGATAACTGTTCAAATATGACTGTGGTTGAGAAATGGCTTGAACTATAGTGCTACAGATAGTAAGTACTTAAAATTAGCAGCTAGCTATGTTTTTTTTTTTTCTGACAAACTTCTTGTTTCTTCTTCTGCTGGATTTTGTTTTGTTCTAGAGTCTAGTTAAGTATTTTGTGAGCATGAAGCAATATTGCATGCTGTAAGGCCAATTGTGTTTAAAACACAAATCATGATTCACAACTGTAGTGTGGAGATCTGAAGCTGATCTTGAAGCTGATAATTTTTGGCTTTGGCTTCTCACAGCTTGTAGCTGAAAGCATAAGCCTCACTTAAAAAGGGAAGGCTGTCCTCTGCAGACACAAAACAGCTAATTCTGGAACAATTAATTCCTCTAACGCTTTAACTTAGCTCAAGGTACTCTGCATGGCATCTACTCATAAACGGGGTACACATGATCAAATGGGAGCACTTCTAAATCAATACACCTGATTAGCTAAATCCCATAAGAGTGTTCGGCTCTGGCGTGGAGTCCCAGGATAGAATGGCTTGGTTGCTTTTGTAAGTAATGAGAAAGGCAGAGGGAGGGGGTCTTGTCCTCCAGGAAGATGGAAGGAATAAAGGATACCCTTGTAAAATGTTATAAATGTTGCATTTAAATAGAAAAGTCTTAAATTGCAGAGCTGGTCCATGTAATAGAAGGATCAGTAATTTTAAAAGAGTGCCAGAAATGAGCCAATTTCACAAGCTATTTGAAGGATATTTTCATGTAACTTTTGGCCAAAGCAATGTTCCAACAAGTCTGAAAATTGAATCCTAATTAGTTACAACGATCCTTCTGGCTCAAGTTGACTATTATATTGTGCTCCGTGCTCCCAAAGCAGATGAGAACCATCACACCTTGCCAACATATGACAAGGAGAAAGGTAAACTCTCACTGCCATTGCTTTCAAAAGAGTTTAAATCAAGAAAAGAGAGAAAATTACACAAATCTTGAAGAAGAATTGCCATTCTTTCCACATAATAACAGTCATCTGGGATAATATGCCTGTATTTCACTCGTCAAAGCATGCTGTTTACTATTTGGTCTATTAATAGTGAATTTAGTGAACATTAAGAGACATTGAGGCAAAGCACGCATTTTTATGTTATATCAGCTCATTCCCCTACCCCTCAATACACAGGTCTTTACATTCCTTTGTGTATTCTGAAGAGATCTTATACATCTTTTGATATAGGTTAAGCTGACACTGCAGAAATGAACACGACCAATTTAAATCTTTATTAAAAATATAAATGTCTCGAATACTAAAACTGCCTATTCATAAAACAGGGAACTTTTGCTCTTGCACATGCTGAATAGGTTTGAGGGTTGCTCTGGGGACAGGAACATTCTCTGAGTTTTTGAGGGGGTTAGTGTTAACCCGCCCCTCCTTGTGAATTTTTTCTTGTTGTTCTACAAGAAATGAAATGCTAATCTCAGCTCCACCTCTATTGGGTCATCTCCAGGTCAGCAGATTAGAGAAATCAGTGGAAGAATGAAGACAGTCTACTCCAACTGTGGGGCAGGATGACCCAGTTATTAATCAATCTGATGGCAGCATTTGAACAATGACAGTCATCTGTCAGAAAGCAGGAGGTGGCTCCTCATTAACACACCACTCACCTGCCCTGAGCTACAACTCTTTTATAATAATATCTATCATTCACCTCCAAGGTGTTGCTTCTTTCTCTGGCTACATGAAATAACAGACACTATTTTCTGACTCCTCTCTGGTACTTCATTTTCTTGGAGCTTGCTCAACCCACATTGCCCTACTAAAAAAAAAAAAAAAAAAAAAAAAAAAAAAAAAAAAAAAAAAAAATCCTGGAATACCCAAGCCCAACCAGAGAGATCAAAATTACTCTAATTAATTTTCTAAGACACTCAATCCTTCAGATTAGATAAGTAAACTGAGTTTAAAGCACCATTTTACACAATAACATACCACTGTTTTAAATTGGACTCTTTTTTCCAAGTAACAGATCAACCCTTATTTCTGCCAATCTGATTTCACCATGGCTGTCCCAGCAGGTTCCCTCACACCAGCTTTATACTGCCATATACTTTTAAAAATTATTCCATTTTGCTCTGCCAGTTTTCAGTCCCCATGCAGATGTTAAGCCAAAATAATATTTTAAACAAATAATTCTTTCATAAAGTGCTGATTTTGACACACATTTTTGTTATTAGATGCACACACAAGTGGAGGCTAGACACAGGGCTGGTGACTAACCACACACAGATATCTTTGTTGTGCCTAGGAAGAGGCTCACCCCAATTTCCATCAGCCTCCTTGAAAATCTGACCACAAAAGGTATCATTAAAGGGAAGGTAATATACAGAGAACATAAATGAAATCTCACCCCATCAGTTGTAATCCGTAGTATGCAATAGACCAATGAGCTGCAGGGCATCTACTGATTTTTCGTTCCCCTGACTTTGATTCCAGCACTCCAGTTACTCTTCACTCTTTAAAATCTCCTAAAAAAAAATAAATGGGGGGGGACCTATATAGCCTTTCATAAACAAAATCCCTATAGTGTTGGTTATAAGCAGGGTGGATACTATGATTTTCACCCAAAGGTCCTACCCACCCTAGAGCTCAATCTAATTCACTGCTTTTTCACAGCAGCTCCCCATGACCCCTCAGACCATGGTCTTCTGCTCCCTATTCCTGTAACCCCTCCCTGCTTCCATGCATGTTATTTGAGGATGAATTTATACATGGCAGAGATCCTAAAGGTCTGTGGATCATCTGCACTGGAAGCTGCAGCACCTCTCTCGACCCTGAAACTGTTGTGAAGCAGTCCCTGAAATGACACCAAACTCCACAGCAGTCAAGGGAGAGTTCAAGTTTCTCAGCAATAGTAGACTACTACTGATCATATAAACTACAACAATTCCTCAGCATCAACAAAGATCAGAAGTCTTGATTCTAGGAAGAAGCTGACCAGGGCTGATGATGCATCCCAAAAAGCTTGGATAGAAAAAACCATGAGAAACAAATGATGGAATGAACTTCAATCCATAGCAAGCAAGGATTTTGCTGCCATCCTTACACCAGAACCACCACGTTCTTTGCTGGATGAGCTCATAAAAGAGAGATCTATCCCCAGTGTTTTTGGGCCTCCTGTACCAAATCCAGCTGTGAACAAGAGACTTTCCTCACACAGCCAGTCTTCAGTGAACAGACTAAGAAATAAAAAGCAGCATCTGCATAGCTCCTTGTCCATGTGTGTCTGGAGGAGGGCTGTGATATGGCAGCTGGAGAGGAGGAAAGAATCACTGACTCTGAGTGCCCCAAAAAGCACTGAGCCAAACCCCATCCAAACTATGTCTCTCTGCTCAAATGGGCTGTAAACTTAGCAGAGTTACAGGAGTGCTGGTATTTCTGGCCTCCTTTCCACTCCTACAGCAAGGACAGCATCTCTCAGGCTGTCTCAGCTGCTTCCTGTTCCACTTGGGCATTGCCAGCACACCTAAAATGGGAAAAAACCTAGCCTCACTAGTACTTTCAATACACACAGACCCAAACACACACACACAAAACATTTAAAATTTGGGAGGGAAGTTCATTTATTTCTTCTTGCTTTCTTGTTCACAGTATGCATTTTAATTTTACTAGGAGTTGAAAATCATATTTTCATTTTGGTAACAAATCAAGTCATTATTCTCGGTATTACCCTTTTTCTTATCATCAGACACCAGCAAAACAATCAAAAAAACCCAGACCAAAACTTAAAAACACTAAGCAATAAAGAACACAAAAAACCCCAACCAAACATTAAAAAAAAAGCCCAAACCAACCATTTTAGAAAGGCAAGGATCACAGTCTGTCCACCTAAACTCTGTTTGTTTAGGCAATTACACTGCCTGTTACTTATCCATCATGTTCTCCTTTTAGTTAAAGTGCTCTGCAGATGGTTTGATGCTGCTAATGCCTGGTTTTCTGGGAGGAGAGAGGAGAAAGGAAATGTTCCTCCTGAACTCTGACCTCTATGAATGGCTTTCTGGGGAATGCACTCCACTAATTGTCTTCTTTTTGAGCTGCAGTGGATGTAATTGCATATATAAGGCCTGTGTTTTGCTTGCATTACTTTTATACAGCACAGAACAGTGTGTTCACAGTGGTGCATTAAATTAATAATAATGAAAATAGTATCCATCAAGTAATTTCAGTGCTGTTACCACACTGGGATGTAACCACCCTGCACATCCTGTGTGGTTACACCTGGGCTCCACACACCTCTCTGTCATTAGCCCTCCATCCTAGATTGGAGGGTAAGCAGCACTCACCTCACAGTTCCCAGATTTGAGGCTTTCTCTCCATCTGAAAGGGCATTTGGGAGACTCTTTGGTCCTCCCTCCTCTGCTGTACACCAATGTGTGTGCATCCTTGGTACAGCCAGAACAGCAGCTGATCAGAGAGAAGCAATCCAGCCCTCAGCTTCACCCTCCTATCAAGGAGGAAAATACTATCATCCTCTTACAGGCAGACAGTCTTGATATACTTAAGTAATACACCAAGCACTAGCATGTGAATTAGTGTAAAACTAAGGAAAGCAGCCACACTGTTACTGAATCTTCCTCTCACTCCACAGATATGCCTGCAAATCCTCTGGGACAGGCTGGTTCTGCAGAAAGGCCTTAAACTACAGGCTGGCGCTGGTTTTTCCCCTCAAAGCTTTTTCCTCCAAATAATGCCTTTTTACTGGGAAAAAAATAATGCTTCATTTCATTCCTCCTCTTATTCTCATTTCCTCCTTTCTTGAACAAGGCCGCTGTTAACATTAGTTTCAGACTAAAGTGATGTCTCTCATATTTTTGGTTTGGTTTGTTTTTTTTTCTCCCCAGTGAAAACCTCTATAAATAAAATATTCATAAGAGAACATCCACCTTTCTTTTCCAATATTACATTCCTGACTAAAGTTTTTATTTGTGTGACCTTAGATTAAAATCCTACTTTATCTTTTAGTAATTTTGTAGAAGTACATATGTTAATTTTTGTACAAGTGTGCGTTTATTTTTGTACTAGGTACACCTTTTATGATGCACAGATACACATCTAGTCTCTCCCTCTGTACGAATAATATAACAATACATCTCCCTATCATGTTCTTTGTGGTTATATGCATAGAGGTATGTATATGTGCATGTGTATATTCCCCTGTATGTATATATATGTATGCATATATGGAAATATATATATAAATATAATTGCCCAGCCTTCACAAAGAGATGCCAGCAAGTGAATACCTGTCTATTGCTCTGTCAAATGTGACTCGCTGGGAAAGCTATTGGGTTTATAGAAGAGACAAACATTTCAGGCACGCCATTCTGGGGTAATGAAGCATGGCAACAAAATATACCTGTGCAACATTTGATAAAGATGAGCTGACACACCAGTCCAAATAGGTTCTTTTGTGTGTCTGCACGTGTCTACCATCATTGCTTTCATCTTAAAACAGGAAGGTAGCAATAGCAGCAGCAGCTGGCAGGAACCACAAGAGGAAGAGCAGCTCACACAATTAAACGTCATTTACCTCTGGCCTTTATTTCACTTCTCCCTCCCCCTAATTTATTACATGGTTTCTCCATCTCTATGCAAAAAAACCATGGGCTCGATTTTTCTTTCTTTCTCCTGCTCTCTAGCTCTATTTACAGGCAGACTAAACAAGACAATAGGCAAAATCCCATGGCATTTAGCTTTGGATCTTAACTTGAAATGCTTCTTAGTGGGGTTTTTATGGCTTTTATTGTTCTTTGATTAATGTAAAGTAAAATTAAACCCTACAGTTACACATTAGTACATCAGCTAGAAAGAAGGCAAAACCGTGCTGTGTACCTCCCTTTACAGAAAACAGCTTTTGTTGCATTTACTCTTTGGAAAAAGCCTCACCTGGCTCAGGGACCTTTGAAGGGAAGGGAAACATAGACTTCAGCTGCAGTGCTGAGCACTGAAAGCCACCCAAGTTACACCCCTGTCCTGCTCTCATTAGGGGCTGGGGAATAGCCCTTATTAAGGCACAGCTGCCATTGAAGTCACCAGGAATTATCCTGCTTGGTGGAGCCCAGCACACAGGTCTCACAGGCTTTGCCTCAAAGATTATGTTTTCAAGGGGTGTGGTAACTAGAGATAAGCAAATTTTATGGTAGTTGTTCTCTGGATCTGCATCAGTTGTTACCAGGGAGAGATTGCTGCATAAATCTTTGATTCAGGTTAAATTTAAATACACGTTTGCATTGTGTAGAGGTTCTGTACATATGTGTATGCTAGCAAATGCTTGTATTCATCTCAACTGAAAGCTTAATTATGTATAGTATTCTGGCTAACTTGCTCTACTGAAAAGACCAAAGTCCTTCTTTATATGTATTGTATATGGCATATATGGTGTACTTACTTTTTTATTAGATACGCCCTGCACTCTTCTCTCTGCACAAAATCTCGTCCTTACATATGATTTTTCACTCTGCCAGCTGCTAAATTAATTTTCACTCCGCGTTTCCAGCAAATCTTTTCTTTTTCTTCTTCCATGGACGTTTCTAGGCAGAATGCATAACAGTTCAGCTGAAGTAAAACTTTCAGCATTATGTTTTTTGAGTGTAGTTTGAAACCAGACAGAATGATTTTGGTCTTCGTAATCTCTATATTGAAGCAACATGTAACTGAAATGGATTTATTTTTTTTCCCCTAGTAAAACTCCTGCTAAATCTGAAAGATGACGCCTGGATTTGTCATTATGTTTTCCTCAGAGCAGCAGTATTTTTATTATTTACTACTAGTCACTGTGGCTGATAGCAAATGCCTCTTAACATGCCTTTTTCTTTTCAATTTTCATCAGTAGTCAGGGCATGGGAACTTCAATTGCAACCTCTGGTTGTCCCCCACCTCACACCCATTTCAAGAAATCTATTGTATCTTTAGCCAAGTTCACAAGTTAAATGGCACATATGTGGCCTTTCTGTTCATTTTATCTGACACTAAGACAACTCAATTGATGCTCAGCATTAAAAAAAAAATCCTAAAATTACAGAGCATCTCTGCCAAGGGTAAGAATAGGTCAAGAGCCAAAGGAATTTAAGCAAACTGTCTTTTATACACAGGAAGCAGTTAACATATGGAATAAAAGAAAAGGAATAGCAATTGATGAAACATTTGGGAGAAACTTAGATAAACAATCATAAAAAAGATTTAGACAAGTGCTTGGAGTAGCCAAAAAATAAATAAAAGCAGTACAGAGTGTGCAAGTCACTTCATCATCCTTCCATTCTGAAATAACTGAAATAAAATGGCAATAAGCAGATAAACTGCAAAATATCATTATGATTTAGTAGACATTTCTTTCCATCAGAGCCACTGTTTTAATTTTCATTCTTCCAAATTACAAAGTAACAATAAAATATCCTTTTCAATATATGGCAATGAGATCCTTTTAATTGAATTTCAGAAATTAGTTGGTTTGACTGATGGGTAGGTAATGGGGATATACTATTTACAGTGGGAAATGCATTTCCAGAGGAAGGTTTTGAAAAAGCACAGCAAAACAAATATGTATATGCAGAGTTTTGGATGACTTACCAACACAGACTCACACATACAAATATATATATATACATGTAAGTTAACCCAGAGGTGCAACAAACAGTATTTCTGTTTAATTCTAAAAGCCTCTACCAAAGAAAAAAGTTCACAAGCACTTAGACCATTTATTCCAGTAACAGCCAAATGTAAAATCACTATGACCTCATTATAACTCTTATTTTTTCTCACTGTGTATAGAGACTTGGGACTGGGAGGTGGGTTTTTTTTTTTTTCCTGAATGCTAAGCCAAATCTGGCGACTTACAGGCCATCTCATTCTGCCTAAGAGTTAATGTGGAATAGCCTCCATCAGCCATCACGTTTTTGCATTGCAATGGCAAAATTCCAGCTGACTTTAATGGAGCCAGAATTTCACCCCAGGTGCACTGTTACAATTGACTAGGGCCTGATAGATTGATTCCTGAGATGCTCTGGATTCCAGATGTGGATCTCATAAAACTGTAGAGTGTGGTGTGTGAAATGCTGGTTTTTTTAATTGTTTTTTTTTATTTTCCCATTGAATAAATAATAATAATAAAATACAGTCCTAATAAGCAGTTCAATGGAGAACATGTGCTGTCTTTTCTCTCTGTCTTCCAAGAAAAAGCTTCTTCTTTCTCTGCTACTTTTGATCTCACATTTATGTAGCAAGGGAAGGAACAAAACTAAAACTAAAAGCTAAACAAAAGAAGGAAAGAGAAAAAAAAAAAAGAAAGAAAAAAAAAAAAAAAAAAAAAAAGAACAGCCAGTGATCTCAGTGATCTGCATCTGGTTCACAATATATTTGGGGCTGAGTCCATGTGTGCCTGCTGAAATTTTACCAGCAACACCTACAATAGAAAGTCTAATCAGAAACGAACTGTGTTAAGCAATACTGAAAGATACCCTCAAAAACCAGGCAAGCTACAGGACAGTAACAGGAATAGAGCAAAAGAAGCCTCCACCTGCAGGAGGACATTGTGTAACAGTGCCATGGTCTGGTAACTGCAGCGGTAGTGGGTCAAGGGTTGGACTTGATGATCTCTGAGGTCCCTTCCAACCCAGCCAATTCTATTATTCTATGAAATAAAAGGAAAGGAAAGGAGGAAAGATCTCCCACTCTAAAAGAGAGACCTGGAATGTGCACAGTGGCATCATCAAGGCAGGTGTTTCCCATCCTGGGCCCATCTCACAGAAGTGAAGGAGCCCAAGTAGCCACTTGATGTTCCCAAAACTTCATGTTTTCTCACACCTTGATGAAGCACATACGTGCTGCACAGAAGTTAAAAAGAGTCCAGGAGGAATGTGATCCATGTGTGTGAGCAATGGAAAGCTGCTATGTAGGATAAATAAGTCTCCAAACATTTCCTAGCAAGGATGTCATGTCAAAAAGCAGAGGACTGCAACAGAAAACAAGCAAGGCAACCAAAAAGAGGAAACAGTCAAAAGGGAAATGCTTGATTTTTGGGCTAAACAGTACCCAGGGCTGTAGAGCCTACCCCCACTCAAGTCACTGAGCAGCAAAAGAAGGCTGCACATCCTCAAGTGAAATCTCAGAAATTGTTACAGGGGAGTTAGATCTGGTTAAAAGACAGAATGATAAAGAAGAAAGAGGTTTCATGAATTTATATGGAGCACAGATTAAAAACACCATACTCTATTAAAAACCAAAAATATTCTCTATACATGCTATAGAGGCATGACAAAAATAGCTGTAACTATCCCTCTTTTGTGAGCAATATAGTGCTATTTTAAAACTCTCTGAAAAGCACTCTGTAGCCACTGTATTAAAAGATGTCTGGTCTTGTATTCCTCAACAAATGCCCCTATTTACAATTCCTACTGTGGACACACAAAAATATTTTGTGTAAATCTCTGTTTGTGTGGAATTATAAGATGCATCTGCCCATGGAAGGACAAACATGGACAAGGTCAAAGGAAAATATTCTTTAGAATAGCCCTTAAGCAGGCAGAGGAATTAGGCCTGATTTATGAATGTATTTCCACAATTCACTTGAAAATTTGTAATGTCTGTGCAGCCTGGCAAGGAAAAAAAGGTGAGGGTAATGTGAAGGAATGCTTCTATTCCACTTTATTGTAAAATTATCCCATGTTACCTGCTCTAATCCCCTGAAAACAAATTAAATCCTCACTAAGCTGACTTTAAATCAATAGTTTCATTTAAGAATAGTGTGACTTAATAAAAATAAAAAACTAACTGGTCCAGCCAATTTAAGAGGGAAATAAATCATTGCCCAAGGAAAAAAGCAGATTTGACTTGTATATGGGCCACAGTTTTGTTGAGGGGACTAACCTGCTGTCTAAATTAACTCAGGGTATATTACAAATCTCATTAGCCTCATTCAGAAATCTGTTCCACTGTACTGAGAAAGAAGACTGCCAAAAAAAAAAAAAAAACCAAAAAAAAAAAAAAAAAAAAACCACCAAACACAAACCAAAAATCAAAAAACAACCCTGGAGATGTTATGAAATGAAACAATATTTCTGAGAACACTTAGTAAATCATATAAGAAAACACGTCTTTGAATTGCCCTGAAAGATCACCTCACACTCCAGCATCTCCCTGGTCTAACATATTTGGAGAGGATGTTTGTGAAGTAAAAAGGATGCCATATTTGCAGCTAGAGGAAGAACAAAAAGATCTGTGTTAGAAAACAGAGAGAAAAGAGCAGAGCAATGAACAGGCAGGCAAGCTGCCAGATGCTTAATTCATTCACAGAGCAAAACTAGTTAAAATAATAACTGAATAAATTATTTGTAAATGTATAGATTGAATTATCCATGCAATCTTCTCAGCTTGGTGAAGATATTACTTCAGTGTTATTAAGTGTGGATATATTTATCACTAATTTACTTTTTAAATGTTATGAAACTTGCCTAACAAAACTCTTATAGGTTCAGTAGACCAGAATATAAACAGGCCATAATGAAGCATCTTACTCAAATCAGTGCAAGTTATGCACTGCAAGTCACTGACAGCAGGAGAATTTCGTAATCCTGACTGCAGTTCACTTATTCTGAGCATTCCTGGATGAATACCTTCCTCTGTCACATACCACATTTCCAGGCATCCCTTTCAAAACTATCCTTTAAATAATCTGCATAAGGGCACCCCACAAACTGGCAATGAAAGACGGGACCAGCTTCTCCAGCATCTCAGAAAATGCTTCAGCTATGCACCTCTCTTGTAGCCCACTGTGATAATCTGCAGGAGCTGACAAGGTTTCTGGATTTGCCTCAAATACCTTGGATTCAAGGAAAGGATTGTGGTGATTCTGTGAGCTTACAGACCTGGCTTAGAAGAACGAGATTCTCATGAAGTGTTCCTTTACACTTCCCTGATTCCAGCAACACATTCCAAAAGATATTATCTTCATCTTGTTTTCTTCCCTTACAACTTTCATGGATCAATAGGAGTAAATGCTAAAGATTTTGGCGATAAGAAGCCTAAGAAACCATATGATGAATAGGGAAGAAAAATTAGAGGGATGTGAAAAATTATGACAGGGTATAGACTTTAATCTTGGCATTTCCATCAGTGCAGGCTTGCCAATATTGGCAGGTCCAATGTAAAACTACCTTACAGAAATATTTCCATGGAGGAAGAAAAAAAAAATGTATAATGTAAAAATTTATAAAACTGTGAAAGCTGTTCTTCTTCAGTTAGTTGCATTCCTAAGCACAGACATTAACCTAAAAGTAAGAATATTTTTTAAAAATTATAAAAATGCTCAAGAGTGCACAAGTTTGCAAGGAACTTGAAAGAGTTTGACTTGGAGGCTCCAGAGGAAGTGTAGTATATTGCAGAAAGAAAAGCTCCCAACTGCCCTGAACCTGCTTGACAGAATACGATATGATCATGTGCTTAGCAGGTAGTTTGAAATGCAGTTGTCTGCATTTGTATTCCCCAGTAAGTGCTCCTAGGCTCTGCTATCCCCCTCTGATTTTGAGAGATGAGGTCTTAAGGAGAGTTGGATCAAGTAGTTTCTCACAAGATCATCTGCACTGGGCCTTTTTTTCCTTTTTCTTTTGCTTATCATTTTTCTTATCCTTTCTTGATTCCAAGCCTGACTATTTATTTGTTATAGGGATAACCATCTGTGTTAGAGCTAGAATGAAGGATCATTGTACATGTTACATTTGTATTTAATAGACTCCTTGCTAGATAAAAATACAGTATGCTGGTGTACACTGTATCATACTAAAAATACAGAAGTTCATTTTCTTTCTGGCTCTGAATTATTTAATGAGCTTTAGGATGAGCTTCATATTCACAGAGAAGATTTATGGCTACATTCTCCCAAGTGGGAAGGCCTTGACTATACTCTGACCTTTTAATTTCTTAATTTCTATTAATTCCTTTAGAAATGAGTGGTTTCCTTCATGTTAGCCAGGATTCTTCAGGTATCTGAAGAGTACATCTCAAGTTGCCCAAATGATCAGACCTTCCTGTACCCACATAATATTTTCAAAGCATAGTCTCCTTTTGGGCTCTTCACCATCTTTAAAAGTGGGTATAGGGCGCTTGAAAACCTACAATATCAGAAATTCATGTCAGTGATTAAAAACCTCTTCCCCAAAGTGTGGCTCATGACATTTCGGTCTGTCTTTCTGTCTTATTGGTCCTCTGTATTAAAGCTGAACATTCAGCAGAAGGTATCTATTTTGCATTTCTGACCTTCAAAGCTTCAAATTTGCTTGCAGTAACTTGTAACTTACATGTGCAAACTCAAGCCTCCTAAAATGTGAAATGTGGAGAATGTAAATCAGGTCAGAATCATACTGACAAAATGATAGTACTCAGAATGTACTTGTAAGGTTGCACCAAAGGTCCAAACCTTGATGCTGAATTTTGAATATTTGCCCTTTAAATTCTATTATAAGTTTAAGGCAAACCATAGGGCTCCTTAACATTAAGTTTTGACAAATGAATGAATTACTGAGAGAATATAATTCATTGTTTTAACATTCAGGAAGAGTAAGATAATATGTAAAGACAATAGTAAAAATGTATTACAGATGTCATCATTAGGCTGTTACAGAGGGTATTTTCCTGGGGTGTAAAATTCATTTCTTTTTACCTAGCACAGATCCAATCACTGGTTAAAAAGAACTAAATTATTAATAATAATGAACTAGTGAAGTGAATTTACCACATGTCCATGTGATGTATATGCTACACATGGAAAAGAAGCAAATAATCACAATTTAAAAGCAAACTATTGCCAGAACCTCTTCCTTGTCTAAGGGTCTTCTTGTTACTTTTGCTTAAAGATTTTGTTTCAAATTTCCAGGGTCCCCTTATTTGTAAAGAGCATTTGCAACCCAACAGACAATTGTGTGCTTTGTTATTTAAAAAGGTTTATACATCCTAAAGACCCTGGAATCACCCTTTTTTTCTGGATTCACCGTACTGGTCATATTTCAGGGTACACTTGGGTGTATCTATCAGTGCACTGATAAACCAGGTGATTACACTGATTGTTAAGATAAAATAGCTTTGTAAATTAGATTTTGTAATCCATTCACTTTTGCATTTTTATGTCCTTGGCATCTAATACATCATAATATTAGTATTTAATCTGGACAACATAAAGTGCAAGCGCTCATATGTTCCTGATCACCTGGATGATGAGAAGATAGAAATACCCATTTAAATAAAATTACAATTTTCTGAAGAGCTGTGGCACAATCTATGGATGTGTTTAGCTGGTGTAGTCCATGAAGGGATGCTCTCTCTGCAGATGGTCAGCTCAGGGGAAGGTTGTGTAGTGATGACAGAAACCTAAAGACCCATTCCCATGACACATTTTCTTGTGTTACTTCCACATGCCAAATTCAACTGGAGCTATTTTTGTGGAGTGCAAATATCTCCTCCTAAGAGAGATAGATTTGGGAGGCTATGCAAAACTTCCTCCTAGTATGGGTGTTTGGTGTTAAATTGAAATGAGCAAATACTCTGAATGTTTAAGTCTCCCCTTTTCAAGCTTGTTTATGGAACCACAATAAGTATTTAGGCTCTGGACTTCTTTATGCCACCATTTTCCTCATGGTTGCCTATCATGTAACTGACTATATGCAGAAAAATACCAAGAGACCAAACAAAGAACTATAAATCTCTCTTGTTCTTGGTAATCTTATGCATTCCTGGCTCCCAGCTGATCTATCAAGAGGTCATTTGGTTGAAAGCCAACTTGCCAGATCTCCCTCCCTTGTCACTGTTTTAATTTCCTCTTTTGCTTGCTTTATTCTCAGTACTAGTATATTAAAAAAAAAAAAAAAAAAAAAAAAAAAAAAAAAAAAAAAAGCATTTGCATCTTGACAAGGAATTGTGTTTTAAATAAGACATTCTTGGGCAACAACAAAAAATACCCTCTCTCTCTGAGGATGTGTCTTGACAACTTGTTTTTAGTGCTTGGGAACACATAATACTTTGTTCGCTTCTGCACATGCAGAGATACTTTTAGACAACAGTTTAATAATACCCCAAGGAAAAAAAAATGAAAGTAAGGGATCACAAATCATTGGCTTCTTATCCCAAGTCTTCATACTTAATGTAGACAGCAGTTTTGTCCCTATGTGATGGCAGAAGTATTTTAAATATACACAAAATCTCATGTCTTGGAGATTTCCTTGTACATAGTCTGACTCGCAGGGAATCAGACACAGGATGAAGAGCAGCAGTCTTCCAGCTTTGCAAAGGACAAAATTCATGCCTGGACAGTTTTCTTTTAGTTTTTATAAGTGAGAAGCACATCCAGGCCTTGATTGCTCAAACAGTCTGGTTTTAGCTCTCTCGTCTTTGGTCTCTTTCCCAAGTTGGCTGTTGACAGGCTATGGGGTATTACACACTGGTTTTAATCTTCAGGAAACATAAAGCATACTTAGCTGGCTCAAAATACCAGCTCTCCCATACCACAGGAGAGGAAAGATGAGGATTATGGGAAAGGCCAAAGCACAGAGGGGTGCGTGAGAGTGCACAATATTGCGTATAACCCCAGCCACTGCCATGCTCCCACTGAAGCTGAGACATCTAAAATTACTTGACCAATGTCTCAGCTGTTTGAATCTAGGCCAGGAGCTGTTTGGTCTCTACAAATACCTAAAAAGATAAGAAAAAGGCAGCATATCCTTTTCTCTTCCTCTGTTCGACCACAAGTATTTCCATTTACAAGCAGTTGGCACATTCAATTTGATATCATGTTTCCTACTTACCTGTAATGTATCTGGAACTCAAAACAGCCCTTCAGGCAGAAAAAGGGAAAACTTTTCTGCAGATGATGTCACTTTCCTCTCTACTCTCTCAGCTTTTGGTGCTGCTGTTGTTCTTTGTAGTAAAAGGATGGCAATATTCTGATTTGCTCACATTTAAACCCAAATTCGGGTAATGTGAGTTGAATCCCATCCCAGATTCTGCAGCTTGAGCCCCTTTCTGGGGTTCACCTCTCTCCAGCCAACTGTGCCCAAGCTGGGGGTCGGTACCACCACCAGCCCAGCAAAAATCACTGTCGCCTCCTTTGACAAGTTCACAGAACAGGAGCTCTTTAGTAAGTTACTTTGGAAATTCCCTGTATCTAGGCCAGACTTCAACAGAGGAAATGCCTGTGGATATTTGCATCATCACAACACACTGCAACATAATCCAGCAACTGGACCAGCATTTCTTTAATTAGACTGGAGTAATCCTGGCTCCCCCAGAACCCGTGTTCTTTCTCCCTCAGCAGCTCAACAGGTGAAGAGCAACCTCACGGATCAAATTATGGCTCTGTCTTCCTGTTATCTGATAGCTTTGGGAGGGAGTGGAGGAGAAGGGATGTCAGTGGTTTATGTCCTGAAAGAAAAAAAGCCAGAAGAAAAGAGTTCTGTGGTAGAGGCAGAGAGCTGTCAGATCAGCTACAGGAAAAACAGGATTCCCTACCTTCAGCCAGCAAACACACTTTCAGATTTTTTTTACCCTACTGCCTTTATGTTACAGTATTATTACTCTTTATAGTTTAATAAGTTTTCCCACTGTTGTGACATGTGACAGCAGCGCCTGTGTTGGTGAATGAAGCAAAGTGGGAACAATGCCTTGTTGTCTGTAACAAATACCTGTCAATTCCAGATTGGCAATTTCTACTTAATCTAATTTACAAAAGGAAAGGTAAAACACCCTTTCCTAGAGTATTATGAAAAGAAATAATGAAACATTTGATATATGGTTTTACAATTAGAACAAAACCTAAACCTTTAGCTTAACCAGCATAAAAGAAAATAATATAATGAAAAAAATTAAACATGTGACCTGATTGACAGTTGATGCAGAAAAAAATGGAAAGTTATACATCTGTGTATATATACTTATCTGTAATACAAATGTAGTCATCTGGAAACTGAGTGAAAATCTTCCTCTATCTCTTCCAGGCTGACCTTGATGTGCCACGAACCACTCTGAAGGCCGTGATCAGCAGGTGATGAAAGTGGCTTTGGCTGTAAGGACCAACCCGTTACTGATTCACTTGCTCAGTGAACACAAGGCCATGTGTTTTTTATCAGTGCAAGTGGTATGTTTATAGGATTTAGTGGAGCAGAGCTCAGGCTCTCCTAGAAAGGGCTGGGTGTGCTTCAGAATGGGAGCCCTTCACCCTTTCCCTCCTTTTCTCCTCTTTTAGGAATTTAATAATGAACTTTGGCTTTCTCGCTCTGCTGGCCATCCTCAACTAAACCCAAAGAGTGTGGAAATGTAGTGGAAAAAACACTAAGTTTCTTCCTTCAAATTCTCTGTCCCAGCATGTATGGTGGCATGCAGAAGGATGCCCTGAAAAAGACAGCCAGCCCCCTCCCCTGCTGCCATATATGCTCCATCACGTGAGCCACAGCAGCTCCAGCCTCTGCAGGAGCTCAGTGCATCCAATGGAAACGTCAGGAAGAGGCCATGTTCACTGGGATGCGGGCAGACAGAAGGCAAGTTTCAAGAACACGTTCCCTTAAACACATTGCTTCCCTATTTTCTGCCTTCAGCAACTGAGAAAATGGGAATTCATTAATGTTATTCTAGACAAAGAGCGGCAGAGAAATCTAACTTAAAAAAAAAAATAAAATAAAAAAAAAGCTTCTATTTTTAAATTGAGAGCGGCCGATTACAAAAGCCATAAACACTTTAATCATTTCTCTGAACATGTGGAAATACATACATTGTGAACCTTTTTCATAGGAAATGCTGAAATCCTTTCCTTAATGGCACATTTTCTTAATGGCTTTACAGTTTCTCAGTTCATTTCAAAGGGCTGTTATTTGTTATGTGGACATAAGTTTAGATTATGTTTTAGAATGCTGAGAGATGTTTGAAAGAATTATCTGGTATATGGTGGAAGCACTTTTGCGTTGCCTTCTGTTGTTGCTTTGAAATATATGGGGGTGGGAATAAGGGTGGAGGGAGGGTGAAATGCCTGTGAGCTAAATATTCCCCATAAAAATGAGAGGTCAAATCCTGTCCCCAGTCAAATCAGGAACATACCTTGCATTTATTCAACTGCCAGATTTTATCCAGGTATTTTACTTTATGAAGTACTAAAGTAAAAATAAAGTTTATAAAAAAGGATGTCTTTATTATTTGCTATGAGATATTTTTACCTTATGCTATGATTCTTTGATCTTCAGGGTGTATAATGATAGTATGTGGAAGTCTGAAAGAAAAAAAAAAAAGAACAGAAATGTGTTGTATAAAAAGGAGTCATGAAAGGGCCATTGCAGAGGATGAAATCAGAAAATTAGAAAACATTGATAATTTCTGGAAACAGAATACTCTTTGTAAAAGATGAAATGCGGGTTACATGAGTGTCTCAGAATGATGTGGAAGTCTTGGATGAAATCCCAGTCCTGTTAAATGCAAAAAGAATTTTTCACTGAAACAAAACCAAGTTTTCACTTGCCCCTCACTTTAAAAGCATGTGGAGGCCCAGTGGAATTTCTTCTTTAGAAACAAATCTTCTCTGGTTTAGACATTTGCTCTCTCCTTTTCTACCTTGCACTCCTCTTCCATGTCTGCCAGAGCTCCAAGCTTGAACTCCTTCACTATTCAAGTATCTCACACAAGGGATTCTCCCCTAAGTCAGAGACTGCAGTCCTTCTCCAAATGCCTAATTTATATAATTTGCATTGAATAACTACCAACACCCCTCTACCATTTGTAAGAGGCCTTTTCCACTGACTCTGAAAGCATTTCTACAAACTTGGAAAAGCTTGAATGAAACTTTTGAAGGCCCAGCAAATGACCCCCCATTATAATCTTCTTGTCCAAATTCAAGTCTTGCTGGAAACACCAGAGGCTTTAGACATCTTCTAAAAGGAAAAAAGTACAAAATAAAATAAAAATAAATGGCAGATCTTATTGGAAGATAGATGTTTAACCCAGCCTTGGTGTCTGGATTTGCTCTTATTGCTAACAGATTGCCACACAGTGATGGTGTGAGGTGAGAGCTGAAGCTTCCTCAGAAGCCCAGCCCCTGGCCTAAAACAGGTATCACTTGCTCTGGACCCTTCCTTCCTCAGGGAGTGTTTCACCAGTCCCTTTTCTGATTTCCATTGCACTGAAAGGAGGAAAGATGCAATTCTCTGAATACTAAATGTCTGGAGTTCTCAGCCCTTTAAACATAACCTCCATATGCTCTGCCACAGATATGTTGCTTGTGCTTGTTGACAGAATGGGATTCTCTGGGTCAGTGCTCTGTTCTCTTCTACCACAAATCCAAATTCTGCACTTCTGAAATGACAAAGCAAATTTGACATCACCTGTGGAAGTCCTCCTCTGAGGAGTCACTGCTCAGTCCAAACCACGGTGGGTGGAGTTCAGCTGATGTGGACACAGACCAGTGGAAAGTTTTTTTTTTCTCTACTGCAGCTAATTTCACAAGCAAGGAAGATTTCTTTGCTGAAACATTAAAGCCTGTAGCTCTCATTTTCCCCCCTCACCCCCTCACCCACACATACATGCACACGAGACGTTCACCTGGTATAGGGGGGAGGGCTACAGAGTACTCTACACTTGGTTGTAATGTGGAACAATATTACTTTTTTTTTTTTTTTTTTTTTTTTTATGGAAGTGTCACATTATCTATTCTGCTTTCAAACTGTAGTTCTTGCAGTACTGATTCTAACAAAGATGCAAATCTCCTCTCCATCTGCATCACGGACTGTTGCTTGCCACATGCAGGCTTGCCACATGCCCAGTCAGCTCAATTACAGTGTTGACAGGGCAAACATTATCTCAAAGTTTTTGGTTAATTTATATAATTTGTAGATTAATCTGTGGTTTACACATTGCATAAAATTGTTGGAATGTTCTCACTTATTGGAGGAGAGCAGATAAATTCACCAAATGTCACCCTCTAAAGAACATATTCAAACAATGATGTTGTTCTATGCCTGTGGGGAAGAAGATTGAGCCTGGCAGCCAGATGTCCACCATGGTTTATACCCAGAGTAAGAAAAGGTCTGCGTGTGTGTGTGTGTGTATGTATGTGTGTGAGAGAGAAAGAGAGACAGAGAATCCTGGAAAGGAAAACTTCTTTCTATTTTTTAACAATTAAATTCAATGTTGAGAATCTTTCTTATTCACGTTGAATAAAACTCACTTAGAACATTTTGACTCCTCCTTCCACATTTAGCACATCCTATTTTTAAATCTCTGGCTGTATTGCACAGTATTTAATTAAAATTTCAATCCAGTGCCTTGTCTTAGCTGTTTGCAACAAACTGGGAGGTCTGCAATATTACATGTTGTAGTTCTTCTCTGCAAATTCAAAGTTGAACATTTCATCTGTGGGTTGCACGTCTTAACAACCATAACTAGTGAAACAGGCACTACTTCAAAACAACAATTTAAATGGTGTCTGAAGAGCCAGAAGTTTCTTCCTAGGCATTCAGATAGCCTAGGGATCTTTGTGAAGAGATCAGCTGGAGAAGCATGCATGTGGCTCCTGGAGATATTACAAAGATCTCTCAACAGAGATTTGATGGATATCATTTGGTAGAGGAGGTAGTCCACCAGAAGTGTGTGTGGAAAGATCCTCGTGCTTTTCTCTCCTAGGAAATCCATACTTGTCATACTTTGGTGCAGGAAAGCTTGTTCAAGGTAGTAGTGTTTAATGTGAACACTAATGCCCATGCTCATTCTGCCTGTTGAAGCTGAGGAGAACATTTGGCATCTTCCAGAAAATTAACAGCATGACTGCTTCCAGCAGATTCAACAAATTCCTGCCTGTGGAAGGAAGAAAGGTGGAAGGAGCTTCATGCAAAACCAAAATGGGAACCAGTCACAGAGTAAGAGGAAAGCAGTGATTGGACTCTAAGGAGAACCTTTAGCTCTGTAGCTTCTGTGGACATCTACAAACACTGTGCACAGCCCAGAAACATCTTTATTAATACACAAGAGGAGAACACAGAGCTCCCCATGTCCAAGAAATCTACACAGCCATCAATAAGATTGGATAGCTTTATTGTTTTCATTAACCAGTGTCAGATTTTAATACCAGCTGAGGCACATGTAAAGAAAGGATTGGCTTGCTTGAGGTATAGTGCTCATGTGATTAGCCTTTCCACCCATCTCAGCTCCTGTTGCCATATATACTGAAATGGCTTTCTTATAGTACTGACCAGATGCCACAAAACCTGTAATTTATTTCTTCTTCCAAATGTCTGTAAGAGGTAGAGAAGTGCCATTACATCCATTTCACAAAAAACAAAACTAACACCAAAAAAACCATCAACAACAAAAAAGAAACACTGAGAAATTGAACAGACAGAGTCATCCTGGAAATTCACCCCGGATGAAAGAGAGTGCTATTGTTTCTCTTAACAGACTGGTCAAGCCTTTTTATTCTTGACACCTGTATGTGATTTGCTAATATTCCCTTAAAACAGCCTTCCCTCCCACCAGTTTGTGAGCATGCTGGGAGGCCCTTCCATTTGAAGGTTTCAGGTCACATTTAACCTAAATCCGTCTCTTTGCAATCAGACAGGGAAACACCTGTCAGTTTTGGGGAGCACATTTTAGCTTTAGGAGTTAAGGGACACTGAATATGGAGAAAAGAACAAAAGAACATCTGCTGCTGCTCACCCCAGGGCAGGAGATCAAAGATCACCCTTTTTCAAAGGTGGTCAACCTGTCCAGGAACATAAAACAAAATAAAAGTGCAACCTTGATTGATAAATAGATTTTATTACTCCATAGACCTCTAACATCAGAGTAAAATATTTATTTATATTTCTCTATATGTTATCATATACCACTTCTCCCCTCCCCCAGCGCTTGTCTTTTGATTTCAGCTTGCTTAGCATTCTTTTTCATTATTGTATTCCCTGAACTTTGGATTCTGGTTTATGTTCAGGTTCTTGTTTTACTAGAAGTGCAACATCCTGGTGGAATTAAAATCCAAATTGGATTTAGAGCACTGCTTAATTTGAGCTCCACTGTCCCAGATGTTGGTTAGGTGCTGTGAACACTGCAAAATCCAATCAGGTTTCTCACCTAAAAAAGATCCATTAATATAATGCTAGAATGAGATGTGCTGAGAGCCAATTGAAGCCATAAGAAATCCGAGCAAAGGTTGCCAAAGTGCTTTTTCTCCTCTCAGTTCCCACCCTCTCCCTGGGCTTTAGGTACTGCAGCACATGTGGAAGGCCCCTATAACACTGGGAAATGCTATACGGTTGTGATTTTGTAGAAGAAAACAAATAGCTTTACCTCCTCTAATATTTAATCCAGATTTGTAGTTTCCCAGCGCTCCGCTGTAAAATCACCCCGTGTGGCGGGGTCCTTCGGCAGCACGGCAGCGCCAAGTCTCAAGGTGGCTGAGCTGAGGGTTATGTTTCAATTTGGCAGTGTAACACCGTTTCCATAGACAAATTAACATTGTTTCATTTCATTTTGACACCATAATGTCTTTTCCATAGACCTGCACTGACATTGTCGTGAAATCATTGCATCCCAATCAAGCGAATGGGAAATTAGCACCGTGACACAAAACATACTGAGAAAGTAACTACAGCTTAGTTTATTTATCAAACTGAAATACCTCAGCCACCTTCAAATGCATTTTCTGAAGCACCAGAAGAGCTAAGTGCAGGAATCAACACTAACAAAACATACGCCATAATATGTTGCATCCATTCAAGATCTAGCAAAGCTTCGAAAAACGAATGGTCCTTACTTCAGGCTTTGCAGGTTAGAGCTCATGCCCTCCCTGCCTCCTCCCTTCCTCCCTCCCTCTCCCAGCATTTCTCTTTGGAGCCTGCATATGAGCTGAAGGTTTGTAATTCCAGGGGATCCACATGCCTTCTGAGTTCCCCCAGCTGCTTATCATGCTCGGTGCAGCGGGTGCTGGGGAATGTTGTTGTTGTTAGTATTTTGATCAGACAGCAATTCGAAATCATCTTGGGGTTTCCAGGGTTTGAGCTCGAGACCCTCAGCATAAATGCTACCATTAGAATTAAATTTAAAACCACAAAAATCTCTGTTTATAGGACAAATGTTCTGTTTACTGTAACACAGTCAATAAGTAAAAACAAACAAACAAACAAACAGATAGGCAAAACCAAAAAAACAACTCAGTAGTCCAAATCATGGGTTCCTTAAATGTTTTGCTCTCAGACCCCATCTTAACAACAGAAAACACATTTATGTCCAAGCCTAAGCATATTAAAGGGGTCACATATACAATATTCCCTTAAGCCAGTCATATGCTACCTACCTACATAACAATTCCCATTTCTCTTCATCCTACCCATACTTCCATACTCATACATGGACTAAAAGTAAGTTGAGGCTGCACAGCCAGCAGTCAAAAATGTCCAATTTTGCCTCTCTCACATATATCACATACCAATAATCCATTCCTGGTATTTATCACCTTTTTCTGTTTTGCCAGCCTGCTCTCTTCTTGTTGCAGCTCCCAGCCCTCTCTGCCCTCCCCAGTGCCTTAGTGCTTCCCCTGATTCTGTCCTGCAACTTCATCTTGTTCCCACATCCCATGTCTCTTCTGCCTCCTGTCACCTCCCTCCTCACCTTTTCAGGAAGATACACTGCAGGAAGAAGGGACAAATCTTTTCATTCTCTATCCTGTGACTGAAACATAGCTGTAGCAACCACAGGTTATACTCACAGGTGTGTTACTATACCTATAGCATCCTCAAGCAACTAAAGAGATATCCTGCTCTGCAAGAACTAGGCCAGATTCTGCTGCCAAACTTTACTGTGTCTCTGCTAAATGTAGGTAAGAATAAGATTTTTATGGAGAATTACAGCCCAATGAAACACATGCAGATTTTCATATGGGTTTTAAAATGTAAGAGTCCACTTGATCTGTAGCTGAACTATTTTTTCACTTTTCTTTTCTAAAAAATCTAGTCTGAGATACAAACTTGTTTTTAGAAATATTCCATCCAGAATGTTAAATCTTAGGAACTGAGAGCACATTAAAATAATGTAAACATATTTAGCAGCCTTAACCGTAGCCTTATAACTAAACCACAAAAACAACAGCCCTACAGAGAGTGTTTCTACAGGATAACTGCACACATGTCCGTGGACATGCTTCACCTAGAAATCGGATTATCCCAGTCAGTAATGGGACAGCAAACTCTACAAGTCTCACTAGAGGAAGAGTGTTTTCATTGGCACCACAAATATATGGACCGGAATGAAAAAGAACTGATGACAACATAAGGCTCAGAGCCAGGAAAGTAAAAACCAGTTTGAATGCAGAGATGAAAGTAGTTGGGCTTATACATAGAGAATGTCTAACACATACGTATCATGTACCTAAGACTTAAATATACAATGAAGCTAAGCAGCTCAAGACAGTGCAAGCACACCCAGATTCACCTTGCAGCTCTGGATTCAACACCTCACGAAAGCCTTTCCCCTATGTCCCCCAGCCTGCAGGTATTTCTAGCAAGAGAATTCAGAGTCTGTGATCTGGACTTTGCTGAGCTTCCATATTGACATGCACAACCAGTCCATTCCATCTGAGAGAAGAAGTATCCCTGCTGCCCCTGGCCTCAGGGCACCTCTTCTGTGACACTGTTAGCTGATAGCACGAAGTGATAAAGAATGGGTTTTTCTTTGCCACAACCATACATCTTGGGGGCTTTGAATCCAAAACATCTACATCACTACTAAAACTTTGTGATTACCATGTCTGTCTTCAGGACTTCCTCCCTCAGGTAAGGAGAAGGTAGCACTCCTAAAACTGATGGTGATTTACATCTTGTGTATCACCTCACACCTTGCATACATTTTGAGCTGAAGGCATCACAAGGATCTGTTGAGGTGTCAGCTTATTTAACATGTATTCAGTCCCTCCCCATGAACCCCAGCCAACACAATATACCTGAACAGGGTTCAGCAAAGCTGGTACCTGAGTGGAACTGTGCCATAATTCTCTCCCTGCAGCCTGGTCAAAGGCACTTTTGCTTATTTGTACTAGTGGAAAGAGAAGGAAGAACCACAAAATGCGGGCAAAAGAGGTAAAATAAAGGAATAATTTATTTCCATATTCAACAACACAGCAATTGAATTTCACTCCTACCACCTCAATCTGCTCTTTACATTGCATGTGTAGGAAATGAATAAGATTAAAGCAAATTCATTGTTTTAAAAATCAGCTAGGCACCGCAATTAATTTCCAGTGTCTTTTCCTCTTTGATGTGCTCATATAGTTTCTACTTGCACTATTCAAGAATCTCAGACATTCGTGAAAGAGCAGCTGGGCCAAGTCACCTGTCACTTCACTCTCTCTCACACTGTCCTGACAGCATGAAGCAGATGCACTCTAGTGGGTATCACCCTCTGGAAGATTTCCCTTGCCTGATGGAAACCCTCTGTTGTCATCAGGCTGTTGGCCAAAGCACTGAGTTGGGAGGTGTTTGCCTCTTCCCAGCTGGCATCAAATTACTGTAGCAGCCTCTCGGGTCTTCTAGAATTAGTAGGATTTCAGGATTAAATTCCCATCCTCTTTATAACAACTGTATCCAGAATCACATTTCTTTTATCTATCCCACCCTAGAGTGAGTGCTTGGATGGATGTCACACTGTGGAGATTCACCTATCCCAAATGCCAACTCCAGGTTCATGGTGCTCTCTGTGGGCCTGGGAGCACCTCACTGAGCAGCCCCATCCCAAAAAACTGTGTATGTTCCCATCCAAGCAGGCAACCTCTGACCCTGTGGTACCATATTTGCACCCTCAATTGCTTTTTCAGCAAGAACCATGGTCTATAATGCTCTGTGGATTATTTTACCCCTTTGCAGTCTTTTTATACGGCTCTAAGTGGACAAAATAAGGGGTACAAATCATGCTTTCAGATCTTGCCCCAGATGCCATAAACCAGTTTGTTCAAAGTATTCGGTGGTGAGGTCACTAATTAGAACTAGTTAGAAGTAAAAAACTATAATTCCCAGTTTCTCTATTCTGTTACCTTAGAAGAATAACTTTTACTTGTATTATATTCTAACCCTTTTGCAGGAAGAATGCACCACAAAAATCCAGTCTGGCTTTTATGATCATTTTAAATTGCCTTTCCAGCATTTTTTAGTCTCAAGTTTATGCTTATTCAAATTCTAGTTAGTTTGTTTATCAAAATCCTATGTGGAAAATATGTTAACTGGCAGAGAAGCCTTTTTTTTTTTTTTTTTTTTTCCTTTTTTTTCTTTTTTTTTCCCCACTTTTTTTTTTTTTCTTTTTCTTTTTTTTTTCCTTTTTTCCTTCTGTGTCACCTTGCTCAAGCTGGATTCCTTAAAGAGGGAGCTGTAGTTTATTTTCAGGATACCTAGCAGCCCTCAGCTTCCTCAGGTATCCGATGCAAACCAAGAAATGTGCCCAGCTGACATCCTCCCTGGCTCAAGCTGATTCATGGGCTGAAACCACAGCTGTGATAAGTGCACTGAAAAGATTACTAATGAGGAAGCTGCTCAGAACAAGGCTGTAAGTGATGATCTTGGTTTTGCTTTAAAAAAGCTAACAATACAAGGTTGTTCTGCTGGTACAACTCCTCCAAAAAGAGGTGCTTGTCTGCTATTTAGAATTTGCCTTGTTATTGTTATTGTTTGGCTGGTAGCTTGGATGAGGAGGGACAAGAGAAAGGGAGAGAGAGAAGAGCTGAAAACAAACTTGGGAATCATTTCAAGGCCTGAGATGTGAACAGCTTTGCTGAGCGATATCTTGGAACCGTACAAGGTAAACACAGTCTAAATCACCTGCTTTGGGAAGATAAGTACAGCAGGTTCTCTAAGCTAAATGTACACCACTGAAATTTGATTGAAAACTTTGCGATGTGAAGACTGAAAATCACAAGAAGGAGGCAGGCAGCATTTAATCTCCTGTTGGATGACAATTCAAGATAGACTGATAGAGATACCTGCTGCCTGATAAACCAGTCAATATTGTAGATGGTAGATACATGCAGGAAACAGACATTGTGAAGGAAAAAAAATCCTCACTATTTTTATATTTTCAGCCTCTTCTCAGCTCCTTGGTAAGTTACTTGAGACTTGTATTTTCCTTTGTTAACTTACTGCATTTCAGATGCTGCAGGAACCCAAATTTCTTTCAAAGGGCATATTTTTTAAGGTATACAAAAGATATGGACAGAATCCAAGAAATTATAAGTGCCTGGAAATCACAGCACAATAGAAATCAAAGGCAACAGAACCTACCACGTTTCTCTATTAATTTTTTTTCTTTCCTATTATGGAAAAACTATTTGCCAGCTAACATGTCACAAGCCTAATGGTGGTGTTTTGTGCAAGCAGTGGGTCTTTCAAACAAGTGTACCTGGCTGTAAGACCAAAGGGGCAAAAAATAGCAAAAAGAGGAAAAAAAAAAAAGACAAAGTTTGAAAAAGCATGAGAAAGTCACAGACGAGCAGAAAGCACTATTTACACTTCTCTTTGAAAGCACTTGGATAAGTTGGTGCAAATGTATTCTCACCACAACACTTCAGTTTTTGTGTGCACCTATCCTTTGTGTTATGTTTATTACTAGAGCTAAGGCAGCAGGCTTTCTACAGCTCTCTGCTGCTGCTGTCTTACCATGATTTTCCTATCTTTTAATTAAAAATATATTTCACAGCCAAGCCAAATGTTTTACAATAACAAGAAGGAAACGCAGAGAAACAGCAAGGAAAACTTTTGACCTGTTGTGGACCGAACATACTTCTTCTTGCCATGCAATGAGACTAAATCATCTCATGTGTTGCTGATGGACATTCATCATTATTTCTTCCCAAACCGAAGGCATATTTCATTTTCCTGAAGCCTGGATTTTCTCCAAGTTCTGCAGGAAAATGTTGCTGCCATTGGAGCTTGTTGCTGTATGTCACCACCTGCTGGCAAATACCAGTTGAGGGTTTCTGTCTTGATCGTGCAGCTGAAATTGCGTAGACAAGGACTTTCATCTTCCTTGATAGAGACAGATAGGTGGCCACAAACAGAACATATGTTATTTAAACAGATTTTTGGTCTTGAATGCATATATTCAGACCAAGGCTGTTTGTATAACACGCAATCTGGATCCTGCAAATCATTACTCAGGGAGCTAGTTCTTAATAAAGGAGAAAAGAAGCAATTGTATAGAAAAGGTTATCAGTGTGAGAAAATGCTCATGGACTCCCCTAGTCCACACACCTGGGTTTGCTTGAAAAAAGATCTAAAAAAATTTAAAATCTGTGGTACAGGCCGCTGCAAGATTTAATAAAAAATTATGTAGAGAGAGAAGTCACAATAATATCTTAGAAAGAATCTCAGATTTAAAGTCCCTGTTCAAAGTTATTTATGTCACAGGTTTAATGATGATAGTTTGGCCTGTTCTCTTAATCTTTTTTTCACAGATATTTTTAGAAATCAGCCTTTTGAATGTGAAAGCCTATTTTGAAGCACCTAATATTTATTCTATCTACCCTAATAAGTAAACATGCATTGCAGTGTGGGCACTAATGCTGATAATTCATATCATTTATCTGATAGATCAGGAGCCATTACAGCCTGTTGTGTAAATTCATATTTTGGCACTCTTTAAAAAGTGGATTATTATTGACCCAATAGACCGTAACAGCTCCAAAGAAGCCATTACTGTCTATTGTGTAAATCCTTCATGGCTCATGTTTTATTGACCCTTTGGAGCCATCATGGTCTGTCTTGTCAATCCGGATGCCATGCACTCATATTAAGGCCGCCTGCGTAATATCCGTACCAAGCGGTAGTCGCATTATTGATGCACGCCCCTACAAAATTACATTTTGAGTCACATTGCCCAGCTGGTTTTTCCTCCAGTTCCAAAACACCCATTGTTCTGGTTCGCATCCTGAACTCAAGGTGAGGTGTTACAAAAATTGTGTGAAGATAATGAAGCCATTGCTCTTTTTTTTTTTTTTTTTTTTTTTTCCCTGTAAAAAAATAGTAATAGTGAAAATCAGGCTTCCCTTCACCTGGAAGAACACAGAAAAGGTTGTGGGTGGTCAGACCACCATGGCACTTCTCTGTGGCATCCTCTCCCAGCCATACAGGTATAGGATGAGTTGCATAATGGAAATGTCCTATCCTCCCTTTGTGGCCCCCATCCAAGTGTTGTCCCTTGTTGGACGGTATAGTGATCAGTTTGCCTTTGCAGGAGGAAGGATGAGCAAGGTTCTCTGTGATAAGAGGCCCAACCTGCACAGGGAGTTGCACAAAACTTTAGGCAAAAATGTCTCATAGTCACTGTGTGTGCTGAGGCACCTGCATTTGAGAGATCTAATGAGAAATCAAAGGGGAAAAAATGAGGCCCTTGTGGAAAAGCTGTCCAGGGGGAGTGTCTACCACTGCTTTCAGTGTTTGCCTGGCCAACCCTACAAACCAAACTGCTGCAAATCTTTCCTGTCTGGCTGAACAACCCTCATGGGAGCAGTGAAGTTCCTGAGCATCGTTTTGCACATCTCATGTCCATCAAGACAAACATAGTTCATCATCAGGAGCCTGTAACCTGCAGGCTATGTTACTCCTTTTCTTCTGTGTCCCAAACAAAAACGACACAGAAACCACATAACTTGAGACACCTCCAAAGCAAAGTCTTCCTGAGGCCAGATCAAATTTAGCTGAACAGCCAGTGGGGACAAGTTCAACCTGCAGCTGCCTAAATGCTTGAATTATTCCTACGCCTGGCATAATAAAGATCTAGTGTTAGCAGTGGTTGCTTGTCTTATGCATTCATAAATATTTATCCAAATATTAATGAGCAGAAAAACAATTTATTTCTTTTTTTCCTGATTGTAACATCAATTCTAATATGTTTTTTTTACTTAGTCATCTCACAAGTAAATTGATTTTCTTATCCACCAACAGGTATTTAAATGTTTTACAAGTATATTTGAGGGTCCTGAAATGAGAACCTTGTTTGGAACTCATAGCAGGGTTGGTACTTTTAGATTTATTTAATTTTTTTCGCTAACACAGTAAGAGTTATGTAATAAAAATTCAGCAGGAAGGATGGGTAGTGGTTTCATGCAATATGAAAGGCTTCATGCATCTCTGAAGGCTTCTTCAGACTGCACAAATAGTGTACATGTACCAAATGCATGAGTTGCTGCAAAAGAGCATTGGCTCCTACAGTTACTGTACATGTATTTTTTTTTTCTCTTTTCACCCTCCCCCCTACACACACACACACAGTTGTGCATAGCACTGGCATAATTTATGATTTCCAGTTGCAAGTGTGGGTATCTAATTTCCGAGAGAGCATTCAAGAACTCTTCTCGTAATTCAGTTTGCTGTTCCGCAGCCCACTAAAGCACACGGCTGGTTTAATGCACTCAGAGTCCCAGCAAAGTCAGCTTTGACTACCTGCTCAGCCACCTTCCTAAATCGAGGCCTCACTTTTGATAGATCTCAGCAACTTTTCATCACCCACCTAGATAATGAAAGATGCAGGTATTCTGACCTTGCATAGTAACTGAAAACTTTTTCAGTGATATTGCTTGTGACAGCTGTATATTTCCTCAGAGGGGAAGATAAAGCATTTGGTCTATGCAGTTCACTCAAAGAACACTTTATTAGTCCACCATTTCCTTGTGGATGGCTGGAAATTTTATAGAGTGCTCAGCAACACCTTGCTGTGCGTTAATGCCAGAGGATCCCAGCAAACAACCTCTGGAGCTGATAAAAATTAGGTACAAGACCCTCTTCTTCCTGCATAGGTACCCATAAGCTCAATAGAGTGGTACATATGGGAGACGGAGCTTCTCTGACATTAGTGGAATTACATCAGTGATCCAGGAGGCTTATCTATTTTGGGCAGTCCAGAAATTGCTCTCAGTGACCTTCCAAATGAAATAAGTGAGAGCTCTTGCATGTCTTTTGCATGGACACATTTTTTCTTTTTCCCTTAGTGGTTTATTTGCCCTTATTTTGACAAAGAGAATAAAAAGGTCTCCTGATTTAGCAAAAGTATGCAAAGTCTTTTTCCCTTTACCCTAATAGGATTAGAAAAATTTAGGTGGATCCGATATTGATGAAATTCATGAAGAGAATAAAATGTTTACTAAATAAACACATTTATTTTATAAATGGAAGATTTACTTCTTTTCTAATTCATTTATTTTTAGAGCTAGGAATTGATTTGTTCAGAGGTGAGAATAGCAGCTTCACCACCAGCTTCATGGGACTTATGCCCTATACCTGGTGGTGTAAGCATTTGCAAAATTCTGACCCAAAATCCTGGCTTAAGGATTGCTCTCCTCCTCTGTCTAGGTTTCTGAGGTGAGGAGCAATTTGGGAGGTGTCCAAATGAACCCCCTACGGCAGCGGAAATCAAAGTCTATGCCAGCCAGGTCTCAGTTTAAGTCAGGAAGAAACTGCACCTTCCAGGCATGTTATGTACATCTTACTGGTCCCCATGTTAGCTACAGGAAGGGAGAACAGACCAGGCAGCTTCATCTTAACACTGTAAAAAACTAGGCTTGTATATATGTTCCTTCTGCTACAGTTCAGATCAGAAAATTAACAAACAAACACAAGCAAAAACAAAAACCAACTAAAAACAAACAAGCAAAAAACCCCAAACCCAGCAACAACAACAACAACTAACACCCCCCCTGCACTAACCATTGCTGCAGGTTTTCATTGTTACAGTAAAATCTCCCAGGGTCTGATACCCTTCTGTCTCAGAGCACAGCCATGTATATGCAAGCAATAAATGCTCACAGCCTGAATTTTTGTGTTTGTATTGTGGCATTCCTCTTCTGTTCACAAAACCATGGGCAAGCAAACCTTTGCCTGGCTTTCTCAGGGCACACAGTCGGTGGGCTGCCTGAAACTGCAGAGGCACTGAAAAAAAATGCAATCAAAATTTTCAGCATCAGGATCACCTCACTCATAAAATCCTGACAGACTGATCACACTGGGGCTGGAATTACTGGAAAGATGATGATTTACCTCCAGACTTCCCAAGTGCAGCCTATACTGAATCCTGCCACAAAAGGCAAACAAAAAAAACAAGAAAATATTTGATGACTTTGTGTTTTTCTATGACAACCAAGATCATTTATGACCCATTATATAATGACACAACCATTATACATCGAAAAGCTGTCTTGAAAGACATTGTAAATAAACATTTCTGGTTTGCAAACAGGAAGCCAGGAGTATTACTCTGGAAGCTGAGAGGATGGGGTTAGATTCTTGAAATACCAGTGATTTGTTTTTTCCTTTCTTCTCTCCCAAACTTTTGGTGCAGTCATATTGCTACTTGCTAATGCATGTTATTTTCTCCCCACAATTATAACTAAAATATAATTTAAAAAAAAATAAAAAAGAAGAAGAGTGATGGAAAAATGGGACAGATAGGTACAAGATGAGAGGGTAAAAGTGGCAAAAAGATAAACTAAGACGTATAAAGTATTTGGTGCTACAGGTATTCAAACCAAGAGCTGTAAAAGTGTAGCCTCTAATAGTAGCCCATTGAAGACTTCAGCAGAACGCAAAACCACCAGGAATATATTTTCCCATGGGGAAGCATTTTCAAATTCCACATCTTGCATATACGTTTATGCTCAGCACCATGCAGGGGGAGGTTTTATCAGACACATGTAGTCATCCTGGCAATGGCAAGTATACAAAGAGAGGAAATAGTTTTTAGTAGACTAAGTATTTCTGGAAAAACAAACAGGCTTGGCGACTCAGAATTCTTCTTTGGGACTGATATGAGAAAAAAACCTCAAGCAAGGCTTTGCTGCTTCTTTTTCAGACATGTAGAAGTGCCTGTATATTCAAAATCCTGTCTGGTTTTTGAGTTATGTTTCTCAGTCTGGTAACTATCTCTCTACAAACCGTGCTTGGCTCCTATCCTTAATCCATTACCACTACTACAGTGTTACTAACTACCTGCCCTTGGACTGAATAAACCAAACTTCTGACACCAAGGTTTTAACTTTTTTTAAAAAGGTTTTAACTGTCCAAATTGTGCTCTTTTCCCAGTGCAGCCCATGCACTGATGCAGCCCCAGGCCTCTGACCCCCAGTCCCCAGCATGGCACAGGCTGCCAGCTGACCCAGGAGTCAGAGTAGGGCTCACCACCAGCTTCTACCAGAGCAGGATCAGGTCCTTTCCCCTTTTGACATATTTCAAAACATCCCCTTTTTTCTACACTAACTGCTCATAACAGTTGCCCAGTCCAGGCATTGAATAAACACTGTTTTTATATCTCAGCACTGGTGTTACTGTGAAGGAAGTGTTCAGTCAAACAATACCACTGAACAAAATCTTTTCTCCTACTGATGTCGTCTGACAATTTTTCTTTATTATATAGTTCTTTTTTTTTCCTTTAACCTGAATTTCTAACCCATTTTAAATCTGCCATTTTTTCACACATTACTGGGAAGATATTTTTTTTTTTCTCTCCTTTCTCTGCCTTTTCCCCCCCCTACAGCAGATGAACTTTAAATGCAATAGTGTGCTCATCCTGAGTGACCCTGCCTGCTGGGAGTAATTGTCTAGAGGAGAATAGAAAAATCTGAGAGCTTTTGTGCAAGGGAATAGAGAAGACAGACTTTATTATGATTCTGAATCGTAAGTGCGCACTCTATTTTTTTTTTCTTTCTCTCCCTCCCCTTTTTTTTTTTTTTTTTTTTTTTTGGTTCTAACAGCTGTTTCCCATCACAACCGGTGTTTGAAAGACACAGCAAAATTGAGTGTATCAGTATCACAATTAGTTTCACAGGCGGCTAATAACTTACTTGCCAGCCATGCCTGATTTAATCAGGACAGTCCTGATTTATGGTTGTTTGTCCCAGTGTCCGATTTTCTCTGCCAGCTCCATCACAAGGAGATGCATGCAGGCTGCTTCTGCTCTCCGTCAGGGCCACTGGTTCACTACAGTGGGCTCACTGCACTGGAGGGGAAAAAGGAGGAGGCAGCTTAAATGAGAAGTCTGGAGTCGTCTAACACAACTCAGGAATCATATTCTTCTCACTGTGATAAACAGAGAGTCTCACACTGGTGCAGGCATGCCAGGCTGACTTGGGGGGGGTGGGGGGGTTGTACATTTATCAAGGTATCTCACAGTGGCCTACGACCCCCTCTTCCCTCATGACCTGGAGGAACCTCCTCGGTTAGGGTCAAGAGGTGATTTTAGCAGCACATTATCTCAAGCCTGCAAGGCCCTGAGCTGCTGCGAGTGAGTCTTCTGTCAATGGTGCCAAATTACGCGTGGCTCATTTTTGCAAAGTGATCTACTGCTGCTGCTCATTGGGGACAGAGCTGAGACCATCCAACTCATTTTTCTTAGGACTGCAAGCTGGTCTGGAGGAAGTCCCAGCAGCGAGAGCCCGGCTCATGCCTTTCTCACTCAGCAACTCTACTCCTTGGAGTTGAAAAAAATGTCCATGAGAAGCTATTTAATGGATCGGTTGTAGCACTTAAAAGATGAGATCTGAGATAGCCTGGCCCAAGGATGCAAAAGGGCAGGAAAAAGGAAAAGAGAAAACATTTGTCGGAGGCTTTTGGCTCAGCTGGCCATACCCACGTTACTCCCACTTAAAGGAAATAGGCAAATCTTTTCCTCGAAGAACACAGAAAAGCAAGAAAAGCTTGCACTTTTTTAAAGTAACTTAATTAACATCTGCCTGGCCCTTCAGGGTGGGTTTCCCACAGCTGCCTGAAGATCATTTCAGCATTCTCCCTCATATCTCTCTGCCATGATGGTTACAAGAGCAGTGCAGTGACTAAGCCACTGCTGAGCCTAACCCAGCATCCAGAAGTGCTGTTTCACTTTTGCCTTGGGATCCCCAAGGTAAGGCAAGAGAATGGTCATCTGTATTCACTGTTTCTCTCTGATTTTCTTGTTCAGTTTGGTTTTGCCTGTATTACTGAAACAGAGAGGAAGCTGAGGTCCCAATCCATGTCTTGGAGTTTCTAGGTGCCACTACAGTAACAATAACCCTCAGGAATGTTTAATTAGTAGAGCACCAGCACATTCATGTCAGAGGAAGCTTGTGCATTGTGATTAAGAGTGTTTTCAACCTGAAAATAGAGATTTTCTGCTTCAGTTTCAAAAGCTGTCTTGGAAAATCCCTTGGCTGACCTGTTTTTAAAGATGTGCGTTACACTCCTATAGTTAGCCCTGAGACATGAAAGACAAGATGGGCCTTGTCATCACCTTCTTAAGTCAGGGATCCAGAAGTCTCAGGCCCTCAATTTGAAAGGGGAGATGCAAGCCGACACTTTGCACCTTCCTTATATGCACTGGGGGATCACACTGCAAGGACACTGCTAAGGGCTGTCACACAGTTCTGGTCCTTGCCCCAAGGACCTTGCATTTTGGGTAGAAAGGCAGTAAACTCACAGGGAGATTTGAAAGGAGAAGGTGATTTATTTCATATTTTCCTCTTCTCTTACCTTTGGTAAATATTGCATTTAGTAATGCACAAGGATACTGACTAGTTACCTGGATGACAAGACAAAAGCAGAGGCCACAGCCCATGTTTTTTCTCCAGGTAGAAGAGATAAATCTACATTTGCAAGCTCCCACCTCCCTTAGTAAGGAGGGGAGCATCTCAGTTGCTGATTTCACTTAATTTTAAATAGATTCAAAAGGCAAGTTTACGTTCAGGTTTCCCAGCTGAATTAAAGACCTCTTGCACAATACATTTTAGAGAAGCTATTCATGCTGCTTTGGCTGGAAGATTTTCCTCCATCTCTCAGGTTTCCTATCAGCTGCTTCTATCTGGTCCTCCCTGCCGTGCAGAGATGTACAGACTCATCCTATAGCAGAGCCCAGTCTCCCTGAATGGTCACCAATGGGGAACTTAAGCTTTTCACAGAGACCATTGGAGGGGCCTCACTCTCTTCTTTGTTTCAAGCTAAAGGAGACTGAGATGGTCTGCAAACCTAAAATGAGCCTCATTTTTAGGTTTTACAGTACTCAACTTAGGTTCTAAGGCAGAACCTGTGTTTAACATGTCCATACAGGCAGGTATCCAAGTACATGGAGTTGAGTGCTGAAGTCTACATCTTCTTTTGGAAGAATATATCATTTTCTCATTAAAGGCAGCAGAAAGTGGGACTGGAGATGCAAAGACTCGGTTAAGAAATCTGCACTTGGGATTACTTCTGGCAGTTCTCTTTTCTTCCTCTGTTTACACAAAAGACAGAACACGTTCAATGGTATCAGCACAACCCAACCATGATACTCATTGAGCAGCTAACACACACACACACATACAAAGAGAAAAAGAAAAAGTGACAGTCTATCCATCTCACTTGGCATGTTTATATGTCCTTCTTGACCATAAAAAAGAAGGCTGTTTACAAAGCGGAGTGTCGGTAACATTGTGTAGAGGAACACTTATCTGAGAAACTTTGATCTCCTCCTGAAGCACCATAACTCTGAGAACGAAGGGCTAATGGCTCTTTGGGTGGGAGAGAAAGTTTTTCAACAGGAAAAGAAGGAAGTTTATTGTGCTATCTAGTGGACACATTTAGAAAATCCTGCTCCTCGGAAATAAGTCGTGTCACCAGCAGCCTCATCCCACATTGCACAGGCTGCTGAATGGGAGGGAAATAACAAGAGGTTGAGGCCTCCTGTAATGGGATAGCGGGGAAGTTGTTACTCTAAGGCAGGCCTGCTATCTCACTCATTGAGCAAATGGATGTATTAATGGAGCTGAAAGCTAACCCAGACACACAGACTGCCTATTGGAGCTAATATTTTCCATTTACAGACACCAGGCCGAATTTTACAATACTGATTCACGTATCTAGGTCCTATTTGAGTGAGTAATTGTATTGGCTTTGAGAGCACAGGCAGAATATTGGCCTCACCGACAGAAGTAAAAACCACTGCCAGGAGAGTAATGGGATCGGATCCTAAAGCAACTACTGATGAGATATCATTAAAAGAAAAATTAAAAAAAATTAAAATGTGGGTGTTTATTTAGAAGGATTGTGAATTTCTGAAGTCTGAAAAGTGGGCTGAAAAACCGACTCAGGTAGACTCAGTTTAGGACAGTTTTGAAATTCCACAAGAACAACATCATTTACTCCACTGCCTTTGCAGAAACAGCGCAATAACTCGCACGATGCTTTTCTTTCTTCCTAATTTCAAGTTTGCCAGATCCACTGCTGAGGTTCACTTGCTGCTTCACTGCAGCCAAAGATTTGGGTATCTCCAGTCCTTCCTGAAAGCATATTTCTCTAAAATGTTTGTTAAAACACACTGTCAAATTCAAACTTGATAGCACAGGCCTTCATCACAAACATAAACAGCACCTCCAGAGGCTCACACATCACTGCTCTTTGCTTGCATCTGTCCTGCCGCTCTCCATTTTATTTCTCCGTGCTGCTGCTTGCACTTTTCAACTTCTTGTATCTGTCGCCAAGCCCTTCATTCAAAGGCCACTGAAATCCTTGGGAGCTCGCTCATCCAATACCTGCTGCTGGCTTTGGGCCCCACCACCGCAATTCTGCCGGGCAAAGCCCTGATGGCTTCCCTCGAGGCACTGAAAAACCCCATTAACTAATCTCGTTTAAAACATTCCCTCACCAGCCGACCTTTGAACAGCCACGTCTATTGTATAAATGTATATTTCTCTTACAAACATTCTTGGGGAGACAATACAGAGATAGGCTTTTGGAAGTTGCTTGGCCTGTTGAAACAATTAGCTTGAAAGACAGACTTTAAAAGATGAGGGGCTTGTGCCCGCAAAAGAAAAGCAGTGCTTTCAAAAGAGTGTGATTTATATGAAAGGGAGCTAAAAAAATACAAGGAAGCAGAATAGTTAGGCTCATTGAGTTTCCATCCTGGAGTTTCCTTATTTTGCTAGACTGTGAAAGACCGCAGCCAGGCTCTATAGAAGAGTGCACATTTGAACCCAGATTTACTAATGACTGATACAGCAGTCACGAAAGTTCAATTTGTGTCTTTTTTTTTTTTTTTTTTCTTCCAAAAAAACCCAGGGCGTTTGTAAGCCACCGTATTTTTTGCTGAGAGACAAATAAGGTAACTGTTATTGCAGGGAGTTTAAAATAGATAATACCCTGTTTGGAAACCAAGATGAAGTACCCTTCTATCTGGCATAGCCTTGAAACATTTACAGAAAGCCTTTTAATGGAGATTTAGTGCATGTATAATAATAACACAGAATTTGATACCCTCTAGGAAAAAACTGCCCAGTGCTCCCTTAACAACCACAATTACTGCACAACTTGTTATGCCTAAAGTTAATAAACTGGAATTAAGGTTATGAATAAACTTTATTAACCAGCAGGAGCTGGTGTCTTCTCCTCCATGTGACTGTCCCACGAGCACACAAGTCCCTACATTTACCCCTTGATTTTGCCTTTCCTGCCGCACGCAGCCAGCCCTGAAAGCTGTGGCTGCGATGCGATGGGGATGAGCCAAAAAAAATATCTAAACTAAAATGGAATAAAATAGATTAAAATAGAATAAAATAGATTAAAATAGAAGAAACCATTAAAAAATAAAATAAAATAAAATAAAATAAAATAAAATAAAATAAAATAAAATAAAATAAAAAATTAAAAATAATAATATAATATAACATAAAATAAAATATAAAATACAGTATAAAATAAAGTATAGCATAAAATAGAGAATAAAAATTAAAAATATAGAATAAAATAAAATAAGATAGAATAAAATAAAATAGAATAAAATAAAATAAAAATAATAAAATAAGAAAACATAAAATAAAACAAAAATTATAAAACATAGTATAAGATAAAATATAGAATAAAATAGAGAATAAAAATAAAATGAAAACTAAACTAAACTAAACTAAAATAGAATAAAATAAGATAAAAAAATAAAATAGTAAACCCAAACCAAAACATAAAATAAAAAAGTAAAACTGAACCGAATAAAATCCAATCAAAAATTTAAAAAAAAATAAAAATAAAAATAAAAGGAAACAATAACACAAAATAAGTCACCAGAACATGAAATAAAACCCGGGGGGATATTTTTCCTTCCGTTCAGTGTTGGCTGGCACTGCTGTGAGCCCCCGTCGGAGGGCGGGGTGCCGGGGCCCGGCCAGGCCGCAGGGAGCGCCGCGGTTGCGCAGCCGAGCGGCGCGGGCGACCCCGTGTGGCCGCAGGCGGGAGCACCCCTGCCGCCCCGCTCCGCTCCGCTCCGCTCCCCTGACACCCGCGGGGATTCGGGGCCACCGCTCCTCCCGCCGCCCCTCCGCCGCCCCCTCTCGGCGAAGCCTCTCCCGAGCTTTCCAAGGGCCCGGGTCCGGAGGTGCTGCTCTCCTCAGAGAGCTGGAGGAAGCACGGGTGCTGGAGAGAGAACTCTCGGTGCAGCTGAGGGAGATGCGTGCCTTCCCGCTTCGTTAGAGATTAGATTAGATAGCAGGATACAGCAGGATATTAGGATAGATTGGGATATTAGGATAGAGACATTAGGAAGATATTCTTTAGTGTGAAGGTGGTGAGACACTGGCAGAGGTTGCCTAGGGAAGTTGTGGCTCCCCCATCCCCGTGGAAGTGTTCCAGGCCGGGCTGGATGGGGCTTTGAGCATCCTGGACTAGTGTGAGGTGTCCTGCTCATGCAGGGGGTTTGGAACCGGGTGATCTTTAAGGTCCCTTCCAACCCAAATGATTCTGTGACTCCGTTTTAGGCAGCTGTAGGCAAGAGAGTTAGGAAGGCAGTTTGCAGAAGTGTATTTCTCCCCTTTTTCGAGCAGGCCAGCAGGGCAGGCAGGTGCAGGAGAGGGGAAGTTCACCAGTTCACGGTCCTCACCCCTTTGTTCTTTATAGAAGCCCATTTTGAACCAAACTGCTTCAGAAAACAGGAGGCGAATCACACAGCATGCTCCAGTCTGTGCCTGCACAATCTCTGGGTCAGATGTCCTCACAGGGAGATGGCTTTATTTAGACAGAGTAGGTGATGATGAGCTATCATTTGTTGGGCCAACAGAGTTACAATGCATGTGGTTTCTGCCTCTACAAATCTGTCCTCAATTATTTTTATTTGTTTTGGTGTTTTCCCAAGTCTTTTGGATAGAGTGTCTTCACTCATGTTTTTGTTCTTTCAAAAACAGGCACAAGAATCCAAAATCCAAGCCTCGTCTGACAGCACAACCTTGTGCCAAAAAGGCCCAAGCAGTTGTAATTGCTGTCAGGAATGAGCTTTCAACAGGCCCCTGTGAGCAGAGACAGTGAACAAAAACACAATATTTCCCTTCCTTGCCCCCCAAAATGCCCGCAAACTTTGATCTGTCAACAGAGGAAGGCCAGCGGTAGAAAGGCCGTGCTGTGGAGTCATGACCTCCACTAATGTACCTCCTGCTTGTGAAGCTGTTCAGTACTGCCACCTGCTCTCCCCAGAGACAGTAAATAAGCAAAATCAAAATATTAAAAAGCTTTACAATGTAACTGCTCTCATCACTGGTAGAGAAGGGGCTGGTGGGAAAGGGGGAGCAGAGAGGGAGGCTAGATGCTTCTTGCTTTTCAGGATACATTAAATCTGAAGTGTATAAACATTTTGTGTGTAATGGTGAGTCTCCCACTAGCCTTTCTCCCTTCTAAACACCAAAGGAACATTTTAGGTTCCTGAACATATATTTCTAGAACTACTTTAGATACTGTGGGCTTTCCAAAATAGCTGCATGATCTGAAAGAGATGACATATGAGCTGCAGAAGACCCACATCTGTCTAGAGAAGTGACCAATTGCCACTTCTTGAATAGTCAAGAACACCTAAAATGGCACTAGAAACTGATATTTAGGCAATTTTATCCCACCCATGTATCTAACTTTTTTGACAAGTACTTCTGTTAGGTACAGACACTTAAGAAGTCTAGGGTTTTCTTAACATTCTTTGTCCACTGCTGAAAAGAATACAGGTGGAAGATCACTAAGAATCAGGTCTTATTTGAATCAGGACAAGTATGGGCTAGGAAGTCACTAGAGTTACAGTGGTTGTTGATGCACCTCTGTGATCATTCTCCAAGATCTTAGCACAGATCTTCCCTGCCACAGGAAAGTCTCCACCCCGGGTTTACAACCTGTTTCCACTAATCCTGAATTGATCTTACTATCTTAGTGGATGAAGCATAGATCCTGGCCATCTCAAGTAGCAAACACCAGAAGACTGTCCATCTCCAGCTGTAACCAGGTCAAACAAAGCACTCAGTGTCCAACCAAATCCTCTTATCATCTCCCTCTTGTTAGAAAAATTTTAAAGACACAAAGGAAGTCACTTTTACGCCAGCAAAATACATTTGAGATGACAGTTCACAAAGATGGAAGCAAGGTCACAAAAAAGAGTATTTATAGGTATGGCCTTTCAGAATATAGCCTTTCTCTTAAGATACCGTGTCTAGGTATATAACTGGAAAGCCATCTCATCTTCGGAGCAGTGTAGAGAAGCTGTTTAAGTATCTTCTCAAGAAGCATAGCTCTCTTCCTTGCTTAACCCTCAATCTAAGAAAGTATCTTCAACGAGAGCACAAATCAACAGATACAGACAAGAGCCCATTCTTAAGCCTATTAGTAGCTGCTGCTCCTGTCTTCTTCTCCCTGTAGTTCTGTTTCAAGTGAGAAATATCTGTTGCTGGCAATAATGCTACTACAGCTTTATTTCTGTAACCTGGAGAAAAGAGGCTTTTTCCGTACTCTGGTAGAATTATTAAGATTGGAAAAGACCTTCAAAATCATCGAGTACAACCATAATCCAACTACCACAGCCACAAAACCATATCCTGAAGCGCCAAATCTAAATGCTGCTTGAACACCTAGTACTTCAGCTTCATCTGAAATCTAGTCCACTCCTCCTGCAACATACAGAGAAAGAAAATTCTCAAACCTCCCTCACAGATTTGATTTAGGTAGCCTTTTCCTGCTGATTGCAATACATAATCATGTATCTAAAAAATTAATTATATCAAACCTATACATACACAATTTAACATAAACTGACAACACTTTAGTTAGCAAGTTGCCTCCAGTATAAAAAAGAAGACAAAAGGATTCTGAATGCTCAACGTGGGAACAAATTTGTTTGTTTTCAACACAACTTACTTGGGGGTGATTCTTAAAATACCATTGATATACATGCATTAATTACACATTTACCATTAATCTCTGAAAGCTGGTGTCTGGTATGCATTGCATTGGGTCCCTTGGAAATAATACAGCATGGTGCCATAGAATTATAGAATCACAGAGTGGTTTGTGTTGGAAGGAACCTTAAAGATCATCTGGTTCCATCCCCCCTGCCATGGGCAGGGACACCTCCCACTAGAATATGCTGCTCAAAGCTCCATCCAACCTGGCCTTGAACACTCCCAGAGACTGGGCACCCACAGCTTCCTTGGGCAATCTGTTCCAGTGTTTCACCACCCTCATACTAAAAAATTTCTTACTTATGTCTAACCTAAATATACCCTCTCCCATTAAGAGGTATTAAAGTCAATTAAAGCCACTATCCTTGTCCTATCACTACATGCCCTCATAAAAAGTCTCTCCTCAGCTTTCCTCTAGGGCCCCTTCAGGTACTGGAAGGCTGCTATAAGATGTCCCCAAAGCCTACTCCTCTCCAGGATGAACAACCTCAATTCTTAGCCTGTCTTCACAGGAGAAGTGCTCCAACCCTCTGATCTTCTTTGTGTCCCTCCTCTGGACTCATTTCAAGAGCTCCATGGCCTTTTTATGTTGGGGGCTTCAGGGCTGGACACAGTACTCCAGGTGGGGTCTCGTAAGAGTGGAGTAGAGGACTAGAATCACCTCCCTTGACCTGCTGGCCATGCTTCTTTTATTATAGCCCAGAATACAGCTGTCTTCTGGGCTGCAAGTGCACATTGCCTGATCATGTTGAGCTTCTCATCAACCAACACCCTGGAGTCCCTTTCCTTAGGGATGTTTCCAATCCATTGTCCACAAAACCTGTAATTGTGCTTGGGATTGCCCCACCCCACATGCAGGACCTTGCACTTGACCTTACTGAACTTCCTGATGTTTGTATGGATGGGCCCACCTCTCAATAACAACTTATAGTACTATCATTTGATTAAAACTGCCTGCCTTGACTGGTGACTGCTTGACTGACAGGCATAACAGTAAATTCCTCCAGTTTATGCCATGGTACAGAAGGAGAAGCAAATGTCAGCACCTAAAAATACCACAGAACCATTGATTTTGCATCAGGGGGTTTGGATACACCAGGAGCACACCACCATTCCGTGTGGTCATTGGAAGCACTCTGGTAATGCAAGTGTTGGGATTCCTGCAGGACAACTTCACTTCTGATGGAGAGGAACCCAGCAATGATGCTGGTGGCCTGGCAAAGTCATGGTACCCCTGCCATGGGACTTCTTCCCTCCCTTTCTTGAGCTTACTGATGCTGACCCCATGCTAGACTGGTCTACTTTGCTGTGCTCCTGGGTAGAAAGAGGGGTGTTCCTCTGCCAAAGTGGAAGGGTCACAGATATGATTGCCCCAGCTCTTTGGAGATTGGTGAAGGTCAGAGAAAAATACTAATACTATAAACACTAAGGTTGTATCAGCATTCAACAGCTCTGGTACTGCAGACGGAATAATGTTGTCACTGTGATATCACTACCTCACCTCCTCTATGTTATTCTCTGTTTCAACAACTAGATTGGGAAGAAGGGACACTGAATATTCTCCTGTATTCAGAGTTTGTAGAAGTGGGTTTTTTCAGCACACCTGGAAGATTCTCAGAGGAACTGGTTTAGGGCCAGGAGGTCTGTGCCTTCAGAGGACTGGACCAACTCTTTCATTTCAGTAACTGGTCTTCTCACGCAGAGCCTGCTGGAATTTATGTTCTGGGCTCAAAACTATATTATGTATGGGAAATTTCAGGCAGTCTGACTGATGAAATTAGCTCACTGTTAGATTCATGGTGAAGGAACTCCTTGATGTTTGCTCTTTGCCTCTATTTGTGTCTCAAAGCAGACAGTTGACAGTGTTCAAAGCCATCATCATGCAGCTACATCCCTAAATGGATTACATTTGTCTTTCAATCACATTGCTTGAAAATACCTAGATACCCAACAAGGAGAGAGCTCCCTATCTCATTGTGGGAAGAGAGTTTCAGAAGGCCTGAAAAATCAGAGTTGGTAAACCAAAATGGAGAAAATGTTACAGAGCAAGGACCCTTTGAGGACCCTGGCAAGTTCGGAGTTGTCTCCCATTCTTATGGAATGAACTTCAGATGTGGTATCTCCACTGTCATCCCTGAATGTACATGATGGAAATTTCCATGTAAGGAAGTGCCTTGTCTACTGAGAACTGCAGTACTCAGTACTCTGATTTTCCAGACATTTAGTGTAAGTGATCTATTTTGCCTATTTAATCAATGTTTTATAACAAAAGAAAACCTAAAGCAAAAGCACCTTCTGAAAGCATCCTACCAGTCACACCCTGACAGCAGCCCCATACTTCCTCACGGACTGAGCTACCCCTGGCTGGCTCATCCCTGATATGCCATGTTCATCAAGGACAGGAAAGGATCTTAGAGAGGGAGCTTTGCAAACTTCTATGGTACTTTTCAGGGCTGTACTAACACCTAAGTGTTGGGGGGTAGGAGGGCTGTGAAGAAAATAGGAAAAGAAGAAAAGGCAGAGGACAGCAAACTGCTGGATTAGGGGGAATAATATGGAGAAAGAACTGCTCCATGACCTTCACCCACAGCTCCATGTTCATCACCTTGATCTCAGATGTAGACAAAGTTGTGGGTGCTTCAGCTTGTGGACACTCATCCTGAGGTATTTCCTGGTATTTTAAATAAATAAAGTGTGTGTCAGGTAAAGGGCCTTTCTATAATGGTATCAGATGGTCAGCCTAAAGCAAAGGACCTTACTCCTCTTGACATCACTGAGAGTCTATCTTCTTTTTTTTGTTTGTTTGTTTTTTAAGTTGGTGGTAACAGCAACCCTATTAAACTCTAATCAAAGTCTGTTGAAGCTTAGATGGACTTTGGGTAAACCCTTCAGAGACAAAATTAAATATTGATAGATAGATAGATAGATAGACAGACAGATATAGAAAAAACAGCAAGTTTTTGGCTGAGATTTGAATTTTAGATACTTCCAGGTTATACACATAAGCATAAATGTCCTCTCCCCACCCCCAGCCCCCCACCTTCTGCACACTCCTGTGGGATATGACATAGCCTAATGTTACTCCAATTTCTCTGTTTTCAGCTGCTGAGGGACAGTGAACAGATCAGGAAGCCTGTTATTTCAAATCTGAAATTCCAAGTGCATTACTTGTTCAAATTAAGCCATGTGATACTGTTTTAGTTCATTGATTTGACAACTGTGGCATTTAAAACAATGTTTCTGATATAGAAACTGCTGGAAAAGCAAATGAAAAATGTCCCAAAAGTAAACCATCATGGAAAGTAAGCACAGCTGGACCCTAATTCTTTAATAAATTGGAAGGAATAGTCCCAGGACAAATTTTCAGTATTTAGCTGTGTTTTTAAATTGCAAGACTTCTGAACTTGCATGACACCTGGAAAACATACCATCCTCACTCTCGCCCCAAAGTGAGTATTTCAAGAACTTTTCTTGTCCATATGAAAGAAAAGCCTGCACAATTCTTCCTATCTCCAAAGCGTAAAGTTTAAAGCTGTGATATATACAAGTTTGAAATAATTTAGGTATATAATGGTACAAATATTTATTTGCTGAGATTTTTAAAACTACCGAAGCAGCTCAAAACACCCCCAAAATGTGCCTTTTAAACCATTCTAGAATCTCTACTTGAATCTCTGCTTTTTGCCTTTCCATCTCATGTCTTCTCTTGTCCCATTGTCTCCTTTTCCACCCTGTCTCCCTTTACTTTCCTCCAAACACCAGACAAAACCCACCTCACTGCTGCTTTACCTACCTTTATCTCAGCATGTTGACTGTACCTTTGCCTGGATTTCCAAGACCATTAAAATACACACAAATATTCAGAGAGCAATACTGTTGAACAGCTGGACCATGTAAGGAACAACAGTCTATTGTAAGATGCAGAGGCACCATAAAGATAGAGAAAAATAAAAATTGTGGTGTTTTCATTTCTTTCAGGTAAAGGAAGAGCTTGACATGGAAGCTCAGGTTTCACATTCTCTCTCATCCCAATTTGTTGGGCAGTCTGCTCTTGCTTCCTCACTCATCTGTGAGGAGTTGAAAAGGGCAGAACCTGAGCAGCATAAAATGGGAGTAAGACTTATAAAGACAATGAAACAAAATTAACAGACATAGGTAAAATAATCCTTAAACAATGACAGCTCTCTTTATTGTAAAAACCAAGATGATAAAACAGATAGTAAAACTTTTAATCGCCTCTTTATGGCACTGTGCAAGACTGCTGCTGTCAGGGTCCTGCAGCCAAGTCATGGCCAGTCTGAGCAGGTTTTTTAGAATTTTATTCTTCATCTGCAGATTTCAGGAATGAAAGGACTGTTCCTAGGAGAGGAAGTTAAAATCTAAATTGCCCAATTTCTTCCTTAGGCTGGAATGAATCAGAAGTATCAATTGAGTTGGGCTGGTTGGAAAGAGTTGAAAATCTAATCTGTAATCTTTTAAAGAAAACACATTTCTATTGTGTATTATTAGAAAATTATTTTTTGTTGCCTCCATTAAATGACTATAGGAGGAAAGGGAAAGTAAAAAGTTCAGAGTACGGTATGAGGTCACATCGTCTCTTTTTGGAGCATCAGTCAGTCATCAGTCAGTTGTCAGTCCTAAAATAAGGTCCTTCGAGGCTGCAAAGGACTCTAGCTCTAAAGGAATCCCAAAACTGTGGCTAGAAGCCCAGGGCCCCAAGAGATGATTAGGAAAAAAGGGCAAACTTCCACCACAAACTTGTCAAACTTGAAACATTTCCATGAATCATTTCAGGTTAAACTAATCATTTTGAGTTTTGTCAGGGCTCTACTCAGCTGGCCTGTAATGGTGTCAGGAGAATTCTGTAAGTGAAGATCAGGGAAGTCTGTAGCAAAATGCCCCCATTTCTGATAAGGATGATCTGTGAAGCCATGTCAAAGTCTGGCCTGAGGGGGGTTCCAGCTCTTCGTTTGCCATTTATAATTTTTTCCCCTACATTTATTTCAGAACCACAATCTTTCTCCTGTTTCAGTCTTGGATACATTTCATGAAAGTATTTCCAGCTGCCACTCCAGCTGACTGGCTGATAAATCTTGTGTCCATTTCTAAATTAAAAATCAGAGTAGACTACAGCATGTCTTAGCCAGGCTAGGATGAGGAGGGTATTGAATGAGAGGGATGCTTGGATGAAAGGGATGCTTGTAGTAGAGAAGGGGCAAGTCAGAGATTTAGGCCCAATGTTCATTCTCAGGCTGGTGATCTGGGACAGACTACTCTGTCTCTTACCAATAAAGGAGAAAAACAATTACCCCTCTTCCTGCTTCTCTGCTCTTCCATGACATAAGAATGAGAGAAGGAGAAGAAGGTATATGTTTGGAGCTTCCATCCACCCTATAGATCCTGGAGCCTACACCCCAGTGATGTGTACAGGCCATGCTGCTACATCCTACCTCCAGGGAGCACAGGGCACTCCAGACAGCTGCTGCATGTCTGACAGAGCTGGAAGGCAAACTAAGATGGATTTGAAACTTCTCCTTCTCACACAGGAGGAAAAAAATATTAAAACAAATGGCCAACAGGATGGCTAATAGTGCTGGTACAATCACTGGCAATAGCAGCTGTAATAGAGTCAGCCTTGGAGCGAGCTGCAGAGTGCTGCTGTTACTTTAGCCTTAGTAATGCTCAGTGTTAAATAATTTTGTCTGCTCAATGCCTACAGGTCCTTGTCAAGGATCAGGCCCCCACTATGGCTGTCTCTGAATACAACCTAATAATAAGACGCCACACTCAAGAGCTCAAAATTGAAGCACAAGTCAAGAGACAATAAGTGAATTTCGCAAAGAAACAGGTGGACCCCAGGGCAAGAATGAGACAAATGTGTGATGACATGGCCTGAAAGTGGCCAAACAGGATGCAACAGGATGAGAAATGTAGCTATTTCTGTTAATTTGAAGAGTCCCTTGGACAGTCTATCCAAGTTAAAGTTGCCAGGTCTTTTGATGCTTTTTCAGAGTTGAAGTCCCCCTCCTGGTAAGCAGCTGTCAGGGAGGCAGGGAAGAGGTAGCTTCTCTCTAGAGGTGACGTGAAGTGAATATGGGAGCAGCAATGTTGATACCTAAGGCTAACTCTCTGCATATAGTCCATTTGAAGTGCATCTTCCAGAAGCCAAACCAGACTTCCCAGGCAGCTAATAAAAGGGATTTGTCTTCTGTACAAACTGGCTGCTGCCAAATGGCCACTGCAGCCTGAGCAACTGGTCCTTCCACAGGCTTGTGCTCTTCAGAAAATAATGATGACTTTACTGTCTCTGCCAGCCAGCTCCGTATCGAGCTGAGAAAGGCTCTATACAGGTAATAGGAGCTCAGAGACCATGGTAATGAGCATGGTATAAAAAATGACAGATAGGTGGATGGACGGATATCTCTTTATCATTTCTCTGAGCCATCCAATTTCCCCAGGCATGGAGTACACCCTGGAGATTTGGGTTTAAGGCAGAGAAAGCTTTACACGATGGATTGAGGGCTACGTAAACATGTAAATAAAGAAAAGCTCTTTAATTGTTTACGAGGAGTACATTTTAAAACCCTGCTTTGACCTCCTTACTCAAGCAAAATTGCCACCTAACAAAATGGCAGTCATACCTGAACAAACATAACTATGATCTGCACATAAAACACTATGTAACATTTCATTAACTAATGAAAAAATATTCGGATAATATTGAGAAAAGAAAAAAACTCATGCTGAACATCAGGCAAAAGATCCCGCTAAGGAAGCGTCTCTTCATAGGCTACATGCTGGATGCTCACATGCTCAAATCCCAAATAAGCAGGTTTTGCATGTGGAAGCTACTGGGGTCTGGGGGGGGGGGAGGGGAAGGGGAGTGTTAGAGCCATCCTGACACCATACATGATGTGTCCTGAGGCTGTCTGTGCACAGCAGAGTTTGGTGGTGGTGGCACCACAGAGGGCTGGGCTTCTTTCAGCAGCAAGAATGGGACCTGAAGGTGCTGGGCCCTTGATACACCTATTGGGCAGGACTGTCAAGAAAGGCCAAGATGGGGTGTAAGGACTCAAGTTCCTCCTGCCACGGGGATCACTGACATGACCCTAGTTTTTATATTGTTAAGTGTAGACTGCACAAATGGTTTCTTCTGCCACAGCTGTGTCCCCACAGAGTCCCTCTGGTGGTGATAGGGACCTGCAGGGCTCAGCTCCCAGCTGCACAGAGCAGCCAGCATCCTCCTGCCTGCCTCTCTCCTGCATCCTGGTCTGCCCTTACACACTGAAACCAGGAAGGGAGTTCTGAAAAGCAGTAAAAGACACATTGCAAGTTGTTAACATGAAGGGAGGGTAGGGTAAAGCAATGTATGTGACTGGGAACAATCCTGAAATGGTAGGAGCACAGACAAGATGGTCTATTCATAATTGCTGAATTCCCACTCCAATATCTCCAGCCAGATGTGGAATGTTTTCTTATTTATTACCATCATTCAAAGAATTTTCTTTTTTTATTCTGGACCTTTGGTTCTGGTTGCATTTAAGAAAAAAAAAAATCTCAGAGCTCTTTTGTTGCAAAAAATCCAAGGGCAAATATAATCTACTAGAAGAAACTCCCTGCCATTGAAAACACCCTTGCTTTGCTCATCCCACAAAAGACACAGTGTTCTGCCTAACTAAAGGTCAGAAAACAGCAGAAATTTGAATGCATCTATCAGCAAGCCAAGAGATTTCACATAAAGCCTGTGACCCGTCCTGTAAACATATATACATATATATACAGACATCTATACACACACACGCACATACACATACACATAATGAAGGAGGACATGTTTCCTTTAATAACATGACCTTGTTGTGTGGTAGCATTGTTTAAAAAAGGGGTCATTAATGAAGTCAGCAGAAGTGCAGCAGTGTTTGTTAAGGCAGAGAAAACACCCTTCCCTCCTTTTTCAGCTGAACTGAAGCCCTCAGATACCATCCAGATTCTTGCAGAGTTTAGGTGTAAATAACAGCCGGTGTGTAAAAAGCTCCCCCTTTCATATTCATTACTGTCACAGTTTTGAAAGGAAAAAAGCAGAGGTCATTTATTAGAGGTTACTTTTCATGCAAAACACCCTGTGGTTGCTGTCATTCAGAACTACTTAGTCTACGCCCTCAGTCATCTATTAGCAGGGCTTCAGGTCATAACCTTTAGTGGCATTTGGAACCCCAGAACCTCTGATTAGTGCAGGATTTACATATCCTTCAGTAAAAACTGCTCGGCTATAGAAATGCATGAAGTGTTGTAAATTTGTTTGGCCTTTTGTCTGGAATACATATGAACTCTGCATTCCAAGTAGGGTGCATTAAACTATATTTGTTTGTCATGTTATAGCTCCTCTATCAATGTGGCATCAGTTAACCCATTGAAGACGAGCTGCCCTTTCAAAATGGACTCATAATTGAGCACAAAGAGGAGGTGGACACTGGTGCAATTAGGAGGTTCAGACTAGATGAGCAATGGCTAGTTTTTCTGTAGGCTTGCTGTATTTTTCTCAGGAAAGTAGCCATGCTTGTACCAAGTTTGATGTAATGGTCTCTGCTGGAATCCATATCATGAAGTTTTACTGGAAGGTGCAAGATTACCACCGAGTCGTTGCCTCAGCAGATGGTAGCAAGGTATAACCACTCACGCAATTTTTGAGTTTCAGCAGCACAGAAACATCATTCATTTGCACTAGTGGATCAATACACGTTATTTTCTGTTGATAAAATTTGGAGATAAAGCCAAATTGCACTGTTCTTCTAAGAGAAATGTCATTAATGAGCATTAGCATGACTAATTGGTTGATTTAGCTCAGCAGGGAGGATCTGTCAAACAATATTAAGGTGGTTTCCCAGATATTCCAGTACTTGGGGTGCTCTTGAAATTCTCCTGAATTTCAAGGAAAACCCTTTTAAAGGATATAAAATTCACAGTGCACAACTTGAATCAGTCCTGTGTCCATTTGAGAGGACCTCACCTGAACAGAAGTTCTCTCAGTCATACCCAGTGAAAGACCACCTATGTTTTGTTCAGGTTGGTTACAACTCTCTTACCTGCATGCAAATTCCAACAGTGATAACAAAAGTGGTATTCTGGTGCAGTGGGGGCTCCTGTGTACCATCACAGAGCTTCACCAGGATGTCCTGTCCTTTGAGTCAAATGAAATTCCAGTCCGAAGATCATTTAGCCTGCAGTCTTCCTGCTGCGGTAGTGAATTTGTATGTCAGTGAGTGCCAGGGAGTACACAGCAACTATAATACCTGACAGGGGTATTTTCCACGCACACATTTTGACTTTGGGTGGTCATATGTCCCTCCTAGGCAAAGCTTGAGAGATTTTCATCTTATATTTTCCAAAATAATTATTTAGGTTCCACCTCCTTACATTTAATGAATACATGAGCACGAATATAGGGTAGTGGACATTTTTGGTCCCCAGTTCCTTTTCATTTACAATCCAACAGAGAGGTGATATGCTAAAAAAAGTAAAAGGCGATGAGAAGACAAGAGACAGGCCAGCCAGACACATAACAAATAATGGCTAATGGTTCTAGGTGGTTTTTGCACCTAGAAGTCAGTCTCAAAAGCCTTTGTTTAAAGAGCAATCTCAGCCACCTCCCTGCCAAATCCACCATTATTTCCACATCTCAGTGTTTCATGACCTCAAATGTAACGGGAACTCCTTGCTGTCCTGCAAACATCAATGAGAATCTGGGGTGATGATTCCTGCAGGAATAGAGCAGTGGCAGGCTGATCCATAGTCAACAAGACTTCATCTCTGCAGGTCTATCTTGCCTTAACATACAAACAAATGTGCAGTTCTGTAGGTTCTCTCTGCCCTGCCTACAATGAGTTGAGCATGACTGAATGGCCTGGCCTCCTCCCAGTATAAAACTTGACTTTTGATGTCATGGCTGTGCATTGTTTCACCTGGAGGCTGCAATTCTGGGGGATAGAGGTCAAGCACTTAAATGTATCTCCTGGTTTAAATGCAAGTCAGCCATAAAGGGCAGAAAGAAGCCATATTTGGGTGATTTGCTGCAATGGCTTAGAACCAACCCATCTTCCAGGGGAGCAGAAAGTTACAATCTCACCTTTAAACTGGCAGTGACAGGGAAAGACTGCCAAGGCACAGATAGTATGTCAGGTGATAGTAAACTTGACTTTTTCAATTCAACAAAGTATTTCAAGGCATTAGGGGCTGAAATTGAGAGCACAGATCTAGTCATACCCCAAGAAGAAAACCTGACCCTTTAGCTCTATCTTTCTTACCATAGAGGAGCAATACCTTTTCAAGCATGAGACACCAAAAACACTATCTGTGTTAGTCAGAAGGCTTAAATAACTATCTACTTAGAAAATGTCATTTTACTGGAACATCAGGTCTGGCATGGGTATCCTCATTGATCAGGCTTCAAGAGCCCCCAGGGTTGCCAGACTTACGTGGGTCAAACTGCACATGCTCCATCTTATTTTACCTCTTACATATTTTAGTGCAGCAGAACCAGAAGAAAGGCAGAGAGCAATTTTCCATTCTGCAGCATCAGGATCACAGAGCCAACACACAAACTCAGGAGCAAAGCTGAGAGCAATTCCTATGGGAAACTGAGGTGAAGAGTGATCAACAGCAGGACACGATGAAACAAACATCATGGGTCTAGCCATGTCTCCCATTCATGTTTTGAGATACTACTAGTTCACCAATATTGTACTCAGAATTTGTAGGAGGCAGGACACTGCCAGGTGAACATGATACCTGGAACACCTGTCCCTCAAATGCCCAAGGAAGGAACTCTGTCACTCTCATCCAGATGTAGCACTGCCCCAGTGCACATTAATACCTAGAGTAAACAACATACCAAAAGTGCATCAATAGGTGTTGAGGTTGCTCTACAGGGACACAGGTGAGAACCAGTTTTCTGAGCTATCCTAAGATTTTAGAAAAGAAACCTCATCACTCATCCCCTGATGACAAAAGAAGCTTTATGCATGGGACAGTGCTCACTCACCACCTACAGAATAAGAGCCCAAGGGGACATATCAAGGGTAAGGAAGGATTAATAATGGGAAAAAATGAAAAATAATAGATAACAGTAAGAAGTAGTAAAAGAGATGGAGGAATGGGATCAAAGCAGTAAAACCACTTTAAAAGCAAACTTTCTCACCGGATTGGTCAAAAAGAAGAGATGGCATGTGGATACCCCTTGACTGATTATCAGGCTAGCCTACAGACACCTCTGAGCCTGACAACTTCTGGCAGCCTCAGGCAAAGTTCAAGTGGACAAATGGGACAGCACTCAAAAAAAGTTGGGTTTGTTTGTTTTGGTTTTTATTTTTTCTTTTCTTTTTTTTTTTTTTTTTTTTTTTTTTTGGTAATATGAAGAAAAAGAACTGAGCTGGCATGAAAAAGTTTGTTCCACACAGGCCAGCAATGAAAAGGATGACTAGTTTCAATAATCTGTATGGAATTTTGCATTCTTACACTACTTTGGAAATTAATCCTCATTCGTTAAAATCTTTTACACCAACTTTAGACAGTTGGACACCAATAGGTCTCTAGCCTGTCTTCAGTTGAAACAAAAATGTTTACTAAAATGAGAAACAAGGAAACCATGTTTAGGTAGAAGTCAGGGAATGCATTGTCACCAGCTTCAGCAAGAGAAGACTGAATCTTATGTTGCACAGTTCCAAACTGTATTAAAAAATTAATTGAATTCAGAAATTGTTTTATTAAGATAAATACCATATGTGTTACCTGCTCCTCAAGTAAATCCTCTACTCTTGTTTATTTTCCTTAAAACCTAGTTATGTAAAACTACAATAATCAGGAGAATATGTGATATATTTTTCACGTTTAAACTGAGAATGATGAATAAATTCAAGGAATGATCAGTCCTTGCTGAGTGGAAGGAACCACTGTTGAAGACAGGACTGAGAAGAGTTGCCACTAGATCCCTACCATTTCCCATCAGTTAACTCATGCAGTTTTCATGTACCAGACACCCACTGTGATTTAGTTAGATAAGATGTTTTTATCTTCTCTTGAAAACTGAATGGGAATCACATATTCTCAGTTAAACAAGGAAACAAAATTTCGGCCAACTTTCTACCACAGGGGAAAGTTCTGTTTGTATATCCAGACACATCTCTCAACCACTTTTAGTGGATTATTCTGTTTATCTACCTTGCAGCTTCAGGACATTCACTGGGTTTAGAAATGCTGCAACCTCCCCTTGCATAGGAGACTGTGGCTGCAAGAGCAGAAGACAAGCCTGTGTGTTCTCCCCTGTGCTTCTCCCTCCTCTACTTCAGGGCTCCCACCCAGCCTAACACTTGCTCAGACATGAAGGTCCAGTATTTTTCCCACGTCACTGGTTAACTCAGTTTATTACACCGCCACTCTCCAAATTTTACTCCCCACCCCCCCACCCACGTTTGCAGTGCTTGCGCACAACAGCACCTTCAGGTATAACTCTCTTCTGTCTTAGGTGCTTGTGCATTGACCTTATCAACTTCCCTTGGAATGATAATTATAAACAGCACTTTAAACACCAGATTTATTTTAAAATGAAGTGATCAAGTGAGCATAGCACAACCAGGGCTGAGGGAGCATTCTTCATAATCCCTGGCATTCCCTCTGACTGGCTATTGAGACTTCGGGCGAGTTACTGAGTTTCTCTGTGCTTATGTGCAGCACTCAGACATGTCTCACTTTAAACTTCACAGCCTGGGAGACAAGGACTGTCTTTTACTCCAAATTTGTAAAATGAGTGGCACAGTAAGGCCTTGTTAGTAGCTATTATGGCAATACCGCAAATGCTGTTAACATTTTATAATCAAATACTCCACTGCAAATGTATTTAGCACCCGACAGTCAAATAACGTAATAGGTGCCTGCCACATAATCAAGGTTAGATTTCACTTAAAACAGTAACACTAAAGAAAGCATTTGAGCATGGAAACTCGAGCAGACAGATACAGCCTCCATGATATTTTCCTGGCTGACGTACGCATTTTCTGCCTTTCGTCTGAGTTGCCATGGCTTGACTTGCTTGCCCACTGAGCAGATCAGATATTAGGCTAGATATTAGGAAGGATTTCTTTACTGAAAGAGTAGTCAGGCCCTGGAATGGGCTGCCCAGGGAGGTGGTGGAGTCACCATCACTGGAGGTATTTTAAAACCATGTGGATGAGGCACTTCACTTTCTATGATTCAGGACATGCTGTAGTGGGCATGGTGATATATATAACATGTAATATATATAAATATAAATTTTATTTTACCGGAGAGATGGGAGAGGCTGATGGTTGGATGTGTTGATCTTAGAGATCTTTTTCAACCATGAACAACTCTGTGCTTCTGTGACCAGCATACACACACAGGGTTTTATTAGTGCTGCAGGGAGCAGCAGCAGGTAAGGTGTCTGCCAGGATGATGAGCTCAGGCTCTTGGTAGCCAAGAGATGTTTGGTCAGCCCAGCACGAGGGTGCTTCTGCCTAGAAAAGGTGTTGTGTAGAAATAGCCTTACTCCAGAGATGGCTAAGAGAGAAGCTGCTGAACAGAGCAGGTTGTAGGACAACCAAAAAATAGAGATAAGGGAGAGGAAATCCCAACCTCCTGAACTGCATGCGGTTTGGTGTCTAGCTGGAACCCTGCTGTCCCCGCCTGCAAAGAGGGGGTTGCAGTAGCCATACAAACATCTACTGACCTCACTTCAAGGCAGAAACCAGGGGCATAGATAAAGTAGGTGACAAACACCAAAGGGCATGATTTCTCAAATAGATATATTTACAATTTGTGGGTACGTGTGTATATTGTAGTGCTAGATGGGGACCTAAACGATTTGTGGGCAGTGATTTTTGCACTTGACTCAAGCTGTTCACTGCTGACATATCTTGGCAGAAAAAATTTAAAACTATCATGTGACAAAGTGAAAAATCCCTATTGAGCTGTCTCTGTCATGAGTATCTCCACTTCTCTGAACTTTTCCAGTAAAGCATCCATGAGAAACACAATAATGCCACTTTTGGTCATTGTCTCATTTTCCAGCTGTTGGTAATGGATGCACTGTGCCCTAGCCTGTAATGATACAACTGAAGCCATGCTCTCTCTATTTTTAGGTCTCTGCTCTTTCCAAGTGGTGACATCTGTGCCAAAGTAGCTCTTTTTGGCTACAGGTGCAAAAAATACACCAATAAGATGCTTAGCTGAAATGTATTTTATCTCAAATAGGTGAGTAGGATTATTTAAAAAATAATCCCCTAAACAGAATGGTGTCTTTTTATGTTTTTAAATACTAATTAAGCATTTGATTTGTAAAGAATAGTGAAAAAATAATTCTATGCTCTGGTCTTTCTGTATCATGGAGTGGAAAATCCGTTCATTCTTTTTTAGCTGTAAGTACTGTCCAGTGAAATTTCTTCCAAAGTGGGTTCTTTGGGTCTTTTTTTGTGAGGGGAGGAGGGGTGAACCTTGAAAATATAGCCAGAACATTGTCTTTATATACTGTGTATGAACTCACCAGTGGTGCTGGGACTGAGACTTTTTTGGTGAAGAGTAAGGAAAAGGCAGTAGCCAGCAGGAGGGAGAGTCCCTCTTCCATTTCTGCAAGTCTCACATGTTCCCATTAATTACTATCTGAAGGTTTTTCCAGAATGACAATCCTTGATTAACAGAGAATCAAGGCAGTTCGTAGTTGCCATTTTAAAACCAAGAAATGTCACGGTCCCAGCTTGATGTACACCAGCAACATGTGGTTGATGGAAGAAATTCGTAGGTTACTGGGTCATATGTGTGGCTGCCCTAAATTATACCAGTGATGAACTCTCCCTCACTGAGTCAAGATTTGGGAGACCTCAAAAGACATACTTAATATTTTTCTGTTGTGCCCGCACACGCTGCCCCAGACTGTATGTCAAATTCTCCTTGGCTAAAATCTACCTAGAAACATCTTGAAGGTGTGTTAGCCACCAGAGTTACCCCCCATAAACACTGTGTATGCTTACACTTCTGTGTTTCACTACCCATAAGAGCAAGTGCAAAGCATGCAAAAAGCACTTCCAACTCCTATTGAAAACAACAATAACACCCAGGAATTAACCCCTACTCTTTGTCCATTACTATACCCATCACAATCTGGATGACTGGGAGGTGGGGATGAGAGAAGAGAGAGCAGCAGATGTTTCCAAAGGTCCCAGCCAAGCTGTCTGGAAGATGTTTCACATCTGGAAGAGAAACCATTAACGTATGAACTGCAGTAGCTACTTAATCCCTACACCCACAGAAAATTGGAGAAGAGTGTAAAAGCTGAGGCAAGTTCTGTTTGTTCCTATTGAAAGCCCCTGTTTTGGCAACCCAACACTGAGCCTGGGCTGAGATGTACCATTTGCTTGTACCTCACTCCTCTCTCCACTCCCTCACCCCTAATGTAAACTGAAAACCAACCAAATGTTTTTCTTAGTCTAATTCTTTGTAGGTTTGGGTTGTTGGGTTGTTGAAAATGCTGAAGTTACGTGTAACATATGGTTTTTATAAAGGTAGCTGTGTATTAAAGGTAAAACAGAGAAAGAAAGAATGAAGTTTATTATTTCACACAGTGGAGTGGACACCCTATATGGCTAATTCTTGAGTTAAATGAGTTTTCCAAGAAAATGTTTAGTCTTCTGTTGAACAATTATTTTAAATACTTTGCCACCAAGAAAGTAAGGCAGTGTAAGTTTTATGAACATATATTTTTTTCCTTTCACGGAAACATTTGCTTGACTGATCCCTTTTAGTTCCAGAAACAAATACAGCGCATTTGCTTAAAATAACAAAACCACACACAATACTTAACTCATTTGGATGATTTACCAGTGGTTCAGTATTTCTTTTGGCTGAGTGCTTTGGATGAAATCCCATGTATACAACCTTGCATTTTACACCAATACTTTTACTTCAAGTTATACAGTAATCTCTGTCAGACGTTGTGCCCCTCGTACAGTGTAAAAAACATATCCGCTTGTGGAATGTTTCTGTCAAAAGAGCATGTGCAAAATAGATTTTAAAAATGAACCTTCTTTAATGCATTACACTTTATGGGTGTTAGAGCCAAGAATTAACTGAGATAGTAAAACCATGCTCTCCATAGCTTAAAAGATAAACACAGTCACTGAGCAAGGGATGAATGTGTAACGATGAGTAAAAAAAAAAATTGCCTTCATTCTAGAAAATGTGAGATTGTCCCCTTTGCTCTTCATGCCTAACACATGTAAAAATCAAATATGTTAAACTGTAAATTTCATTAAAAGAAACCTCATAAAATATATTAGCACAATTTCTGAGTACTCCTCTGTACCAAACTTTTATTGGCTTCCCTTTTTATGTTACAGAATAACCCTTTGTGAAATTTCTCCTTAAATATCTTTAATTTATATCTCTCTGGCTGGTGACACACTTGATATCCCTGCAGTACAGAGGCAGTTGACTGTAGCCCAAGTGTTGTGCATTGAGAGTTCTGGCACAAGTTTTTCCTGCTGAAACTAACCAAATGCCACACTGTGACCCTACAACTCAATCACCTGCTGCCCATGGCCATTTAGGTAGCAAAATGTTAGTTTACCTGAGGAAGGGTGACAGAATCCTGCCCTGAAAATAAGCAAGCATTCACAGGTCCTGTTTTGCCACCCTTCTGCAGATACGTTTCCTACTGGCTTAATTAGAGCTGCAGGGGAGCTTCTAATCTTTCTGGTCACACTTTATTATCCTCTGATTACCAGCCATTAGTCTTCATCTTGCTCTAAGATTTTGTGTTGGGTTTGTGGGTCTTTTTAGTATTTTATTTCTTAAAATATTTTTTTTTTTAAAAAAAGGACAGGAATGAGTTAGATGTTGCAAATCAATTTATCATTTTTGTAAAAGTAATTGCTAGCTGAGGATGATAATTTCTTTGTTTGGAGCAGATACAGAACTACTGTCTTGGCCTTCTAAATTGGTACACCATACCCCATGCTGTCTGCAAGCATCAGTATGGAGCCATGCACAGCAGATGCTGAATATACTATATAACAGAGGTGTCCCTGTCTAACAAAAACTAGCACTTTTTTTTTTTTTTTTTTTAATGGAAGAGAAATAATGAGACAACCGCACAGCATTTTAGTCCACATTTCTCTATTTCCTTCTCATAAAAGGTCTCAAAGAAATGCAAAGCACCATTGAAGAGTTCAAAGACATACCTCAGAATGTGACTGCACATTCAAGGCATGCTGACACATTCAAGACCGGATAGCTCTATTGGAGGGGGGAAAAGAAAAAAAAGAAAGAGAGCAAAAAGAAAGAAAAAGGCTCAGCATACAAAACACAATACACAATATCTAGTTCTCCTGTGTGAAACTCACTGCATTCATTTTCTTTACTGAGCAAACTAGGTCCCAGAGTATAACACACACAATAAATCCAGCCAATTTTTTTCCATAGGAGCTGATTTCTAGAGAAGCTAAAAATTACTTGGTGTAAATGATGCAGAGGCTGATGCAGCTGAATGTATAAATTGCGTTGAAAAGTTTGACATGCTGAATTAGATTATACCGTATAATGCATCACTAAGTAATTGATATGTACATTATGTGCAAAGAAAGACCCACTAACTCAAGTGTAACTTTTTTTTTTCTTCATTATTGTGCAACTTGGCCATCAGCTCATTGTCAGTTGAACTAATTTTCAAAAGGAGATTTAGTCCTTTATGAGCTGAATAAAAATACAATTTTGCTACATTCTTGTATTCTAAAAATAAAATTCAGGAGAAATATATTTAAGAAGCAGAAAAGAAGTAGAAATGCATCAGAGCATTTAAAGCCCTTTTTGGGGGCTTTTTTTCATTTTTAGGGAAGTTTTCCCTACATTTGTTCACAAAATGCAGAAGTCTGTATGAAAGATGTGTAGTACCATCACCATCCAGAGAGGTAATTGGGAGGGGAATGGAAGGGAATGGAGAAAGTAAAATTTCCTCAGTTAAATGCAAACAATGTAACACAGAGTTCACAGGGGGGCTCTGAGAGCACGAGAAAAAGTTTTTAAAAATCCTACCAGAAAGAAATCTCACTTTTATACTAGCTGTTCAGTCTATTTCCACTCTTCCACTGACAATCTGCATTAATTTTGAGAAGATGAAAGCATTTCCCTCTGCAATTACTAGCATATCCTGCCTTGATCTGATGCTGATTATAGCTCAGGGTCTTAAATCTCTGTAATCTGTCTGAAATGTTATTAAATATTAGATTTCTGTGTGATTTGTTGTATTATCACTTTACTTGTAACTTTACTGCCATTCACCACCAAGAGACCTTGAACAGGAGGCTGCAGCTTTAATGTCAATTTATTGTATGAAAATTCAAAATTAAAGAAAGATGAAGAAAGTTGAATATTATGAAGGAATGTGATTGATAACATTGTGCCAGTTTTGAGTTTTAATATTATAAACTGAATTTTATGATACTCTACCCAAACAGTGACATATTTAACATTTTAAGACTGGATACAATAATTTCATGGGACAAAAGGAGTATTGTTAGAAGATTATACAGTACTTTGTCAAACCCTTGCATATTAAATACCAAAACACTGTGGTAAAATATTGATAAGTCTCACTTCTCAGAGAAGAAAATCCATCCTTATATCTCATCTCTGGTTCAAGACCTCCTGGAGATCTGGGCCAATGATAGTGGCAGCGTGTTGCCTGTGCCACCATGCACCCATCCATGGGTGCAACTGACAGCTTGTACCTTGCTGGTAGTTTTAAATTTTCATATTTGAAAATGTGAAATACAAGTGGTTTTGTATCCCAAGAACTTCTGCTTTGCTTCCAGGTGATTCTGGTTTGGTTGATGCCTGAAGGAGATACACCAAAGGGAACAGGCATGAGCATGCTTTCAGACAGCACAGGAGCAGTCAGGAATCGAACACTTTGCTTTTCTTGCCATGTTTGAGCACTTCCCAGAACAAAAAGAGATCCTCTCTTCTGTATCACCAGCCAGGCTCAGGCTTCCTGACATTCCAGTCCCTCTACATTGTTTTCAGTGCACTGCTGATCCCAATACTTCTTGATCTGCATCACATTTTTCTTCCAGTGTTCTCTTTCCCTGGTTTTTATCTGCCTCTTAGCCCATCCTCAAACTGTGGAGGACTTGGGATACAAAGGAATATAAAAGACACAGAAACACACATCTGTCTTTAGAGCAAGCAACCAACCTTACTGGAGTGTTGTAGGTTGTCCCCAACAATTACAATATTGGTACACACCTGTCATGGGAAAAGGATGGTGATGATCTGGACTGAGAAGATGGAATTATTCCCTACTGTGAGGAGTCTGAAACTCAATGTCCAAACTCAAAATAAACCCAAAGAAAAATAATATATTGGTAGCAATATTAGATATTATGACTGCAGCATGCAATACATAAATTACAGTAACTCTGGCAATGAGATATAATTGTTACGTGCAGGGCAGAGATGTACAAAAAAGGAGGATAACCCAGGACTTGCAGCCATGGAAATCTGTAGAGTGGGATATAAAGCCAGTGACTATCGTGCTTTGTCAGCCTCAATCACTATTCACCATCATACAAGAAATGTTCCTCCTTAACAGTTTATCCTTAAAGTGCATATAATTAAATGAGGCCGCTGAGACTTGTACACGGTTGGCTCTCTGCACTGATTTTCATTCACTAAGTAGGAATGCTGCACAAGGTCATTTTATATGGAAAAATCTGTATCAGCAGAGGCCTACATTGACCCTCCTTTCAGGAGGAAATTATAGGTTTTGAAATTGTGTTTCCTTATAGGTAAGTAGGGTCCCACAATGAGAAATGTGACTAGAGAAAAGAATAGCAACATCATTTTTTATATATATAAAGGCTTTGAATAGTGATGCCATGGGTTTTTTTTTTTATTTATATAAGTCTTTTTTGGGATCTATAAAAATTGTGGATTTACAAAAAATTAAACATTTCAGAGTTGCCAAATGAAAATTGGCAAATAAATGAGGTCTGGAGGAGTTTTCAAGCCCATTCTAATTGGGAGGGAAGGGGAAGGGGCTTCTACTTTAAATATCTCTAAATATGAAAATTCAGTCTGGCTTTATTTGATATCCACAAAGGGGGGAGCTAGCTGCTCTGGGCAGTTTTGTTCAACAATCTCTGGTGCCTCTGATTCTGCACTTGACCATGACTCTTTATTGCTAAAATTAGTCATCTCTTACTGGTGAGTATTAGAGACTGAGTTCTTTCCTTAAATCCTGCTCACCAAATGCAGGGCAACCAAGATGTTGCTGCCTGGTGCATTTTCCTAGTTTGCTTTCAGATTCACATCGCAGACAATTATCCGAACACTTCCAGTATCTTTCTCCTGGTTTTGATGCACTTACACACAAAGTGAAACACTCTTCGTTTTGGTCTGTCAGAGATAAAATAAATTGGATTTTTTAGATCTAGGATGTCCCAGGATAGGAAAACTTCAGAGTAAAATTTAGGGAAACTCAGGGATGCCTATCTCTAGCAGAAGAAATAAACTAGAGATTAGTTCCTCTGTTGTATTCAGTTTTACATAGCAGAAACCTTCACAAACACTAAAGACAAATTTAATCCAAAATAGAAAGCAAAAGGATTCTCCCTCTATCCACAGACATTCCTGGATAGAAAGGCCACTATTGTCTTCCAAAGGGAAGACAATCACAAAATAATTTCCAAGATGTTAGTTTCAAAGAAACATCAATTATCCTGCCTGCAACATTATCCCAGGGCTCAGTACTGAAGAGAAACAAGAGAAACATTTATTTAAACATGCTAGCTTTGAAGTAGAAGAGAATTCCCTTTAAAATGCTTTCAGAGCAAAAAAACATCCCACCAACAACCATACAAACAAACAAACAAAAACCCCCAAACCAACCAACCAACCAAAAATGGCCCAGATTTATGAAATGAGAAGAGAAATAAAACCTATCTGGTCACACTAAAAAAGTATGTGCACATTTTGCATCACAAAGCAAGGAAGTGAATATGGCTAATTTTCTCTGAGTTTTGCCTTTTTTTTTCTGAGAAAGGAAAGGCACAGAAAAAAATTCCAAAACTAACCAACTAAAAAAGACCAAATAAAAAAAATAAAATAAATAAAAAAAAACCCTAAAAAATGCCTCAAGAAACAAAAACTGGGAGTGGAAACCAAGAGAAAAGGAAACACTGGTTTGCAAGAACACTCTAATTCCACTTTCAATAATGTCAGCAAAAAAAAAGCTGGCAGAGGGACAAATTTGCACTAGGCTGAAGTCCAAGGGGAGCTGAGAAGCCTCATAAGGAGCAGCTGGTGGCACCACTGAGGTGCTGGTGGCCCAGCCCAGGAGGGCAGAGCAGGCACCAAAGGGGCAGGAGTGTGGATTATCTACCAGAGTATAAAATAATAATAATAATAATAATAATAATAATAATAATAATAATAATAATAATAATAATAATAATAATAATAAACCTGCAGCCTTCTAATACCAGTCTTCTTGAAAAAGTCTGGTTATATTTCAACATGGACGCACAAAACCCCAAACACCTACAAGTTCCCCCCCAAAGCCAGAGCACCTCAGCAATAATTAAAGGGAAATTTTTTATCTTATGGCACAACAGAGTTGTGGGGTTTGGGTTTGTCAAAACAAACAAACCATATTCAGCAAAATCTGTGGCACAAAAGAATTAAGAAAATTACGGGGTAGAGGCAAACATGGCCACACCATCAGCATTTAAAACCTGAAGAAAAGAGTGGAGACTTTCAGGGTCTGAATGCAGAAGTGGAAAAGCTAATTGAGCACAAATGAAAGGATCTATTACAGCTGAAAGAATAAGTGAGAGCACAGGCAGGACAATACACTCATTTATGATTCAAATATCCATGGATAGTGGAGTACAGCTTTAAATACATATTAGAGCCTTGATTACTAATGACTATATGCATCAGCTTGGAAGGAATGCCAAGTCTGTGGGTGAGAGAAAGAGCCTGCCTTGTCAGAAAGGAAGAAGAGGGGGGAAAGTGAAGACAGAGCTGGGCTGGACACTCAGAAGCAATTGGAATGTGCAAAATTATGAAATAGCACTTTTAAAAACCTGAAGTTGAACTGATTAGTGGGCAAGAAGGCTCACATTTAAAATAACTGAATTGCCCAGTGATAAGATTATAAAGGGAGATTTATGCTAGGTAATCACAGCAAGATCAGGGAGAAGAGAGTATTCTGTCCACATGTCTTCCAAAAGCAAAATATAAAAATATGAGTGCAGTAAAGATAATAAGTACTGAAAATGAAGAGCAAGGACGGCTCCTACTTTTATGAAGAGCAGCAGCAGCTTTTTCCTTCAGCCTACAGCAGACCCAAAACTGGTCTAACACCCCCCTGTTATGAAGCACTACCTACCCAGAAACTATATGTATCCTCCTTAGTACCCCTGTTGTTTTTCTTAAAGCTATGTTGTGTTTTATAGACCAAACATTACTTCTGTTAAATTGACATTAAATTTTCCAAGAGTCTAAAAATCTTACAAAAACTGTGATGTGATTCAGGCTATGGAGCAGGAAAATTAGGACAAGCCTCTCATGGATGGCTCAGAGACAGCTCACCCCTAGGCTGCACAGGTTGTATGTTCTCACAATTTCTATTGCACATCAAACTCTGAGTTCCAGAAGACATTGTGTACCATAGCAACTATCAACAGTCCAAAAAAGCCATCAACCCTCAAAAAGCCACAATTTCCCCTTGTACCCAGAGCTTGACTGAAACCAAAAACTCACCAAAAAGCAATTTATGGGAGCTACACCTCAGCAACAAGGAGATAGGCACAAGCAGAAGCAAACAGGTGGATGAAATTGTGACCTTCACACCTGCAGTACATCAGAACCTGATGACTCAGCCCTGCTACCCTTTTACTGGTATTGGCTATAAAATAAGGATAAGGATGCATTTACCTCTTTCCCTCAATGACCCCAAGATGTTGTTTCTTCCAGGTGGAAGCTGCTTGCTCTAAGTCATCTGTGCATCTGTCTGGGTTGTCAGGGTTAACTACAGGCAGTGAACCATATGCTCAGGACTGAGACACAAATTTTAAAAGCCTCCACGCCTAGTGCAATGTGCAGCCGAATAAAATAAAGAAACCATTCATATATCCCTGGAACATCCCAACCAGCTCCCACTGAATGCTCTTTGGAATCGGTTCCCAAAATTTTCAGCTAGTGAGAATGATCAGAGGTCAGGAATTACCTGTCCTCTCATGAGCAAGAGCCACTGTCTTCATGCTTATATGCATGAGAGTCTGTAACTGTGCAACAAGGTGGAAGAAAATGAAGAGGCTTCTTGATAACTAATTCGAGACAATGGAGCCTTAGTCTATGAGCCTGGAAGGTAACCACACGAAGAACAATCACAGAGTTTCCTCTGTTTTCCTCATCATAACCATCCATTGCAGAGCACAATAATGCTGGGGCAAGCATGTGCTTTTTGACTTCTTTTGTGTAGGTTCATCTGGCACCTTCCTTAAGTAAGGCAGTTAGCAGCATGAGGAGCCAAACACAGTACCATTTCCCTTCAATTACTCATTTTTTTAAGCACATTGTTTTTAAAATGAAAAGAGAATGGAACTATATGGCATGTGCTCCCAGCTCTCAGATTGGGTGTGGAAGAAAATAATGGCCACATACTGCTATACAATTAGGCCTGTCTTGGAAAGGAATTATACTGATGTTTTTCTAAGCAATGCCAGGTGGTTTATTCACCAAATAATGAGACACTAAATGGATATAAAGGTTCTTGGCAACTGGTAAATGCTTACCTTGGACTCCCTAGTCCTCTCTTCGAGAAATGGTTTGCTTTTCCCAAGAGCTTTCTTAAGCAGCTCCTCAGCTGTAATTAAAAGCAAATAACAGTGGACTGAAGGTTGGTTAACTTACACTTGTTTAATGATACAGCTCAGGGAACTGTGAGTGCACATCAGATGTCTCTCATTGATTTAGTGAATAGCTTCAGCCATCAGATGACCTTGTTTTCAAAGTCCCTATTTCTATTTTTTAAAAAAAAAAGAACACAAAACTGCTGTAGTTAACATTTCTCTACTTGGTGTCTGCCCAGAATCCTATTTTTAAAAAAATTAAATAAATAAATACTAAAAAAAATTAGCTCCACTGTTAGCAAGAGCAACAAAAAACCCATGCAGTCATTTTTCCCTACACAAGAAAAAGAAGGGCAGACAACCTCAACAGCAGAGCACTTCTGGAAGCAGGAGGTGGCCGTGGCCGTGATTGTCCATGTTGGCAGCGGACACAGCGGTGGCCATAGCCCTGCATAGATGAGTGAGGCAGATGTGCTCCAAAATGCCTCCAAAGCTGAGAAACAGGGAAAGGCCATATCTCAACTGGATTATGGCAGCCTCACTGCTCCACAGCAACTATGATGCAAATCTGCTCCATGTGAGTAAGAAGGATGTGAACGGACCCATCTCCAACATCTACCCAAGCCCAAGTGCCATTTGTGGTGGGGCAGCTGAGGGCCTTGAAGCCAACATCACAGAAAATTTTAGGGTCATAATGGGCCCAGAGAAGCAACAGCTTAATAATCCCATTGACCACTAATTTCAACAGCAGCACTTTACCCTCAGACACCCTTCCAACCCATGCCACTCCATCTTTGGGAACCGGAGAGCAAGCACTCTACCTCCAAACAAAACTGACTTCCTAGGAAGAGTGTTCCTCCTGCATAGATAAAAAAGCAAGACAACAAATAAACATGAAGCTGCTGAGGTCAGGATGAAGTATGGGCTGCTTCTGTGGGTGAGTACCCTGCACAGGCTGGGGTGGGCACCAAGATCAGAAGCACCAGCATGTGGTTGGTAACAGCACTTGGACATCACTCAGGGGAAAGGCTTTGCAGAAAAGTAGTTTCATAACTACCAGCAGATAGCAAATCAATTAAAGATGAATTTTTGCTTCCCTTTCTCATTTGTCAATTTAGGGAGCAAAATTAATTATAAAAAATGTAAGGCTGTAAAAATGGTGTGAATAATTTTGCACTTACTGTTTTTCTTCCAAATATTTGGTATTTAGTATTAGTACTGCTTTGGCCAACTCTGTCCAAAGAGGAGATGACTGTTCACAGTCAGCAATTCAAAATTCCATTCATGTGAATACAAATTGAAATCTATGTAAAATCCTCCATCTCAAGTACATCTACTTAGAGCCATTTTCTAGAATACTCCACAAAACTCTAAACATACTGAACATTGCAAGGCTTCCCAAGAAGAACTAATTACCATGCCTAAATTAATATTTGAAGAAAATCTCAAAGCAATTGCTCTGTTCTCATTTAAGTATGTGACTACTGTCTTTATAATGTGCAAAGCATTATAATAATTTATATATGTTCCAAGTGATACATTACTGAGTTGAACCTCATTTCCCCTTCTTTTGTTTTGGGTTCATAACCTTGCTGTATTATCTTCCATAACTCTGTAGCTTGCTAATGCATAATTCAAGCCTCTCTTATTAACAAAAGGCAGCAGAAAGAAAGAGTATTTCAATGCCATTTTCCCACGTAGATAGGATTGCTTTCACTTCAACTGGTATCATTTCCATACTAAAGCCAAATCTTTTAAAGTATATTAAGTATCATTTTCATTGCTGCTTTGTAATTGATTTACTGGGACAACTACACCTGTTTACCTCCATCTTCTGAGATTACTCTATTGCAAGATTTTTTTTCTTTTTTGTTATTTTTGAGGAATTTTTGTTGGTTTTGTTTTTTTTTTTAAAAGATGCGTTTCTTGCCAAAAGAAAAAACTTCAGTGAAAACATTACAAGCTAATGTCTGACATGACCCTCACACTAACTGCTTGATTTACCTACATTGGCTTTAGGACTGGTATCACAGTTTCCACAGATGTGTGTAGGGCACAGGACCATTTTACAATCCCTGTTCCAGCCCCTTCCCTTCACACAATAACTCTGCAAACAGGCACATATCAAGTTTCCGTGTATCACTGGCTGGAGAACAAATTTGTCCTCAGCCATGCAACTATGCAAAATATCCCACTGATGTTGATGCAGTTGCTTCAAATAAACACAGGAGGGGAGGAGAACAGATTTCTCTTTTTTCCATGTTGGAGAAGGAAAGAACCCCAATAGCTTTCAGTCTCTTTTCAGAAACAGCTTGCATCCTTCCAACAGCACAAAAGTGACAAGGACGCATGGATAGACAGGATAAATAAGAACAATACTTAAAGGCTCTATAGATACACTGAAGTATCAAACTTTCCACATCATTACCTGGGCAGGTTAAGACTGTCAAATTCTTCAGTCTACACAGGCCCTCAGCTCAACATCCTCCTGTTAGAGCATCTTCTTGAAGCATAGAAAGGCCACATCCTCTTTCTTTACAAATGGCTGCAGGGTAGTGAGTAGATACTCTTCCTCTATACTGGTCCTGCTCTATCTCTCAGCATGCTGTGCTATGGGAGAAGCCATGGGGTGAGGCTCCTTCGTAGCCTTCCTCCATGTCTACATTTACCTGAGCTGTGAAACCCTGCCCTCTCACATCTAACTTGCCCTGGTAGGCAACCTGGGCTCAGTCTAAAGGCAGACTACTTACAGATCCCCACCTGCCCTTGCAGACAGCAATGCCCACCACCCAGCCAGCAGGATTTATTTCATATCTTGGATGCAGTCAGAGCAGTAGTTTGGCTGAAACTCCGAGTGCCAGGGCCCACTCCCATGGCAGGTAATGCCTTTAGAGTGCTGCCTGTCCCCCCCCCTGCATCACATTTCTCAAAGCAGCAACTAGGCTTGCCTCACAGGCAGCTTAAAGGCACTCAAGCAGGTAAGTGAGGTGGGCAGAGGGTGAATTTGCCCTCAAGCACAACTCAGAGTCACTTCTGCATGGCAATCCACATACAGCTTTCGCATCGGATAATGTCTCCTACCATACAGTGCCCAGCACAGACACCTACCTGAAAGGCCCACCTAAAGGAAACTGTAATCTTAAAAACAAAATTATTCTGCCAAAAGTAGCAAGAAAAATTACCAGAGGAGGCTCTATAAGGCACCTGTATACCCTAGAGTCACACTGACCAAACCAGCCTCAGAAATAACATGTCCGAGTCAACACCTGGCTAGGTTTATAGCCATGGTGCTTCTTCACATGTCACCTCAGCATTCACCTGGTTCTTGCAAGTTCAAGTTTCTGAAGCAAGTAATTCTGGCTACAGTCAAAATAATTTATCTAAACTAAAGACCTTGTTTTTCTTTTTCTAAAAACTCTCAGAGTCTTAGTAAAGACTCATTTTCTGCAAATAACTCCAAAAATACAACTTGAGAAGCAAAATTCATGTGGGTTTAATGGTGCCTCCAACTGTGCCTCATTTTAGAGTCACTATTTATTTGAGAACCAAAGTAAAGGAGAATGAACTCAAGTTACCAAATAATTTATTGTCGTGCTCTGAAAAAGTAGCAGTTTAGGACAGCAACACTGCTGCCACGTGGGCTATTCCTCTTCTACTTGCCTCCCATTAATAGCTGTGTAATTTCTCACACCACATGCTGTGGGAAAACCAAAATAAGAATAACTTTGATAACTTTGTAGGGAATTCCTTAGATGTTTCTAACCCTGAAATCACTAAAACTTTCAGATGTAGCAGAGGAAATGGAGTAGCTAATACACCATGTGCTGCAAAGTACATCAGCGTCTCCAGCAGCAAAGGAGAGCAAAATGTCATTTTGTACACTTCCTCCCTACCTGTCCTCACCCCTACCCTCAACCCTGGCAAACTGCTTTGTCAAACATCACCTACAACACTAAGTGACATAAAATCACCCATGAGATTATCTTCAGCAATAACAAATGGTGAATTTGCTGGAATTTCCCTTGAGCCTGCCTGGATTTAACCCTAGCACTGCGCTCAGCCAAGCTCTGGAAGTTCCTACAGGCTTCTTGCAGGTCAAGTCTGCCTCTAAATAAATGACCTCCACCAAATGCTTTGGAGACCTTTCTTGCACATGGTGAAGACAGACTTGCACTGTGCCATTCCAGAAGGCACTGAATAGAGTCTGCTGCTCATCACATGCAGGATCCTCCAGGAAGGCCTTAAATTTTACACACATACACACACAGAGCTAAGGTGGTTGGAGGCTGCTGGCTCTTGAGCATGCTCAGTGTAAACAAACAACAAAAAAAACCCAAACGAAAAAACAAACAAACAAACCAAACCTAATATATTACTGTATTTGTTGCTATTTAAGTCCACAGTCTTCCATTGGTAAAATCCCATCTAGAAGAACACACCCAGTGAATCTGCAGCATCAGCACAACTCTCATGAAAAAAAACTTGTTGTAAAAGCAAGAAATGGCTCAATTCACAACCTACCTTTGCCAAGAGAGATCCCTGGTAGTAGAGTGTTTATCAGAGCACCACTCCAGCATTCCACAGCAAGCCCTGGGTTCCAGAGTCCATCAGTGGCTTGTTAATTGTCCCAGGCAAGGCACAAGGCTGCCCTGTCCCAGAAAAGTAAGCTGAATTCTGGGGGTAAGATGAAACAGAGGGCCACTTCCCCCTTGACCTCATACCCTAACAAAGAATATTTAGAAGATACATAAATCATTTTCTCTTCTTAGAAAAAATCTTCTAAGATTCATGCAGTACTTGGGTTAATGATGATGAAATATGACATACAAAGGTTTTAACTTAGAGAAAGGGAACTTGGGTACCTCACATTTTCTAAACTCTTGACAAGTAACTCACCTTTGTAGATAATGCTGATGACTCAGGAAGAAATAAATCAAGCCATCTGTACCCATCTTACATGAACCACAACGTAAATTTGGACACAAAGTATATCATAAAGGACATAGCCAAGTATCTTAACATCAGATATTTTTTCCTAAGTGCTTTGAGCATCCCCAGCTTTTATCCAACATATTATGAGGCATCTTAAAATATTCTGTGTTAGAGAATGCTATCTGAATGTACCCTCTAGCATCCTCAAAGGATTGCTCCAGCTCAGCATCTGCTTAAAACACTGTGCCTTCTTGCCTGCCTTGGATTTTTTTATTCCACTCCTGCTTGGGGCTAATCAGAGTCTGCTTGCTTCTCGAAAAGAGCAATATGCTTTTCAAAACCCTTTGGGTATTGGAAAGACCCTTCAGTTCAGCCTCAACTACTCATAATTATGTAGTCCTTACTCTGGTTCACCCATCAGTCAAGAGAATAAAGATCCAAAAAGGCATTCCCTTATGTTCTGTCAGAACATCATTCAGGTTCATGCCACAAAAGAACATTTTTGCAGAGTAACATGATTCACCAAGTTAAATTATGTTATTATATTCTCAAGTTTCCAAGCTGTCACCCCAGAAATTGCCTTTCACATCCTGCTTCCCTTTCATCCACACAGAAGCCCTTTGCAATGAGGTCTGCAATAGGCACAGACCTCTCCTGGTCAGGTCCCAGAGCTTCTGCTTCATCTCTCTCACTGTTGACTTTACCCTTTTTGGCAGTTTCCACTCTTTGGCAATTCTCCTACAAATCTCTTGCACCACTCCTGGCTTCTCCTCAGTCCCATACTCAGCTTTAGCCTTTCTTATATACTGCTTTCCATTTACTTACTCAAATTTCAAGGCCTTTTAGCCCCTTACTTGGTAGTTCATGTTTTCTCTGTCTTTTTCTCATGGCACTGTGGGCAACATCCACTTCAATACAGAAAACCACAGAGATTGGTTACACTAATGCTCTTGATCCCTTTACTCCAGCCACAACCAAACCATCCTCTGCTCTTTGCTTGCTTTCTACTCCCAACACAACATCCTTTTCCATCTTACTATTGAAAGTATCCCTCACTTTCACTAATATTTGGCAATAACACTCGTTTACACCCAGAATGTAAGAATTTTTTTTCCATCTGTGTTTTTTCCTTTGTCCACCAGCCTTAAATGATGTGATTTTTTTTCTAGGGTTTAGGGTTGGGTTGGTTGAGGTTGTTTTTTTTTTTTCCCTCCCCAAAAGAAAAAAATTAAGATAACACTATGCATAATTTTTTAACAGCTACTGTCCACCTTGAGACAATTAAGGATTTCAAGACAGTTATGGCACTGCTCAAGAAAGCCAGCATACACAGAGCCCCACAGAAAGCACTTAATAGGGGAGTACATCTATGCTTCCACTGATCCACTGATCTTCAACAGTTTCACACTCCTAGCTGCTCCAGAAACAATTGTTTCATGATTTATAATTAATGAAACAGTACAGTGGAAGGAATTTTTATATTAATGTACTCTGTTTCATTTTAGTTTCTAAGTATTGGGATCAACCAGACACTCTTTGCACTATGAACTCCCAGTGAGTGAATCCACACGAGATTTGCCTCCAACCACTGGACTGCCCTGAAGAATGAGGCTGTCAAACAGCAAAAGATGAAGAAGAGGACTCTGAGCAATTCAGTCCTTTGCATGTTACTGCTGGCTTAAAAAACACTGGCTTGCAGGGGGGGAGGGAAACTTAATTTGACATAAAATGCAACCTTTCCTACTTTTAACCCACACATTTTATCTAGCAGAAACTTAATAAAAACCTTACTTCTTTGTTCTAGGTCTTCTCACCACAGACCGTTTTTTCAAGGAGAAATCCCTAAATGTGTCAGTGAATCCCAGCAATCCTGCTGGAGCTGCTGAGAGCTGTTTTAAGGAGCTTAGCATAGGAATACAGGAAGGAAGGAGAACAAAATTAAACAATGGTGAGGTCACGGACCCCTTGAGCTTGAAAACGAGCAAGTGGGAGGATGTGCTTCCACTACATGGCTGTCATTTAGTAAAAGAACTCACAATGTCATGCACACTGTGACATGCTGAGTGTGACAAATGAGCACATGTGTCCCACGACAGGTATCACCACACAGTACTAGAAGGTGGCAACACATCTGCAAGGATCACCATGAAATGAACATGATGTCAACAGCTGGAAATCTCTCCGATTACAGATTTTTAACTGGGAGTCACTTTTCCTTTGCACCAACAAAAGATGCTATTTTCCAAAGAGTAATTTTTTTACCTCGTTGATTTCATGTAAGCAGAGTCTTCCATGGGATGGCAGAATCAATTAACGCCAAGGCTTTTTCTGAAATACTCGAAGTGCTTTTGAAATATAAAACTAAAAATTGTTTTGGCTTTTGAATTTGCTTTGTGATTTCCAGTATGTACCAATTTATTCATAACGTTTCTGACAGAAGGAATTTCAAGAATGCAAACAGCATGGTGGCAATGCAACACCTGATTAGCTGTGTTTCTCCAACTTTTGACTTTTGGTCAGTGTACAATATTCAGTATACAAAAATACTGTGGTATGGAACATCTTTCTTTCACTTCAGCTATAATAAAAGAAGATCTACACTTTAGCTATAATAAACCACACAAAAACAACAGAGAGAGGGAGAGAGAAAGAAAAGAGGGAGAGATGGCAGATACACTGAGAATCTGCAGCGTAGATAATGAAACCCTTTATTGTCTAAGTTACATTAGACTTGCAACACCATAAAAACCTGTTAAGAAGAAGAAACAGTAGACTGGTAGAGGTAGTAGAAAGTCCCTGTAACAGTCATAAAAGGGCTTTACAGGATTACATCATGCCAAAAAAAAAAAAAAGTTATGTTGCTTAAAAGAACTGATCAAAGCCCACTGACTAAATAAATAAGGAACACAATTCATTTAAATACTATGGCCTAACTAAAGTAACAAATCAATACAATACAATGATAAAGAAAACTGAAATTGTGGTATTCACTTCTGAAAACAGATGGTCTTTAAGGTTGGCTTTCCCCACCCTTATTTCTTGTTTAATTAAGTGAAAGTCTCATTTTTGCGCTATACACAGCATATAGTTATTTAAACTGACTTCTCCTACTGTTGTTCTTCATGGAGCTAAATTATGATTGTAAACTTTGCTGATTAGTACCCTGGTAATGGCAGTGACAGCAGTAGCTTCTCTGTCAGATTCTGGAAGAAAAGGTCCAGAACGAAGCTTTTGGCTCTACACACTTACTCGGATTTTCTAGATCAGCCTGCCAAAAAAATACAACTTGAAAAAGAAAAGAGAAATTACAAATGTACACTACACTTTCATGCCATTTTAGGTACAGAAGATTTTTAATAACTAAAACACAAACAAATAGGCTAAGCAACTAGCTTTTTGCATTCCTGAACTCTCACCATTACCTTCACTCATAGAAAATGACTCAGAAAAGCAACAAGACAAAAGAAAATTTAAAAAAATGAAAAAACAAACCAAACTGAGAAAGCTAGTGCAAACCCAAAATGATAATTATTAAGCAACACAGTAAAATATTTTTCTTTTTTCCTCCTTTTTTTTTTTTTTTTTGGTGTACAGTGGAATGAATCTATGCAACCTCCCTCAGAATAACTTTACAAAACAGTTAATTACAGTCACTTAGAAGTATTTGCACAGACATTCCTAACTACACCAAGACTTACAGAGAATTCTGGTACACATCTGGTGTAATAGCATAAGGAAAAACTAGTTAAAAAAAATACATAAGAAAGTTAATTTGCATTGTTGCAAGTGTTGCAAAGTAACAAAACCTGTCAAGTAATTTAAACAAGTTACAAGTAGTATCCAGAATCAATTACTGACTAGATTTTTATAAAAGCAACCCCTCCCCACCCACCCAAACTGTTAGAACAGAAAGATCACGCTGTAAGGTTTTTTTCTGCTTTTTTTTTAAACAAATTTTTGTGTCAGAAGCTCATTTCTACAAAAACAGCACTATTCCATTATTGTATTAAGTAAACTGTTGCTCACACCTGTATTAAAGGTTAGCATCATTTCTGTACATGTAAAATTATTGCTTTTTTGAAAAATATATTTAGCATGCTAGTTTTTTTTTTTTTAATTCATTTCCTGCCTTTACAAAATGTTACAATTTAAAAAAAAACTAGTAAAGCTTTTGCAAAAACTTTCACAGAACGTTTTCTTTCAAGGCAGCAGTAAATTTTGATAATGCATAAAATTATATGTGCAAAATCTGAAACTCTCAGAAGTATTACCATCACACATAGTGTCACAGCAATAAGAAAAGAAAATATCTGTATCTGTGGAATACATTTTTAATTGCTTACACTGCATGGTTTAACAACCTGTTATGTGCCACAACCCCACCTTGAAAACTTGCAATTAAAGAGTTACTGTAGAAGAGGTATATAAAGCTTTTTTTTTTTTTTGCTTTTTCTTTTTTTTGTTTTCCCCTAACACCACCAGTGATCACCAAATACAAGACATGACACGTTTACATGAACATTAACCTGCCACCACAAAAGAAGTTCCTCATTTTTCCAAAATGTCACCAGGCCCAATGAGGAATGGTAGCTGGCCCGCTGAACCGACTGCAGGAGCAGAGAGTACATTTATGGGCCCAGGGCTGCTGAACTTGTTTGGTAACACCTTTTCTCTTCTAAACATATGGATCAGCGGCATTATGACAGCTAAGCATTTTTTTAATTTTTTTTTTTTAATGTGAAAACTTCCTTTGTGATCAGGTCGAAGAAAGTAGCCCTGTTACAAAAAAAGGTCCTGAGAGTAAAACACAGAAGCCTGTTCTTTTTTTTCTTAGTGTTCAACTAGCTTTTCTTATCCAAAGCAGAATAGAAGCTTTTCTCTGGAAGTGTTTCAATTTCCATATTCACATACTATTAATGGTGCACAGTCAAGAGCAAGAGCACTAGAAATGCAAGTGGTCCCCAAACTGTAATGAAACAAACCATTGCAGAATGCCGGTCTTTCTCTTTAGTCCCTTTAATCCTTCATCAAGCATTACTTTCTCAGCACCGAATGCCACCTTTTCCCTGCACCCCCCATTCTTCCTCTCTCTGTTTTGCTGGGTTTTTTTTTTTTTAATTTGCTGTTCAGCATGACAGGCAGTGGCAGTCTCATTAATTAATACTTCTCCAGCCCTCGAATCCACCGCTGGTTTTCAAATGTATCAAATAGTCATTGCGAGCATCAGGGAGGTTTTCGTTACAGTGCTTAACTTCTTCATGCTGTCCAAATCACATAAAGTTTAATTTTTCCAGTGTCTCAAACTTCTCTTGATTAATACAGATGCCTCGTGCTGCCACAGCGCTTGCCAACTCCACTGTTTATTACAAAGGAAATAAGGAACCAGGGGACTGATTAGTACGTCAATTTATATATATCTCCTGTAGCATCTTCATTTGTTTTAAAATGATTAACAGTGCGGAGGCACCCCCATCCCCCTCCCCCCACCCTTTCCTGGCAGAGCTCTGGTTTGGGTCTCGCAGGGCGGCTCCAGGTTCGGTGGTGCCTGTCAGGGAGGCAGCAGCTCCGCCGCTGCTGGAGGGGCCGCCGCTCCTCCTGGGGCTCCCCCCGCTGCTCCCCGCCGCGGCGGGGGCTCCTCCGACGGGGCTCTAAGTTCCCTTCCGGAGAGGCAGCGTCTGGGCGACCTCCGCGCCTCCGCCGTGGTCTCTCCCCTGCGAGAAGGACGAGAGAGAAGGGGGGGAAATAAAAAATAAAATTTAAAAAAAAAATAAATAAATTAAACATTAATTTTTATTTTTTTAAATCTCATTTCTCGCCTTTCCGCACTCAGGCGCGATGCTCCAGCGAGCAAACCCTGCTCGGTGTTTTCGTCGCCCTAAAGGAGCATGGCACGACGCTCCTTTCGGCCCCACCACGCCAGAAGTTTTTTGAAGGTCTTTTTTTAATCGTCTCCGACAAGAGGGAAGTGTGTCAGGCCCATATACAGCCCCTGAGGGACCAGAAGAGCAAGTGACAGTGGCTGATGGAGCAGTTCAGAGAAGGCTGAGAGGAAGGAGGGGAAGAAGAGGCCTCCAAAAAGAGGAATTCTGAGCTAGCTGAAAGGGATTCATAGCTAGATCAGGTTTTTTTAAAGGGTGAAGTTTGAGGTCGCAGAGGCAGCTGAAAGAAGAAAAACTGAATTCTTGCGCGGGTCTGTCAAATGCTAAGGCAGCTTTTCTTCCTCTCCCCCCTTCCCCCCCCCCTTCATATTCCTTGTATTTTTTTTTAACTGAGTTTAATGTATAATTACCATGCTGAAAAAAATAGCAGGGATATTCTAAAATCAAGGGAAATTAAAGATAACATCGTGAATAAGTGGGAGCCTGCAGCTCCCAAGAAAAGCTTTAAAATGACATTTAGAACATCACTGTCAGAACAATGCAGTTTACAATCCTGATCCTAAAACAACATGGCAAGATTAATCTTACATAAATGCATTATCCTTAAGCTAAAGTCTTGATGAAGTGAAACAGACCATTTTAAATTAATGCAACATAATATATGGCACTCATGTAAAATCCAAGCAAGTTTCAAGCTGTGCCTATGGCAGCCCTCGAAATAGCTAAAGAAAGCCCAGCTCTGGTTGACATAATGTATTAAGTGCATCTCTTTTGTTAATAGATTTAGAAAATTCCTAATTAAAACTGGCCTGAGATTCATGACATTTACCAGTCAAAGTTTGGTTTTAAGTCGGAAAGATTTGCAACAAAATTAAAGAAAAAAAAAGCTGCTGTACAGACGGCACTATATTTGAAATGTAGGAAACAGTAACTGAATGAGAGATGTGATAAAACTTCCTTAGTTGGATGCTGAATTTCCTGCAGTAAACCAAGAAAGATGCTTTACATTTTTGCACGGCTGCATCATGCCTGAGAGACAGAGCCACAATTCCAGGAGGAGGCATTCATCATTAAAACGTCTCGTATCGAACCGGCACTACGTACACAGGGGAGCACAGCAGGGTTTCGCCAAGCCAAGGGAAGAGGGGGAGGAGGGAGGGAAAGGGATGGCAGGCACCTCGCCCCAGTTTCCCTGGGTAAGAACTGGAAGGAAAAAACTAAAAAAAAAGGGGATGTAATTGGGCTGTTATTTTAGGATAGTCTGAGAGGTGGCTGGGAGGCAGAGGTCTGCCCTGCAAAGTCCGGGCACTGAAGCTGGCTCACAGTACCCATGAAAAGGGTCATCCATCCTCGTCCCAGCTGGCAGGGATGGGTGGGTGGGGGCCAGGGATGGTGGGTGAGAGGGTGGCCAGAACCCTCGGATGTCACTGGGACACAAACATCTGAGCTTCACATGTGCCAAAACCCACCTAGTGGCTCCCCAGCATGAGAGGACAGTCAGATTTTGAACCAGCTGATCCATAGGTGGACTGAATTCCTCCTGAAGTGTCTACCAATTTAAAAAGGAGGCTTTCTTCACTTTCAGTATTTTCATGCAGAAAACTAGAAGTATCTTTAAGTGAAACCTACAGCTTCTGTGCCAAAAGCTACTTTCATACCAACTTCTAGGACTTTGCACCAATTAACAGGGAAAAATCAGTTCGTGTGCATGTTAAGGGTACTGGAGACAGATTATCGCATGTCATTGAAATAAAATATGAAAGATCAGTTTGGAGTACAGATACTTCTTGAGCTGGCTGGCAGAGGGAAAGTGTTGGGACAAGAACTGCAGCTGCTAATCCTGTCTGAAATGCTCACAAGCTAATGGACATACGGTACATGCATATTACTCAGATGCTGGTAGAGCAGCCTCCATGATTCCTTGATTGTTTGCATTATATATAATCTCCATATGTATGAACGAGACAAATTAGGTTGCCATTTATTTGTTCATTATCTATTATTTTGATTAATGGAATTCTTGTTCTCAGAATAACTATTTAAAAATAACATTTGCAATAATGAGGACTGAACTATTAATCATGATCTTTAGCAGAAACTCGGCAAGGAACTGGGGCAAGGCATTTCATATGAACAAATGTCATAAATAGAACTTCTAAGAGACGGTGCTAAAATCTCAAAGGCAAAATAACTAAAGCCAAGCAAAACTCAGAAACTAATGGTTAAAATAGTTTGGGTTTTTTTTTTTTTGTGGGTTTTGTGTTCTTTTGCATCCTCTCCTACCCTCCAAAGCTGTTTTAAGACAAGTAGGGCTGTAGTGCTGATGGAGTATGAAAATATTAAAAGTAACAGATGTCCCCCTTACCTTTCCCCAGTGCTTTATTACAATATGTTTGTGTATATATGCATACTGTTTACGTGAGAGTTCTTTCAAATCTGTCTAGCCCCCAAATTCTGACTATTCACATTCATGCTATCTCAAGTATTTAACATTGCAAAAAAAAATTTTTAACTTTTTTAGAGTGACAAAAATTAAGGCTTCCAGATTCCCTACTGAAGGTGGCTTACCTGTGTCACCCAGGACTTACTGCACACCTCTATTTTAGTGAATGAGGCCAAAGAACTGCAGTGTCCACAGCTCTTTCACAGAAAAGGACTACCACTGCCTTCTGCTATGGGGAAGGCTTCAACCAGAGTTCATACCAACAGTTAATTTCTTTCCTGGGCCAGAGCTTTTAATTGACTTTTTGTGAGTAAAAGGGTTTTTTTTCCAGAGAGGGTAAAGGTTGAAGTTTGGGGAGTTTTGCTTGTTTCACTCACACAAAAGGCAGAGAACTTGATAGTCTCTGGCTCCAGCACTGCAAATACGCTTCACATACACATACTCTCAATTAGACAGAACTCTTCCCTGTTGCTAACCAGTAGGTCATGTCTTCTGAACACCCAATTACTTGTCCCTTAAATTTTTAAAGCCTATTATTTGACACAGTACTGACAGAAGACAAACTATATTGCTAAAGCAGGCCAAGTTATTGTATGTTTTTAAAAATGCAGTAGCAGAAGTTAAACCCAAGGCATATGTATTAGAAACTGCTACCACTGCTGTCACCATTTTGCAAAAGCAAGCTAGAGACTGACTCTGGTGCTGCTGAGTGCACTTGGGAACTGGGCTTCTGGCTGCAATCCTACAGCATCAGGCAGTGTCTCTGAAATGACCCATGCTTCAGAAGAGCTTTGGTTTGAGAGCTGCAGCAACTTCAATACAGTTGCAGGGACCCCTCTCAAGGGGAACCAGCTTTTGTCTTGCCCTGTATAAGCAACTGTAGTGAGCTCCCAGAATTCATGCCTACCAAATCAGGTCTTTGGATGCTGCTTAGTGTATTCCAAATTAAGATACATATTCATTGTGGATAAGCAAGCTTAATTATGGATATATTGAGACATTTAGCATCTATAAAAATACTCAGAATATTCAGTATGCTTAATATGGCAGCATTTCAAGAGAATTTACATTACTTTACACAGATTGTATTGACTCGGGGTATGTAATGAGCACTTTTTGTCCTTTAGACAAAGGAGTAGGAAAAGTACCAGAGTTCATGGGAAATTAATTTGATGTAACAACGTCCTCCTTTGGTTTTTAAAGTGTTTAGGTAGAAATAAGAAACCTCAGTAAATACTGTTATGAAGGCAATTAACATCTTGCTTGCTACATTTTGTTTATCTTTCACTGGTGCTGATAATAAGGCATGAAACATAGCCCAGTGCTATCATCATCAAACTGGGTGAGCATGTCACACATGCCCCTACAGGTGGCCTGCTTTTCAGTGATGGTGAACACCTGCCTCTCCTGTTGGTGGTTTCCTATTTAGACACCTAAATTTAGATTTTGCTGGCTCATTTTTTAAAAAGCCTGGTTGTAGAACCTATTTTTAAAATGCAGAAACAGAACTATTCTGTGAGGAAACTGCTATGTAATGTAGCACTATTGTAAGCTACTACGCTGGGGGATTTTAAAAGCCCTACCTAACATTCTTTCATAAAAGAAACCTTTAGAGATGATTTTCTGGTTGACTACTGAAGGGAATGGGGGAACTGTGAAACACTAACATTAACAATTTTACTCTTTCACAGACTACTCAAGCGAAGAGATTTTACCTGTGAGGAGGAATCATGTAACATGAATCATTTCCTCTTAACATTCAAAAGAAAACTCTTTCATTCTCAGTCTACTGTATGTGGCAACTATTGTTTCTTGCTCATAGCATGTGCATGGCACTTCAGTAACTTGCACTGACTTCACACTGTAAACTCTCATGAATAGATCTGTGCCCAATTAAGAAATGCAACGAAGACGCAGAGTGACAATGTTTAAAGTGGGAAATCATAATGTTACCAGAATGCTGCAGGCATCCTTCTCAGTGCAAGCTCATTTCTGTGTTTCTGAAGGCCCCTACAGCTGTAGGTAAAAATGAGCATACTCCCTCTCTAAGGCCCGGGGACTGTGCAGGTGGAGCCTTCTGGGGGAAGCACAAAGCTTGCTCACAGTGAGAACAAGCAAAACAGCAGACAACTGAATAATCCCAGCTGACACAGATGCTGACAAACTGTGGCAAAGGCTGACACTGAGGAACAAACAAGACAAAAGAAAGGGAACTATCTCCTGGAGGAAGTGATCATGCTGCAGCTTCTGTGGAAGAAATACTGACTGGCAAGAGACGAAGCAATTCAGGAAGCTCACCCCTACCAAATATTCTGATGTATTGAGAGATGGCGATTTAATCAAATACTTGGAAAACAAATTGACATTTTGCAGATTTAACTGCAAAGACATTTGCTGTGGAAGAAGTTGGTCAATAACTTCTGGCACAGCAGCAGTTTACAAAGACAAGATTATGAGTAAATTTATTGTGTGGCAATATAACCCAAACTACAAAGGAGTCCAGATGTGGACTGAGCTGCCACATCTCTTTTTAGATAGATACAGCCACTTTGGAATTTACTGGAAATGCATTTCCAGCTTTGATTTTGGACTGCCTTTTAGAGGAAAAAAGCCCAGGTGCCTTCAGAATCCCATCTCACCTACACGAGAGAAAACCATACGGAAAAAGAGATGAAAGAGCATTTTAAAGATGCTTAGATTTACTAAATCTGCATTACCAAACTGATGAGAACCAAAAGCTAGTTTGCAGAGCTGCAGCATTTCACTCTGTCACATATTTCTACTGAGAGGTAAGTGTCTCCAACATTTTATTAGGTAAGCATCACAAGGAGCACACTTTCATCTAAGTTCTCCAACTATAATATAACTTCGCTGCTACTGTTTCACAAAAGTAAAGCAAACATTGCCCACAAAAACTACTGAAGTGCTATGCCAATTCAAAGCTTTATGAGGAGGGTTTGTTGGCCACTTTTTCCTCCTGTCATCAACTCAGATACTCCTGTGGCAGCAGCTGGGTTCCCCCCCACATAAGATTTGAGCCAGAAAGATGCAAGTGCAACATGGTAAGAGTCTCCATGAAGGGTGCAGCATATGAACTATGTGATGTGGTGGTGCCAAGTGAGGATGTTCATTGAGCAACTAGAAATTCACTCCTAAACTTCACCAAGGTAGGACTAGCATGGGGATGCATCCTCTTAATAGTGGCCTAAACCATCTGCAATTGTTTAATAAGAGAAAGGAGGATAGGAAAAGTGCTGTAGTCAAAAATAAATTTAAAAAACCCCAAACAAACTAGAAGATGAGAGCCTTTTAAAGGCCAAATACTGGATATCAGGGTACGAATACTCCTCAGGAAAATATAGACTATAGACTGTACTGTTGCAGCAGAACGTATGTCGGTTGTAAAAGCTAATTATTTATATTAATTCTTTATGTACTCTCTCACTATTACATGTCACTGTAATAGAGTGACATGTTAGAGTTACCTATCCCACCCAGTCCCCCAGATAAGCTGGTAACATATTTATTTGAACTACCTTTTCTACTATTATAACTGGCTCTCTATATAACAGACTGATACAACGCTCAAAAAAATTAAAAGCTAAAATTCAAGAAACACCATTAGTATTTATACATGTTATAAAATAGTCAGCACTTTAGTGACGAGTATTACTGTGCAACTTTTTCCCAGCTACCACATTAAAAACCAAACATCCAATTAATTGTAAAACATACTTGTTTTGGGGCATCTGCGGAGGTGGTGTGAACTTCAGTACCTCGGAGTCCATTAGACTCAAATACCACTGTGGGAACAAGGGGGCTTGTTAACAGATGAACATTCAAGCTTCGTTAGTGTGTGTACATTATTTGAGACCATTACAGATTAACCACGTTCATAAAAAGACACCAGCTACTAGCCTGTGGCCGGAAAATACCAATTTACCGTAACACTTACTGTAAGAGAGTGTGCTAATGGCAGCCTAGGGCCACTGCCCTTTTTAATTCAGACTTCGGCGCTGAAGAAAGCAATCACTGACAACATTAATTATCAGTGTATGTGTAAAAGGACCCACTTCTTGCATTACTTACCATTTGGCCTCTGTCATTTAGCATCAGACTGGCTTATGTATGCATCATTCACACTTTTCAGGAGGAACCCGCTAGTCTCACTATCTCGTGCAATGCTCAAGAGGTCTCTTGACACTGGTGGTTCCTACAGCCTCAACCACAGACTGCACCAGGTTAAAAATGGCTGGCAGGGATTTCCCATTTTAGGGCTGACCAGGCTGTGGGAAAATCTTGTTTCCCGCAAAAATGTTCCTGTCAACAGCAACGATGAGGCAAAACAAAGCCTTATGTTGTGCTGAAAGGGGTACTTTGATTTCAATTTGTGCTGGTGGCAACAGAATTCATTAGCATATTCATTTCTGAGTACCCTACTCTCTAATTAAAATAAAACATTTGCAAACAGACTTCTCTTAAATGCATTGCAATTTTATGGTGTTCGGGCAGGGATCAGGTAAGCAATATCCAGAGAACAAGAGCAATAGTCATAAAAATAAAAAACCTGTCTATTACATTGAGGTACTGGAATTACTTGGGTTAGCACGATATGCAAAATGTAATTCTTGACATTTTGTTAGCCAGATCCAAATGCAGGCAAGCGGTAAAGGGAGAAATCGAGAACAAGCGTGAAAAGGTACCTGCGTGGGACCTCTGATGAGTCCTGAGGTGACTGGGTTGAGTAAAGCATTTTCCACATTCTCTGCAGACACAGTCTCCTTGGCGTGTTTGTGTCCTGAGCATCCCTGTAGTTGGGCGGGAGGGAGGGGAGGAGGGGGCGGGGGAGAGAAGAGAGAGGAAAGTTGAGAAGAAAACATTATGCCAGAAGAAAACATCATTAGTATGTCTAATGTGTCATTATGTGAGGCTACCTTCAGGCCCTGGATGACAACTGTCAGCCTTCATCTAGGCACTGGCTGACAGGCCAGGCACACACAGGACTGCAAGAATGCATAAATTACATTGAATTAAAAAATGCTCCCCGTGATGTGCCCGCACCAGGACTGGCATGTCAGGTGTGCGCTTTTCAGAGCAGCTGGATCCACTTCTCAGCCATCACCCAGCTTTGTCAAGCAGTACGTCAGGCAAATCAAAGTGACTCCAGCGTGGCGGAGACAAGTCACATGGATAATAGGAAGTGAGTAGGACCAGAGCCCGACTGTCCCCCCCGGGCAGCAATACCTCAGAGACAAATGCAGAGCGAGCGGAGCCATCACAGACTGATCAAACCTTTCGCCCCTGCCTACCTGCCTGCCGGTGCTGCTTTGACCCTGGACCTCTGAGGCACAGAAGAAAGACATCTGTGAATGAAAGTGTCATTCCGGACATTTGGGGCTGGTAGCAGCGCAGCAGCCATCCCCCAGCCCTGGGTAAATATGTTTTCTAGGCCATTAGCATTTGTGGAAAACCACTCAAACCTCTCCTTTTTCTCCAAAGGTCAGTTTACAGCATCTGACTTAAAGGGCTGGTCTTTGTCTTTTTGCTGCTGATCAAAAAAGACACATTTGACTTTTATTGGGCTTTTTTTATTATTAAAAAAAACAACCAAACAAACAAAAACCCAACCAACAAACCGTGTTTCAACATAATCTTATCTATTTTGGTAAAACGCCTTCCTCAGAGGGAAAGAGTTGATGTTTCCATTTGCCACTGGAATACTTTGGCTCTAAATAAATCCTCAAGGGGCTGAAGCAAAGTTTCAGCTTTTTTTTCATTTTTCCCCTCTTACAGCATTTAAAGAGTAAAATTGTGAACAAAAAGTGGCACAAAACAAACAAACAAAAAAACCCACTAAAAAACAACAACAAAAAAAACACAACACAAGGGAAAAATAAACTGCGGGATGCCAGAGGGCTCATCCAAAATACAGGTGCTCTACCTGAAAATGGATGGAAAAGAAGATGGGCTTCCATTTACTCTGCTGGTATGGCAATGGTCCTGCAATGGTTTTTACCACAGCATATATTGGAAAAAAATGCCTGGCTGAAAAAAAAAAAACAAAACAAAAAACCCCAACAAACCCAAACCAAACAAAAAAACCAAACCCAAAACTAACAAAAACCAAAGCCAAACCAAATAAACAAAAAACAAACAAACAAAAAAACCACAAAAAACACCAAACAAACAAAACCAAACCAAAACCAAACCAAACACAAATGTTTTTCTCTTTTTATAATAGCACCTCCTGCAGGTGGCAGCACAGTCTGTATAATGTAGTTGAACACACTTCCAACAATTAAGTTCCCGGCTGTCATATAGAAAATCATGATTTAGGGACAAATCCACAGACACCCATAAAAGGAGTGTGTGTGTGGGGGGAAATCACCTTAATTTCAATGAGAGCTTCACTGTAATATCATGAGATGATCTGCCTTTCAAGGCAGTCAAGATTAAAGCAGATTTTCCAGCCTCTGCCAGACCACTGTGCTGGTGACTGGAACAGCAGGGACAAGTAGAGCAGGGCTCTGCTGCCAGCAGGGTGGCTTTCTTGGAGCCTTGGACACCTGGTTTCCTCTGCTGGTTTTCTGTCACCTCTGGAGAGGCATTTAATCTCTCCAAACTCCAAGTCTGCCTCTGTGCAGGGAAGGTGAACACGCTTGTCTCAGCAGCCATTACCCGCCCAGTCAGACAGCCCTGATGGAAGCAGTGCTCCCACTTCAGCCATACATCAGGGGAGGCTGGAGATGCTGTTGCAAGTCAACGTACCCTGTACAAATGCCAAAGATGAGCAGGTTTGGACTGTCATCTAACCTCTCCCTGGCATTGACTTATTTAAAAAAACAGGTGGAAAAAAATTCTTGCTTCCAGATATATTTGCCATTGTTGCGTTTCCTAAGAAGCACCATAAGGTTTTTGATAGTTTCATAGCTTTGAGCAATGGGCATTATTGCTGCAAGGCAATATCCCTCTGAATCATTACTCAGGTTATCCTATATGTGTACAAAAGAGGGTAGATGACTACAGGTGTTAGCAAATTAATGTAAATGAACATGACTATCTGAATGGGAGCTCCTTTGAAACTGATGCTCAAAGCTGGTTTCAAAAGAGCCCCAGGGAAAGAGTGCATCTGCTGCCATAACCCATCCTTTCTTAATATGGCAATTCATGTAAATATCATGAATAAAATAAATAACCACTATTAAATATAAAAGTAAGATTCCCTCTAGAAGGGAAGATTGGGCAGTGTGAAACAAACTGAGCTGAAGCACAGCAAGCTTGGAGTTTGCACCTGTATCACAACAATTTGTACCACAACTCTCTTTTCCAAGGACACACTGGAATAAGCACAAATGGACAAGGATCCTAGAAAGAAATCCAACCACTCTGAAGGAAGTTGAATACTGCACTAAAATATTCTAGTGTGATCCAAGATGAGACTGTAAACCAAACACCAAAATGTCTATTTGGAACATTCAATTGGGAAAAAATACATGACAAATAATGTACCTAAGTGGAATTTTTGGTTGTCCTTTATGCCATGATTGCCATATTAAGACTAAATTGTATGATGCGTACTGACTAAGAAGGCTGTTTGTTATTTCAGACAAGGTTCATTTACCCTCCTCTATTTGCAATTGGTAGGATCTCCTTCCTTTTACCTGCATCAGCTTTTTATTTTAGTGCTATGAAAAACAGCCATCATGCCAATTCGTTTGGAGAACCATCAACAGCCTGGAACATGTATATAAAATAAAGACAAGCTACATAAAAAAGAGGTTAAATAAAAAATTCAAATTTTAAATTTCAAACAGCTATGAAACACTTGGAATGAAAGATATCTCAGAGCAGAGATGGGCACTAAATAACTTCCAGTTAAAAGTGTCTCTGGAAATCAGTGCCCAGCAAAAACATTTTGGCAATAAAAACCCTCCTTTAAAAAGCAGGTAATTAAAGACCTCCTCAGAAACCCTGTCCCTACTCTACTTTGCCCCAGTGGTCCTCATTATTCTTCTGGTGCCTACACCCACCAAGCTGTCTCCTAGGTCTTGGCTTTTCCTGTTTCTCTCCAACCCTCTTAACAAGGCTGGGAGCTCACTGGATCAATACGGTTTCTCAGAGCAGGATGACCCAATGTAATATTATATAAGATCAAGAAGAGCACACACTTGGAGGTACCCCAAGTCCAGGGTGGAACATTTATCTGGTATTCAGAGCAGGAAGCAGGCAGGGATAAACTTTAGAGAAACAACTCCTGGGCACTGACATGGCAAAAGCAGAGTCAACCAGACAAAACCAGGAACACTGACCCTGCAGTTTCAGAAACCAAGCATGTCCTCCTCTGCTTCCTTAACAAAACCCAGATGCCTCATGCTAGTTACAACCATCATGCAGCCTCTAACCACCTGTGGAACAACCTACTCCACAGTAATAAGTAACAGCAAAGCATTTCCCTTTAAATGACTGAGCAAAACTGACAATGGAGTGACTGAAAGGTACACTTTATGGACTATTTCAGATAGGTTTTGCCTTCCCTGTCTTCTCCTAAAGGCCTTCCTCCAAGACTTGACCAAACACTATGGCTCCTTCCTCGCCTCACAGCTGTCAGAGCAGTCAGCTAGCAACACACCTTCTGGACACTACACCATTGCTGTTCCCAGACTACCAGCTTCCAAGTGTCCAGGGTTTGGTCCTACTTGCAGAATGGGGTCACAAACTCCATTTTACAAATGCTTTGACAGAACAGAGAGCATTATCTCTGGTGAAGACACTAGAACACTGGTCTGGAATGCATGCTCTCTCCATCTACAGTTCAGTTCTTGCATAACTTCTACAAAGAGAAGTATTTATGAATGGTGACAGCCAGCTATGGCTCCCATTCTCCAACCTTACACACACACCCACCCATCTTGAGAGTAATAAATCAGTGTGATTTTTAGTTTCCACTGAGACAAACTAATTCTGGCAGATCATCCGAGAAGAGTATGGTTTCAAATGCAAATATTTCTGTTTGATTTCTGTTTGGTTTTTTTTTTTTCCTTCTTTTTACATGGCATTTAACTGGCAACAGACAGGAGAGCTCTGATAAGGCTCTGAACTTTTAAGCTAGTTATTTGCACAACTGCCTTTCTTCCTTATGTGTATTAGCAGGCACTTATTTGGCCTTATTAATTATAAACACAGAAACAGATCAAAAGAATACTTTGAAAAATACAATAGCAGTCTTTGATATGGACAAGAAAGATCTTAAGACTTTTGTCAAGAAAGACAAAGGACACTGTCAAGTGATAATCTCTCTCTGTTGTTGGAAGACTTGCTTGCAGATGAAATTGAACAAAACCTCCAAAATAACATCACAGATAAGCCCCAGAGGATGTTTATTTTGCCTGAAGCAAAAAGATGATGATGTGTGGCAGCACCAGCATATCAGGAGGATCTTCATGTGACAGCACATCTGTGTAACTCTAGCCTGCTGGAAGGAAGGGGACAAAAGAAGAGTGATACTCCAGGTGGAATCAGATACATTTAACCTGCGACGGAAATGTCACACAGTGCATGGGGTGGGATGCTGCAATGTTGGAGATCAGTAAAAAAAACCTACCCAAGCCTATACAGAAAAGATAAAAACATTGAACTTGTAATCCCAGCCATTAAAGGGAGAGAAGGAAGAAACTTAAAATAGCATTTAGAGGCTCTGAATGAAGCAAGAGCAAGCAAGCAGTGCCCTCAGCTACGGAAGGGCTTGTGAAAATCTTACCTGCGTGATCCAGGACAGGGCTGTTGGCACCACAGGTTTGGTACAATGAAGCAAGGTCCTTTGGAATGTATGTTTTAAAGATATTTAAAACGTCCAAATGTTTCTCGTGCCCGTCCGATCCCAGATCCTGTTTGCTGGAGTGTAAAGCTGGGGAAACTCCCGCGGTGCTAGGCTGGGGCTGCAGCAGTGGACTGGCTCGTGCTACCGCCGTGCAGTTTGCCAATGTCCTCATCTCATTCCCTGCCTTCAGGTGAGATTCCCTGGGAGGCACTGATGGATCTTCGTATTTAGCGTACTGCTCGCTTTTACACAGAGGGTGATACTGTGGCAGCGGGCTGAATTTGGCCTTCATGGTGTCGGATGCACAGTGCTTACCTGGAGAGGCAAAACTCGTACTTCCTTGGGGAACCATGTACTTTTCCACCTGCTTGCTGTGGGTGGGCTGTGCGCTAGGCCTGGATATGACCGTCTGAGTAGGTGTTACGCTTCTGCTATAGGCTCCTGTTTGCATAGGTTTGGGATTTGCTTCGTATTTACTTTTTTGTTGTGCTGCTATGCTGTATTGCTCCTGGGAATGGTTTAACTTGGGCTGCCTGTACCCATCCAGACCGGATAAGCGTGAGCCGCAGTGGCCGAAGGCTTGGCCGTCCTTCGGCTGATGCGCGCTCCCGGATTTTGCAGAAATCCCGACAGAAAGAGAACTGCTTTTGGACCCTGGCAATGCACTTGGCACTTGAGTGCGAGTAAATCTGGCAACAGGCAAAGGCTGGCATTCCTTGCCACCGAGAACAGGAGGGGGGCCAGTACGCCCGCTCCTTGCCAGAAAGACCAAGTTGTTCTTAATACTCTTGAATCCGTTCTGTTGAACCCAAGGGGGAACCATGGAGTTACAGCTGATTTTGTGCAAAATTCTTTTGTGCATCCACAGGACTTCAGGGTAGTAGGTCTTGTGACTGCAGAAAGGACACGGGTAGACAATTAAAGCAGCCTGCAAGGACGTATTCAGATTTTTATTGCATGAATTATCCCTTGTTGATTTTTCACTCAAATCAAGTGGAGCTACCTCTTGATTTTCAGCACCTTTTTCCATTAGAGGATGCTCCCTGTTTAAGTCTAGCAAATTTTCTCTAGCGTGACAAGGCTGCACTTCAAGTGATGTTTTCAAGTCCATGACCAAGTTTGAAGATGTCTGGCCTGAGGCCATAGCAAAGCTAGCAATGCGACTGGAGCAAGGAAGCCCTTGGCTGTGGTGAAATGCTGGCATCTTCATGTCTACAGAACCTTTTAGGTCTTGGTATTTCAAAAAGGGCTCCTTGATGACAGTGTCCAGTGCTGACACCAGGGCAGGAATCTCTGGTTTAGAATCTCTGGCCTCGTTGCCTCTGGAATTGTGGTTTCCCAGCTTTGGGTGCTCATCCAAATGAGATGTTACCATTGGGGTTTCCTCTTCAGAAAAGTTGCAGTGGTATGGCTTTTCATCTGAATGGGACAAACAAACAAAAAACAAAACCACAACCCATTATCATCCTTTGATGCAGAAAGAAGCCCAAAAGACAGAGCAAGATTCAAGATTAGCAGGAGAAAAAGCAAAAAGTGGTATTAGCTATTGTAATGACATGCTACAGACTAAATGTACTGTATAAGCAAGAAAATCTTGAAATAAGACAGAACATTTCAATTTCCTTTTAAAGATGACTGTGAAGTCCAGGCAAACTCTCTAATGCTGCATGTTTATGACATTTTGAAGAGAGAACAATTCAATAATTTTAGCACATTAAAATTCTGGGACTGTGAGAAAAATAAACAAATATGCAACCATTTAATGCTTTACAAAAGCAAAGATAATGGAGCCAGATAAGACTGACCTAGTTAAAGGTCTGTCAGCGCTTCCATTACAAGCCCCTATTTTCAAAGGGTTTATAACTCAGCAATAAAAATTGGCTCCAGACAGAAACTAAGCAATAAGCAGGTAAAGCATACGAAATAAATTGCTCACTTAAGAGGAACTTTTGCAGTGGCCAAGTACAAAAGATGAGCTATGGAGGATGGAAATTTTCCATCCATTAGTTTAAGGAAGATATGTGAGGTTTTTTGACATATTTTTACATTTGACTCAAACTTTAGGAAAATTTTACGACTGCTCAATCCACTGAGAGATAAGGAATTCAGCATTTTCAGCCATTTAGATTACAGAATTCAAACCAGACTTTCAATTCTTCCCATTTTCTTCTTCACCTCTCAGCTCTCCAGAATAAATTTATCTACCTAACACATGTCCTGGAAAGGGAACATACTGGGCAGTAATTAAAGCCACTTAAGGGGAAAGTCAAGAATAGGATTTGTTTTGCTGGGAGCACAGCTACCTCTGCCCACTCTCCTGATGCTGATCTCTTGGAGCTGCTGATGAAGCCGTTAAATCCCTCCAAATCAGTTCACAAATCAATTCCATAGAGATTTTCATCACGGCAGTAATGTTTATTGCACTGAATCCATTTAACATGTGACTGAATTGAATCATCTGACAAACTTTCAGTTTCAATTAACACGCAGTTAATGAGCCACTGCCAGGCAAGTATAAGGAGACTATGCTCCATCTAAAATGTCAGTAGTCCACAGTGATCACCACATCCGTAGGAGGGGTGAGAATGGGAAAGGAGTGAACTGCTCTAGAGCTCCATATCCTCTTGCATCAACACATAAAAGCTCCTGCTTCAGAAAACCAAGCACTGTTTGTTAGTGCAGCACAACGCCACGGGCATTATTCTGCACAGTGCAATGCAAGAAGTGTGTCTTCAGCTGGAGTTACACTGCAAACAAAGTCCACTGATCCACACCTTCAATTCAAGCAAAACATCCTTAGCCTTTTGTTTAATTCAAGGTAATCAGGTTAAAAATAACCCCATGGATGTGCAGCCTTGCAGGGATGAGTGCTCAGTCTGCTAAGATAATTTTCCTTTCAATCTCTCTAAGCAGGTATATTAAGGAGGAAAAAAAAACACCCACAAACCAGAAACTTGTTTTTCCTGTGTTGCAGAGGGCAAGGCTTTGAGAAAGCACATGCCTAGCACCACTAGCCTAATTTACAGGTTGAAACAAAAGACACTGCATGCAGCAGTGAAATCTGACACTGCACATCTGTGTTATTTTCAAAGCACATCTGTCAAAGTCCAAAATATTTGTGCTCTTAAATAAGATTTCAAGACTTCTCTTTACAATCGTATGGAGTGGCTCCTTTGATCATCGTAGTAAATAATAAAGCAAAGCAAAACCAAGTCACCCAGCAGAGTCTGAATTGACCCACTGGATACATGAAGCAGATGGAGCACAGTGAAGTTGGGGGACCACTGCCAGCCCCACTCTCAGGGCCAGCAGGACCTGGGGGCTGCAGCCTCTGCTTGCTCCACCTGCACAGCAGTGGTGAAGGTGTGCATCAAGCAGACACCTGTGAGTCTCAGGTTGCTCTGTGTACCTCAAACACTCCTTGACGTTTTCTGACTTTGTAAAAATCTACGTAACACACTGTTTCAGCAAAGAAGACAAGGGCAAACAGACTGTGAGGTGGCACAGCTTAGGTCTGGACTTGGTCTTTGGTTCTGAAATGATCAGTTTAGGTCTGTACTTGGGAAGAGGGAAAGGAAGCAGAGACATACTACATTCCCATGTGTCCCTATAAGCATGAATATAGAACCCAGGACTGGAAACCTCGAGGTTGCTACAGTACTTCTAGTCTTACTGCTTTAGTGTAGCCAAAGAAAAAGGGATCTTCCAGGTGGAAAACGTAGCACGGAGTAGGAAAATAATGAAGGCATTTCTGAGGCACATCTAGACCTGCAGCTGCAACAGTGTAGAAGGTATACACTGTCAGTGCAATATATGAAAAATTGTAAGGTTATTACAAAAGAGAGCTTCTAAAATCTCTTCAGAGCATCTTGCTAGATTCAGTTCTTCTGATGTCTCACATGAACAATACTGAAACATTCTAGGAACAGTTCTCTAAACTTATATCAGGAGCCTCAATAGCAGTATTTGTGTTAATTGTTTGAGCTGCACTTCTAGTGAAAACAAAAGAAATCCCCTATCACCCCTATCCTCCTTCCCCAAGACTTGGACAGACATGCTTTTCACCTATAGGCCAACTCATACTTCTTCACCAGCACAAAGCACAGCTTGAACTCTTCCCTAGCACCATCCTTCTCTCCACCAGGAACCTCCAGATACCAACACCCAGGCTGCAAAGCTGCCACATGTCATCCTCCCCATCATGGGAAGTGGTCCAGGCTGGACTGCAGGCAGACAGCAAAACTCAGGGAGTAAGAGGAGATGCAGGCAAGAGGAAGAGATGGTATGAAATGCAATAAATACAGGCAGTCTTTTTAAAAAGTATATGAAATTTATTTCTGCCTGCTCCCAGCCTCTTGTCCCAGTTGAAAAGGGGTGCTAACAATCCTTTTAAATCACTGGTATAAAATATTGTCCTAACCAGAGCAGCACAGGCATTACTGTCACCAGAAACTTTCAAGATTTTATTATGGCCAAGTTAAAGAAAAAAGGCACGAATGGGACACCTTTTGCATGATCTCCAGGAGCTATAACTCACATTCTCCATTGAAAAAGTTCTTGACAAAGAATGGTTTCACTCTTTATCCTACAGTCCCTGTTATCTCCTTATGTTTGACTCAATTTCTTTGTTTCTTACCCAAACCAGCCGTTCACCTATAGTACTTAAGAGTGAGAAAGTGACATATCCCTAAAGTGTTAACAGCTTTTCTGTGCCGTGGATACCCAGCCAACAGCTGAAGTAGATGAATTTCACAAGGTGCCCAGGGAGGAGGTGGCTGCTGATGCCTTGCAGTGTCTTCAGATTGACCAGAGTTTCAAGTGTCAATGGCATCACAGACCACAAGAGAACAAAACAGGACAGCACAGAACACCCAACGATGGCTGCACCATGGTTTAGAAAGAGAGGAGAGTCCAGGGATTCAACTAGTTCTTCAGAAATACATTTAAATGCCACCCATTAGTTACATACCTTACACATGCAGATAAATGTGGCTCCCCTTCTCCCTTCACACACGTATCCCTTTCCTCTCCTTCTCCACCTCACACACATAAGCTCCACTTGTTTCCTCCCCAGCTCTGTTTCTCCACAAAACTGAATTTCAGAACAGGCTGCACAGATGTTTTAATTCATGAGGCTTCCTATAAAGTAAACCAGGCTACAAGCCTGAGGACAATGAAACTGTGATTTCTATTCAGAAGAGAACTGGCTAGAAATTGGCCCCTTTTCTGGCTAGCATTACAGCACTAGGAAAGGAGCAGATGTGGTGTGTTTGATTTTTAGTAAACATTTGATAGCAATTTGCACTTTGAGATGAATGCTGTGGCTCGATTTGAAAACTGGCTGCAAATAAATCATGATAAAAGAAACTTATAACATTAGAAGAAGGTGTGATATTGCAAAGACCTGTATTAGGTCCTATTTCACTTGGTATTTTCTTTAACGATCCAGAAGAGACTCTAGATAGCATGCTAACTTAAATCTCCAGGAAACACCACATTTGGAGGAGCTTCAAAATAACAATGCAGTCTGAAAATAATCAAATGAGACTCATTCTGGAAACAAAACAAAAAAAAAAGAAGAGAAAAAACAATGAAAGAAACCAACAAAAAAAGCCAATAATACAGACTAAGACAAGTGAAGGGATACAATTCGAAAACACCCATGCAGTGGGAGGGTGAAATTTGGGAAGGAACAATGTTGAAAATAACAGATGTTACAACAGACAGCAAGTTAAATATGAGTGTACTAGGTGAGATTCTTCAGCTTAGATTTTACAAATAAAAGTATGCATTATAAAAATACCCCTCTGAATATGACACGTACATGACAGCCACGCTGGTTGCATTATTTTACATATAATACAAAATATATACATATATGCATAAAACCAAAATACAGATACCATATTAATGGGCACTATGTAAAAGCCCAGAGTAAGCACAATACAATGGGACATGGCAGGAGGAAAAAAGGGCAAAAATGGAGGTTAGCATCAGAAAACTGAGACCTGTTTTCCTGTGAAAGGAATGACCAATGAAAATACTCAGTGCCCTAAGAACATTTGGGCTGGTCTGCAAATATGGACAAGTCAAAAGGAGTTCAGAGAACTGCAACAGAAAAGCAACTGACCAGAAAATAAAGATGAGGGGTTAAACATCCTTAGTTCTCAACCTCTACAGCTATCCACCACCTTCCCTGCTTTCTGCTCTGGTTGTGCCACTTGGCAGGTCCCCAGCATGGTAACAAAGCGAGCATAAGGTGAAAAACAACCCCTATAAACCCTCAGGTCTACATACTGCACTGAAATGCTGTGAAGAAAAAGTTAAGCTCTTTTGATACAAGATCCAGCTTCTCATCTGCAAAGCTCGTCTTGCTTTACATGTTAGAAGTTCTCAGAAGCAGCTACACCAGCTCCTCAATAATTCAGAACAAGAAATGATGGAGGGTCAGACTGGAGCACTCGGTACTGCAGGACAGGGCAGGGCAGAAGGTAAAAGGGTAACACTGAAGGGTAGAAAGCACATGATCAACTTCTAGCTCTGCTTCCTCAGACCAACTTTAGAATTGACAGTGTTTTTACCTGAGGTGTGAGATTTTTAACTGTCCAGAAAACCAAGACAGCTTTTGAGACTGAGCTGCTGGCTGACAGAGATGGTTTCTCAGTCAGCCAGCTCACCTTGCCTGGCACAGCTTTCACTTCAGCCATGCCAGGGGGAAACTCCATCCTGTACTGCAGCCCAGGAAGGCACAGAGAACAAGTCCCAAGTGCTCCAAGAAGTCCTGCCTTCATCTGGGCATGAGTTGGGTGTTTCTGGTTTATAAGATACTGCTTTTCCTTTTATAGAATATTTTTCCCCATTTTTCTTGTGGCTAGATGTCGGGCAGTTACATTTTCACTTCTATGCCTCAGCTTTGCTTTTCTAACAGCACCGTATTTCCACCCAGCAAATAAACCCTGATCATGGGTTTACCTATCAGAACTACTAGCCCTTTGGCATAACCTGCATTCACACTCTCCATTCTCCTTTTCTACATCTAAGCAATACAGTTCCTAAAATGACTTTTTGTTGACTTTTTAATGTCATGGTCCAGAATTTCAGGACAAGGATGCACAATGGCAAGTGTCAGCTTTCAGCTTATGCAGTTATTATTCAGTCATCATTCAGTTATTTTTTGGTCTTAAGGAAAAGGATACAGACTATGAAAAAGTATCACTTCACAAGCAGAGCAAGAAGACCTGCAGGTTTGTATCCCTGTTTTTTGGAAGCAGGCCCACAGAGAACAAATTATTACCTGACCAAAGCAATTTTAAGGCTTTTAGAGACCTTAATGAAATTTACCATTCTTCCTTCCACTCTTTGTAAATGGTACTACTGCTGTTGCCACGATTATTAAATCACTAATGCCTGAAGCCCAAGATTAAACTTTTTTTACGATCATGCTAATTTTTTTTGAGCTGTTTTTCTAGCACATTTGTTTTCAGGCTTCTCTTTATTCCTGGAAGAACTACATATGGATTTATTCCAACGTCTCATTTGCTTCATTTCACTAAGTTTATCCTCTGCAATTTCTACCTTCACCTGCAAGTTAGTTTTTACCCTCATAGCCAAACACTGAAAACACAGTACCACCATGACCCAAGAGTGCAAATAGCTTAAGGACACTGTCAGGTAGTTTGCCTCCTTCCCTCTACAGAACAGCAAAGGGGAGACACCAAAGACTTTTGGGGACACCAAAGGGGTTGAAAGCAGGACAAGATAGCCAAGCTCACTGCTCCTGACGCTCCACAGTCTCCATTTGACTAATCTCTTTGGCACTGTTCAGAGGGAAACCTGCTGCTTATGAAAACAAAACCCACTGAGCTCTTACAATCCAGGCAGCAAAACCCATGAACTATTAAACTAATTCAATAAAGTTTGTTCAGTCGTGGACTCCACATGTTTAGGTTCTTCTAACTATTTTAGATGATGATAATTATTATTGTTGTCACTGTTATCATCAGAGACACTGCCTGCACTACTTTTGCCTTTTGGAAAGAATCTGAAAGTTCACCAAAATGATCAGGGAAAAAAACACAAAAATGTTAGATGATTAAATTTTAAACTTAACCTTCTAAAATAAGTGAAGCCTGAACCTGAGAACAGTTATGGTATAGCACACAAAAGACCCCTTTCTACAAGATATTCCCTAGCTCAGTAAAATTACAAATTCCTTTGCACAGCAGAAATGCTTTAGAGTTATGTCACATTTCAAGGACTACCTTTTTTTTTTTTTTTTTTAATGAAGGTGGAGGACTGAAACCATTTGCCATCTACATGGCCACAGATTCAAAAGCCAGCAAGGCTATTGGAATTTCAAGCACAGAGCACTAGGTGGGAAAGGGTATCACGTCCAAAATCTGTCAGGCTGAACTGCATGTTGTGAAGTACCAGAGGCATGATAAAAAACAAACCTGAGAGTTCACTGTGAACTTTTTCATCCAGCTATCTGTACGCATCTGTTCCTTAAAAGAGTATTTGGCTTTGTTGTTATCTAGGGCACTGATGCTAGAAGACTTTGAAAGGCCAAGTGGCTTCAAGAGCAGCTCCATGTGCAAATTACTCTACTCATCCCTCACATAGTATTTTTCCATCACCCTCCACTTTGCAAAGGATGCATATCAAGTGTGACAAGCTGAACTGCAGCCCAACCACAAATGCTCTTTGAGCACCAGGTGCTTTGGGATCCTCTCCCAGGTATGAGCCCTTCCAGAACTAACACAGACTTTATATGATGGTGATAGAGGAAAAGAATCCACAGCAGACCATGTAATGAAATGAAAATGCACATGTGGTAGAAATGGAAGATGCTGGCAGCATGCTACAGATACAACATTTTCACTGTTCCTTACATCACTCTACTTCCTCAGTCAGATTTTTTTTAAGTTCTTCTATACCTGGTATATAGGAATTTTGGGCAGCTGCACAGCTAGTAATGACTTACCAACCCTTTCACCTCTGTATTTCTCACAAAGGTGCATGAGCTTAAGCTCTGTCCAGCAGCAGGGGGAAAGCCCCACAAAATAACACATACTTTTCTGAAGCTGATGATGCAGCTCCTGTTATCAGAGTATTTCCAAGTGCTTTTTTCACCCATCATCCACACTAGCTTGACCCAAGGACAGTTAAGACTTCAGCAGGGCTTCTACCACTTGAGAAGAAAGCTTGTCCTTGAAGTAAAGAGCTTCAGGGAGGGGACACTGGAATGTCCAGCTGCACACAGCAGGACTGCAACTAACACGCCCATGCAATTGCTGCATCCTCCTCACATCTCCAGCACTGTCCCTTCCAAGATTGGGGACTGGGCTTCCTGGTCACATCCCATGGTTCCTTTCTGCCCTGGGAACTTCAAGACCATCTGATGTCTTCCCACCTCATGCAGGGCTGCTCCAGATACAGCTGGGCCAGAAGGAGTGCCAAGAAACCAAAGCTCACATAACACACAGCTTTTGCACCCACCTCACAAAACTTCAAACCTGCTTTTCTTCCTTTAGGAAACATAATGGCAAAGAGCACAAGCAGATGCCAAAGAAAAGGTCTGTCACTCCCACTCACGGATGAAATTGGAGTAAAGGCACTAATATACAGGCTCCTTCACAACCACACTTCACTATCTGGATCCTGGAGGAAGGGGAGAGAATGCTAAGTACCTACCTATGAATTACAGAATAAATAGAAGGAGAGATTAATATGTACGTTGAACCAATACAGAAACATTTGCAGGGACTTCTTGCCAAAATGAAAGCTGTACAATTTGGCATTGCCTTAAATGTTGCTGCTTATAATACACTTAAATAAAATTATGGGGTATAAACCCCCTGGAATGCTCTGCAAAATTAGGAAGTGATTAGACCAGATGATACCAATTTGACTCTAACACAGTCTTGTCATAATTCCAGAGTTAATAGCAATACTGTATGAACTGGCCCAAAACCTTAGCAGAGTACTTCTAGTACACTCTGCTAGGCATTTCTGCATGTGTGGTCTTGCCTTTAAAGTTTGCTGCAGGTAGGAGGAAGAAAAAGAAAGTGCATATGACTATTAAAACAGCAGGGCATATAATTAAATTGGAGAGGGTTGGAATTGAGTAGAGGGGGTGTTGTAACACTTAGGTTTTGAGGTGTTTTGTTTTGTTTTGTTTTGTTTTGTTTTCCAGTTTAAGGCTCAGATAAAGAAGCGCAATTAATTTTGATGCATCAAAACTATTTGCAGAGAAGACAGAAAATTACGACTCAGATTTTTTTGGTGGGGTTTTTGGTGGGGTATTTCGTCTTTTGGGTGTTTTTGGTTTGGGGTTTTTTTTTGTTTTTTAAGCAAGTGGCAGCCTGCCTGTACAGCCACTCCAAATCCAGACCCAGGGAGTAAGTAAATCTTCCTGGAGATCTTCCCTTTCTTTCCCATAGTCAGACCTGCCACAATGTCTGCTCCAGAGCATCTCCTTGACCACCTCCTGTTCTTTTCGCTTCAAGTGCATTAAGGAGAAAGGCTTTCTAGGCCAAGACTGAGGACTGGCAGCCACCCTATACAGCTTAACATTCCTTATCCAGTATTTCACTTCTTCTACCATTTGTTAAGCATGGGTGGTGTATTGCTATATACTATTATGCCTACTATTGTGCTGTAATATAGCACCCCACTGAAATACCTAGGCTACAGCCAGGAAGCCCAATGAGGTACCAGAGGTAGCACAGCTATGGAATTAAGGAGCTCTGTATAACCTAATTTATGTTGTTTCTCCTGCTGAAGGCCACACTACCATGGCTGGTGGCTCTGTTCACAGACTTAAGGCAGTCAGGGATCTCTGCTGTGCATGTCAATCACACCATATGCAGTGACACATCATGGAAAGGTGAACTTAGTTAATAAGTATTATTAGCATTTAAATATTCACTGGTTATACAGTACCTGGGCAGAAAATCTGCTCTCTTGTGTTAGTAATTTTTCTCAGGCTTTCCAAGGAAAGAGGATTTGGAAAGAGAGTCAAAGAAAATAGGTCTGGAATAGGAAAAGCAACAAGTGAGATCAAATCCAAGACAGACTGAACTATCATCGCTGGAAACTGGATGCCTTGGGTAAGGAGTAAGATTGCTGGATCACAATTATCACCATCACCACCACCCCAGCAATTCAGCAGGACATATGAGGGACTGACCCCAGCAAGGTGTGAGATTTGTCGAGTTCCCTCAGGGTACAGGAAAGCTCTATGTTACTGACAGACCAAAAAATAATTTGAACAGATTTGCTCCAGATGGACTAAAGGGAACCAGAGCTTCCAGGAAAGATGTGGCCAGAGCCACAAGGGGAGCCCCTGGCCGCCACTGACTCAGTGTCCACTGCAAGTGAACTGCACCAAATGCACTGAGCATGTATCACCCAACCCACAGCCCTGAGCCAAAGGCCTCAAGACAGGAGGCTCAAGGTCCTGGAGGTCCTGCCTGCCAGACCCAGCTCCCCTCCACCCAGCCTCCAGCTCACCATCCACAGAATTTGCTCTTATTAACCTCGCAGGGCGGCAGCACTGGCAGGCTGGCTAATTGCTAGCTAAGTAGCTTTTCCTTCCCACTTCCCTTTCTTACCAGTGTCCTCCCTTGCTCCTTTGTGTAGGAACAGAGGAAACTGTAACAATAACTACGGGAGGCACTTCCAGCTAAGTAAATGGCCATTCAGGCTTGGCTTGAAACAGCTCTGTGACAGACTTAAGAAGATGACTAAAAACATCAGCTACTTACTGGCAACTTCCATAATCCCCTTTAAGAGCTAATAAACAAAGCAGGCTGGAACCTACCACCACCAGCATGGCCTCAGAAAGGGCAGCTGCAGAGAGGCTACATGTGCTTCTAAAAAGGATTTGGAATTTTTAGCATTTTTCCTGAAACTCTTCCTTTTGTACTTCAAAAGAAGTAAATTTGAAAGCTCAAGAGAGCACCAAAGTTTTGGGCTCACTTAAATTCTTACTTTTTAACATCTTAATAACCTGGAAAAAAAAAGGAAAAAAAAATTAAAGACGTGATTTAAAAGACACAAACAATCTCAACATCTATTAATCTCTGGTGTTTAGGCTTTCCATTTCAAAAAAGAGGAAGCCTTCTGTTTGAGAGGGAAGTCAGATGAGAATCATCCCACAGTACATGATGTAGTTCAGAAAGGTCAGGAGACAAGAGGATGTCTCAAAGATGCATTAAAAAAAAAAGAATCATCTGTAAATGTGCTTATTGAATCTTTCAAATAATATAAACATTTTTATGGTAAAGGAGAATGGGGAAAGATATCAAATCCATTTGAAAAACAGCAATAGCAAGACATCGCTTCGAAAATAAGCTTCATACACAACAAAATAGTCATTCTGCACCTGTGAGTCATGATTATTTATATCATACATTCATTTTAATAAGAGCTGTTTTAAAATGCTAAACCATTATTAAATACTGAAAATAATTATTGCGTATAAAGCATAGGAAGCTTCCCAACTTTTCCAATTAGCACCAAGGCTTAAAAGCTTTAAACTCAGGAGAAGCAAAAGAAATGCTGAAAAACACTGCCACAGGCTGGCTTGAATTGGAATTTCTCCTTTTCAAATAGATTAAGAAAAACCAACACACACATCCAGAAAGTCTGGAAACATTGTTTTCCTTTCCCCAGAGTTCTGTAACGTATCTTACAAGAAAGTAGGAAAGTATGTTTAAGGGCCACTTATAAACTTGGTTTGACAGAAAAGAGCTTCTACACATGCACCTGCAGCAGCCTGTGAACACCATTTTGGGTGAGAGGCTCAAGTTTACCTCATTGCCATCTTTTGCCATATTGAGAGCGAGCCCATAGAAAGCAGCACAAAAAATCCCTGTGCTTGCCACAAGGATCAACACAGGAAGATTTTTAAATTATGATAATGGGTTATCTATATGGTGTGTCCTCAAACAGAAAGATGCTTGCCACTTCAATGTACAGTTCTTCTCAGATGTGCAGACCTGGTGGGATGGAGGAGCACTCTTGTGCCAACAAGGAACAAGCTGCATTGGCTCTTGGGCAAGGGCTGAGGCCTGGTATATTTTTGCAAGAAACAGTATCGACATTTCTCTTGAGGAACTTAAGTGTTAATCCCCAGCATCCAGGTCTGCTGCTTCGTAAATTTAGGAAGGCCATATGCTTTCACAGACCACACAATGGGTCCGGTCAGAGCAACTATGGCAGCAACTAAACAGTGTTCTGAGGAAGGGTGAGGGGAATGGGGTAACCAAACTGCTTCCTCACTCCACCACCTGAGCCATTTATCAGTTGCAGGCTCTGTTTTGGTTTTTTATGTTTTATGTTTTCTATGAATATAAAACTCCACAGAGAAGGTAAAAAAAAATAAGTTAAAGTTAACAATAAAGACAGAGCTTGTCCCATCACCTACGCATCACTTACGTGCCATTCACCCACACACTTCTGTTAGAAAAGGCAGAAAACCTTCCCTCCCAGCCACAGCTGATTCCCGAAGAGTGCTTCCAGACAGAAATAAAACTTGCCTAGATAAGAATGGGCTTTAAAAATTAATCTGGTTCATTCTGATTCTTAAATAGCAGAGAATCATTAAGAAAAAAACAGATGCTTGCCCAAATAGTTCCAAGATCAGAAAGGCAAACAACTGCATGGCACATATGCATGTGCGTGTCCCCAGTAACACCACACAGAGAAGTACTTACTACCCCAAAAACTACTCTGACAAAAACACAGATTAGGCCAACGCCAGGAAAAAAAGCATTTTGAAAATTCTCCTGCGAAGCCAGAGTCATTTAAAATCTGTTCACCGAGATTATTTAATCCATGGCTTAATCTACCCATGCACACCTGACTCCTCACAAGATCCAGGTGACCACCAGCCTCGACAGCAAAGTACTTATGGGGGGAGGTTTGGCAGCCAGGGGAGTTACGGGTCCCCATGAAGGCAGTGACACACTCAGCACACACCCAGGTACATGTCCCCATGCTGTGACCCTATGGTTAAAACCCCACCCTGTGAACTTATAGTCCTGTCCACCACATTGGATCCATTTTCCTGCCACAAGCACGCTCACCCCATCCGAGCCCTGAAGGGCACGCGGCTGAAGCGCACTCGTAACACTGCGCCTGGTGAGGAGGAGATGAGGAAGATGAAGATGAGGGTCACGGGGAGGGTGAGGGTGACGGTAAGGGTGAGGGTGAGGGTGCGGGTGAGGGTGCGGGCGAGGGTGCGGGCGAGGTGCGGGTGAGGCTGAGGGTGTGGGTAACGGTGAAGGTGAGGGTGAGGGTGCGGCTGACGGTGAAGGTGTTGGGTGAAGGTGTTAGGTGAAGGTGAGGGTGACAGGGTGAGAGTGACAGGGTGAGGGTTAAGGTGCGGGTTAGGGTGAGGGTGTGGGTGAGGGTGCGGGTGAGGGTGAAGGTGAGGGTGCGGGTGAGGGTGCGGGTGAGGGTGCGGGTGAGGGTGCGGGTGAGGGTGAAGGTGAAGGTGAAGGTGAAGGTGAGGGTGAGGGTGAGGGTGAGGGTGAAGGTGAAGGTGAAGGTGAAGGTGAGGGTGAGGGTGAGGGTGCGGGTGCGGGCGAGGGTGCGGGCGAGGGTGCGGGCGAGGGTGCGGGCGAGGAGAAGGGTGAGGAGAAGGGCGGTTGTGGGTCGGCCTCGGCGCCGTGCTGTCCACAGGCGGCCGCCAGGTGTCGCTGCCGCCCAGCGGATGAGCCCCGCGCGCCCCCGCCGCCCGTTGCTGCTGCGGCCGCTGTCGGGGCCGGGCTGGGCCGCCGCGGGCGGGATCCAATTCCCGAACTCACACCCCCCTCCCCAAGCCGCCACCCTTGGCGAAAAGGAGCTGTTGTCTTTGCCTTGCGCCGGTTCCCGATCTGCCTGGGCCTCCTAGGATGACAGAACGCTGTGGGTTGGAAAGGACCTTAAAGACGACCCAAGTTCAAAGCCCCAACCTGGCCCCGAACACCTCCAGGGAGGGGGCATCTGTAATGTCCCTGTGCAACCCGTGCCAGTGCCTCATCATCCTCACGCTCAACTATTTCTTTCTAATACCTAATCTAAACCCACCCTCTTTAAGCTTCAAACGGCTCACCCTCATCCTGTCACTGCATGCCCCTGTAAAAAGTCCCTCCCCAGCTTTCCTGTGGGCCCCTCCAGGTAACTGGAAAGCTTCTATAAGGTCGTCCCCCCCCCCCGAGACCTGTTCAGGCTGAACAACCCCAGCTCTCTCCTTTCTCAGCCTGTCTTCCTGCTCCAAAACCCTGCCCACCAGGCAGTTACACCCCTAAACAAACAACAGGGGGAAAAAAAAAAAAAAAAATGAGTAAAAGTCACCATCAAAAAAACCCCATAGGTGACTACTCGCACAGCTGTTGCTGAAGAGCAGCAGCACTAAGAATCACTAACCCAGTGCAGGTGGAGACCTCCCTGCCATGTTCATGCACACCTCCAGTCCTCCTCAGCACCCAGGGCTTCAGCTGGGTCCTCTGCAGGCAAGCTGGGGAGGGGGAATAATAGCAATAAAGTAACAGTAACTACATTTAAAAAAACAAAAAAAAGCTACCAAAAACCTTCTCTCGGCAAAAGCAGTGCCAGGCGAGACTGTGCACCCAGGAAAAGAAGTCCTCAGTTGGGTTTTCCTGCTTCACCACCCACTCACAGCAGTCCCATTCCTGCATTGAATTTGTGCTGATTATATGTACCGTGTCCATCAAGTCACTGGTGTTCATGTGAGCACCTTCCACACTTCTGAAGGACAGAAACAAACGCACCCTTCCAGCATTAGAGGAGAACTCAGCACAGGATTGGGAAGTGACAGCCAGCATCCCACAGGCCTTCTCCATTACACCTTTCCCCAGCTGTGAACTTGAAACCTAGTCCCCACTCTGGGAAAGCCTCTGTACTGAACTGCTCTTCCATCCATAACCAAAACCATACGTGCCATTATGCCTCTGTGCAATGGGGACACCAAGTCATCCGGTGACTGAGTGCAGGGCACACGCCAGTGTGGCTCCATCCTCTCAAACAAACAAAGACTTCCTGCAGGATCAAGGTACATTCACATGCTAAACAACAATGAGCAACTCATCCTAGACCAAAGTGTGACCACCAAGAAAATTAAGACAATAAAAACCTTCTCATCACTGAAGCCATGTCTAGGTGCAGTGATTCGGGGTATTATTAGAAAAACAACAGGAACACAGAGTATGCTGTTTTTATGGGGGTTTCTACATTTCACACTGCACTATACCCATTTTTAATTATTTTTTTTAACCAAAATTCCCTTGAAATAAATACCCCTCCTAGGCTAACACAGGTTACTTTATAGGAAGAACCATTTTCACAAATGGTAGAAAAGTAACAATTTTGGGTGAAGAAAAACTTTCCCCACAAAAGTTTTGACTTCTGTTCACTGCTCCTGTTATGCAGAAAGATCTCCATCAAAACAGGCCAGAGTATGGGCTGTCAGCACTAGGATGAGGTAACTCCAATCTCTTTCTTTCCAGAGATTCATTCTTCATGCACGGTCATCACCCCACATGCGAGACTCTGCAGAAAATGATCACTTGAACTTTTCCTAGTGCAGCCACTGGGGAAAACAGGGAAATGTGGGAGAAGAAAATACAAAGACCTCACCAATGTAAAAACCTTGGACTGCTGAGTGGTAATTCAGAGAACTTTCTTGCAGATTTGAAGTGCTGTACAAGTGAGAGAAGCTTCATTTATGTACAACTAAGAAGAAAGTAAACTACTAAGCAGTAGCGTGCACAAGAAGCAGCTCTGTATGGAGATGATATGCAATATTTACAACCAGGTCAACTTTAAACTACTCTAGACTGCTGGTTCATGGTCAGAGGAAGACAAGCTAAGATACTGCAGCAACACATCTTAAAGTATTTGGAGATAGCATGTGAATAAGAAACTTCAGATTTTGCCAAACGTAGTAAAGAAAAGTAAGCTTTGATAGTCTGAATTAAATTTCAAACCTAAGACAAATAGCAAGAGTAGGATATATGGAGCCAAGTCTTTATTTTTGACAAAAAAAAAAAAAATTCAAGGGTTGAGGGGGAGGAGTCTCTGATACAAAAGTCTGGGTTTGTTAAAGCAATAAAGGACTTTCAATACTCCTACTTTTAACATTAAAACATACTTCATATGCCTTCAGGAGAAAAGTATATTTCATCACATTCTGCAAAACATGGAAACACTGTCACTAGGCACCCAAGCACACTTGGTACTCCAGTTGGCATCTATTTTCCATTTCAGCATACTGAGGCATGAGAGCAAACCACCAACTCTTTCCTGATGGTCCACTTTTCCATTTATTCTTTTAGAGGGGGGGAATGGAAAGCAACAGTAACAAAGTCAGAACATGCAGGATGTTTTATAGAAGCTTAATGAAAAGAGTCACTTTCAAAGTAAATTCTCAAAAAATTGCCTGTTTTTAAGATTCAGGTTTAATTCACAGAATAACTCTTTCATTAGTCTCCTGAAAAATATCAGAGCAGAAATGAGTACAGAGCTTACCAGGGACTTTCCAAGGCTCCATTTTAATCTTGCATATTTGTTGATGAAATACTGTCTTTCCCAAACTCACTGTTGACAACTGTGCCCCCTCCATTTTTTTATTCTTAATTTTTTTAAAGAAAGAGCCTTTCAAGTTTTTCTTTTGTCTACAATTAAGAAATTCTACACAATGAGTTACCTCTTTTCATCTTGTTTGGGGTTTTCAAGCAGGCTTCCCTTGAGAAGGGAATCCTTAACACTGTCTCTGGATAGCAATCGTCTATGTTTAAGGCCTCAGGTGTGAGAGCCATCCACCACAGGAGAACACAGAATTCAGCAGCAAGTGCCTTCCAGCAACTATGGAGCTGAGTCAGCCTTTCAATCTCTGCTAAATTCCCTCAGAAAGCCTTTACCTAATGCTCTTCTTTCCTTTGCCCTTCCTGTTTGATTCTATCTTTCTGTTTCACCCAACCTGTGGAAAAGTTCATTACACCAAGTTTTGCCTTAGTCAAACCATAAAGATGACTTCTGGAGTTATATACACCCTCCCAGTATCTCAGCAACTATTGCTGCTTGCTACTCACCAGTAGTCTTCCTCTGTCCTTTTGTCTGGCTCTATTCTCTGCTTCACAAGAAAAAAATGTGCCTCAGAGGGTGGGGATGATTTTGTAGTTAAAGGCATCCAAACAGATTCCAAGTTACAGTTTTTGGTTTTACCACATACTTTAGTCCCATAAACAACCATGAGAAAGTTGCTCGGTCCCTCTGAGATTAAAGCTGTCTATCCTCTGGTAGAGGAGCAGTGTTACTCAGAAGTGAGTGTCCCTTAGCTCCAACTAAAATGAGAAGATATGCCCTCTACCTGACTCAATTCTCCATATAAAAGTCTCTGCCTTAAGTTCAGTTGTGGCTCTTTGACCACCTGCTCCAGCAAGGAAAAGGAACTTAATAAATTATTAAACTCCCAATTTTTGAAGATGTAATGCACTGAGAACAGCCATACTGAGTCTAACTCCTTGTCATATCCAGTCTTTATCATTTACTACCACTGCATATTCAGATCAGTTTGTAGCCTGGTTATTCCCTCATTCTGCTCAAGTTATATAGTCACTATGAAGCTGCAATAAGTATGTAAGGGAAAAAAGTCCCAGTTAATATGAAAAAAAAAGGCAAATTTAAAATAAATAGAACTTGATCTTTGCCTTTCTCCTTCCCCTAGCATCTCTGAAACCTGCTCCTTGTTTTTTCTCAACTTTCTTTATACTTTCATTGCATTATATTTGTGCTTTTAGAAAGCTGAAAAACTTCTTTTAGGCAGTAAGTCATGCTAAAGGAAGTAGTAAGTAACACATGTCCAAGGAAATCATGCTGCTTCAACCTAAACATAAAATTCAGACTTCAATTAAACTACAAAGAATTTCATATGGTTGAGTATTACTGGCACTTCTCTTGTGTTAAATGTTTTGTTGCTTCTTTGTGTTGGACTTGAAAGTGAAGTAGGGTTTTTTTTACCCTGGAAATCTTAATAGAAGCAACTTAAAACATTTAAGATTACACAGTATTTTTAACACTGTGGTTTAATACAATCCTTGTTTTCAAACAAATCAGAAGTGCAAGCATCATAGCAGCTCTTCTTAAAAACTACTTGTCCTGTTTACCTAGAAAATGCATTGTTACTGTACTGTTGTACCATATTTCTAATTAGAAGTGCCTTTACTATGGAGCTGAATTTTTTATACGTACCTTAATTTGGTTCAAAATTGACCCACTACTATTGTTGCAAATTCAAGCTGTAATGTTAAGAACATAGAACTAAAGTTTTCGTTTTCTGTAACCCAATTATCCAGTTTACTGTCTGAGTCATCTTGTTACCAGGCTGAAAAAAAAATAAACAAAAAACAAAGCCACACTTTGTCTAACAACATTAAAGAATCACGAGAAATTAATTATTTTATGTGGAAAGCAGTGCTTTAAACTTTGTAATACCACACTGCTACAAACTGTACTTTCAAAATATGCATATTTGGATCTTAGACTGTTTTAAGAAGCTTTCATGAAGTTTTTCTAGCCTTCAATATAAAATCAGGTATGAGAAAGATAATGTACCAGCTTAAGCTGATACAGATTCTGGGCTGACGGGTTCTATAATCCAAGTTGAAAGGATCCAGGAGGGGCTGTGAAGAGTTTCTCTATCCTGATAGTCTTCTCAAACCCAAATCCCTATACATTTAGTTTTCTCCATCCTGCAGACTCCCTTCAAGAGACGGCTGCAGCCTCAAAATGGAGATCCACCACTGAACAAGTCTCACCTCTCTCTAAAACACCCCCTGAGGAGGTTTTTCATTCCCCCAAAGGCAGAAATACACCATCAACAGCCCCTTTTTACTGTGATTGTCTTGCTGAGGGCTGGTGCCAAACTACCTTTTTTACTAAGCTCCTTCCTGTATCTAATAGGATCTAAGAAATCCCTTATTTGGTGCAGCCTGTCCTATAAGACATGAAGATGCAGGGTGATAATGGGTCAATACAGTCTAAAGATAGATCAGTCTGCTCTAACAACTTAATAGCTTGTTACAGGGAGCTGTAGCACTTAATAAGGCAAAATCTTTCTATGATTCTATGAAAGAACAGATCAGCTACTGCAAGGTGCTGCTCCCAACTGCTGGGCATAGGACTTCCCACCTTGTCCAAAAGAACAAATTAAAAAAAAAATAGAACAAGATGCACAACTTCTGTTCATCGGAAGTTTACTTCTCATCACTAAGTCAGTCTCACAGCTGACTGCATATCCCAGACAGAAAGCCTGTGTCTACCAGGTGATGCTGGTGAAGGGACTCCAGCACAAGTCCTGTGAGGAGAGGCTGAGGGAGCTGGGGGTGTTCAGCCTGGAGAAGAGGAGGCTCAGGGGAGACCTCATCGCTCTCTACAACTCCCTGAAAGGAGGCTGGAGCCAGGGGGGGGTTGGGCTCTTCTCCCAGGCAACTTTCAATAAGACGAGAGGGCATGGTCTCAAGTTGTGCCAGGGGAAGTTTAGGTTGGATATTAGGAAGAATTTTTTTACGGAGAGGGTGATCAGGCACTGGAATGGGCTGCCCAGGGAAGAATCCAGTAGTGGATTCTCCATCCCTGGAGATATTTAAAAAGAGACTGGATTTGGCACTCAGTGCCATGGTCTGGTAACCACAGCCGTAGTGGATCAAGGGTTGGACCTGATGATCTCTGAGGCCCCTTCCAACCCAGACAATTCTATGACTCTATGCTGGCCAGAGATGGAAAGGATAAATCACCTCTGCCTACTCACTCCCTGTACTGGTACCAGCACAGGCTCTCCAGCAAATTGCAGGAAATGGATGCCATCTCTCAATCCTCAGTTTAAAAGGAGAGCAGGAAAGCTGTTGGATTGGCAGCTCTTTCTCTTGCTGAACTCCAGCACCAGATCACAGGCTTGGCAGGTCTTCACCCACTCTTAACCTGCATGTATATCAAAGTACTGCCAAGAAGAGTTCTGACACTACACTGCACCCTCAGGATACACCATTTGGAAGAAAGTAGAAGCCCTACATTCTTAATTAGTTAATTCCCTAGAAGGAGTTCATTCCATAAACACCTGCTCTTCCAGGGCATGTCAAGTTTTGATGGAAGAAGTAAAACAACTAACAAATCCATAGTATCCACAGGACTGACATTTTCAAATAAAACTTTCATGACAGTTACAATAAGGGCCTTTTTCTTTAAGCAACCATTGTCAAAGTCCGTCAGCTTAGGATCCCAAAGGAGGCCCATCTCTCCTATTTGAGACTGCTAAATCAGTACTCTTGATGAATGCCATTTTCAGATTTGAGAACTCTTCAGGTTTGTATTTTTCAGGGGAAAAGTAGTAAAGGACAGGCTATTGCAGGCATATCTTAAAAAAAAAAAAAATGCTAGTACTGATAGAAAACTGCAGAGGTTAGGTTCCAACTTCTTTCCATATAAAAAAAAAAAAAAAAAAAAAAAAAAAGTTAATTTGAACCTGACTGGAAATAACCAAAATTGCTACAGAACTTCCCCTGTAAGCAAAACAAGTCAGGAATAGAAACATATGAGACACTTCCCCAAGTGCTCCAATGGTACTCTGAGGTGCATCAGACTGTGCTGAGCAGCGAAGCATCCCTGAAGCACTGTAGCTTCGGTTAGAACTTCTAATTCAGAAATCTCCCAGTGACCCCATTATCAGCGTAGTACAGAGAAAACAGAGCTGGTCTCAGTATATGAGGGCAGTGACTACTCAGGGAGCTTTAATCATAAGGTATTTAACTAAACAAACAGCCATAGATCCCAGAGAAGGGCTGAGTACCTTTAAAAACTGAAAGTAGCTGACCACATGCTTCAGAACAATACGATAAAATTACTATACTAAAACCCTTTAATTAATGCATGCAACAGAAGCTGTGATTTTTAAACCCTAATCTCCCTGTCATTTCAGTTTTTAAGAAACAGTAAGAGGCACCCATCTGCTCAAGCTGCCACATGAGGCCCAGAGTTCTGTTCTCACACCAGTTTTGCACCGGATGGCTCAGTAAATTTACTGCTTATTTACATCAGCCAAAATGGAGAAGAAAGCTGCTGCTCTCCTAAGTTTGCACTGCTGCAAAAAGAGCCAAAATACACTTTGCTGTTACACACGCCATTTTTCCCCCTAAATGCAACAACTAGTCCCTGTCCTTCCCCTAGTGAAAACCCATAGGGCAATTTGAAAACCCTGACAGATGTTTAATTACCGAGGCACTAGCAGGCATTATTTTCAGAAGGTCAAACACAGAACAACTGTAGGTGATGACCAAATGGTTACTGTGTCTGCTGCTTCACCACTCGTGAAGGAAAACCTTTGCTAACCCATGTTATGGTAATTCAAACACCTAATAATTAATACACAAGCAAAAAGCTGCTGGTAGCACAGCATTTGAATGAATAACCATTTAATAGCAGGAATCTGTTGTGCCATCTCATGTAGTGTAGTATGAAACACAGCAAACAGCAGTCAGTGCTTTGTTATGAAATATCAAACCAAACTCTTACTCTCAACATCGAAGAACAAAGTACTGTTTGTAATGCATGTTTCTTCCCCCTCTGCACTTATTAATTCATAAAGTTCATTCATTTAAATAGGTCCTTTAGTCACTGATGTAAATGAACAGGGATCTACAGTACGTCTGTGGGCTGTGTGGTAGGAAGAGAACAGAGATGGCACTGCCTTCTCCACTGTTACTTCCCACTGTTTCTTACAAATTCCTCACTAATTCCCAGCAAGTTCTCACACTAGGTTCCAATTTTTTAAAAAAATATTTTATTCAGAAAGTTAGAAAACCACATTTTGATCTACTGAAGAGTCAAACCAAACAAAACCTAAAACTACAGACACCTGGACCTGTGAATAAAATTTCTTAGATGTGCCTCTAAATGAAGCAGGACCTGCCCCTTTGCCGAGTGAAACTGGGTTGCAAGCAGTCTTCATCCTTCATGCCCCCTCTCACAGCTGAAAAGTGAGGTGGACGTGCTTTGCTGTGTTGCTGAATTGTGCACTGAGCATGCACCAACACGAAATACTGTCCTAACAGATTTAAGCATGCCTCAAAGCACATTGTTCTGACAGCGCCTGGGTCTCCATCATCACTCTCATAACTATCAATGATTCTGGTTAATTTTACAATCACAAGAGGTACAAGCCTCCATCTGGTTAGTCTGCATAATACTGCAGAATTGGAATCACACTGATCAACAAAATATGCTGGCCTTAACGCTCTGTTAAGGTGGACTGGTGAGAGAAGAGCAGCCCTACTTTCAGCTACACTGAAGACTCACAGTGAATACCAGGCATCAGACCGAAAGACTGGCATTCCCCAAAGGGAGAGGTGCCTGGCACTCCAGGGCTCCCAGAGGGAGGCACAGCGGGCAGATCAGGGTTCAGGGAGTGCAGGCAGCACTGCTTGGTAACCTAGCACATGAGGTTCTGCCTCCTGAATGATGCCTGCGGCAGGTACAGCAAAAGCCTGACCCAGCTCACTCCCTGGAATGAAGGTGAAGGGAAGATATTTCCTTGTTTAATGCCCGTGACTAAAGTGATTTTGTAAAACACAGGGTTTCCAAACACTTTTTGTTCCCTGCTTGAGCAGAAGTGAAGTACAACAGCACCCTCACCCACATGCTGTGTCCTGGCACAGCTGTTACTGCAAAGCCACTGTCATCCCCATCATCCCTCCCCAAGAAGCCCTGCCTCACAGGTCTGACAGGGAGAACATCCATGATGCCACTGCAAGGATCCTCATGCCCAACATCAGTTGCCCTCAAGAGCCCTCCATCCTCTCTCTGATAAAGCCCCTGTAAAGGCTTTGCTTTTATAAATGCAACTCTTTGATAGAGCAAATACACATGTAACTTCTGCTCCATTGCAGAGATCTGCTACTGGGTGGGCAAAAAGGTAATAATAGCTTATGAAATATGAAATATGGCTACATCTATGCCAGGAGCCAAAACCAGGCACCCAGAGGACAGCCAGCATGGATGCAGATATCCCAGCAAGGCTGTTTGTTGTTACAGCCCGAGTCCCCATTATCTACACACCCACAAAAAAGTTACAAACTACCTGACATCATTGCATCTAAGGGACCCTTCCATCTCACCTGTACTGGTCAGGGGGTGGCATAACTATAAAGCCTAACACAGACAATCCTGCTAACAGCGTCTGCAGCACAAAGTGCATCTAGGTCTCCCATGAAAGAGATACGTTTTGCTCATCTTCCAATTGTGGGTTACTTTTTGGCTACTGTCATGGAATAGGACTGCTCCCCATCCCCTTCTGTCTTCCATTACAGGGACCAGTGTTGATTTCTTCCAAGTCTGTCTGAGTTTTATTCTTATCTTCTAAATATGCCCTTCATGTCAACTCCTGATAGTTCTACACTTTAACTTGCTGTTTATGTGTAGTACCTACAGCACATTCTAAAACAAATTCACAAAACCCCAAATTACTGAGCTTATAAACAATGTACTCTGTAAGCAAAACAAACACAAAATTAAAGAACCTTGCCTCATTTCAAACTTCAGGAAGTACTTCTCCAGTGGGACACTGAGTAAACTGATTTAAATGCTTTTTAACTTCAGCTTACTCTGTAATGCTAAATTTGCATCTGATGATCTTCACATCACAGAATATGTAATATATGATTATCCAATGGAACTTCCTTATGCATACAGGTCGGAAACAAAACACTTCAACCCTCATCTTGCTTCAATCTGTTTTTTGCTCTTACGCAAATAGAAACAGGTTATGAGCAAAGGACAAGCATCTCCTCTTTTCTCTGCTTTTGTTGAGAACACCCTACATCTCTACCCATTTATGCTCACCATCAGCCACAATACAGAATCCCCCAAACGCATTTTATTTAATTCACCTAATATTATCCTAAGTATATACAAGTGCCTGTTATGATCCCACTGATGACACAACAATTAACATTAAGGGAAGAAGAAGTGGTCCAAAGAAAATAAACAGGTAATAAGCAGTAAATCTAGAGCCTCTCCCAGATCTGGACAGCTGGAGTTTTTAAAAACCCAGTGGCTCCTTGGCATAAACAATGAAAAACAGGTTATGAAACTCAGCAACAAGAATTAATAAAAATGACCAAAGGTCATCTGTAGCCTATCAATCACTGTATCGTTTACAGTTCATATTACAGGAGAAAGGTATGAATGTTGTCAGTGTTGTACACTGGCTACTTCGAGATCTATCATAAATAATTGATGGAGGTTATCCATTTGAGTCCCAGCCTATTATTCAAAACTCTGAACATGCTGCTCACCAACAGCAAAAAGCACTGTAGATGAAGGCTGGAGGGACACTATAGGGGACCATTTTCAGTGATGCAAACAGTGATAAAAGAAAAGCAGATTGTTTGTAAACAAAAGCTTATTTATTCTTCTCTGTAAAGTAGCAAAACAGCATTTCACATCTACCTATTTTGCACAATTTACTGTTAAGAATAAACCATACCAGCTAAGTCTAAACTTCAGTGTTCAATCTCTTAAAAGAGTCCTTGTATGATTTGAAGGTTGGGAAGTGTATCTGCCTCACACATTCCCCTACATATTTTGCACTGAGGATCTAGTACACGTCTTCCTGATAAAGTGACTTTGATCTATGATCAAAGAATAAAGAGCCTTACCATCATGGACCTAGGTTTTGATGTTACTTTTAAAGTAAATAACAAGGTAGGAATAGGTGTTTACAAACTACACTGGACACATGAGGAACTAAGACTTGCAATACCACATACACTGTATTAATCCTGGCATAGCCATTACCCAATGAAGGATTTAATTCCAACAGTAGCAAATGGCAGCATACATCTGAAATCTGGAGCAAGGTTAATACACCAAATTAGAACCTATTAACAGGTCCTACTAGCTAGTGTCCTGTAGAATAGGGCAACTTATTTACAGGTCACTGTAACTGACAAATCACTCTCTCCGACTCTTTGAGTCCTTACTGCAGGGTGCAAAACAGAGTAATTTCATCTTACATTTAAGAAGGTCAAGCTCACTGAGCTGACTTTGTATGCTTTATAATGTCAGAATAATCCTTTACTACAGTGGCAGCCTGAGACATTGAATGGGATTGTCTAAAAGCAGGAGCCTCGCTATTTACTCCTTAGAGCAGCGGCTCAGCAGCAGCATTTGAGCAAGCCACAATATAGTTACACCTTTTGACAAGCAACACCTGAAACACCTTCCTTATCTTCACAGATCCCAGGACCCAACAGAAATGTAACATTCTTTCCATTAAGTAGGAGAGGTAGGTAGTCAAAAGACAGATTTCTCTGCAAATGTAGGGACACCAGAGCCTGCTTTTAATTCCTTTTGCTGAAACACGAGGCCCTGTCTAGACAGCAGCCTTAAGGCACTCTCTTTGCATATAAGGCAAGCCAGGGTATACTGGAAGTGTAAGGATTGTCAGAAAACCTGTTTGGGCTTTGGCAAATTAGTAGTATACATTCTGTAGACAGCACAGTTGTTAGGCTTATGTCTGACAGAAGCAGAAATGGCTACAGTCTTTGTGACAAACTCAAACTTCCTTTGCCAAAAGCCATCTTCTGTCCAACTCAGCATGTTACAAAAATGGACTGAAGAAGGCTTTGTTCAAATCTCACTTTTTCCTAACAGGAGATAAATTCTGCTTATTTTGACTGAGTTTTGGAGCCTGCATACTTTGGGCTTTTGGACTCCAAGCTCAGTAATACTGGTTTTGTACTTCTTAAAACCTCCCACTCTTCATTTCCATCAACTCTGAGGTTCCACTTCTTGACCAGAAACTAATTAACATCCTGCTTGAACAAAACAACAGTACTCATCCACTTGCTTCCCGTAAAAAGCAAAATCCAGTCCCACTCCCATTTTCACTTCAGAACAGTTTTCTCACATCAAGCTCTTGCACAACATGTAGTGGTCGGGCTGTAGACACCTTAACACCTGTACAGTCTGTGGTTGCTTTTGATGGGGTGGATTCTCAGCTACTCCACTCCTTGAGGACTACAGATATGGACTTCCAGGCAACTGGATGAACCTGATTTGGACAACCATTTGACAGGCAGTTGCAGAGACTGAGAGTTTTCACTAAGAAATTTATAGCTGAGATGGCTGAGCCCTTGTAATGGTGGCAGGGTGGAGAGAAGCGAAGGCAGAAAGAAACATCTCATTGCACAAAAATAATTTATCACTAACTTAGCTCTGTCACTTCCATGTAATACCTCAGTTAGTTTTCACATCAAAAGGCCTGTACGGTAATTGACATGGATAGGCAAATACAGACAGCAACATTTAGTAAATCAATTATGACGTTTAGCTTTGCCATACAACATCTGAGCAAAATACAAGATCTAAAGTTCAAATGAATGTCATAATGTAAGAAAAAAAATAATTGCACTTTAAAGAAAGCCTAGTGAAACTGTTGCACAATCAGAAGGCAGTCATATATTAATATGTGATGATTGCATGGTTTTTTCTTTACAGTCAGGCTTAGATCTGAAATATGAGACTTATATGGAAAGCAGCTTTGACGACAGCCTTTTTGTTTCACACAAATTATTTAAAGTACTTAATTTTATATCTAGGTATTAATAAAGAGATGTCTTTTCCGTCTTCTACATTTTCATTAAATTTTTAGTGAAAATCCAGATGCAGAGGTAAAAGTGATTCAAAAAATTATATATATTCACACACATACATACACATATATGTATATATATATTTATACACACACACATATATATATACAAGGACATAGCCATTTTCACAACCTGGCAAGGTGCATTTCCATAAGTAATGAGGAATACAGGGTCATGTTGTCAGCTGTTCAGAAGTTTTAAAACATCACAATGCCTCTAATTCTGCACTGACTATTTGCCAGCTTGTTTTTATTTCTGGCTTGAAACTGGACCCAGAAATGCTTTCCTTGAACTTTAAAACCCCATGCTCCCAGCTGACTGTCTGTCTCTATTTTCTCACTCAACTTTCACGTACCTGAGTCTACACTCAGTCACAAGCTGGGTTTGCAAAGGTTTGTGAATGTCTGAATCTGTTCCTCATGCATTTCTACACAGACACCACAAACACACATTAGGTTATTTCTTCACATACATGGTCAGCTACCCTGTTACCTGGCTCTTCAGGAACATAATATTAATTGCATTTTACAGCAGCTTTACATAATTAGACACAACTGTATGCTTGAAAATAGTAACACACAGTGGGAAACCCTGCTGGAAGATTTTTGTCATAAACACTTTCACAGTTCTCAGATATACCATTATCTACTTTTACATCTGTTTTGATCCCCGTTTAAAGCTTTCCCTTGGGGACTTTACCAAGCATTCCAGTGGAAAATGATTCTGTGACACTGTCACTTGCTTCTTTCAAATAAAAAAACCAATATATAATTCTGTGAAAATGTAACCCATTTCTTTTAACAGAACCAACAAAAAAGAAAAAACCCACCCTATTTATTTACCAACAAAGCTGATGGATAAGAGGAGGCAGTTTATTTTTTCTTTTAAGTGGTATATGAAATTATGCATTTCACATACTTTTCCCCTCCTCAAAAGGGTAACATTTTTTCCAGAAGGGGAAAAGAAACTCCACTTCTAGAGGAAAAAACAAAACAAAACAAACAAACAAAACCATCCAAGCTGTCTCATACCTATGCAGTTAAGCATCTTGTACAAACATAAGTTACAAGCCCAGTTAGCTTAGAAGCTGATTTTCACAATCTCATTACATTATGATTTGGGTGACTAAAAATAAAATTCCACAATATATTTGCTCATAAAATTTATAAGACTTTCTCATCTGAAAACATAAACATGTCAGGTCTCAGAAAACCCTGAAAGAAAGGCTTATTTCATTTTGTTGTATTGGAGTGGATGTTTAAAAAAGATGGGGGAAAAGATTATATTAGTATTTGTGGAAGTATGAAAAGTCAATGAGCACAAAAGCATACATACAAATAAATACAACAAAATGAAAACAAGTGATTTCTTCATTGTTTTCAGAAGTCCAGAGAGAGAAGACTCGGAGAAGAGCTATGACAACACGTTAACCCCAGAAATGAAATCTGAGAATATGGCTTTAATTTTGACTCATGAGCTAAGTTGTTGTTGGTTTGTTTTTTTTTTTTCCTTCCTTTTTCTAACTGTCCATAACTGTATTTCTGGTCTTACACTTCAAGTGAGCACCAAGCTACTAGGGGATTTCCTAAGTGGGACTACCCGTGTTTCTTCAGTTCTTGCTACCTGCTTACAATCTTACCTGTGACAATTTAACTGAGCTGGCTGTCAGTGACAAGCAACCACATGGGAGGAAAAGGCAGAAATATTTAAGCTGTCTCTGAAGCAAAATGTGTGGATGAAATGGAACTCCAGGGTGGGATTTCTTCCTTTCAGTGAAATTAATAAGTACTTCTAATTTCTTATGAAGAGAAAATCTAAGATAGCCTAAAAACTTCCGCCTTCTTGTCAAAAGAGTCTTGTTTTCCATTCAGCCTTTGCTGAAGTACAGTCTCAGTGCAGAATGTAATTAACCCCTGAGTAAGGGAAGAATGGGAAAATGGTTTGCCTTCTCAGAAAAGCCTTCTAGGGTGGGGGGCAGGGGTAAAAACAGAACAGTATTGCAGCTTAAACTTGAGAGAGGCATTATTAAGCTTTTATACAACATCTGTATGACATTTGCACATCCACTCACTTCCAGGGAAGAGACAGACATCAAAACTAATGGAGAACATCCCAACTCTCTGAATGCAGGAAGAATGCTGTAGTCTTGCCAGCTGCACTCTCAGGACTGTAAAGCACGAGATGAGCAAAGCAGCCTACTTTCTCTTTTCAGTATTATCACTGTTTTCAGCCAGGTAGTGTTACAAAGTCCTACTGCTCCATGTACTACAGAGAGACTTAGGCACACAGAGACTACTGGAAAACAACATCTAAAGAATAAGCCTCATCGTCTTCTGGTTGTTATGCACAGTAATTGATTCCAGGGTCAACACTGCCATGCTGCAACAAAGGGCTATAGCTTAAGGGTAAAGAATAAAAAGCAGGAGTTAATGGAAGTTCTGTTACTATATAAATGCCCTTCAAAATGAAAGAAAGGGAGAAAATAAAATATTCCATATAAGCACAACTGATTATGAATCCAGTGTGTAACCTTAGGTCTCAATAAGCTGTTAATTTCATCAGAGGAAAGAAATTTAGCAAGTACTTTCAAGTATCTACAATAATAAAACCCAACACATTGAGATTTTGAAGGTGGGTTGACAAACAGCGTATGCCATGAGTACCAATTTATTTATGTGAAAATACAGGCAAAGAAAGATGTCTAGAATTACAGTATTATTCATAAAATACCCATTCCTAGGGTATAGACAACTTTGTTCAAAACACCATGTGTGATTGCTCCACTGAATCTAAACATCTGGGGCAATTTATGTATCTGGCTTTAGTGCCTTTGAAATGACATGCTATGTTTAAGCCAAGAGGTCCAGACACACCAGTTTTAACAGTCATGTTTTCAAAGACCAGCACTTTTATCATTTTGAATCTTCCTATTTGATGACACTTTTGATAAAAATATGTATTCCTTTTCACTGCACACCAGGAAAGTGTAACAGATGCAGAATTGCAAATGCCTTATTGCAACAGATTTTTCCAAATGTAACTATCATCTCCTGACTCTTGAGCACACAGATGTAAAAGTACAAAAGAATACAGTCATCCTTGTGATATACCAGGTGAAACACCAAGCCACACCACCTATCAGAATGGAATCCTCATTTCTACACTTTGTTTTTATCAGTTCTCCTTCCTGTTTCAGTTTCTGCTATTCTCAGGACCCAAAAGAAACTTCAGCCTGTTTTTCTTTCAGCTGCCCTGCCACTGAGCATGGCTTTGAGTGCTGGGACTGCTCACAGGTTGCTGTGTAACCTCCTGCCCCCGTGCACTTCCAACACCCTAACGTGGACAGGATGATGCTCGGCTACGGTGCCCCCTTCCTTGGTGCTCCCTTTTCTCCCCTCGTGAGCTCCGGGATCACTCATTTCCTTCCTTCAAACAATACTGTTTGCCTGCACAAGCTGACTCCCTGCAGTGTGCCAACCTCCCCAGCACATGCTGCTCCAGGGCTTGGCCATCCTCGGGGTACTTCTCCCCTTAGCAAGCTATCACCATGACACCGCTTATGCAAACCTAACACACCAACCTCCTGCTTGCTTCCTTATCCCATTGATGCAGCTTTTCCTTCCAAAGCTCCCAATTTCTTAGCAGCCCTACATAACACATCTATGGTTTGCAGCTCACAAGATCCTGTCTGAACTCCAGACAAACTCCTCAACCACTTCCTTCAGTTCGCCACTGTGTGATGGTTCCAATGAGCTGCACTGAAGAGAAATGCCCCTGCCCAGGCCCTACCCACTGCCCCACAGCACACAGCTCTCAGCAATGCCAGCACTCAGCACTTGGTACACCCACAGGGCTGCCAAGGTATATCAGGAAACAGCACTTTGTCTCACTCTAAATTCAGCCCCTCAACAAAAGAAATGTAGATGGGTTGTCTTACAACATGTATCCTGCATGATACTTTCAATACTGTGCATCAGACCCAAACATACTTGCGTTAAAAAGCAACTTCACAGAGCAGTTATTGCTGAAAACCACGCTTCTGGCTTCTGCTTTTGGGAACCCTCTGTTCCCCGATATGACAGGCATCTCTGGAAGGCTGTCAGCATCAGAGGTCTGCTTGGAAACATCATCAAGCTTCCAGAAGAAGTCGTTTACATCACTTCAATGTACCTCTAGCAGTCAAATATCAGCCTGTTCCCATTTATATATATTAATCTATACTTGCTACATCCACTCACATACTTTCCAAATTTTTACTTTGCCCATCTCAATCTTTTTTCAGTTTTAACATTTAACATTACAGTTTTGGCCAATTCCAACCTTCATCTCCCTAGATATCATGTTTCTTTCCTTTGGGCTTCTGAAGACCTGAAAGAAAGTTGCTAAACCGGAATTTGAGTAAATAGTGTATGAAGAGTAATTTCCATGATGCTTTGGTTGAGTGAACTCAGTATTTCAACTTACTGAATACATCCCAAGAGATTTTGTTTTTAATTCTTGCTCTAGTATAGCTGACCAAGAAAGGTCAGTCTAGCAGAAGACTTTACCAGCACATAACACTTTCATTATGCATTAATAACACCTAATTGCCATTACAAGCCTTAATAATAGGCACTTGTACACTGATAACACTGGAGAAAAATAACCCTAACAACTTCACTTGCAAAATGAAGTGATTATGTATAAATTTTAACTCATTCGTCTTTTCTGTGTGTATAACTAAATGAAAAAACAACACTCTGTATTTCTACACAAATAACAGCATTGAGGCTTCTTTGTCAAATCTATATACCACCACAGCAGCAAGTAAGTGATCCTCAACTTACACGCACCCACTCTGTTGTCCTGTCACAATCCAAGTAAAGATTAACGTTTTCCTGTTACAACTTTACTTGCTATTCTGTGTTTGAGTGTTTTTTTAAGGCTTCTCCAGGATTCAACAGTACTTAAGGTTAAGACGCTTCCAGGAAATTGCTGTGCGTGTGGATAGAGCCATGTGTAAGGACAAGAAACTTCTGTGAAGTATTATAAGGGGGTTTAGGATTAATGTGTTCCATGTGCAATGTAAGCTGTACTTCCTGAATTCTCTTTTAAGGGAAGAGAAGGATCTGTTTGCTTCATTATTTAGTAAAAAAAGGCTTTAGCACCTACTGGATAAAAGCTAAATCACAGAAAACTAAGCACACCTTTGTTTCACTGCTGGTACAAACCTAGCAAAACGTGTAAAAGGCAAAGCCCTCATGCAGCATCTGTTCTGCTACCTTGAGGTGCAGCAGGGATGGGAAGAGCTGAAGTCTTTTACATACATGCTGTTACCATCCCAATTCATTGTTCTCAGTCTTCCACCATCACACAACACATGCAACCTCAATTGTTAAAATATACAGAAAATGTTTCACGGAGAAGGAAAAAAAAAAAAAAAGCCATATAGACCCAAGATTCACACTTCCAAAAGAACCTACACATTTCACTTGGGGCTGTGCTTTTTTTCCCAAAAAAATACTTAGTTTTTGCTGACAGCAGCTTGCATCAAATGCTATTTAAGCAGTAAGGCACCACAAGACATATGCTATCCTGAGATAACACACATCTCTGAAGTTTTGTTAGGTGCAGCTGATGCCTTCAACTGCCTGATGAATTTGTTATCTCAAAGAAACACAAGGTTTGGGGGTGTCTTATGTTACAAACTAAACCAAAATTAAGTCATAAAAAATATTAAATAAATATTAATCAGTGATTCTGTATCCTTTCAGGACAAAAAAATAAAACCATGATGGTATCTGACTTGGAATAACTACCCCTAACTTATGGCTCCAAAACAAGACTAAAATGCTGGCCATGATACAACAAAAGAAATTATTTTAACAGCTATTTAGTCTTCTGTTACTTGAAGAGAACAGTGAAATAATTTCTGAGGTTCAAGACTACTTACCTGGAAAACAAAGTTCTAAAAAGTAGGAGGGCAAATCTTCCCCCATAGGTTCCATAGGAAGAGGAGTACCTCATGCTCCAAATCCATTTTAAGTAAGTTCCCATATCCAAGCTACCATAAGCATCAGTTTAGAGAGTACTTTTGTCTTTCAGATAGACACTTTCTCAACAGATACGCTGCACTTTAAAATGATGAAGTGTCAGGGCTTTGCCCTTACTATCACAGAAGTGTAGCTGAATCCACAAAAGACAATTCTGAGACTTGCTTCCCCCCTACATTATATCCTGTGTAAAGTTCGTAGGCTACAGTATATTTCAGAATATGCAATTTACACTGGCATGGATTAAAGATTTCTCTATTCTTCTCTAACCTCAAGCCACTAGGTGCCAAGTGGCTGAACAAAGCAGTTAACAATGATTCCAACCTGACTGCTCGTAGGTTAAAAATCAAGCCAGCAGTTGAGTTTTGCTGGATCTGGGCCAAAGAATTCAGCAATTTGCCAGTCATGCTATCTATAAACAAGGAAAGCAAATTCACCATGAAAATAAGTTCCCTACACATTTACAATCCATTCCAGGCATTGAAAACCAAGTCTCGATATAGGTCACAAAATACAGCAGCACAAGCAGCCACACACCCAAGTGCAACAAGGATCTAAAACACTCATTCAAGAGCTATGGCATACAGGTTCAATAAAATTCATCACGTTTTTCAGATCCCTAAAAATCCAGGTTAGTTGGATCCACAATTCCTTGTAGGCAAGAAAAACTGAGAAAAACCAAGCAAACAAAAAGTTATACTTCTACTGTAAAGGGTTCCCTTGACTGCAGCTAAGTTGGCCTTTACTTTTACTGGTATGACTGGTACCACAGTAAGGCCCGTTTAAAATAATCCAGTGACTGAACATTACTAGTGGATTAAAAATTAAGTGAAGTCAAGCGACCTGCTAAAACTTGTATTTGTAAAATGCACCTGCAGAAAACTCTAGACCAAACCATACATTACTTTTACACCCTGGCCAGCCCTGGGACTCCACCAGATTTCAGGTCCTGCAGAATTTATCCTGCATATCCACTTAGAGCATTTACTGCCAAGCCTAATGAGTTAACAAAGAAAACCTGACTCTTTGTTTAAGATGAATGAAGTACAAACTGTGACTTACGATGTTAAGAGGAGCAAAGAGATTGAACAAAGACATCTGCATTAAGTCCCCCGTTAGCAGACATTTACAGATCAATACAATCACACTAAACATAGGTACAGCACTGAGGAAATATTTCGAAATCAGATTAAAACACAACCATTGCCATTTTCATTGCCTGAATCTTGTTTTACTATCTAGGAGGAAAGGAGTCCTTGTTTACCAATCAGAAGCTTCTAAAAAAAATAAAAGCACTACGCAATGTGATCTTATGACTATAAATGTCACAAAGCAGTATTTCATATGCTATAGAGCTTGATGTCATAGAAACATCCAGAGCTAAGAAATACCAGAATTGCTAACCTGGCTTTTACAAGGCAGAAAGACCAGGGTAGGTGTCAAGAAGCGAGGGTTTTGAGAAAGCTGAATTACCGTGCAGCTGGATTCCCAAGTGCATGTCCCTATATGCAGATGTTTATGCAATACTTGCTGGAGAAAAGCTAAAAGCCTGCTATGAAAAATGGAACCCCTCTACAGCTGAATATAAAGGGGCATTTTTGAATGCACAAACTTAAATCAGTATGGCTCACAGCTTTCCACACCTTTGGAAAAGTTTTAGGGTTGTTTGGGCTTTTTTTTTAATGCTAGTTTTTATAAGCAGGAACAGACAATCCTGAGAAGCAGCTCATGTGACAACACTTCCAAAAGCTGCAGAAGTATGAAGAACTAATCTTGCTTTGAGCATCTAACACAAGCTTCAGGGCAAAGTTTATTCCACTACCACCTACCTTTAAGAAACCACACTCACTTCCTTGCTTTCTAACAGATAAAATAAAGGTTGGGTGAACCTATCCCTTAGCATCTTTGTACATATTTTCTTCCAAGATGAGCTGTGCTTTGGTCGCTCATATCACAGACCTACAGCTATAATAAACTCTCCAAACAGCACTGCTGTCTAATTGTGCCTCTTGTTTTTGTATACAGTAACCTGCAAAGCCTGCAAAAAATTAAAGCTAAATGCAGAAGTATCTGTGACAGGCTATATCAAAGTACCCTGCACAAAATTCTTTGGTACTTAAACAAGACGCCCTGCTGAAATGTTTGCAAGGAATAAAAGCAGTGCAACAGTTGGATAAATAATTATATATATTTACATATATATATATATAAAATAATAGCTGCAAAAGAAGTTCTCTCTGAGCAACAGCAAAGGCAGTCTCTGTCGTGAGAAGCCATTTGTCTCCTGAAGTGTCTCAAGCTCAGTTGGCAAGTCTTAGTTCTGACTTGAGCTGTGTGCTGTCTGTTCCTCATCACTGTGTCCCACTGCAAGAGGAACTTGAATTACTGTTAAACACTCTTGCTGTCCACCCACATTACATGAGACTGAGTAAAACAGGATCTAGTAACGCAGAGCACGGTAATCAAGAACACAGTGGAAATTACCCAAGATGCCTACAGGGCAATTGTTAAATGTTCCTTGATTGGTATGATATCAGGGTAATGTATTAAAGGGTACAGACTGCATTATCCCAAAACATTGCTGCCCTGTTCCAGTCACTTTTTGCATGAGCTTCTTGAAGCACATCTCCCACCACCAGCATAAAATAAAGGGCCAAGCAACTTCACATGTATGAGGTACATGTGCAAAGGGAGTTTCTAATCATCCCTCTTGATGTCCTATGGCTCTTCTCTCTTCCTCTCCCCTTAATACACACTTAAGTGATTCTGTCTGCTAGAATTTTTCTTGTGATCCATTGCCTTGGAATGATCATCATAATTTCTATTTTGTTCTGTTCCTTCAATTGTTCTTCTCATTCATGTCAACCCACATTAAAGATAAATGAAAGGAAAAAGCTACTGGTGATGGCAGCGCTGCAGGAATACAGTCACATACAGAAGACATCCTCTGCAGTCCTGAGGAGCATGCATACAAGAGCCCAAATGAAAGGGAAGAGGTAATAAAGTTATACTGTGGAGACAAACACAGGTCAAAAATGATGTTCCAACCCTCAGTGCTTTGCAGAGAAACCTCAAATCATGAGAAAACACCATACCACAGATGGGTTTGCTACATACATCAGGATTGGACAATGTGCATAACAGCAATGTAGATCTGAAAGAGAAATTTCTGACTTGTATTATTAGGTGCATTCAAACTACATAACTCATCTAGTCCTGATCCACCAAATTTAAGGAACAGTTCAAACTTTGTAAAGTTCTAAACAATGTCTATTGAATCTTACTTCTGCAATCACAGGGTCCTTGCCTCTGCCCAACTTCTGTGACTTGAATCAGCAACTTGCAGTATTTGAAAGTCCTGGCACTAATCCCACTGGCATTAACAACTAAAACAATTAGTTGGGGTTGAAAAGTTGAGAGGGTTTTATGTTCCAACAACCACTCCCTTGCCAATGCCAAAATTAACTGGTGAAGTGTGTAATCACAGTGTAACATTTTCATCTTCATGGTAGGGATCTAACAGAAGCCACTGAAACACTGGTCTTCCTTGAAACTATGTCCCTTCTTGGAAGCCTAGGGTAGTATTTACCAGTTGTCCAGCACTAAGACATTCTCTAATTTGTTGTATGATTATTCAGCAAAAGAAATGTGCTAAATAACTTCCACGTACTTAAGACTGTGCATAGAGAACAAGATTTTCATTTGGTAAAAAATGTCTGAACACCCTTCAGTGGCATTACTCAGAGTCTGGCATGAGAAGTATCTAAACTGTAATTATTTGATTAAGATACATAGTAAAAATGTTTGATATTCAAATAGTGGAGAAGCTCTCCTTGCACACAGAAGAACATTTTTTCATATGACCAGAACAATGAAGTCCTGGTACTGGATATTGGCAGCTGTGTTTCATGCACTCACTGTGGCAACACAAAACATGTACTAGGACTATCTTTCTCTGTTCTTTGGAGTGACTATACATTTTTCATTTTCTGCTTTCACTTGCTTAGATGCTTTATTCTTACTGTTCCTCTCCTCCCCTCCCCCAAATCACAGCCTTGCCATTTTACTGGAAAATTAAAGCAGCTTTCAACATGTTAAATCAAAAGCCTGATGAAATTGGGTACTTTTTGCTAAAGATCCGGTGCTTGGATTTGTTATAATTTACATCTGAGCAAAACAAAGTCCTAATTCATGCTTCTTAAATCTCTCCTGCTCTTCATCTTTCACAGAACTTACTAATGTTATGCTTCTATTCAAGTATTCAAATTGGCATATAAAATTGTCTTATAACATACCTGGGATAAATGGTATATGTTAGATCTCTCAGTCTGTATAACCCGTAAGCAATTCACAGGCAGCTCCTTCAGCTTTCTGATAAAGACACTAAATCAGTGTCTGGCCATGGATTTCTAAGAGTTTTTAAAATTTAACAAACACAAAAGTTCATCATAGAATGAGCTCAGAGTTCAGACTTTTTAGCAGACTGATGACAAAAAGCCACTGGGTCAACTGGCAAGTGCAGACAAGGTAAGCACCTACTGCAACCTCCTTCTGGTTTTGAGATGTCAGTCCTCTTGGGGTTACCCACCTCATCATGGTGCATCATGGGCACCCACTGATCAGTGCAGGAGACCCAGCACCATCCTACACCTCTTTTCAGCCCCCCCTCCTCTTCAAAACCTCACTGCACAGCAAGCACAGTTCCCTTCAGCAAACTCCTCTCTGCCCTCCCCCATTCCCCTTTCTCTGCTTCCTGAACTTGTTCCACCATACCACTGGAAATTCCCAACACCAGCCAAATACAGCCATGCCACCACTGTTTCGTGTCCATTGACTGTTGTTTTTTGTTGGGTTTTTTTATATTCAGTTCAAGTCTGATGACTTTTGTCCACCTGACACATTCAGACTAAAAGCTGCTTGAGCCTACAGCTGTGTTCATATAGGGCCTGGTACAAATCATCCTCTTCCTGCATTAGCCAGTGTCATAAAAACTGCATGTGTGGAGTAGGAGTGAATCAGTCCCTCCTTAAAGCATTTCAAGAATCCTGGAGTCTGACAGAAGGGGGAAAAAAAAAAAAGAAAGGGAAAAAAAAAAGAAAAAGAAAAAAAAAAGGGGAAAAAAAATAGAAAAAAAAAAAAAAAGAAAAGAAAAAAAAAGAGAAAAAAGAAAAGAAGAAAAAAAAAGAAAAGAAAAAAAAGAAAGGGAAAGAAGAAAAGAATAGAAAAAGAAAAGAAAAGAAAAAAAAAAAAAGAAAAGAAAAAACAGAAAAAAAAAAAAAAGCAGCAGGAGAGAAAGGAAACAAAATGGAGATGGAGATGGCCTTCCCTCTCAGGTGCAACACCACCATCTCCAGTCACTGCCATGGTCAGGCTAGAAGCAGTATTCCTACCCCTTATTCCTATACACACTTCTTTTTCTTTCCTTCCCTTTCTTTTTATTTTTTTTTTTCTCCTCCACAGATTACTTTTAACATTTAACTTCTGCCCAGTCTGGCACTTACATGCAAAAAGTACCTTTATGGTACTCCCAACTGGAGTATCATAGGCCTATGCCCTTACTACATGTTTGCCAAGTACCAAGTGGTATTTAAATCATTTTCACTTCCTTTCTTCATCCTCCCACCCACCAGCAGCAGTCACAACCTCAAAAGTTGTACTTCCTTCTTCATTGCAGGACTGCAAGAGTTCACAGCGCCTAATGTAACAAACTAACACCCTCCTGGCTAAATAGAAAACAAGTTGGGGAGCCACACTGAGCCTTAAAAACACTAACCACAGGATGCAGAGAGATTGATTTATTTCTTTGGCATATCTAAAACGACGTTTTAGTTGAGAGGATGAAAGATTTTTAAAAGAGTCTTTTCCCTTTCCACTTTTATCAACAGGTATAGGTGACTCTCTCAGTCATATTAAAATCAAAACAAAACAACCTTCAAGTTGGGGAAGCACGGAGAAGCAGCTCACAGGTGGTTCAAACAGCTTTGGATGCAATCCAGTGGAAATTCACGTACAGTTTGCTAGAGGGTTGTATGTCAAACAAAAATTAAGACTCTTCTGGGGCAGAAAGACCTCAAAAGAATTTAATGGCTGCTCTAAAAAGAGCAAGTGTGCCCTGAGCCACCTCTTCCCAGGTGGCTGTCTCACAAAGCATCTATATATCGTACGTATATCTTTGTATGACAGGTGTCATGTGGTACACAGCCTATGCAACTCTAGAAAAGAGATTTTTACCTTCCTTTCAATAAGACTGAAAGTATTTTGTAACCAGCTAGCCTACCCTCTGGCAGCTGATAAGCTGGTTTTGCGAACACTACCCCGATGCCTGAGAAATCATTATGTTACTCTACGTACACAGCAGAGAAATTTCCAATGTGTAAGAAGAGCAAAGATGCCAGCCCTGGCATTTAACATGCACGGAGCAATTCCTGTTCTTCTCCCAGTAAGCCCTATCAGTACTTTGCAGACCCAGCCATCCTCAGCCTCAACATCTGTTGGCCCTAAGTGAGTATGGAGGTGCAATGCCAGCTTCCCTGCTGCAAGGCACTGCCTGTCAATGGCTCTACTCAGATTATTAAGAATGAAATGGACAAAGAAGTACTTTCAGCTGAGTCAAGGCCATAACATTGATTCTTTAGCAGTCTCAAGGCTCTTTCTGACACAGAAAACACAGTAACGTGTCAAAGGAGGGTGGGAGGAAGTAAAGATAAGAAAGAAAAAAAAACAACAAACCACCAAAAAAAAAAACCAAAACAAAAAAACCAAAACAAACCAAACAAAACAAACAAAGAAATACAGACATTATGTAACCTTATGAGTAGCACAAGATTTTCCTGACCACAGTGAGTAAAAATATCTCTGCAAAAGGGATCTCAGGAACAGGAACCAAGGTCACTACTTGCTTGCCTCCACTGGGGAGGGATGCTGCCCATGGGGCTGGAGCACAGCTCTTGACACAAAAGCTTCACCAGCAAGAATAACTGCAAGAAGTCACAGGAGAGGACAGCAAATCACAGCAGTTCTAGGACAAGATGTGCTTGAAGGCCATACCACAACACCTGATTTCAGCAGAAGTGCCCATGAACACAGAATCTGGTCTGTATTCTGCACACCTTAAGTTTCTGTTCACAGGAGAAGGAGTTAAAGAAGCTCAAGTTAAAGAAGCAATCTACCCAAGAGTAAAATAAATCCTACAGCCCAGTCCCCAGTCCCTTACAAAACAACATAAGGGCAGTGACACTAAAATGTCTACAAAATAGAGAAAATTGAGAAACATAAATCTTGAACACTGACCCATGAGAACTCCTTAGACAAGAAAAAACAACTTTGAACCCACAAACCTTTTAAACCCCCAAAATCTGTCACTTGCAAAAAATGTTCATTTCATTGACACAGTGATTTTGTTGAAACAAATTCTATTAACAAGAAAGGATAACATTTCTTTTGATCATAAGATTAAAATGTTTCTTATTAGCCAATTAATTAATTGATTAGCTCTTCAGCTGTGACATTAGTGAATATAAAATGCAGCAGCCACCCTACAGGCCCATCAATGCAAATAAATTCTTTTTCAAAGATGCACTTTCATATATGCCCATCCATTTGCTACTTCTTTACCATTAAAAAAGACAGCCCAATTTGGCATCCTAAGGAAAGAGTTTCCAGATGTTGGCTACTGATTCTGGTTAAGCCAGTCCCCTAAATTCCTATAAAAGAAACTGATGTGTGATTTTAACTCACCCTTTGCTCCTGTAATAAGGGCTTGAGCTGAGGCAAGAAGCGGGGCAGGCAAAGACATAAGACAACTCTTATTAAAAATAAAGTGCTGAGTAAGGAAAGTGCCTAAGAACAGTTTTCCTCTTGGGATATCACTTGAAGAACTGTTTCCAGCCTGTCTCCAGAGAGCAGGTTTCAGTCACAGCAGTTTCTGTAAGAACACTGTACATTACACCAGTAAAACACAGCAGCCCCATTTAACTCAACACAAAGCTGCAGTTTTATCATTGCAGCTCGTGTCAACTGTACTAAGGTGTTTTATGTGGCAGCTGATGAATTTTCACACAAAGTAAGTATGTAAGTTCCCATAAGGAAATTTGCTTAAGTGTCCAAAATTCAACAGCCAAAATCCAAAGCAAACTGAGTCTCTTAAATGGGCAAGTAATCATAGCCAAATGATTCAAGCCAGATTGCCACTATGAATTTTTGGAGTTGTGGTTTATGGAAAGGGCAAGAAAGCATAAAAGACAGTAGAGCTCTTGTTTTAGTTTACATTTCTTCTCTAGCATGCACACAATTTGTCCATCAGGGACTTCATTCAAGTTGTAGCAAAACAAGTTTAGGACTTCTTCAACGTTTGAGACAAACAGATGGGTTTAGTTTTTCCCAATTTCAGTCCTTTGGAGCCATCTTCCCTCTCTGCACCTCATATTTTGGAAGTTATATTGCCAAGCGGTGTCTTCACTTCAGTTGTCCTAAAGCCATGGGCCTTTCATGAAAGAAGCTTAAAGACAAGAAACCTATACACAACACTGTTTCAAAACTTTACAAAAATCATCTATTAATACACAATTCTGGAAAATGGTGCTTTGCTGCTGTAGCATCTGTAGCCAGTAGAAAAAGCACAACATTACACAAAAACCTGAGTTTAACCCTTGAAGATAATCATGTTCTTCAGAACAAAAGGAGTCAGAATCATAGAATGGCAGGTTGGAAGGGACCTCAAGGATCATCTGGTCCAACCTTTTTAGGTAGGAACAGAGTTTAGATGAGATGACACAAAATAACAATCACAAAGTATGAAAATGTGATTATTCACCAAACCAAAAACAAGCAAAAAAAACAGTGCAAGGCTAGTAAGCAAAGAATGGTTAATCTCCTATTTCTATAAGGGTATTATAAACAAAGAATGGTGAACAATAAAAATAAAATATATTTTTTTTAAGATACGAAAGCACTTAATGGTGTTCTTTTAAATATTTGCTTTGCTGCTATTTGGGGAATAATTTGTTCCATTTAGCAGTGTTGGGCTCGGAGGACTGTTTTAATCCAGAGAGATTAATTACAGCCTTTGGAGTTATAAACACATTTGGGAAGCAAAGTAGAGAAAGGGAGCAAAATGCCTCTCACGCTGGTGATTAACAAGTTCACTCACTTTGGGGCTACACCACACAATACAAGTCCTTGCTGTACCTGCAGCCCACAGTAATGATAGTGCGCAGGACACTCATAAACTGGGAAAAAGCAGCCCCCAAGGTATCCAGGGAAGACACTACCACTACATTGTTGCTGTCAGCAACTAAGATGCTTCTAGGGTGTTCTTCACTAAATTACAAGTTCACCTGCACCTAAGCAAGACATCCTGATGTCACTTTCATTACCTGGTCCAGAAATGAGCCACCCCATTGAGACAACCAGCAGTGCTTGGCAGGCACAGGACCCCACCCACGCTGCCTTTTAACCCCTCACGTGTTTCCACACATCCCCTCCCTCTGCTCATCACCGTGACCCGCACCAGAAGACTCCAGGACAAGCAGCAGCGAGCTGAGCAAGGCTGGGAGCAGTCTTACCTAGCGATGGGTCAGCTGCTCCCTCCTCCGAGCTCTCCTCGGCTCCCTCCTCCCCCAGGCCAGAAGTGGCAGAGTCCTCCGGGGCGGACGCAGAGCCGGGGGTGCTGGGCCCGCTGACAGACCCCGAGTCCCCTTCCTCACTGCTGGATCCGTAGCGGTCGGGCTGGGCGGCCGTCCCACCCTCGCCACAGCTCCTCCGCTCCTTGCGGTGCACCCGGGAGTGGAGCACCATTTGGTGGTAGGTGCGGAAGATCTTCCCGCACTCGAAGCACTCGGTGGATTTGTTTTGGGTGGCCCGCCGGCTCTGCCGGGAGGCGGGGCGGTAGTCCAGGTCCCCCTGAGCAATCGGGCAGCTCTCCGCCGGCGGGGCGACACCGGTTTTCTCTGGGCGCCCACCGGTGCAGCTCTTCTTCTTGGGGTTGCTGGGCGAGTCCTGGTCTCGCTTGCGCTTCTCCTGGTTGACAAGGATGTACTCTCTCTTATCCTTGTCATAAGTCACATCTGCATCCGCCAGGGCCTCGTCCCATCCCACATACTTCACATACTCCGAGGGCTCTACTACTTTTCCTTTGGTGGCCAGCTGCCAAGCTTGGTAGCTACTGACAGGATCCAGCTCGGCTACTCTTTTCCCAGGCTGTCCTCTTGTAACTCTATCCAGCCCTGCAGATGGCCTTAGATTAAGACACTGCAAGAAAACTTGCTTCGTTACCGAGGAGCTTAGGCTTGCATCAATTAAGCCCTCAGCTTTATCCCCAGCACCGCCTCGCTGCGCCCGGTAGTGAACAGCATTATGCGCTTTCAGGCTTTCCATATTTGTAAACAGATTTCCACACTTGGTGCAAACTTCATACAGAGACAGGCCCGTGACAATCGTCTCCTCCTGTATCACGTCATTGATAGTGGCTATCAGATCCAAATCATTTTTTGGTTTGTTTTTGCTCCCAGTCTTGGGGCCATGTGACTTCATGTGGTTTTTGAGAAACCAGGGCTCTTTGAATCTCCTGCCACAAATGTGGCACCCGTGATCAAATGACCCCCTGTGCTTTTTCATGTGAGCTTTCAGGAACCAGGTCTGACTGAAGGCCTGACCACAGACTTCGCAGGGAAATTCGCCTGCGCTCAGCTCGCTCTTGCAGTTCTCAGCATAGGCCTCCCCGTTGGGGACCTGAGCTGTTATGTGGTCCTTCTCTATATGGTTTAATAGCGTCTCCTCCCTCAGGGTCATGTAGCTACACAACCTGCACTTGAACGGTTTGTGGACCTGGTGCAAGTGCTGCTCCAGGTCCTTCTTCCTTTCAAATTTGTTTTTGCAGAAGCTGCACTGGTAAGAAGTCAGCTTGCCATCCTCCTCGGTGGGCGCCACCTCCGTGACCTCCTTCTTACTGCTTCTCAACAAGATCTTGCTGCCATCCACCTGAGCGGTTCCGTTCAAGATCTTGTTGCAGGCAGAGGTGCTTTTAGTGGGGCTGGTGCATCCACCCAGGCCCTCCGAAACACCCATCTCCCCCAGCTGCGCCTCTCCCATCTCCACCTCGTGCCCCTGACTTAAAGTGCCTGTTCTGTGACTACGGATGTGGATCTTCAGGTTGCCCTTTTGGGAGGCTCTGTGATCACAGTAAGGGCATTTGTAGGGCTTCTCACCCGTGTGCTTCCTCATGTGCTGCGACAAGGAGCTCTGAAAAGGGAAACTTTTACCGCAGATGCAGCAGCTGTGGCACATGGTCTTGTCAGCATCCATGCCGTTCCTGCTTAGCTTGCCTGGGCTGGAGGATCTCCGTAACTCCATTTCTGCCTCTCTGCTACGATCCATCTGTATTACTGCAACATTGGGTGAGCAGGGCAGGAGGACAAAAGCATGTCTGGCAGCGGAGGAGGGCTGGACTGTGTTTTCAATCATACGGTTCTGCAGAGAGGTGTTTTATTGCTTCATTCTCAGGGTAATGTTCCTCCTTTCGGCTGCTCAAGAGAGTGGAGGCACCGATTTATTTCCGTGTGCTCTGTGAGCAGGTGGCATAAATCACCTGAAAAAAGAACAAAAATCACACAAATGTACAGAAATTGTGTAAGTAGGTTCTGAAATATATTTAAACCTCTTTCCTATTTTTAATTCAACAGTTTCCTTCCACCCACCCCACATTGAGAAGCATACTGTACTACAATTTACTGCTCCAACAGCAGCAGCCCCTCCTTTTGTTGATATTCTAGGCTTCAATGGCAAACATTCAAAGCACTGTTCATAAACAAGCAGAATCTAAACACAAGAAAATATTCATTGCCATACACTAGTATCACAGTGACTTTAAAAAAGTATGAACTTTAAAAATGTATTTTTTGTTTCAAAACCAGGCAGAAGTTGCTAAAAATACACCTTAAATGAAGAAAACATTTCTTGAGGGGGTTATTACACTTTAGATCTGTGGCTTTACCATCATGTGTAATTTCATGTAAAACACTCACTTGCCAAAGATAAAAGGCTTTCCTAGAGACTTTAGCAAGTATCATATTCCTGCTGGCAACTGCATTACTTTGCATCTCAGACAGCTCTGCTCTGCTTGATGTGGCACACAGAGCAGGAGAGGAGGCCGAGGACACTCAGTACACTGATTAGGGAGAAAGTAAGAATCCAGGAAAATCAAGTTATTTCCTGATGGACAATGAAGCAAAAAACAGAATTTTAACCATAAACAAACAAAACAAGAAATAGCTTTGATTGTAAAAAAGAAACAAACAGCAACAGGTTCATAGAAGTTTAAAAGCTTTTGTATCTCCTCATGATTAAATGCAAGTGTCAATATCTGCCTCAGCAATGCAAGATGCAACAAGGATTTCCATAGATTGTTTCTTTTCCAATTACTGCAACTGTACAAAAATCCTGCCTCCTTCCTATCCTAAAATAACACATGACTAAGATCAAATAATACTGTATTCTCTCATACATAGAACTTATCTATTACTCCATTAAGAAAGCATCAGCTAAATTAAATGAAGGAAAAAATATGCAGAACAATAGCGGGACTATATATTTGCACTTCCATCACTTGACATCTGTGACTCAATAAGCACTCAATCTATGATTCAGACTTAAGAGTTGCAAATTTTAAGGTTCCTCACTGTACTCACCCTCTGAGTATGTAAACAAGTAGTCTAACCAGATCACCAGCATGAGCCTAACAAAAAGTAAGGTAAAACTGACACAATGCTCATTCTCAGTTACATAGTATAGGGTAACTTAAGCAGAATTAAGTTAATCTAGCCCTCTTATTTGCTACATGACTGTTCATTTCCAAGTTTGATTTTTTGCACATCTAGTATCTGCTCAGGATGTTTGGAGTTACCAACAGCAGTTACCCAAACTCTTTTCCTCAAGAGAGCTGAGAACAGTATCTAAAGGTTATATTAAAAATACAACTTCGTTTGTTGAATGATTTTTTTTTCTTATGACTAAAAAACCCAGACACATCAGATCACAAATTGAGATGTCTATATGAACATAAAGTCTACAAACAAGAGTAACTAAAGCCATTTAAAACTAAACTGAAGGGCAGCCTCAGACGAAACTTCCCTGGGTCTATGAAGGATGGCAGCCATTGCAAGTCATAGCTGTACCAGAAGGTACAAACATGCTGAACAAACACAAAAGCAGTTTACAGTGTGTATGAAGCAAGTGTGCATGAAACAATTCAGCATCACATCATTTGACCTGCAATCTAAGTCTGCCAAGTAACAACCAATATTTTCTTATAAGTAAAACCTAAACTGAAACTCCTAAGACAATAAAAGGAAAAGACAGTGTAATTTCTTGCATTTTAAGATAATGGTACACTTGAAAAAACAGCTTCTTCTGAAATATTCTGCACCAGTGCAGAAAAAACGCTTGCAAGCTTTAGGGGCATATTTTTCTTGGCATTTTAGACTGTGTTTTCTACTTCTGCATTTTATACAGTTTACACCAGTGAGAAAACTCTATATTAGCAGGCTCACTTCTAGACTAGTGACTTTTTTTTTAATGTAGGTCCCATGTTAACTCAACTTTCTATAGCGCTTCCTGTCTGGAAGTTCAAAAGAGCTTTAAGAGCCAAACTTAGACGGACAAGAACACTTTGTGTAGCAGTTCAGGAACATAAAAATCCAAAGCTTTGCAGACCCTTTATTTACTTGGCCGCAGCTTCCCTGTGCTTAGACTTGACATACTTCACTTTAATTATTTATAGCATTTTCATTAATGAAGCTTAGTTATGAAAATGAGGGTATGAAGAAAGCATTATTTATAATGGATATTAGCCACTTGCAGGAGATCCCCCTAGCTGTATATTCCATTAGGCTTGAGAGGAGGTAAAAGGCCAGCATTAAAAATTTAACAATTTATTTTATTAGGCTAAAAAAGTTGAAATAAAGTATCCGTAGATTTGAATTATGTGAACTCTTAAATGTTTATTAAGACTCAAAAGAATTTCAAGTTCTGCCTTCCACAGACAGAAACTCCACAGGGAGGAAAGGTGTTCACTCTACACAGCGTGTAGAGGTCTGTCCTAGGATTAGATGAATCAGCTGAGCCAAACATATACAAACAGCTAGAATTTCCTCCTCACATCATTTGAGTGCTACTTAAAAGTAATTATCTTAGGCTCTTTGCTAAAAAGTAAAGCTAGTGCTCAACAGTTAAAAAAAAATAAAAAAATTTTTTAAAAAGCTGCAAATAAAGCTGGCAACTTTGAAAAATGCTTCAAAAATGCTTCCATTCAGAAGACTGAATACACAAGATGAGGAAAACAACACTGGTAAAGAAACCTACCAGTAAAAAAAATATAATTTTGGCTTAGTAATATCCACCTTAGTATTAATTGTTAAACAATTATTCAACATGAAAAGATGCATTAAGGGATTTAAGACATCCATGGGTAAATCAAATCACACTGATCTGTAAGTAAAAATTTGCCCAAGCTATTTTTCTTTCTTTCTGTCTGACTGCAATGATAAAAATATTTGTATTTGGAAATAATAAGAAATTTTAAACTATTCTGAAATAATTATCTTTCACCATATACGTGATGTGGCAAACTCCAGCTAAGGCTGCTAGAAAATGCTTCAAATCTAATTTCAGGTGGTAACCAGTAACCTTTCATCGCTTTGGCCCATGCTCAGCCTGCAATTCCTGAGCACCAGCATGTCACACAGAATTCATAGTACAGTCATATCCAGCCTGCAGATGCCTCCCAGACTGTGACAGCACAGAGATCCCCACAAGCACAGAGGCAAGCCTCAAGGAAAGGCACGTGAGTGTAAAGTTTAAACAAATATTCAGTCTGAAAAATATTTTGCATGTTAATGGCATTGCAGCTTATGCTAAAAGCCAGATCACACTTTTGGGAGCAAGACAGATCAATATTCCATTGAATTCAATATTCCATTGTAAGGGGCAACATGAAATTCAGTTCAGCTTCATTTTGTGGAACTGGTAGATCATGTAAGAAGCTGCTGGCCAGTGTCACAAAGGCATGTGCATCCCCTTTAAAAGCCACCGAGGCACTTACATCACTGTTCACACGCAGGTGTGGTATATGAAGCAAGGGGGAAGAGAAATAAGAACAAAGACCCAAGAACAGGAGAGGTGGCACACTGGGAAATGCCTTTGCTTAGCCAAGTGTTTTAGTTGTAAGACTTGTTCCTACACCCACTGCCTCACAGACAGTTTTTGCCTTGATCTGCATGGGAACAAATACAAATAACTTTAATTTTATTCATCCCCAGATGGAAAAACAAGCTTTCCTTCAAGCTTTTACCAAGCATTTGTCAGAATCACAGAATATCCCAAGCCGAATACTGCTCCTTGCAGGGCTACCTTAAACTCAACCACATGACTAAGAGCATCCTCCAGATGCTCTTTAACTTCTGACAGGTTTGGTGCTGTGACAGCTTCCCTGGGGAGCCTGTTCCAATGGCTGACCACCATCTCAGTGGAGAATCAATCGACTATATTTCAAACATTTAGGCATCGAATCTTCTCTGGTTTTCAAAATTAATTTCAAGAGTGTTCTTGGCTCGAGAGAAAATGCATTTGGCCACAGTGCCTTTCCCAAAATCAGCCACAGCTTCCACACTGAGGCCATGGTAGCCTGTCCCTGCTGGATCTGCAGAAAGTAAGGCAGTATGCAGTTGCATCATCCTCATGCCTTAAGATAAGACCTTCACAGTCTTGAAGTGAAGCACAGGTAAAAGTACAGGCAAAAAGCACTTTAAATAAACAGGAGTACTCTGAAATACCTGTTACTCTTCATGCCACCTGCATGTTCTGGAAGAGAACCAGGTATGCTGTGCGGACTCCCCACGGGGCCAGAAAGACCCTCTTAAGAACTCTTTGTACCTCTCAGGAAACAATTAATGAAGAAAAGAAATTTAAAATAAACACCACAAGAAAATTGGAAATTAGAATGCAAGCGATATCACACTGAAAAAACTAATTGCCGATTCATTTCTTATAAACAAATATCCTGTGCAGTTCACAAGGAGAGAAAAATCACAGAAAAAAAATTACTACTGTTCCAAAAAAGCAGAAAACTGCACTTTTTAATTATTATTATTATTTTTTCATTTAACCTGATCATATTGCATGGGGTGGAGTAGCAAGACTGGTAAGCTCAGTAACAAACAAGAATATACAATCTGGAAAGCTACACAGATCTACTGAAATAGCACAGTGTGTATTCACTGCCTTCAGCACTGCCTTCAGTTTGGACAAAAGTATTTCAAGTCCCATCTGAAAAGTAAGTCTGCTGGAGAGAGTATCATTCTTCTAATCTCCAAGATGTTTCAATATACACTGCAAATCACTGCACCCTGCTCCTCTGCCAAAAGAAACAATGATAAAAATAAATAAATAAATAAATAAATATTCATGTGTGAGGCATGATCTTGGGAAAAAACTATCTTACTGACTGACACTCCTTAGAGATGATGAAATGATGGAATGTAGGGTGCAAACATCTAGATGAAGCTGAGAAAGTTGCATCTTTCAGAGAATGGCCATCTGGAGAGCTTCTCTCTCCTGACTGGAGAAGGCTCAGGTTGCACAAAGCCAAACAGATTTTTTGTTCATAGTAAAGAGGACAGAAGAGAGCGAAGCACAGGAAAAGAGTGGACGAAAGGCAGAACATTTTACAATGCCTTTTGAGCCTTTGTGCTCACCGAACTGCAGAGACCTTTCTTCCCAAACTGCAGAGACACCATCCTCCACACACACTGTCCTCACCCCTACCTGCACACCCTCCTCCCCACTTTGTGAGGGGTTATGGCTTTTTCTAAAACCCAGATCCCATGGGGGTCACTGGGTGACTGCTTCAGTAAAGGCCTGATCCTGCCATCCTCATTTAGGCACCAGTCCTACTAAATGCCTCTTATGGACCATGCCACTAGCACACAGACCCTTTACTGCCCAGATTTTAAAAGTATGCTGGCTATTCTACCCTCTACACCAGAGGGTAGAATAGCCAGCATACTTTTAAATAGTAAGCCCATACCTTCCAGGAAATCCTGGCACTCTGCAGTCTATAGACTAAACTTGCCATAAGTAAAGGCAGCCTAGATCTGTGTTGATCTGCGAGTAATTCAAACTAACACAGTAAGAAGTTATCAAAAAAATCCTGAGCCAGTAGTAGAAGACTGTCAAATTTTCAAACCTATGCAGTTATTAAAATCAGCAATCTTGACAACAGACCTCCTGAAGTTTGTTTAGGCCTGCCAAAACTGACACAAGACTGGAAAGATAAAAAGCTCCTGGAAAAATAAACAAGGACTGTCTATTAGTTTGTTTCCTCTCAGTCTTTATAAAATCCTTAAGCAGGATTTTGAAGTACTTTTCTGTTTAATTATTTTAAACTAGCCTTCCCCTGCAGCTGGGGAAGCTCTACCCATTTGATAAGTTTGGTGTCTGGACACCAAGATATTATTTTAAGTTCCTCCAAATACATTGTGTGTTTTTGTGTTTTTCTCCCTTCATGAGATAGGGACGTTTTTGCAGCAGGTTTCAGAGCAGCAGCCAGGGCTGAGAAAGCAGAGTCAGGACTTTCTCAAGCAATGTCACACCCTTAGTCAGGGAAAGAATACACCAAAATAAAGATAAAAGCACTGATGCTGAAAAAGCTGGAGGTAGGCATGTGTAGCGAGGTGATCTTTGTCTAAACAAAGTCAGCAAAATGGCTGTAACCCAGATTTTTTTGTGGCTCTTCAAGAAGCAGTCCAGGAATGGGGGGCAGGAGTTTGCTTTTGCACTGCTACAGGGTATGTTGAAAAACACAGAGCTGTCACCCACTCAGTACATATTTTGTGTTTTAGCATACTGTGAGTGTTTGTCTTCTAGGAGACAAAGAAATGTACTTTACTAGCTACACTGTAGTGTTCTAAGCCATGAATTGAAATATATCATTAACATCCAGGACGAGCTTTATCTTGCTACCAAAACAAAGGGACTATTATTTGAACAAATTGAGGGGGAAAATCCCATAATGACAATGAAGAGTTCCTCTCCCTAAAAACTGAGCTGCACAAGAGTAACAATTACGGGCTTATATTCTACAGACTGGGGTTGCAAATAGCTGCATGAAGCGATGCATTCACTATTGGGAGAGTAAGTACCATTGATGACAAGGCCTTGGGGCTTCTGCAGTTCGCAGACCAATCAATAATCCATTATGAACAAACTACATTTCCCTTCTAATATGAAGAAATGAATAAAAGGGAACCAGTATCACTACTACTTTCATGGAAAAAAACAATGCAGAAATCACAAAATGCCACCATCACAAGACTTCAACTTCAGTGGTGATGTCTAACACTGACAGAACTATCCACAATAACCCTTTATTTTACAGCAGTTGCTGAGGACCACTGTATTATCATCCAAAATAATAATTTTAAAAAGAGCTTATTTTAAAAGCAAGATTCTTTCAAGACTACTTATTCTGGCTGCAGGACAAAAACAAAAAAACCAAAGAAGCTATAATTAATCTTTCAAGGCAAGGAGGAAAAAACGAACTAACTTCATCCTAATACTTAAATTTGCTTCGAACTACTTTCTAAAGAAACATAAATAAGAACTTCTAATTAAAAATGACTGTACAAATGTCAATCATAATTGACTTTAATCATAAAGCTACTTTATTGTAGCAGCTGTATTACCATCTAGATACGAAACCTTGAAATTGTTGTTCTCCCATTGTCACTATCACATGTTACAATACAATCAAGAGAGGATCCATTTAAATAGAAAAACCACAGCAAACCTTGGCATCCTCGGTACAGTTCCTCCCTAGACCTCTCAACACAGCACCAGAAGACAGGAGAAAAGCTTTTCTGAAAACTGACAGATAAGGTTTTCGAATTAAACAAACAAACCAAAACAAACCAAAACAAAAAAGTTACTGATTTTTTGATGGGCAACAGTAAATAAGATCCAAAGGAAACATTGAGACTGATATTATTAATGCATAAAGCAGTCTATGTCCTTTTTCTGAAACATAAAGACTAGTGGATAAAGTTGACCCCGCAGGATAGGGGACTAGCGGGAATGAATACACAATGTGATTATTGATCAGCCCTAGAAAAGCCAAGAGCTGCACTAGTGCAGATGTGATTTTTTGTGTTGGTGTTTTGTTGTTTGGTTGGTTTTTTTCATGGGGTCATTAATGATATATGTTGGAAAGTCAAAAGCTCTTATTTTGACATACATAACACTGTCACTAATTCTGAGTATAAGCAACATCTTAAAAAAAAATCATTACAAAACAAATAAAAAAGGCCCTCCATTTTACTTCAGTGTAACAGTATTTTCCTACTTAGTCATACCCACCAAGCAAGTTACTTTAGTGTCTCAGTATTCTCAAGTAATAAAAATTAAGTTGAAGAAACATCCACAGTTCTCATAGTATAAACAAAAAAATGTCAGTTACAAATAGAAGCAAAGTCACCTCAATACTGTGTATACCTCCTTATTCAAATCAATGGCATTGATGCTGTCTATTCATGCATGTCTATGGAGCTGCATATAAACATGGGCAGCACAGCATCTTCCCAGCATCCAACAGTGCTTTTATATTTAATGATCTTGTTAGGGTTTCCACTGCAAACCTATTTACATGGAGTTGTAATATGACCCTTTTAAATCTGCAGCTTGGGAAACAATTTCTAACTGTATGGGCAGGGTATTTTCCTGCTAATATGTTGCTATGTTCTGCTCAGTTTGCATCTTAAAATGGGCAAAAAAATGTGTGGTTTTATTTGCAGTATCACGACAAGCAAATGTTTAGTTTTATTATTTTTATATTATATGCAGAAGAACAGGGACTGGGCTGTCAGCTGGTATTAAAGGTTGGGGTGCACAGTGCATCGTCGCACAGGTATACACCCACCCCTCCTTGCTGCCTCTTTCATCTGCCCTGTCAATGCAAGCTACACACAAAACACATCCTCAGCTGCTGTAAAAGCATGGAGTGCCATCAGATCAATCTGTACCACATGACAAGCTATACTCATAGCTAAAACCAGTACATGCCTTTGTGCTGTGTAAATCAAGACCTGAAGGCAAGAAAAAACACAAGCATAATTAAAAGTAAACATTCCAAATTGCTGTTTTCCTACCCCAGCAAAAGTTACATGAAGCAATGTTGTCCGAAGTACCCACATCCCTCCTTGTCACAACTAACGATCACACCAGTGAGGAAAAAATTCCAGCGTTTAAGCCGGGTGGAGAATTAAGAAATTCAAAGCAATACAATAGTTTCTCATATATCTAGTATCTCCTACTTCTCAAATTACAGTAAAATCACAACCTAATGAATTTAAGTGGTGCCAAGTGTTAATCTGTTAACAGATTTAGAATTACAGCACTGTTACCCAATAAACTGTTCAAGCTTTACTATTTCTAAGTAACATCAGCAAATTGTTTGCTTACTTCTCTCACACCCTCAGAGTTTTTAAAGGAATTGCAAAGCACTGAAACAAGTTTTTGGGATATACCTCCTTATTTCTTTTCAAAATCCCATTTTAAGAGAGTAAAAAGGTCGCATTTAGGAAAAAAAAAAAGAAAAAAAAATTAAAAGCAGAGGGAGTGGGAAGAGAGAGCAAGGGAGAGAGAAAGCGCAGAGGGAAAGGGAGAGGAACTGTACCCTGAAATATGAGGAATAATCATACGCAATAAGCCATAAAAGCATTCTGTTAAACATTACCTTCTGAGGTAGCACTGTTTAGCACTGAGAAGCAACACAAAACTCAGACCACCACCAAAACCTCATTTTCAGTTGTTAGGTCACATATACATATACATATATATATATATATAAAGTATTCCACTGTAAGCTCTTGCAAAGCACAAAACAACATGGATGAGCTCTATTTTAGGAAGCTTTCTTAAACGTTTAAGAACTTAAGCAGGTAATTAAGACTTTCAATCACAGTTTTTCCATTCTCTGCAACATTTCTGAATGTCAAGCATGCAGACTATGGCCAGGCCTGAGCACAGACATATGCACTCCTCAAAACCCAAACCAAGATGAAGTTTGCTTTGCACCAGATGAGACTCAGGACTCATCACACTACTTAAACTGCATGCAGCTTTGTCTCAGTGACACCATCCCCAAACTGGCAGAGGACAGTACTGAAGGCCAGGCTGTGGAGAACCAGTGTCTAAAATATACCCTTCATTTCACTTTCTTTTGACTAAGGTACACAGTATCCCTAAGAACCACTTAATCCACAAGCATAATTTTTGATGATGAGCTTATCTTACATTTGGTAATAAGACAGGTGATTGCTAGCAGTCTGAAAGAGGCTTTCTAAGTTCACCAGCATTTTTAAAGACGTCTGCTATTCCTTCATTAGTCAAGTAAATGATTTTAGAGATTACAGCAGTTCTCATCATCAAAAGATACTTCCACTACATATGCGATAAACACAGCTGAGAAATACATTCGATGTTGCAAAGGCCCATCACTGTCAGCGTAGAAAAGCAAAGAGGTATAGCTAGTAAAACAGAAGTGGCTTTACCATAAAGCAATTAATTGACTTACACCATGGGGTAATTGCTTTTCTTTACCTTTTTAAACACGAAGGGAAGAAAGCAATAGTCTTGTGTATTGAATAAATACAAAGCAAAAGATGACTCTTTCTGGATTTCAGTGCTCGCAGCCAAGAGATGAGAAACTAAACCTAGTCTTTCAGCTGCCAGTTGGTCCTGATTATTTTGGTATGAAGTGCTCAACTATCTCCATGGAACATCACTGCAATGTATCATTCCAAGAGACAGATTCCATCCGCTGCTTATAAGTAAGATTTCAAGCCACATTTTACCAACCCTGTTAACTTTGCTCTTATTACAACACAATGTGAGGCATGCTTCAGATTTTGGCAGGTCAGGACATTGTGTGTATCACAAGATAAACACTGACAACTCTGTTCGGAACTACTCCACCATCCTCACACTAGCAAGTATATGTACTTCACCTCCCCTTGCCACTTAATCAAAGACTTTGGGCCAAGCCCTCACCTACAGCATTCAAGTAATTTCCCTAAAAATTCAGAGACAGACAGAAATTCACTCAAGTGCAGAAAACTGTGTTAAAACCAGAAAGAAAAGGCTCTGAATGGACTTCCATCTCTCAAACCACTTACAAGCTTCTTGCTGGACTTAGGAACAGGAAGGTTGAGCTAAGAGGAAAAAACAAAACAAACAAACAAGCAAACAAAAAAACACAACAAAAGAACAAAAAGAAAACAGTAGAGGAATAAAGCCCATCCCCTACTTAGAAACTGTTCCACAGGCTCAGCACACAAATGGTGAGCCACTACTTAAAAGCAAAAAAAAAACCCTGAAATTATCACAGGATAACAAGCAAACAAACCTGCAAGGAAAAAAAGTCTGGCTTTTGCCAGTTTGTTTCTCTTTCCATACACCACAACTTGCAGGACAGATCCATCAACTGGTAAGACAAACAGGAATCACAAACAGCAAGAACATCAATCTGTTTGCAGCACCAAACACTGTAAGTTAAACTTTATTTCTCCTTTCAAAGAAATGTGCCTGTCTGCCACATACACACCCCAACACCCTCCTTAGTACAGAGAACACCACGATCTCATTCCTACAGACCCATCACTTCACCTTCTGCCGCGGCACACACGTTTGTCCACCCCACCGGTGCCCACACCACTCCTGCAGCACTGACCTCCTTCTTGCCACTCTCCTGCTCAGCTCCACCCTGCTTCCAAGCCCCAGCTATCCACACACACTGCCTGCCTGTCACATCCCTTCTGGAATCACCTGCAGGCAGCTGCCAGGCTCTCGGTCCCTCTTCCTGGCCACTGCTGTCCCATGGCCACAGCTTGAAGGCCACTTCTTTTCCTCACTTCTTCCTTTCCTCCTGCTTGCTCTTCAGCTTCTGCTTTCTCAGTTCTTCCCAGCACTTCTGCTTCTTGCAGAAGCAGCTTCACCCCCTTCTCCCTCTCAAAACTGTTTGGGCCCTTCATGACTAATTCTGCCATTTGGGTTCTCCCTTGCTTGCACGGCTTCTTCGGTCCCTGATCACTGGCTCCCTATCTGCCAGGACATTTCAGCACAAATTTAACTGCCCCTTCCTTGCCCCTTCTGTTCCACTCCCTAGAAGATACTCATTCTTCAGGCATTTTTATCTCCAGCTACTACAGCACCAACTCTGGCCACCAAGCTCACAACTCTATTCAAGTGACTGCTGCTAGCAGCACAATGCTCTCCCAAAAAATCAAAGGATGCCAACACCCAGGTCAAATGTCTTGCATGTTAGGTTCAAGTGCCATTCTTCTCCTTCAAGGACCTCTACAGTTCTGCCCAATTCTTCTGTGCAGGCAGTGATTCACTCCCCCTAATGCATCTTTTCTACTGGTTTCCCACTTACGACCTTGTATTTCAACACTGAATTAAAACTGGTTTTTCAATTTTTAATTAATTCTTAAAAGCATATTTTCCATAAATGACTCAAAATTACTTTCCAAAATGAAACCCATCACTCAGTTTTGTTGTGTTTTTTTTCCTGTAATGCATAATACGTACAGTACATATTGCTACACTGTAATTGGGACACGTATTCCTCAAGGCAGGGACTTGAGATCCTTTATATGCCCTTTTGTTTACTTTTATACAGTGCCAAATGTTCAGACTTCAAATAATTGCTAAGAGCAAATTATCATTATAAAGTCAAGCTTCACCTTTTCAAGGAGTCAAAATCCCTCTTTTTCATCAGAGGCTCAGTTGAGAAAGATTCTTTTCTGTGAGCCCCAGAAGTAAACTAATCCCACAGTTCACCTCTTAGTGAACCAAAGGACCACCGGATAGTAAAGAAATGAACATAAATCATGTGTCACTAACCTCTACTCTCTTTACCTTTCTGAAACAAAGGTCTCTAGCCAATTGTATGCATCTACAGGATATTAATAACAACAAGCAAGAAAAATAAAACTGAAAAAGTTTCAAGTACCACATACCACCATCTGCCCCTGTACTCAGCCCTGGTGAGGCCACACCTCGAGTACTGTGTTCAGTTCTGGGCCCCTCAGTTCAAGAAGGATATTGAGGTCCTCGAACAGGTCCAGAGGAGGGCAACCAAGCTGGTGAAGGGACTCGAACACAGATCCTACGAGGAGAGGCTGAGGGAGCTGGGGCTGTTCAGCCTGGAGAAGAGGAGGCTCAGGGGAGACCTCATTGCCCTCTACAACTACCTGAAAGGAGGATGGAGCCAAGCGGGGGTTGGTCTCTTTTCCCAGGCAACTCTCAGTAAGACAAGAGGGCATGGTCTTAAATTGTGCCGGGGTAAGTTCAGACTGGATATTAGAAAGAATTTTTTCACAGAAAGGGTGATCAGACATTGGAACGGGCTGCCTGGGGAGGTGGTGGACTCTTCGTCCCTGGATATATTTAAAAAGAGACTCGATATGGCACTCAGTGCCGTGGTCTAGTGACTGTGGTGGTAATTGATCAAGGGTTGGACTCGATGATCTCTGAGGTCCCTTCCAACCCAGCCTATTCTATGATTCTATGATTCTATGATAAGAAACACTTCTCTCCATATTTCTTCAATTCACAAGCAATTGGAAAAAAGTGGGCAATGCAGAACATCAAAGTACAAAAACCATAGTGGTGAGTTTCACAAATTCTTCCAAGAGGGGTTTTACCCTCTTTCTACACCTAGTACTATAGGTCTGATTTAAAAGCTTTCCAAACTCACTTTCCTCCAGCACGTGCATGTTGGTTTGTATCACACATTTTACCATTCTGCAACTACAGATACACTCCTTTACTCTGCCAGGCAATGATGAAGTGAGTAGATTTTCCACCAGAGAAGCAAAACATAACTGTGACTCTCTAACTCTGAGAGCAGAATTTGAGCCACACAGCTAAATCCTTAAACCTGTTACACAACAAATAAGCATGGATTACGGCATGGCTGGTTCATTATAGGATGCTTTGTGATTCTATTCCTAACACTTAAATGCTGTTTGTCTTAGCCACACACATGAAGACCATTTCCCTATTTTTTTGTCTTTTTTATTGCTTTCACTTTTCTGCATCTCACTCGTTTATTACTCACAAACTCACTATTTAATATACTTCTACTTCAGTGCTAAATAATCAAGATGTAACAACAGCACAGTATTATACTTGCTCTGTATTATATATGTCTGCTTGCATCAAAGTTACTTGACACTTCTTTCTATCAAAACAAACAATTTATACACATTACCCTTAGTACTCCATAGCTACTCCACTTGCACTGCTAAACAGAGAGTATAGAAATAAAAAGAAGCAATCTACACTTAGAAGGATTTTACTTCAGCAGAAATATGAAGCAAAACGAATCGAAAATGCCTGACTAAAAGCAGGTTTTTAGGCAAGTGTAATCTAATTTTGGTGGGTTTACAACAGTCAGCTAGGTTTGCTAATACTTTAGATTATTTTGGATTTTTTTTTTCTTTTTTTTTTAATTTAGCTGGTTTAGATAAGAACATCCCTATTTAATTCCTTAGTTAATGGGTGTGTTTATCAAAGTCACTGCTTATAATCTGAAGAGAATTTTTCCTTGCAAGAAAACATTTCCCATATAGAAAAAAAAGAATCCCCACCTCACAACTTGACTAATGGTAAAACCCACTTTCTTAAAGAAAAAACACACACAGAATTATTACTACTGTGTATGGGCTCACAAGTAGAGCACCTTATCTATAATCAGTTATTTTCTATACATAAGGAATTTTTTCTCATAAAACCCACGTATCAGTCTTGTAATCAAGTAAGAGAACTTCAAACATCACAACTCTTAAATACAGGCTTTAATACTAAAAGCTGTGTCATACCTCATTCTATTGCATTTCTCTACTGATAGGTTTTTAAGTACCTCCTGAATTTTCCATGTGTGATTAATTCAATTAGCCAATAAAGTTACTTCAAAATACTATCCAAAACCAGTTGTTGTCAAAATTTGCACAGAAAACACAATAACAATTATTATTATAGTACTGCCAACTCAGACCATTCAAGTACCCTCATGGGTCAAGCACTCAACTGTCATGAGACACCCAAAATCACAGGAGACATTTCCCAACATAAACCAGATGTGGATTAGTTTATTTGCTTTTGAGCTTTTAAATTACACTCAGTCATGTCTCAAGCTTCTTCCAACAACTGCCAAGCCAAGTACTTCCTATTTTCAGAGGCTTACACCTTTTGTTTTGCAACCACCAGGCTGCAGAAAAAGGGGCTTCAGGAAATGACCCCTATCTTGTCCACTGAAAACATTCTGAGTGGGAACACCGTAACTGAAGCAAACGGATGTGGAATTCCTCTCCTCCTCCACTTCTCCCATAAAACGTTCCTCAGAAGGCTTCAGCAGCTTACCTATAAACATCTAATGCAGGGAGACAGACTAATCCCTCCACATACTCTATGCAGTGGATGGTCAGGTGTACAGAGCATGCATAGCCTTCAATTACACCATGGGATTTACGTGTAATCACAAAAAGGTAAAAATAAATTATTTTATTTAGTTTGGAAAAAAATTTTATTTAAGTATATAACATTTGAGATGTAGGTTTATGAATATTTTTCTCAGTGCTTTCAACTACACTTTACCTTTAGTAATGCTGAAGATAAAACACTGTTAAAACCATCTTTATTTGTTGAGCCTGTATAACTATGAAAAACGCCATCTGAGAGACATCCAATGCTATATTCTCCTTGGTCCTATTTACTTTTGCAGGACACGAGTTGTTTGTTGTATCTGCCAAGACCCTTGTGGTGCAAATGTGGAACAAACATTGCAAAACCTTCTGTGGTACTAGAAGTACCTTGACCTTCTGCCAGAATGTTATCTAGTAAACCATAACCCTGAATACAAGTAGAATAGATGGTGATTATACTACTGTAAGACAGGACAGCTCTGAGGGAGCAGACAAACCCCAGCATGTCTCACTGGGTCTGTCATTTGCAAAACTGGTTTGTCTTAGGTACAGCTTAAAGGCAGATGGAGCATCTGCTAACACTGAAATAAGTTAAGAGGAAAGGAGTGGGTCTTTTTGACCCAAATTACTAGTTATCCCATTACAAAAAAAGTCAGCAGGCCAACCCTGTGAGACACACCAATAATGTTGGAAAATAAAGGTTCAGATTAGCACCTGTTTCACCATCTTACTCTCTAGCATATTACCACCTTCAAACTTGTGAAGATGACATGGCTCCACGTGCTGCAAACTACAAAAGTACAACAGGATGCTGTGTACATGCCTCCTTGTGCTGTTTGTTAAGATTCCTGGGCCAACCAAGGCTCGTCCAGCCTCTGAAGAAGTGTTTGGCCACCATGAGGCAACATGGCACCTCTTCTAAAAGGCAACTACCTCCAAAAGGCATTTACCTCCTCATACATTTGGAATTACTTCCTTTTGCACCTGACTTCTTTATAAACCCTGCCTGAGCCTATAAGGTGCAGATCAGCTGAAAAGCAAGGTGTCCAAAATTTTAAGAAAGTTTGCAATTCTCTTAGCACTTCACTACCACGTGACTTATCCAAACAAAGCTCAGACATGGCAAATGGACAAACTCATGAAAGGAAATCCCATCCAGAGCTAAGAAACCAAAAAGACATAGACATAACCCCTATCTTAGGAAGTCACTGAGCTGCAAACTCATCAAACTGGGAGAGTAACCCATGAGGAGTTAACACAAGAGGTTTTTCACATTTCTCACTTCTCCCCTAAGCATCTGCTAACCCAAGTGGTATCAGAGGAAGAATATTGGAGCACATGAACTTTCATCCTTACCCAGTTCAAACCCTCTTGTGTTCCCCTTGACTATCAATTAACAAATCTCAAGCCATCTGCTGCTTTACAAGGAAAGGCTGAAGGTCTCCTTGTGTTCAGATCTTACAGCCTAGCCACCTCCATTTGAAGGGTGGGAGCTGCTTTAATGTGACCACAGAATTTCAGGCCAAGCCTTTTCTTTCCCAGTGAATTGCAGAAGAGCCACCCAGAGCACAGCTCTGCTCCACCAAAGCAGTGGGAAAACACCTCACCAAGGTAAAGCTGACTTCCTTCCCTGCCTTTATGAACATATGCAAGAGGTCAACAGTCTTCAGAAAAAGTGATGGTACAGCTTTCAAGATGAGAGGGCAGATAGTTCCCTAGGACATTTTAAATAAATAAATAAATAAATAGAAAACCCAAACACACAACTCCTAAATCACACACATCTCCTCTCACTGTGCTACCTGCTCCATTTCTGTGTCACAGCTTCCTGCCACACCGGCTGTCAGGAACACAGACACTTTCCTTACTGAAAACCAAGCACCATGCAGCTGCCTATAAGGAGCTTCAGAGACATCCTTATAATATCTCCATTAAAGAGACTCAAGTGACCAATTCAAGTGTCCTGCACCCAAAGCAGAGCAATAGCAATCAAGGAAAACACACAGGTAATTAATTACAGTAGTTTTGTTTCTGGAGGAGCGATACTTGAAAAGATGTTATGAGCTTTAAAAGGCCTTAGTACATGAACACCATTAAATTTCTTGAGTGAATGATATGCTACTATGAAGAAGCTAGCAGTGTGTTTGTACACAGAGACACACCAGCCTCCACAGCTTTCACTGTACCACCAAGAGCTTCTCTGTTTCAAACAGTAAAACTCAACTGTGGAGATTTTGTGGCTAACAAGCATTTTATTTCACCTTCCAGCAACAATACAGCCATCACAAATCACAAATACTATGAAATGAAATTTTAATTATTTTCTAAGAGTCATTTGGTAGCTGTTAACGAAGGCAAACTGTTAGGGAAACCCTGCCACCAAAAAGTTATGACCAGATGTGTATCAGTGCATCAAGGTCTAATTTGACTGAATAACAACTTTAAATAATTATATTTTTTAATAAGTCGGACCTATCTTTCTTACTATCTTTCCTACTATCGGACCTATCCTTCCTACTTAAATCTCAGATTGTTTTCCATAACTTCTATTAACGTCTCTTTTTTAGAACTCATAATGCTTCCTGCAACCTGAAGCTAGAGAAACTGCAAAGATGTTCCAAAGTTATAGAAATTCACATTAATTACCTTACCTTAATAACATTTATCGTCTGCATTTAACATTGGTAAATGAAAACAACACATGCAAACTGGGAATCTGCTTGCAGTAGTCCATACCCACTGCTACCACACCTGTGCAGCAGCACTCATCAAGGCAGAGAGCAATGCCCACACAGAGCTGTTGCTAGGCTGTGAGACACTACTACACCATAACTCCTGGCATTGCAAAAACAGCCATTTATAGCCCAGCTCAGCTCTACCAGCACAGTGTAGGACTCTGACTAAATAATCAGATTTTTTTTGCTACTAGATCAGTATTTTTTACACAGCTGAGGTGACGTTGTGGGTGGAGTGAGAGATGCCCTTTGCTCATAAGAGAGAAGCAACAATATACTTTATTGATGGCTGAGTTCAATGGTAAAATGTGACAGTGAGCTATGAGGTTCAGAAAGGAGCCCTTGCCTTCTAAACTCCTTCTCGGCAGTCTAGGTACAGCTGGATCCAGTCCTAGTCTCAGACCCAGCCCTTGCTTTTGTCTGAAGGATTACGTATGCACAATGAATCCTTCATATCCCTTAGCTAAGATTGCAAATATTCAGCACCTATTCCCAAATTCACTTCCTGAGCATCTGATGCAATAAGGATTCTCTCATCCTCAAGGTGTAACCATGAGGGGCGTCCCTACTCAAGGGGAGGCAGATCCCAGCACACAGCCTGCTGTTGTTTCAGGAACACACAATGGGCCTTGGGCTGTCTGCTATTTACAGAGTAAAATGATTGACTTACACTCATATTTGCATGCCAGCAAGACATCTGGGTTGCTGTGCCAGACAGCCCTTGGCTACCATATTGCCATCCAGCTCCCAAAGTCCAGCCTCAGCGGGATGCAGCCACCAGGGCCCCCAAGGCATAAAACCACAACGTATCTTCAGCACAGTGCAGAAATACTGAATTTAAAAGCTATTTCATTTGTAAGCTCTTCTTTATTAGAAGAACGCTTATTGCTTCACTGGCTTACATTCCCATGTCTTCAGCCTATTCAGCAACTAAGTGAAACAACATCTACACGCTATTTTATAATGAAGTTATCGCCATGTTATTGTTCTTGTTCTCTACTTCTGAAAGCCCTAAAGGAAGAAATGCCACCGCTGGACACTAAAGGCATTCCTCATTTAAAGTACCTTGAAGAATAAAGGCTGAAGCCAAAAGACGGTGTCATTCATTCAGCATAACAAAATCTTTCCAGGGAGAGTCTCCACAATATCAATCTCCAAACATGCACAAAATCATAACTCTTCATCCATCAATTCTAGCACCTACAGAACAGATTTCTTTGGGAGTGTTGCAATTAGTTTTAGTTATGATTATCTGAATCACTTTTCTAAAGAAATGCAATCAACAACTGAAAAACTACATGCAAGGTTTTAATTATTCTCTTTGTGCCTTGCCATGAAGTTTATTCTTAACATTTTTTTTATCTGGCCAAGAAAAGCAAACACGTGTCAAGACTAGAGTGAAATAGCTGGTTCTTGCTTCATCTGATTCCAGTTCTGGGCAACAAAAAACCCCCAGCAATTTAAACAGGAAACGCTTGATAGTTCAGAATTCAGCTTTTCCATGAATGGAGAAGCAACATGCAGTGAGTCTGCCCATTTCTGCTTGTTTCACCACTGATGGAAAGAAAAACTTTTTAAAAAATTGTCTTGCTGGGGTGGATCTGCAAGCAGTGGCTCTTCTAATAAAGCCATTCTTCAATGAAGCACAAGATGTAAATTGCAAAGTAGTGTGTTGCTCACCTAATACTACAGTGTTTGCTTCTAATATAAACTGTAGTTTCTTTTACAAAGTAATTCTGAACGTAAAAAGTGCAAGCGCTGCCAGGTCACGACTCACTGTCATACAAGCTAGTGTAGTTTTGATGACATTGCATGATCTCTGTGGCTTTCCTTTGCCTGACCTAGAGTTAAACTGCTGCACTATTTAAAAAAAAAATTCTTAGCTTCATTAGAATTAAAAGCCATTTCATCATGGTCACTATTCATATTTGATATGAAGATAAGAAAGCATGCACAATCATGAAGACATTTCCTTAAAATCCAAGCTACTAAAGCTGTTGCTCAGAGGGAGAAAAAATACTTTTTCTAAAACCAGTGTTATCACTTTATAAGGACAGCCATAAAAGACCTATGTCCCAACTTCAGAAGGCACAAAGTAACTTTGAAGCAGGCAACAGTATCCTTGTTTGGCAAGTTGTCTTCTTGACTTCATGCTTTGAGAGTAGCCCTCTTATGTTATAAGCAATATATCAAACTCCTCCATTAGTTAGCCTGAACTGCAACATTTTACTCTAATAACATTAATCTTGGTATAGGGAGTACCACAAATGAAATGTCTTTGCAAGGTCAGCTCATTCTTGCACCAAGCCACATTAAGATGTCTCTTCTCAATCAATCATTGCAAACTGTTAAAGGCAATATTGGTTTTCAATGTAAGTTCAGTGAAGAATATTGCTAAAATAATGTGATCCTAATGTGACCTTTCCTCAATGCCTACACTTAACTTGAAAGAAGCATTAAGCCAGTTTTAAAGTACAGTGAAATTTATAACTTGCATGTGCACAATACAAAGATAGAGGTGTACATGAAATTTTCGAAGTAGCCAAAGAGACTTAGGCATATTATTTTGGAGGTTCTTTTTAAAAATTCAGCAGTGCTTCTAGGAAATTTCATTTGCTTTTTTCTATAAGTGTTAATCATATAATTTCTGTTTAAGAACACACGCAGAAAGGGGAAAAAAAATTAAAAACAACTCTCCCACAGAGTAGAAAAGCAGGAAGAAAACAAACTAAACCAAATTAAAAAAAAAAAAATAACAGAGGAAGGGAGGTTACAGAGTGAGCTTCTGAAGGAACATCTTTTTGGTCTACCCTTTCGTGCGTGCTTTAACTGCTACTTCGAAAATGACCTATTTTTTTTCAGCAGAGTAAGCCAAAAAAGTGTCAAAACCCACTAAACTTACAGGTATCACCCAGAATGGCTATTTAAAAGGACACATAGTAACTCCTGTTTAAAATTTGATAAAAAGAACTACTTCATATCATCTGAGGAAATCTTGTCCATATCGCATGGCACTATCACAAGGACGTATTTAAAACTGCTGGTTTATGAAAATACATACACTACATGTTCAAGGAATGTATTTCCACGCATTTTGTTGTATACTGCATGAACAAAAGTATCTGATGCACGTAATTTATAGTGTCCTGAAGTAGCCAGCATTAGAGAAAGTCTCATCATTCTCCTCATTTCACATAAAACAATTATGCTGCTCCAAACGGTATAGTCAGCATTAAGTAATTATAATTCTAAATTAAGGCTTTTATGTTGTTCTTCTCCAGTAAAACTTGTCTCTACATTTTACAAGGACAGGGAAAATATCAAAATACTTCTTACTAAAGCATAAAGACAAAATCTGTTCTATTACTTCTTTTCCTTCTACAAAAAAAAAAAAAAAAAAAATATATTGACCTAAAATTACTTTCCTTTCTGAAACCAAATGCAGAGGGAGGACTCTAATGTAAATACAGGATTTTCAGACATCTCTAAAAAAAGAAGTTATTTTGAATGGAACAAAATGAAGCTTAGGTTATTAACTGAAACATTACACACAAGCCCCAATTCTGCAAGCATGCAACTAAGTAACTTCACACACAGCTCATTAGGTCCAGAGGGGCTACTTAGATTTTCAGAACTACTCATACCTGGTAAGTGTGAGTAGAAACACGTCACAGTAGATTTAACAAAAAGTGAAATCAGATTTCAGTGTGAAAATTTCCCCCATAGAGGTTGTACTTAAAACACCTGATTAAATTCTCCACATCTGCTCTGAGCAAAAAACCCACAATATTTAAAAATTATTTAAAATTAAGCCTGAAATTTCCCAAACGATGTGTAAATACTTTTCAAACAGTTAATTGGCTCTGGAGATATTAACTAGGTCACTAATTTAGGCAAACACTTTTCACGTCTCAAGTATCTCTATAAACCATCATGTTTAAGTGCTTAACAAGGAGAGCTTGCTTTTCAAAGTGCTTATTACTGCAATTCCCTTTGACTGCAATGGGATTTCTAAGTACTCAGCTCTTCTGAGTACAGGAATATTAATACCAGGACACAGAAGTGCAAATTTAGAAATCTATAATTAGGTCATCCAGATTTTACAGTTTCTGTCTGAATAACCCATTTGTGTGTTGATCTAGAAATGCTTAACTATTACACACACAAAAAAACACAAACAAACAAATAAAAAAAAAACCCAACAAAACACCAAACTCTGAGAAATGATGACACTGTAAAATAAAAAACACTCCCTCTCAAAGAACTGTATGAGAGGATGCCAATAGAAGACTTTGATCTTCTTTTTAACAATCACTCATACAATGGCAGAAATATCTTTAACCTCCCAAAACATATCTAGCCAAAACTACAAGTTGCCAATGCTTTCTCAACAAGCATTTAATAGAGGATGACTTCACTTGAAGAGTCCTTTAATCCTTCGTGTATTACTTTGTTGTCTAAGGACATTGCAAAAATCTCCCCATTGTACCTCTCCCTGTATCTACGGGTAGTATTCTCTTCAACCTGGATGCAATAAGCTACAGTTCATTTTTAAAATTTAGAATCAATACTGTTAACTTGGAATCTGTTTCGGGTTGGTTTTTTTTTCGTATGAATGCTTGTAACCATTACTGAATCATTTCTCATCTGCTATCTTGCATAATGTCAAGGTTCGTTCTTTGAACTTTGTTTCTGCTGCGTCTCCACCTTCAGAACCTGCTTCCAGACTCATTTTGGAGGCATTTAGTCATAGCAGCACGGTAAAATCACTTCCTTGGGATGCTTGCTTTGTGCTGTGGTATATAAATAAAATAATTTATATTAATTTTTTTAAAAAGCACACTAAAGGTTAAAAAAAAAAAAGTCATTCCTGATACTTGGTTTTTCTTCTCAGTTTTAGGATGTTACTGAGTCAGCTCCCAAATGAAACTGATGCTGGAAAGCTGTCAGGAAACTGTTTATATTTTCTAAGTTATTAAGTGCTATGACTGTTTTTGTTTTAATTTAGAAAAAATATCTGTTACCGATACTGTGGGCCTCTCAATCACTTAATTCCTCATGTAACACACCTATAACCAAAAGACAGATCGATACACGTTTGATAATCACAACACATAAATTGCCCATTTTTAATATTGATCAGAAGCTTTTTTTCACACGTGCAATAGTTCGAGGGATAACAGGCACTTGGCAGTATCAACACTGCACTGACAGAAAGAGAAACCGTCTGGCGCTCGTGCAACATCATGTCAGCAGATACCACGTCCATCAAACCCTGACAGTTTGGCAGATCAGCCACTCTCTGCCATAATGTCATAATGACTTCAATTTACTTCTCCACAGCACCCAAGGGCTGCCATTTCATCAGCCATCCAAGTCTCTTCTCTTCAAGAACAAGAATCTCTTGCTTTTACATCTTTGACAGCTCCATATATTTCCTTGAAGTTTCCTAGCAGGCATAACCAGAACAGTAAGAAGCATGAAGCTGTTACTGCTTCCCTCATAATTTGAACGAATTACTTGAGTTTTATTTAGCAGCTAAAATTTCAGGCTTAAAATTCAAACAGCAGCAAACTTCAAGTGCTGAAGAACTAACACAAAAAGAAGGAAACCAGGTAAAACCCAGTGGGGTAGCAATTTTTTCAAGCCTGAGGTAGGCAGGGCTGCCCACACCTCTAACTGAAGACTAAGACTCTAGCATTTGACATATAGATGTGTGCCTCCATCGACCCAGAGAAGGCAGTAAGAGTTTTTAATCAAGGGTGGGCAGCAACACAGAGATGAAGCCTGGTGCTTGCTCCTCTCCACCTGTGGATGGAGGATAGCACAGACAGCTCCATGTGCTTGTGCCCCAAGAGAAGAAAACAGGTACATTATTGCATGAGGCCACCACAATGTCATCAGCAATCAGGAGATACTCAAGTACTTCCTCATGGTTAGTCAGGTTAGCTGCAAAAGAGGCAATGAGTATGTCAGCCAAGAGCTGAAATGACACTGTTGTTTGAGTTTTGGTATTAAGATGCTAAAAGGTCCTTAACTTCATTGCACCATTATTTTTACCTAGATCTTTGTCTCCTCTCCCTTCCCACTTCTCAGCTCCCTCAGGTCTTCTCTCATGACCAATACATTTGCTTAAATATTTTATATGGTCTTGAAACCGTACAATTTACATGTTTTTCCTTTAAAACTTAAGAAGCAGAACAAAAAGAAGTGAATATAACCTTCTCTTCTGAAAGAACAAACAGGCTCAAAATCGAGAAATCAAACACAGGTTTCTCTATGCAATTTCTGTTTTGCCGCAGGAAACATTTTCTTCTTGTAAAGCACACCTAAACTTACACTCCTGGTAAAGTGTAGGTAGAAAACCCTACCAACCTGAAAGTGAAGACAGGGGGTGAGGATGCAGTCTTTCCACCAGAGGACTTCAAAGCACTCCCCAACTCAAAGAAAAACATGTCAACACTTGAGGTGGCGGTGAGCCATCACCTCCCCACCATGTTGCTGCCTTGCCTACAGCTGCAGCTGTAGGTGAAGCCTACATGTCCCTGCCTCGTCCACCACACAACTGCTGTGACAAAAGAAAACACCATGCCACCAGGGACAGGGGCTCTTTTTATGGGACCTGGTCACTCAAGAAGCTTGGTCACCTTGAAATGATGGATAGGAGACTCAGCACAAGGCACTCCAGTAACAGATACAACTTCCATGTTGTTGGGTCAGCATAAAGCAAAACAATTCTTTCTTTTCACTGTAATAGTCACATCCTATGCAGAAAGGAGAAGAACAGCTTGCTCTTATCTTCAAATTTTAATTTAAAAAAAAAAACCCTAAAACTATCTTGTAAGCCACATAATAGCTTTTAAAAATGAAGTAATAAGAAACAATCATAAAAACCAGTTTATATAAGCTACCTAGAACACACGACTACAAGTGATTGTTACATAAATACAGAATAATTACATCCTAATCCCCTGCTTTAAAAGACAGACCTTGTTAATCTGAAGAAGTATGCAAACTCTTTTTTTGCTATGCTGTAAAACCTCTCCAGATTACTAAATCCGTAAGGCCAGGTACTCTATGTCCCAGCTCAAACACGCACGCATGGGCTACACCACAGGATGCCTCACCTGTCAGTAACCACAGGAAGAGTAAGCACAGGGCAACCAACTCTGACTGCACCCAAATGATTGCATCGACTTGGTCTTATCACATTTTAGCATACTATCAATTGCTACATCCCAACCAAATCCCTTCCTCCTCACTCACACAAAATTGCATAGGACATCTACCATGCTAATGATGACTCAACCGACCTGGTCTTCTTCTGTATCACAACCACAAAAGACAAAATACGTATGGATTTAAAAGCAAAACAAAACAAAAACCACACCTCTCGATATTTACTCATCCATTTCATAGCAACCCTATCCTGAAAGAAGTGGTACAGCTGGCTGAGGAAATAACCTGGCCCAGGACCTCTGTTAAGGTGACCTCTACCACTAACAGTCACGGTGAGGAGCCATCTCTGTGCCCCAAGCTTATATACCAATGTGCTTAAAAACCAACAAAAAACCCACCTCTTCTTTTGGCTGGGCAGAAGAGTGTACTTTTTGCTCTCTCAAGATGACCTTAGAATTTGAATTCTATTTTGAAGGCATGAATGTTTTTCTGCTTTCACACAACTGGGAGGATTCCACATCCATACATGTCTCCAGATACTGACACAGAATCTACAGTACATCAGTCTTGCTTATGAGCTTAATATTTGCCCATTCCTACTGAGGCCACATAACTAAGGAAAGTTACTTGTGTATGAAAAAGTAAGAAGTTTAGGGTGAAATCAGCGTACCTGACACTTCAGCAATCACTTCTTGAGACTATTAAAACTCCATTTTGGATTAGCCTAAACTTTTAAACTTGCTAATATGATTTCTTTCACCTGCAACTTTGTAAAACAAATGTTTCATATTAATACAGATCACCTCTCCACACAGACAAATCCAATGTTCATACATCATATCCTAACATTCATGCTGTTTTCAGGAGCATGAACTAGTTATATCTTTAAGAAGAACAAGCAATTCTCACCGACTTCTTTGCCTTGGAGTCTTCCAAACACAGAACAGAAAGGAGTCTTCATTGCAGTGACACCTTCAGTGACTACCCTCTAAGTACATATGCAAGCAGGCAGTGTCAAAACATTAACTGATGGTTGCAAGAAGTTTTTGGCTAAAAGACATCCATATAGGGGCTGGAGAAGAACATTTGGGGAGGAATGAACTGATATACTTCCCAGCTCAACCACTCCTGCCATCACGACAGGGCATGCGGAGCAACAGGGCAAGAAGATCCTACCTATACTGTGTCTGCAGTGTATTTATTAAATTATTTCATTTACCCCAGCTGGCACTTTGGCTTTTTTAAAACCTTCTTTCACCTTCTCTTCATTGCTTTTAGAAAAATCCACAGCAACTGACACTCCCACCTGCTTCTTCAGTTTCTGACTCTGCACCAGATGCCCTCTTGCCATGCTGCAGGTTTCGGGGTGGATGTAGCAGCCAGGATCTGAGCCCCCAGTTTCCAGCAGCAGCAGACTATCAGAATGATTTGAGATGGAAGAGACCTCAAAGATCATCTATTTCCAACACGTCCTTGACATGGGCAGGCACACCTCTCATTACACCAAGTTCCTCAAACCCCCACACAACCTGGCTTTGAATATTTCCAGGGAGGAGTCATCCCCAACCTCCCAGGCAACCTGCTTCAGTGTCTCAACATCTTATCAGAAAATAACTTCTTCGTAACACCCAATCTAGATTTACCTTCCTTCAGTTTGAAACCATTACCCCCTGTCCTACCACTACATGCCCTTATAGAAAGTCCTTCCCCAGCTTCCCTTTAGGCCCCTTCAGGTCCTGGAAGACCATTATGAGGTCTCTCCAGAACCTTTTCTTCTCCAGGCTGAAGAACTCCAACTCTCTCATCCTGTGCTTGTAGGAGAGGTGATCCAGCCCTCTGATCATCCTCACGGCCCTCCTATGGACTTGCTCCAGCAGTTTCATGTCCTCCTTATGTTGGGGGCTCCAGAACTGGACACAGTACTCCAGGTAGGGCCTCACAATAGGAGAGCAGTGAAGGAGAATCACCTCTCTCAACCTCCTGGTCATGATTCTTATGCTACCATCATGCACACTGACACTGAATTATACACCTAACTGTTCTTTTATGTTATCCTGAAGATGACAGTGTCCCTTAGGACAACTATGATGCTACTGTTTGGGCTGCCTGAGACCCCTCTATTAAGCATAAGTTACAGCTGGCTTGGGAAAGGTACTAAGCATCTGTGTGACTTGAAAAACTTAACCAGTAGGGAGCTGTATCAATCCAGACACTTTAAAGAGCTGAAAACTACATCTGAACATCAAGCACTAAATCTAGGGCTTAGAGGCACTGAAGATTTGTGATGCTTCCAGGAGAACTCTGAATCCACACACAAATGGATGAATTATGAGTATAGATAAATATAGGGGTTTCATGCAGTATACAAACTGTTTCTCCTACCATTTAACCTGAATTACCTGGTTTTACACCCCGAGTTGAAACGTTTCATATAGAAGCACTGTCTCTTCCATAAGCAAAGCAATTATTTGAGCTCTAACATTAGGCAATAGTGAATCGTTAATTGCCTCCGAAACTAAACCCTCAATTGTACAGACTGACCCACATGAGCAAATCTTTGCAGTTAATTCAATAGGTTTCCAAGTAGCCACCAGCATCTGCCTAAATGGATCAGCTTTCCAGACCAAGGACAAGCGTTAAATTACAAGCTTTGTACTCATGGCAAGTATGCCGATTAAATAAATTAAATAAATATAGATCCATTTTATTATTGGTAGCATGGCAACCAACCCTACACAAAAACTTCAAAACCTATTTAATTTGGAACTCACTCTAATATTAGTTTAAAAATATCAAATCAATAACATCCTTTAATGTTTAACCAAGCAGCTACATTTGTTCCTGGTTAAACTCTGCCAACACTGGAAGTGAACCAGGGATTAATTTGGTTCAATGAATTTGGCTTTTAACCTAGACAATAAAATTTACTTTTATAAAAGCTCAAATCCCAACTGGCAATGTAAAGATGCCTTAAGGTGCATAGTCTTGTTCTTGCCAACACCATATATCCACCTTTACAGCTTTGGAATAAACCTGTGACTTTTGCTTCCACATGTATATCCCATGCTTACATTACAAAAAATAATAAAAAATCAGAACTATTTTGAAAGGGTTAATAGTAAAATGTTTGCTAATGTATAATCTTAAAATTCTAGAGAACTACAAATAACTTCTGCCAAACTGGAAGTTGAGAGGAAAAAAAAAATCAAAACAAAATAATAATAATTAAAAAATCATCTTTCACTCTTCACCAAGATAAGAGAAGCAGAAATACTGAATTACTACAGGATTCTCAAGTCATTGTATTAAATTGCATCCTTACTTCTGGCATTAATTTTATTGTACACTTAGAGATATTCCAGTGAGCAAGCAAATTTTTTTAACAACATTTTGCTAGGCATCTTCCGTTATATTTGAGGAAATAGAGAAAACAATCTCTGTTTCTGAAGCCGTCATCATTACAACATTGCCTTCCTTTTCCCACCCCCTAACAAGTCATGTATTATCCTAACAACTCACTCATAGTTAAAGCAAATATATTCGCAGCCAGCAATGCACTTGTACCTACAATGTTGCAGGTACTCTGTTTGCTTGTTTTTTAACAGCTGGCCAGCATCAATAACAGAAGTGAAACCAACAATTCCACATTTTTTCAAGTCCTGACCTGGTAATACCAACACTTTTTTGTGCGTGTGTGCCCAGACTGTGCCAAGCTTAGGATGGCTGAGTCATAACACCACCCTGGGGAGGCAGGCTGGGTAACCACTGCGAACACTGGCAAACTCTTACTCATGAGAAAGTGCCTCTGAAGTCAGCAAGAGTGTTTAGATGAGTAAGAAGTGCTCACTGATGTCAGTAAAGATTATTCAGAGAGGCCTTTGAAGGTTTTATTTTGCAGTGGTGCGCGTGTGCGTGTGTGCAGGCACAAGAGCAGACGTGACAACCTAAAAGCCGTGACCTACAAGGCGGAAAGAGTTACAGTGAAGAGCACTCAGAAAGTGAGAGAAATGACCCTGTGCCATGACCTCAAGGTAGGAATAACCTCAGCTTAGGCTGTACCTACCGATACCAGGACTAAGCACAACTCAAGGAGAAGAGGGTTGAGCTAAGGTGCACAGAGACACAAGATACATGCTGCTAGCATCGCTCCTTCTGCTGGCTCAGTCCCCTGCCATTCTGCCACAGTTTCTATGCCACAGGGTGTATTTAGCACACCAAATGCTAACCTCTTGTCTCTCACAGGGCGATGTAAGTTTTAACCAACGTGACTGAAGTCAGTGGAGAGACACCAATAAAATGCAAAGTGACTGAGCAAGGCTTAGTCTCTAGGGTCAAGTTGATACATGGTCCTAAAGCAATGGCATTTGTATCATTTTCTCCCCAGTGTCTGGAAGACATTACAAAGCCATTTACATGTCCATGGGATACAGCACCACTTCACTCCAGGATGCACTGCCCAGAAAATACATAAAAGTGAAATTTGTATCTCTGCATTTTTTACTGTTCCACACAGCTCTTAATAACAAGCTGAAACAACCAAAAAGTTGTTAGTGCTGTTTCCAAAAGCAGAGTACCTCTGCAGTGAAGGAAAATTGCGTAAGCAATAGTTCACCCCACAGGCGAGTGCTGTACTCACATGAATACACCCATGTCACACAGCGCGCCAAGCTTTTTCCTCCTCGGTTGCTCATATCTCTTGTGTGACTTCTCACTGTCATCTTTTCACTACTACCCCTCTGTACAAGACTCAAAAAGGGCTAGCATATAGATGAACTACCCTCATTTTTCCAGGTAGTTGGGCAGGTTATTTTCTGGGATGACCCATGTACATTGGCACTGACCACATTGCTAGGCACCCAGAGAGCAATGTGAAACCAGAGCTCCACAGTGGTGTTCTTCTTCAAGCCTGGAGCAGGACTAAACACCATAGAGAAATCACCTGATGAGTATGGAGGAAAGCAGAAAGCACTTGCACAGCACCAACACACAACCACCCTTTAGAATCAGTAAGACTGTCACCAAATTTTTCCCTCATACTGTGGATATACATTCAAAGGCCAGAAAAACTAAAGTCTATTTCCTCCCTTTCTCTAGTAAAATGCACAGTAAATCCAATTCTAACAATCTACTATTGTGAAGAGGGATGTGGTAATTAACAAACATTTATTAGTGCTTAATTTGAGAGCAGATATGCTTTGAAGAATTTTAATGGCCCATTAATGGATCCGTACAACCAGATGTACTCAGAGAAGATAAAATCAAGTCCTGAGACTGATTCTTATGATGTATTTGTACACATTTCGGAACAACAGCAACAGATCATCATTGCTACTGGGTGCCACCATATGACAACAGCTATAATTATAGTGCCCTGATAAATCATAATCTTCTGTAAGCCTAAACCGCTGACTACACACCAGGTAAAAACAGGTGCCTGCCTCATTCTCTTTACCTGACCATCATGCTGTGGTCTGATTAAGATGATGACTGCTAACAAAAGGAACAGAAAAAAACCTACAAAAGCTTGGAGAAGGGAATTGCTGCCCATCATCATCATATCCCGTTTATAATGCTTAAAATCTTAAGTTCTCACTTCTATTTAAGAGACTAGAACATTAAACACAGCACACTCTTTGTATAAGTAACCCAAGTTGAGGTCTTAGCTGTAAAAGTCACATCTAGAAAATGTGATTTCAGAACAGATTCACAACTATTCACAGGAAAAAGAAAGGGGATGAACAACAGACTTCCCAAATGCCCCCTTTTTCTTTTTTTTTAATGGCTGGTTTTGCTGACATGCAACTTTCACAAACCTAATTCCACTCATTCACAGCAATTTATTTGTTTCCTTTTTTTAAGGAAGTTTGCTGTCAGTGCTAAAAACTAATCAACCTTAGGTGGCTGCCAGCACTCCGCTTCCCATCCTCCCAGGTCTCCTGTGCCAACAGCCCAGTTTCTCAGCATAGTCCCATCCTTCTCACTGGCCCCTTGCAACACTCGGATCACTCCCGTTTTCATCCTGAACACAAACCTGCTCCACTTCATATTCGTCCTCCAAAAACTCTCATGCTCAGCATGCTACATCCACCCACTCATCCCAATTCTCCACCACCTTCAGGTTTTGAAACGCTGATAGCAGCTGAAGTTCAGAAGCACACAGCAGCCAGGACTGCAGAACAAATCAGCTACAAGGGTCTAAAATAAACAGCAACTTGTGTAGCGGGAACCAAGTCTTAAGTCCCAGAAGAAAAATTCATTTACGCACATGCAAACACATGTGCTTGGCCAGCCTCCTCCTCCTCTGCTCAACATGTCCTCTCCAGAACAACCACCAAAACGATTTGCACTGTTGTTTTTCCCAAGGGCACCAGGTAATGGAGAAGCACTGCATGTGTGAGGCACTGGATTAACACCAGATATGTCCCTATCCTGCTCCTACACAGCTCTGCACGCTCCCTGTCTCTTTTCTCATGCTGCTGTGGGGTGAGAGAGACCACCCGGGAGGCCAGTGCTGTGTTTGATAGGTAAGACCTATAGGATGGATCACATGAACCCATCCCAGCAGGCAGCAACATCCAGCAACTCTGTAAAGGGGTATGACAACCAGGGAGCTTCAGCCACCTCCTCAGCCTTCACCACTCATGAAAAGCATCATCAAGGGACAAAGATCCTTTACTACTTATCCCTGCCACAATGACTTCCAATGAAACAAAGACACCCACCTACAGAAACCCAGTGTCCCCAGGTACAGGGGAAAACTATTCTCATAGTCTTTCCTGGGTAACCACAGCTCTTCCAAACACCCGTTTTCTCTCCCCATTATTTCTATATGGTCTTGTTACATCCTCCTTTCCTTCAAGGCTGCATTCAGCTCCTCACACCCTACACTTTTGTCTCCTCCAGCCTCTGCTGTGGCTGCTACTTCCACCAGCTCTTCACCGCCTCTGCCGAGACTGACGCTGACGCCAGCCCTGAAACAGCTGAGAGATCTTTACAAGTCAACCAACTCAACCTGGCACAGCTCCACTCTCCCAAATGCAAAGGTGTCACCTTGGGGGTGGAATTACACAGAGAATAATTCCATGTATCGGGTCTTCAGTAAACTTCACAGACTTGCTGTTAAGACTCCACGGGAAAATTCTGGTCAAAATCACCAGATCTTGAGAGCATAGAAGCGAAGCAGGGATGGTTGTGTAAAAAGCCATTCTATTGCTCCTCCACAGTTCTATTTTTCATATGTTTTCCCACATTCACATATCCCTGTGCCTACATATTTTCTTCTTAGACAATTAATGAGAAAATTCAAACTGAAAACTTCATTTTGCACGGTACAATGAGAAATTGGGATTTCAGCCCTTCAAATACTCTTCTCCAAAGTGTAAAATATACTAAACAAAGCAGAATAAACAGGGCTTTTAAAAGCCACAAAAATCTGTTTCATGTCTAGCATCTTCCTTGCTGTCAGACTCACTCTTCTGATCATCCTGTCCCTATTCTTAAATGTGGAAGAGAGTGTAGTTTGAGAGACTGTGTCCTCTTCCACACGGACAACAGAGAACAGACTCTCCTGAGCGATGGGGTTGTTTTTCCTCCTGTACAAGAGAAGCACCAACCTGGAAGGCAGTGTCCTAAACCACCGAGATAGCAAGACTGCCAAAGGGTTCCTACATGCTGAAGAGCAACTTTCACTTATTTGCATAACTTGGAAGAGAGGAGGACTCCAATAAAACTTCAGACAAGCTTCCTGATCCTGCCAGTGCCCTGGGCTGCTCATCCTTCACCACATCACAGCCTCTCAGATAACCCATCCTCTTGGGAGCACAAAGCTCACGCACAGAAGAGTCACGCTAAGAAGATGAGCAGCTGTTTTCCTCTCCAGTGAAGTGATGCAATCCCTGAGCCCCAGACACCAGTCCCAGAGATTGTAGGAGGCTTGGACAAGCTTCTTCTAAAGGTCAAAGAGGAGCTAAGCTTTGGAAGGGTAAGGAATTACCCTGATTTCTTACATTTCAAGGACCCCATTTTCCTTCACTTCACTAGCCTGCCTGACTGGCCAGTCCCTACTGCATCCCTCGTTATCTAAAGATTTTCCATTCTTCTATCAAAACAGGCCAACACTTTTCAAAATTTCTTTTTCTCTCCCTTACTTTCTGTCAGAGCCTAGGAACTGAAAACAGTTACAAGTCTCTCTATCAATCTTACCCAGTGCTCCAAATACAGCTAAAAAAGTTGCAGAAATCTTCACGTGCCATTTCATTGCATTTAACTTGGCAAGTACTGAAAATACAATAAATGTCACCAGGTTATCTCAAGCTACACACCAGGACAAGGTAGCAAAGGAGGAGAAAGCCACAGCATCTCTCAAGCTAGATAGCAGAAGACAAGAGTAATATCTAAGTGAATCCACCATGGCTCATCTTCTTATAAAGACTCAGAGGGGACACATTTTTTGTAGTTGGCAATTCTACATCTAACTCAAAGACACAACTCATGACCTGCAATTTAAAGGTGGGAGTTACAAGACTTTGTTATGCAGGGGTAGACATGAAGACCAGTTGTCTGCACATTAGAACAAGACACACAGAAGTCATCATCCACTGCACAGACTGCACATCATATACATTATCATTACTGAAAAATGCCCTAGGTTCTGGCACTGAAACAGTAGGAGACATAATATCTGACAATTCAACAACAGGCATTTAACATTTTGTGTTTAGTGGCCTCCATGAATTCCACAGATAACTTTATTCCTTTCACTCTGTTTTCCATATTTTTAATAAGATAACCCACCCCTGTACAATACTCTCAAAGCACCAAAATCTGAATGAGAAGGCTGCCCACAGTCTCTTCACATTTTTTGACATTCAGACACCCTCTTGTAAATGCACTAAACTTTGAAGTGAAATATAAGCAATCCCAGCCTTCTGCACTTCTTACTTTTGTGATACAAATACATGGCAACCTATAATCCCTAATCAACCTAGAAAATAAATGACTGATAAACCAATCTACTTGTAACCCCATTAACAGATCGAGGCTTCAGTATCAACAGGGTAATTTGCTGAGACTACTTTTAATCCCAACTGCTAAACCATTAATCCCAGAATTTCCACACAGTATTTTCCCCCACCAGTCCCCTAAATTTACCCTAGGCTACCAACAATTTTGCAGCTCATTAAAGAGCAGATAAATAAGTAACATTTGCAAATATACACCTCCTGGCACCAGAGAACCCAGAGACTCCGGTTACTCGGCTGATCCCGTTAAAGCCATTACTTTCTAATTGGAAAGAGTCTTTCAGAAGCAAAGCTGTGTGTCTGGCATGTCACTTGACACCTGGTATGTACTGTTCGTGATAAGATGAACTCTCCAATATGCTTGCCACAACGAGAAGAAGTGGGTTATTTCATCAAACCACCGACAGTCATGGCTCCCTCTACTAAAAATCTTCTCAAATTTAATGGGCCCAGGGTTATCAACATAAATTGTTGTGTTTTCTCAAACTGGTATTAAAACATTTTGCATGTATCATTATAAACGCCTATATAAATTATGCATTTAAGACCACAGCATTCATTACAGAGGTAAAATTTATCTGGAGGGAAAGGAGAAAAAAAGAGACAAACAAGAAATCTAATTAAAATACGTATTTATAAATTTCATACAGTTTTTCTCAGTGGTGAAGAAAACATTTCTCTAAAATGGTTTTAAAATAAGCATTCACAGAGTCATTAAAAATAGTACCAATAAAGTATTGTGTTAATCATCCAAAGGTGCAGTTACACACAGGATGTTGCAAAGGGGCTGACGTGATAATACAGGAGACTGGCAGTTTACCCAAAGATGCATCAAGGTGCTAGCATAACAATCTGGAAGACAGACCTTAGGTTTCATGTAAGCATCTACACACAGGAGGAAAAGCTGTGCTTAGCATTGGAAGGGTGGTGTTTAATGCTCCTTTCAACTTCTATAAATTACAATGTCAGCCATTCCTAATTGGTACACATTAGTATTCAAACACTACGTTGAAATTAGAGGCTTAGCAGTTTTTCACTCAACTTATCAACACTGCACACAAACACGTGAATAACCTTGTTGAAATATTTCTGTATTCCAAGATTAAAAGAAATTACTTTAAGAGACAGATGGTGAGCAACTGGTACCTCAGTGAGGAGTGTCACCGACTTTTGGAAGTTCTCACAAAATGCACTGTATGGGGCTAATTCCCATTTACTGTTCTCCTTCCAAGCAGAGCCCCATCTCCTGAAACCCTGAAGATATGCATAGCTGGGATGGCACAGGGTAAAAAAAAAAAAAAGCCTAAAAGTAAAGCTCCCAGGGCCTCCAAATCCAAAGGGAAATAAGAGACCTTATTTCACTTAATTGCATAGTTTAAGCCAATCCTAAAGCTGCCTGACTCATGGTTTTATCATAATTGTGGCTGCCAGTTCTGGTACCAGCTCACCAACACAGGTGTCTCACAGTCCACCGCAAGGGAAGCCAGAATGCATCCATTAAAATAGACAACTAAGCAAACCCTGTGCAAAGGCTGGAGCAGGAAGGGGGTGGGAGGTAGGGGGGGGGGGGAAGTCTTTGCAAGCACATCCTCAGCCATCAAAGGAGCAGCTCTAGTTTCAGCCAGCAGAGACCGTAACACCTCGCCCCGCGATCCTTTCACAACACACTGTGTCACTGGCTATTGTTCATAACTCTTCCTGCAAATCATTTCAACATTCAGAGCCTGACTATTTCTCAAGGAAATTATTTCAGAAGGACAAAATATATTAAAAAAAAAAAAAAAATTGCTTATTCATGAACCTGGCATCATTATAACAATGAGGCAACACATCTAAAGGCACAGTTACATTTCACAATTCTAAATGCATCATTTATCATACTAGATTTCAGAAAAAGAACATTCTGAAACACTAAAATAAAACAGAGCATAAATGGGACTTTTTGTCAGCTCATACAGTATGGGTTAAATGCTACCATATGGTGAGTGAACACATGATACCCTTTTAAAAACAAAGAACGTGGCTAATTTCTCTCCCAAATGTATTTTAAAATAAACAAATGTGATTATTTTAAAACGAGGCTACAATTGTGACTAAAACACCTCAATTGCCACCCGTCTCTCTCTCTTTGCAGAGAACTAACCCACTTCCCTCCTCACCATCTTTCTTAAAAAGACAAGGAAAAATTACTATTAAGTCAGCTTTATCCCTGTGATAAGCCACGAGCCTTTCCATGCAATATAAAAATCGTAACAAGCCAACTCACCGTTCTTCCTTTATTTTACCTGCCAGAAAAGCAAAGCATGCGTGTGTGTGCGTGCAATACGTTAACACTCACTGACATATGATCCGATTTTCAGTAAACACTCCCAACAGGACCTGCCCGATAGAGCTCTCGTTTTCTCTGCACCCCGCCAGTCATGTACTGAAACATACAGTTTTGGTACACTCCCAGCCAAAAAAGACAAAAATTTAAACAAGGACCAAAGCAAACACGTATGAAACACACGCAGGGTAACTGGAGCGGATGCTGTTGGTTTGAAAATTGTCTGCCTAGCCTCTGTGCTGAGTATTTGTTTTTTATCATTATAGTATAAATGAAACAAGTCGGGAGTCTAAATAAAGCTACAAATTGTAATTACATACTCTTTGTAGTTTGTTTTACTTTGAAAAGAAGATTAAAAGCTAGATTGTTTTAGAAACTGGCCTTAAAGATTTGGGGAGCCACAAAATCATTCTACTTTGCAATTTGGAGTACACTGCTGGAAAACATTTCCTTTGGGACATAAATATGACAGCCCCAACATGGAGAAGCAAGCTCCCATTGCCATATAGCAAGATGGCAAGAAAGCAGAGGGAGATGGGCAGGCAAAGAAACAAGTAATTTCTTAGAGATTCTAAGAGTGCCCTGATTACGGATGTAATACTATAAGCTTTAATTAGGAGCTAAGTGCTGTGTGCTAAATTCATCCCCCCCCCACAGCCCTGTAAATTCAGAGCCATTCTACTAAAGTTACTGTGGGTTTACGACAACTGTAGAATGGCAATGCCTGGCCTCTGGCTTCTGTAGCAGCCCATAATGAAACGTGGATTTTCTTGAACAAGTGTTAAGTTACGCAACGACCTCCTGATACAATTTAAGTTCTTCTCCATAAGCAATCACTGTAATGAAAAGTTAGCAAAAATGGATTTTAAGTAGTCATTAGAACATAAGCAGTTTTGAATCCAGAGGCAAAACCCTCTCTTCTTCCACAATGAGAGACTTAAAACTGTTCAGACCAGCGTCTCCATGAGCAGATGATTCTGCCCCAGTGTCCCTGCAACAGGCACCACGTGCAAGGTACAATTAAGGAGCAGTAAACAAATGAATCATCCTACAGCATCCCAGCACCAATGCTATGAAATGCCTGCTATAATCTAACAGGCAACAAATAGTTTGGCAGCAACTTAGAAAGATGTGGGTATTGTCCATCCATGCACTGATTTAACCTCGGAACATATTCTTAATGCCCCGAGTCCGTTTGCATAAGCGGTGTTGCCGTAACACAGTTTCAGGAATGCAAGGAGAAACTGCTAACACCAAGTGTGTAATATCGCTGATGTGCCTCTACACATAACCAAGACATAAACAACATCAAAAAATGAATAACTGATCTTGAGTAATCATGGCATAAAAAAACAAAAAATAAAACAAAACAAAAAAAAAAAACACCACCACCCCCCAAAAAAAAAACGCCAAAACAAACAAACAAACAAAAAACTAAACAACCCCTGGAGCTCATTGGCTTCAAATAGCCAAGCAGGTTCAGCAGATCAAGAGACCCAACATTTGCTGACTAACAGTTAGGTAATGAAAGTAAACATTTGCAATGAAGTCATCATCCTAATGAAAGCCACAGCAATGTTAACTACCTGGCCCATAATCCACCAGCAAGTTTTAATACGGGCTCACTAACGTAGTGTTTACTAGAATTGCTCCTACTTGAAAAGGAAAGGAAGTCTCATTTACTTTTAATCTAGACATGACAATCAAGAGATGTTGTTATCTGTTAAGTCGTTCTAACTCCCAAGTACTGTACTGATGACACCCAGAGACTTAATATGCAGTGCAGCTATAGTGGGTAACTGAATAAAAAAAAAAAAAAAAAAGGCACCACAATTTTGCCTTCAGTGACTGAGTCAGAACAGCTTTATCCTACCACTGAAGTATATAAATATTTGCAGCATGTAAGATGTCTGCTTTGAATAGGCAATGTTGCTCCAAGGTTCAAATATTTATATTGCAGATATCTACCCAAATAAATGTGACTTTTTTTCTGTTTTGTTTTGGTTGGATTTTTTTGTATTATTTTACCATGCAATGATTAATTATCTGGACTAAGTGTACAGCTACAGAAAAAATTAAAGGGAAAAAGCCCAAACAGCAGTGTCGTAATTATTAGCTTATTAACTGACAGTATTTTGAAGGATTTGGGGCTCTGCCACTCACTTAGGGAAACTGTAATTCTACCCAGAAACGCCCTCATGCAACTTCCAGTAGTCAATGGGAATGGCAAGCATGCATGACAGGAGGACAGAACTGGGCTTACAAGCAACAAGACAATCTATAGGATGGCTGTACATGTTCTTATCCAACTGAGGAACACTACACAACAATAAATACCAGTAGAAGTCCACTTCCCCTTTCTGCACAGAAATCCAACCCCCAACCAGGCTGAAGAGGTATGTATCTACAAATTCATACTTGTGCCTCAAAAACTTAAACAGGCACATTTTTACTTGCAAAATTTGCAAGCTCATACAAGTTACTTCCTGCAAAATGCAATCACTTTGTAATTCAGCTTTCAATTTTGATGACTTCAAAAAACGATATACTCAAACCCAGTTTTCCAGTTTGAGTACACATTTACAGACTTCACCACTGGTCTTTAAAAAGCTTATGTTTTGGCTCATTTTGCACGCTGTACGTTATCTCAAAAAAAGTCCTGGAAGAACCTAGCTAAGCACGAATTCAAATCTTCACAAAAGCAAGGTCTTTCAACATTTAATACAGACATGTCCCAGCAGATGGGACCTTAGCGTAAAACTCACCAGTTAAAATCACAGATACCTATAGACAACTCTATTGAAGAGATCTGTGCACAAAGTCCTTTTAAAAAATACAGGTAAATAGACTGGCCCAAAGTTTCCAGGAGCTGGCAACTGTATCATTCATCAGATGATACTCTTCCACGTTAGCCCCTCTGGTACCCACTACAGAATCATCCACAGCAAGGTACATTTTAAAGGCAACTCATTTCTCAGTCAATTGAAGTCAAGGTCCCTGCTTCTAAAACAGATCTGTGTAGTGTTAAAACACAAATATTTTTGCCTGCAAAAAATGAGGAATGGGTGCACTTAAGAGAGGCAGCTGAATATACAGAGATTCAGAATGATTGCACAATCATATTCACTCCTTCCAGTGAGTACTTCTGTACTGATAATTGCTATTACTAAATCCTGATGACATCACGATACTGTGATCACATATAAAAACATACAACAAACCTCATTTTTTAAAGCAAAGACATTAGTCACTGTCACAAGAAAACTTTAATCTACAAAAGTTGAATGTCATTGCTGTTGCTCCATTCCAGCCAGCTATCCTTTTACCAAGGTTATTTGCAAATAACAATAGGTAGACTTCACCTTAGTGATGTAAACTGTTTTCTTTCCTAGGATGCACAAAGAAGCAGGGGTTCACATTCAGCAACAGATCAAATATATTTACAGCTCTTTATACATATTGTTTTAGTCACATACAGCAATTGAGAAGGTTGTGTGAAGCTCAGATAGGAGCAGTGCCACCAAATGCCACTCTTCTTCTTAAACTTGCTTTGGATCATTCCTTAAGACAATGTTATTCTCACTGATGTGCGTTGTTTTTTTGGTTTGGGGTTTTTTTTTTCTGTTTTTGTTTTGTAATCACTATCTGCATATTAAACTAACCATTCAGAGCAGGGTTATAATGCCCTGTTGTTCACACAGATCACACAGTACTAACTAGATGTCACTTCAACATCACTCTGTTTTATAGGAACTAAAGGCTTGAAAACAAATCCCAGGCAAGAATTTTTATAGATATCTAAAAATATTTTACATTAGGAGCTAGCAAAGGTGCATGCTATGCCAGTAACACAAAGCTCCACACAAATCACTTCATTGTACAGAGCTCATTCAATCGGGCTACAGCAGCTACTCCTGTGAAACTGAGGATGTCTCCTGGAATAACTGCACCTTAATACTAATTACACCATGTGTGATCCTACACAACTTCAACTTCCAGTTTTACCAGAGAGAAAGCTCCGAAGTAACAACACAGACACCCCTTCTCACAAGACACAGTGTACAGAGAGGCCAGCCAGGCCAGCCACAGGTTTGCTGTGAAGGAGCTGAAGGACACACTGGTAAAAAATGAAGCTGCAGCACTCAGGGAGTCTTGCCCCAGCCCGCCACTGAGGACAAAACTACAGGTGCAAAACTCCCGTAATACTCCCCACCTTGATGAAAACCTTGCTCACATCACCACCACACCACCCTGGTGCCACTTTCCCTCCAGAATACCCCACACCTTTTGCAATACAGTTATTTTTGGCCAGCCTAGAAGCAGCCAGCCTTGGGGGCAAAAGCAGAGGTTCTCACTGGAGAAGCTGGCAGAGTGCCACGGTCCCCAGTGCCCACCCATGGGACCCATCACCACACACACATGCACCTGCCTCAATGCAGCACCCCCTCCCCTTCACCAGGTGCACTCACACACCTGCACCCATGCACTTCCCACCCAGTGCACACATGTGTACCCACTCCACCCCCACTTGCAGGACCTGCAAGGCACACGCATCTGGCCCACATGCAGCAATGCAACACGTGAATGTGCACACACACACACCTGGTTCTGCATGCAACACCCCTTCCAGCCCCACATGCACCTGCATGGAGGAGCAGTGCCCCTCAGCATGCACACACACACACACACACACGTCCCTTGGCCCCATCCCACACACCTCCCACGGGGACACAAGGGGGAAGCAGGTGCTGATCACTGCTCTCCCTAGGGGTCAGCATCCTCCTGCTCGGTCCCCTCCAGGACACTCCGCAAGAAAGGATGGGTCAAAAATCAAGACGCGCACATCCCGAATAATTAAAGCTCTCAGCTACCAAACCACACACACACTGTGCCTGGCGAGAGGGGCACAAAGGAAACCTGACAGAAAAGCTTGAAAAAACAGACACCTCAAAAACCACACAAAATCAACCTACATTTTGCTAGGCTGCTTCTTCTTAAAATTATGCTTTTTTTTTTTCTTTGGGGGGGAAGGCAGTGGGGGTGGGGAAGCCAACCAAACACACGGTTGCCAAGTCGAGTTAATGAAAAACCCTTTGGCTGTTAACTCATTTAGTGCAGCAAGCATGAAATAAAGTCCATGGCACAGGGCCAAAACACAGCGGCCCTTTGCCGGATAGGCTTCCTGGGTCCTCTTCCCCCCCCCCCCCTCACACACACCCCCCTCTTCCCACCCGCCGAGGAGCCAGCCCATCGTTCTGAAGAGCAGCGATCCTCCTTTAGAAAGCAGTGAATCGCAATAAATAAATAAACCAATATATGTATATCTTGAAGGTACCGCTGGGCCCGAGGATGTTTTTCCTAAGGGCAGTTTTGCATCCACTTCCAAAACCAGCCCAGTCCACCCAACCCCGCCACTCAGAGGGGCTACCACTGACGAGGCCGAGCGGAAGATGCGCACAGCGCCGGGGACGGCTAAAGGCAAAAACCCAAAAACCCAACCCGGTCCGGCCCGGCGGCTCCTCCGGGCTCCGCGTCCCACCTCACCTCGCCCCGAACCCCGGGGCTGAGCCGAGCGGGGCCGGGCGGTGGCGGGAGGCGGAGCCGCAAATTGGGACCGCCCCGGCGGGGCGGGGACCGCGGTTCGGCGGAGCGTCCCTCCGGTCCCGGTCCCCTCCACCCCCGCCATCCCTGCCACCCCACCCGCGCCCCTCCTCGCCGAGGAAACTTCTCCGCCCGCAGGGAAAGAGTTCGGCAGCCCGGCCCGGGAGACGCTGCTGGGCCTGGGTGCCAGGCGGGGGGTGGGAAGGGAATGATGCGGAGCGGGAGGAGGAAGAGGAGAGAGTCGCCCCTCTCCCCAAAATGGGACTTTGACCTGGCACCGCTCTCCGGCGGTCCCCGAATCACGTATTTTTGTCACAGGTCGGATCTTAAAGCACGTCGGCACAGCGTCTAATGTATGAACTCATCAGCCTAATTTCATTATTTAATCATGCGCCCAGCAATCGTGTTTCCTTAAGAAAGGACTGACCTATTTTTGGCTGGAGATAAACGATCATGTTAACAGATGTTAATCTTGTAATCTGTTTTTCCTGTAAGCATTTCGCAGACCCGCGTTTCAGACAAAAAAAAAAAAAAAAAAAAAAAATTCTTTCCCAAACGACTTGACGTCACGATTCATTTCTTATTTAAAAAAAAAAAAAAAATCTCGCAATGGTTTCAAAGACATTAAATCTTTTTCACTTTATAAATGCTGATTTGTTCTGCCTCAACTCCCACAGGCTTTTATTTGCATTTCAAATTCCACAGGTTACACCAGTCTCCTTTTCAGAAAATGTAAGCCAACAATAAAGCAGCAAATGGGGGGGAGAGAGGGGGGGGGGGGGGAGCCCTGCATCTGGATTAAATAAAGACCAGAATTAATGTTCAGAAAGTAGTCCGAGCAAAATTGTATTTGCACGCCCATTGCCCGAGCGCCTCCGTATATCTATAGGGGTAATGTAAAGGATAAGCTGCGGGCACACACAATGCGCATTCCCCAGAAGATCCTTGTCTGCTGCTGAGAGCTTATTAACGCTCCTAATAAATGGTACTGACTCCAAACCCGCACTTTTCGGCTTAAAAAAAGAGGGTTTGTCTCCAGCAGTTAATTGCAGAGGTTTGCTGGTTTGAGGGGAAAAACAGCGTTCGGCTGTCACGCTCCACACGCCTCCCCACACGTCCTGCCTATTTTAACACCCCACCTTCCTCCCTTATAGCAAAGTTTACCCATCCAAACTTTCCTCAACTCGCCCAAGTCCTTAATTCGCATTAGAATCGCGACTAGGCGCTATGCTAATTATCACCGAGGAGAGTCCGGGGGGGGGGGGGGGAAGAGGGAGGGAAGAGGAGGAGGAAAGCTTTTATAGCACAAAATGTCTGGAACTGCATTATTTCTATTCTTCTTTCTCCCTCTCCTTCACTCCCTCCTCTGCACACACACACACCTTTTTTTTTTTTTTTTTTTTTAAACACATACATTAAACTCCATGCCTTACTCTCCACCCCACCCGCATCCAATGGGCTATTTTCCTCTTCTGGAAATAATCGCTACGGAGACATTGTCCTTCTGGCTGTCTATACGTGAATAATTGTTTTCTCTGCCCGCCCACCCCCAACTTCCTTTGATAAACTGTGTACTTCTGTAACGGGGATCATGCAGCTATCGACTCGCAACGTAGCCAAGAGTAGCTAAAAAACAAAGGGGGGGAGGGGGGTGCACACACCAACACATCGGGCATTTCACCCGCATGCCGAATCAATACTATCAGGGCAGGGGGAGCAAGAACCCATTTAATAATTTAAGTGGTTACTCGGGGCTCATCGCCCAGCTTCGCCAGCCCAAGCATTTTGCTTTAAAGTCAGGCAGTTTGTTCTTTGTTTCTTAATGGATTAATATCGCTGTCTCGTCCCGTCCCCCCCCCCTTCGCCGCCCCTGACAGAGCCTACAAAGCCAAAACGCTCCCAGCGCACGCAAGCCCCCCCACCCCACCCCACCACTGCAGCAAAACCAACCTCTTCCTCCGCCCCAAACAGCGCAAAGTTACCATTCTGCAGCCGCTCCGGTGACCCAAGGGGACAATCTCCTCTCCCGGAGGGAGAGGGGGGGGGGGGTGAGGGGAGGAGCGAAGTTTGTTTCGTATTTTTTTGTTGTTGTTGTTGTTTTCCTTTGGTTTGCGTTATGTTTTTTCTTTCCCCCAGCGGCGCACCCCTCGGACCCCCGGGGCGCAGCACCCCCACACACACACATCCCACACACCCCTCCCCTTCTTTCTTTCTTTCTTTTCTTTCTTTCTTTTCTTTTCCTTCCTTCCTTCCCTTGCCCCGGCCGCCCCTCACCTCCTCCGCTGCCGTCGGCAGGGTTTGGGGAAGGGGGTCTCCGAGCCACCCGCCGCCCCGAAAGCGAAGCCCTGCTCCGCATGCGAGCGGCGGCTGCACATGATCCGCCGAGCGGCTCCACTGGAGCGGGGCGGGGGCGGCCCCCGCCGGGTCCCCGCCGCGCCCCGCGCCCGTGCACCGCCCCCGCCGCCCCACGCGCCCGCGCACCGCGCCCGCGCCCGCCGCCGCGCCCCGCCCGCCGCTGCCGCCGCCGCCACCGCGCCTCCGTCCGCCGCTCCCCGTCCCCATGTCCCCCCCGGGCGGCCGCAATGGTCTGGCCGGTGAGGAAGGAGCCCGCACTCCCCCCCCCCCCCCCCACTATTGTCTCCGCCCCGCGCAAAGTTGGGGCGCGGGGGTGCCGCCACCCCGGGGTCCCGACACCGGCTGCGGGAGTAAAGTGGGGTGGGGGGGGGGGGGGTTAGGTGGGTGGGCAGCCAGGGCGCCGCGTTGTGCGGGCGCGGAGTCGCGCTTGTGCGGGTCCGGTTCCCACGTACCTCCGCTGCGAAAGGTGCGGGCTGGAGTTGCCCCAGATGCATTTCTGTTAGAAACTTTTCTTCCCTCCTCTGCTCCTTTTTGGGTTGTGGGTTTTTTTGGTTTTTGTCTGGGGTTTTTTTTGGTTTGTTTTTTTTTTTTGGGGGGGGGGGGAGGGAGCGAATTCCACTGGTAAAATATTTATGGATCTATTGAAATGCGCAGAAACAACAACATTAAAGTCCTCAATCAAGATCAAAGAGGAATACTGTTCAACAGCCACGCTGGGGAAGTTGAAAGACCTCCGAACAAATCAATCTGCCATATGGCTTTTTTACAAAAAAATTAAAAAAACCAAAAAAACCCACCACCAAACACAAAAAAAAACCCAAAAAACAAAACAAACAAACAAACAAAAAACTACTAACAATCCCCCACCGCCACCACTCCTGTGGCTATAAAGTTTAATTCTTGTTTTTCTGCGTGTTTGCGAAGCCCAGTTTAATCACGCCAAATATGTGTGCCATAGGCGAGGGGAGTATGTTTAGTCTATGGCTGGGAAGCCTAATTTAATCTGCTAAAGCTCGGTACTAGACATCAAGGGTGTGGAGGCTTTTTTTTTTTTTTTTTTTTTTTTTTTTTTTCCCCCTTTCTTTCTTTGTCTCCTAATGTGCGATGACGTAGAACTGATACGGAGGAGTTTTGACGGAGGGTCGGTGTTACCTCGACTCCCCGGCCCGGGAGAGCCCCTACTCCCTCCGCTCAAAACCCACCTCACCTCCCCCCCCCATCAGCACCCCGGTTCCGATCTCCCCACCAAAGCTGCCCCTCTCCCGACCCGGCCCCGTTCCTGCCTCCCTCCAGCCCCGTCCACATTTGGGACGCAAACCGTTCCGGCACCGCTGGTAAAGAGAAGAAAACAAAATGGGGCTGGGGAGTGTGTGTGGGGGGAGGCTTTAAATCCTGCCTTTTCCAGTGCTTATTACCAGAACCCTCGGAATAAAGGAAAGGGGCGGGGGCGGGGGGGTCAGCGAGCTAGAGGGAAAGTTGGTAATGAAGGATACACGAATCATAAAATGTAAGCTATGTGTGATTAATGATCTGCACTAATTTGAATAGCAGGCGTGTTAAAGGTCATTGACAATTGTTGCTGCTTTCAGCATGAATGCCTGAGTGGGATGTATTCAGGACAATCAAATTTAGTTCTAATTCACAGGAAAAAAAAATTATCTGACGTGCATAGCAGCTGGTCAAAGTATAGAGAGGACGTGCTTTTAAAAAAAATGCGCTTTGCCTGTCCTTCAAAGGCAGCTTCATTACATTAAGGTACTGCTTTTTAATGCCTCAGTAGTAAATAATGTATATCTGGAATGTCTGGATTTTGTTCCTTATGCATCAGCATCTTTCTTGCACTCTTTTGCAATTGCAGGCCAAACTGTGATCCCAGTTACTCCGGACTTGCGGTGTTTTTGGGGAAATTCCGAGTTCACAGATGCCAGATTTACCTGCGAGCGGCCCGGATCAGGCATCACATCCCCAACTGAGCTTGAAGAATTCACCCCAGGCACACACCTACAACACAAGACTGTAGATTCTCTAATCACAGTTTATATGGTAGTTCAACATTTCTTTACACAAAGAGTAAGAAATCCATTATAAATCAGCATTCCTGGGCAGTATTTAGAACTACAGTATTAGGGTAATAATTTCCATATGGCGAAAATTGACAAGTCAGAGCAATGAAAGGTGCATGAGATTTCCCAACTCCTCTACATAAAAATGTGATTTTTACGACCTGCTCCTTTTCTCTCATAGTCAGTATAAATTCCCTTCAATGGACAGGAAAACATGAGAATACACAACACAGCGCTTGCTGTAGTACTTGACAGAGTAACGCTTAAAATGCTTAACATATTCCATATTTGATTCCATTTGGCCCAGTCTTGCACTCCTTGTTCCCATTAAAAAATAAGATACTGGCTTAGGGGGGAGGGAAGCTGTGAAAAGACTGGAGAACGCATCTCAAGCTTAGTAAGTGAAGGGTATTCCACCTTAATGGAAAGGCAATTAAAAATTCAGAAGATGCAGAGACTTTTAAAAACAATCAAGCAGTATATTAATTTCATGGAAAGTCACTAGCAGAGTTCGTCTGTCCATGTAATTTTAAATAGGAGATTTTCTCACATTTCTTCTGCTGATTCCAGCACTTCTGGGTTTTAAGAGCAAAACTAGAGCAGTGTAAGAATTTATAGATTAAAAAAAAAATGCAGAGTTGATTTGCATAATGTCATCAACGTCATTAGAAATTTCAGGTAGAGAAGATAATCTTAATTTTCAAATCGTTAGCAACATACCATTACCATGGGTGATTAATCTGTTTGCACTGTTTACCCATTTTATCTCTGCCAGAAATCTTCCAGGAGATGTCCTCCCATTTCAAATTTTTTAAATTACAGTATTTTTTATGAGAATGTCAGGGATATTAATGGCTCAATACGTGTTTTGCTATTTATAGACTCGCATGTATAATAATTCTGGCTAATGAAATACTTGGAGCAGGAAAACATTTATTTACTTTTGCTATGGTCTAATAAATTATTTGTTCAGCATTTGGGGCCAGGCTTTCTCAAGTTAGGAAAAATGGCATTTTGATGAAAATCTGTGCAATGACTTGTCTGCATAACTTAGCCTTAGGAATGATTGGTGGAAGTTTAGATAAGAAAAGGTTCCTGAGAAACACCATCACAGAAAAGCAAGGAAAAAAAGGATGACTCTAAAAGTAAAGCTAAAAGAATATATAAATACTTCAAGGCAGGCAAACAAGCCAAGTTTGGATTACATTTTCTGTATATTTGTGCGTGTATGTGTGTATACATGTCACATACACAGATTCAGTGAAATCTAAGATAGAGGAGTCAGTTGCTTTAGTTTTCTCTCTGTGTTGCTTGGAGTTACTCAGATTTTGTGCCAATTATTATTTTTTGTAGTTACAAATCTATCTGAAATTTAGAGAAGACATCTAAATAATGCTAATCCTGGATGTCTTGAGGTTATTTTTTTTTTTCTTAAGCAATCTCTCTGGCCATCTCAGGACTCAGACTAGCATCTTATTTTTCTCTCAACAATCCTTTCTAAATGCAGTCTGCAGCTTCAGTTGGTTCTCCAGTGCTGCCAATAAAGCATTGTATATCTATTTTAATCTAAACCAGAGACTTTGCCTTCAAAGTGTGCCTGGGTCACCAAAAAAAAAAAACCAACCCACCCCAAAAAACCCCCACGCAAATTGTGACAGTCAATAATCTCATACTAGTCTTTATAAACAATTTTTCTCAGTATATTTGGAAATTAAAAGACTGTGTGCAGAAGTTACTGGAAGGTTCAGGCAGCTCTAATACCCATGTACATCTGCAGATCACTGCACAGAAATGCTCCCAGTGATGCTTTTTAACGTGAAACTAGAGTTTCTGACTGCAATTAAAATAGGCCACTCTAACACTGATGTACTTTCAGAATTTATGCGGGTGGCACAGATTTCATTCCGAAACAAAATGGTTTCAATCAATAAGAAGCATATACTCTTGGATAGAATACACTGACTTCTCCTGCACCACAAAAATCTTTCTCTCTTTAATCCTGCCTCAACAGCTATGCGGTGTCAGGCTGCTTTCGAAGTTTGTACTATGAAAGCCCACTAGGACCCAGCAAAGTTTTGCCCACCAGCATACTTTGAGTCTTCATGGATAGAGGTCAAGCTCTTGCACCCCGTTAATTTAGCCAGGCATGAATTTAGCAGATAGATTTGAAAATAATTTTCCATTCCGAGAGCTGCACATTTTTCAGGATCTGAAGAACCTATTAACACACAACCACAATAAGTGACTTGGGCACATCTTATGAGAAATTATAGGGAGTGTCAGGATGTGGTCGTATCTTTACCTTCTACTCATACAAGTTGTCCCCTCAACATTAATGGAATTGGTTTAATGATAAAAGATTATTGGTATTTGTCTCCATCATCTTATTTGTGGTATATAATCACAGAATTTTCAGGGCTGGAAGGGACCTTTAAGATCATCTAGTTCCAATAATAATGAGCTTTTCCTTACAGCAGAAATAATCCAGAGACTTTTCTTGAAGAAACATTTTTAACTCTAATGTCTTTCATATTTGCCCCTACTAACGTCAACACAGTTGCTAGGATATAGCCTGATTTTGATTTTTGTGCTTTGATCCTCTCAAACCCACATTTTTTTACGTCATATAATTCAACATCACTTTTACAAAGACTCCGAGGAAGAGAGCAGAGAAAGTTAATATTGCAAAGTAACTAGAGCCTCAACGTATACAGTTATTTTAAGTTCATGCTAAATGTTCTATATAGTACCAACTTTTCCATCCCTGGCAGTCAGATTTTCTCACCCATATGTAATTTTATAAACTACATCACGGCTCCACAGCAGGTAGGGAGCCCACAAACCTGTTCTTAATTTCAGCTTAACTGAAAGAATCTCAGCAGCAGCTGGTTTCAGAATAGCTGATACAGACTTTCACAGATGTGGCCCGTAATAGGTTCAGAAATAAAAAAGAACTAGGCCACAACGTAGAATTAATTTCAAGGAAGACAAACTCAATAAGGATGCCACTTTTTTTGTTTTGTTGTTGGTGGGGTTTTGTTCCAAGAGATCTTTGGCAAAGCATATTTCTGTGGCCTGGGTTTTTTCATGCATTATAGCAACCATAATACTGGAGTACACTGATTTTCTGGCAGGCTGGACCTGGCTGTTGGTGGGCTGCACTCTCCTGAAGCAAAGAAATAGGCTATTTCTGAGTTTGTGTCGCCTCCCCTCCCCCTCGCCCTTCTTATGTTCCTCCAAGCATAACTGATAGTACTGGAGTGCTTGTGCACTTTTCTAACTGGACCAGACAAAAGAGGTACAATAGATAAAAATGACCTCTGATGAGATGGCGAATGTACTGCTCAGTACAACTGGGGAAACTGGTTGCTTACTCTAAAATGATGCTTTATTTGGTGACGCTTTGCAAACTTGAAATAAAGGAATACAGAAAAAAAGATCATCTCACAAATGTTAATTTCTGGAGGGTAGTGAGAGGAAGGCTTTGAACCATTTCTGTAACAGCATGGCAAATGTATCAATGCACTATCATTTTCTGCTGAGTGAAAAATACCTCAAAAGTAAAAGTGGAACAAAACAGCCACTTGTTCTCGCTAACAAAATTTCCCTTGACATTCTGTGCAGTGGTTTAAGTGTTTGAATAATCTTGGTTTATATGGTCTTTCAGCTCAGGCATGCGAGGAAAAAGGAACTTCAAAAAGAGAATATTTTACCTGATGTGTACTATTTTAAGGCTTCAGCAATTAGAGAACTGCAAAGGTCAAAATAACCATCAATATCATGAGCAACAAAATAGAAATAGAATATTTGAGAGGAGATTTGTTCATTGACTGTAGAGTAATATGCTGTAAGCACAAGGATGTGGATCTGCAATAGTGAGCAGCAGAAGAAAAAGAAAAACTTACCCAGCTTCAGATATTATTTTGCTGAAAGCACACAAGAACTTAAGATTAATAAATATAGATCCTTTCAAGTCTAAATCCCAGCTTTTATTACATCACTGCACAGATGCAGCCTGTACTGAGGTCCATCCCCATCTCAAAGCCTGGAGGAAAAGTTTGCCTGCACCTTCTAATGTATCAGTGAGCAAGAAAAAAAGCCAGGATTCAGAAGCTCCCAAACCCTTTTTCCACCTTCTGGATCACATTTGAATCTGAAATGTGTGGCATTAAACACTGCTGCCCACCTCTTAAAGTCAAATCACGCAGTACTAGATTGGGGTGTGTATCTAAGATGTTGCTGTGTATCTGCTACTCCTACAACTATGCATTCCAGGCTGCATTTCTGAACTAGCATAAATGAAAAATGAGTAAAAGTGCAATGATCGTGTCTGAAGATGCAGTAGTTTGCAACAATATGTCATAATAAAGATGCGTAATTCTAGGGAAAATTATTTTGAGAATGGGAACTCTTCCAAAAACTGCCACTAATTCATTGCTGATAGATCATTTTTCCTCCCTGTACAATTTTATGCCAAATTGGCTACTTTTCTGATTTCCTCATAAATCACGCAAAATTCACAACTATTTTTTCCAAGTTTGCTTCCACAAATTAGGTGAATGAATTCATTCTGCTGCGAGAAAGCGGATGAAACAAAAGCCCATATCATTAGCATAAAATGATCAGCATAAAATTATCCTAACTTTAAAAAAAAAAAAAATTGCAGAAGGCTCCTAGTTCGTTGCTTCCATTGGGTTCGAAAGACAGAAGTGAGTTAAGGAAGTCGGTCTGCTGTGAGGCATTTGCCTTTTTCCTCTGTTAAACTCCAAAGCTAATAAACCCGGGGCATTCAGTAACAAGTGAGGCACTCATGTCAACAAAGGCCTTACTTAGAAACGGCGAGGTTTTGAGAAACTTCTGTGGTGAGGATTTGAAGATATTTTAGTCATACGCAGCGTACTTTGAACGTGCACTTTTGCTTCTCTGTTTCCTACAGTATAATCCCCTTTGCTTTTTCCCCCCAGTGTTTTAAAACGAGCACAGAAAAGGCCGAGTGTTAAACTACACTATTCATTTGTCCAGTAAGCACACAAGTTCTGTTCAAATCAGAACAAACTTTCAAGGAGACAGAAAGGGGTATTTGGATTTCTGTTTTATCCCGGAAACCCTGCTGAACACCAGTGCAGCGGGGAATATAGCCATATCAAACCAACAAAAGGCTCCTAATGTAGTTAAGACCTCCTCCCCCCTCCTCTCCGAGAAAGCCGGCTCGCATAGCTTTTGCTTATCGGAATTGTTTGCAGAATAACCAAACTAAAGCAGTTCCCTACGTTGGTGCCTTGTTTGGGAATAAGCAGTACTTTTATTCTAAAATACTTATCTCGCATCCAAAGGAGATGAACAGGCTATTCAGAAATTACTGCTTCTTTCTGAATGTTGTTTTTGTGAAGCAAGACCTAATCTTTTTTTTTTTTTTTTTTCTTTTATCTATTTACATTTTCATTTGCTTCCCTGACAAAAGCAGAGATGTACTCGCTCAAGTGAGTTATCACATATGCCAGCAACTCATGGATTCCTTCTACTGTGCAAAAGATTCCCAGGTACTGTTTTTCTTGCAAGGTATCCCATTAATACCAATGGTGCAAGCATCCCTTTGCTCCTAGGGGCATTATATAATAAAAGAGCTATGCTTAATAAAGTCAAATGCAGCAAATCTGCTCTTCATATCACTAGTATGACAAGGTTCTCATAATAGAAGCAGTAGTACTAGTCATACTTTTATTGTTATGAAGTATGTTGCCATGTAATATTCCACATATTTTTTCCCCTAAGACATTAGAACATTTCATGCTGAATCTATCATCTAAGTAGTCGAAGATCCTATTTATTTTGGTGAGACTTGGTGTAAATTAAAATAACACATTCCAAAATAAGTTTGGTAACAATGCTGGTAAAAATGCTCACAGAATTATGCTGTCAGTACTGTCCAAGCCAGTGTTTTGTCCCTCCAGAGAAGAAGGATGCATATGAGTTTGTACTGGCAACTGCATTTGGTGTGCTGGTGTATTCACTGAAGCTGAAGTGTCTGTTTGCTTGTTTGTTTGTTTGTTTTACAGAATTAAAGAGAGTTGGGTTCACCATTTGGTCCTTAGCTCCCTGAACATTTTTCCTAGGTAGAACTGACCTAACACATGCACCAGTACTTCTGTGGTCTGTAGGAGAGACAGCATAAGATATAAATGGGAAGAAGGGGTCAAGGGACTGTAAAAAAGGCCAGGAGCCCTCTGGGCAGCACTCCCTTGTCATGTAACCCCAGCCACCACTATGGTGGTCTTAGTGCCAAGCCCATGAGAGGTCAGAGACTGGAAGCTGGTGAACAGCTGAACATCAACCCATGCTCCTTCCCCCCCCCCCACCTCCAGCTGCCCTCAGCGGTAAGAACCATGGATGGATGACTGGTGAGATCTCAGCCATGGTTTAGGAGGTGCTGTGCTGTGGAACCCACAACAAAGCTGGCTGGTATTCCAGACCCCTGTGTGCCACCTGGATAGACATCTGCTCCTGAAACCTGCTCTGTTTCCACCTACGCCTCTTGGAGGAGACAAAATAGCTGTATCTTAGCACATTACTAATTTCGCTGCAGCTCCTGCCAACTGAGTGAAAGTGAGCACAAGGGCTTCTACAAGAAGTATCTAGCCACATTAGTTTTAATTTCAAGAGTTTTCTACTTAGTATCCACACCACTTTCTTGTAGGGCAGGCATAGTAGCCATAGTCTATAAAAAAAAGTGCCAGTGAATGGGATATTTGCATGAATGACCTCATTTTTCACTTGCTCACTAGAACATTTTTGAAAGGAAGTATTTGCTTGGTCGGTAGCCAAGTGTTTTCTCCTTGATTCCCAAACGTGTTTAGTCCATATTAAGGGTAGAATTCTCTCCAAGGTTCACTGGTAATTTCCAGACCCTCTAAGATTTACATGCAAGAGTCTGACAGCAACATTCTTATTTAATAATTTCCCACCATATTTCAAAAAAATGTGATTTTCCAGATCCTCCTGACTTCCAAATGTAATGTGGAAAATGTCCAAAAAAGGCATTACTTCATCTAATGCCATTTATTTAGCACACATACAATCCTACTGTCCTCCTCCTGCTTTATGAAAAAGCAAGGGGATATGAGACTGGTTTATATATCCAAAAGTTTCTGCTTGTCAGGACTCACATAAGTGCATTCAGCAGCTTCCTCAGATGTACAGTTAATGGGAAATTCTGTGAGTTTTACACTTAACTTAATCAGAGATATGAATGGAAGAAAGTAACCATCAAAGTTATTGTGAAGTCCTCCACTCCCTGACCTTTGGGCCCATAAACTCATGAATGAGTTACATTCATCTGCGTACTCGTGCATTTCTTTCATCATTAATGTAGAATGGGTTTAGAACTCCAACTATTAATCTAAGTTGAATTTCACGGGAGCTATGCACAAGTAGATACTCAGTCTATACCAAGAGCTTGTAAGATTTGTCCTCTTTTCACCCCATACAGCTTAGGTCCCAGTGCAGGGATGAGGAGAAAGCAAGGACCTGCATGGAATGCGGGGATAGCACATCTCTTCCTCTCTGACAAGGCACTGAGTTGGGTCTGACCCCTGTTCCAGAGACCCATTTGGTGAAGGTACTCCACTCACTTGCTAAATTGTAATTTTTTCTCTCTCTTCCTCATTTTGTAGCTGCAAAACGGGTCAGTACTTTGAGAGACCTGCACCTACCACTGTGGTAATAAAATACTTTGAGACCTTTTCTGACCCAGACAGAGCAGACACACGGCACAAGTCAGGCACAGTACATGGACCTGGAACTGGGTTTTGTCATTTTCACCTAACACGGTGAGTAACGAGTATTATATTCAATCATCTGTCTCTGCCGAAGCATTTTTGCACCTTCCTTGTGTTGGCTGTGCAATCGAAGAGAGGCAGTTACACATCTAAAAGAGAATAAAAGGAGTTTGAATAAAACACAAAGTCTCTCCCAAAGACAAGCCAAAGAAAAAATAATGGCAATCCAGTATGGGTCAGTTCAGTTTCTCTTAATACTCCAGGGTCGTAGATCAGGAAAGCGTAAGCTGAGAAGTGCCCACTTAGATAAAGACCTCCAGGATAAAAATAGACATATCAACACAAACTGAATAAGAACCAAAAGATTCAATGGACTGATTGAATTATACTTAGGGGCTTTTTCAGTGAAAAATTAAACTTTTGTTTGAGTTCAGATTTGGGAACCGAATTAACAGTGCCTGGAAGTAAAGGGAAAAAAATATATATTCCTTAGGTCTGATACAGCTTATTTGGGGTTTTGTTTTTTTGTTTTTTTTAAAAAAAGGTATCTCATCCAGACGGGTCTGTGTGCCAAGTTTCAACCTGATGCAATTTGATACAGGTGAGATATTAAAGCCTGAAGACCAAGTTAACAATGGAAACAGTGACAGACTGTTAACAGTAGTAAGGGGTAGTGGCTGCCATTATAATAGTAAGTTATACGTTTTTCACAGCATAGTGGGACAGCTGATAAACCCTGAACCTGCTTGCTGGCTGCCTTTAATTTGCCTGGAGTTTGTTCAAGAGTGACACTGTGTTTACTCATTAGTTCTGGGAGTCACCTCAAGGGGAATTAGAGCAGCAAAGTAACTAGAATATTTTTTAATATAAAGAGCATTTTGTAACATTTCTTCATTGTTTTTGTAATTTAAATATCCTGTTGTGTAAGCCTAAAGGCAGGAAGTGAGCTATACAAACCCTTACAATAACAGTATTAAGTTGCAGATAAGCCCATGTGCTCAGGGGTGTCGAGTATTATTTTTTTTCCTGAGGTAATAAAAGTTTTGCAAATGCTAGAAGAGATTATGTTTTCTTTTAGGAAAGCATTTAAAATCTTTCCAAAAAAAGGCTTTTCTGTTATGCACAAAAACTACTCTCCTGATAACAAGAAATTACTTTGGTCTGTAATGCCAGGCTTTAATTATTTAGCTTCACACTGTATTTGTGTTTCTTCTGTGAAACCCAAAACTTTTTCATCAGGCACAGAGACAGGGTGGTGAGGTAGGTGCCTACCTATCCTCTCTTTCAGTCTTTTCCCTCCCACTCAGCACTGTTTTAGTGCAAATCAAAGCCTTGGTGAGTACATTTCTAGCACAGATATTCTTACACTTCAGGCACCTGGCAGTCAGCTTTCCTGCTGAGGCTGCTGCTGAACTGGATCATTTCCTCTCCTAGTGATTACACTTGGCTCTGAGCAATAAAAGATAACAAGAACTTCTTTACAAGTCATGAATATAAGAGCTTTTGGGTTTTTGTTGGGGTTTTGTGTGTGTGTGTGTTGTTTTGTTTGTTTGTGTTTGTTTGGGGTTTATTATTATTATTATTACACCTGGATTTATGGGCCAAAGAAAGAATCAAATAATTTTTTGCAAGCCAGATGTATAACTAGCATTTCAAACTACCAGCAATCCATGTAACCTACCAGTGCTGAGTATAACAGAGGCAGATTTCTGAATCTATTCTGTTATAGTAAGATTATAAACCTGACTGTCCTGTTCTTCCCAAAGTCAGAGGAAGCATTGTTGCCGAGTGCCTGACAAGCAGCAAGCTTGTGTGCTTGCATAAGTGATCCCGAATTACATATGGTGACTTTCTGTAGGTGATAATCCTGAACATGACAAAACATTTAATCTTCCTGTATATTTGCACAAGCACATTTGCACTCATGAGGCACTTAGACATTTATACCAAATCCATGCCATTACGTAACAAGGTTTTTACATTTGTGTACGGTCCAAGTAAAAAAAGGTAAAATTTCCTGACACTTTGCCTGTATAAGCCTGTCTTTGGCAGACAGCTCAGTTTTATCAGTTTAGCTATTTCTGCTGTAGTTTGCATGTGGAGTGTCTGATTCAGGCTCAAATTGTAATGGAAAATTCAGCCAAAATGATTTAGCTGTTTGTGAGAGTGAAGTTAGCAGAAATGAGGTTGTTTTGCCCATCTTGAAACTTTATGGATGTTCTCTGGGAATTGTTCTAGCACCTCCACAACTTGCAACCAAAGTCTGAAAAATCTGAAATGCCTCCTCTTGTGAGGGTTTTGCTTTTTGCTATTCTTGTTATACCTTTGGCTGTGAAAAATCACAGTTTGCATATGCTCCATCACTACCTCTTCAATCCGAGTCGCTAAATTCGAAGAAGACGTTCTGCTGTAATGGAGGATGCTCAGGTTTCTCACAGCTGGTAGTGCTGACTGAACCACACATGTCACATCCTCAATTACAGACTAATGTAGTCACTATTCCATGCTCTAAAATATTATTCTAACATAGATTAGAGAGGCAAAGCCAAAATTTCTCTATACTAAGAACTCAGAGCAGTAAGGTTGGGATGAGTTCCAACAGCAACTGCTGGGAGGGATGTAAATTAATTTATGTTTATGAAGCGTTCAGATCTTGCAGACCTGGTCACCACAGAAAAATCTCATTTAATTTAATTATTTCTTTTTGAGAGAAGCGTTTGGATAGCATACAGTAAATAAGGCATGGGATAACAAACTGCTGGGAAGATAACACAAGATGGAATTGCTACTAATTCCTGAAACTTAAATGCTTGGCAGTAAAATTAGTATGTGGCTGTACAATTAAAGATGATACCATAAAGCACACATGCAAGGAGCCGAGTGAATAAACGTCCTCAGTATTGGCACTTTCTATATTATTTTATCTACATGACTTAAGAATATGCTAAGGAACTTCATTCCTTAAATGTGTGTTTACACATCCACACATGCACGTGTCTAGAGACAGCTTATCTCCAGTTCTAAATTAATCAAGTACTGGTGGACCATGCAGTGCTTAATAGTTAGTTGCATTTGACAATATCAAAAAAGGCAGGAATAGCTAGTCTGAAGTTATCAGAGATAATTATTTACTAGACATTATGGTCCAACCTACAGTACGGAGCTTTCAGCTTCCCCCCTGGAATATTAAAATCTCTGATAACCAGTGGAGTATGAAGTGAAGGGTTTTCTGGAGTTTCCATTCAAATCTGAGCTCTAAACAGAACAACCAGGGGGAACTGTCTGCAATAGACTTCTCTTTGTCTTCACCTCTCCCAGATGCTGCAAGTGAGGAGCTCCATTTTCAGCTATGGAAGTGAACCACGATTTCATTTTTATGAGATCTTATTTCTGTAGCCTACTTTGAATAATAAACAACTATTAACTTTCAGCACAGAGAAAGACATATAATTTTTAGAGCACATCCTGTTTCAAGGGCTCTGGGATATAAACTGCCTAAGAGAAACAAATTGTAGAAATAAATGTGAGATAACAAAACTGTTCCCAGTACAGTGAAGTTGTCAGTCTTTCTGCACTCCTGCAGAATTGTGCTTGCACTTGTAATTTTATATGTTGGGCTTGATTCCCTGACTTCATCTGAGACCCCTTGAGGGAAAATAGAAGTAACATACTGGAGAATCAAGTTCTTTTCTTAACATTTATTTTTTGGAGGGCCAATCTAGTGTAATGCTTAAAAGCCATACAAGAAATGTATTGAGCTTCTATGATTTCTTTTGGCTTGCCAAAAGTGTGAGTATGGTACCACTTGTGCAGTAGTGTTTCTCAGTAGCCCATGTAAGCAGGTTTTAGTTTTAACTTCAGCTTCTTAACAGGCTTAAGTACAACATCACATTTGATTTGGTTTGCAAATGTCTGGAACTTTTCATGTGGAATTAGCAGATCTCAGTCCTCAAGCCTAATGAACTCAGAAAAAACTCAGCAGGATGTCCTGTTAGAAACTAATTTTTTTGTACAAAGACAGCTTTTTGGTTCTCTTTCCTTGCATTTGTTGACTTGTCTCTGAGGCTCATAAGCTACCAGCACTATTATTGATCTGCTCTAGAGTCACTTGAAAACATAATTTTGAAAGCAGCATTTCAGCACCTCTCCATGTTTGATCTCTTTGCTGTGATGAACTGTGGCACAGTTTTCCAAGCACTAGGCTGAAAATCAATGTGTTTTGTTTTTTAATGCTAAATAATACATATTTTAAAATTCTTTGCATCTGTCTAATTGTATTTACAAAGCCTCTCTATACATTAGATTTTCTGCTTTATTAAAATCTGTCTTAGGATTCACATCCCTTCACTTTAATTTAGCTACAAATTGATTCTTAAAGTATCACATTTAATAGCCTCTGGGGTTTGATGCGCAAACTATTCTGACGTCTATTCATAGACCTTTATAATGGGACCCACTCCAGTTTATCCCTTGAACTGTCAGGCTCTCTGGGAAATAATAGCTCCTGACAGTTGTAGAGTTAAAATATAGGATTAATGATCAGCTTTTAATGTGCAAATGGGGTATTCAGCTTTCCTCTTACCCATCTTATTTAGTGCAAATTCACTGTCGAAACAGGTAGCATGAGTTGCTTCTCTCACAAAACAGAGATTAATTTATCAGTGTAAATTCCTGAATCAAAACAGAAATTTAGATACACAGCACGAAGTAAATACAGGGCATTACCTTCACGCTGACTTATAACCAAGTATTTTTTCCTCTGTCAAGCCCATCATTTATTTTTAAGGTTTCAAAAGCTCAGTTTTACACAAAAATAAAAATAGCCTTGCATCACAGCAACCAATTTAACCAGCAGGAAGGAGTCTGCCCTTCTCTATTAAATACAGCTGTTGAAAGCCCCACGGACTTTGATTTAATTGTTTCTAATAGACCAAAACAATCTGCTACCTGCACTTAGTAAAAAGAGAAAAGAAAGAGATCTCTACAGTGAAGCATGTTTTCATTAAGAGATTAATAACATGTTTGTGATACTGGGCCTTAAGAATTGTATGGTAATTTTCAATTGCAGCAACCTATTTAAAAGCTGCCTATGTATACAGAAAGAGATTATTTGTTTAGAAAATGTTATATACTTGTGTAACTGGAAAATGCATTTTAAACTATGGTATAATAAGAAGCATTTGTCCATTACATTCTGCTGTGTTATACAGTTCTGTGTTTGAGGAATGGAGCATAGGGAGGAGAAGCTGGATTTAGGTGACATTTAAAGAACCTTGCATCTGTATAAGAGTACTTGGAAGAAAAAGGGTTTGAGGGAAAGCTAAATCTAAGTCGAAGCATATAAAAATAAAATACACACTGATTCATTAAATAAGTCTTTCATTTTTAAGCCAGTCACACACCTGCCCATACATCTCTCATATCCACTAGCTTTCCCAAGAACATGGAACAGAAAGGTGTCCCTCAAAATACAAGGCTTAATCCTTGCAGCACTTGAGTTCCTTAAGCTGACAATAAACCAAAGAGTGAAGCCTGTTGTCTGCAATTATTCCTTTGAAAGGAGGAAGATCAGAGCTGCAGGTGTATATAAATACCCTGAGCAGTGAAGGAAGAGGAGAAAGAGCAAGAAGAACAATCAGCACATCAGATACATGGGACATGCGTTCCCTTATTACTGCTTATGTCTTTGTGTACATGCTTTAACACACCAACAGGGAAGAATACAATTTACATTATTTGGGAAACCTGGTTCCAACAGCATCTCAACTGGCCTCCAGGGACTTCTTTTGTTGTTTCGATAACTGTCATTTGACTTGGGTATCCCCCACCCAATTCTAAGGGTGCAAAGCAATCTGCCATTAATAGCTCTTGAGAAACACGTTAAATTTAAATTAACCCCACAGACATTGTTTATAACATCCTCAGCTATTCTGTTCCTAATTTTCCACTGCCTTTTACCTTATATTCACAGCTGTACAAAGCAAGTCAAAACAGCTGTCAGGCAGCAGCATAGACCCATTTGAGTTTGCTTTGCTTTGGTGTAAACTATGGACAGTTCAGCAGAGAATTGGTGGTTGCAGACATGCAGGATGGGAGTCACCAAATCACCTAAAGCTGTGACCTGGCACTCAGTGGACTGGAGGATGCTTTAACTGTCCTGTGCAATTTCTGGCCCTCACAAGCAATTAGTTCCTCTGGTGTCCCTCCTGCAGTATTGTCCTGCCTGGGCAGTGATCAGGATGGCGGACTTGATCCTCCCTCATCCCCCCACAAAAAAAAACACAAAAAGGCAAACAAAAAAACTTCCAGAGAAAACACAAAATTGACAAGTAAATAGGTAATAGTGAGTAATAAATGGTTATTTTTCCAGGGATTCAAGTCCCTCACTCATTTTGCTGCATGGCAGGACAAAACAGTGCAAAGTCAAGGCCAACATAGAGCAATGGCAGGAGAAGGTTGGCAGGGAGCTTGTTGATAGACTTTCTGAAAAGCTGTTCATCAAATGATGCCAGGACAAACCAGAGTATTGTAAATCCTGGCAAGGGACCTGCCTTCCATGAGAGGCAGGGAGGTAACAAAAGAACTACAACTCAAACTCCAGCCTTTTCACATCTTCCTGCTGCTAGGTCTACCAGGCTTCCCTGTACTGAGAGGCAGTGGTTTTTCCAACACAGAGTATTTGTGCTGTAATACATACACAGGCAGTTTGTACACAGGCTCAGAGCTTTAATTTTCAACATCCAGTTGTTTTGGGTTTACATTGGCTCCAGAGTGCCTTCAGTTTGCAAAATGGTTATGCTCAGTGGAAGTTAAACCCACAGGTTCTAAATTATTTGACCCTTTTTTGTATTTTGAGCTAATTTTCTCTGTAAAAATGTTTTTAGATAGACGTGTTTTTTTAGACTTCCTGCAAAACCCTTTCAGGCTTCACGTAAATGAAATAAAATAAATGAAAAAGTTAGACCTCACATTTATCGAGTTTCATTGACAAAACTTCAAGTCTCTTGTGGTTTATTTTTCTTCACAGTCATAACCAGTAAACTTTTAATATTTCTTTCCAACTTTCTTGTTGGGAATTAAAAAATACAGATCACAAAAGTGAGGCTCGCAACAAGATAAGAAGTTTTTACCAATCCAGTGGGCAGGCATTAACTGATCTTAGAATTCAGCTAATGAAGGTGAAACACTGAAAACCAGGAACCACAATATATGTTGGAGGGACTAAGGTGGAGAGAGAGTGGCTCCTGGGAAGGAGGAGCTCCTGGTGGTTCTGGAGACTCCATTTGAAGTATCCCAGAAAAGAGACCCAGGAAAGCTAGGAACCTCTCCTAGCCACCTCCCTAATTCAGCAGTGCACCCAACTCTAAAAAAGCCACCTGTGAATCAGAGCAAATTTAATATTTCACCTTGTTCTCAGACTAGCTATCATGTCTAGTATTTGGGGGGAAAAAGGATGGGCCTCTAATACTGGGACACCTGTCTAGCACAGGGAGCAGCCTGTACTGATGCAATCCCAGCCAGCCATGCCTTTGAAACCCCACCTACCTCTCCCTTCTCCCTAGAGCTTTCTCTTGTAGCAGGAAAACAAAAAGGACCATTTCACATTCTGATTCAAAGAAGCGTTTTTTTAAACCCCAGCTATTAGCCTAAAAGTCAGGATTGTAAATGCTTTGAATACTGGAATCTAAATTTCTGTGGTCTGGGGGGAGTATGGCCCATACCTCAGCCCCTTGTAACTCACGGCTGCCCTGATTCCGTGTGGCTAAGTGCGCAGGACTGAAGAGAAAGGTCTCTCCTATCTCACAGTTTTGTCCTGCTGCCATTCAGTCACCCGGCTTTTGTTTTGTTTTGTTTTGTTTGTATTTTCTGACCTTCCATAACTTTAAAATGGCCATGCATAATTTTTTGGACAGTTGCCATTTGGGGCAGAAACCCTTCTTGACAGGTTCAGCAAAGGCCGCAATCTAATAGATACATTTAAAATTCCCTGAAACAGGGATTTGAAGTGCTCAGACACCAATTTCAGTATCACCAGGATCACAGCTCAGCAGAGGATGTTCCAGTGTGTGTCATTAATGTTTGTCTGGAGTTTTACTGCTGATTTACACATTGTTTGGATTTAATCCACGGTCAGATTCAATCCTTGTCAATACTATCTTCCGATGACATAAACCCCCAAAGGGGACCCCTGAGGTGGGAACTTTGTTGGAAGAGGAATTTGTCACAACCAAAAACTACCATAACCCCTCTGCAGCTGAGGGGGACCTCCTGGGGATGACAGGAGCCCCTGACGCTGGTTCTGCCGGCCGGAGGAGTTACAGGACGTGCTGACCCAGCACGTCCCCCACAGCCTCTGTTAACAGTCATAAACTAAAGCAAATGCCTGCACTCACTCCCATGGAAAGTCTGAAAGGGTAGGAGGACCTGGTGGGAACTTTATCTCTTTAAGGAGTGAATCCCACTCCGGCATGGTGATGCAGGAGGGGAGAGTGTATGCTGGGTGCTGCCCACTCCTGCCCCTCTGCTCGTGGCTCACAGGCTAATGAAAGTCTATTTGTTGCTCTAGCTGACAGAAAAAATAGAGCATCAGGGCAAATAGGTATAAAGATGAGAATAAACAATAGCACTGGGGAAAAAAAAATCCAGTAAAACAATATGGGACAGTTCCAAGGGCAACTGGATCTTTGCATAGTCCCAGGGAAGTGCTCCTGTGGAGTTGAAGGGAACTGATTGGTTTGCATTCTCACTTTGCCAAAGAAGTCACAGTATAACATCACCAGCCTTTAGGGAGAGTGAGGGGAAAAAAAAAAAAAGAAAAGAAACAACAAACAAACCCCTCTGAGTCTTCCCTCTACCCCCATCCCTTTTCCCTTTTCTTGTTATTTTTTAAAACAGGGAAAGGGGCAAAGGGGCAAAAGAGCAGTCCTGGCAATTGCCAGACAGTAAATCTCCCTTCGCTCTTTGTGAAACAATGGGATAAATAGTTAAGATAAAGGAGGAGAGGAATAGAAAATAACAGGGTCACAAGCAATTAAAAGGTTTAGCCAAATCCAACCTTTGTTTTAATGTAATTTTCAATCAGCAGAATTATATTTGGGTTAAATTTAACTGCCTAGATTTTGATTTTTTTTAAAAAAGAACTAATGCCAAAGAAACTCAGTTCATCTGATGGAATCAAAAGATGTAGTGGGAAAAATATGTTTTCCCCTTGTTTGCAACAGCTGCTAAACTTCAGTATGCAAAATCATGTAGGAGAAAAAACCACTTTCTTAAAATTCTAGTGTCCCTCTCAGTTCATCTAAATAGTCAAAAAGCTTATAATAAATCCCCTGTCCCTCCCTCAAAAGCCTTCTGCCTCCTCATGCCCAAGCAGGGAAAAACCAGACTTGGCATTCTTGATATTACCAAGACTGAAAGAGGTTGTTTAGTTTCCTTCTCCTCTCTGCTGCCCTCACTTTATAAATGAACACATTCCAGATGAATTTATGCTGTGTGTGTGCATGTGTATTTATAAAAGAAAGGGTCAGAAATTCCATTTTTTAAAGGAAAGAAGCCTTTTCACATTGCATTTTAACATTAGCCAGAACTAACCATTCCAATGCAGAAACTGATTCTCTTGCTATTACACAGCCCCTGGCAAGACATCCAGGGAGCAGTTTCAAGACAATTTAAACTGATGGAGCTAGTGAGGTCCTCCCTCTTCACTGGGCCATGCCACATGTTGCTGATGCACAGAAATGCATTAGCACTGCTGCTTATCTGACCCTTTAATGAGCCAATTTAAACAAATAGCTCTTTTTTTTTCCTTCTTTTTTTTTTTTTCAGGTTCTTTTTCAGATGGCTTGAGACTTCCAATTGAGCCATGGAGAGGTCAGGGGAGCACCAGGGCCAGGAAAGGGGCAGGGTCTGGGCATACATCACCAAGTCCAAGGTGAGGATGGTGCAGTAGCACTCACTGAGGCACTGCTTCCCGTCAGTGCGCAGCGATCCTTACACCAGCTAACTTCAGTTTCTCCTGCTCTCATGGCTTGTTTTGAACAATCTCACCTGGATCAGGGAATTAATCCAGCTAAAAATTATCCAGACCAGGCTATTTTTTAACCAGATCTGTTCTTCAGTCCAGCTCACTGGGCATTTATGCCAGCATAGCAGAGGCTTTTGAAGAAAAGTAGCAAGAGTAGCATCCAGGGACAAGGATGTGCTGCCCCCTGAAAAATACACTACGTGGAGACTGGGACTGTTCTGTGAGGTAACAGTATCACTGCTGAGGAATTTTCTGATTAAAATAGTCTGCATTGAAACAAAAAATCCATTTTTAAATTCAGCCTGTTTGTTGCAGAGATGTCTGTTAATGAACTTCTAACCCAAGTGCTAGGATTCATTTCACTTCCTTTCCTCTCCCGCCACTCACTGCTGCATGCTCTCAGCAGACAGTAATTATCAACCCTAAAGCCAACAAGTATGATGTCATTTTTAATTCATCAAATACCAGGTATCCCAGGGGTATCCTTCACCAGAAATGTATCAGTTCTGAAACCAATTTTGGATTTTGGCTTTGGTGGAAGGGTGGTAACTTTGGGACTAAAGGCTTTTGAAAACTCAAGTCATCATGGAATAATGACTTTCTGACTGTCTCTGTAATAATAGGCTACCAACATGAATAACAGCTGACATTTCACACTCTGAGTGACCCCTGGGTATTTACTAGCTCTTTTTTTTTTTCTTTTTTTTTTTCCCCTAACCATTAAGTTTCCAAAAAACTGTGAGTTGCAACAAGATCAAGTATTCTGAAGACATTGTTACCTATATGCCTGATGGTGTAATTTTTACCAAACTGTTTTGTATAAAGGCTGATTTTGTATGAGGATGCCATAAACACATAACCTATTGCACAATGTTGTTTTTAAGTGAGGCAGCAAACCAGATGAGCTTACAATATGATGCAGAGAGCACATGTTCATTCTTGCATAGTCTTACTACATTTATTCTGAAAAGTTACTGAGGCTTCCTGCAAAGATTATTTAATAGCTTCTGTGAAAATAGTCAAGCTTTTATAATAATACTGCTGAACAAATCATGACTTTCCAATATCCATCCAAAGCCTGATTACACTCATTGAAATACTAATGTCAATATTTATTAACCAATATTAAAATTACTGCCATCTCATTTTTGCAGTTAGTCAGAAAATCGTTATGTATCCCTGTTCAAAAATCATTGCCTTTCTTTAGCACAGAAAACTCTATTAACGGTCTTTATAAAATATTTATGGCTTTCCTTGAAATTCTTATAATATCTCTAGGAGAACAATCAGCATTCCTTTCACTGAAAATAAGACAAGATTTTTCTTCCTAAACATAATTAATAAAATAAATGTAAATGTAAACAAGCCAGAAAAATAAAACAGCTACAGCTTGTTCATCTGCCATTTTCTCTTATTTTAGGGAAAAATGTAAGTGATCTCTGAATTAACTAGTTTATTACTATTATTTAGGAAAAAAGATGTCAAAGGGAAAATTATTACTAGTTTCACAGCTAAGAATATGGAGAATATTATCAGGCTAAATGGAGGGTTTTTTTACTGATTTACTGTTTTTTCTGTGCCCTTGATTGTCTATGGCATCATTTCCTCATGAAATAATCCCTTTCTGAGGTCCAGGGCAGGGTTATTTTCACCAAAGAAGTGCTAAGTCACCGGTATTTTCATTAGAGGCTTCCAGAACTCCATATGATTCAAATAAAATGCCACACTTTCCTGCTGCTGTACTATTATTTTATGCTGATTCCCCCTCCTATACCTGTTCTACAAATCTTGTCATGTCATCTTTTCGTCTCCCCATTTGTGTTTTCACCTGGCATCACGTGGTAAGAAGGGAAGATAAAAAGATAGGCGCACACACACACACCCCTCCCCAAATATCCCTGCAGGATTCTTGTATCAGCAATCCCCCTTGTTTAGTTAGCAATTCTGCCTTTGTGCAAACTTTTTACATGCAACTGGCTTGTTGCACTTCTCTGTGTACTTAGCTGTATTGCCATGGCAATAGCAAAAACATGATGATGCAGATTTGGAGAGAAAGGAAGGAAAAAAAGAGATAAAATACCACTGTCATCTCAAGGCTAGATGAGGTCGGAATTGGCTCATTTATCCATGAGGTCGGGACACACGCAATTTGAAAGATCAGAGGGGTTAAAAGGAGTCCTGAAGTGGAAAATCTCCAATTCATAAACATACAAAGATGTTCAATGTGAGGATCTGGATTTCCCTAAATTGGGTCAAATAAGTCAGCTTGCACTCAGACAGGACACTCAATAAAAACCCTTGAGTGGGCATTTGGCTAGCACTTTTTAAAGTAGACATGGCAGAGAAATTAAGATTCAGCTTTTGTCATTGTATTTAAATAATGTAAAAATATATTTGTATCTATGTAGATGTATAATTTAATGTTTTTTAAATATTATTTTCATAGGAATTAGTTACATAACCTAGTGCTATTTTTAAAAAAATCATAAAATTAGGGGTTTTTTCCTGAAATTTTCAAGTGTTTCTATCTTTGGCATTTAAAAATCTTTTGGCTGAGGTATAATTTCTCCCATTATATTTACAATTCCAACAAGCCTGTGTGGTAGTGTTTCAGTTCAAGTATGCTGAGAGCTGGTGAGCCAGCCCAAATGGACAGAAGAGTTTGAAAGTTTCAGCAGGGAATACAAAGGCTATTCTTGCAATCATGTAAGTGTGTGAATACTTTTAATCTCAATAGTATTTACTCTGGTGAGAATGCTGCTCTTACTGAAACGGAATCTTTCAAATGCTTGTACCTTTGACTAATTTTATGCATCTGATACTGCCTTGTGTCAAGTTAACCATGTTCAGAAGTGTTTCCAAGGATGATGGGGTTCCTGGGATGATGATCCTGGAGGTTTATCAGAGTAAGCTGTATTGACCACTATATGAATAAAGCATTGTGCATGAGATCAGGCCACTAGCAACATGCAAGCATTCCACAAGCAATATTGATGAAATGTAAATCTAAATTTTGAAGAAAATGTAAATTTGGTTTTTTAGCAGGGAATTTCAACAGGAAAATGTGTCTTTAAAAATTCACTGCAGCATGATCAGTAAATATAAATAAAACATGTGAAGAATATTAATCTTAGTAAATTTGAAGAAGCAAGCTGTCAATGACTGTCAGACACAATATGAACTGACAGCTGCATGGCTTGCAGTCTGACACCGGGATCGTTACCTGTCTGTTTCTCTATCAAAATACCTACAGGGAATAAGAGTTTGCAGATTGCAGGCCTGGGTGGGAGTGGGGGAAGTGGAAGAGTGTTTAAAATGGAAGCTTAGTGACAGCTGTGAAACATATGTATGCAACTTATTCATTAGGATTAATCATCAGCCTTAAGGAATGGCTTACGTCATTGATTATCATCATTGCTGGAGAAAAGCTTTAAAACAGCATCAGATCCCACTCCTCCCTCAAATCACACTCTAACCCCAATTCTTTTCTAGATGCCAGACACACAAAACCTATAGATGAAGGTTCCATTGTGTTCATGTATTGCTACAGCTTACAGGAAAGGGTCAGAGAGTAGCAGTAGATCCTCACATTAAAGGATGCTGCAGGTTTTTCCATCCTCCTCTGTCACTCAGGCTCCCCTGGCCACCCTCCCACTCTCCCCGATAACACAGAAACCCCAGGAGTCCACTCAGATTGACAGGCAAGAGAAAAGACTCACGGGCAGGTAAATCTGCAGCTCCAGTATTCACTCACAGGACTACACCTTGGCAACAGCTATCCTGCTATAAACTGATTTTTTATCAAAATGAGAGTGTGAAAGGGTGACTGGGGTCAGGGAGAGAACTCACCATATTCCCTTTGGGCTACGAGGATGCTTTAAGTTTTCTTGACCATTTATGTCATCAGGAAAGATCTGCTGGGCAGATTTCTTATCTCAGCAGTCCCTTTCTATAGGTTTTACCACCAAACAACAAATCCACACTTGCAAGTCCTTGTTAAGTACAGTGGGCTAAGAAAAATTACACAGAATCCCCAGAAAAGCTTGAAGGAATGTGATGCTTATAGGGACCAGAGGATCAGGCTGATATCCAGACAATCACATCTTCTTGCACTCATTTGGGGCAACTGGGTGCACAAATCCACTCACATGACAACTTCTGTATAGCAATTGGCTGGAGGGCCTGGGGTCAATTTGGCACACATGATGGCTGCATGGTGCCACCATACTGACTTTTGAAGAACTACCTGATGCTTTAAAGAAATCAAACAGCACTGCGTGCAAGAAATGCACCAGGGTTCACTTAACCCATTAAAGATCAACAATAACCAGGCTTGCAAGTAAGTTGGGATCCTGTTAGTTTAAGAAACTAACTTTAGACAGGACATCAGAGAAAGCTTAGGAAAATTCATCTTTTTCCCCTTCAGATCTAAAATTGTTCCTTCATATGCTCTGAGGAGCTGTATCCCACAGCCCCACCTTCCCAGGCTGGGTGGCTTGTGGCAAAGGCCACTGTGGGTCACAGGAATTTTGTCTGTGGTCTTTTCTGAGGTTCCTTGAGTAGCTTTTCCTGGATAAATGTCAACTAACCCAAAACACAGTTGGGTGAACAACACAATATTTTTCTATTAAGTTTTCTCAGTATTTAAGTATGTATCCATTTCACCCATGCTAAAAAGTCTTCACATTCCCTTGTCATAAACATTCATGCAAGAAAATTGTATTGGTACATCTTTATGCAAAATTTTATGCTGAAAACTTTCATTTTGAAATGTATTTCTTGAGAAGCTTCAGACAAGAAACCTGATGAAGGTTACATTCCTCTAGGAGCAGAAATAATACTATGTGACAAATCACCATCAGAAAATGCAGCTCTGGTGGCAAGTATTTAATATCTGCTAGAGAGTGAAAAACATCTCACTGGTAGAATCTTTGCAACATTTATCAAGAATTTTAATAACAAATACATAAAAAATAAAGCAATCTCCTAGCTGTAGCTTGTTAAAACTTGACGGAATCTCAGAATTTCGGCAGAATATTACATTAAAATTTCATCTGCCGAACAAAAATAAACCACATCATTAATTATAATTTATGCTGCAGAATTTCATGCTTTTCAACTAGTTCCACCAACTTAACTATTAAAAAAAAATCACTGTTACAGAATACATTGCAAAGAATTTCCCCCGTTATTCCACTGAAGGTGAAGAACAATGGATGGAGCAAAAGGAGGAATCCTCACTGATCCCACATAGCTTGTTTTCTTTTGTTTTCTTATAGTAAGCACAAAACTTGCTCAGTTTGTTCTCTTACACTTACACTTGATAATTTCTATAAAAATTCACTGGAAAGTGAAGGGGAATAAACATATGCTTTGTCTGGTGACAAAAACCTTATCCAGGTATTTATTAAAAATACTTAACTTTTTAATATTAATACAGTCTAGATGATAAAGTACTCATATTCAGTCCTTCCTTGAGTACAATTCCCATTAATTATTATGTGTAGAAATTTCTACTATGGCAGGTAACTACAATCTGCAGCTACAATCTCAAATATCTTAATAGAAGGCACTCTTACAAAATATAGAAGGAAACCTTGTTCCTAAAAGCTAGAGTGCTGACTGCACAGCTCCAGAAGGAGGAAACTCTATCTTCCAATTTCATATTTGCTGAGGGTACAATAAAGTCAACATTATGATTACTGTATTGTGTAACAAAGGTGATTTCCAAAGGCATACTAGCTCACATGAAAGCAAGAAATAGTAAAAATTACACAACCCTTTATGTAGACACCTTTTCAGACTGTGGACAAAGTGGATTTTAGTGTAGGTATGGAGTGCCTATCATGATTCAAAATATCATCACCATGTCCTGAGCAGATGTTAGAGAATCCGGACTTGCTATTGTTCTCTTTGCAGGTGGAATTCCAGCATGAAAAAAATTACTAGTTTTCCCAGTTTCATGTCATTGCAGCATATGTACTGAATTCTTAGGATATAAAAAAAGGCATGTGATTAATTCCTATTTATTTACCAAAATACCAAACCCTTTGGGACAACTAAAGCAAAAATTATCCAAGGTTACAGTCATAATTTATGCAGAGATTTTTTCTGTAGTAACAAGTGTCTCAGGTGGTGACTCCAGGTTTTCTTGTCTCTCTCAAGCCACCCAGCTTCTTACCAGAGCTGGTCATCCCACCCTGAAAGTCTACCTCTCATTGCCAAGGCATTGACCTGGGCAAACAGGTCTTAGTAAGGGTCACAGAAAGGCATAGCTAGGAAATGGAAAGGGGTTTTTTTTCCTGTTTTTCTAGTAGATTTTTCAAGCAGCTATAAACTCAGTCCTGTTTTTACTCTGCCATGTTTTTTGTCCTGGGCTTTCAAATTAACCTACGAGAGTTCAAATCTCAAATCCTACTGAGTCATGATGATACCTTTCCCTTAATTGTACTTCTTTCTTCATGCTTCGATAGTTGTCCTTTGATGCTAAGAAAACACTTGATGTTCTGAAGTTCATGTGGAGGAAAAAACCTGACCATCACTGAAGTGATGTACAGAGTGATCCCCTTCAGCAAAGGGAAATCCACGAGAGAAGGCTACCCCAGGAACTTCTCTCCTGTCTTCCCCAGCATTGCATCATGTGTGACAGGGAAGGGCACTCCCGGTGACAGTGGCATGAAAGTCAGGAGATTGAAGGATCGGTTCTTGCAGGTATCTCATTGCCTAACTCCTATTCTACCTAAGAAGGGTAAGCACCTTGTCTTTAAATTGAGTGTGCAGAGTACAAAACAGACAGATAGTAGGCAAGAAACAAGTATCCCTAAACCCACATGATTTTGAATGAAATATTTAAGTTGATAAAGAGATTGTTCCAGTCTAGGAACCTGATTCACAAGGGAAAGACACCTGAATTTGTTAGCTTTGAACAAATGATTTACAACCTTTCTTGCTAACCATGAAGGCATGCTGTCATTAAGGTAAAAATAATCCCCCAGTAAAAGTCTGCATTTGCACTAGGCTCATTACCTTCATCCTTGACACAGTAAATTTCAGTCTCTACTGCTGACATGCAGCCCTCCAAGGTCTACTTGGTGCTATGGACTGCGGCAGGGTGTGATGAACTAGCTTTCCCCTAAAGCAGAAGCCACAGTGCTCCTTAAATTGTCTTACAGGTCTTTCTAACACAGCTGAGTCCAGGATGCTGAAAACTGACTTCCTAAACCAGCAGTCAGGCATCTAAATAACTTCAGCCCATGTCTCAGTAGAGCTCACATTCCTAAAATAAAATAACAAGAGGACAGAGCTGATCTTCATTTTATTTCAAAGAAAGGTAGGCCAAAAAGATAGATTTTGGCATCTAACCTAGGTTTAGGAATTCTCTTTGAGATCTGAAAAAGCCCTTCTTAAATCATGGAACATTCTAGACATATACACTAAACTAAAAATTCACTTAATTCTTATTGCTCACTTTTAAATTAATATACATTATTCTAGTGATTTGTCAGTAAAAGAGAGAAGCACGGATTTTGAACATTCCTGAAACAATGAAAAAAAACCATGACTAGATGGATAGGTGTTTCTCACATGTTCATGACTATACAGGTTGCACTTCAGGATGGAAAAAGAAGATTGAAAGGAAAGAGAGCCTAAGAGAAAAAAAAAAGACCGAGGGTTTGTTTCTATCATTTATTTAGATGAAACTGGATCTTGACTTGTGAACAATCAAAGCCTGAGGAGCAATGACATTCACCCTCACCTGATATTTCTAAAATACTTAGTATTAACTTATTCTTTATGTGTTCCTAAACTTGAGAGTGGCAGAACAAGCCCCTGCATAGGTAGTGGTAGGAAATCATCTGGTTCCTAGAAAATGAAACCAAGATTTTTGTTACTTCACCAGGGCTGCAAGAACACAAACTTTCTGTATGGAACAAGTGAAGTTTAATAAACACACATACATGCTCACATTCCTCTCTGCTCCCTTCTTTTCACATTTTATATGTGAAACCACACATCTTTCACCCACACTGTTCTTGCTGAGCAGAGTCATGATAGATTACTGCAATAATCTAGTAAAAGCCTTCAGTGTAAAATTTAATCCATCTGGAGTGCTGAAGATCACCTGATTGTTTTGAGATATTTTAGTAAGAATGACAGTTTGTCTTTAAATGAAAAATTAAAAACCTCCATCCTCTGCCAGATGTTTTTGCTACCTTGTCAAGAATTCCATGTTTTCTCCTGTTGTTGGTAATTGCATTTTTTGAGGCTTAAGTATTTACTAGAAGACAAAATATGGTTTACTCTGGGCTTGATAGCCAGTTTACATATTGATATGTACTTCTCTATCTTAATGATAGCTCTGTAAACCTTACAGTTTGGTGGTTTATGAAATAATAATCTGGTTTGGGCTGTAGAAAAGAATAACATTATTGTTTCACTCTAGAGAAAACTCTTGGATAAGTGTATACCTTTTTTCATTTCTATATTCTAACCAGTTGCTGTTGATCTCATCCACAAGACCTGAGCTTAATTGTACCAAAACCATGAACCATCAGGAAAGTGCAAAAATGTCAAAAATTTACTGTGAAATCTGTATTTATAATTCTGTTCTTAAACCAGTCACTGCTTAAACAAAGCTTTAATGACCCATGGAATTAGGGTCAATTAGTCCAATGTGGACTTTTCCATACTGTTTGCCTGTTATTGTTCTAAGCATCCCTTCAGTGCCCATCAGCCTCTGACCTGAAGTTTCTCACCTGCTGAAAATAATGGCAAATCATCGGCAAGATGAGGTGCTTGTAGTTTCTTTCAAGTCAGTATCTACCATAAGGAACTACCTTATTTCCAACAGGGAATCTACAACAATAAATTAATGCATGGGTAAGACAATCCTGCACAGAATTACACTTTGCAAGAATGAGATGTGTTTCTCATTTCCTGTTCCTATCTCCTCAGACTTATCATATTTCCTATCTCCTATCACCCTTATTTTTTTCAGTTCCCTTCCCCTGCCTCTTCTGTGGTTTTCCTTCTTTGTCTCTACCTCAGTTTTAATCTAAATTTCCCCCTAATTCATCATATCTATTTAGTATTCACATGGTCCTATTCCTGACTTGCTTACTAGCCCTGTTCTGCCGTGAGTTCGTGGAACACTCTTTAGTCTTAAAAAAAAAATACACAGTAATTAATAAACCACACTTTAAACAAACCTTATTGCTTCTGGACTGCGAATTTGAGGTAGCTCAATTATTTAGTTAAATATCAGCGAGGATCATTTGATAGTTAAGAAAAATATCTGAGGATGCAAAATTACTAAATTTTGGCCAGAAAGGGAAGCAGAGAAAGAGTCAGGAGCAGAAGCCCAGGCTTGTTTTTCTTGCCCTCCATTTAATGACTTGAGCTGTGTGTCTGCAGTGACTTTCATCTGAAGAGCTCAATATACGTTCAAATAGATTCCATGCCTCTAAGAAGTAGAGAGCATTGTATTTATCGTTGTCTCTGCTGCACATGTACAGAAGTATTTATAACTTGCATATATTGTAAGGGCATATTTGGAGCCAATGGTAAGAAGATCCCTTCGTCAGAGATGTCAAAATGTTTCAGTCTCTTTTGTTTCTTTACTATAACCTTGAAATTCAGACTACATATATAAAAAGTCTCACTCAAATTCATCTGAGCCAATACATATTTACACTGAAATAATGCACAATACGTGGTAATTTGGTTTTCATAATGAAACTGAGACCGTAACCCTCCTACAATCAATATAAACTTTGTTTTGCTTCACTTATCCACAGCTTCCAACACACTCAGTGCAGGCAATCAAAGCAAAAGCCAAGAGCAACTGTTCACACACATCTTTACAAAGTAAAAATTCAGTAATCATTCAGTTTGGTTTGTTCCTTTCATTATCCTTTAGAGTATCTTGCCTCCTTAATTCCATGTTGCCAACTGCACACATTCTTTGAGACTCAAGTCTTCATACTCAATCCAGAGTGCATGAGTATTAAATCTGTACCATCATACTGTCTGAAGTCATGATTAGTAGAAATTCAGAAACTATTTTTTAAGCTTAATTTTATCTTTAGCATCAATATTAAAATACAAGATAAGTTTAAAAAAACAAGATCTCAGTAAAAAGCCTTCCACAGATAATTACAGTAAAAGCTAATGAAAGAAATTACAAATTAAATAATTTTCCAGATCTTTTAATCAATGTCTGAAAAAAAAATGCTTTGATATAAACTTCTATTTAAGTTCAATATCACATTTTCCAGTTAGTTTTAAAACGCTGTAGAATGCTTACTATTTTTCATTATATCCTACATAATGATATAATATCTTATATAAGGTGAACTAGCAATCTCTGCATATCAAAATGCACATTTGAATGCATTTTTATCCAATGTGCAGGTATTGCACAGATTCTAAAAACAGTAAGAATGCTGGTAAATTTTTATTTCCGTAGTAGTTGATATTCTGCAGTTCCATAGCTGCAAAGCTAAAAGGTTATTCTTTCTTTTCAGCATTAAAGAAATGTTGCATAATTCATTTTAGAAGTATTAGCTCCACAAAAATTTATGAAAAAAAAAATTATTTTATTAGTTTCCTAGTTTGAATACATTTCAAAATATTTGTGAGATACTAATTTTAAAAATGAGATGTCCTTGGCAATTGAAACCTGATGCTTGCTTTCCTAGCCAGACTTGACTCTTTGTTTGCTTTATGCATTATTCAGTTTCTACCTACTCTGTCCTTATTGAAATAAACAGATGAAATTCCTGAATAGTGGCAGAGCGGATATGCTTAATTGCTAGTGGCTAAGATTTTAATCACTACTGTATTCTTGGATTTCTTCATAATATATTTTAAAAGTTTGGATAAGAGGAAGACATGGGAGAGAAATATAATGGGGCATTAGACTATTTTTTCTTCAACCCTAAAAAGTTGAAGTTATTAAAAAATGAAAAAGGGGCAGAAAAATCTAGTTGCTGCAGCTTTTCCAGCTAGTCTCTATCCTGGCAGGCAGATTCATCACTAAGAAGACACTGGGAAGTTTTACCTTTGCTCTGCTTTTACAGTGTGTGACTTCAAAAGACTGAGTAACATAGGAAATGAAAAAATCATCTTTTTAAACAGGATAACAATGACAATTTATTTCTCGGGCATTTTGAGTGCCGTCTTTGACTTACTTGGCATGCTGGTTTTTGGCGTGAGATTATGGTATTTACCATTAATGTGTCTTGAGACCTCAACCTGGTGTGAGGTGAGTACACTTTCTTTATTCCAAAACCCTGGGGAGGAAAAAAAAAAAAGGCATCTCAAAATGTGTTAACCTTGGAAGAAAGATCACATAAGGAATTTCAGCAGATACAAGGCCAGTATTACTTAAAATAAACTATTGTAATGATCAGATTGAACTCTTCATTCCTAGGGTGTTTTTCATGTAGATAGAAGCATTTTTCTTCCCTCCGTGTGTTTTAGGCATTTAGACAGCAATGTCCCCAAGGCAGGGACTGTCTTCCAGTGGGGCATTGTAGGGTGCCTGCCCCAGTGAGGTCCTGTCCCCAGCTGGGCTGCAGACAGCACAGCACTATCAGGTGTCACCATATATGCCCACGCTCCTCCTGATGAAACCTAAAAGCCCAAAATTCAAAGGGGAAAAGATGGTAGGATGAAGTGAAACAAAAAAGCACAGCGCACTCAACCCAAAATCTAGACTGCGTTAATGGCAGAAGCAGAGATGTTCATTCAGTCTCTATCAATACCTTTAATTAAAGTGCCTCAATACATCAGGACAAGATGGGGGAAAAGTTATGAAAAACTGGGAAGAAATCAAAGCAAAGGGAAGGGACATGTCAGTGCTCACAAAACAGATCTTACATTAAGGTGGGACTAAGTTATGCATCTTCATTAGAGGACACTGTAGGAGAAGATCTGTCAGTAAAAGATGCTGAAGGGTAGTAACTGAAAACAAATTCCTGTGTGGTCACAGAAAAGGTGTAGCAAAGTCAGCAGCATGGTGGAAGCGCTGCCTCTTGTCCTCAGGTCACTGTGTGTGGGAGTCGTTGATTTATTTTGGGTGGGAATTTCGTTTTCCCTCCACAAAGTGTGGTGTCTCTGCTTGCATAGCCCTGAGGTGCCACTTCAAGTGGTTCTGTCACTAGAAGCTGGACTGTAATCAACAACCCTTTTGATAAAGGCCACCAAACATACACTGGATACTAGTACCATGGTTTCCAGTTGCTAACAACCTGCACTTGCTTCAGGTCAGTAACCTGGAAAGAAAAGGTACCATAGCCTATTATTAGTCCTCTGAGCCAGGTCCCCATCTGCTTTTATTGGCTGCTCTGCAAACCAGTAACCATCACGCCCCCATCCTTTTTTTTTTTTTTTTTTCCTTCTTCTGTCTGTACTCGTGTCCCATGGGAAAATGCACACAAGAAGCTCGTTTTACTGTGTACAGTAAATTACACTGTGCAATCATTGCTCTATTTCTGTCCCTTCTGTATCTTCATCAATTTTATGAATTGAAATTATATTGGCAGGGACTGTTATATATTTCAGGCTGTTGTCTTGAAATCTAACTTGTGCGATGTGTCACCAAAGGAAGTCTGAATTGTTTTTCTTTTTGAAATAGCTATTTGCAATGCAATACACAAGGTTTAGGACTACTTTCTGTATCAGAGTAGCACAGAGAAGACATACTTGATTATTATATTTTATTGTGGTGTTAAATATGTATGTACAGTTAGCAGACAGCAACATGCAATTAGTTATCAGGAAACAACTATTACGAGATTTTTTTTTTTCCTCATGATGCCAAACTGCAGCAGTAATATAGTTTTACTTTCCCATGCCACTAAAAATAAATAAGTAATTGCAATAGCTTCTTAATGGAGGGACTCCTTGTCCCTGTGTATTTGAAAGACATGCATCATTAAAGCACTAGAAAATATAAATCTGCAGATAGATCCTGCTATATTTCTGTGAAGGGTCTTTTGAAAATGGTAAAGTCTTTAGTACTCTTTAAGAATCTCAGCCTAAGGACCAGAACACCAGGGAATAGTTTTAAACCACGCTTCAGGTTAGAAGATTTGTCTTTAAACTGACTAATGAACTCAGTGTGATGTCTGATCCTGCTTGGCAGCAGCAACATGGCAGGAGCTGCATTGTGCTATTCTTAGAGCACTATCCACAAGAGCTGGGCTAAGGCTTGAATTCCTGCTCTGTGCTTTTACTCTTAGGAATGGAAAATACCTACTACTGGTAGACTCCAGGTAAGTGGATGAGGCAATTATCTGTGGGTTTTAAATAGAAGACACCAACTCCATCTGCTATGATGCAGTGTGTTTGCATAAGGGTTGGCTGACAGCCTCAGAGGACTCCTCCTGTGCTGCCCATTCAGCATTACTGAAATGTAGTTACCTCTAGGGCAGCCATATAACAATAGGCAAAATGTACACAAGAAGAGGAGGGAAATTTTTTCATAGACACTAAAGCAATATTTACTACTAAAACACTGGTGTAGAGTCCTTCTGGTTCCATGGAGAACTGTGTTTTAAGAGTTCATCTGTATTTCCACAGCTTTTTGCAGAAAGAAACAGCCTTACTTACTTGTACCATTTTCTGCCTAATTTTGTAACTGAAGAGCAATCACCCTGAACGTTGCAGTCTTTGAGTGTTCCATAGATTAATGAATTCTTTTTCCTTGGAAGAGAGCAAAAAGTTATAATACTTCCTCTCAGAGGGGATGAACTGCTGCTAAAATCTCAAGATTGAAATCCTCTGAGATGTCTGGCTTGTATTTTGGACATCAATGGAGGTCAGGGATACCAAAAGAGGAGCAAAATCCCTCAAAGGCTTTTGGACCAAGTGGCTTCTTCTGAACTGTGTCAAAGCAGAGAAACGACTCTAGGTGTTTCTGTTCAGTGCCTTAACCAGTAGGCCATCCCTTGTCTCTAACAGTAAAGGGTGATGAATTGGATCAAACAGGATAGAACACAGTATTACAACCTCAGGCTGAGTTGTAGGTCAACTTTGCAATCAGCTCCAGGCCAGGATTTTACGCAGTGCCTTCCCCATGTGTCTGGAAAATGGAATGGAAGATAAAAAATTGAAACTACAAGGTTTTATTTTTTTTATTTTTTTTTTAAAAAAAAAAAAATTGTCAAAATTATTTAATTTGCTTTACCACTTCTAATATTTGTGATCATACTGCTGAATTAAAAACAAAACAAACAAAACCAAACAAACAAAACCCCACAAACCAAACCCAACAACAAAAAAAACCCCAAAATTTATTGGAAATTAAACTTCCTAATGAGAGACTAACTTAGTCAAGTATGATCTGGGTTCAGTTTTTATCTTCATTCTAATGAGACCAATGGTGACTGGAAGCATATGGTATTTTGTCAAATCAAGGACAGTAGAAATACTGTATACCTATTTTTTCTCCTGAAAGTACAAGACTTTTGGTCACTGTGTTCACAGAATTTGCTAGAAGAAAAATTATTCTGTCATTTTCTTATTTTAAGATACACCCAGCATATACATCTTCCTAAACAAGGCTTGGAGGACAATGCTTTCTCTTTAAGAGATGATAGTGAAAGGAAAAAGAAAGCTACAAGAGGCATCTACAAAACCCAGCTACCTCTGCATTATGGAAGAAAAATCACTCCCACTTGCTTCTGTTAACTATGCTAATTACCAGACCAGCCACCAATCCCCCAGACAAGTTTTGTGAATTAAAAAAAAACAAACAGTGAAAAAAAAACTCTTGATATTCCTGATTCCTTTCAGTTCAAATAATGAAGCTTTACAGCAAAACAATTATTCTTATACAGAGCAGAGGTGGTCAAATTCCTTATTGCCCATAACTCTTTTCAGGTACTATGTTGACAGGGACAGTGAGATGGCAACAACAGCAGCTTCTGCATGTAAAGGAGCTGCATATTCAGCCAGCACTGAACATCAGGAGACCTGGGAGTCCTGCTATGCTATAGACTCAGACATTAGATTAATGATTTGGACTTTTCTTGCCAGTCCACAGAGGCTCCAAAACTGAGGCTTTTTTAAAGACATCTTTCACACGTTGACAATGTTTGACCCATATGGATCCAACTGATTCAGAACCCAGCATGAAAGATTACCAATGGCAAGATGGTGGCCCCAGGTCATACAATTGCTATGTGAATGAGGAATGATTCAGACCAGACACTTTATGAACTTCACCTGATTCCCTTGATACCTATTAGACAGTTTTGGAGTCTCTTTCTGATGACCGAAGTGCAATGAGACCAAAGAAGCTGCTACCTCTCAGTCCCAGCCTTAAGTCCTAATCTGTATGATTTTCCACATTCTGAGGACAAGGCTGTGTGAGATACTGGCAGGAAACCTTTTGTGAACCACATATGTTATTGCCCTTGCAGTTTTACCCCAGACCCATCCTCTAGTCCTAACAGAGAGCTGGACAACTGTGTCTTCTGAACTTGTCTTTCCATTTTCTCCCTCTCCTGGGAATGAGGGCTCCAGACACAGCCTGTTCTCCACTAGCTGCCTCATCCTCACATCCACCCTCCAGAGATGATCTCAGTGGATAGGCTCTTCTAGGCAAAGGTGGGATTATGTAGCATTTTTGACTGACTCAGGCTAAGGTGGTGTGGGCTCATGACTATTTGCAATAGTCATGAGATAGTTAAAAAATATTTCTACATAACTGCCTTTCTTCTTGCTTGACGAGACAGTGCGTGATAAAAACCATTGCCCAGGTTTCCCTTCATAGGTGTTTCAGTGTGCAACACAGTGTATTCTAAGGTGTCTTAAGGATGTTCTACCAAAGGGGAGAAGACATTTTGCCCCTGAAGAATTTCAAGCCATTTTCTCTCTACTTCTGGCCCCAAAGAGGGGAATCTGAATTCTCTGAGGCTGCTTTAAATCCTGCAGGGATTAATTAAGGCCCAGAGCAGCTTAAGAATCAAAGGGTAAAAGAAGATAACTTAAGCCATCTCTGTTCCATACCCTCTCAGCTGCATTAAGGATCTCTTGGTGACAGCTACGTTTGCAACTCTTGGTAATTATCTTGGCTGTTTTCATGCAGTATTGGCTGATAATAACAGAGGTGTCAAGAGAACAAATTATCCTGTGGCAGACTCTGATTTTAAGGATCTATATCCTCTGCAGTATTAGATATAAATGCTAGATACTAAGGTCCTATGGAGCTGGCTGGCAAGACCTGAAAGATCAAATTCAAATTATATCCCTGATTTGCCTTCAAGATTCAACCTAATCCAGGTCTCAACATGACTTATTCAGCCCATCTAGAGACACCAAAGTCCACTGACATCAACATTACCTGGCATGCTGTTTGATTATGTTTTTTTACTATAGCAGATGCCAAATCAACAGAGAAATTTTGCTTATGGTCAAAAGTGAGCTAACAAAAATACTGTTTTATAAAACAGTTAGATTTTTATAACTTGCCAAAAGTTTCAGTGATGGACAACAACTGAATCTGGCTTCTTTCTTTCAGAGTTTGGCAGGTGTCTTACACACAACTGGCAATGTTACTTGAAAATATTTTTTAACGGGAGAAATATAATTTCTTTCTTTTAGTATTTTTATAAAATATTTTCTAACAGCCCTTGCTTTGCTAACAATGTGAGTTACTTTTTAACATGTATAATAAAGGGTTCATTTCAACATTTTAAGAAAGGCTGCCTGAGCAAGATAATTTATATCGTCAAAAAAAGACTCCATTAGGATAAGAATATATTTTTTTCCATGTAATAAATGTGAGTAATTAGGTGAAGAGACAAAACCACCAATATACAGGTATCTTCCTATTCCTGGGGGGACCTAGTGTATGTAGCAACCTGCAACAAGGAAGCAGATGAAGCTGAAGGGTTTCTTGCAGAGTCATTTTTCCTGGGTCTTGAGTCCTATCCACCAAACCAACTCCAAGCCTTTCTCTTCACCCAGAGACAGTTCAGATGTGGAAACATCCTCTCTCCTTACAGTCGATGGGAATGCACAGCATGCAGCACACAGCAGAGGTGACAGGGACCAGGCTGAGCCTGGAGTTTCTCTGAGTTCCTTTGGTGCATCAGGGATTAGGAGCTTATGTCAGGAGTGCTGACTGGGAGGTAAATGCACAAGGGGCCAGGGAATTTGTAGCTTACCAGAGTGGACTTTGATGACCTCTGAGGTGGTGCCAGTACAATGGCTACCTAGGACATTTCTGCTATGACAGTTGTTGTTTACAGCCACCAGTACACTGATAACACTAACTCTCATTTTTATTTCTTCAAGATAAATCCTCCTTGGGAACCTTGCTTTCCAGGAGAGCAGAGTGAGTTGATGGATCTCTGTTCATTTGCCAAGTCACTACAAAAATAATAAGTTAGCTGATATAATGTTAACCATTTGGATGGTAAGATCCATGGGTACACAGTCCATTGACTGTGCAGGTGGTGATGCTGCATCACATACTGGACAATGGCAAAAGGCAAAAGAACATGCCAAGGATGACTAGACAGGGAGCCTCACTCCACTTATTGGCCAGCAGTTTCATAGATCCATCACAATTCAGAGGAGGCCAAACCCATGGAGCAAACATGAAGCCATGGCCTGAGGGGCTGAGGTTTCACTCCTAAATACAGAGTTGAGGAGAAAAATCAAATCGAAATGATTTGTGCTTCCCAGCACCAGAGTCGAGAAGAAAAGCAGATGCAAATCCAGACGAGGTTATGAGAACAGATTACCTGCCACTTCCTGTGCCTGTGCTGCCAGGGAATCCCCTGATGGTCAGGGACAGTGTGCTTGCCACTTTCCTCTCTGCTACCCACCCCACCCCACCCCACCCCCTGTTCTCTGCTTGGGTGTAGTTCCTTGCTGCAGTAGTTTCCTTACAGTTTCCCACTTTAGATGAGTTCCTAGAAAACGCTAGGGTTTAGTGTTGCATGAGCTTTTTGGCCTGGTGTGCACAGCAGAATATGTTAATTTTGATCAATCAGGGGTGGAGGAGGAGGAAGCAACAGTGAAGGACCTGCACGCCCTCCCCCATTAGCAATGCTGGGATTACGTGTAAGGTCTTGATAACACCATTCATTCTTAAAGGGCCACTTTTTGTCAGTCTGGTCACGGCAGCTGGCCATGAAAGCAAGGGATTTGGGTCTGGGAACCTCCATACAAGGTCTTTGTCTATACCTTATAAACAATTTCCAACACTTTCTGCCTAGCGTGATTTTTCCATGACCTTTTCCCTTTGTGCCTGCCCTCGGCTATGAATTCAGACCCTATGCTATGTCCCTAATTTTGCCTCCTTGGCTTCTTAGGTTACCTTCTATTTGGGATGTCGTGCCAGCAGCACTACCTGTACCTTTTCTGTCACCTGCTTGTGTCTGAGGTCCTCCCTTCACCTGCTGAGCCTTAGCCACAAACACAAAAATAAAGAAATGAGACAGGATTTGCATTATTTAAGCTGCATTGAAGCAACTGCTTACTGGAACTCACTATGTCTTGCTATTATTTTATGCCAAAACAAACGTGGTGCAAGTGGTAGGGTTTTACCCACTTAAAAACAAACACCTGAGATGCAGAATAAGGAAGAATGAAGCCAAATCACTTAATCTTTCCTTGTTTGCTGATTAGGAAGGGCAAATGAGGTGACTTTATTACAGGTGACAAGCCAAGGTGGGCTTTCTCAGTGAAAATGCTGCTATTGATTTGCATAACCATCTGCAAGACAATTACTTAGTCTTCTGATGCTCTATAGGCAAAGTCAGCATTCCTAAAACTTTAAGTCTTCAGTACTTGATCATTGTTTAAATAAAGAACTTAGAATAAAAGGAAGTAGAGGTTGATGTGTATAGAATAATTTCATTATGGTTTCTCATTCTTCCTCTTTCCTCCCATTGTTTATTGTGATCCTCTTCTGTGTTAAGCCTGGGTTATGCTGTAAGATCCTTTAGTTGCTTAAAATGTTGTGCATGCTTATTGTGGTTTATAAATACGTGGACCAGATCTACATCAGTGTATAGTGAGTGCTGTTCCAGTGCCATGGAAAAACAGTAACCTAACGTAGAAGAACAACAGTTCAGAGGCCTGGAGCCAGTAACACTATCTTTCCAAGAAGATAGCTGTGCTTCTGGAAGAGGTATCCTCATCTCTGCAACATTCGTCAAATATCCTACTCTTCCAGCAAGTGAAAGCCCAACAGAATCAGGGAGAGTTTCTTTCTCCAGTTAGTATTTTTCTTGCAGAGAGAGTGGGAAATCTCATTATCCAACTGATGATAGCACTACAGCTACAGCATAATATTCTCCACAGCACCAGACTAAGTCTGGCTGTCTTCAATGAAGTTACTCTTATTTCCACAGAGCCAAGACAGTACCACACTTCTCTCCTTCTCATCGGTGCAGTGTGCCCTGAATTATTGTGGCCTCACACTTCACATCAAAGTCTAGCAAGAGTCAGGCTTTTTCTTAAAAGTATGTCCCATCCACTTAGCAGGGACTCCAAGCCATACAACTAATTTGGAAGAACCAGACTCAAAAGACTTCTGTGCTCTTGTAAACCAATATTTTTAGAGACAGTTGTAACTTAACATACCCATTTGGCTGCCTTTCACTAGTTCCCATGTTGAGACCATCTTGCAGATCCACAGAACTCCCTCATTGCTACAGATGCTAGTGGATGGGAATAAAAGGGGTTTTGTTTTCCCTCTTTTCTCAAGTGTGTTATCTAACAGGTTTTAGACTCCTGTTATTGACAGGACAAATTGTACTTTAATATGGTTCAGTTGGCTCACTCCTAGGACTCATGTACACTACCTAACATATATTAAAACATTACTTTCTCAGCCTGCACCGGAATATATAATATAGCAGTTAGATAACACATTTTGGGGAAAAATGCCACTTCTATTCAAGCCAAGACATTCTGTTAATGAGCTGAATATTCCCTTTAGTTCTTTCTCCAGTAAAGGAAAAATAGATTTCACTGTCCTGATTCTGGCATGGACTTATGCGATGGGAGAGATGGGATGGCCCGTGGGATTATGAGAGGAGGTGGAGCACACCTGGACCCTGCAGGCTCTGTGCTGGGCCAAGGCTGAGTACTCAACAGCAGCTGAGCCTCACAGGAGAAGTAAAGCAGGACCAGGTGCCTTTGGCTGGAGCCCAGCCACATGTGAGACCATGCTAGCTTCCAGGACACAACCTCTCCCACCTGTTGCATGGACCACAGCACTATAAATGCATGTCAGAAAGAGGATGATGGCCAGGAAATACTAGGATAGAGGTGAAATGGGTGGGAACTCCATCAAATGAGTGAAACTTGACAGGCCTGGTTGTCAAAAGGTAGAGCCTGATCCTACAGACACTGAAATTACTAGGAAAATGCCATGAACTGCCACGGCAAAAGAGGCAGGTCATGGTGAGGGATTCACTTTGGATGCCTTCTGGTGGGAAATTTCCCCCATCAACTGCTGATCAAACTCCCTCAGTTTCAGGAAAGCCCAGATGTGAAACCAGACCTTGTTGCCTTCTGCCACTGCTGTTACTGACCGCCACCTTGAGACACCCAAATCCATCAGCCCAAATGGCCTCTAGATTCCTTGAGTCTCTCTAAAGTGCATGGATTTGGGTTTTATATCTGGAGAGTGGGCCTTTGGTATTTTCAGCACTTTGTACTATTTTACTTCAGAATCGGTTTATTGGGGTTTTTTTCAGCTATACTTACAAATTCCTGCAAGCTATCCTTAAGAGAAAGGTGCTTTTTACAAGTCTCCCATTCAGCATTCATGGCACAAATCATGAAAATTCCTTTAGGCTACGCTGGTGCCAGACTGTGCTTCCCACTTTCATGTACGCTTAATAAAATGCATCTATTTTATTTTGACCAAGCTATCTGGGGTTCAGTCATATCGGGGGTGAAATACTTATGTGTTAATAACCTTATATGACCCGTGCCTGGTCTGCCACTTCTTCGTGTTCCTTTAGGATTTTTTCCTGCCTCAGCAAGGAACTTTTTCTTTTCTCTTCAGCTGTTCTTTTCTCCCATTTTAGCCTTTTCCCTGCTGCTTCTGCCTCCCTCTTTTCCCCTCCCCCATTTACACTTAACCTTCTGTTTCTCCTCGTGTCCTGGCAGGAAGGATATAATGCAATAGCTGCTATACAGTGACAAAAGTAAATATGTAGCTCTGAGTAAGAGCAACAGGGTTGAACAGCCCTTTTGCAATATGATACTGCATAATCTGCTTCCCTTCTAGAGATAGCTGCTTGAATGTTAAAGAGTTGCAGCTCCACTGCTTTTACAACTCAGTACTTTTCACTTGGCTTTTCTTTTCCTTTGCATAAAGCAGTTCTTTTACAGGGACTGGTTCTGGGGATATCTCCCAGCCTAAATCTAAAACAGGAATAAAAGTCATGGGTTCATGTTTCAGATGATTCGCTCGTCTTTTATAAGTCCATGTATTTTTCTGCACGTAGGAGGAAAGAAGAAAGCTGGATAATTTATGTGTGGTAAAGCCACACACACGCACACAGACACAGGAAGACTTCTAATGCTAAATCCTTATGACTAAGCAGCCAACACAGTAAGTGTTCTCTTTACACAACTGTTGGTGGCATGTGGGCTTTTTAACTTTCCCAAAGAAAATTGTTAAGGGTAAAAATTGTCAAAAGAGACTTCGTGACTCAGGGGTCTAAATTCCATTCAAAATCAATGGGTTTTCTGCGTCTAAAATTCCCTGTCATTTGTGAAAAATTAGCAATACTGAGCGGTGCCAGTGTGTTTTATGCCTCTCTTACAAAAGGGTGCCTTTAATGTGCAACAAGAAGTTTTAACTATGGGTTAGCTATTTTATGTAACCAGTTAAATATGGCTAGTTTAATTAACTGCTGTACAGAAACAGCTGCTTTTTAATACCTGTGAATTTCATACTTTAACGCTAAAGGACAACTGCTGAAAATTCACCTGGGTCAGGAGACAGGATGTGGTTCTAGGTACATTTTCTTTGGCTGTGAAGCTGCCTTCTGAGATCTTCTCCTGTACACTTTCACATTCCCCACACCACAGCTCACTGTCACCCTGAATTGTGCTGATACAACTGTCTGGGAGGCCGCACTGTAAACTCATCGTTAAAAATTAGCCTCTGCAAACCTCAGGTTCTCTCATTTCCTTGACCATTTTATAGCACAGTCTTACAGTTTTATTGGCACACATCAGAAAGGGATAAACTGCAATTTGAGAGCAGGAGCTTATGGAAAAACTGGGACTGGCAACATCTTTAGTGCCCTGCCCAACCAAATAAAATGTACATAGAACTATGCTCCAAAGTCATGGGTGCATTGTTACTACTCCAGCAGCAGCACCAAGTTAAAGATAACTTACTCCCAGCTGTTCTTTGCTGTCTCTTGGCTGTCCTTTCACTTGTCAGGCTGTGTGGTCACTTGTGTAAATGTTATAAAAATATAAATAAACAGATAAATACAGATATATAAATACAGATTAATAAAATACAAGTAAATTATAGGTAAGTAAAATATGGATGGGGAAGCAGTGACTAAGCCATTATAACTGTTAAAACATAAATATCATAAAAGCTTCTGATGACAATTCATATTGGTTTCAGTGTGCAGGTTGAATTCCTGCATCTTGCAACCTTTGCAATAGAGTCCTGAGAACAGTGGCAGAAAAGTGAGTTGTGGGGTAGGGAAGCTGAAATTTCTGAAAGGAAGTAGAACTCTGAGATTTCCTAAGAGGTTGCTTTGGGTTTTGTCTTTAAATGAAATATCCTTTCTGAAACATAAACACCTAAACTACTTCTTACTGTTCAGAAAGCATATGAATTTACATGATGAGAAATGAGGTAATGTCTTAATGCAAAATAAACGCAAAGCAGCTTAGAGTTTCAGCAGTTACTCTCCCTGAAGATGACACTACACACTAAAGAGTCTCAGGTGCTGAGGAAGACAAACTTTCAGTCCACGCTTCTTTGCACAGATTTAACAGCTGAAACTGCACCACAGCTACAGAATGTCTTGCATAGCAGAGAATAAAGTAAAACATTATCATCCCACCAGGAAACAGAATATCATCCCACCAGGAAACAGAAGAGAACCAAATTTTGCACGAATAAAAGTACTTCTTCGTGACATCAAGTTAAGTTGCACCTAGTAAGATAAAGATGAAATCTTATAGCCAAGAACATGATGTATAGGCTAAGAGTATCTCCTTCAAAACTCCTATTTCCATGACACTGCTGTTGTGAAACACAAGACCTGTGTTGTATAAGTAGGATTAAACGGAGAGCCTTATTTCATCAGATTCATAGTTCCAGTTAATATGGAGCTGTTTCAAAGATCAGGCCCATAAGAATTCCTACAAAGATGTAATCAGATACAGATGCTAAATTTTTCAAAGTTAAATCCCTTGTTACCAACTTTGGTAGGAGCCTTAAGTACTGAAAAAAGGCACGATAAAATAATAAAAGCCACACTTCTTGAATTAATATCACGCAGTCTCATTTGGCAATGCTATCCCTCCTGGTTGTGAAGAAAAAAAATCTTGAAAATAGAACTTTAAAGAGTGCAGCATCAGCAAGCAAAACAAACAGTGGAAAAACAAACAAACCCCAACACAGCTACAACAGAACTAGCTTTTGTTCATCTTGGTTTTAATCTCAGAATTCTTCAGTCAATGTACAGATTTTGATGAGTCATGGATTTTGGACAGCTGGAATTGGAAATGTCCAGTTTGGCACCAAAACCTTGTCAAGAAAAAACACTACTAAGCATTGACCTGAAAATGATCTAGATACCCACAGAACTGTAGACATTTAGCTTCTTCCATTGTAAACATTTTACTTAGATGGTTAAGTATACATTTCAAAAACCAATGTAAGGCAACTAAACTGAAAATATTTGCTGTAGTTAGCATAAATCAATAGGATGCGTAAGAATAGAAATTTTGTATAGTTCTTGAATATGTTTTATTACTCTGATGGATATTTGATTTATTTTTGACATATCCTTTTTTAAATGCAGATGACAGTAGCCACAGAGTATGTTAACCCAGTGGAACAGAGGTGGGAAGGAGGGACAATACAATTACCTAGAGTAGTAAAAGATGAATAGGAAGTAGAAATAATATTACATGCCAGGTTCTCTGAGGCTGGGCCTCAGTCAACTGTGTTGCAAACGTAGCATGTTGTGGTCACTACACAGAAATAAATTAAAGAAAAACAGAAACTACCAAGTAAAGAGGGAAGATACTTCAGGACTGTGGAGACTATCACAGGACACTACAAATCAAAGCAAAAGTGGGGCATGTGGTACTGGAGAAGTGCAGTCAGATCCAGGGTTGGGGCCATCCCCAGTGAGCAGGAGAAATGCTGCTAGAACTTCAGCTAGTGCTAGAATTGGGAGCAGTGACAACCTGTCCCAGCAGCAACAGCAGGTGAAGAACGCCCTAAAGCACAGAGGTAACTTAGATGAAGTGAAAAATGGATGAGTAGAGATCATGCTGGCTATTGCACAGAGAGTTGCTAAGTCATAAAAATAGTATGAAGTGCTGCAGAGATAAAGAATAGGACTCCTGTGTCTGTTCCTGATGGAACAGAGCTGTCTGGCTCCTGGGTTTTTAAGGAATTTAAATTTTTAAAAAATTACGCTGAAAAAAAAAAGCCTTTGCCATGGATGATGTGACCTTATATATACGTATAAATATACACACACACACACACAAAAAGTGTTTGCTTCCACTGCAGAGGTTGGAATAGTGGTTCTATAAGCTGAACTATTTTAGCAAAGAAATTATGAGAGTATAGCTTAACACTACAGTCCTATCCTTATCTATTCTGTTTGAATCCCAAGCAATAATTCTATACTATATTACAGAAAAGTAACTTTATAGGTAGGGGTACCTGTTTAAAGTCAGAGAAGCACGTGTGCATGCATATGTGTGTGTTTGTCAAGATGTCAGCTAATCTCTTTGCACTCTGTTGCAAATGTACTACCCAACAATTATTGGACATGCAAACTGTAAAAGAAATTAGTAAAAGAAGCACATATGAACAAGACTGAAGAAATATCCCTTAGCATCACCTGCCAGCATGCTGCAGAGGGAAAAAGAAGAAGGACAAAGAAAGAACCAGCATAAACAAATAGAAAGACTGAATCATAAAATCAAGAGATGAAGAAAGCTACTAAATAAATACATGTACTGCCAGGCGAGTTAATGCTGCTCCTGAGGAGTTTTATTTATGTGGCTGGCCTTTACATGCCAGCTAATCCTTCTAGACACTGACCTTGTCAGCAGTGTTTGTGTAATATTTGAATAAGAATGTGAATTGTTCTTTTAAACAATACCCCCAGGATGGCTCAATGATAGTTTTGCATGAGCATGAGACACATAAAGGGCCCAGGGCATGTTCCTCTTTCCACAGTGGGGGTACCAGCCCCTTGTGCTCATGCTGCCATACAAACAAGCAACTTCTGACTAGGGAGGGCTGCAGCACAACATTTGATTCTTGAGTCATTGTGCTGGAGAGTAGAGATATCAAACCATGCTATACTGCAACAAACTTACAGCTCAGGCAGCTGGACTTGAATTGCATCTGGGAGTGTGTTGAGGACAAGTTTTCACAAAGCATTCTGCAACTCAAATATTTCAGCATTTTGGAGACAGCCAGGCAAAGTACAGCACAAGTTCAAATCTGAACTCCTGTGTGACATAAGCTGAAGAACTACTCATAGTACTTTTTCCCTCCAACCTGATTAGGAGTAAAGCTTTGGGCTTGCCAAATCAGTGTCAAAACTGGAAGTGTTAAAAAAAATAATAAAAATATATACATTTTTTTAAAGGACCACTTATAAGTAAGTAAATGCTTTTCAAAATAATTCTAGAGCAGGCATATAGACAGGATACAGAAGGACCTTAAGACCTTGACATTTTGAAATTTGAAGATGTTCTAGTGGCTAAGGAATCTCTTATAAAAATGCCTAATACACAGATTAATAAACATTAGTTTAAAAATGTCAATAAATTGACTTTCAAGGCTCTTATAAACTCACTCTAACAGAACAAAGTCAACCAACAATGCCTTATTCTATTAAAAGGTAATAAACAAGATGCATGTGGAAGGTTTTAGGTGCAACACTTTTAACTGTTCATGAAAATCCATGTTTGTGAGACCACAGACTCCCTACACACGGTCAGTGTTGTTAGCTGATCCCAGTTTAATTTTGTTTAAACCATCTAAGACCAGTACAGGTTTAATGTATCACAGCCAAGAGTGCAGAAGACAGTTATGATCTGTAACTTGTTTTCTCCAGATATTAAAACATGAGAGGGGTGGTTTCAGATCTATTATTCTTTTCCCAGCAAATTACTTTCTCTGTGATAACATCCAGAAGTGAAAAGATTAATTTTGGCTGGGAAGTTCACAGAATCTTACAGAGTCACAGCCACGGTCACAGCTGATTTGAGGCAGAGAAAGTTAAAACACTGTCAAAAAATGACTGCTTCCATCAGCTGATTCATTAGTTTGCATATCATAACAAGGACTTTGTGTTCTTGGGTAAGGTTAGTGCCTCGAGGACATCCTGCAGATGTGTGCATTCCCAGCCTGAATTTCTTTAATTTGTTATGCAAACATCAATTCTTTTTCAAATACTGTAAAAAGAGGGACTTTCTATTGCAGCATTAATGATAGGGGTTCCTGTGATGCTGCTTTAGGACAAAGGACATCGTATTCTAAACAGAGGTTTACTCATTAATGAATGTTAAATTTCTCAGTAAAAGAGTTTTAATTGGCAGACAAGCCCTTAAAGAACTAGTAAGTGAAGTCCTGCCTCAAGTTAGAAGGCCTGGCATTTTTTGACACATTAACTATTTTTCCCCTCAAGGAATATGTGAGCTTTAAAACCCTCAAACAGCCTAATAGCAGGAAAGTCCAAGGGTGGCTTGTATTTTTACTTTTCCTTTCTTCCTTCTACAGGTGTGACGTAAAGGCACAAGGCAAGGGCAGAACAAGCAGCGGAGGGCTGGATTTTGGCAGACCTCAAAAAGGGATGAAATTTGGCATTTTTTGCCTCAGAAAGGCAGTGCCTGGCTGTCCTGTGGATTAAGCAGACCAGTTTTGATGGTCAGCTTGCCTGTGTTATTTTACCCAAGCTGTCCCATTGCTGGACCTTCATTTCCCTGAGACAGGGGTGGGAGAGCAAGGGAGAGGAGACAGGCATCGAGGCAGCACAGGAGGCTGCCCAGTTCCCTGTCCTCTGTCCCCTAAAAATCAGCCACCAGTTGGATGGAGATCACTCACAGCTCCTGCAACCCTTCCAAGCCCTCCAGGAGTGCCTCTCTGCCCAGGCTGTGTGAAGACAGGAGGAAAGCAGAGGGAGCACCTCTTTGAGAGGGTTGTTTCAAGCCAAATGCTCTTACCTCTGCAAACAGGACTGGGGGAGCTTCAGCATTTTCTTGTGGCAAATATGGCCTCCACCTGGTGTTTGGTTTCGGGGTAACAGGATGGACCAAGACACAGAGTGCCAGGAGGGTTTCCAGGACTTTCAGATGATTGGGGGAGAGCTAAGGGTTCATCCATTTTCCCAGCTTGTGTGAAGAGGAGAAGAAAGACAGTTTGGTTTTGCCAGGGATTAATAATGTTCCATTTGATGCTGCACACCTTCACCTGACTGACAGACCCTGACTAAGTGCCCCAAGGGAGGGTCTTGTTCCTTGGGCTCTGCCTCCACCATCAGTGGAAATCAGACCCTCCCTGCCAGCCAGTGCCACCCCGGTCTTGTAGGCTTCACCTAGAGGGTGTCCAGGCCTCCAGATAATTTGCCAGGGGAATCAAAAGAACCCACGGGGGCTGCCAGGGTTTCTGCTTTCAAGCCAGCCAAGCCTGTGATAACAGATGCTCGCTGTCTTGCTCTATCAGTGCTGTCAGATACAAGCACAATCAGCCAACGAGGGAGCCATGGAGAAGGCAAACAGACCATACTCCCAACCCTGACCCGTGTAATCGCTTTCTCTTTCCCCTTTTATTCCGTGGCCTTGCGGATCAAGGCGTAACATTTCCTTCTAGAGAAAAGTGGGATGCGTGTGAAGCAGAGGTGCTGCAGTAAGCAGATGCTGGAAAGGGCTGACTGGAGTTTGACAGGAGGAGCTCGTGACAGTAATGGCAGATCTGAAGAAGGAGAATGAATGCAACGAGAAGGCTGCAGAGATGCTTTAAGAGGCTGCAGTAGGTGGATGGACTGGGCATTCCCGACTCAAAAGCTACAAGCAGGAATATTGGCTTAATGGTACAAAACAGACTCCCACATGAAAATGAAAGATTTAATTTCGTGCATGGTTATTTTAAGGATGAATTCATTAAATGTTGTGATACACATATTTTATGATAACAGGGACCTTCTGTGCAGCAGAAGGGACAACCAGATTCCATGGACAGACAGAATCCTTCCATGTTTATGGCATCTGATAATGAGTTCTTGATCAATGAAGACTGTCACAGTGAGGAGGTCTATTTATTTTGGGGAGCCAGTGAAGAGCAACGGGCAGAACCAATCCAACCCTACACCAACAAGCCTAGCTAAATCCAATGTAAGTAACCCACAGTGGACATTTTTATTTAAAGAATACCGTATTACCTCTTATTATCTTTTTGCCTTCTCTCCTGTTTCCTGGAAGTGACACTTCAAAAATACAGTGTTTGGCCCAAATTCTGTGTTTCTGTGAGTGATGATAGGATGTCTGCCATCTGCGCTGAGCTCCGGATTTTGTGTCTGGCACAAGGCTGCTCGGCAACACGTGCAGCTTGCACTGGCTGCAGGAGTATTTCCAAAGAAACTTCTGCAGCTGTTAATAGCTGGAACATGAAGGCCACCTGGAAATAGTCTTATCACCTTAGCTTGGACCATTAGGTAGATGTAGTGACAGATACACCTACTGTATGTATCTGCAGTAGTACCACTGCTACTGAACCTAGTCATGCTTAGGAATTAATTTTCACTGCCATTTTCATGAAAACTTTGCATAATTACCCTTGCTCTTATTAATATTTCAGATCGCTTTTTTGAACGCTGGAGAAGAATTTTTCAATAAATCAAATTTAAATCTCATTCACTTCAGGGTTTTGAAAGCTGAAAGAAAGTAAAGGGGTAGAAGGCAGGCTTAATATCACTACAGCTAATAACTAAAGAAACTTCTATGCGAGTCTGTTTAACTGGCTGTTTCAAAAAAGTCCTAATGAGTAAGGACAGGCAGACAAAATTATATATTTAACATAACAACTGACCAAAAGTCTGGTCTTCTAAAACTATGTACCTCGATGCAAGAAAAGTAGAGCGTCCAAAGAAATATGATTAAAAGGAAGGTTTCCTGTGTTTCTAATTTGAGCTGTGCTCAAACAGCAATTCTTTTGGTGATGTTTTTCCAGTGCTGGAAGAATAAAAAAATTAAGGACTCCTAGGCCATAGCACAGCAGATACTGTGCAGCTTTGCACCTCTTAAAAGAGTGTTCCTAAACTAACCAGGTAGGAACAGGAACTTGTCCCTTACTGCTGTCACCCAGCGGTACCCTTCCTCTGCAGCAGCAAGACCAGCATGTCCCAAAGGCAACCCAGCTCTGAGATGCTCTCTCTTTTCTTCAGTGGTGGATCAATGTTCTTCCAAAACAGTAACCAGCTGCTTTCTCTGTCAAAAAAGTTTTTGTTTTGAAGTGCGGGCTCATGAGGCACTAGACTAAGCGGGATGGCTCCAACTGTGGGCTTGCAAGGCGCCTTTTTCTTCACATTCCCCTCCGGACAATTGATAATTGGCCTTTTTAAAAATGCAAAGTCATTCAGTGGTCTGTGCCCTAGAGTACTAAAAAGTCATCTGGGTTGGGAGATCCTGTTGCTCCATTGCTGCTCCTTTTATGTATCTCTGGGAATCGGCATGCTGGGCTTTTTCAAAATTGAGTCCTCAAACATATTTTCAGGACAGAAGGGAAAAAGGACAGCTGTCTTCCTGTGAAGATTTAATGCTTTGAGGAGAAGCATGTTATAAAAGCTGCAGACATATTAGGTGTTTAATGGCAGACAGAGCCATTTGGTTGTCCACAGGCGTTGCACCGTGCAGAGTGATAAGGCAGCCCTAGGACTTTAAGCTGTCTCATTTTCCAAACCATATCTCAAAAAAAGATAAGACTTGTTTACTTCAGGTTGTTCTTTTTGTTTTCAAACCTCCTCTCCTGTCTCCTTCTCCCAAAACACAAACATCCAAGGAAGACATTAAATGATACTGAAAATAATTTTAAACAGCAGAAGAAGGTAGTTGTCTGTGCACTCAAAAGACAGGCTACAGTGCTACACAGCTCATTTAGAAGTAAAACTCAACATACAAGTCAGTCAGCCACATAGAGAGATAGAGGCAGTACTGTAAGACAAACATAGCCCTTTTAGGCACAGGGTGGAAAGCCCCCTTCTTTCTGTCCATAAAAAAATTGTTCCCAAGTTGTCCCTTCCTCTGGGAAATGAGAGGTAAACTGTTGTATTGTAACAGGTTAGAGTTACAGGAAGGTAACAGCAGCACAAAGGCAATTTTTCTTTAAGAAAAAAAAAATCTCCTGCATCTCTCTGAAACTGCATTATTGAAGGCACAGAAACTCTCATATCAATATACCATCATTTCATTCAAGAAGGGTCTTATAGGCCTGCTAGCCTGATGGCCCTTGCCATCGTCCTTCCTATTAATGCAAGTTCTTGCCTCAAGAAAAACACTTACCGCAGCATTTTGAACCTTGTCTGTATTATTAAAAAGCAAGTCAGAGTATTATTGTCTTTCAGTTAATGATGTGGCAGCAGGTGGCTTTTTGCCAGGCTTAAGTTAGATTCCTTTTGAGTTGCAGCCTTTCAGATCCACCTGGACAAGCAATAATTAAAAGGAATAGGAAAATAAGTGTATTAGGAAGGGGAAATGATTTACTAACCAGGGGAGAAATAATTTATTAGAAAAGAAAACTTTTCCTTTAAGCCAAGGGAGTCATATTACCTCTTCCACAAATTATTTTCTCTGTTGTTCGTAACTCACTTTCTAGCTTTTCCTCCTCCACAAAAAGCTGCCTACCCCAAAATCCGTGGCTATTTCTGCCCATGGGGCACCATTCCCTGACATACAATGCCCATCCTGACATGCACTTTCCAGTCCTGCTCAAAGATGACTTTCATTTTCCCTGCAAAATTATGTTGGGACAGGCTGGGGGGATGAAGAAGAAAGCTGGGGGAGGTGTTCTTTGACAGACCTGATGTGGTTTCCAAATGCAGCAATAATGACAAACACCTAGACAGAGCAGTCTGATGGAGAGGCCCCTTGTTCCTGAACCGAGCCAAAAATACACAGCTTAAGCCAGTCAACTTAAATTGAAATGCATTGTCACAAATCAAATGGGAGGCAGGCTGCTTGTACTTTCCTATCAGATGAGCAAGCAAGGGCAATACTCAAGTCATCCCAATTACTGTTTATTTCTTTAAAACACTTTCCTGGAATGTATTATTTTATCTTTGCACCTTATATACATATGAGACCCTAGCATCCATGACAATTAAAACCCCCTATCTTTATTAAAATTCAGTCACAGTGGCACAACATAGCACAAGATTATAAACACAAAACAGATGCAACACCATCTTCTCTATAGTCAGCAAAGACTGCAATCTGCAAAACCATGGAAATTTGTGTCCTTGATTTAATGGTTTAAAATGCAGGAAAGCTGTTTACATTCACTGTCAAAATGTTTGCATTACATATGCTCACTGCCCCTGTAGTGGAAATATTTTTCCACTAACATTGCAGAATAAGCACAAAATGAAGATGCACCAGTCTTGCTAACAAAGTGCTGGCATAATGCAGTTTCACCTCTGCTAAAACATTTGCTAATGACTCATCACACTGAGCTATTTGTTCCCTTTACCTTGGACTGACTTCTTGAGAATTTTAGTATTATGCACATCTTCTAAATTCTCTATTGATCAGATAGCCTTTTGTACCATTCTGCAGACATTGCTTTCATTTTCTAAAAGAATGAACAATGGAGACTGTATTTTTTTAAAGTCCTTTACTGCAAACTTTAGGTGACACAATTGAATTTGGAAAAGGTACAGGGACCTTCTTTCCATGGCACATGTTTAGGATGAAGTAGATAAGATGAGTATTTTAGGTTCTGCCTTCATTTAAAAGGTACAATGCTGATTTTCAAGTGTCTGTACATTTGAAACAGAAAGGAGTTAAGAGTACAAATCTCAAGGAGAGCCAGCATTTTTTAAAATCTCCAGCTAACACATTAGTGGACATACATTGCAGGCGTTTAATATTCTGTTAACAGAAAGTCTTTTAAATGCATATCTAAATGCATAGACACAATGTTGGTAATGCATAAATTACTTGTCATGAAAATCAAGTTTCTCACAAGTCTGCAAAAATTCTTTTAATTTACATTGTCACTGTGCAGACTCGCCTATCTTTTCTAATGTTTTCATCAGTTTCTAGGGGACTATTCCCAAGATAAGCATATGTGCAGACCCAAAATCAAGGTCACAGTATTTAGTACTGGCTGTAGAGAATGATTCAGACATTCCTACAATATGGATGATTGCAAATTCTACATTCAAGCAATTAGTGTACCAATACAACACAAAAGGTATATTCCATCTGAAGTATTCCATGCTCATTTGGGTTTGTTCAGAATATCTTAATAGGGATTGCTGATTTGTTTCTTCTTATGCAACTTAATCAAATGTATGAAATTTGTAACAATCATGGAATCTTATGCAAGAGTTTTCTGCTGTTAATCCTTATGAGGAAAATTCTGTTATATTCAGTCACATGTGAGAGATTCTTGCAGTTTGATTTGCTTAGCTTTTTTTACTGTGTGGTTTCTTTGCTTTTAAAGAAACGGATCACATATCTGAACACCTTAGGAAAATTCTGCAGATATTTTGGCTGCCCTAGAGGCTTCTCTTCACTGTTAAAAAGTTTGATGCCAAGAATATTTACTAACATTCTCAAGCTGCCTCCGTACAGCCAACCAGCATCTGTTAAAAACAATTTGCCTTTTGTTACCTACAAAAAAATAAACAGTGGTTTAACCAAGTTAAGGCAAATACTACTTGACTGAAGGAATCTCTCTACCTGGTTTGATTAGGATGCTGCAAAAACAGGGTTTTCAGCCTGCAGCTTATAAAATTTGCATAGAAGTTTAGACTACACTTTATATAGAGTTTATACTTTATATATGTGTATACTTTATACTTTCATATTTTTAGCTTATACTTTATATAGTTTGCATTTTTAAATAATTTTTAAAAATTATTTAGACAATACTTGACTATACTACTAGTGGGTGTTACAATGTGCTTTAAATGTACTGTACCTATCAGCCAAAGTACAAGATGGTTAGGATATGTGAATGGTTGCTGCACATACAAGGGCAGCAATATGGGCCTCTTCCAGAACTCTGTTTAACAGGACTGAATCAGCCTTTCTGTCTTTACAACTGGGCATCCACACTGTGTGTTTTCGTTGTGAACAGATTCGTCTAACAACTCTAATCTGTTCTGCGTGGGATAGAACAGAGTATTTTGGAGACTTTTAAACTGCACTTCCAAAGGAGTCTAAACAGTGTTCAAACACACACATATTCGAAAATAGATTTGTTGCTTGTCTGCTGATGCTCACATTGCATGAAGGTGCCATGCATGTATTGAAACAAACATGACTGATACTTGAATTGCACGTACACCCAGAGTGATGGATCCTAACATCCTAAAGATGCAGTCCCCAGAGACAAATACACCAAAATAGATCTCCAGCTGCCTAGACTACAAGTTCATTCTTCTGCATCCCAGTGAATGGCTCTCTTGCTGGGCTGCCTTGAGACACTGCTGGTGAGACAGAATGAGGTGTTTTCAGAAAGTTTCTTTTCCTCTTGTATTCAATTGTTCTCACCCTCAGAAAGATAAAATACCATTTTGGGGTGTTTTGGTTTTTTGTTTGTTTCTTTTTTTTTAAGTTATGAATCATTTCTCATACTGAGATGTCATAAATTATAGCATGAGCCTGGGATTACCATGTGAGAGTATTTTTAAGTTAATCGCCTTCTGACAGATTGCAAACAGCCCTTTTCATACAGTGTATGCCTAATTTCTATTTGTGGCATTTGTTCCTCAAAGTTTTTCCTCTTAAGTATGAGAAGATGTAAGACATTAAAAATGCATGGGTAAAGGTTTAAAAAGACCTGCACAAAATGTCTAAGAGGAAAGGTTCTTGCCATTTTGCCATAAATTCAAAACCTGGAATAGGGCTGCTGATTCTGCAGCCTTTCAACTATACCCTCAAGGTGATTTATAGGTTTATGCTGAACTGCTACAGCAAACTTAATGGTTTGCATGGTTGAAGCATGAAATAAGTTTGGTACATAAATGCTTCCACTGAGCCTAAGTTTGAGCTTTGGAGAGTTTTGGAACCCAGAATTTAAGCCAAATTGCTGAATTCTGAAGCATATACTTGTATAAGAACTTGGCAAAAAAAATCTTAATGCTGCTTTTCTGCAAATGCTACAAACTTAGTTACATCAAAATGCTTACAGACTCATACAACTTTTATTTAATTGACTGTTCTACAACAAATCAAAGACAGTCAAAGGCATTTCTTTTCAACAATTTCTTAATGGGATGTTTCACATTTTATTGCTCAAAATTTCCTTTTTTCCCCTGAGGTGATTTTAATCAAATGCCACTTTCCATTTTAAAAGGAGCAAGACAGCTCACGAGGCCTGAACTTGTTTGTTTGTTTATTTGCTAGTTATCTTATCCGGGGTCCACGAGCTAGGATATTCTTTCCTAAGGACATTTCAGAAATCCTAGGCACAAAAGTCACACTTGGTCTTTCTAGAGGTGGAGTCCTGCATTCCTTGCATTACAGTGACATGGAAACTAGCTCATTCTTCCTCTTGTCTACAGTTAATGGGTAGGGGACATTCTTTATAGTTCAAGCACTCTCTGACCTAAAACATAGTTTGTCATTCCTTGAGTAAGTCCTGTAGCCCCTTACAATGCTGCCATCATTGACTCCTCAAGTTCAGGAATGTAAGACTTGGAGAGTTTCAAGTTTTGACTGCTAGTCATGGTGCTAAACTGCAGGATGCAACTGCCTCCTAAACCAAGACAGAGGCAAGATTTGAGATTTCAGAGAGCTCTGGAATACAAAAAGCTTTCCACTCTGGAGTACATTGATAGCTGCACACTCTAGGAAGATCCAAGGGGAGTAGGGTGCTGCAATGCTTACAGGAGTAATAACCTTTTGTTAACTTAAGCCTTGCCCCTCATGTTATTCTAAACCTTTACCTAAGCAAAAGCAATATCAGAGTCTTCATTTGGAATTCTGGTTGGGTAAGGAATTGGGGATTTGGCCTATAATTTATCTGTGCCAAGCAAATCTCTAGCACAAAGAAAATACTAACTGGGCTACCAAGTCTCGTGCAGCTGCACCTGCTTCCCATGCCCCCTTCCTCCCCATGATTCTCAAGGAGCACAAGACTTAGACACAAAAATATCGAGGCTACAGAACTCAACTGAATTTCCTTGGTGACTTCCTATAAATACATTTTCCTAGTTGTAACGTTAGCTATACCTACTTGTATATCCCTAAAGGCTTTTTGTATAGACAAAGATCATGCAGGCAGAATCTGAAAGCAATCTTTTTCCCCTCTGTCATTGTGAGTAGAGATGAGAAAATTTTCTTTCAAGTCTCCACCCCAACAGTCACCTCAAAACTCTAAATGCAGAACTTCGTAACAGAAAAAAACCCATATTTCCTCCTCTGTCAGTCTAGTTTATATATGTTTAATATTGTACTTTTTAGCAAATCAAAGTCTTCAATCCTTATGTGCAATAATGAGGAAGATAAATTTATGTATTTCATCTGTGTACGTACATTAATAAATAAAAATACATTTATAATGCCCAGCCAGATTTGTTGCTGAGTGGTTTTTATGCTGTAATGCAATTTTTAGGTAGCCTTGAAAGTTAGAGCTTGTTAGAACCCTTAAAGTTTACTGAGTCCAGACTTTAATCAAACTATAGCCATAATTGTGCCTTACTGATTCAATATATGAAGAATCAAGCCCTCAAAATAAAAATTCCCTACCTTTTCTCACTTCAGAAAATGTTTAAATTGACATAGCATCCCAACACCTTGTAGGACAAAATCTGAAGAACACAAAAAAATAGTTTGTGGACAGCCAGAAGATATGTGTTTTAAAAAGTAAGAGCCATAAAAGAGCCCAAACACACATGTATAAAGCTGTAACCATTTATTTAATTGATGGTTCTGCTGTAAATGTCTTGCTTTACACTCTACATAGCAACAACCTGAACATTCTCTCTTCCTTCAAGATGGTATCCAAGTGACAAGAGAAACTAGGGAATTAATAACATTATAACAGGGATCTGATTTAAGTGTCTCACTTGTGTCAGCTAAAATAATTTCCTTCCACTGCACAGGATGGTTGTGATGGGAGAGCTTTTCTCTAATGAAGGTTGAAACAATATCAGAACAAAAATAAAGAAAAATTGACTACTGTGACATTTCAGCATAAAATCAAAAAGGAGTGATGTAAATTATTGGTCTCACCCGTTAACAGCAACTCTAATTTCTTCCAAACAGCCTTTCTGGACAAAAAACAAAAAACAACAAAAAAACCAAAAACAAAAACAAAAAAAAAAAGCCAAGACGCCTTTCTTTCTAGTTATCTAGTTGAAATTGTCATTGCAAGGCTAAACTGATCCCAACCTAAGGCAACTTCATGGGTGCACAGGGATTTGAAAGTCACACAAAAGCTGGCAGGATTGGGACCTTTGCTGGAACTCAACAACTTTGCCTTGAGAGGTTTGTCTCATAATTTGACTCCAGATTTTTAGACCTGATGACAATAAACTGTCACATAATGACTCTTTATTTCTTTCATTATTTGTCAATAGGTACAGGATTACCTTCAAACACTGAATGGGGCACATACACAAAATGAGTATATTGGTGTGTTTCTTTGAGAAATGTAGGTAGAGATATGACAGTTTCTATGGTAACATCAAGACTTTTTTATTATTAACAGAAAAATAGGTGTTGAGGTAACCTCTTGTAAACTGTCAATGCATGACATTTCTTGTCTCAGGCATTACTTTAAATTAATACACATTTAATTTTTAAATAACAGGAAAACCTTCTTTAGGAGTTATACACTTCCCAATTGTGTAATGAGAGTGTGTTTCCAGTCTGTGTTAGGAAGAAGTGCTACAATGAGTCAGAGGAGAAATATTCTGCAAGAAAACCTTTCTGTGCGATTCTCACGGTATTATTTTTGTAACATGTTGATTAACTTACTTTTCATCAGAAGAACTCACAATTGAGTTGAAACATTGAGAAAAATTCAAGTAAACAGAATGAAGCAGCATCTTTGTTCCCAACAATGATTTTGGTTTTAATATAACAATAAGAAAACCTCTTTTTGGTAGGTCAGTAGCTATCATGGCATCCAGACATGTTATTACCATTATCAATAGCTAAGCATGCCATTTCACAGGTAAAATAATACGACCAGGCAAGGTTTCCATATGATGGCTGAATAAGGTACAGGCTCCTTTTTCAACAACCCGCAGAGTCAGTAGGAATAGGGGCTGCACTACTCTGTTCTCTATATTATGGGATGCATATTCCTCATAAATTGGGTCAGTCATTCCTATCAACACTAATTCATGTAAGCAGGGCATGCATAGGTTCAAAGCATCCCAGGAACTATGAATATGAAGGCAAGTTGGTGTTTTCCCCGAGCTTTAAGGCTGCAATGTAATGTTTGATTAACATAGCCCAAAATGTGACCAGACTTCCAGTGATTTTACTGCTTTTTCATGCCCATTGATTTGTGCAGGCAACCTTGTAAATGGTAAGGGAAAGGTCTGTAGCATCTCAAAGTTTGTAGCCTGCCCCTTCTCATAATCTTAATATTAATAATATTAATAATAGTAGTAGCTTGACAGTCCTTTTTTTCTTTACAAAACCATATGGTGACTCCTTTGCTTTGGAAGTGGAAGAAGTTCTGCTAGCTGAAGCAATGTCAGCTCTTTGGAGCTGCTGGAAATCCTAAACTGAGCAGCTATTACTTTCCCGTAGAAAAAATGTTCTTAAATGTAAGTCTCTCTTTGTGAATGGAAATTACTTGGCTGCATTACAAAGCTCTTTGAAAAAAACATCAGCTTTCTATGTGATACTCTTTGAGAAAGGTAAATATAATTATTTTACAGACACATGATGTAACAGACAAAGAATTGAGAAATTTTCGTCCTTATGCTAGAGAACTTTATAAGTCATGCATGCACCCTTGTTTAATTTTGAAGCTAGATAAAACCCTGAACTTCTGTCAGTCAGGTCAAACCAGTTCTTCCAGCATCACAAAGCCTTCACAGTACAGGTCCACTGTTATCATCCTCGCCTACAAACTCCTGAGCAGACATAACTTGTCCTTCTACAAGGAGTTTTTCATTCACATTTCCACAATCCCTCTACCACTTCTGCAGGATTTTTCTGGTTGTACTTTTCCACATAGAGGTTTGGGACTAGTTATGTTCAGTTTTGTCTTCGAGAGCACCTGTGTGATTTAGAAATTATTTTTTTCTGACTTTGTGAGTTCAGAATAATTGTCCATACAAGGCAACTTCAACTGGAGTATTTGCCTGAACCAGCAAAAGAAAAAAAATACACAAACCAATATATGGACACTTAGAAAAAATACATTGGAAAATGTCAAAGCAAACATGGAAGTAGAGAAGAAGACAGAGTGGAACTGCCACTGAAAATGTATTTGATGGTACTTTTTTAGATACATGGTACTCAGGGTTTTCAAGAGAATTTATGACATTTTAAGGGAAGACAATAAAGTGAATAAAGTGAAACAGCAGGAAGTTAACTAAGATATCATGCATTTCCTTCAATAGCAAGCTGGACTCCTTCAGAATACTGTAAATGAAATCCAAAGGATTCATCCAAAGGATGATCTACAGTCAGTAATTGTATTGTGGAGACAGTTCCTTAGCCTGGTATCTTCCAGGTTTCAGTAAATTGTACTTTACTGTAACTCTTGTACTGAGAATGATGGCATGAACTGTACAACTGCCCCTTCCAGGTATCACTAGTGAATGTTAAGTATTAGGAGTACTTATAACCAACTCTGGTGAAAATCAAAGCAAACAGAGTTTTCACATTTGTTTCTATTTTGTTTGTTTGTTGAACAAAGGAGTCTCATTTTGGTATGCAGACAGTATTTTCCCCTTAAAATTGATAAAAAATGAGTAAGTAAGAGGTAAAATGAACCAGAAGTAGCAAATAAATGTCAGTTCTATGAATGTGCTGCTCCTTGGTTAGACTAGTAAAAGTTCATAAGAGTTATTATTGGCCAAACATTGCATATTAAGAAAGCATCCTGCTGTCCAGCTCTTCTCATTGCCATCAGCTACACAGGACTTGCAGAGATGCCTTTGTGCTTACATTTCCTAAACTCCTCTCCCTCTACCTAATAGTTTCTCTACTTTATAAATACTTATTACCATATTGTTAAACAACGATCTGCAGTCATAAGATCAAGGTTCTGAGCCTACTAGCATCTGACTTAATCTTAAGTAATTTCCACCATCTTTTTCATCTAACTACCATACTTTCTGCTATTACCTCCCAGCAACATAAAGAACACTTAAATCATGCTTTTGTCCTCTCCAAGTCCTCGGACAGAGAGGAATGAGAAATGAAATGAAATGAGAAATGAAAAGATGACACAAGTCCTTAAGAACCACATTTAGTGTTGCAACAGCATCTGAACATCTCTAGATGCTGACAAGGATAATTTTTTTTTGTGGCATTTCAATAACTATTATATATCAGTCATGCAGCTTCCTATATTAATTAATGAAATACCCTAATGATTCACCAGTGCCATTTCTTTGTAGGTGCTCAGAAGGTGAAAAGAAAAGGGAAGAAAATGAAAGTATCAAAGTTATTAACTCAGGACAGTTCACTGAATCAGTCAGTTCTTTCAGTTCCCTGAAGCAAAACTGTCTTAAAGGTCTTGGGTACCACAGCAAAGACAACTTTCTCAGTATTTTTTTGTCAGATAGAGAGTAATTGAGAGGAGCTGTAGTCTTCCTCCCCCCCTCAGCCTGCTGCCTTGGCATTGCTGTATGAGTCTTACCCTGTTGCCTTTAGGTGAGGACATTGGGCTGGGTCCAACATCCAGCCCTGGGAATGATCCTTTCCACAGTACAACACAGATCTGGCCGAATTAGGAATGAAAGGAATTGGACAAAGTGACCCAAAGGCACTCCAATTCTTGGGAGGAGCAAAGTTTCCTCATGGTGTAATCCAACACTTCCCAGAGATAGCTCCATGATAGCTCCATGCAGAGTAAAAGCTGAAGCAACTACCTGACATGTCTGAAAGATTACATGCACCTCAAAAAGGTAAACCCCAAGCAAATACAACTGCATAGTTAGCAACTGAAATAACTTTTGAGAAGAGACATAGTCAGCAAGGCTATGTACAAAGCCCAGCTGATATTTTCAAGCTCTAGACACACTCTTGAATCATTGTTGTAATAGTGCTGAATCTTGTTAAAACTGTTGGATATAAATACTTGTAAAAGATTGAAAACTAAGCTAAAAAAACAAGCATGAGGTGCACATGGCTCTGTTCATAATTAAAGATGAGTAATAGTGAATAAGTGGAACATTTTTTTCATGCTGCAATAGACTCTCCAAAATTTTTCTTGCAAGAATATTTCTAGTGATTTGAAGATGTAACTACCTTCCTTCCATGCTTTTTTTAAATCTGAAAGTACTTCCATCCTGAAGTTACATGGGGTGGCAATCATATTCTTTCCAACTTAGGAATTGGGCCTGGTTAGGTCCTGGCCACAAAACTCCTTCTACATATGGCTACCTTTGTAAGCATGAGAAGTGGTTCTGTTGCCTTAGACAAGGTTTGACTGAAGGTTACATGAGCATATAGGTAATTTTAGTAACTGAAAAGCTCTGCTGAATCTTTTGAGATTAGCCTGCCTGTAATAAAACTGGGTCATAGTCATCTCTTCATCAGCTATGCCATTTAACCTGGTGCATAGTGATCTTATGCTAGGATATGCAAAATCTATATTATTTCAACAGTCATTTGAACGCTATGTTCATTAAAGGGATGTTACTGTGTCATTTTGCTCTTTAGTTTTTCATGGGTCTCTTGCCAGACTGAAAATTCCACCTTATTTTCCTCCATTGCCTTGCATGCCAAGCTGAGTACCGTTAATGCTGGTATTGCTTTGAATTACTTGTGTACTAATCATTACCATCAAAACTGGTTATGGAAACACACAAAGTGGTAAACACACTGCAGGTAGAGATACCACAGAGTTTTCAATCATTGCTTAGAGGCATTTGGTGTGGTGGCATTTCTGTAAGATGGCCATAATTCCTCTTTGTGAACACAATTTCCCATGGAGTAGGAAACCTTGGTTTTTCTGCTTCCTTCCAGTTACATTTCACCTGCTTAAAAAACCCTCATGTGACCAGGTAGAACCAGCAGTTGGGAATTCATTTGATTTTATTTTTTAAATTTTTTTTCTGCTAACACACAAAAATCTGTGGCCTTTTTCCAGGCAGGATTTCCAGTTTTATTGATTCAAAACCTCAAGAGTTTCCAAGGATTTCTCAAAATTCTAGTTTCCACATTTGTAAGGATCTTCCTTAGTCATAGATTTCCAAAAATATGCCTCCAGAGCTACTGAGTACCACGAAGCTTTGGTGTTCTGAACTTTGCTAAAGCATGCTTTGAAAAATTAAGCATGAGCACAGTGTGTGCCAATGCTGGTTTCAGTCCCAAGAAACACAGTTTTGGTACTCTTAATTTTCAGATCCCACTGGTGCTTGTCTTGACTTATAAACCCACTCGGTCTGCCAGAAGCAACCATCTCTTCAGACAGCTTTGGGTGTGAATTCCTTTTTCTCCTTCTGTGGAAAGGAGTCTTGGGTCACTGCTGCCTCCAGGAACTCTCCCCAGGATGGCTGTAATTCAGCACGCCCCTTGCTGGCCTGAAGCAGTAACCAACAGCAGCAGCAATTTATTTTGCATCATGCTAACCCAATAAATAACATTGATCTTGACTCTGTAGTTTGGAGTCAGTCAAAAACAAGTAGAAAAATGTACCAGGAATGAGAGAAACCAAACGGCAAACAGACAGAAGTATGAGAGCTTTTTTTTGTGTGTGTGATTTTTTAAATGAAGGAGGAGATTGAATAAGTAGTAAATGCATCAGTGATGAAAATTTCCTCAAAGGTTTGACTATGTGGCAATTCTACAGCTGTGACTCAAGCGGTTAAAACTTGTATGAAATGTAAGGAGAAATTAGTTTTTATCACTGGAATAATTTTTCAAATTGTTCTGGCAGTTTCAAAGAAAAAACCCAATTTTCTCAGAATGCCAGAATGGTTTGAACCAAATTGAGAATACACTGCCAGAAATTCACTGTTTTACCTTGAAAATGAAATGAATGAATAATTAAAAGAGCAAAGCTTTCTGGGTGCAAAAATTTGACAAAACCAAAACATTTGAAATTATGTCCCAGACCTCAAAATTAGCTTTTAGCACCTCTGCACTGAAGAAGAAAATTAACCAGTTTAAGAAATGTATATGAAATTTCCCATCTTGATAACAACATGAGTGTTTCTGCTCACTGTGACAGTCTGAAAATGCTGCTGAGACATTTTAAAGTCAGCAGTTATTTCTAGAAAGCCAAATCTTCCACAGCTAAGGTGGAAGATCCGTGCTTCCCCGGGATGGATATAAATTAAGACAACAAATTATATCTGAAACTCATTTTTAAAGCTCCATAGCCATATTACATGTTCCTTGATAAGTGCTCTTTAAGAATCCATCTTCTTATGATGATGCAAGTATTTAATTTCAAAGTGGGTTTTTTTCCCCTCCATCAAGGCATACATAATGATTGGGCTTAAAGCACATAAATCTGCTGTTTATATTTACTTGATAATCATCTTAACATTGCTAAATACATGTGTCATGTGAAGGTGTACTGCTACAATTCTCAACTTTCAAAGTCTTTGGGTACTTTGGAAAAACTGATGTTGTTGTGACAGACAGGTAAAAAGCTCCATAAAGCTGTCTGCTTGGTACAGTGTATGCAGAAGCAATTTGCCTTCTAAAACTCTGAACATGATATTCTCTAATATTTCCTGGCAGATCTTCAGTAGCTAGAAATAAGCATTTCCATATGTAAGAAAATATTCCTTTGAAATGTAGATTTTTCTTTACAAGAAAAGACCATGGAGAGAATTGCATTTTTAAGCTAAGGGTTCATTATTATTTATTTTTTTGCTTTGAAAAATGTTGTGCATTTCCCATATGGAGCTTAGGTGGCAATTGCTATCCTAGTAGGAGAAAAATTACCCTCAACAAACCTTCTAGCTGTCTTTGTCCACTAAGAATAATATCTGAATAAACAAATTTTGGCTAATACTTCAGGTCCTCACTGTGTACTTGGTCTATGTTAAATTTAATATACTGCAGCATACATTACTGCATTTATCTAAAATTTTAAAAATGTTAACAACATTGCCTCTCTGTCTCACTGCTTCTTATAGGGTGTTTGGCCCTTTAAGGAAAGCAGTTTAAAATGGTTGCTAGTCATCTCAGTTGCTGCAACCATATGATGCAATCTATTGTCAAATTAGTGGGTGGCAGCAAGTGGAAACAGATTTCACCAGCAATAAAGCCCGTCACATGATTTCATCTGTTCAGAGTCATACAGTCTCTTAGCCCGTTCCTCCTGTTTCATCCCAAGGCCCTGTCCACATGGAAGCTGATCTTCGCTGCCTTAAATTCGACTGCTGAGTAACAGGATTTGTCATCATGGCTGGTTTTCACTAAGTGGCATTTTGGAAGTGTACAGGGAATTACACCACTTAGCACAGAGAATTTTGCACGTTTCTAAACAAATGTGGTCCAAATGTGCAAACGTTTTGCAAAGTCCGAACCAAGCTTAAACAAAATAGAAATAAAATATATGAAAAAAAGACCAAATCTCATTAAAGTGTTACAAAGATTTATACTTTTAAAAGCTGAGCCTACTGCATGTATTTTAACATGCAGATGAAAATTATATCTGCAGTACAAATAAAGTAAACTCCCTATTAGTAATTTAGCAGTATTCACATATCAATCAGCAGAAAGATGAGTGGGGCAAAGGTAGAGAACTACTTGGTATAAAAATAGCTACAATCTTGTCATGTAAATGGGATATAGAAATATTTCTAACCAGAAGCATTTTGTTTATCTTATGAAGCAGTGTTATAAGACTCGACTTCTAATTTTAAACACCATTAAAGTCACCATCACAAAATATAAAGATGATCAGGTGTTCTTGGTTCTATCTATATTTATGAAACATCTTCAGCCCAGCCTAGTTCAGTAAAGCCAACAAATTCCAGGTCCCAAGGCCAAGGTCTTGGATTTCCACGTTTATCTTGTAATGATAATATGGGGGAGAGTGGGGCATGAGAAGCATGGACATAGCAGCGAAAAGTTTGGTGGAAATCTATAGTTAGGAGGACAGAAGACAGAGGCTTGCCCTACTCCTCTATATACCATACTTGAAAGGCAGCTGAAGCAGTCATGAGGACTCACAGACTCTTTCACCCTCATGCAGCAGGCAGAGAATATTTCTGAGAAGGCTTCTGGAAGGCAGCAACTGTTGTGTGCCCTAATAACCTACCACAAAGACCAATTGTCGGGGTGTCTGAGTTCCCTTCTGACACCCTTCCCTGGTCAACACCAGGGAAACATGGTTTCTTGTAACCCCCTGCTTAGGGCTAGGTCTTTAAAAGAAATAATGCTGCATAACTAATCATCTGTGATATCTCTCTACAATAACTATCTATCCCAGTTTGAAATGAGGACAGGTGTAATGTTCTTCAGAAACAGCTCTCGACACCCTGGACCACCATCTGAACATCGATTACGCCTGAATAATGTGATTCCCACTAAATAGGATGGTCAGTTAAATTAAACATAAATATTTGTGCTGTCAAATAACACTCAAAGGCCAATGCATAAATTTGTCTGGGGAGGTAAATGTCACAGACTTCATTTTTGGAGAACTGCAAGGTAATGTGCAGATCAATAGGATTACTATTTCCTTTAAAACTATGGAACTGCTAGATACAGTGCACAGCATGTGTGTGAATTTTTTCAGATCAGGTTTGACTACAAAAGGAATCCAGCTATTAAAAAATATATCTGAGAACACCTAATGTCTCATCCTCTATAAACTTGCCATTGAAATTTGGTTCTCTTGCAGCACAGGAAACTGGGAGGCCCAGAAAAATGTATAGGGCTAGATCAAATGGGGTGCAATTGAGAAAGGCCCTGAAGCATGTGTTGAGCTTTGCCTAGGTCTTAAGATCCACTGAAGCTAAGCACCTTCTTAGATATTTTGTTGGTATATCTTCTAGGTTCACTGCCAAAACTACTTTATTTGATAGTCCTTTCTAAAGAAAGAAATATAATAAACTTAAGATGTATTATGAAATAGAAGTCTCCAATCTCAGAGTTAAGGGGTCCTCTTTTTGTGTGTGTAATCATTCATGTAAACAGATCTGTATTTAACTGTATTTAATTTCATTTCAAACATATCTATTTTGTGTAGTCATTCTTGTAAACAGATCAGCTTGCAAAAAAATATTTATGCAAGAAGATCAAGTATTTGCACATCTAAGGACCCTTTTTGCATGGGCAAATAGTTGTTTACATGTACGGATGAAAGACAGTGATACACAGATAAGCAAGTGACTCTGAAATCTTGACACACATTGCCTTACAGGATAAAGCTGGAATAAAGTCAACAGGCAGGAATTATCCAATTAAAAGTTCACAGTTGTGTATGCATTTGGAATTAGTTCTAAAGGCTCTGCAGAAAGAATCTACTGCAGTAAACATTTCATCGTCACTAATTCTGTCCAGAGCCATTCAAAACAAACCCCACACTAAAGATCCATTAATACATTTTGGTTAAAGAGGAAAATCAGCAAACTGTGTATTCAGAAAGTTGCCAAAATCAGATTAACCCTGGGAGATATGTAGTGGAAAAATATCAGGACTTTATATTCACTCTCAAGAAAAAAAAAAAAAAAAAAAAAAAAAAAAGACACAGAAATACAGAACTACTGAGGATCTGAGAGCAAAACTGTCATTATTTAAAAACTAAATAACTGAACATGCACTGGTTGCTATAGAGAGAAGCTCTTACTTTCAACCACAATTGCAGATGTGGTGGGGTTGAAGTGAATATGTATGTCTGATGATATTTAACAGCTACATAAAGGATGGATAAAAGTGATCTGAGATATTTAAAAAAAAAAAAAAAAAAAAAAGATAATTGTGAGTTATGAACTGGCTGCCCAAAAGAATATAGGAGCATTCTACAAATAACTGAGACTTAAATAAAATAATATAACAGTTGGCAAGACAGTAGTAGCATGTATTTTAATGCTAATACATTAAAAATAGTAAAAGAAAAACAATAGTCCAATGTAAAGAATTTTTACATAGTTGCCTGATCTCTCTGTGTGGAAAACCATGAAAAATTCTGCAGTCACTACTGAGAGGCAGAGAGGAGCACTTCTTATCACTTAGGGAAGTAAAGAAAGTTCACTGCCAGAGTACCCTCATCTCATTCCCTTCATGGATCAGTGCCTTTTTTCTCATGTTTAAGTCCTTCCCACCATAACTAAAGCACTCAGGTCCTCCTCAGCACAACAGAAAGCACAGCATGGTTAAGAAGGCCCTGGTGTTTGCAGCTATGAACATTTCACATTTCAGTTGCAGTAGCACTGAGAAGCTGCTGATCAAAGCCACATCATGCAAGGTGTAAGGCAAAACCAGAGGCAGCAACGATCTCTGCCTCCAAGAGTTCAGACTCATTGATATGGCCCCATCAGGCAATCTCTGTACCATTTTCTAGATTTATCTTCTATCTAATGCAGGCCCAAGTTCATCATCAAAATGCTGCTTTTCCAAGCCATTTTTGTGAGGGCTTAGGTTCAGCTGCTTTCTTCAGTATCTCTTCAAGCCTCTTGGGGTGCCTGCTAGTGGGTAGGAAGTATGAGTAGGACCAGAACTGGGGTGGGCTCTGGTGATGCAGCAGCCATACTACATGGTCCAGGAAGAGCTGCACAAAGCCACCTCACAGCCCTCCACACAAAAATGTGCCCACAAGCTTGAGTTGCTCAGGCTAGCAAGGGAAAAGCTTAAGAGAATGTAAATAGATCTTCATACTGCTATCCTGGGGATTAACATCAAGGATGGAGATGGGCTGCTGAAGCCAAGGACAATTTTGGTGCAAGAAGAAATGGCTATAGCCAGGGGATTTAGAATCTGCTTCTCAGCCATTAAGGTACTGAGGTTTTGGCACAGCCAGCCTTTAAAAAGGAAAATCCTGAGATATTTTTAAGACGAAGCACAGTCAGTTCATGAAAAGCAAGATATGCTGTGACCACCTGGAACAGCAGACAACTGGCCTTGACGAGTAAGGTTTCAGGTTTCTAGAAGGTATTTTCTACAGCATTCATGAGTTTATCATTGTCAGACAATCCAGGATTCACGTGATGTTGACAACTGTAATATATTCTTTGTAAATTGTTATTGGATCCTTGAATCTCCAGACAGTTGAGAAACTAGTTTCTCTCACCTGTTTAATTAACCATGTCATGTTTTCCAAAGAGAATTAATTGTCTCAGTGAAGCAGTAAGGAGACTCAAAGGTTTGAAAGAAAAATAAATATGAGCGCACAGCAGAGTAAACATTTATCCAATAAACATTTTCACAGCTGAGTTTCAAACTTCTCATGTTCCAGCTCCTTATATTTTATCATCTCATCCCACTTGGTCCTGGCACCACATCTCTTTAAGATATGTCTCATGGGAAAACACTGCCTTGGTAATCAAAACATTTAGACTGCAAAAGAAATATAAAACAATTCTAGAGGAAGTTTTATGGTGTCGTGACTGATCTGATACCAAACTGTAACTTTTGCCTGCCTGATCCTTAACAATCAACTAAAAGAATTGCATTTATATCAGGCTAATTTTAGCCTGATTATCCCAAGCTTTGGCAAATGTTCTCTCTGATCAGAAGCCACTAACTCTCCTGGTGACAAGTGCAGTGCAACTTCTTGCTTCCTATTCTGGTCCTGAGATTGACTGTTGCTGATTTCCGTAGACAGAGTTAACCCTAAGAGTCTCAATTTGAACCAAATTGAAATGATCCCCTTTTTTTTTTTTTTTGCAACTGCTTTCATTTCTGCTTTTACCACTATTTTTTTAGCTTTACTCTGAGAATAGAATAAACAGTTGCACGTGAAAAGGAGAAATGAAAATGATTTTCAGATAGCTGTTCCTACAGTGAAAAGCATTTTTAGCATTCAGCTGTGGTTATATGATGGAAGAAAACCTTTAGGGTATCTGTGAGATGGGTAAAGTGGCAGACGTTGAAATGATGTTAATCATTCAATCCTTAGAGGGCTGAGGCCCTTTCCAGAGACTCTGTAAGTTTCTAATTCTCTGTAACATGATTCCACAGAGAATGTTAAAGGGAAAGATAAGCATATTCCATCTAAGCTGAGCAACTTCTTCCTTAGAAAAAGGAATTGGGGTAAGTGAAGAAAAATATACATGGGTTTCAATGAGAAGAGTTGCAGTTTGAGATAGTAAAGCATATTCTGTCTTTTGAAACATCCTCATCATTTTGCAGGCTTCATACTTACATACTAGGATATTTCTTAGTCCCCAAAAAAACACTGCAATACCTGCATTTAGAAGCAGGTTTTAGTGCTGATCTACTCAAGGTTTTTTCTAGATCTTTAGGCTAGATAATAAAAAAATAGAGTAATATACCACAGCTTCAATTGAATCAATACGGAAGTCCCATTTATCATAACTAGCTAAAGATTACTCTTTGCATATTTCAGCTCTAAAGAACAGTAAATCTCACAGAAAAAAAATAGACATGCTGCCAGATTAATTTATTTTTAAAACATTTTGATATACTAAGTATGATTTTGATTTTGCATTAGTCAAACAAAGCTGAGAAACACCTTCATTTTGTTTGTCCTATTTTGATAAGGTTCAGAGTAAATCCTAGATCATAAATAGATGCTTTAATAATTCCACATCAGTATGTCCTTGATCTCATTTTCACTTTTTCTTCCACTCGTGCTTCTGCATGTGCATGTCTATATTTAAATCTGCTCCTGTTCTTCCTAACTAGATTGCAAAACTCTTCCAGATGCACTTTCCTGGCTTTTTGAGAAGCAAAGACCTGGCAGCCCTTATTGCTGTCCTGGGTGTTGAGCCCTTCTGAAATCAAGCTTCAGGTGTCAGAGAATAAATGAGCAAAGTAAGAATGTAGAGGTATCCATCTGAGTTTCTTTGCTGAACACTACATCAGGGCTTGGATCAGCTTCTCCTGGAAACATCTGAAGATGCAGCACAAAAAGGAAATGCGTTCAACCCATTTGAACTGTGCAGGTACAACTGGAGCTGTGGCTCACCTGCTTTGACTGCAAGAAGGAAGACTGTGATTGCTGCCTGTTGAACAGATGCCCAAGAAGACGAAGGCTTTGAGCCTTCACTCACACACCTGCTCCCGGGCAGCCACAGTCTGGCCATCAGTAAAAGCAATAATCTCTGCAGCATGAGAAACAAGCAGGCTGCTGAGCCTCCTGTGTACCAGGGAGCCATCACAAGGAACTGAATAAGTGATTATCTTCAAAATGCGCTTATAAATCATTAAAGCGACATAGTATGGGCTCGGGGTTTGTTTTGCAAGCTAGAAGGGGAATTTTAACATTCATATTTCAAAATATATGCTCAACCTTATGCTCCCATTTCCTGTGGATGACATCCAAATTTAACCTTTCCTCTCTTGAAGAGGAGTGTCTTGTATTTGGCAGAATAAGCAAACGGCTGACTAGAACAAATTCAGGGAGTTCTTTGAAAACTATCAGCTAACATCAAGATAAGTGCATTTCAAACATCCCCCAGGAACTTAAAAAATACACCACTTACCTGCTACCAGCTGTTCCCCTTACTTTTATTTTAGTGGAGCTGGCATAGCGTCCTCCCAAGCCTTTGTGACCACTGGAAGTCTGAAACCTGTTGCACCTCTGTTGTGTTGGACACAGTGGCAAAAGGAAGGCTGAGCAGAGCCTGCTGACAAGTTGCTTTAAGGTTTTCCAGTGGATCTCTGAGGGGCTATGTTAACTCTGGCAACTGGTGGGCAGGCACCCAGGCACAACAATGATTTTCCAAGTGCCCACCTAGTAAGTGGCATTCTCCAGGCAAGTTAGGCATACAAAGTGGATGTGCCAACAGAACGCTGTCACAGGCACTGGGGGCTCCAGTCACAGGTTTTGCTGCCTTGGGGAATTAAGACACACTGCCTGTTGTAGTCTTAGTGCGTTTAAATTCAAGTTTCAGAGTTACTGTTTGCAGCTGAAAAACTGGTGATCCAGACAATGACACAAGGAAGCCTTGCTTTGAACAGCAAGGCCTTAGCTAAAAGTTGGTCCCCAAAAGTGGCAGCAGTAACAAACTAGGGAGATCTGGAGCTAAGCATCCTCTTTACAGGCTTTTATGTAGTGGCTGTGAGAATAGCTCCAGCTCTGGGGTTCATAGGAGAGTTGGGGAGGTGCAACAACATAACTCATTACATAAGAAAGAGCAAATACATTCCCTGGCAGTGACTGGTGAGGGTTATAGCCCCCTTTACTTTGCACCCCACTCCTACTACTCCCACAAATCATTGATGAGGTTACCTGCAAGGCACTGGTCTGGCCCTGATGAATCAGAAGTCCTGTGCTCAGGACACTGCTCTGAAACACAGAGGGGTGGAACCTTACACATCCCCCGTGATGAAACTTAGACCTGACCCTGCTTGCAGTCAGACTCATCCCTCAGCTGCAGTGTGTGGTGAAGATGCTGGTTGCTGCAGTAGCTGGACAACCATTCTTGCCTGTTTCCCTCTGAATGCAGCTTCCTTTAGTGACTGACACACTGCACTGCTTTCTCCACTGCAGCTCCCTCAGTCAGCTGGTAGGGAGGCAACTGCTGACAGATTCAGTTATGGCTCTTGTAGTCATTGCTTCTTCCCTTTCAGCATGTTTGGGTTTATTTTTTTTTAATTAATTTATTTGATTTGCTGATGTAACCTTGAATATGCAGGGCGTGTGTCACGAATCATGACGTACCAGTTCCATTTACCACAAACACCTACACGCTGTTATGCCAGTAATGGGAGCAATGTCCAATGTCTCTTTGCTGCCTTTGATTGCACTTCCCAGATTTGCAATTACCACAAGAAATTGATGGCTATTCTTCTCCTCTAGCAAGAGCTGCAGGACCTTTGAAAACCTGAAGTACTTAAGTGCTTATCTGTAGGAGCTTCAGGATAGGATCCTAAGGCTTGCAAGCACTGGGCTGAATAACTTGGGGTTAATACGAGCTCCCTTGACAAATCTGGCTCTGGTGTTTTCACCAAAGGTTTCAGGGGGTGGCAGGTCTGGCTTTCCACATTGGTAGGCCCATTTGAGAACTTTTTAATCCTTATTACTGTTACACTTTTCTATGCCTGCCAGCCCACAAGAAGGTTTCAAAGTCAGCCTGACCTCTTGTGTGTCTGATCTAGATCCAAGAGGGAATGAGATCAGGGAGCTGTGAGAAGCAAGCTTAATGGGGAGACTGCTGCAAATGTAGCAAAACAAATAATAGAGGCTCAAGTTTTTTGTTGTTGTTGTTGTTGTAGAAAATAGTGCTATGGCATCTGGGTGCCAAGGGGCACTTCTTTTAATAGCTACATTCTTTGTAATGCTGATGAGTGTCAACATAGAAAGATGAAAGTAGGAGGGCATTGTATTATAGTTTTACATATATTATGCCACAAAGAAAATGTGGTTGCTGGGTGGGGATTCTTCACCCTCCTCCTGCTGAGCTATTCATACAAACTCTCCTCTGTGGATGGCAATCCCCATTCCATCTCTCAAAAATCCCAAGGGGTTTGCCAACCGACTTCCAATTTTTCAAGTGGAAATCACAGGACTGAATGGAGCATTGAAATATTTCCTCCTACACCTCACCGCTCCTTCAGGAAGTGAGCTGACATTTTTTTCCAAAAGATGTATGCCATCTCCTGGGAACTGTAGAAACTGCAAGCCCCTTGTATGGAACCCCCCTGTAAATTCTATTTCTCTCCTGTTGGAGGGTATTATACAAACCAGGAGAATAAGGTCTGCATAGCTAGGACCACCTTTATTTTCTAAATTTGCTGAACCTTCCACATTTTACCTCAGCAAAATTCAAATTATATTGAAAATGTAATAATTTATTTTGTGTATCGGAAGATTTGGATGGATGCCAAATATTATGACCAGGTAAGATTAATCCATCTATGATACTAATCAGTTAAAAAGTAATGGTGGAAACTACCATACACTGATGTGATTTTTTTAATGCAGAGGTACGAGTGTTGAAATGCAGCCCATGACGTTGGTCTGATGCATCTATTTTGTCCTACAGGAAAAACATTAGACAAATCTTCCATAAAACATTATTTGATTCTTTCAGCACAAGAGAAAATATATTTCTCTTAGTTCATAAACTGCAACTTGCATGTGTCAAACCACAGACTCATCTCTGCATCAGCCTTAGACTTCTTACTTGCTAAAATACCATTAAGCTTTTCCATGTCAAGAAGACACTACAGGTATTATCCATGGATACCAATAAATATATTTTTGCATTTTTAATTAACAGATGTATATGGATATAAAGGATGAATCCTTTGGTTTTTTAACTGGCCCTTAAATCAAGCTAGTAATTTTATGTGTACAGGTTCTTGAAATAATGTATGTAAGCATGGACTCATACATAAAATGATTTTCTGAGTTATATCTTTTAAATATACCAGTAAAAAACATAAACATAACTTTGTTTTCATAAAGATAGAATAACATCTACTTTCAGATTATTAGGGATGACACACTATGCACATTCAATTCATTTTTATCTGGTAAAAACTAGATTTAATAATAAATTTACCAATTTATCACCTTTCTATCACTTAATAATCTTAATATTTTTTTTAGCAGTTTCTATTTCTTCCAGGAACCTGAGGGATTTTGGACAAGAACTGAAAGGAGACGCTTTTATGCAAAAAATACAGTCTGGCATTACCAGTAACATTATATAACAGCGTCAAAAAATAAGCACAGTCCTCAAACAAAGCACAGTATGATGTAGATCATAAACCAATGTCACTGTTCATCCTAGCAGCTTTCTGGGAGACACCAAGATTCAGTGGGAGACTAGGATTGGCAAAATTAACATATGAGTTGCTGGTACAATGAGAGGCCACACTCATTTTGTAATTCACTGTCATAGGTGTGTAACTTCTTCCAGTTGATTTAGTAATGCACATGCACTCTTGTAGACACATCCTCTTCCAAGGAAAGCCAATGCTCATCACACATACTCTTCAGACTGAACTGAAGAGACTAAAAAATAGAAACCAGCAGTGCCTTGGGAACAAGAGCTGACTTTGTCAAGTAGCCCCATGGATTAGCAGATGAGCTTCAGCAGAGGTCATCTCTTAACTTCCTGAAGGGTCAGGATACACCAGTCCTAGTCACCAAATTCCCTTCATAGTTTGTTTTCCTGGGATCTGCCAAGTGCCTCCAGCTGCCATTTGGGATGTCCTCACCTATGCTGGGGAGCAAGGGACAGGGTGGGAGAAGGTGGGAGGAGGTTCACTGGAGGCAGAGTGCCAGAGATGCCTTGCAAAAAGGAAGGAGGCTTTTCCTTAGGGTCTGGTGGACATTGTCCACCTACACAGAGCTTTTAATAAACAATGCTTTTAATTTACATCTAGCTGGTTGATTAATAAAATAAGTTCTAAAACTCCAAATCACAAATAAAAAATACTTCTTTCACACTATTTGTGAAAGTTGCTGCCCTGGGAAGTGGAGGCAGAACTTCACCAGACCAGATCAACATATAGTGAAAGGGACTTGTGCCCCCCAGAACAGGGCTGGGACAGCTCAACACTTCTCTGTTACCCCCTAACCACCAACACAAGCTTCTACAGCCTAACCCCCAGTTCTGTGAAATCCCTTTGGAACACTTGCAGGGATTGAGGTACAAAGTACTTAGATCAGCACGGCTTAAATTTTCAGGGAGCAAGTGGAAAGAACTCTTTGCATGAGCAGGAAACTGTCTAAATTTGGGAATGCATCATCTCAGTAATTCTAATAGAAGAATCGCTAATCAAGAGGGGAAAAAAAAATTAAGCAGGTCAAAATCCTGTAGTTCCTAGCTTACATCAAGATTTTTAAGTTTGAGCATCCAGAACCTAACCACAGTTAGGTGCCCAAAGAGGAGATACCTGGCTTGTATAGAAGCTGCTCGATGTCCATGGCAACTGTGTGATCCTCAGTTTTGAAAATCTGATCATTTTTACACATTTTTAGTATACTGTGAAGAATTTACTTTTAGGAATTGACATTTTCGAGGTCTGGGCTTCCCACGGGAGCGCTGTGCTGACTGCCTGCTTATTCTGGCAAGATGCAGAGAAAATTAATGGAAAGTTAGTACCATCTAAGTGGATTTCTGCAATGTGTTTGCTATGTGCTGTAAGCATTTACTTGTCTTTTGAGACCATTCAATTTATACATGTGGAAAGGGTAGCTGAGACAATCCACTCTTTTATAAACCATCAGTGCAATGCAGGACACTGTTCCACGAGTTCTCGTTATAACGTCTGCATTGTTTGGGATGTCTCAGAAGTAGAATTTTGGAGAGTGGCCAAAACCAGAGGGAGAGTATATTTCTAAGGAGATATTATTGCTATGCATACTCCACCTCTGACTTGAACTTTTCTTTCACTCTCTCTAAAGCTGCTTCTCTCAACAATGCCCATATTTAGAATTATAAATCTTTAAATTAAGATTCTGTATTATTGTGGGTGATGATGTATCAAATTCTGTATTGTTTTAATTTAATTTACTTTAACTTCTTATTTGCAAACTTCACTTGACAACTTGAAATAAAAACTCTTTCTGAAGCAAACTCCTACAGTTAAAATTTTGGCTAATCTTTTTGATCTGAGGCGGGATGTAGAATACTCTAGGTTCCCCATGAATTTGCCTGGAACACAATGCACTTCTTAGGGTGGTTTTACTTCAGAAAACTTATTATGCAACTATCAACATCAGTCCCATCAATCTGGGAATATTACTGGACTATGCAGTCCTAATATTGTATCTTCTAATTTTTGTTAATGTAATGAAGATATCCCTAGATATATTAAAAAGTGATGATACGGAGTAAAAGGGCACTTTTTCTACAGTCTGTGTTTTCACAGTGGATTTTTTTACACTATGCAGGAACACTGTGCAGCCAACAAGATACAGGTGAGCTCTGCTTTGCACTGAGGAGTCACCATTATTTATGTCCCCAACCAATTCTCCCATACTGCATCCCTGACCTATGGAAAGATACAAATATCAAATAACTTTAAAAATATATATTTTAAAGGTGAAAACTAAAATCACTGGAGCTGGACTGGACTGAACACTGAAATATTAAAAGGTAGAAACCAAGAAGAAAGCCCTCTGACTTCATATCAGGTGACTATCAGTCACCTGACTGTATTAAAACTGAAGTAGTTTGGGTTTCTTTTATTATTATTTTTTTTTCCTCTTCCTGTTTAATCCCACAAGCTGTTGACTGTTGAGTTCAGGCTCTCCAGGCTGCCATGGTAAAAACTGTCAGGCATCATTACAGACATCTTCCTGCAGTGGACTGCAATGGTTAAACTTGCCCAATGTTACCCAGTAAGGAAGCCTGAGCATTGGTATCATCTGCTGGAAATGGCAGCAGAACTCAAGAGAAGGAGGGGAAAGGAAAGTTTGAAATATTGCAGGCCACTGAGACAGATACAGAGCACAGAAACAAAATATGTTTTATTTATTTAGAAGGTCAGTGCCCTCAGCTGGAACAGAGGTTTTGGAAATGTGTTAGAGGAAAAGTTTAATCTATCCCAAGCACTAGCTAAAGCACGGTTAAATTCTGTAAATGAAGCTGTTTAAGTAAATTTGGGCAATAGGAGTTTGGAAATTGTAACAACATTTGTCTCATAGACTGCAGAAAGAATAATACCAGACAAAGTTTAGGCATAATCCTTTCAAAAAACAAACAAACAAAAACAACAAAAACCCCAAACCAAACAAAAGAAAACAAACAAATAAAAACCCCACAAATCTCTGTAAAAAGTGACACAGACAACATCCCAATTCTCAGATCACTTAAAATGCACATATTGACTGTTATGAACGATGATGTAGATGAGTTACTTAACTTGAAACGACTATTGTCATAAGCCTTTTGCTTAAACAAAAAATGCCTCTGTGAAAGATGCAGTAGTCAGGCTTGCCACATAGCAATAAAATAAAAGGTTCTTTCCCTGTCCTGTGTCTTTGATTTTTCTTTTGATCAGATTGGTTCAGCCAGGTGATTCTGTTCATAGTTACATCTATTTAGCCTTGGAGTAATGCCATCAAATTCAATGGCATTATATAGAATTATATTGCTTAAAGGAGAGGAAATCGTGTTACACCACTGGAGTTACTCCAGCAGTGCATTTGGCCCAAAAGATGCAGGTAGTGTGCTAGATTATTTAACTGTTACTGAGATGAGACAAGCACAGAGGACATAATATTGCAAATATTATTTTACTTTTCAACATTTTCCATATATGACTTTTTCCTTTTCCCACTCACATGGGTGGGTATCCCTGAGGCCACAGTACATCCCATGCACACAACACCCATAGCCAGTGCTCAAGAGGGTTAGGCAGAGGACATTATTTTGTGTTTATTATTAAAAGGGGAAATGGCACTTCAACCTGAGGTTTTTGCAGGATTTCTTGCACACTCCACTATCTCCTTCTTAGTGCAAGTATGCACTTGTCCTGCTTGTGTTTTCACACTTACTTTGTGTTCCAGGTGGTTGAAGATACCTGTGGGTTTATTACACATATAGCTTGTCAAAGTGTATATGAATCAAGGAAAATAATGCAAGTACAACAAGCAAAGAATGTATCCATAGGTTCTAAACAGTATGACACAAGCCAGGTTGGCAGTAATAAATTGCTTAAACAGTGCCATGGTGGGGAACTAAGAGAAAAAGCCTCCTCCACTAGCAGCAGAGAGTTTTCACCCAATGACAGCTAGATTGTCATTAGGAAAATGTTCTTCTTCTGTCGTAGAACTAACCAGGATTTTAAAAATACGCAGAATGAAGTAATCTGAAATTATTCTGATGAGTCAGAAGTGGCTTTTGAAGCACATCTAATCATAGTGCTGTTAGATTGCTGATTTACAGTCACTGCACCTATGTGCATGGTTAGGTGTAGTGAAAATAGAAGTGGCCTGATATTATAATAACAGCACTGAGTTTCCATTGTCTCCCTAGTGAAGGAAATTGGCCAAAAAAAACCCCACAACCCAACCAAAATAAATTAGCCCTTTAGGGAAAAAACATAATTTCCAGTAAGACAGTAGTACATTATGAACATTCTGTAAGGTAAATTGTCAGTACAAAAATAGTATGTATGAAAATTGAAACTCCTCATGTTTACTTGTATGTATGAAAAGAAATAGGTCAGTGACTTTGTTTCCATGGTGACCATTACTGAAATAAAACAAACTGACACCAATGCTGATTTATTTTCCTATTCTGCACCCTTTTTAACAATCACTTCAGTCTGAGGTTGCTACTGAATGTAAACAGGACACCAGAGTGAACTTTCACTATATGATCTTCTGAGCTTCATTAAAGAAAAGATAGACATAGAGAAGGACCCACTTCAGAATAATTCAGCTTTCTGAGCAGGTGCCAGTTCCTACTTCTCTGCACTAACAGAGCTGACATGCTGTAGAGTAAGAGCTCATTGGGAATTATTAGACAAAACTAATTTCAAAGAGATTCATCATATCCAAAACATTTCCCAGAAGGATAGCAACATTTTCTTCTTAGGAAATTTTTGACTGAACAGATTCATCTGCTCTGTATTTTCCAGTCAAAATTGGACACAGAGGGATGGACTTGAGATTCAATAGTCTGGCAACTATGAATCATTTCTGGATTTGCTGACAGCTCAACCTCTGCTTTGAATCGGATGGGTGCTTTGAATATTGTCTTCCTGAGTGCAGGAATATCTTAATAGCTTTAGTAATCTTGGTCTGTGTGATGCTTACTTTCCAAATACATAAAATGGTAAGTATAGCCATTACCTATTTCACAGAGGTTCTGTGAGGTTAGATGAATTTAAGATTAAGAGATAGGATAATAATAAATTCATATAGGAACGCTAGAAACATAATCTTGTGGGTTTTCAACACGACCTACCAGACCAAGGATATCAGCCTTGTTATCTTACCATAGCACATGAGAAGTAGCAGAGAAACCTCTATGTTTTTTTGGCAATGTCAGTGGCACATGGATTGTCATGGACATAGAAATGGATGAAAAGAACACAGTGCAATAACACTTGTGACAACAAATTCAGTGAATGAGTGCACATGGTTTATATTGTTTACCAATGTAATTGTTTTGATCTGTTATAGTCAATAAATTTATTTAGGCAAGGTAACCAATGAGGAACACCCCAGGTAAGAGTTTTACTGGTTTTAACCTCCATATGATATCACAGCAACCCTACTGTTTCAATTAACACATACAATAAAACAACTTGTGAAGGAATGTATAAACACATTTGGGACCTCAGCCTGTAAAAGCAAAGAAAATACAAAGAAGTGTGTATCAGAAAATGTCTGCCTATCTACAAGCACATGACTCTCCAAGAAAGAGAAACTGAAGAATAACTGAAGAACTGAAATAACAACTATTAAACAAAAAGAATTTCTCTCACTGTTTTTTGTGATGAAGTCTGTGGCTTTACTGGAAGCAAGATTAGGCTCTAGCTGCTTTCATTTATAGCAAAAGGAATGGTCTCCCCCTCAGCTTGAGCCCTGAGTTTAAAATGCCATTTCATTATATTTTTGGTGGGGATAAGTTTTTTTATTTCTTTTATATCTCCTTTGTTAAAGTCTTTTCAGTTGGTTTCAAGTGGAGATCAAAAAAATGGTTTTGGGTCAGAAGGGACCTCAGAGATGTAGTTCCAACCGCCCTGTCCATGAGCAGGGACACGTCCCACTGGACCAGGTTGCTTAAAGCCCCATCTAGGTGGGACCTGAATGTTCCCAGAGAAGTGACATCCACAACTACTCTGGGCAACCTGTGCCAGAGTTTCACCATTCTCACAGTAAAGAATTTCTTTCTAATATCCAATCTAAATCTACCCTCATTCAGCCTGAAACCATTCCCCTTGTCCTATCACTTCATGCCCTCATACAAAGTCCCTCCCAAGCTTTCCTCTATCCCACTTCAGGTACTTGAAGGCTGCTCTAAGATTTCCCCAAAGCCTTCTCTTCTCCAGGCTGAACAAGCCCAACTCTCTCAGCCTGTCTCCATTGAGAGGTGTTCCAGCTCTCTGATCATCTTCCTGGCTCTCCTCTGGACTCAGTCCAAGAACTCCATGTCCTACCTGCATTGGGAGTTCCAGAACTTGACACAGTAATCCAGGTAATTTTGGAGATCTGGATGCTGCAAAAGCAAAAAGCAGTGACAGATGTCACTGCTGTTCAGAATCATACTGATGGTATCCCAGTGCAATTTTTTTTTAAAAAGAGGAACACCAATTGATCACATATTAATTTTATATAGAAGAAAATTTATCTTTTAAATTAATTAAATACCAAACTGTACCAATTAAGATCATGCCAGCAAAGTTATTGAGTTATTGAGCCATTCTTCAAGTTAGTCTCTGAGTAAGTTGATAATAAAATCATGGTAACAAGAAGAGTCTTTTTTCTATTCTCAATTCAGATGCCATGTCCTGAATATTTCATGTAATGCTGTAACAGTTATCTTAACCTACAAGGCCTCTTCTTCCAATCTATCTTTTAAAGATCTACCTCATCCATTTTATTATTTTGGGTAAATGCAGATTTCTATGAATTCCAGTAATTTTTTGACAAGTTATTTTGCTGCTATTGGTAAGCCAGGTCTCTTTCTTAAGGCCTCTTATCTCTTAGAGATGTGTTTCCTCAGTAGATATCACCTTCCTGACGGGGGAGGAGGTGTACCTCTTGATGTGCATCTTTCTGGGAGCTGTTGTTCTTCCACCATACTTAGGTTCACTCTTTTCCCTTTACACCTGTATCTCTTTGTTCAACATTTACTTGGATTCCTCTGATTTTGTTTCTACATGTTTTAAAATTTGGAAATTTTGATATAGCCAGAACTAGAAAGGAATGAAGAAAGGTCAATCTGTATGCTCTTATCTTCAAATTCAACCCACCGAAGTCAAAGAGCTAACATGAGTGGTTAATTGTGATTCATCTTGTAGCTCTTCACTAAGTCTTGCCTTTTGGGCAGACAAGGACATTCCTTTGAATTCCCAGTGTGTATTACAGTGATAGGAAACTCTAAGTGTCTACAACGAATGGATGTATTCAAGACAAAATGTCAGAGCTGTGAAGAGAAGCAGATGTCTTCTTATCAGGGATAGTTTCAGAAAGATTAAATAAAATTTGCCACAATACCAACACATGGATGATTCATCACTGGTCGTTTACAACTGTAAACGTGCCATAAAGAAGTAGATTAGTTTTGTATAATATCCTTAAATTCCCACAGTTCTTTCTTAATTTAATTGGCTTTTCCAGAATAAGACAGATAACAAACAAACCAAACCTCAGAAGATTATGTCTTTTTTTTCATTATTAAATTCTTTCCTCAAGAAGCAAAAATTCTCATGAGCTGAGGAATGTTTCACTTGACTTGAAAATGGATCGTTAATACTCTTCAGAGGAGTAGAGTGCAGAATAAGTTGAGGAGAAACACTTAAAAGCAACCTAATCAAAGTCTTTGAACCATGAAATTGCAGTGGTTCAACTGATGTAAAGATTTGGCTAATGGTTTTCTGATACGTATATCTGATTTCCACACCTACATAATATCTGTCACCGAATGAAAATAGGGCTAGGGATGCCTCTGCCTTCATGTCAGAACTCTTCATGTATTGCATAGTGTGGCTTAATATTTCTTTAATTGTACCGCATTTTTTGTTATCTAATCACACACCCAACTTCTGTAAATAGTGCAGATGCACTCTTTCCCATTGTTAAAATTAGCTAGAGGACAATTTAGCTTAAAGAATTCTCCATATCTCACCTAGAGATATAAAAAGCCATTTTTTCCCCTGAAAACTACAGTTAAGCTATATAAAATGCAAGAAACATACAGCAGGCAAGCTATGGAATTTGCCCACACTATAGTGTGCTTTGTGTTCTAGACTATAAAAGTACAGACAGAATTAGGCTCTAGGTAAAAAAGATAAGATGCTTTATCTCTGGTGATTTGTGATGATTACAGCACTCTCCCTTACCTGGAAGAAATAGAGGCACGCCTTTCTTTTAAACCTTGCCCTCAAATAAACCTTGGTCTGTACCTTGATACCGCAACTATTCTATTTGTACATAAACAGAGCACATTCATAGTAGGTGAGAAGTTATTTAGGAACATTAAGAATATATGAAAAGTGATCATTACCACACTTGTCTGTATTTTTCCAAAGAAAGAAAATATCTCTTAGTCCTGCTGCATGGCTTCTGGAGGAAGACACAGCATGGCTGCCTGGGCCTCCCTGAGCACCAGCTGAGTGAAACCAGTGCAAAGCAGGACACCATCTCATCCCTCTCAAAAATGTTTTTGAGTAGCCAAGAGTATGACTAAGCCACTGTCGTGTTTCTGAGTTTCTAAGCCCAGGTATGCCTCTTGGCAAGGTATGGACCCCATAGTGTGGTGAGGCATATAGATGCCTCAGACCCTCCTGTCTCAGTTTTCGGTCCAAAACTCATGTGTCTGGGCCAGAGGGAGCCCCAGCAGCAACTCTAGGGTCTTGCCTGGCAGCAGATCCCCCTTATTTCAGCTAAGGGCAGCCCTACACACCCCAAGCTCTGTCCGCTTTCCCTCAGTTCACATAGAGAAAGGAACCTAAAATAAGTCATGCTTTTGTAGCAAGTCATTAAGAAGGCTGTGAGGTGAAATGCACACAGTTTAACAGCTCCTGTGCTGTAAAGGATTTTTTAATTGAAGGTAGTTTCTAATTTAGGGGGGGGAAAAACCAAATAAGCCGCGAACCAAGGAGTGTGAGCTCCAGTGTATGTACGCAAACATTAAACAAATGCTCACTAGAAACACACAAATTGTGATTGCTGAGGTTAATTAATTGCTAAAATGACTTGTATAGGGAGAGGTAGAGTCAGAAGAGGGTCTTCCTTAAAATCCCATGCCAACTCAGACATTATGTGCTTGCTTATAACTACTTAGGAGATACTCAGTAGCACTGACTGGCTCAATACACTGATGTTTCTCATATTGCAACTGTAGTTTTATAGTGGCAAACAGGAGCGGTGTTTCAGCAAGACATGATGCTTTTGCTCACATGGATAAGTAGTTACTCACCAGAGTAATGGTAGTCTGATCCCAATAAGGCTGATGTAGGACAAAGTTTTATCTTTTCCGTGAATGCATCTATAGCATCATCCCATGAGGACATAATTCAACCATTTTATTTCAAGTGCTTCTTTTCAGCATGGTGACTTTTTTGCATGGTTTTCTTTCTTTTGTATGCCTGGTGCCATCTCTCATTTGGCCCTGAGGGTAATGAGCTGAATGCAACATGGATGACTCACATGGAGTGCCAGTTGAGTTGAAGAAGTCTGAATAAAAAGAAGGCCTTGAAATGAGAGACTTGAAAATCAATGTGGCTGTGTATATACAACAGATGTATATGTCTGCAGCCTTATGTGATAGCTGGAAAGGGGGTAGGGATTCTTTTAATACACTCACAGTAATAGTCAGGACATGAAGATTAAGGCAAGGAGCTAAATTATTTAGATGTCATTTAGTCAAGAGAAGCCAAATAACCTACCCGGTAAGCCACCTGAATTAAAACTGTGGACCTCAAATTTCTCCAAGAGAGTTTGTGTCTCAGACATAAGACAGTACTCACTGCCCAAGGCATTTGCATCCTTGTAGAACAGATCTAGGACTTCTCCTGCTGTCTCCTCTGTCCTTGCTAGCAACAACAGGGCATAATCCAAACATGGACTGCACAACCTCTTGTTGACTGTGAGTCTTCAAATAGCATTGGGAGAAGGTTCTGTTGCATGGAAACAGCAGAACATCAAGTGCCAAGTACAGTCTTGGCGCAATATTGGGAGCACTGGGTAATTTCTGTCCCAAACCCCCAAGGTACCTGTCCATGATGCCAACTGTAAGGGGAGGGGAGGAAGGAAACAGCGTGTGTCATTCCTTCCGACTGCAACACTTTGTTTCGGTTTTTATTACCACACTTCACTGTTAAAACTAAGCCAGGAACAAGTAGAACGAACTTACAAATGTTTAAAAGCTCTCTTTAACCTTTTTTTCTCTCATTTTTAAATTTACTTTATTTGAATGTATTTTTCTAAGCAGATGTGTCCTATATTTACAATATTTTTACTCGGGATCTAAATGTGCTTCTTCAAAACCTAGTTTATTTAGCCTCCATATATCCTTCTGAAGTAGATAAACCTTGTTTAACAAATAGTAAAACCAAAGCACACAAAGGTTTAGCGACCTATTCTGGTACAGTGCCTGTCAGAGACATGAGGAATATCTTTCCTGATTTCTGGCACTTTGTCCTAATCAAAACAGCACTCCTTCTCTCTGCATCAAACAAAAATCAGAAGACAGGTTTCTTTTACCTGAAAATGTGTTTTTATCCACAGAGAGCAGATATAATTTTTCACTGTGTTTGACTGATCAAACTATATATTACATGCTTGCTGCCTTTTCTTTTCCTTCTGGTAGATTTCACAGGAGAGCCCAAAACAAATATATTAAACACAGAAGGTGTTAGACTAACATTGACCTGTTTCTTGTGGGAATATTCCATAACAATCACATATACTGGCAGAATCCTCTGTACATCTTGAAAGCCAGCAGTGAAAAATCCTTAGTTGGTTAAAGTTTTTCACAGTTGTCATTGAACAGAAAAAAAGAAAAAAGAGTATTATTGAGGTAAAACCAGCCACAAATATGTGACTCAACCACTCACTGTCACATCCTTATTCACACTCCGTGCTGTCCCTAAAAGGCTCCCTGAGCAAAGGGAAGGTCACGCAGTAGAGCATGGCAGCTGCTAATCAAATGGATGCTAAACAGAGAAGCCAGTTTACTAATTTAACTGGAACAACAATATTTTTTAAAAGTGCTACTTTTTGGGCTGTAACAAAGGAGAAGGAATAGAACACATACAGTTATAGTACAATTAAAGTATTTTTAGTAGAATATCACTTTACTGGAACTGCCTATTTCAGTTGTTCTGTTGCTAAAATGAAAACTGGGACAATTCCCTCTATATATAACTGAGAATTTTCTACTGCCTTGGTATTGCTAAATCAATAAGAGAGGCAATTTATTCCTGGAACTGCTACAGGTATTTCTGAATGATAATTTTGCTCTATTTGTGAGAAAGCAGAGAGCAACAAATTTCAGGTATTCCCAAAAGCCACACTGGGACAGGAGACTTCAGGAATTGAACACATGAAGGATTTTTTAAACTCCACTCTCTTTTTCTGCAACAAAGCCCAAATGCAGAACACGACCTCTAATTGTACTAGATACTGTATTCTCTCAAGAGTTGGACGGCTCATGAGAATTACACACTTTTTGGGGTTTTTTTACTACTGGAGACTGAGGCATGTTGACAGCACAGCGTGAAGAAAGCCACCATAGCCCCTCCTTCCCACCCCCATCCTCACTGTTCTGTGAGCTGAGCTGTGCCATCTTCAGGCCCTCTCAGGTTTCCTCATTGTTTTTACTTAGTAGAAGGGAGAGAGATGGAATTACAGCTGCTCATTGCAGCTGAGTAAGGGCAAGGCATAATGTGGCATTAAGAGGTGGTAATAGAAGGTGGCATTTGCCTTCTCCCAAAACATCTCAGAGCTGGGCCTGAGATGCATCACCTCTGAGTTTCTCATTAGCTGCTACACTGCTGCTGCTGTGTTTGGACTCACAAGACTGCAGGAAAACATACATGTCTGATTTAATATTTTTTTAATCAGGTTTGTACCTGCAATATTTAACAGATTCTCTTCACATCAGTCATTCAAAGGAAGCATGTCAGCTAGTTGTATAAAATTTAAAGGTGGGTTTAAGCAGAGGAGATGAGGCGTGAGTCAGCTTGCTAATCTGAGTTTGAGGATTTTTGTGGGGGAATTTGGCTTGCAGGAACCTGTGATTTCCAAATGGACTTTGCATCTAGGCAGTCAGAAAATCAGATAATTATTTCTCTGAAAAGAATGCCTCATTCAGTCATTCAGATATATACTGGCCATCTACATGGCCATTCAGAGAATTTTTTCTCAGGTATACTGTCAATGCATTAAAAAAATTTGAATGGAGAATATAAAATAAGCATTTTTATATCAAGCTGCTATAACTTTCCTTGTGCTGTGGTAGGTTTCAGGATAAATAACAAAAAGTGGGTGGAAAGGCAGAACCCTACGTTTTTAGTAATCATGAATGACATTAAGTGTTGGCAAAAACTGGAGGGTGAGTCAGTGCTGTTAACTGCGACGGATTAGTCCATCTTGCAGTCATATGATAGAGAAGGAATGCTGCTCACAGCACACACAGAAATTACTTGTCTTGGCAGCACCAGCAAACACACGGCCCCAAGACATTACTGTGTAATAATTTCCCAAGCAGAGGAACAAAAACTATGACTGAAGCTTTCCCTGACCTTAGAAATTGAGTCAGTTGGCTAAAGTTGACCTATTTTGGACTTCCATTTTCAACTTCTTTAACTAACAGCTTTTCTGTTCTGTGACATTGTTTTTTTATTTGGTTTGTGGTGGTTATTTTTGATCTGGGGAAGAGCAGTAGATCAAGGATAGGGTTTTCAAGCATGGAGGGAGAAGGATAAAGTTTTTCACTATAAGTGGAGAAGGATTTTCCTTTGCAGATTGCATGGTTTCATATACTATGCTTATTTGCTGGTGAATTTATTCTAAAATCGGCAAGCAACACTTTTCCTTTATAACCCATCAGATATTTTGGTGAATCATAGCATCTATAATTATAAATCCTTAAATAAAGAAGAAAAGAGAATTACCACAATGTTATTTTGACAACATAGTCTGCCTTAGGCATGGGCCAACTAGGCATTCTACTAACTCCAAAGTACTAATCTTTATTATTTGTTCTTATGGATTTTGGACTTGAAGAAACAGGAACGTTATTATTTACTCTTTCCAAGACAGAAGACTTAGAGTAGCCTACTCTGTACAATAGGAAGTAGTATTACCTGTGTTTTTTCCTAACCACCCAAGGCAGCTGCAGGCAGTCAGCTATAACAACTGGGATTTTCACATAGCTATAAAACTCCCTCTCTGGCTAGAGACAGAAGATAGAGTTGCATTCCTCCTCCATATGGGTGGAACCTCTACAATTACTCAGGGGAACTTTTACACAACACTACTGTTTGGCCTTTGGAAATAGGAAGACTTATGCTTTGGGTATGAGACTCTCTGGCTAGCCTTTTGCCTCCCACACATCCACTCTGGGACTTCATCTGTCACTGGCATCCAGTCAGTGACCCTCTAACCAGCTGCACCTGGAGCTGAAGGACATCACGGTGCTGCGTTGCACAGGGACCAAGGAGCAAGTTTCCTGGCAGTTTTGGTGTAGTAAGGAACCCTTTCTGAAGGCATGACTTTCAGCCACAGTCTCAAGCCAATCAATAACTTATTTTTAAAAAAATACTGTTTTTTTTCAACCAACTTAGTCTACTGTGATTGAATACTTTTCTTTCTCATATTTCCTCCCTTGTTTGTGGGAACTAGAAGACATTCCAGAACTTTGAAGGTATATAAGAGCTAAATACATCCTGCTTACCATTCTGACTTGATTTTCCTAAACACAGAGGCAGAAATAAAACCCAACCCCTACCTACCACCATAAGTGCTGGACAGTTATTGCTTGCTTTAGTGGAAGAAAATTATTATATGTTATGTATATGAGGCTGGCATCTGAGCATGAAAATCATGCAGACTGCCAAAAGAGGGGGAGGGCTGTCATCTAGCATAGGCAGAGAAACACCGAAAATGAGCAACAATAGGTTCCTTCTTATGGTAATCTGAGTTACCTTGAGCAACACTGGAAGACACTATGTAAATATTTCTGTTTGCAGTATATTTCATATGGGCTAGAAGTCTGAGACTGATTTGTAGCCTGGCCATCTGCTCAGAAACTCTGCACTAGAAGTGGAGCAAATGCAACATTAAAGCTACTTAACTAGCTAAATGGTGGTTTCCCTGCATCCTTACAATCCAGCAGAATTGCTGGCTGGGAGACAACTATCTTATTGGGTGCTATTAACAGCCCAAGGTAGAGCAATCACAAACATCAGGTGCACCAAGTTTCCCCAGTGCTGGGTTCCTACAAAAGAAAGCAAAACTACTTCTATTCATAGGGAGCTGCAGTAAGCACAGGAAAGCTAGGTCCATGCTTCAGGCCAAGACATGTCTATTTTGTCATAACTACACTACGTCTTTGGAAACTTAGGCCAGATACTGACACCCTCAGAGCATACCACAGCCCTATACATTATGTAGTAATCCTAATGTTTCCAATTGGACTATTTGATAGCACTAAACCCAGGTACCAAGTATAACACAGAAGTCAAAGGATGTAAACCAATTTAAAGCAGTTGAAGAATTTTTCCAAAATCTTTGTTTTTCCCTGAAGTATGTATAAAGTTTTAAGTAATAATTGCTTCTGCATATTTCAATGGGTGAGAGAGAAATTCCAGTAAGCCTCAACAGAATCATAAACATAGGATCATTAGAATAGTCTGGAAAGGAATCTTAGAGGTCTGATTTAGAAACACTTTACTTCTAGTGTTTCACTTGCGAGGATGAAGAAAATGGCAAAGAGTGTAATGCTTCTCTTCCCCAAATAAGATTTTTGGATGGTTCCTGCTCTATGTAGCATGGATACCATGTCAAACATCCAACAGATGACACTAGTGCAGCATTTGCCATACCAGTAGAGAATGTTTTTTTCACTGTCTCTTTTCTAGAAATAATTTAGATCTTTCCAAAAGAAGGATTGTTTTGCAAGTTAATTTCTATAGTTAAAGACCCACTTCTGCATTAGTTCTCACTTACTGCGTTATCACCAGTCTTACTAATTTAGAAGACCTAGATTCCCATGCAATTTTGTAGAGCTTTCAGATTTAGAAATAAATAACAGTGTTCCATCTGAGACCTTTTTGTCTTGTGAAGCCTGAACACACTCTATGTCCCAGGTTTCCTCAGTCTTCACTCCTGTGTCTTATGACACCAGTGATGTTCATCAAATGAATAAGCCTTCATGTACCCCAGAGTCTTCTCTAATCTTGTGTAGCCTGTATCTCATGAATGAAGTTATGAAAACCAGAAAGGAACAGAATACAGTTGTAGCATTTACAAACTAACACAAATCATTATCTGACTACATGGAAAATAACTGCTATGGTTTCTCTTCTGGCTTCGCTTCTGGAACTGCTCTCTTTATTTCATGGATAGTTTATTTCTTAAGATATAATTTTATTATAAATCTGTATAGAAAAATTCATGCATATATTCAGAATAACTTCTTTGAATCAGTGGGGTAAATTCTACTCTTCTTTAGTTTGGTATTAACTCATCAATCTACGTCAGTGTTGCAGAGGTTGGAATTTGGCAGAGAATTCGATTTTTTTGTCACTCTAAGAACAGACTAATATATTAATAGAGTTGCTAGATTAATTAACCTAGTAATTAAAAATCTGTATAGAAACAACATTTCATTCAAAGACTCATATTAAGTAACACATCTTTTAAAAACGTATCTGAATGTTACAATATTATGTACCTCAGGAATTTTTGAACCTGTTAATGAGGCAAAACTGCTTTTCTGTAGAAACATGGAGTAATTCAGGATGAAAAGACCCCTAAAGATGACCTGATCGAACTCCTTTCTCAAAATGGGCCATCTATGCTCTCTTCAGTCAGGATCACAACATCTCTGTGGACTGACACTCCACAGCTTCTCTGAGAAAGCTGTCCAATGTTTCACTATCATCCCTGTGGAAACATTTTTCCAGCAAGGCAAAGGATTAATATGAATTTTTTAAGCATTAAAAAAATCTACAGTAGAAATGGGAGAGTTCCATTACAGATAGCTGCACCATGGAAAAAACTCAGAATCTAATAGATTCTCCAAGATGCAGTTGCATAACCATTGACAAATCAAGTTTTTTTAATTTGACTGCTCTCAGAAAAACCTGTGGGGTTTTTTGTTTTTTTGTGGTTTTTTTGGTTTGGTTTGGTTTGGTTTTTTTTTTGCTTAGCTGGTTTGGGTTTTTTGTTTTGTTTTATGTTTGTTTGGTTTTTGTTGTGGTTTTTTTTAAGGATTTTTAAGTTTAGCAGAATCATTCTCCTACAGCTTATAAAAGTCCTTGAGCAAGATCAACAGGACTTAATAACTTAAAATAATATGTATGACAGAATACAGGGCAGAAAAGAATTCCCCTGGTAGCCTGGAAGTGCTAATATGTAGCAATGTAATGATGACAGAGGGGTAGCAGGTATCCATATGTTCCTCAGCACTCTTCTCAACACAGTACAAAAGGAGACAAAGACCCCATGGACTCATTACTTATTCTCCTCATGCAGGCAGGCAAGAGCAGGCAGATAGAGATTAAGGCAGGAGAAAGCTTTGCCAGAATGCCAGGCAGCCTATCTTTGGGTGTTTTGCATAGATTTGTTTACTCTTTTTCTGAACTGGAGGGAAGGGGTTTTCCTAGCTCCTTGCCCTGAGCTGCTTCTGGAGCCCTCAGTGCTGCCGTGGTTATAGGGTGTCCCCCCAGCCAGTGGGTCCCAGCTTAATGCTGCACTCTGTGAAGGTTAAGACCATATTTTCCTATTCTCCTTTCAGCTTTATGTTTGTGGAAATGAAAGCACGGTATGTGGTCTCAAAGTGTGGGGAAAGGCACCTACCAGCATATTTCCCACCTTGGCTAACTGGGATAAGCACACCTTCCACACAGCTTAGATGTCAGTTGTGTAACCCTAAATTTACAGTTGCTCCTTCTGACAGTAAGCAATATATCCCATACATTTCACCAATCCTTTACACCTTGTTAGAACTTTGTTGAGATACGCATATACGTGTAGGCATAGAAGGAAATAAAAATGTTAAAAGAATCTTCATGCAGCATTACAGGGATGCAGAGGTACAAAACAAAGTACTGTAAAATTCAGTGTTACATTGTAAAACTGAAAAAAGTATTCTTTTTTTAACACTGAAAAAAGTAATTCAGTCACTTTAGCTCTATTCAGTGAGCTAACTCAGTCTATTCAGAGGCTACACCTCTTTCACATACCAAATATAAGTCCTAACATATTCTTGTAAAATAAAATAGATATTTGGTGAGGAAGATTTACTGTGGTTGGAAAAAAATTCCCCTTTAAGAATCTTCTAACCACTAAGTGTGTGACCTTACATGTCCTACTTCACACCAGCACTAATTTTTCGCATGCGAGACTCACTCTTGCAGATACACTGTATGGAGACTGACAAGTAATACTTTGTTTTAGGTTTTCAGCAACAAGTACTTTCTTTATTACTAAAGGACATTTCACAGAGTCACTTCAGAGAATGCAAATGAAATCACAGAGTAAATGTCTTTCATCCTACTCCATGTTGGAGGAAAAGTGCAGTCTTTCTAGAAAATACTCTATTTTGGCATCATTTGAAAAGAAAGCTTTAATTAATAGTACGTTCAGTTTTCTGATGTTGAGTACTATTCAGAAATGTGGGCATCTGCAGCCAGCTAGAGGCCATTAAACATGCTTTTGCGCTCTGTTGACAGGGTTTTGCTTCAGTACAAAAAAAGCTCCAACAAAAGTCTCTCCAGCAGCTACAGAAAAGTGAAAGAGTGGGAGAAGACTAGGAAAGCATGTTAATATATCAGATAATGCACACATGACGGAAAAATGAAATTGTGAATCTGTATATACATGGAATTAAAGCTTTATGTGAAATGGGAGCGGAGTGACTAATTTCTTGGTTTGCTGGCTGAACAACAAGTTTGCTCCAAAATAAATGTTACGTGGTTGTTATATGTAGGATGCATAGGCAGAAAGCAAAAGAAAAAACTGAAACAATCCACCTTGACTCTTAAGTCATCTGAAATTGCTGATATGCAAGGGCATATTCCTGAAAACATAGTATCTGGAATAAACATTTTTTTAAAAATTTTATACTTTCACAATACAGCTAATTCAATTTCTGACAACATTTTTGACTGATCACTTTCAAAACAGGAATAGTAATGTACTGTGAACTTGATCTGTAAGGTCCTATTATCCCTAAATTTGAAGTGACCTATTTAATCCATCAAAAGACTGAGCAGATCCTGAGCACCTCCAGGCACTTGTACAGTTGCATAATCCTCAGGAAAGGGATCCTGAAGAGGGACAATCTCTATGCTACACGTTCAATAATATGATTTCTAGTTCTGTATTTTTGCTTTGCTTGTTTAAAACAAACAAACAAACAAAAACAAAAACAAAACAAAACAAAACAAACCCACAAAACAAAAAAAACCCCACCCCACAACAAATAACTAAATCCTGCAAATAAATACTTTCAGTTTTAACCTTGCTATCCCAGTCTGTCAGGTGCTTCACTGTCTTCCAGTGAAGTGCTTTATGCAGCAACCATTGGAAAACTCCCTTGTAGGACTTATTGATCCTATTAATGCTGCTGCATTTGCACGGTGCAGGGCTGGCACTCAGTTGCTAGGACGTCTTTGCAGATTGAGTGGCAGTCAGGGAGGCATTCACAAAATAGCTGATTTCGTTGCTATGCCTGCCAACTAGTGGACAGATGAACGGGGATCCCTTAACTAGCAGAATCGATGTTAAGTGTTCATTTTCTGCATTTTCTTTCTGCGGATGCCTTAGATTGATACAGTACTGGGTAAAAATTTCTTCTCTTTATGCTTTCTGTTTTGAAGCTGGTTGTTAAATCTCTGCTACTGAACTTGATGGGAGCTGCAAGTGCTTAATTATATGAAAACCTGGCCATTTATTTAAGTGCCTAAAGGTAGATTTAAGAGTCTAACTTGGAGTAGTGGTATATATTGTAATGTTTTAATTTTAAATTTGCATAGCATGAAATTCACACACTGTGCAAGATATAAGTTAAGAAAAAAACCCAAAGTCTTTTAATGGTCTTAGGAATAGTAAAAAATTAGTTTGAAATGGGTCATACATAATAACATCAGTCAGGATGACCACGTGTCTTTGGTGTTATCCAGCAACTCTGTTCATGCCAACCATTTTTCACAAAATATTTTTTTGAAGGCATTAGATCAGAAGCAGCTCTTTAGTAATACTGGGAGCAGAAATGAGACTTAAATGAGTTCCAGTTGGTACCTGAAATGCTGGCTTACCAATGGGCCAACGATGCTGATGTTGTTGATATGTGTTACAGACAGCTGGCACAGAGTGCAGAAGCACCTTCAGCACCCCCGAGGTACTCTAAATCTGCAAGGACATGTAAATACAGCTTCAGTGACCTTGAAGAGGCCTCCAAATATATAGAAAGTGGCTGTTTCTCTATTCCAGCCTCAAAGCTTTCTTCTTTTCAAGCCTGACCACAACTTTTAACACACATTGTTCTGAGTTGGTGTGGTGCTGGTTTTGGAAGCAGGAGAGGAGCCCCAGGGGCGGCTCCTGTGAGAAGCTGCTGGAAGTTCCCCCACCTCCAAAAAGTTCAGCATGACCTCTGGCTAATGTCGAGGTCATCACTGATAATGCATCACTGCATCTCTGAGATTAGCATAGTAAATAACGGGAAACGAGCTCCTAGAAGACCTCAGGGAAGAGGAGGGGAAGAGGCGAGAGCAATACCAGAGGTGAGAACAATGTCGGAGCAGAGATACCAAGCTTGGTGAAGAAGGAAGGGGAGAAGGTGTCTGAGTGGAGGTTCCCCTGCATCCCGTGGAGAGATGGCAGCTGTTCCCTGCAGCCCGTGGAGGAGCAGCCTGTCAAGGATCAGAGTGGAGCAGACGTGGACCTGAAGCCTATGGAGGAAAATGGTGAAGCGTATATGGACCTGCATCCATGTAGGAGCCGGTGCCAGAGGAGGTGACTGCTCCCGCAGCAGCCGCGGCTCTGTGTGCAGCCCGGGCTGGAGCAGTCTGTGCCTGAGGGACTGCACCTGTGGGAGGGACTCATGTCGGAGGGGTTGTGAAGGACTCTCTGCCATGAGAGGGACCCCGCCTTGGAGCAGGGGAAGGCTGTGAGGAGTCCTCCCCCTGAGGAGGAAGGAGCGGCAGAAACAGCGTGTGGGGAACTGACCCTAAACCCCCCCTGCCCCTCCCTGTGCCCTGAGGGGGAGGCGGCAGGGAAGGGATCCGGGACCGGCAGCAAGGGAGGGATGGGGGGAAGGTATTAAGATCTGGTGGTGTTTTCTCTTTCTCCCTGTAGATTAAATGAGGGTTTTTCTTCCAAATTTGAGTGTCTCTAGTTTTTGCCCATTACCGAAAACCTCACCGTCCTTGTCTCAATTAAGGAGCCCTGGGGTGGACTTTCTCCTCCCTGCCCCTCAGTGGTGGGGTGAATGAGGTAAAGCATGATTGATACCCACTGGGTCTAAACCATGACACTCACAGAAGTCATCACCAAGACACAATGTAAATAATGGCACCGAGAACCATTTAGAGATACTGTTTCAACTGATTCAACCAACACCTATAGCCATGCATGTGTCCTGAAGGGCAGCTTAAAAAGGACCAAGATTGCTGATGTTGCGTGCCACTCCTTCAGATGGAGCAGGGGCAGGAGCCCACCCGACTCTCTGCCATCCTGACAGCTCAAAAGAGTTGCCAGCAGAAGGATCTTTTGGCCTTTCTTCTCCAGAGATAGTCTCTGCTGGCTGCTGGCATGTAGCACACACCTGCAGCAGTCCAGAGAATGGTAAAAAAATTACGTACTCTACGAAGTACAGAGCAAATCCACCATGGCCAACAGTGATGAAATTCTGATATATCGCCACACCTGTTTGGAATAGTTGAAGGATGTGAAGGAGGTGTTCAGGACAGTTTTATGAGCTCGTCTGACTGTGTGAAAACTGAGAAAGTGGGCAGATAAATATGGATGAGGTGAGTTATTTGGAATGTAGGATGAAAAGTGGTCAGATCAGACAGTAACTGACTACACTGGGAGCTAACCTACCTAACAAACACCAGCTGAGGACTTCTTGAGGATATTATTGCCTTTCATGGTAAATATCTACTTTACAATTGCCCAAGACCTACACTAAAAGATCAGTGATTTTTTTTTTTTTTTCTGTTTGAGAAAATATATGAGATGATGTCAGACCATAGTGTCTTGCTGGGAGTATTTCATTACTTACAGTGTGTGTACCATCTAGAAATATTCATTTGAGGTTGACCATTAACGTTTTTTGAAAAATGATCCACCCCGCATGATGTAAAAAAAAAAAAATTACTGGAGCAAGCCATTAGAATTAGATGTCTATGGCACATGCCTTGTGATTAATTTTGTGACTGTAATAAAATTAAGTTAATGCAGAACTACCCTTCTTGTTTGTATCATGTCTACTAATTTTTGTTTTCTCTCTTATGGACAAAAGAATGCCACCTAAATGTATTGGATAATATTATTGCACTTTGGTCACACAATAACTGGAGTTCACAAACCAATACCTATTTTCATGGGTCTATTCTAGACAGCACTCTATTCAGCTGTGTGATAAATGTCTCTTTCTAAGGGAAGTGTCAGAAATCCCTTTCTGTAATCATACATTCATTTTTCTCGTGTAGCTGACCTGTGAAGGCCTTATTTGAAGCTAATTGGAATTTTACTTGAAAAAAAAAAGGAAAAAAAATCAAGCCCAAAGCAATTTTTTTTCTAATACATAAAATTTCCAAAAATCAAGTGAGCATTCCAGTTTTTATTCAAGCAAAATGTTTATTAACATCACAAGAGAACATGAAAACTGTGCAAAGAACAATGTAAAAATAGGAATACTTGCTTATCACAAAGGCAGTTATCTGCCCTGTGAATTAAAGAAACCTAAACATGCCATTCCTGATAACATAGACAGTGCAGCACTTTCTCCTCAAATATTCCATGGTTGCAGGTGAAGATGGTTTTCTCCAGGAATTTCAAATATTTACAAAAGCTTGGGAGATAAATTTGGGGAAGAGAATGAGAGTACATACAGCTGCGGGGTTCTGCTGCTGATCGACATTTAAAGCAGCTTAGAATTGTTTCTGTAGCAGGAAAAAACAGTCTTTGTATGTTTTGCTTGAAGCAAACTTGAAATAAAGCACTCTGGAATGGTCTCCTCTCAATGCACAGAGGACCCTATACCCACACTGAAATATAGATACACTACTGAAAGACACACACTACATTTCTTTTTCTTTCAGATTTTTTGATAGAATTTAATTTTGATATACTTAGATTTATGCCGCTGTAAATTACACATGCAAATCTTCCACACGTCAAGATGAGAAAATTTACCACTTGTATGTTGTACTTTATATGTCTTTCTCCTGACTAAAGTAATTTTATAAACATAATACAGGCAGCAGGGCAACACTTCATAAGCCAGATGTTTATTGACCTATGTGACCCTCCAAGTGTTTTCCTCCTGATTATTTGTGGTATGAACATAACAGATAACATCTGAAGTAATGTGGGAAAATGGGCCTATAAACCCAGTCACTTTTGATTTTTGTGTCAGCTCATTTTGATTTAATTGGATTTTGTTTCCTAAAGGTAAGAAATCAGTGAAAAAGACCAAGAAAACAATTGGTGTAACTCTTAGAAAGTTCCTAAGTTCTACTGACAAATGCTGTAAGAGAGCACTAAAAATAGGATGAAATGAGAAAAAGATCATTAACTTGATTCTACAAGAGAATTATATAGCAAAATAGATGCTGTGTATTGTATAATTAACTTTTTAGTACTACTTATGAAGTGTAATATATTGGCATAGTAATTAAAATTATGAAAATAATTATTCTGAACTAAAAAACCTGAAATGCTAATTGGTAAAATGCATCTGAAGGTAAAGATTTAAAAGAAGAATTTTAGGTCCACTGAATGTTAAAGAAATGTAAACATGCAGGATAACCCTTTGGAGAGCATTATGCCAAACAGTAATTAGCTATGACCAGAAGATTATGTTTTTCTTTCTGGATGACATTTGAAACCTTGTAGTTCCCTTATATTACACAACCCTAGTAGAAAGCCAAGTCAAGAGAAAGAGAACTCAGAAAGGAAGATGGATGCTCAGTCTCATCTTCTTTTTCTCAATGAGCAGTGCACAGCCTTCTGCTGAGAGTTTCCCAGTTGTGACAAAAGCAATTGTAGAAATAATGCCAGCACCCACTCCTCGTTCCCTATCCCCAGGTATTTTAATGACTCTTGAACAGGAAACGATTGGCCCTACAGCTGCTTTAGTGAAAGAATCTGTGCACACTCCTCATTCCCTTCAGTGCCTACTCACCTAGATGCCATGAGCTATCACCAGCTAGGATGTATGGCAGCCCACCTGGTTTTATCCTGAAATGTTCAAGGTAGTGATTTACCACACCTGATTCATCTGCCTCCTCTTAGGGGGAAGTAATCATGAACAGAAAGATAGTGAAACACAAATATTTCTGATTGTGATAGATATTTCTGAATTTGGCATGGCATCACTCCTCATCTCTCTCTCAAGAACAGAAAAAGAGGCTGTGGGAAGTTTAATGTTATTTGAGTGTTAGCTTGTTGCAGAACAGAACAGCCTAATGAAGTGACCTTTCTGCTCTTTGTTCCTACTTCTGTTTAAAGAAAAGGAATTTCTGCATAATTTTTCAATGCACAAATTATATTAGTGCATATATTATATAACTGACTAGTCACTGATGTCTATTTCATATGAAAAATCTCAACTGTGAAGCTCTGAATTTCACTACTACTTAGCAAAAGAAGTCTACCCTATCTAAATACTCAGCACTGAATCAGAATACTTCATCATCACTGAAACTTGCTGCCCTCAAACACTATTATTTTTCATTAATAGAGAACTGAGGGTTAGGCTATTAGCTATTTAGTTTGCCCTAGATCTCATGGAAAACTTGTAAATTGATGATGAACACACTGTTCCAAATGTTATATTTGCTGGACCAGAGAAGATTTTAATGATTAATTTCAAAACGGATATGAAAAAATACCACCAGATTTTAAAAAGTGGTTTCCAAGATAGGCTTCACTAATTCTAACACTTTAGCCTTCTTTGGTTGCAGCAGATACTGTGGTTGAACTGTTCAATTCTGTCCTTCATTAAAGACAGTGTTAATGATTGTGGTACCATTATGCAAGGACTTGCTGAGAATCAATTTTTCAGTTCACCATCAAAATAAATTGCTTTGTTCATTAATCTGCCCAGTTTTAATCAGTAGCTCATGGCCCTCACCCAGAACATGAAACTGGGTTTGACATCAAGTGCTTCAAACAGCATGTGAGAGCTGTTCTGATATAAATGGGCATTTGAGTAGGTTACACAAAATCAAGCTTGGAGAACAAAGTAGTGGAGGAAGATTCACTCTTAAGCAGCCAGATGAGCGACACTGAGGGGAGCTGAGCAAGATTCAGAAGATCCAGAGCAGGGAATGTTTGGCTGTTTATACACAGGACAGCAAAGAACAAAGATGAGGAGACCAACAGTAGTGGCTCCCCCATTTTTGCATACTAAGAACGGCAGGTTTAAAGGTGTTAGTCTGGATAGATCAGGCTTAAAACAATGTAAATTCAACCTCATTTTTAATGGTTGTTTCTTATTTCATCTTCAAATGCTTCACACATATTACTAGTGTTTCAGTCTTTGATACCTAAACTGGATATAAAAGAGACTATATTAAAAAAGCAACAGTTCATCTCAGCTAATTTCCACAGATCAGGGTTACTAATGTTTCTTAAATGAAGCATTAGAGAACTTTGCCTGGGGTATGTTATTTATAAACATCTTTAGCCAATAAAGCTAGGATTAAGAAAGCTTTAGTGTATAAATAGAAGTAGTAGTTGGAAGTCTTATTTTAGCATTAACATGTTTGAAATGAGATTATAGATAATATGCCAAGGAGTATAAACACAAAGCACTTCTGTTTCTGTGTATATGTAAGAAAGCACAGTTCCTCATGGGCTGCCCCAGCAGTGTAGCACCGAAACACAGTTGTAACAGGGGCCTGAAAATGCCAGATGGACTCCAGAAAACTAATCTTAAAAAGGATTTTAGTAGCATATGGGGGAGGGGAAGTATCTAGTGGACAATAACAAAGATTACAGTGCTGCCTGGTAGTGAACACAGCATTAACTAGCTCAGGTAGCATAACTTTACCTGCCTAAAATCCAAATATAAAATACAGCATGTGAGTAAGAGATGAACAATCATTGTATTCATGTAGAAAATGTAGAATACTGCAGTGATTCTTCATGTAGGGAAAACAACATTTTCTACAGCCTCTTTCATGTTTGATATCAATTGTTTTGAACAACAAAAGGGAAAGGAATAAAAATTTGGACTAAAGCCCATAACACTTACAGAAATTTATGTGTAGGGAGGTACCTTTTAGGAAAGCTGTAATGAAAAAAACAAAAAGAAGATAAAAAAGAGCATCTTTGATTTTTTTTCCACATTTCTTTACAACTTGATGGGATTTAGATGTCTGTATGACATGTATATTATCTATCTGAATGACAAATCCCCCTTACTTCACATTCTATTTGTGTATTTGGTTTGGAAGAAGAACATAAAACATTACTGAGTGATGATACGCAAAATATATAAACAAGTAATTAGGTATGCATGTGTACAAGCTGGAATAGTGATTATATATGAAGTATTTGTGGATTACCATCTGTGTGTGTATTTACTACAAGCTTCCTGAACAGGGGAAATAATATTTTGTCCATTCTACAAACAGTCTACCATGATGTTTGTCTTAATGTAACCTTACAGGACCAGACTCAGCTCTGAGACAATTCCAGTCTTTTTGAAAGAGTTACATCTGTTACACAAGATCTAATTGTGACATATTCTTCTGAACTTTCCTTGCATTTCCCCTTTGCCCTGTATTGCTTCCTCCATTACAGCAATGTGTGTATAATGTTTAGTTTGATCCTTGAGACAGTTTACCTCATCTCTTTAGTAAAAAAAATGTACAAAAGTGGTAAAAAAATCAAATACTTTTTTTTTTTTTTTAATTGTAGCAAGGAGACACAATTTAATCAGGTATAAGTGAAGTTTTAAGATGACTTGTTCTTTAGCTCTCTTTCTACAGTCTCCTTCAGTGGGACATTCCCAATGCAGATACAAGAAAGTAGCTTGCCTCAGGCTGCACTTCTGATTTACCTTTGCTTCACTCAGTTTGTCCACTTTCAGTTGTTTTGTGTGTACATTTATGGCATACAGCATTTGGGGGCATTGTTTTAGTCTATTGCCTATATTCAATCTACATTTATTCACTATCTCCATCATCCAATCTGTTTCTCATGCACTTTAGGTTCAAAGGTTGCTTGAAGAAGACCCTTATGTGTTTCATTATGCAGCTTAAATGTGTACTTCATACCCTTTCTCTCCTGAACAATGTAAAGAATTCCCAGAATTTCTGTAGGCAAATGCACCTAATTTGCAAATCGTGGAAATATCATGCTTTGCCTCCACTAGTGTCTAGGGACCATGGAAGTTTTGGCTCCTAAAGTTCCTTTGCATATACAAAAGATAATGACAGCCCCATTCTTTAAGACACAGGGCTATTTATAGCACTCCAAGCTTCTGGCTTTATCAGACCAAGGCATCCAGAAAGTCTGCTGTAGTAGCCAGCTACTGGGTGGCAATACAAGGACCACAATGCAAAGTCTTGTGAAATTAGCCTTGAGTCCACATTTAATTTTTGGCTCTCAATTTACTTGAAATGTTTCTTGTGCATATGCTGGGCTCATTACTCTTTTAGCAGTAAAACAAACAGATTTCTATCAGGAATTTGTCTCTTTCTGCAATCAACAAATGAGCTTTTTCTTTTAAACAAGATTCTCCTTTCCACAACTTTAGAGGCAAGATTTATCCCTCCACAATTAAAAGGAACAGTGTTTGGACTCTCTGCTGCTTGAGATTTTTCCTTTGAAATGCATATATTCCTAGTAATGGATTTAGCTTTGTTTGTGGTCCTTCTCTATATGTTATATTTTTAACCAAGCTATGTATTTCATTGCTATTAATAATATTTTCCCCTGTAATTTCATCAAACATGCCAATAGCAATTACATTTGATTCTTCTCATTTTATATTTCTTTTACTAAATAAGAGTCCTCAGCTGTTTCTGTTAAGAACATTAGAGTGAAAAGCATTTAAGAATTGCCTACTCTACAGGCTGATCATCAATTCAATGTGAAGATACTCTCTCATGTTATAACATATTTTGACTTAACATTTACAATTACATCACTTTTTCAACAAACACTGAATTAAATACTACAAGCTCATGTTCCTCATTTTGTATGTTCCTCATTAGTGTTTATTTTGGACTCATGTATCACAGTTATTTATTTCCCTAGGAATTTTTCTTTAATTTACAGTTATTTATTCTCTACAGTTTCTTGTCTTGCATTGACCCTCTAAACAGGCACACAAGCCCAACATACATAAAAAGATGTGCATTTCAAGGAACAGGACACATGGTGGTTCTTGTAATTATTTAACATGTCAAATTCTTTTAGTAGGAGAATACAATTAACCCTGTGTTCCCTAAATCTGTCTTTTTAGCAAATGTATGTCTATCAAAACCCTTTTCAAACTCTGTGATTAAGGCTACAATTTATTTGGTATCTTCATCATGGCCTCAGAGTCCTTTTCAAGCTTTAAGCTTTTAAGCTTTAATTAAGACAAAATGGCAGGGAGGACAACAGGCCTGGCTGAACAAGGAGCTTTTACTGGGACTTAGCAAAAAAAAAGAGAGTTTATCTCCTTTGGAGAAGGGTCAAGCACCTTGGAATGAGTACAGAGATCTAGTTAAGTCATATAGAGAAAAAAAAAATTATGAAGGCAAAAGCCCAGGTGGAGCTCAATCTGGCTGTTGCCATAAAGGACAACAAAAAAAGTTTTTTTACGGATACACCAGTAACAAAAAAAGAGCTAGACAGAATTTCCATCCCTTATTGGATACATGGGGAAACATTATAACCAAGGATGAGGAAATGATTGAAATACTTAATGCCTTCTTTGCCTCCATCTTCATCAGTCAGACTAGCCACTCCCAGGTTATTTAGCCTCCTGAGCTGTAAGATGAGGACTGAAAGCAGCACAACCCCCCCATAATCCAGGAGGAAGCAGTCAATGACCTGCTATGGTATCTGTATACCCAGAAATCCATGGACCTGGATGGGATTCACCCAAGAATATTGAGGCATCTGTCAGAGGAGCTCACCAGGCCTCTCTCCATCATCTACCAACAGTCTTGGTTAACAGGGGAGGTCCCAGATAACTGGAGCCTTGCCCATGTGTTGCCCATCTACAACAAGAGCCAGAAGGAGGATCTGGGGAACTACAGGACTACCAGACTGACCTCAGTGACTGGAAAAATGACAGAGCAGTTCATAGTGAGTGCACTCACGTGGCAACTGCAGGACAGCCAGGGGTTCAGGCCCAGCCACCATGGATTTAGGAAAGGCAGGTCCTGCTTCACCAACCTGGTCTCATTCTATGACCAGGTGACCTGTCTGGTGGACAAGGGGAAGGCTGTGGACATTGTCTACTTGTCTACCTGGACTTTAGTAAAGACTTTGACACCACCTCTCACGGCATTTTCCTAGAGAAGATGGTGGTTCATGGCATTGACACATATATTCTTTGCTGGGTTAAAAACTGGCTGGATGGCATGGTCCAGAGAGTTGGAAGTCAATGGAGTCAAATCCAGTTGATGACCAGTCACCAGTGGTGTTCCCTAGTGCTCAGCTTTAGGACTGGTCCTATTTAATATCTTCATCAATGAGGATATTGGTTCCATTCACTGATGGAGATCTTCAGAAACCACATTATGTTGCTGAGTCACAGAATCTCAGAACAGTTAAAGTGGGAAGGGATCACACCTTTTCCACCCCCGCCTTCCTCATCCCTCTCAAAGCAGAGGCAACTATAACAGTTTGTTCCAACTGTGTCCAGTTGGCTTTTGAGATATGATGGTTCTACAGTCTCTCTGGAAAGTTCCAGGGCTCAACTACCCTAAGAGTAAAAAAAGATTTTATGTTCAGGGGGAGTTTGCATGTTTCATTTTGTCCCATTGCTTCTTGTCCTTTCTCTAGGTACCAGTGATAAGACTCAAGCTACATATTCTTTACTAGTGCTCATCAGGTATTTATACAAATTGATACGATCCCCCTAAGGCTTGTCTTCCCCAGGCTAAACAGTCTCTCAGCCTCTTGAAGGATGTTCCAGTCCCTTAATCATTTTTGTAGCCCTTCACTGCACTCAGCCCTGTATGTCGATAGCCTCTGAGAAGCCTGGGACTACACACAACACTCCAGATGTGTTCTCACTGGTGCTCAGTGGAGGGGAACAATCAGCCCTTTTGACCTTCTGACAATGCTCTTCTTAATGCATCCCAGGACACTGCTGGCCTTTTTGCTGCAGGAGCATTGTGGCTGGTTCATGGTCAATTTGTCCACCAGCATTCCCAGGTCCTTCTCTGAAAAGCTGCTTTTCAGGCAGTTGGGCCCCAGCATGTACTAGTGCATGGGTTTATTCTTTCCCAGGGACAAGACTTCACATTTTCCTTTGCTGAACTTCATGAGGTTCCTGTTGTCCCAGTTCTCCAGCATGTGAAGATCCCCTTGGTGAATCAACCGCTCTCCTCAGTTTTGTATTATCTGCCAACTTGCTGAACATGCATTCTGTTCAGTCATGCAGGTCATTAATGAAGAACGTTAATGAACAGTACTGGCTCCAGTTATGAACCCAGGGCTACACTGCACACTAATGACTGGCCTTGAGATGGACTTTGTTCCACGGATCACAACTCTTTCATGCCCAGCAGTTCAGTCAGTTTCAATCCACCTCACTGTTCCCTTTATCTAGCCCATACTTTGTCAGTTGCCTACAAGAAGGTTATGGGACACAATGTCAAAAGCTTTACTAAAGTCAAGACAAATCACATCCACAGCTTCCTTTATCCACCAAGGCAGTCATCTCAACATAGAAGGCTTTCAGGATGATTAATCATGATTTCCCATGATCTTCTGATCACTGTCAATAACCTTCTAGTCCTTTATGTGTTTGGCAATGCTTCCCAGGGACTGAAGTGATGCTGACTTACCTGTAGCTCCCTGAGTCCTCCAACTTGACCTTCCTGAAGACAGGAGTGACATTTGCTTTCTTCCAGTCCTCAGGAGCCTCTCCCAGTTGTCATGACCTTTCTGAGATTATTGAGAGTGCCTTTGCAATGACATCCAGTCAGTCAGTCTGTCTTTGTGTCAAGCCTGTTGGGCAGTCCTTTTTCTTTTCAGCTTCCAGCTTGGTTTGTAGATTATTTGTTTTCTTCTCTTGATTCCTTTCCTTGACTAGTTTGTTACGACCATGAACTATAGTAAAGGGCAAAAGTTTAGTACTCAGTATCATGTACTTCACTGCTAAGTGCTCAGTCATTCCTCCTGACACTGATTAATAAAGACACACTTAATTCACAGACTGCCTTCATCCCCATACTTGATGCAAGCATAAAGTAATATTAATATGATATTGTTTGCCAGAGTGTTATTTATGGCAATACTAATTTGAAAATAATTTTGGATATGAGCAGTGAGGGTGTGAACTTTCTCTTTAATCAGGAACTTCTTGGATATGAGTGTTACTTTGATCAGCTATAAAATAATCATTGCTTTGGCAAGATAGCATCACTACAGTATCTTATACCTTGAGGTTTTTATTACAAGTATTTATACTCAGTAGTATGAAGTTTTATTTCAAAAGGTTTCAAAGCCTGGATTTACTGTGACCCTGAGTAATTTTGTGCATCATATTCACAGGGTGCTGATAAAAAATTGGAAATGTTTTAGGCAAAAAGAAATGCTGGACAAAAATGAAATGCAGCTAAGTACAGGCTAAATGCATGGTAGCATTGGTGGACACAAGCTTTACAGACATAATGTCCTGTCAGAGTACACGTAAATCAGTTTTGCTGCAACTTTCATCATAAAGTAAGTAATTACTAACACTCGTAATTCTTCCAGCAGTCAAAATCTCAAAAGGTCATCATTTTATGTTTTGATGTCTCAGAGGTCATTATTTGATGCTCTCTCAGTGACTTCATGATATGAATATGTGATCTGTTCAATGCAGAAAGCTAATGAGGAAAATGTAACAAAATATCAGTTTGAAGTTATACATCTTTGACATACCAACAAGGAACCATGGCGTAATGAATTGTTATACATCAGCACCTGTGAGGTACTCATCCGTACACACATTCTTTCTCTCCTGCAAATGAGAGTAGTTTTCCATAGGTAGTTTTGCTCTCAACTAAAGGACAGGCTACTTCACTTTTACTCAAGGTAAGAGAATGCACGCAGACAATTCAACATGACACTTTACTATCTCCCAATAATTTGTCCATATTTTCTAACATCCTGCAGAGCACTATCCAGCAGGTTTCACCCGGGAATCTCTAGAGTGATCTCAACAAATTCTTTATCTAGACTACATATCCCACTATAAAGCACAGCACTTAAAATATTGATTTAAAACACTTCCTAATCTGGCATTTGTTGTCCATTAAGAACTTAAGTATTTTGCTGAACTGGACCTCAAAACAGAAGGGAATGAAGAATAACAACTTTCTTCATAAGGTTTTTCAAAGGTTGGTTCAATTAATTTCTACTTTGAGTGCTTCTGGTATTATCTTCCGGGTACAATCCATACTCTTTCTCTTCTTTATCAGTGCTGGAATTGCCATAATCAGACAGATCAAAAATCCATCTATCGCTGTGCCAGAAGGTCAAAATGGTTTCTTAGAGAGACTGTTTCACCAGAAACGTATCATGTGTAGAGCAATCTTACACAGGACTATTGTCACATATTTCCATGTAGATCCTGTATCAGAGACTTCTTTGGGGCTACTCTATTGAAAATCCCAATGGACCTATCCTTCTTCAGTTTGTCCAGTCTCTCTTATTTAACTCCCTCATCCTCCCTGCCAAATACTCATTTCTTGTTACAGCTGATGAAGAAAGCTCAGCAGCTGTAAAGCTGGCATGTTTACCATTCAACTCAGTAAGTTAGTTGGACAGCACTCCCATAAACAGGGAGTGAATGGGTGCTCTATCCTCACCCTGCTCCAGCCCTTGGGACAAGGCTACCAGTCACTCCAATGCAAATATGAGAACAATAGGTCACAGATTAGTTTTTTTACAGTGCAGAATTTTAGCGCTTTTGGTGCTGAGAAGAGATGCTGCCTCTAATTTATGGACAAGCAAAATGAAAAGGGCAATAGGAACTAGCTTTCCAACAGACTAACTGGAAGGAGCACGTAAGGGCCCCTTTGGGGAGTGGTAACTAAGTAACTAACTAAATAGGTTGCAATTCAAGAAGATGAGAGAGATGGAGAAGGTCCCCAGGGTGCTGGGAGACTGATTATGGATGCATATATATGAGAGGAGTAGAAACCCAGAAGAAAGCAAGAGATGTCAAGGGCATACATATGTGAGCAAGACAGTCAGGGCTATTTGGAGCAAAATTTCTGGAAAGCCAGACAGATTTTGATTGTTGAACAAAGAATCTGCCTCATAGTAATTATTTTGACTGTTTCCTAGAAAGCGAGATGCTCCATATATACTTGTAAATTTCCAGGATTGTCACTATTGAGCTGTTCCCCATTTCTCTTCCTACTGCAGAGAGGCTCTAAATATTGGCTAACCACTCCTACCAAAGGCAATCAATCTCTTCTTTATGTGCAAAACTGAGGAATTCCAAACTTTTATAGAACTATGATCACAGCATTACTTTACAGCACAATAAAAAATATTTTTGTCATGAGGTACCAAAGACTGATGTGATAGATCAGATTTATATGGAGATGTTAAACCCCGAAGGTTCACTGCTTGTGCTTTATTAGAAAATGAACTATGATTCAGTCTTTCCAGGGCACCGTTTAAAAACCGATGAAACAACTACACTGATAAAGTGAGAAAGTATAATGATAATATGACTTTATATTAACAGTTTCAACTGTGATATAATAACTTCCTTTACTTGTAATTTAAATCCACGCCTTTTTAAAAAAAAGTGTCATACTAACTACTATCAGGACAAGTTGGCCCCAGTCTGGACACCTGTGGGCATTTCACTCAAAAGGGTTTACTCTGTCTGAAAAAAATGACTGATAATCTGATTAGTTTTTCCCACCAACCAAAACTTTCTTTGAAAAGTGACAGCTATGCTGTGCCTAAGACAGACATGGGAAAGTACTCACTCTCTTTCCAGAGAAAAAATGGATGGCTGAAAGCCCACCTTGCCTGCTCTCTCTCTTTCGAGGAGGTAATGTCATATTTATGTTTATCTCAGTAAAATCAGATGTGGAGATGCCAAAAATCTTTAGTTTCAAGTGCCTTGTGTTACACTAAGTATAGGGTTCTACTACCTGAACAGAATGTATTATTTGAAAAGAGATTGTCTGCCCCCTCACACCCCCACTACTTCTACTGAGATGCAGTTTCAAAATAACACTACTCCAACAGTCAGAAGCCTGGTTCTAAATTCACAGCTTAAATCTAATTATGGTCACTTCACAGCTATTTGTTATTCTGCCAGCATTGTCCCTTAGCTGAACAGCTCTTTTATCCTTCTCATGTTTTTCTCCCCCGTTTATATATATAAGTCCATAGTGGCTACTAAGGGTGGTAAAACAACAGTACTAGGGTAGAATCCATCAGTGCCTGTATTTCTCATTAATATTAGAATTTTAATGGTCATGACACAAGCAGTATCAAATATGTTGATGTCAAATACTTAGGAAGCACCAAAAATCCAAACCGGGACTGGAATATCATATAGATGTATAATTGTAAGCAGTGAAAAAATACTCATCAAATGAAATGCAACAGCTTAAAATGCAAGATGTTGTGTTTAAACACTAACAGCAGAAACTTTTGCTCTGGGAACTTTTGCTCTTTGTGGTTGTGGTTGGAAATAACTTTGCACATATTGATCACACATGAAGCAATAGGCAAAGGGATCCCAGAACACACTGGGAAAGGCACTGCAGAGTTACCATCTCTGCCACCCCACAGCAGCACTCAAATGCTCCAGATTTGAAAGGAATGCTTAGAAGGACTGGGAGATAAGTTAACAAAGAACCCATTTTCTGACACATTTACTTGTTTAGCCTCAATCTGTGTTTTATTTTGTAATTCCCCGTGCAATTACAGCAAAGTATTAAATACTTTAAATCTTCTGAAAACTGAATAGGACAGTGGATGAAGATGTAGTGATTTCATCTTAGTTCTTCGAACCAATTTTCTTCTTTCCCTGCACTTTTGCCAAGTGTGGAAATTAACATGAATATCCATGGCAGTTTTCCCTGCTGTGCAAGCAAACCTATCTTGTGCTCCATATTGCTGCAGCCAGGCTGCTTCCAAGATGTGAAGTAATCATGTGCAGCTACACTACATTTTAAACAGTGCTGTAAATATGAGAACAGCTTAAAGTATTTATTTTAGAACTCTTAGTCAGGCAGAAGATCAGTACTCCCAACATTAAGTGGAGGCCATTTTCAGAGATTCCTCTTCTCATAAAAAATTCTCAGTGACTGTGACTGAACCATTGTAACCAAAAGTTTCCTCCAAAAACAGCCTTTAGAATCTGTTTTACTTTTGTTGGTTATAGACAACCCTGCCTTTCTCCTCAAAGGATCAGAGATTTCCCTATGTACTTGTGGTGATGTAGGCTAACCTCATCTGTACTGGGGGAAGCGTAGCCAGCAACTCAATTAACTGGGTTTTGTCCTTAGTTTTGTACTTATGAGACCCCATCCGATATACTGTGTTCAGTTTAGGGTTTCCCTATAGAATAAGGATGTGGACATACCACAATGAACCCACTGGAGGGGCACCAAGATGACCAAGAGGCTGGGACATATTGCATGCAAAGAGGTGATGGAGCCTCATTTGTTCAGCCTGTCCACACGAAGCTAAATGGGGGCTCTTCTGCTAATATAAGATAACAAGGACAGCTTCTTCTTGGTACACAGTGAAAAAGTAAGAGGCAAGGTCCTAAGTGGCAATAACAGGAATTTTGATTGAATCTTAGAAAAAATGCTTTCAGTGGGAGATCGGTGAAACACTGAAACAGGTTTTAGAATTTTCATCTTTAAAGCTATTTAAAACTTGTCTGGATAAGACCCTGAGAAACCTGATCTAAACTCCAGGTTAGAGTCAACTTCAAAGTTGGCCCTGCTTTGAGAAGACTTCAGACCAGATATCACCTAGAGGTCACTTCCAATCCAAAATAGACTTTGGTTTTAACACAATCTGAGTTTGCAATTTTACCTTGCCTTTTTAATCCTTTGGAAATGTATGAAAGAGTCTACTAGTGTTATTTGTTCTAAAAGAAGATGAAGAGATTTTCACTGCCAGCATCTTTCCTCTTGGGGGACATTTGGTTTGTTTCCAGGCATACTCTTGTGACTCTTGCGTGTTAAAAAGAAAAATTCCCTCATTTTGACCTGCTTCTCCCTGGTGTTAGATTTAACTTTCTGCCTTTTCCTTTCAATATCTAGGTCACTCTGTAAGATGCCATCTGAGGGTGACAGAGGATGCCAAGTTGCCTCCACTGAAGAAACAACTGTACGCTCTCATCACAAATAGAACAAATACTGGGTTGTATTAGCAGGTAAGTGGTTCAAAGATAAAAGCAAGTTATTACCCTTTAGTTGGTGTTAGTAAGGCCGCCTCTGGAACATAGTGTCCTGCTTCACTCACACAATGGATCAGAAGGAATGCTGAGTAACTTGAAAGGTGAGAGTCCAGAAAAGTGGTATGAAGACAGAAAGGAGCCATGGGCATATCTCCTCACATTTGTGGGGAGAAATGTGTTTGGTTTGGTGAAGAAGAAAATAAGGTGAGCTAATACTGGCCTGCCACTATTTGTATCGGAAATCCAGAGGTGACAAACTTTTTGTGGTAGTTACAGATAGTTTTGTAAGGGGCAGTAGCAGCAATCTGCAGTGTGAGAAGTTCCAACTGGACATCACGAAGCTTGGTAAGAGCATGATGCAGCACTGGGGGAGAGAGACTGACCCCATCCTTGAAGTTCTTCAAGACTTGCCTAGATAAAGCCATTGCTGACCTGATCAGCTCTTAAAAAGTCCTCCTTCGATTAAGCAGGTGGACTGGGTGATTTTCAGAGATCCCTCCAACCAACAGGGTTATATTTCCTGTATTTATTACATTCTTATCTCTCCTGCTATGTTCCCTGGCTAGCTGCATTTCCCCTCTTTTCTAGAGCAGTAACTCCTGTTCTTTCCAGAAAACAAGTCTATTTCTGTCTGTTCTTTTCTTGTGCATTTCAGTGATTTAAACATTTTCCAGATCTGCTCCTCTTTCACTAGATCTCTTCTTCCATTTTGACCTGTTGACATATGGTTTTTTTGGTCATCCAAGTCATTCAAGCATCTCTTCTCTCCGTCATCTCATTTAATAGGTGTCTATGAATTTCAAATGCCCTCACTGCCTCCTCTCTCCCTTCTTTTGCCCTCTATTTTCATATCACTCTTTCACCAATCCTCCAGCTGCAGCACTAATCCTCAGATCTCTTCTCCTGTCTGGCAACACTTCATCAGAAGGTAATTCCCATCAGGTACCTATTCAAGATTAGAAAATACCCTGCAGCTTCTTCATCAAGTCCTTTTCATGCCTGTTCCATTTTTTAGTCAGATTTTATGCATTAAAGAAACTGTATTTCTCTGTCCCTTCCCTGTTTTTAATAGACTCTGGAAGTTTTTTCACATGTCATATGGAGCCAACAACAATCTGTGCAGACATTAAAATACATAGTAACTTATAAAGACTATCAAGTTTGAGAAATATGATTTTGCTTGACCTTTTTAAAGACATATGGTGTTTAAATTAGTTCTGTGAGCAAAAGATCAATTCAGATCAAATTTCCCTAAATTTAAAGAGAAAATTGTGCTTCCTTCATCTCACCCTATAAAAACATTTTTTTAAATGCTCTTTATTTCTTCACTTTTATAGTCCCTGGACTTTCCTCAACACCGGTTACTTCCATTGTTCAGTCTCAGCAGTTAACTGTCCATCAGCTGTGATCAAAAGCAGAAAGCCCACTCTGGCTCAGCTTCATGCTGTCTGTGTTACACAGCTCCCCTGGAGAAAACCATAAACTACAAACTGCAGCAAACCACAGATCCCACAGACTCTAACCAAGCCAACCAAGTAACTCTATCACCAACCATTGAAGCCTTTTCTTTGATTGGAAACTAAGTGGGAAATGCAGAGAACATGCCACAACTTTTGGTATTTAGTTGAAGTTCCCTAAATTGTAAAGATTTAATGTGACCAGATAGCTAGGACTGGTATCACTGGTGACAGCAGGTGAGTAAGTGATGCAGATTTCTAGTGTTGTGAACGTGTCAGTGTGTCATGATTTTTATGATTTTCTTTTATACACCAGTTCCTAGAGACATAAGACAACAAGAAAACATCAAGCTTTGCAGATTTCACACACCAAGGACACTTGCTGTGGTCTTTTGCTTGTTGTATAAACAAATCTACCTAGGTTGAGTCACTCCCGCTGCTAAAGATCTGTCTATTGAACTGCTCTGCTCATTAAAATTGGTAATCATAATATTTGATTTATGCACAGTAGGTTTATATATATACTTATAACAATATAAAAGACAAAAGGTTCATGCATCACACTGTCACAACCTATATTTCTGGGCTCTTATTTTTGGAATAGCGAGCTTGGAAATAATTCAGACCTAGATAAAACATCTAAAAATTGAGTATCCTATCCATCACTCCTAATTTTGTTGGCTACACAATTTTATGTCTCCTTTCACTAACTTTACATTAATAGTCTCGCAATATTTTGGAAAAGCACTAGAATATCATGTCACAAGATGGAGACTATGTTATTTGTAGAAGGAGGAAGGACTTAAATGAATTAGTTATGATGAAATAGAGCAGAAGAGTTTTTTAGTAACTTTCAGTTTTTAGTAATTTTCAGTTGGTGGTAGTATATAGCATAACTGCATATTTCTGTACTATATATAACATGTTTACCTTCGGTTTTCTCGTATAAAATCACTTTTCTTGAGTTTTTGAAAAGCTTATGTTAAGTCATATTTACTCATTCCTTCTGTGTATCAGTAAATGGAGCCCTGCACAAGCAATGACACCACCTCATCTAATGCTGCAGATCTTCCCTAAAAGCTGGAAACTAAAAGGCTTGTTAAGAACATGCTATAATAAAAGCTGACATTTTCTTCCTGTTCTGACTTCTTTATGTTGCTTTACTGCAGGTTTGTGTGCTAATGTTCTGTAAATCTTAAGTCTTTGAAATATGCAAACATAATTTCATCACAAAAAGATACAACAATATCCTATAATATACCAATCTTTAGTTATCCTCTTAGGACCTTGGTCCTTTATCATCCTGATTTGAAAAAACTTACATAAAAATACAATGAAGGGCATTAGGGCTGTGATAGAAGCTTTTGTCTGACCTTTTGTGGGCTCAGGGGATTTAAATTACTTCTGTAAGTAAAGAGCAATTCAGATAAAGATACTTGAATGAATAAATAACTTGAAGAAAAAGGGAACAACTTTATTTGCGTTAAAGATGAATTCTTTATGCTTGCTTTATGATGAGTTGATTTTCTTTTGCAAGAGAAAATATTATTGGGGAATAAAAACCCCACCTTTTTTTCTCTCATGCAAGATCTGCAACCAAAGGACTGTAAGAAACAGAAAAAAAAGTGAAATTAAAGGTAAAGGCAAGTCAGATATTTTTCGTGTGTTAGGTGCTTATAAGTTTTTAAATTTCCTGGAGATTGTATGTTCCTTTTTAGCTAATTTAACATAAGACAAAACAAACAAATTTTGTGAACATCAGAAAGTGGGAATTATGAGATTTAAGGATGTGATAATTGGCAAATTAAGATAATTCCAATGGGCAATCTCTGTTCATACCCAGTCATCGAGTTAATATGGAACATCATTAGACTTTCGCTCAATTCCTATACAGTGAGTGCCATTAATTGCACAAAAGAAGTAAGCAATATTTTGCAAAACCTGAAAGTCTATTTCTCAGGGATTCTCTGCCAGCATAGTATTATTATATAACCAAATCATACTTTTTAGCTACAGGTACTAATGACAGCTATAGATAATATGCTATCCCATGCCCCATGTTAAGCTCTTCTAATTATAGTTTTAAAGTTATATCATCTTCTGAATGCGTAACTGATATCAAAGGCAATAAAAGGTGTTGTAGAGAGAAGACTTTGCACAGAAGACTGCATCTGTGTATTAAGAACAACACAAAGCACTTTAAATGTAGTCATCTACTCCTAAATGTGCCCCAACGTTTACAAAACAAATTCTAAAACCTATAGGCATCCTAAAGATACTCTGAGTTACTATGAGTCATTAAAAGGTTGGCTTCATTAACAAGATAAATGCTACAAGATCAGAAATCCAGAGACAAACTATAAATATACATATTTCAAGAGTTAAAAGGTTCGCTAAACCAGGTATTTGAGACAGGATTACATTTTAAATGTTTCCTCACCAATAATCACGAGTCTTTATTAATCTTTGTGATGTTTGGAAAAGAGTTTGTGGAATGCACTGGTGAACCTAGGGCTATGTCTATGGTAGTGAATTAAATAGTGCTTGTGAGCTTTCCCAGACGCTGGAATATGACTGCTCTGAAATTCTTAGAGCAGTCCCTGGCATGCTTTTGGCCTGTACCAACTAGCAGTCTCCCAAGAAATTCCCAGGCATGGCTTGGGAGTTAAAAAGTCCCACAGACCATTACCACCAAAGGATTTGCATTCAGCCACCTATTTCTGGAGGCTGGCTGTGTTTACTGCTGTACTTGTGAGTCAGTCTATGCCAGCTGGCTTCCATGCCTGGGAATATTTTTGGGAATGATCTTGTTTGCTCGCATTGACATAATCCTATCCCCTTCCCAATAGTGGTGAGGACAAGTAGGAGGCTTCAGGAAAGAAAAAACCAAATCTGTAACATTTCACTCAGTTGGAATCACTTTATATTCTTCCATCTGAAGAGTGACAAAATGGAAAGGCCAGCATCTCCCATTTTGCAGGCTAAGTGCTCTAGTCACGAGGATGCCATATAGATGGTATAGAACAACCAAAGTTTACTTGCTTTCTTCCTAATTTTAAGTATTTATTCTCAGAGGAAATCCAGATTTTTACCTTGTGGTCTTGATACGGATATGTAACTCCCAAAGAAAATGAGTTTTTAGACAAGCCTACATATTAACAGTACCCATGAGAGAATTTTAAGTGGCTTCTCAGAACATGATTTTATTGGAGTTTATCCTAACTTGGTCTAGTTCCCAAATTCTTAGCTTGGGATTCCACTCTCAAGTCCCAACCTCATAAAACATAGCTGTGCTGAAATTATGGACACCCAATCACTGTAATAGCTCCAGCTTTCAGATCTCTGCTGCATTCACAACTGTCTTGTTACTTGGGGCCAGAGTCAAAGTACCTGGGGGAGTGCTTCCATGTTGACTATCACTTTGATTCTCATCTGGAAAATCAAGTACCTCTCCAAACAAGAAATCTGAGGCAGAGAGCAGGACCGGTTCATACCTGAGCTCCTGCTCCTCCGGGCCAAACAGACATAGCTCAAGCCATTTGGTGTTTTGAATTCAAACACAGATTTCAAAGTAGGAAGAAACAAAGCACAGCCTTAATTCCCCATGTATAATATGGAGAACTTTCCTACCTTACAAGGTTTGGGAAGATAACACATTCCCACATTGGAGTCACCCAGGCACCATGGGAGCCATACAAAACCACCCAGAGGGTGGTGCCATGGGAGCCATACAAAGCCACCCAAAAGAGGTGTAACATCTTTGGTGCTGCAGAGGAGGCTGATGGAGGCAGTTATGGATCACTCATTCTCAGGACAGACTCCCACTGTCCTAAACTAAATACTGGTGAAAGCTTCTTGATGCTGAGTACAGCTGAAGGGCAAGGTGCTTGCAGTTCTGCAGCACAGGAGCAGAGTGGGGCAGGAGCCAGAGAAGGAGGCTGAATGCCAGCTGAGTCCCTCAGTGCCAGGGGAATTCTCAGCTGGGAGAACCTGGCTGTCTTCCAGTCTTCCTCCTCCAAATATATACATAAATACATATATATGTATCTATCTATGTATGTATAGCAGAACTTTTAAAGGAATAATTATCTTCAAATGTCTTCTAGTTTTACTAGAAGATTTTTATCTCATTTGTATTCTAGAATAGAATAAAACTGCAGCTGCCTGATCTGTGATTACCCTCGGCTTTCACATAAACCAGATTTTTAAGCAATCATGTTGACAAAAAATTCTATGCCTCTCAGCTCAGAAAAAAAAAATGAAGATGAAATAATCCAAAAGTGTAAAGACAGGAATACCTGTAGTGGAGAGGAAATGCAGGTAGGCAATCTGAAGATCTGAAAGAACGGAAAATATCTTTTCACACCTAGCACAGAAATATAAGGGTAAAGGCATTGGCTAAAAGCAGAAGGGGAGAGGAAATACCTACATGGATTTCAAGATGAAAGTAAGTGTTCATTTCTTTCACCATAATAAAACCCCTACTTTCCTAGTTACCAGGTGTTTCTAATTTAATTCATTTCATTAACTTCTTACAACTTGTTCAGCCAGCTCTGCAGACAATTGATTTTTATTACTCTGTGCTTCAGTGACTTTCTACACCGGATTTTTTTTTCCACTGACTATACAGTTTCTCAAATCTCTTCAAAATGATATTTTTTTTCCTGTCTTTTCAGAGTGTAGTCTGACTCTTCTGTAAGGCAAATTTCTCTTATATAACATCAAATAATTATATATATGTTTGCTACTTTCAGAGCTGTGATTGCAAATTTTTCATTATGTTGCTGCTGCTAGTGAAAATTCCTGACAAGACAGAAAAATAGCCAGATTATGATTTTGTAACTATTTGATATATCAGACATATCAAACACTAGTATTTGGAAAGTACTTTTGAATAATACAGGACCTCTTAAGATCTTCAACTCAGGCTATCATGTGCTAAAACTTCTTAATCAGATTGTTTTCACTCTTAATTATACATGCAGAGTTCATACTGACACCTGCTGTTAAGATTGCTTAACTTTCCCTTTGTAAAACCTTTTCTCATTTCATTGTCAGATTGACTGTGTGGGCTGATCTTTTCTGGGATTTGTGTCATCTGATTAAAATCGAAGGAGAAAAGACAGTGTTTGAGATTAAATGATTTTGTGATTTTCAAGAATCAAGTGGAGGATATGAGCTCACTTCATATGGACTCTCAGTGACTACACTTCATAGAAATCAGTTATCTACATCCCATGAAACAAGAACTTGAAAAGCAGCATAATTTCTCTTGCTGAAGTTCCTTAAAAAGTCTCCATAGTTGGTCAAGAGCCCCTAAAAAAATCAGATACTACACACTGACGTACATTGAAGGGTATTAGAATTTTGTATAACAATTCCAAAACACCCTTTGTGAAGGTTACTTTTGTTTTAAGTTACTGGCATCCCTAAAATTGTTATTGTTGAATTTTCATCTGCTAAGACCTACGTACAGATGATTTTTCACTTTATTCTTCTTCTCATCCCCTCTCAGAGAATTTGAAATCAGGAAATTTGAGATTCTAACCCTGAGTTTGCCCCAGTTTTCTGTATGACTCTTGAAAATTCAGTACACTTATTTGCCTTTGCTGCCCACAATGTCATTAAGATAGATATGAATGCATGTGACCTACCAGCAACTTACAGGGCTTCCCATATATACATTGGCAACCACAATCTGGCCCAGATAGCCAGATGCTAATGTAGCAAAGACTACAACTAACATCAGTAAAAGGCAATCCTCACTGTCTGTCTTTGACATAACACAGCTTAGCACTTACACTTTCCTTCTCCTGTACTGAGTCACACAACCCCAATATTTAATAGGCATCTTGCCACCTATCTAACACTTCATTAAGTAGCACACCTGCAGTGATTTTAATCACAGTCCATGGTATTTTAGCCACTAATGGTCTACATTACACTAGCAGTTGTAAACAGGTTGGAAATTATCTGGTTGTCTCAGTTCTATAGGGTGCTAAGATAGAAAATAGATTATTTAAATAAGGAAGAACACCATAATAAAGATTTGTTCTGACCCTGAATTAAGTATTTTTGGGATAGTATATTCTTCAAATACTGATAAAGGTTAAAGAGAAAAAAAAATACTTGAACATGATGTCAATTGAAACTTAGGAGTTTAATTAATTCAGTTTAACTATTATTAAAATGTTAAGCTAATATTAGCCAGTATTAGCTTAAAGGCCCAGAAAGTGATCCAAAAGCTTTGTGTAGTGTTGGACTCTGAAATAAGTTTAAAGGTATTTGTTTATAATTTGGATTTTAAGAAAATCGTTCAAAAAGCAGAAAAAGCATACAATAACGGCAAAAAATGGAAATATAAACTAAGTATTGAAATAATTGTAATTAGTTGAAAAAAAAAATTACCCAGTCCAGTATTTTGCATGCAGTTGTGGTCATATGCCTTGCAATGCCTGTGTGCACAGAACTGCTGAGCAGAATTCATCAAGATTTTAGATGCCCTCAGGGACCAACGAGTGCTATTCAGATGTATTCTGCTTAATATCTTAGTATCTCTATTTCTCTATTTTTATGTTTTTTAGCCTTTGGCTTTTCCTTCAACTCTTCTTAATTATGATGACTATTTTTTTTTTTTTTGCCCCTAGTGTTAATTTGGTTTCTTCCTGGATCCTTTATCTGTAGCTGCCTCTTCTAACAGAAAACATCTCTTTTTGACCCAAACATCTGTACTTTAAGTAATTTCTTATACTGAAGTTATTCTATATATCTGATCATTCTTGTGGATCTTGACTAAATCTTCTCCAGTCCTTTGTGGTTTCTTTAGGTGGTTGGGAAGGACAGGATCAGAACTGCGCAAGAAACTACAGGTAGGTTGAAACCACAGATTTACATAATGGCAGAGTGATGTTCTCTCTTTTCTTCTTCATTCCTCTCCTAATGGCTCATAACACTTGATTTACTCTTCTGATCACTACTGAGAACTAGCTGAAGTTTCTGTGTGATTATCTATGATAGCTCCCAACTCTCCAGTCAGCTCAGAGCTCATGTAAGTGAAATTAGGATTTCTTCCCCTTTGGTACATCACTGTACATTTATCCACACTGAATTTCAGCTGTCATTTGATTATTTAGTCACTAAGTTTTCCTATCCTGAAGAAATTAATATCATCGAACTTGATTACCTCACTGCTAGCATGCTTTCTATTCATTTATGAGCATGTTGAACAGCAAAGGCCCTAGCATAGATGTTACAGGACCTCATCTGTCACCACCTTCCACTGTGAAAACTATTTATTCCTGTCTTCTAGCCATTTAACCATGCAAGGTTCTTCTCTCTCATGATGGGGTGCTGGTCCTTCAAACCAGGGTGCCAACAACCCTCAAGCTTTGAGGTAGCGCCTGGGTGTTGCTCTGAACCAGCTCATGGGCTGCAGACCCTCCTCAGCTCTTCCTCACCATCTGCCCCACCACAGAGCTACTCTACTGCTGGTGATCTCTGTGTTATGATCTGATGTAGAATTTGCCTAGTTGTTGAAAAAAGCCAATAATACTTTTTTTTTTTTTTTTTTTTTTTTTTTTTAACTTAGGCTTCAAATTTCAGTCCATGTGGATTCATAAGGTTTCTTGATGAAGTGATGATTTCCTTAATTAGATTCTGTTTTTTTTGAAAAATGTGTAATGTTACATCACCTCCAAGAAGGCCTACTTCACCTTCTGATACACGCAGTACACCACTCCTTTCACTTAGGGCTAGCCTCATCCTGGATTTCAAGAACCTATTTCCGCCATGTCTCCTTCTTCAACTGTCAGGCTGTTTCCATGTCATATTTGATGTTCTTCTCTCCCCTGATTGATGTATCTGAATTGCCACAGGTACCTGTACCACAGGTTCCATTTCAAATCACTTATTCTTCTATATCTGCTGGCTTTCTCATCACGTCTTCATTAACAAGCTCTTTCATGATATTCCTTGTTTCAAGTGCCAAACACCCAGTTCCCTTATGAACTCTCTTCTGTGGTCTCACTGTCTCAAGGCAACGTTCCCAATTCCCAGCAAATCTGACTCTGATTTTTGCATCTTTAGTGACATAGAATCCTAGAATGGTTTGGGTTGGAAGAAACCTCAAAGATCATCTAGTTCCAACCCCCTGCCATGGGCAGGGACACCTCCCACTGGACCAGGTTGCTCAAAGCCCCATCCAACCTGGCTTCGAATGTTCACAGAGAAAAGGCACCCACAGTCCCTCTGGGCAACCTGTGCCAGCGTCTCACCATTATCACAGTTTAGAATTCCTTCCTAATACCCAATCTAAATCTACCCTCTTTCAGTTTGAAACCATTCCCCTTTGTTCTATCACTTCATGCCCTTATGGAAAATCCCTCCCTAACTTTCCTGTTGGCCCTCTTCAGCTACTGGAAAGCTGCTCTAAGGTCTTCCCAGAGCCTTCTCTTCTCCAGGCTGAACAATCCCCAATTTTCTCAGCCTGTCTTCATAAGAGAGGTGCTTCAGTCCTCTGATCATCTTTGTGGCTCTCTTCTGAACTCAGACCAAGAGCTCCATGTCCTTATTATGTTGGAGGCTCCAGAACTGGACACAGTACTCCAGGTGGGATCTCATGAGAATGGAGCAGAGGAAGAGAATCTCTTCCCTTGACCTGCTGGCCATGCTTCTTTTGATGCAGCCCAGGATGCAGCTGGCTTTCTGGGGTCCAAGTGCACACTGCAGGGTCATGTTGAGCTTTTCATCAGCCAGCACCCCCAATTCCTTCTCAGGACTGCTCTTGATCCACTCTCTCTCCACCTGTCTGTAACTGTGCTTGGGTTTGCCTCAATCGGGGTGCAGGCCCTTCCACTTGGCCCTGTTGAACTTCATGTGATGGTTTGCATAGTCCCACATCTCAAGCCCGTTTGGCTGAGGAGATGATATTTGTGTTTGGCACCAGTATTATTGTGCTTGCTAAAAGCACAGCAATAGATGGGCTTTAAAATGGGGTCAGTTCCATGATCTATTTCTATCCTCTGTGTGGGGGGTTATGTGTGTCCCAACAATCCTGCCAGCATAGCTCAGAGTGACAAGCACTGGAGTGAGGAAAAATCAATGGCAGAGACAGATAGAGAGGGCACTTCCAAGTGAGAACAGCTACTAAACATTTTACAGTGTGCAGCTACATCCTCAGCAGGACTCTGCATACAATAATGCTCTTTCAGATGAATTAACATTCAAAGCAATTAATTATGTTGTATTATTTATCACATGAGGTCCTGAAATCACTATACTGTGAGCATGAGCATTCACATAAATATACTGACTTTAAAAATGCCAGGCTTAAGTTTAAAATAGAAACACTTTTATCAGATTTTTCTAAGAAATGCAATGTTGTTCAGGGAACTGTAAGTGCTTAATTTCTTACTCTCACTCTACCTGCAAGCACATACTTCTTTTTGTGCTTTCTCACTATGGGCTTGCTTGTACTAATGAATACCTGTGTGTGTGATACATCATAACAGACTGTCATCAACAAGGAGGAAAAATTGATGCCTGTGAAATTACAAGAATCCCTTAGCTACCTATATATAAAATGTATGGATGAGCACTGCTTGGTTTGAGATGATCTCGTGTAGCTGAATGAAGCTGGAAATCTTTTTTTTCTTCTTCTTCTTCCTCAGGATCAAAGCATTTAGCCTAAATTTCTATTTTAGGGTAACTTCTATGGATAGTCAAGCTCTAAAGTCAGTAAGTTTGTGTCCATTTAAATTTTGGGGAGCAAAACCAATTCCTGTGCACTTGAGTTGTCAACTTCTACAGTCTGTGCAGAATCCAGATAGCAGAGCTCTGTAGTGTGTCCAAATACAAGCAAATAAAATATATTTGAACAAATACAAGTAGTGTGATCAACTACAAGGATGTAATGTTATGATTTTTTCTATTAAAAAAAAAATTCTTCACATGAAAAGACATTTCCAAACATAGTCTTCACAGTGAAAAAAAAAAAAAAATGTAAAGGGTAATTTCTTTGACCAGAAAGCCTCATTTGTGAAACTGTTTTGCAGCAGTGGTCTTTATTTGTGAAGGGCTCAACGAAGCCCCAAGCCTGTAGTCTTTCTTTCAACATTTGAAACCTGCATATGTCAGAAACAAGTTTACTCTTGCATATACGTGAAATCATTGTAGACACAAAGATAGTATGTGTAATAATTGAGTGTTATTTATAACAAAACGAACATTGGAATTCATTTGAAAAGGTGTGTCTTGGCCATTCTTTGTAAAGAATGCTGCATATTCCAGCAGCGTCTGAATATATCAAGAGAAGACCAGGGTACTTCCATGTTTTAGAGGCCTAGGATTTTGCATTCTCTCAAGAACTTGTAAAAGTTTATTTTTTTAACAACAACTGCGGTCATGAATGTGGGACCTGTGCATTTCTGATATATATAAGCTAAATTTTGTAACTGTCAGATTAAAATCTTCATAAACAAGAAATATGAATAAAGGTATTCATTCAGAAGACTAAATGGAAAAATGCAAAAGCTCCATGTTAACATTATGAAGAGACATAAATAAATGCAATATGGAACAACTGAGCAGTCTCAGACATAACTTGGCATTGTAAGATGGGAAAAGCACAGAAACATGCACAACAGCCTGCCCAGAACCTACCCCCAATACTAAACACCATCAGAAAGCAACACAGAGCAAAGAAGCAAATTACAAGACCACATAAAATTCCTTACAGTGCATTATAAAGGAAAGTAAGATGATGGATGGCCCTTCTGTCTTGGGTCATACACTTGTAGCAGAAGGAACTGTCATGGTAAAACTTGCAGACAAGGTAAAAGGGAAGAGAAGGTGGCAGGGAAGGAAGAAGGAAAGAGAAAAAAAAGGCCACAGAAATCCTAAACCTCAGGCTATCATAAGACACCAAGGCAAGGCAGGATACAAACAGGAAATTAAATGCCAAGTACACAGTAAGGCATCAGTGAATCCAGTAGATTATGAAGAGTCCTATACTATTACTCGAGAATAGAGAACAAAATTACACCACAAAAACAAACAGATTAATATTACACAATGCATGATCACAAAACAAAGATCAAGTAATTACCCCCCAAAAAAGGGATACACAGAGGAAACAGAGAAAAAGGATGCATTTTCGGGTAGTACAATCAACACAGAAACAAATGTCACTAAAATAAATCATGAAACTTAGTAAATGACTTAAAAGATATTCAAAAGCAAAATGAAACCAATGCCCCATACCATCTAAAGAAGGCAACATACTGTGGCACCCCTGCAGCAAAGCTGCTGAAAGATTTGCAAGGTACATTTGAAGAACTGGAATGTCTTCCAGGCATGTTACACCCACAAACAGAAAGCAGCTCAGCCAGTAGAGCACCTGCACCACAGGGCATGCATTACATTAAGAGAAGAAAAATTGAAGTAATAAATGCAACCAAAAAGTCACGAGTCATAGAGCCTCAGACTGATCACTGTAATAGCAGTAACTGTGCATTCAGAAAGCTGAATGACCTAAAACTGTGGCACCTGTGTACAGTTTTGAATATGAAATTAGCCTTAAAATTCTATTTTAGGACCCAGTGTAGATAAAATGGCTTTGTAGGGATCCATAGCTATGCATTTAGGACTCAAACAGCAACAACGGATCTGATTTTTATCCTTTAGATGATCAGTTTGTCAGCTCAGCTGACAGCATGTGAAAGTCACACAGACATGAGATCTACACTCAGTGATGATTACTAAAAGAAGCTGCAAGACTCTGTGCTGTTCTTATTGGATGAGAGGTCTTGGCTCAAAATACAGCAGGATTACACCTTTAATAAAGCTGTACTATCTCAGCATACTACAGTACCACAGTATACTACCTCATTAGTCTAATGAATTTTCACTCAAAATACTGAACTGTAAATACAGCCTTATGAATGAGAATTTTAGGGATATTATTAAAGTGGCTAACAGTATTTCCATTTACCTTTTAAATCATAATTTCTTTTGTAGTGGGTGTAAACATTAGTTTTTTAGAGTAGTAATTTTTAATCAAAACATTGGTTTCCACTGGAATAGCACCTTTAGTAGCATGTTGGTTGACAGGACTGGAAACCCCAGATACTTTATCCACACAACAGCAAGCCAAGAAAGAGTAGGAGGCATCATCTTTTCTTTGATAAATTAACAAACAAACCCAGCAAAAGAGAAGACATTTATTTTTCCTTGAAAATGAGTATTTTAACATTGGTAAACTAGTCAAACAATTTATACATATGTATACTGCAGCTTTTACAGTGTATAATTTCAACAATTACATACATGCAAAATATATATCTGGTCTATTCTAGCTTTTGCTATTATTGTAGTATGAATCGTAATATGTAATGTCACTGTTTTTATTGACATTGCCACATTACTGCAAGTTTTAGTTCAGGTTATGTCCTGTAAGAATAAAGTTGCTCTTCCTGGCACATCTTACCTCATTTTGGTAACAGTTGCAAGTCAGTCCTAAGTGTATTTACTATTCTATGCCTTCCGCAGGCAAATGTGCTGGTATAGCACTTGAAACACTCTTCCATGGAAGCCTGACTATGTTGTGTACAAGGAATATTGCTGTGGCCATTACTTCTCTCATCTCTGGCTGAACACAGAATACTTTGGTGTGTTAGTACCTCCATCATGATAGAAAAATTGTGATTTTTGGTTTTTTTCTTTAAAGGGTCATTGCCCAAAGGCCAACCATGATGAAAAATGCTTTCATTAGAAATACATTAAATTTTAGTTTACAAGCATTCAGACAGAAAAAAAATTCAATTCATCAAAAGCTGAACCATGAGCTTTCAAAAGTTATACTTATTTCAAGGTCACAATTTTAAGCAAACTGTGGAGGGATTTGCCAACCCGGACTTCTACACACCTACAGCATCAGGCAAAGTATTGTGCTGCTCCTGCTTGGAATATGTGAACAGAGAGATATAACATGTGTCTGTTCCTTAAAATGGAAATTATTGAGCACATTCTAACCAAATTTTTCTAAGCATATGTAAAAAGGATAAGTTCAAGGTTTTGTTGGAGAGAGTAATGGACACATCCTGACTTAAAATTCATGTTAAAGTCAAAATTTTCAATCGCTGGTTTTACAAGTGAGTGCAGCAAATAATCCTATGTGTTGTCTTAAAAAAGAGGTTGAAACATAATCTCACAAATAGAAGCAGTGCGTTCCATTTGACCAAATCCAAAATGAAGTTATACAGCTGGCATGGGAATTTTAGTCCCAACTGTTTAAGAGCAGCAAAGCCACAAGCAACTGAAAATACCATCTTACAAGACTGACAATTGTAACAGTAAATAGTAGATAAAGAGATATACTAATAACAATAAGTAGTAGCCTATGTAGTAAGTAGCTTAACTTACATGGTTCACCAGTTTGCCTTAAAATCCAGTAGCATACCTAGTACTACCAGTTGGTAGTAAAACCTAGAAATCAATCTGTTCTGTGGCTTTGTGTTAACCTTACTCTGTCACTATATTCTTCATCTCTATAAAAAAACCAAACATAACTCTTAAAGTTGCATATTCTAAAGGCTGACACTTTAGCTGCTTTTCTTCCTATAAATTAGTGATACCAGATAAAATTAATGGTAGAAAGAGTTAAAAGGCCAACCATCTAGCACTCTCTGTATTACATTACAGATTCCATCTGGGAAAGAGACACGTTTCTTTCACATGGACAGCAGAGCTTGAGTAATGGTCTGCTACTCTCTAACCCAAGAAAGCACTGGGCTGCAACACTAGGGCTCACCCCAAAACGGAGAAGTTTCCTGGGTAGCACCTCTAGTGTAGTGCCAGAGACTTTAAAGAAAAACTGGTGTAGGTTAGGTTGTTATTGACAAAATGCAACAGATTCTATATATTTTGAAATATCAGCATCTCTGCAAATGTAGACAACAGATTCATTAACGAGTAGAGCAATAGTTTCAGCTGTGCATAGAGTGTCTTTCTTCCAGGAGTTACAAAGTGCAGGTGAAATATGTCAATCACACAGACAAAGGGAAATTACACAAGGACTAATCAGCTTCAGTAGATTGAAAATGACTGTAATTCAGAAGACAGTATTTTCAGCATATAGTTTACCACTGGATTTCCTTATTAACAGAAAGTTACTTTCATGCTCTTCAATACCTTTTCCACACACTCTTCATAAACTTCTGTCTTCCAGTACTACAGGCTTCCTGAGGATCTGAAGTAAAATCTGATGACTTTTCCACTTCTAGGACGAGCTAGGTTTGTACAAGAATGAGAGTGATGCAAAAATGTTAGAAGACCGATAGGAAACCACAAATGTACCACAGAAATTTGGAACAGATGATGCACAGACTTTCACAGTACAAAATTAAGCATGATTGTATGTATTGCTGCTGGGAACTGAAAGACAGGCACAAAACAATAACATAAAAAAGCCAGAGGAGAAATTACAGTTGTCTTTCATGTTAGACTTGAAAATGAGGTATAATTTTCATTACTACCAGTACAGACAGAAGCTGCCTGCACACACAATCCCAGTTCCATCCCAGTAAAATATATATCATTTTTTTATAAAAGAGAAAGAAACCTCAGATTCAAAGTTCATAATCCTAATGCAGAAGAACTCAACAACAACAAAATCAGAAGTAGTTAACACACTGAACTTCTGCAAAGTTTCTCCATGTATATTTAGTGAGGGTTCTCATTTTTGAGCGCTGTGCCTAGGGTCTAACCTACATCATATTAACAACTGTCGCCTCACCTCATGCACTTCTTGATTTAGTTTACTGCTGAAATGACCAGTAATCTTAATTTTCAGCACAGAAGCAGCCTATAACCACCAGAGGCCACTGCTGTTCTTTGCCTTTTCCTTGCCTGCAGCTGGGCTGAGGCAAGCAGGCTGCTCAAAAGCAGCTCCAGGCAAGGGTCACACACCACCTTTCCATATTTATCAGTGCTGCACTTCTGCAGAGTAAATTAAATACGGTACACTTTTTACTGACAGACAGAAAAAGAAGAAAAAAATTAAACGTTGCCTACCCAACCTTAGCCTTCAGGAAGAAACGGAACCCCGCATTCCAAAAACTTGATTTCATTCTTTGACATGATTAAATTTGCTTGCTCATGATTAAATTTGCTAGCTAAAGGCAAGTTTTTAGATGCCATTTAATTAGTTATCTGAAAGGATTTTACTTGGAACTCATGAAAAAAAAAAAAAAGCAGCTCCATACCTTTCCAACAGAACAAGATGTATGAACTGACAAAGCAGTGATTAACACTAAGCTGTGAAAAACCTACCAACTATTACAGTTGCTACTACAGTTTACAGGTATCAGTATACAGCCTGCCATTATTTTTTGATCAGTCATCTTAAGTACCTGCTTAATATGATGTGCAGAGACTACAAAAGGGGCCTTAAAGTGATAAGGACAGGGTCATCCAGCTTGCTTAACCAAGCCTACATCATATTAAATGTTTTAATACAGGTCACTGAAACACTAAAAAAACCAGCCAGGTGCTGGTGCTGCATGACTGGGGGATGAAAAAAAAACAAAACAGAGAGTACCCTGGAGACCAATACAAAATTCAGCATTTTAACAGCTGGCAACTAAGCAGCAAACTAGCTCAGTAGATTTTTGAATCACACTTTGGGTGTACAAAAACAAATCCAAAGAAGGTGGTCCTAGCACTACAGACAGTTCTCTCAGTACAGAAATGCACACTTTGTACAAGGTTATTTAAAAATGAAGATGCAGAAAGCAAATGTAACCCAGAAGAAGCTATGGAATCTTAAACAGGTAAACTACTGAGATAATGAAAAAAAAGATTAAAGAAGTCACCCATCAAAAGCAAGTGCTTAGTAATAAAAGTTTTATTGAGCAAGAAAGAGGTGCCATTAAAATCTCACTTTAAAAGTTGAAAGCCTATGAATTCAAAGATGACACACAGAAGTGCTGGAACAAGCTATAAATAAAACCACCTCTATCTTTATCGATAGCTGCCCAGAGGACACACTATACACAAATTACAGGCAAGAGAATAAAACATTACAGCTATTAAGTTGTCCAACACACACACACCCCACATGCAGTAGGTGACCCAGGCAGGCCCCAGGCCGCCAAGTTATTTCAGCAGCAAACCCTGACAGGGACAAGTGCCGGAAGCAAATGCGTTTTTGTGGTGCCGGTGAGCATGCTATGGACCTCGCTGGCTAAAAGCAGAGATCCCACTGGACGGGAAGGCAGGGAAGGACACACAGACAGCCCCTCCACACACACACACACACCCTTCCAGGGAAGGGCGTCCTGCCTGTTCCTATGCTCTGAAAGGACACTTTCACCCCTGGAGCAGCATAGAATCATAGAATCAGCTGGGTTGGAAGGGACCTCAGAGATCATCAAGTCCAACCCTTGATCCACTACCGCTGTGGTTACCAGCCCATGGCACTGAGTGCCACATCCAGTCTCTTTTTAAATATCTCCAGGGACAGAGAATCCACTACTTCCCTGGGCAGCCCATTCCAATGTCTAATTACCCTCTCTGTAAAGAAATTCTTTCTAATATCCAACCTAAACTTACCCTGGCACAACTTAAGTCCATGCCCTCTTGTCTTGCTGAAAGTTGCCTGGGAGAAGAGCCCAACCCCCCCCTGGCTCCAGCCTCCTTTCAGGGAGTTGTAGAGAGCGATGAGGTCTCCCCTGAGCCTCCTCTTCTCCAGGCTGAACACCCCCAGCTCCCTCAGCCTCTCCTCACAGGACTTGTGCTGGAGTCCCTTCACCAGCCTGGTTGCCCTCCTTTGGACCTGCTCCAGGACCTCAATCTCCTTCCTGAACTGAGGGGCCCAGAACTGGACGCAGGACTCGAGCTGTGGCCTCACCAGGGCTGAGTACAGGGGCAGAATCACTTCCCTGGACCTGCTGGCCACGCTGTTCCTGATCCAGGCCAGGATGCCATTGGCCTTCTTGGCCACCTGGGCACACTGCTGGCTCCTGTTCAGCTTCCTGTCAATCCAGACTCCCAGGTCCCTCTCTGCCTGGCTGCTCTCAGCCACTCTGTGCCCAGCCTGGAGCTCCCCATGGGGTTGTTGTGGCCAAAGTGCAGGACCCGGCACTTGGCCGTGTTGAACCTCATCCCGTTGGAATCAGCCCAACTCTCCAGCCTGTCCAGGTCCCTCTGCAGAGCCCTCCTGCCTTCCAGCTGACCCACACTCCCCCCCATCTTAGTGTCATCTGCACACAGGTGCCGGCTCTTACAATCAGGAACCCCAGGGACTGAAGGGCAAGCCTCGTTCCGCCGCTCCCCAAATGGGTGCCCCCAACCCCCTCCACCCGCTGCCCCCGCAGCCGGAAGTACCCGGATGTAGCCCTCCCCCCCGCCTACCTCCGGCACAAGCAGCTCCCGCCCCGCCCACTACCGGCGGTTCCCGGCGCATGCGCCGCAGCCTCCCGGCCCCCGCCTCCTTGTGTCCTCCCGCCCCCCCCCCCTTTCCGTCCCCCGTTGGCGGGGCGCGCTCATTGCGCCTGCGCCGCCTGCCCATGCCGTGAGTTCCCTCCTTCCCCTTTCGCCCTTTCTCCTTCCACCGCCGCTCAGCCCCGCGACGCCTCCACGGTGTCTCCCGGCGCACCTGCGCCGGCCCTCCGCCCGTCCCTAGCTCCGCTGCCCTCCCCGCAGCCACCGCAGCCCCGGCTGCCCGTGTGTAGGGCAGGGCCGGGTCGGCTCTCCCGTCCCCGCCCCCTCATCCGCCCCTTCACCAACCGCCGCTTCCTCCGCCGTTGCCAAGTGTGTGTGTGTGCGCGCGCTGAGGGGGGGGCAGGGTCTGAGTGGGGGAAGGAGGGGGGGGGGGGGTGCGGGTAGGGGGGGGGAGCCGAGCCGGGAGGGAAGGGGAGGGGGGAGAGGGAGGGGGCAGCCATGCCGAGGGGGCGGCCTCCCAAAGCCGGCAGGGAGAGTAGCGAGGCCGTCACCGAGTCAGGTAAACAGCGCGGCCGGGAGAACGCGATCTGCGCCCGGGGGAGGAGGGTGGAAGGCGAGGTACGCGGCGTGAAGGCGGAAAGCCTCCGCGGGCTCCGCATATAGTCCCCGGATATGGGGGAGGAAGGCCGGGTCTATTGTGCGAGGGTATAGGCGAGAGGGCGGAGGGGTGGGAGCCTGGCCCGGCCCTGCGGAATGATACCCGGAGAGGCTGCCGAGGCCGCCATCCAGCCGCAGGAGCGGTGCCGGGGACCTGCTCGGCTGGGTGAGCCCCGCCGCCTGCCCGCAGCCTCTCGCCTCCCTCTAGGGAAGCGGCGCCTCCAATGGCCCCTCGCCTACAGAGGGTGCGGGGGAAGCTGGCCGCGGCCATTGCCTTCGCTTGCCGCCCCGTCGTGGGGCGAGGCTGCTGGCGGTGAGGGGTTTCTGGGCCCCAGGCCCAGCGGCTTTGCTTTCCGTTTCTTCCGGCCCTGCTGCGAGGGCTGCGACCGCAGGGTTCGGCGCCGGACTGGCTGGAGCTGGTGCGGGCCGGAGGAAGAGCCCGAGCGGGCTGGCGGCTGGCAGGACAGGAAAGCTCCCGAGTCCTTCCGCCCCTCTGTTCCTTCCCCTCGCACTGCCCCCCCCTTCCCTCCCCCAGGCCAAATTAATGAGACCTTTCAATAAAGGATGATCAACCGAGTGAAAATAAGGTTCAGTTCTTCTATCTCTCTGATTACAAGAAGGAGGGCTTTTTTTCCTTGAGGCTTTAAGAAGCACCCTTACACTCGTTCTCTTTGTTGAGTATATGTGTACAAAAGAACTGGTTTTCTTTCTAGTCCTACCCTGTCCCCACACTTCAATTTTTAAACTCCTGCCTGCATTTTAGTGTCGTTGATGTCTAGAGAGTGTTTCAGGGCAGCGTTGGTTTGATGGGTTTGGGGTTTTTTGGCAGCAGCTTGTAGCAAGTGAGTTTTATATCTGTTTTGTGCAACTCATTCCTCCTGTTGTTACCGGGGGGCCATGAGAAGTCTACGAATAAAGCTCCCACACTACAAAAATACTGTGTATTAGGTAGGTCTGAGGCCCTCATCAGTGACTTCTCTTTCCACTCAAGCACACAGCAATTGGATACTTCTATTTTTTTACCAGATAGAATGGGGAGAGATTTCCTAAAACGTTTGAATACCATGCTTATTTTAGTCACAAAGAGTCAGCCAATTAATATTTGCATTATATATTTAAAATTTCTGGTGTTCTAGTTTCATGTGAGCTTCAACTACTCAAGGGGAATGCGTAGGTGAGCCTTCTGTAGAATACTTTTTGTAGAATTGAAATGTGCTGCCACGCAAAGGAAAAATAATGGTGTACTGTTACATGAGTGTTGAGAAGTTGGATAAAATGCTTTCTTTAGTATGGAAAGCCAAATGGACCACGGATTCCTACCAGAAGTTTTTATTATGTTTTGTTTTTTTCTGGAGCTGTTGATCTTGGCTTCTGGATGCTAAATAATAAGTATTTAAAGAAGACCCCAGAGTTTTGTCTGTTTGCATTTTTGAATGATGAGGGTTTTTCAGGAGCTTTTTCCAGTTAAAATGTCTACTTAGTTCTAACAAGAGTACACATGTATCACACTTGTAAGCTCCTGTGATAATGGCATGTTGTGTGAATGAGAAAAAGATGAAGACTGAGACAAGCTGTCCATAAAACATGCCTTTTGCTTTTAGTTGGACCTTGATCTTAGATCCTGTGACAGGTAAGAGGTATGGCTGATAGGACTTACTGTGAGTTTGACCATAGTTTGATTTTTAAAATATCTTTAATATTTTTTAAAGAATCTTTCTAATTTATTAACAATTATTTTATGGAAGGAGTTTGATTGTGGACAGCAGTTTAAAATTACAGGTTCTAGGGCTACTATGGAGGTTCAGAGACTTGAGCAATTGAAAGGACTCTGCCCTGCAGAGGCAAATATTATAGATTCTGGAGATCTCATCAGTTTGGGAAAGCAGCAAAATCAGTGTTGGCAAGGATTGTGTTTTTTCCTTCACTTATATGTAGGTAAAAGAACATGGTGAATTAATAAGCTCTCCCTGAGCAGGACAGCTTCAGTCTGGGGATTTTGTTCGCAGGACATTTGCCTTTTTCACCCATTCACATACAGGCTGGCAAAATTTGAAAACTGGCTGTGAATTCCTTAGGTTTCACCTTTGGCAGGAGGGATTTTATTTATAAAGGAACGGTTCACAGCAGTAGTTTTTGTACCTTTTGCTTGCTTTCTGTAGTTCTGCAGTCTGTATGGTTATGCTAATAAAGCTGTTTGGAAGAAAGCAAAGGTGGATCAGTCAGTGTTCTGTTGTGCACCTTCCTTAGACTTCTTTAACCAACATGCATGTCAAGTTAGTAGAACATGTTCTTTGTTTTAGGAAAGTTAGGTATGTTAGGTAGAAATCTCCACTCTAGGCAGTGATAGCGAAAACACTATCTTGACCTCAATGTCTGCTATTTTAAGTTAGGTTTTTTACCTTGCTCAGATTTCCCAAAACTGTCTTCCAGATTTTTTTTTAACATCATCAAACTGTTCAAATTTCCCTCTGAAGGGTCAGAAGGTTCTGACTGAAAAACAGGTTCTGGTTGAGTGTAAGGAAAGACTTTTATACTGTGAGGTTGCCTGAGCACTGGCTTTGGTTATGCAAGGAAGTTGTGGAGTCCTCTTCCCTAGAGATGTTGGAAAATCATCTATACGCAGCCAGCTTTAGGTGGTCCTGTTTGAGCAGAGAGGTTGGGCAAGGTGACCTCCAGAGGTGCCTGTCCTGTGATTCCTTTGAGGTGGATGAAGTATGCAGTGTGATCCTCAATAAGCTTAAAAGAGCTAATCTTCTGTAATGTGGGGTTTTACTGCTCCTTGATTCTTGCTCTGTCTGGTTACCTGTTGTATAGCAGAACGTTTTATAGAGGTTCAGCAGATCATTGGCTCTTGACTTTTTTAAAATTTGGGGATGAGACGATACATTGGAATATATATGAAGCAAGAAAGATACATTGGAAAAAAACAGTTCTTTACAGGTGCCTTTAAAGAACAAATGGGCAAGCAGCTCTTAACACAGAATTGGTGTTAATGCACTAATAACGCAGTTACACAGGTCCTTGTGAAATAGCCTCTAAGCTGAGAAAGTGGTTAAAAAATAATTATTCATGTCGTGCCCTTAGAATTTCCAGTGTGGCTGCTGTGGTTCTAAGTAACTCTGCATGGCAGTGTTTGAAGTGTCAAAGAGTTTAGCCCATGTGAATTTTCAGTAGTCTCTTGAGCCTTGTTGCCCACATTGGAGGGCTGAGGGGCAGTTCTGTTTACTCTGTTCCCTTAGGAGTCTCTGTAAGGCACAAAGAAGAGATTTCCACTGCTATTGTGCAGAAAGGTATCACAAAAAAACCATACAGGGGAACATTTGTTCTGTTCAGTTATTTCTGGTGTATGTTCTCTCATGTCCTTTTCCCAATATACTTCTCAGGTTTAAGTTTGGCTATTTTAGTGATACCATCTTGGTAATAATCCCTCAAGCTGTTACGCGCTGACTTTGCATAAAATATTCTCTGTATGCTTTCTTTAAGATACTAGTGTAATAGAAGATACTATTTTTAAATGTGCTGGAAAAGTGCCTGAAAAATAAAAATAAAAGAAAAACCACAATTTTGGAAGTTAGAATATGATTTTGCTTTGAGAAAAGTTTTTAAAAATTTGGTAGACCTCGTATTGTAAGGGTGTTGTTTTGAAACATCTTACTCAATTTTTCTTTTAATTAGAATTTAGCAATGAACAGTTGCGATTAAGCTGGAGTTGAAATAAATACCATGCTTTTACTGTTCAATTAGATAGCCAGAGAAAATACAGTGTTTGAAGATATTCACTATAGCTCCAGAATGATATTGTGGGTCTTTGTGGATACTTTATTAGCTACTGTAGTGGGTAAAGATTTACTGTAGGTCCTGTGAAAACTTGAGACTTTGTCACTGGTTCTTTCTGATAATTTGTGAGTTTCCTTTTGTCTCAGTAAGCATGTGGTTGTTACCACAGTAGGCACTGTGGTAGGCACGGCTTTGCTGTTTCTGTTATTTCATGTGTATGTGAAAGGTTTTGAGGACTCTGATACTGTTCTTGCACCCTCAGTTGTCTTCTCTTGCCCTAGGTTTTCTTTCCCCATAGCGAAGGCCCTTATTATTTAGTGCAGTACAGCTTGTCATTGTTTCAGTAGCAGCAACATGAAATTACCAGTGTTTTACTTTCACAGCTGTCTGGTCATTCTCAAATAGCAGAAGAGGAATTCCTTGAAGAGCAAACTGAAATATTTGTAGCGTGTACTGAAGCAGTTTTTAAGCATAGAGTGTTTCCTATATTTAAATGCAAAGGCTACTTTTACACAAGTTAAAACTGAATGCCTTTACGAGTTCAACTAAAACAGTATTTTGTGGCCATTAATTTTAGCAGAATTCATATATGAAGGGTGGTAAATATTAAATACACAAAGATAAGAAGCAGAGAGAAAGCAATGCAGCTTTAAGTCCCTATTCTATATTTAAGGATGCATTTTGTTTGCTGCCTGTCAGTCCTCTAGCATCAGTTGGGCTGTGGATATATTAAATTAGGGAAAAGTCACTTCTAAGTCTTTAACGTTCCAGTTTTGTACCATTGAGGAGAAGATGCCATTTGAACTCACCGGTTAGTGTAAGTTCAGGGAAGACTTATGTGGATTATTTTATTAGTTGTATACTAGGATCTTACATGGCAACCTCTGACTGACAAATTAAAGTATAGGTCAGTGATGTTGCATAGGCAAGAATGAAGAGGTTGTAGTGCTGCTTATGCAATGTGGACTAATTTTTTTCAATATGACATATATAGGTAAATAATTTTTAAAACATAGGGGGGTTGTCAACTGCTGAAACTTTTGCCTGAGGAAAGAGGATATTGAGGCTTTATCAATAGCGCTCATGTTTTTACATCCCATGTTCTGCAGTAACAGAATCTAAGCTTATGCAGGAAGGGTATGTTGAGTCTCAGTGAGAAGATAAATTTCACTGATGTTCTTTAATTCCACATTAGTTCCTCCCTGTACTTAAAATAAGTCTATACCTTTTCCCCAGTAACCTATAAAGTTAAATAGCCTGTATTCAAGTTCTGGTTTTGTGAAAACTTCAGCCTTGTTCTGTCCTTTCTCCTTAGCTTTCTGCCAGTTGCATGTCTGCATTATTTTTGCTCCCAGTTGCAGTTGCACTCATACATTTGTACCTCATTTATTCCTTTGTGTTGTTCCCATATATAAATAAATTGCTATTTGAGACCTCTCATGCCTTTTTCTCATTAATTTTTCTGCCCCAGCTGGACTTTTTTATATCTTGAGGGGGAAATTATCTAGCAAATAAAATAATTTGAGTAATTCTTAAATTTCTCTTAACAGTGTAGTGAAGGCACAGGGAAGGGGACAAGGTCTCAAACATGAAACATGCAGATCATATGAAAACTAACAGCTGAAAAATGTTAGCTTGTTGTATACATGTGCAGCTGTCAAAAAAGGGTAACTACTTTGGGAATATTTATCAATAAATGTAGCACTATTTATTTGAATGCTAAATGAAGAAAAAGTATAAAAAATCAACCAAGTGATGCAAAAGGAAAGGTTCCCCACCTCCCACAAGCTGAGGGATGCCTCTGAGCAAAGGCTGCCTTGGAAGGACTACCCCCAGGTTCACATTGCTTGGGCATGATGTTGCATGGCAGGGAATATCCCTTTGGTTCATGTGCATCAGCTGTCCCCTTCAGTCACTCACCCACCCTCAGCCTACCAGTGGTGGGGGCAGAGTGAGAAACAGAGAGAGCCTCTATGCTGTACCAGCACTATTCAGCAACAGCTAAAACATAGGTGGGTTACCAGCATTGTTTTAGCCACGAATTTAAAAAAGTATCACATGGGCTGCTATGGAGAAAGTTAACTCTATCCCAGCCATACCCAGTAGAATCTGTTGAGGATCTTAAGCAGCTATAATGGAGCTATTCATTCTGTGTCCTGTCAGGCTTCTCTGCTGCCTGCAGTGGATTGGTGTGGCTGTGCAACATCTTGAGTCATCTATTGTCCAGGGAGGGCTGCAGCTGCTTTGTGTTGGCAACTGCTGAGCAATTGGCACCTGAACATCCATCTCAGCAGTGTGCTCCTGGAAGCTGAGTGTCTGAACTGGTACTACGTTAAATTCCAGATTGATTGTTAATGAAAACGTAATAAAACTACTTTGTCTTTGATTAGCAAATCTTGATTGATTTCTGGCTTTTGGTCTGATACATGAACTGAGAATTGAGTCTTCCCCTTGCTCCTCCCATTGTAAGTCCTGAGCAACGACTGTTGACTGCTTTGTTTAAGAGTGCTGAGCTATGTTTAGCCTGATTCTTTTAAAACTGCAGAACTAAGCAAAATGTTTTAATGATTCATAACCATTTGTGTTCTGTGACTTCAAGTGTAGTATGAGGAAACTTCAATATGGCCATCGTTGCTCTGTTCTGTTGTCCTTGCCACCTATAAATTACTGAAGAGGTTTTGATAAGGTCAAGCCCTTTTGTCCTTAAACTTGCCCTTTAAAATTCAGTGACGAGTTTGATCCGTGAATTCCACAAGCTTGAGTGTCGTATTTGCAGTGTTCTCTCAGTCAGATGTGAAGTAGGCTATTTAGGATCTAGTAAGGCTTTACTGCCTTTATGGCTGAATGAATCCATCTGCATCTTGCAGAGAGGATCGCGGGTTGCCATGAGGCACAGAGCTGCTTACATAAGGAAGGAATGGTTGGGAGTGCTCTAATTCTGTCCTCCTTCCACATTGAGTTGTCATCAGTGGCTTATAGCAGAGAGCACCTGCTTGCTGACTCAACTCCCGAGGTCAAGTTTGCATGAAGGCTGTAACACAGAAATCTCTAACAGCAGTAGCTCTGAAAGTCTGTAGCTGAGGTGACCAGAAGTTCGATTGCTGCTGCTCTGTGACGGACAATTTGAAAAGAACTTGAAGGTTATAGCGTTGAGAGTATGTCAATAAGTCCATCTTTAAATCGAAAGTTTGTTAGTATTGATAGCTAGTTTGCAAATCGGATTCTGGTATTTTGGGGCACTTTGAAGAATACAGACAAAATGTATGTTTGACAGTGCATAATGAGCTAAATGCTCCCTCTTTAGTTGTATTTATATTTGATTGTCTCTCTCAAGTTTATTTATGTTACAACTAGACAAATAGGCAAATTGTAAAAAAAAAACCAAACCACTTAATAATGGTAATGTTTAAACTCTGCAGCTGTTCAGTGAGGTTTATAATTTGCTGTAGTGTGTAGATCTGAAACTTTACAGGGGGTTTTCCAGTTCTTGGAAAACTATAAACAGACTCAATGAATGAGATCCTTAGTAATCAACAAAAATTTGAAAGTATTTCTATTATTTTAAGTTTTATTACTCTGATCCTAATTTTATGTATTCTCTTTGTGTGTTTTTATGGATGCCAATTTTTGCCAGTGATTTTGTTGACACTATATGCTTAGTCAGTTAATGTCTTATCTAACTAAAATCTCAACCTCTTAATTCTGCATTGAATTGAGTGGAATTCTCTTAGTTCACACACGACTTGTGTTTTCATCTGGACTGAGTATATCTGACACCAAATAGATTGCTTAATCCATGTAGCTAATACCTAATTTTTTTCTGGGAGCTTTAAGCACCATGTTAGCTATTTATGCTTGGGTTGCTAACCTGATAAATGGTGAATTGCGACCGCCAAACACTATGTCACTTCTGTCAGTATTTTTTTTTTTCCTTTGGTACACAGAGAAAGTTTGGAGATGGTTGTTTTTTTTAAAAAATTAACAAATTCCTCAGTGCATATACAAGTACAGGATCTGTATCCCATTGCCAGTGTCTTGAACTGGCATCATCTGCATGGTTTTGGGCATTTAAAAATATTGTCCTTTAAGATAAATTAGGTGTTTTGCAGACCTTTGCTTGTTTCATGATCCAAGATAATTCACCTAAAAGCATTTTCTTCTCTGGTATAAGGAAAGATGATTGCATAAATGGGCTTTATTGCTAGTTTCTCTGAAATATGGTAATATAGGTTAACACTTGGACTTGCTGTGATATAGAGGTATCAAAGTAAATAGTGTCTTTGTCTCGTTAAGTCTGTCAAACTTACATTTGACAGTAAAAGTCATAGTTTATGAGTCTGTGACACCTGCCTGAAAAGTCAAAATATAGCTCACTTGATTGTTACTTTTTTAGTTTGACATTGTCTTTCCTGTTTTTCTGCCTTGGCAATTCTAAACACAACATACCAGTTTTGTACTTGCTGTTAGCCAATTGCATGATTTCAGTAGGGATATTATTCTGAATGCTTTCCTTGTTACTGGAAGAATAAAATAAAAAGTCACTTCCTGCATCTTTAATAAAAGGGAACTGTGCAACTCAATATTTGGCTGGGAATAGAGGACCAAACTATTTTAACGTGAATAAAAGTGAGTAATGGTTATTCTAGACTCATCTTTCCGTTAAGCTACTTTAGGCATCATGTTAATGACTGAATGAATTTGTGTTTTAATTTTAATCTGTGTTAGGTCTCAATCTTGCCCTTTGAGTGAAAGTGAAACAACTGAGCTTTCAGATTTCTTTTAAATCCAAACTAGACTGTTTCTCCATTCCTACCTGCTGTAGCTACATCCAGCAGTCTTCAGCCTGATATTCCCATAGCTGAGCATTTAAAGATTGCTAGACTCTAAACTGAATGGGTTTGTTGTGCCTTATCCTTAAGAATTTAATGTAGTAAGAGTCCCCTGCCAAGTTCAGCTGGACCTTACAGTCCAGTTGCTGATTCTAGGGTGCATTCCTCACTCCCAAAAGTTTTTCTTTTGCTCTTGAACAATAGGGAAGATAGGATGAAAAACTTGTAAGATTAGGCTCTGAAAAGAGTTACAAAGATTTGATAGAGTAATGTTTAACGTGTTACAGTCACAGGCAATGAATTTTGTAAATATGTGCCTCTTGGTTCTTCTTCCTTGGAGTCTGAGGGCCTTTAGGAAGGCTGAAAGGTTTTCAGGTAGCTCAGGGGTTATGGCCACCCATGGACTAGTCTTGAGAATCTCCTGATGCTTCAATACAAGGTGTGCCATGTACTCAACTCCTCATTTCCCAAAGTTTAGAGAATTTATTTTTATTTATTTTTTCATTAAGATACATTTAATATAAACATTTTTTAATTAATAGAAGAAAATTCATAGCTTGTAGATTAATCAGCGTTGCAGATGATACAGATATGATACAGGTTTCAACAAATTAATAAATAAAAAATACGTTATTGACCTAAAAGGTAACTCACTTGGTAATGTTATTCAGACATGAGTGAACATGTTACTTTTTCTATGTTTCAAATTTTAGAGAAGGGTATCCTCTTCGATAATTTCATAGTTACACTTTCACTATTTCAGTTACTTAGGCATTGTAACTGTTTTTATATGTTTTCTGGTGTCTTTGATCTCAAGAGTGAAAGATTGAAGATAATAATCTCTTTGGTTCATGGAGAAGATTTAAAGGTCTTTCCAAAGTAATGGATTGGATCATTTTTCAGTTGTCAGTATCAAGGGAGAGGTCAGGCCTTCTTGGTGCTGGAACAACTACTCTGTTTTCCAGGGAAAAGGAAAACTTGCATCTTACATTTTCATACAGTCCAAGTATTGGAACAGATATTTTTTTTCCCCTGCTTTTTCTTGTCATGCTGATATTTACAGAAACTGGTGTGGTGCCCTTTATTCTCCTCAGGCACATTTATCACAAGGACACTTAAAGGACGGTGTCCTGTAATTAAAGCTGTGCTTTTTAACTTTGGAAGAACTGTGATCGTTTCAGAAGATAGTGTCTGCATACACTATGAATTTACATCTGTCTTTTAAAGAATGCAGTAGGTTTAAGTTTATACATGTAAAGATTTGTTTATACATGTTAAAGATTGTGATACAAAGTATTTCTCTCTAACAGAAAGATGTATAACCAAACTTTGCAAAAGTTAGTTGGGTGACTTTGTCCAGAATGGGGAGTGTAAGTCCCCAGAGCATTGTTTTCAGTTATGATTTCTCCCACAAAATACCTTGTGGAGAAATGTTTCCTAAGGCTTCCTCAACTACAAGCCCTTTAAATTTATCAGGAAAGAAAAGAGTGGTGTGGACGTAAGAGAATGATTTTTTTTTTTAATTTTTATTTTTTATTTTTTTAAAAGTAGTCTGTTAAATGAGGCAGGATTTTGATTCAGATGCAGTACTGAGCAGAAATACCATATGAGTCATAATCTTCAGTATCCTCTGAGGAAATGTAAACAGGATGCTGTAGACTTCTAGTTGTGTTACTTCCTATGTCTAATTCTTGTGGACATGGTGAGAAGCCCTCACTTTCTTAAAGGTAAAAATTGGGTCTTGCATGTCTGGATAATTAAATCAATACTCTTTTTTTTTTTTTTTTTTTTTTTTTTTTTTAATATCCTGTTGAATTCTATGGTTAATGTACTTTTTTGAGTTGTCACAGTATTTGAAACTACATTCTATGTTGTTGTTTTCTCTTTAATCTGCAGCATGAGTCAATCAATTTTTATTTTAATTTTGTTAATACTGTTTTGAATGATCCTACATGTTTTAACCTTTCCCGCTAATTGCTTTTCTTAACATTTTTCTTAAAGATAACTTCCTTAGTAATACAGTATCTTCTCAAGTGAAAAATGTATTTAATTTACTTGGATTAATAGTTTCCTTGCATCTTAAATAATTATCTTTATTATTATTATTACTTTATCTATTTGAGCAGGAGGATATAGAAACTAGCAACTTACGCATCGGAAGTTGTGTAGGAGTTCAAAATAAGAAATCTGTATGGGCTTAGTCTGGCTCTGTTTAAAAAAAATATCTTTTTCTCCATTGAATTTATGTGCACACAGTTTGACTTGCAGCTTATTGAATCTCTCTCAGTTGTTTGAAATGTTGTTGATGTTGGCTTTACAACTTTAAAGGTAACCAATAAAGACTTTACGTTGTCAGAAATAGAAGAAACAAAAGATGCCGAAATTATTCTCAAAGGGAAGAAGAGAGGAGTCTAGGAAGACAGAAAATCTGTGTAGTGAGAGCTGCTGACTGTGCTGTATTAAAAAGCTTTTTTTAGAAACAGGCAGTGTAATGTTTTAAAAGTAACCCCTGGCAGTATCTTAGTCCGACTAGTGTATTTAGCAGCATTTTATTTTGTTGCAAACTTGATGGGTGTTTATTAAACAGAGAAAGAATTTATTTCAAATTACTAGGAAAAGGTAATTATTTATCTCCTTAGTGACTGGCAGTTAGAGGGATGGATGGATGCATTCTGTTGATCTGTGTCAGTGGAAGCAGTAATGTTTATGGCCAAGATCTTCAAGATCATGCGAAGTTAGAATCTTGTATAAGTCAAAACTTACAGGAGTTCAAATAGTTTCTATTTGAAAGAACTCTGTTTTGTAGAATAATAAGTAAATTACATGTGATTTCATACAAATGTATCCATGCTTGTTTTGCAGATGATGTTCTGACACCAAATAGAGAGAAGGCTAATTTTCCCTGCCAAGTACCTAACTTCCGTAAGTGTGAGATCTGTTTGCTGTCTTTTTCAAAGGAGACCCAGTTCCAGCGCCACATGAGGGATCATGAGCAAAATGACAAGGTATGATACTTAGTAGATATTTAATAGATATAAACTCAGAAAATGCCAGTGTATAGTGATATTTTCATATGCTGATAAGTAAATCTAACACAAGGCATCACTTTAAGGTTTTTTTACTTGCATCGCTAATCATTACTACTTGGGAACATCAGAATTTTATGAGCTTTCTCTTTCATGTTTTCTCATATTTTTTTGATGCCATTTACCATTTTAAAATTTTCTTTGATTTATAAAATATTCAGGGAAATGAGAAAATACATGATTTTTGTTTAGTTTAATTTGCAAACTGATTCTACACATAAGCAATAAAAAGAAACTAATGCATAAATCTATTAACTGGATATATATTATATATATTTGTCTCATAGCTGTTTTCAATAACATCAGACAACCTAGTCTAGTTATGTACTTATTAGTCAGCAGATGATTGTGACCACTTTAGCAGCTTAAAAATCAAATTTGTGAAAAAATTAGAAAAATAGTCATGTGATTAAGACTGGACAAATCTGAAGTATTTAATTTCTGTTACTCTCTATTTCACAAAGCTAAAACTACATGTGATGGGTACATAGTTTTATAGTGTTTTAAGTAGCTGTAGATACAGATCAGTTTTTACAAAAATATAGGATGTTCAGATGAAATTTAATATATACAAAAAGGTACTTACACAGGTTTCAGTCTTGTAAAGCTGATATATAAAAAATGGAAGTGGATATTGTTAAAACCATTTTGTTGCACACTTAAGCAAGGATGCTTGTATCTAATAGTGAAGGTGCTCTTAAGGAATGAAAACTGGTGTGCAGATTAACAACTGAAGAGCAGTTCAATCCTAGCATAAATTAAACTCTTTGCTGGTTTGATACGGATTTTGTTTAAGAATTCACAATCTCAGGTAAAGTAGGAAAATTTATTTCCATCCCTTGCTCATTCCTTGGTCGTGCTAACTTCAGACAGTGTCAGTTTGGAGTCTCTGCTTTCTTTTAATTCTCCTGCCATCTTCCTTTATATGCTCCTGAAATACTGTATTATCATTTTCAGCAGTGGGATATGCAGAAGTGAAAATAATTCAGACTACTATTATGAAAGGTCATTATCATATGTAGGTAACTTAAACTGTTTTATTTTGAACATTGTGGTTTCTGAGGTTATGTGTGCCACCTAGGGTATATGTAGCTTGTGGGAAGATTAAATTTTGTCTTTATTTTTTTGATTTAAACAAACAGCCTCACCGATGTGACCAGTGTCCAATGTCATTTAATGTTGAATTCAACTTGACACTTCATAAATGTACTCACAATGGTGAAGATCCTACATGTCCTGTATGCAACAAGAAATTCTCCAGAGTAGCCAGTCTGAAAGCTCATATAATGCTACATGAGAAAGAAGAGGTAATTCATTAAATCTTACAATTTGAATTTTGAAAAGATATGTCATAATGGTTGTATTTAATCTTATAAATATATACTTCACAGTGGAAAATTGAGTAAATGGTCTCATTCAAAAGAATGAAGTGAGGAGTCTGTTTTAGTAATGGTGGCAGAAATTAATATACTGGATATAAACAAGTGTTCTCATCCTGTCTTCACTAATGAAGAGAATCTGTGTATTTTTGATAGATGTTTTATCATGCATGTGAACATTAACTGATTGACTTGATATACATTGATAAGCCCAAATGTAATAGTTTGGGTAATCATGTTCAGTGGCTGATGTCGTGGTGAGACACTCTCACCATCTATTTCTTGCATCATGAAACTGTTCTCTATCTAGAAATCCCACTACTTGTATGAATGGTTATTTCACTTGAGAAGACTTCTTGTTCCTTCTCCTCTCACAATTTTCCATTTTTTTAAGGGCATTGGCTAAATTCTTATCAATCAGTTAATGTATAGTCTTATTTTTTTTTTCTTTACACACTTTATAGTTATTACTGCATTACTGCACTTGCCAGAGTTGATATTAGTGCCCAAAATACCAAATTTTCAATCATGTAATTTTCTCTTGTGTGAAGTTTTTTCTAAAATTGCAGTTTGGATTGGAGAATTGGAGCTGAGTCAAGAATGTACTTTTTTCACCAGAGCTCTGTTCATAACAGCTGTTTCTCCATACCAACTGCAGCCATCCTACAGCAGCTTTGACCAGTAGGTTTGAAATTATAGTCCTGCTCACATTATTCCCTAAACCTGGCAGAGAATGCCATGTATAGAGAATGTATATCTTCTTTAATCTTGTTATCTTGTTAATTTTTTATGATCTGTACAACCAAGTTAGGATGAGAATACTTGAGTACAATTTTGTTGCATGTTAATGTCTCTGTGATACATACCTTAACTCGTATTTATCGAGGGAACTTAATTTATGATTGCTAAAAATATCAGAATAAGGAAGCTGAGCATCCAGAAATATTCCCAAGTCATTTTAATGTTCATTTCTATCAAAAACTGATTTTCCACACTTCAGCAGCTATGTTTTTGATAGTTGGTGCAGATGTCGGAAGAATAGGTTGTGTGATGCCTTTCAATTTAAAATTGAATCTGCAGCTTGAAAATGGAATTTATAAGAGTATGAAAACCTTTCAATTGCTAATGAACATACCATTAAAATACGCTATAATCCTGGATCAGATGAAGGTAACAGTTGATTCACAGAGAGTTTCAGGAAAGACTTTCCCAGTTGTTATGCATAGAGCCTGTAGGAGAGCTGGAATTTGAACTTGAAGCAGAGGCTCTGCACAATGGCACTAGCTTTCATTCAGGAGTTTTTCATAATATGCAGGGTAAGAAGCTAAGTTATCAATGGAGTGCATTCTCACTTCTGTTTGCTTTTCTTACTTTTGCTGTTAAAAGGGTTGAAAATCTGAAAACAGAGGGAAAAAAAAGAAGTACTCACTTAAGGAACATACACAGCATTTGAGATTGCAGCACAAAGTTGAAGTTTGTGTAACTGCTGCATCTACATCTGTAGATGGTTTCAGAGAAACTTGTGTGGTTAGCTTCTTGAGCTCTCCAGTTAGGTTTGGGAGAGTGTATGTGTCTCTTGAAACACAGATTTTCATGACTGATTGCTCCTGTGAGAAGATGCAGAAGGAATTTTTGGAGCTTTTGAAATCAAGCTTACACGGGACTAACTTTTTTCCCCACTTTCTTTGGTGATTTGTATGTGAAAAAACAGTGTAACGAAAAAAAAAAACCCACAACAAATATGAAATCACTGCTTTTCAGATAGCTTTCTCTTGAGAGATGATAAAGAACATACCTTGTGTAAATATGTAGCATCTTGTAGAGGGTTCTTGTGTCCACTGAGGACAATGGTATCCACTGCCACTTTCTGACCTGGTGAAAGAGGAATGCTAAATAAAATGTTGAAAAAGATTAATTTATTGCATTTGAATTGCTAATGTATCTTTCACCATGGGCATGAGGGGTTTTTGGGCTTTAGGAAAATGTTACTGTGTTGAAAAACTTAAACCTGGTATTTTGTGGACACAAGGTGAAATTTTTGTTACAAAATCCTGGGGCTTGGGTGTTTTGGGTTTTTTTGTTTTTTTGTTTTGGTTTGTTTTTTTGGCTTTTTTGTTGTTTTTTTAAATAATGTTTACTCATAACTAAAGATAGTTAATGCAGTCAGAATTAGATGAACAGAGCTTTATAAAATTATTTTTGAGTTTGGGAATACATCTAGCAATATATGAAGAGCCCCTTTTTTTCTAGTATTAAAAGGTGGGTTTACCCGGTTAACAGTATGCAACTTGTTCTGTGTCTGCTGGTGGATTTTTTTGTTTCCTTGAGGGGCAAAAAAAATCCATCTGGTACTGCCTATTCCACAGAGAGGCTATTGGGCTTAATGTATTGCTGTTTTTTTGGTACAGTTTTTCTTTTTTGCTCTGACTTTGCCTTCCTTCAGCAAATTCTGCAGTAATTATTAAAAACACACGGATTTTATTGTCTCAGATAGTTCTTAGACTACTCTTTTTGCAACTTCTTGTCATAGAAATATGTCTGAAAAGTGCTGAGGAGTGATTGCCTAACTCCATGACCTTGGTATATTATGCATTGTAAGCTTCAGATAATTTTTCCCAACTTGTATGAAAGGATTTTCATAAACCACATTTGTTGTGTAGTAACAGTAATTTTCAACAAGAAGTAGTCTTACTCAGATTTGAATGTAGATCCTGGAAAAAATTAAGATTTATTTAGCATTCCACACTGTACCTTGAGTCCCATTATAGTGATCTCTAGGTTAGGCTAAACAAGTCATTTCACCTGAGAATTTTAAGGATTTGTGTGGAAATGTCATCTGGCAATATTGCAGGGGTTTTAATTTTTTTTTTTTTAACTTTTTCAATAAGTTTACTGTCAATAATTTTAAAAATCATACTGCTTATCTGTATTCAGCTTGATTAAAATATTCTGGACAATAGATTTAAATGAATATTAGTTTCTGGGTTTTTTTATTTATTTTCTCTTCTTGATCATTCAAGGAGGAAAATAAAGGGAATAGGATAAAAAAGTTTCCCTGCGCAGTGGTAATCACAATTACTGCAAAATGATCCAAGAAAAACTGGAGTTCTGCACAGCAGTAAGGAACATGTAACAGATGTCTTGCCAGAGATAGTGAATATTTTTAGACATTTAATCCTAATTCTGCTTAAATGTTGTAAAATGAAGATACACCGAATACTAAACCTAATGGTTTTGAAAAGCAATAGGGAATAAAATAAATGAGTTTATAGTTCTCATTGAAATTATATTTGACTTTGATTCTCTCTGTGAATTTCAGAGCAATGGCAATGCTTTTGCAGTAAAAATTACAAGTATAATTTCCATTCTAAATGTCATAGTATGCCAATATAAATGGAAAGAGACTTGATTAAAACTGTATAATTAAGAGATTGAAGGGATACTTGTCAAAAACATTGTATCCATATTTATTTCTGTTGTCTTTTCTGTGAAAATAATTTGAAATAGTAACTTCTGAGTACAGTGAGGTGGGATTACTGTGAAGAAGTAAATGGCCAGCTATATAATTGTAACCAGTAAAAGTGCAAAATTCCTGAATCTATAGCTAACAGGGTTTTGATTAGAAAGTATTATTTTTTACAAATGTGTATGTAGCCCATAGTGTCATGGCATATGAGGTAAGTTTATGTATGTACCAAGGAAATAAGGAGCAGTGGTAAGGATGTTACTGAACTGATTGTTTCTGCTACCATATGAACTTCTTCAGAATTCAGTTTCAGTGGAGTTTCTTAAAATATAAGTATTACCATAAGCTTGCAGTTATTATTGCTCATGATTTGTGTTATGAGTCTCATAAACTTTTTCAGTTGTATACTTCTGTTGATGCTAGCTTCCAGCTGCCAGTGTCCATAGAAGGATACATTCAGCTACTTGAAGAAAGTTTGTGCATGTGTACTGCTGTTTGGGAATCCTTTGAAAAATCAGTCTCTATTCTCTCTTTCAGAATCTTATCTGTTCAGAGTGTGGAGATGAATTTACTTTACAGAGTCAGCTGTCCATACACATGGAAGAACATCGTCAGGAATTGGCAGGCAGTAGGATCCACAGCTGCAAGTCTTGCAAAAAGGAATTTGAAACTTCATCACAACTAAAGGAACATATGAAAACTCACTATAAAATAAGGTGATGATCACAGAATTGTAACAGAATGAGCAGATGTTACTGTTATGGTGATAGCTGGGAAAAGGAGTAGCATTTTCAGTCAGCAAAGTACCGTGAACTATGCAGATCATTTATTTCCTTTGGTATGCTGTTATGAAATGATTTTTAAAAAATAAAACAAACAACAAACCTTGCTAAAGTAGGTGCTTATTTTTGGAGTCCTTTTATTTTCCCTGTGTTGCATTTTTCCTGGATGCATTTAAGCATCCATACTAAACATAGTTCTGTCTGTGAACTATTTGTAAAGTCGGGTTGTTTTGATACAAAGTGATTTTTGGTGTGTTGATTTATGATTTTAAAGGCTAATGGCAGTACAGTGGAAAAAATTTATATTAATTTTACAGAGCATTTCCTGTAACCGAAGTCCTAATGGTTACCTTCTGCAAAGAATTAAGTTGTTATTGTGGTTTAATTGCATTTTGCAAGTGGTTCTCATCACAACCTGACACAAGTTTCTTCTAAATCTGAAAAAGCACAAAATAAAGGGAAAAAAGAGGCCTAAAACTGCTGTTCTTATTTGCAGTGAATAATTGTTCTATCCTTTCCTTCAGCTCTCTAATTTAGCTTTACATTTAGGAAGGTAAAAATTACTTCTAAGTTAGAAGAAGGAAAAAACATAATTCTGCTGGTTTAGTTTATTAAGAAATCCTAAAGTTTTGACAGCTGATATATCTTTTAATCTTTACACTGTTTCCATAAAGAATAGAAATATTCACTATTTCTATTTTTTTTTATTAGTAGATGATACAGGTTGTAGGCTCTTAATTATTGTGTTCCAGAAGGTTTTAAAAAAGTGTTGTAGATTTCTGTTTGCAAACTGAAAATTGAGCATTTGAAGTATACAGCTCTATTTGTATTTAATTCTACAAATGTATACTATTACACCAACAAGAGGGTTAGGGTTAGGGTTAGAATAATTCTTTTAGGGTGAATAAATAAAGAATATAGGAGTGCATCTGTATCTCATGAAGTAGTTGGTGGGAGGACCTGTGGAAGGACCCCAGACTGAAATATGGGAGGATTGTGAGGAGTCCTCCCTCTGAGGAGGAAGGAGCATCAGGGTGGGAAGGAGATAGAGAAAATGGGGAGTGAAGTTGAGCCCAGGAAAGGGGAAGTGAAAGGAAGGTGTTGTAAGCTTTTGTTTTATTTTTCATTGTCCTTCTCTGATCAGGTTGGTAATAAACCAATTTCCCTAAGTTAAATCTCTTCTGCTCTTGATAATTCGTGAGTGATCCCTCCCAGTCCTTGTCTTGACCTAGGTGTCTTTTGATATATTTTCTCTCCACTGTCCAGCTGAGGAGGGGAGTTGGTTCAGCAGGTGTGGTAGGCACATGTTTATTTTCCTAAACATAGACTGATTTCTGGTTTCAGAGCTTCTTTATGTAAGACTGACCTTGTTTATCAGAAGCATGTTATGTTGGTATTCAGTGAACTGCTGTCCATAACAGTGCTTTACTAAGGGGTAATGGTTTTAAACTGAAAGAGGGTTGATTTAGGTTAGATATTAGGAAAAAAATCTTTACCATGAGGGTAGTAAGACACTGGAATAGGTTGGCTAGAGAGGTTGTTGATGCCCCATCATGATGCTCCCACCTGTTGAGGCCAAGTTGGATGAAGCCTTTCCCAGCCTGGTCTGGTGGGAGGTGTCCTTGCCCATGCCGGGGGGTTGGATCTTGATGATCTTTACGGTCCCTTCTCAACCCAAACCATTCTATGATTCTGTGCATGTGAGCCAGGTTAATGAATTGTGTAAGTGATCCTGCTCCTCATCATCACAAAGCTAATGTAGCTCAGACTTTCTGTTTCAGTAGAAATTATCTTGAAAGGAAAGATGTGGATATCTGTTTTGTTGTTTTTTTTTAATTTGACAACATTTTCTTGTATTGTTGAATATGGAAAGATGAACTGATGAATTATGAAAAGTTAATGTTTGATCTAACTTGTTTGACTGTATACAGTATATTTAAAGTTCAAAGACACACATCAGTTTGATTCCTGCTTTTCAGTTTAAAATAAGTTGCACATATTTTTTAGGTTTCAAAATGAGGAAGAGCCTTGTTCCCTCACATTTTTTGCATAGACTGGTTGTGCTTTCCCTCCCCCAAAAAGTGCTTGTTCTGTCTCCGAACTGTTTGAATGGAAAGCTATTATTAAGTTAGAATTTAAATTTGGAGTCTATCTTATACTAAAAATAAAATTGTCATCACAGCTCAAAATGATTAAATACTTCAGAAGGTGATCTGATCTTTAAAGGTTGTCCCTACTAGTGCTCTAGTTGAAACAGATGATGTTGCTCATCAAAGAATGTATTCTGACCTAGATCTGTCCTGAGATGGAAAGAAGGGGTTGTAAAATTCTTACTGTTCTTTTTCCTTTTTATTCTTCAGTCAACTTTACTCTGGATACTTAGTGAATTTTAGTAGGTATAATTAACATGTAAACCAAAATTAATTACGCACGCTCTGTGCTCCCTCTGCAAGAGTGTAAAAAGAGTTTAAAAATGGATGTAATATTTATTTGAAGTAATTGGCAGGGAAAAGGTGCTTTTCTTTAAATAAACCCTGAATATCTCTGTTCTTTTGGGAGTAGATGCAGCATTTGAGCAGAAGTTTAATGATTGCCTGTGTTACAGAACAGGCTGTTACTTCCCAGCTATCTCTTACATTGTTACACCAGCCTGTTTGTCACGGTGGTGATGGGGTTTGCACATGTGCTCCACATTAGCTTCACATTAGCTAATTCTTTCAGTTGTTCAGTAAAACAGGTATCTAAATTTGTGTAGTTTCAGTTAGCTCCAAGCAATATTTGATAAGGTGGATTACTGCATAAGTGTAGATAATCAGCCACTGTGGAAAATGTGGAGCGTTCCAGATACCGTAATAGTTTGCCCACTGCCTTCTAGTTTCTACTTGTTTAGCTGTGTTGAGGTGGTCTGTAAGGTTTAAGATTTTGGTTTTCCTTTTTGTTAGCATAAAATCAGATGTTATTTCTCCACATTGCTGTTTTTCAGCACTTACTGAAATAATTAGCTTAATTTATAGATGGTACTATGTCTCTGAGGAGATTGTGTTTTGTGTTTGAGGGGAGAGGTGAATATTTGGTCTATTGAATGAATTCTTAACCTTTTCTTGTTAACTTCAGTAACTGCATTGGTACTCTAGTTCATGAGATCTTGATATTCTAGTTAAGAATGAGAGTCTTGCTACATTCAGGCAAAAGAAATGGAGTTACACAGAATTGAAAATTCCCATTAAAATACAAGTTGCGAAATCATCGTGTATTTTTGGAAAAAAAAATTTCCTAGGGAGCCTTTGAAATATGTCAGTTTTACTAAGGAAATGACTAAAATTCTTGGTTCTTGTACCTCCTTAGAAAAGTGATGGTTATGTTCTATTAGTATCATAAAAAAGTTTGGTTTTAACTGTTGCAGTTTTTGCTATATTTTGTCATCAAATTTACACTGTATGGGGTAAGATAAGGGTCCTCAGAATGTTATTTAATAATATTAATATTATTTTATTTATTTATTTATTTATTCTTAAATGGCAGAGTATCAAATACCAGGTCTTACAACAGAAACATTGACAGAAGTGGGTTTACCTATTCCTGTCCTCACTGTGGAAAGACTTTCCAGAAACCGAGTCAGTTAACGCGACACGTTAGAATACACACAGGTAAGACTCTGGAAGTAATTGTTTCAGTTTGCATTTTTTTTACAAAATTCAGTTAGCCCATAAATCTTTCCCACTGTTAGGACTTGAAATAATATTTGGCTCTTAGCTGCTGTTACTTGTTGCTTAGGAAATTTACATGCTTTTAAAATTTCCAGGTGTATATCATTAGAAACAGTTTAAGAAAAAATTAAGTACTTCATAGGTCTAATTTGTTACAGTATATCAATTTTGGTACTTAAAGTTTCAATTCAAAATTAGAATCCCTAGATTTCAATTCAAAATTAGAATCCCTAGATAAGGTCCAAACAGCTACTCTAGATAAAATCTTACATACTCTAGAGAACAATTTCTAAAATTTACAGTCCCCAAAAGAGTAGAAGTACATGTGAATGAATAATACTCCTAACATAAGTGGGTTTGCTTTTGTTTTTAGATTGATTTATTTGAAGTTACTGCCATAAATTTTCTGTAGTTACTGTAAGTGGCATTTTCAGGATGTCCAGAGTGAACTTCGAGGTGATAAGTCATGACTGTAATTTTGATACTTGGAGAAGTGTAGATGACTGTTCAGATTTGCAGAATAAATAGAAAGTGTTTTTGCTGAATTACTTTAGTAAATATGGCTATATTTAACCTTTAAGCACTTGAAGGAACTGAAAAATGCCAAGCATAAAATAATTTAAAACTTTCTGAAGTGTACAGAGAACTATAAGAAAAGTTCTTAAGTTTTTAACCAGTTATACATAGTATATACATAGCCTTTGGCCTATATTTATATGCATATATATATATATATATATAGTATATACAGAGGCTTTGGCTTTAAACAAAATCTTCATTGGAGGTGCTCCAGTGTATGTATGTACTTTGCATCTTGTGAATAAATTAATGTTTGTCTAGATTTTAGCTGATTCAAGAAGTCAGTTATCTTAGGTGTGCCATGTTGTTTGCACTAGCAGTCTGTTCAGACAGTGATATGATGAGTTGCCATTTACAAGAATGACTTAGTTTAACAAGGGAGAAATAAAAATTCCATTGCATGACCCTTTCTTAGGAATCTTTTTTAAGTTTTATAGATCAAAGTTTTAGTTATCAAACAGTATCACAAGATGTCACCCTTGTACCTGCTTTAAAAGTTGCCTTAAAGTAATATCCAAAAAAGTAATTGAAAATTACTTCACTTATTTTAGAATCTTGTCTCTAGTGGAGACATTATTATAGCTTATTCTAGTCAAAGTTGAAGAAACAAGATTACAGTTAGTTGAGGACACTTTCTTAAACCTTCAAAAAGTTAAAGAGTTAAAGTTTATAGTTCCTTTAAAGAATAAAAATATATTTGTCTGTTGGGAAACCAGAGGCAGAATATGCAGTCCCCATCTATTCATGATGGTGGGTCATTATAAGTTTCATGTAGCTAGCAAATACTTACTTATTTTGTGAAGTATGTTATTACTCTAAATCTACAGACAGTCTGTCTGGCATCCAATTGCTTGAGGTACTGTATAATATATAAGAAAGAAGAACTCTGGTTTAAAGAATTTAGTATACTTAAGTCTTTAATTGTTTAAAAGAGCGTGTCTGTGCTACATGTACAGCATTATGTTAGTGTCTTTATTGATGTGATTCTTTTGATTGTAGCTATTAATTTCAAGAACTTAATACAATATGGGATTGCAATTCCCATATTAACAACTAAGTAATGAACTTCCCATCCCCCCTCCCAAATCTACATTTTATTGTTATACTCAAGAAATACAGAAATTCCAGTTTTCCACACTAAATTGAGGTTCAGTTTTTATAATGAAATTTACTTAAATAGGCAAGTTTATCCTGAAGCAATACTTCCATACAACCACCAGCAGCTATTACTGGAAGCTAAGCCTTTTACTTACGAAAGCCCAATCAATGTTCTGATTGTTAATCAATATTAAAAATATACATTTAAAACCTGCAGACCTTAAAGCATCTTCAAAACCCATAAGCAGCAGAACAGAAAATACACATTCTTTCAGAGCTATGTGCTCCTTTGTGAATTATATGCATGTAATCTATTTCAGAAAATAGCTATTTTTATTTCAGGCAATTTGAATTTAATTAAGAATTAATTATTTCAAACTATCTGTAATTGCAGATATATAATTAGAAGTTGCATAAAACATTTTGGTATACACTGCTTCAGTGTTCAGAATATTTAGCCTGTGCTAGTACTCACTGATGTAGCAGACAGCTTGGTAATAATGATTTTGCTATAGAAATGCAGGAAGACAAAGTGCTAAATGTTTTTAAGGTCCTGGAGTTACCACAGCTGTGGTAACTATTTACTAAAAGAAAACTAAAAGAACTTACTAAAAGAAAAAACAATACTGAGTTCAGGGGAGAAATTTTCAGTAGTCAATTAAGACACCTGGTTGTAAGAAATTGAACTTTGTTTTTAGTATCTGTGTGTTTAAAATGTGTAGCTTTGTACTATGCTAATTGAGTCTATTATGTTTTGTTTCTGGGGAGTTTTTCATGATTAATCTGTTCATGTACAAATAACTAAGTATGCACAGCACTGAAATCAGAAAATAGTGACAGAGCATTCCTGTATCACTATTGTCTAGATTTTCTTTAATATTCTGTTGTAATATAAACATTCAAATTTTTAAAATTATTTTTAAGCGACACAGTACCTTGCATAGTAAAAACATTTTATTGCAGATGTTCAGTAGTTGGTTGTAAAGAATGGCTATTCATATTATCTTACAATATGAGAGCAGAAACCAAAGGCGAACTTCTGCAGAGTTTGCAGCAGAATTTTGCAGAAAAATAACTTGTTGATTTTACACTAAAGAAAAGGTCAGATTTTTGATTGCTAGTCATTTATTACAGTCCATTCCCTCCTGTGCTCCCCTCTTTATGTCTGTACAGGTATATGCATTTCATAGGATTTTGTGTGAGTGTTTTGGTTTTCCCGTTTTTCTTTTCCTCCAGCGGTTTTGCATAGCAGCTGTTTAGATCTTGCAAACCACAAGCTGAGGGAACCTGTTCCAAATAATTTTGTCATACACTTTTCATTTATTTCACCATTTTTATCCAATAATCATCAGCTAGGTCAGAAAACATTTTCATCAGAGTAGGTGATCAAGGTAGACAATTTAGTTCTCAGAATACCTACTGACATTCATGTCTGTGTTTATGTGTGTATATACAGATATATATTTGCAGGATTTTATTTTAGCTGATACAGTTTTTCATTTCAGATACAAGAAACTGCTAACGTTGGTTTAAAGCCCCTGACCCCGCAATCCTCCTCTTTCCTTTCAGGTGAAAGACCTTTTAAATGCAGTGAATGTGGAAAAGCATTTAACCAGAAGGGGGCATTGCAGACCCATATGATCAAGCACACTGGCGAAAAACCCCACGCTTGTGCCTTTTGTCCTGCAGCCTTTTCACAGAAAGGCAATCTTCAGTCACACATACAGAGAGTACATTCAGAGGTAAATACAATTATTCATAAAGTGGTTGGTGCTAATATACTGCTTGTTTCATTTTCAGCATGTGACTTGTCCTCGTTGCTATTCCTGTGCTCTCTTGTGCTTTCTGCAGTCACTACAGATTTACCGCTGTGGTACAGCTTGTAGTTTTTGGTTTTACCTGCTAATTCAGCTTTCCTAAAATAGCGTAATGTCAATAAACGTATATAATTAGCAAAGCCTTAATTCACCATTGTATTTTCAGGACATTGATGGATTAAGAAATTATTAATGGGTTTAGGGGGATAAAAATGTATCTGTGTCAGTCGTGTGAGAACGAGGGCTAGCATCAGATGAAAGTAAACCAAAAGCAGCAAAGCAGGAAAATGGTGAAAAATTTAAAGGCCAAATAGCAACCCACTAACTCTGTCATAGAGCATACTTGCAATTTGTCTTTGAAGTATGTATCTTACAGTCTTCTTAGAGGTTTTTCAGTTACAGTCAGAAGAAAATTACCATATAAGATAAACATTCTTGGTTCAGACCTCTTTATGCTGATTTTTTTTTTTTTTTCTTTGTGACAGACAGTTTTTTAGATTCAGAAGGTACTGCTATGGTAATGCAATATAATCTGAGCAACCTTGGCTATGCAACTTTATTCAGTAATTTTCTTGCTGACTTAAGTGATTTGTGGTTGGAAATACCTATAGAAGGAGACCTAGTTTTGATTTGGAAGGTATAATATGATAAAGGCAGCTTCTTTTTTCCTTATTTTTCCATGCATGCAAAATATCATCTCTGCTCTCATTCTTTCCTCCAATTCTGTCTGAAATTTGCTTTCCTGTTTTCCATTTTTGTGTTAAAACAATATCTCTTTATTTTTTGGATTTTTTTACTAAGGTCCTTTTATTGTACTAGAGGTTTTTACTTTTAGGATATGGTGGTACATTACATTTCATATGACTGTATGATTAGTTTTCCTTACCATTTTCGTCTCTGTGTGGTATAGCTTTTGCTACATAAAAAAAATACATAAGCATTAATTTAATAATTTACATTGGTTTGTTTTTTTTTTTTTTCCAGTATGGCAAGATTGGTGGACATAAAGCCAAAAATATTTTTCACTTTTTGGTTATTTACTTTTCTGTAAGAAAAAAAAAGGTTATGGGATAAATTAGAATGATTTGTTGCTTTTCTTTTTTTTTTTTCTTTCTTGCTGTCACAGTCTTTACTTCAAGACTGCATGCAGAGCCCTGTGCTTCATTCTGTCCTGAGGCGGTGACAAAAATGTTACAGGCAATAATGAAACATTAATTTTCACTTTGTAGATCACTGTTCAATTGTATGAATGTTTTATCAGTTGATAATTTTTTCTGAAGGTCTTGTTACCTGTTTAAGCTAATGCAAGAAAATACAAAATTCCATACTATATTACAAGCAGTGCAGTGGCTTTCTTCTGAAGACTTTGTTGTTTCCCACATAGTGAAAGTACTGCACTGGAACTCACTGGTATGTGATAGACTAAGGAGGAGGGAGAAGTGAGGATGGTGGGTATCTGCAAGCTCACTTGCTTCAGTTAACTCAACCCCTTGGCCTGAAAGTTCCACAGAAATTGCTGCTGATAATTTTCTCATTCTGTGTGTTCAAATACAGGTCAAACTATATACTAAACTTCCTTGTCCTTGACTGTGTTGGTTCTTTAGTGGATTTTGTGAGGTGGCTTTTTTTTAATGCAGTCCCTATGTCCCAATCTATCTTATCTTCATTCTACTTTGACCCCAGAAAAGGGGTTTTTTTCATGGAAATGTATAAAAGATACCTTTGCAAAAGTAAACAGAAAAGAGACAAAATTTGAAGAGAATTTATCTGTCTGGTTTTGTTGCTTTGTTTTTTTTTAATTTCCAAACTTCCGTTTATGTATGACGTTACATCTTCAGGCACACCTTGATAAAGTTGCATTTTGGTTGTGCTTCTAAGTGTGTAATGATAGGAAATTGTAAGGAGGGAGGAGTTGGAGGCCTCACTTGCCAGATGACATTTGTTTTGCTCTCTTGTGCTTCCTAACACTGAGAAGTGGCAACAGGATATGACAGTCAAGCACGTAAATTACAGGTGACTTGGTGTGTAAGAGATACCAGGCTGATAACATAAATGGATATCAGTAACTTGGAAAAAAAAAACATTTTAGCTCTCATAAACCCCAGAGTTAAGTGTTACATGGATAAATAATGAGAAATATAAAATTGGATAGATTTACGGAAAATGCACTCTTCTGTTTGTTTGTTTTACTGAAGGTGAAGAATGGCCCTACATACAACTGTACAGAATGTAGCTGTGTCTTCAAAAGCTTGGGCAGTTTAAATACACATATCAGCAAGATGCACATGGGTGGTCCACAGAATTCTGCAAGCTCTTCAACAGATGTATCTCATGTCACAACGGTAAGCTTTGCTATTATGAAAATGCATTTTTTAGTTTAATTAAATCTATTAGTTTAAATATATATCATGATTCTGGTGTTTCTTCAAATAGGTTAGAACTAAAAGACCTCTAGCTGTTTTCTGTATATTTAGATTTCTAAATTTGCATTGATAAACATTGGCAGAATGTAAATTGGTCAAGTATATGCAAAAAAAGACTTACAGTTTGAAGGTTTAGATGAAAATATGAAGTTTTTCTGGTGCTTGCAGATTGTATGTGAAGGAATGCTTTGATCCCCAGATAACATAAAAATAATTGTCAAGTTTTGGAGGAACAACAAAATCCAGAAATATTCAAATTGTATATTAGTTTTAACTTATTTCAGAAACTTTTTATGTAATTCTAGTTGATACAAAGACATAGGGGATTATTCTGAGTAATTCTTGTAACTTTTTTTAAATATTAGCTTTTTATTTGACAGATCATAAAGGAAAAATCTTAGATTTAATGGAAGCATTGAATGTTGTTACTTTTTTTGTTTTTCTTCACCAAGATACAAGAAGTGGAATTTCAGAAAATTCTTCTGGTTTCATAAGAATATGTATTTCTTTTTTGAGCCAGTGCATATTTAATGCATCATAGTATTTTTTATTCTCTTTGACTAGAACAAACTCTTAAACCTTTATTCCACTGTTTCACATAATTTCCAATTTTTATACTTTAAAGATCAATGGCTAACAAGTAATATCAGACGTTGAAGAAGATGGTTATAATTTAGTGTCTCAGTTTCACTGTGCAAACGTATCTTGTTGAAAACAGGTGTCTAGTAGTGCTGTTTGAAGAACCATTTTTCTTTTTTAGATTTCATAAAACTTTTTTTTATATGGCAGATGGTATATGCCTCCTCAGGTGGAGAAAAAAAAAAAAAAAGAAAAGACTAATGTGGTCTGTTTGTTTGCAAGTACTTATAATATCCATGATGTAACGAATGGTCTTTTTATACACCTCTAAATTCACAAGCCTAATCTTAAAAGTAGAATACTATCTCATGTTTGCTTTCCCTGGCTAGCAGTGATTTTTCTTGCTTTGTCTTGCTTCAGTACTTTGGATTTGCATTGCACATAGATATTACAGAAGTGTGTTGTCATTATCTTAGCTGCATGCATATTTTCGTGCTTGCATGTAGGAGGGGAAAAATGAAGAGAAATTCCTTACAGTAGTATTAACAAAACAGGAGAAAGAAACATTCTTTCCAAAAAAAAGATGCCAAGAAGTTTAGCAAGGAAGAACAAAGCTAACTGACATGGCCATTGCATATGAAGAGTTTTGCACTTCAATGTGAAACTTCAGAGAATTAATGATTGATGGATTTATGTCCATAACAAGATATTACATTCTGAGATTAGCACTAGCTTTTTTAGATTACAAGTGACTTCTTCATTCTGCTTACAACTTCCAGCGCTTCTTTAACAACAAATCTCCAGTACAATAATGATCCTGCTCGGAAGTTTACAAACAGTCTCTGTTATCCCTGGTTATGTACCTTGGGTATGAACAATGGTTATGTCCTTAATGTTCCTAAAATTCCTAAAGTTGAGGTCTTCTGAATTGCTGTTCTACCTCAGGATGTATTCTTTCATGATACACAAGTACCTCTAGTAAAATATGCTTACTGTATGCCTGCTGTTTGTCTTTTGCTTTACCAGTGCTTACATCCAAGATACCAGTTTATGTAACTTGTTTATTTAGTGTACATAAAGTATGAAGCAGTATTAGTCAATCTGTGTACTTTTGTATCTCTCCCATTGTCTCAGATTTTTATGTCCCTAGTCTCTGTACTGTGGGAAAGTTAACAATGCTAATGTTATGAGTTATAATAGCCATGCTTTTCTTCTTATTGTACAAAGGCTTAAAATACTTTCTATGTATATCTTTGTAGGATCCTGTCACCCAGCCTTTAACTACATCCCCTGCTAATCTTTTGCAACCTGTTGATAACAAATGGAAGAATGTAAGTGTAGTGTTTTTGTCCTATTTTTGTGACGAGACTAAAAGTATGACAAATTACACAGAATTTTGTAAGCATTCATTTAGCTGGTGAAAAAGGATATCCAGCAGTTCACTGTGATAAGTTGATCAGCTAACATATGAAGGCAAATTTGTTGTTTATTTAGGAATGGAGCAGGTCTTGAATGGCTTCTGTTTTGTCACTTATGATACAGTCATGATTTTGTATATGATTCTGTTATTTCAGCCTTAAAAATGAATATATTTTCTTGCATAAAAAGACCAGAGGAGAGTAAGGACTAATAAACAATAGATTATTTAACCTTTCTCACTTTACTTCAGAGATACCATGGTGTTGGTGCTGGTTCAATTGACTGGAATTGTGGCAGTAGGGGAACTCTGGGACACCGGAGGGTCTGTGGAGCTCTGGAGGGAAGGATGATGCAGAGCTGGCTTTCTGGCACCTCACAGCAAGCAGTCTTGAAATACAGACAAATCAGGTCTTGATATGCTAGCCACAGTGAGAGCATTGGTGTGTTTTGTTGCAGCCATGTAGCGTGTTGTCATCCACAGGTTGCAGCATGGTGTCTTAGTGACAGACTAATTGACTTGCATTCCCCTCTTTCCAACTTCAGCCAGTCTTTATTTTCTCATGTACTAGAATCCTCAAAACCAGGGGCTAGGAAATGCTGCAGTCTTGCTTTTAAAGTCTTCATAACCAGTCTGCACACTTTGTTTTTATCTTTTACTGTGAATTCTCTCTCTGCATGTGTACGTGTGTATCTGAAGAGAAGATAATCACCAATTGTGCCACATTGTGTGGCTCCCTGTCCTTGATTCTGAGTGCCAGGTTTTTCCCTAGTGAGAGGTGCCATCTGGGAGCAATGATCCTCCCAGAATTGTCTGGTACTCTTGACTTTTGAGTGAGAGAAATGGTCCAGTTTCATACTTACTCTTAGCATCTTCAAACCTGTTTCCTCTGCATAGTGTCATAGTGACTGCTAAGCCACTAAGCAATTTTAAGTGTGAACCTTTAGAGTCAGCTTCAGCTTGGATGCGGCAAGTCTAGCAAATCAAGCAAGGAGAAGCCTGACTTTCTAGTCTAGTAGAGCAGAAACCTGAGTTCTACTACTGCTATTTTTACAGTAGTAACTGTATATGGTAATATACGTATAGGAGTCTTGTGGAAAAAGGAGCACATGGCTTCACCTCAAAACTAAGCCAGATAGATCTCCTTGCTAAGGTGAATCATCAGTTTTGTTTGGTGTTTTCAGATAGTCCTCCTTTGATATGCTATCTGCTTATTTCCATGCCTTCAGATGCACAGCCTGCTTGTTCATGTGCAGTTTCTGTTCATTTGTTGAGCTAGGAAATACACTCAGATTTATCATGGGACTGTACCATGGTCTTAAGAAAATGTGTAGGTACTTTTATTTAATGTTAGCTTTTTGGTGAGTAGAGCTAGTGGCGTCCTTAATGGTTCTTTTCCTCCTTTTAATGAAGGTAATAAAAAGCAGGGATATGATTTGTATTTCCAAACAGCATGACATATTAAAATAAATTGAGGGACCATAAGTTTTTTTTAAGATTCTCAGAGTGAACTGGTAAAAGAGGCACACAAGCAATGACCATTGTTACTGTGTTCCTGATGGAGTCCCTAGGAAATTGATTCTTGAGCCCACACTACTTAATATTTTTTATCAGTGACCTGGAAGAAAATATAAAATCATCACTGATCACAATGATGACTGAGGTAATTTATGAAGACTTCAAATCACTAATACAGAGTGATCTGATTTTCTTGGTGAGCTGGGTGTACCAAGCCATATATGTTCTGATACGGCCACAAATAAAATCATGTATTGAAGAAAAGGAAAATCGGGCCATATTCACAAGATAGGAATTTTCAAGGATTGTAAAGAGGATCCCTCCCTTATAAAGAGGGATGGAAGAGGTAATAATTTATATATCAGATAAAATTTAGGATTTCATTGCCTGTGAATTAGTTTTGGTCTTTTTATTTATAGAAGAAACTTTGTGTAGAAATGAAATGCTTGTATGTCCTCTGTGTTCAATTCTGGAATTTTTTTCTGAATCATTTGTTTACTATGTTCATTATTCATGAACTGTATTCAGAGATAAGAGGAAAAGCCATCAGAATTCTTCAAGTATGATATGTTGTGTTTTATTATTGAAGAGATTCTTGGTACATTATTTTGCCTATCAGGTAAAATATTGAAGGATGAGTCAATCTCTTTTGAAGAAAAGGGAAAGATCTCATGTCTATATTAGAGAAAAGTCTTGAGGGTTGAAGCGAGATAAATTCACACTGAAATAAAGCATTGATTTTAGTGTGGATAATTTACTGTTGAAGTAATTTATTGGATAGCAACAGAAAAAGCACAATAAAATGCTTGATTTAAAGAACTGCAGTTGTTTCTGTACACTTACTTGAAGGAGTAATTGCCTCAGAGCAGTCATGCTGTGTTACACAGCAGATCAGACAGACCAAGGGTGATCACTAGGGTCCACTATTCGAACTGAACAAATGTGGAATTAAGAAGTAGTAATAAAACACTTCATTCTCTAGGCTATATTTAAAATCAGATATTGGAGTGAGACCTAGAAAGAGACCGCTGAAACTTTTTAAAATGAAAAGGGCATCTTAACAGTAATGGTAACTAACTTCACATGTGTGCATATTTATATATTAGTTTTCAAAAAAGATGACGTCTGTGCGATGTATATAAACTGCTGTGTAGTACATGAACACATCAGCTTAGTACATGTAGTGCTGCGGTTTTCATGACAAATACAATGTTGAACAGTTCCTTCATTAACTTTTTTTCTTTTCTCTCACAAATTTTGTGAGGATTTTTTAGATGTAGTACTGTGGACTCTACTAAAGAATGTTCCTGCATTCTGTAGCAAGAAACTGAATGGTCTTCGTGGAAAGCACTCCTCTCAAAACGCTTAGGTTCAGCTCCTGTTTATTGGAATGTAAATTGGCATATAGTGTGTTTTATTTTGTAAAATTCACTTTGAAGTGTTTAGAACACTTCTGCTAAATGTGAAGAGAATTGAGTCTTTCCATCTGTCCCACTGGTGAGGTCAAAAATCTTCAAAACAGCAAGTGCTGTTCTCACATGCACGCAAAAGAAATGAGATCAGGGTTTGTTTTATATCATCTCAGAGAAGATATTAAGAATACTTTGCAAAATTTGCAGGGTATAATTCGAGTCAAGCCGATTTTTATTAATATACTTCTTTGTTACTATCTTCAAGTATGGCAACAGTGTCATTTTAACTGTCTGGTGTAATGTGTCACCGTACAGAAATTCAGTTTTCAGATTGGAAGAAATATTATGCTTGTGAAGCCTAAAATTATTATTTGTTACAAATAATCAAAAGTAAGACAATATTTCGTATACATGTGTGCGCATGCATGCACGCACCTGGAAGGGATTCTTTTTAGGGAGCAGAAGTGTATATTAGAAGCAAATATCCATCGTGTTTTAAGAAACAGGGCCACCCCCTCTGGTGGAATAAATGATTGAAAGCACTTTTTGCAATAGTGGTTTCAACTTACGGAGTTTATTTGTTGTAAAGAAGAGAAGTTGAGAAATTGAGACATTATTCTAAAGCAAGAGATTTAGAAGATTGAAAGCTGAAGGGGAAAAAAGTTAGGAGTTTGATTGTTCTGAAAGGTTTTAATATAGTAACACAAATAATTTTATACAAGAAAATCTTAACTAGTAGAGGGTTAATTTTTACAAAGGTCTTGCCTCAGTTGAATGTGAACTTCTTAAAAAGACAACCAGGCTAGAGGCATTTATTTGTTTTGGAATTACTCTTGGCATGGCCTTTCTGTGTGGAATTCAGTAACTCATCTCCATGTTTTCTAGACTGGTTGAAGGTCCAGTAGTTACAATGAACTTAATTCAAGCTGTAAGCTTAAAGTTGTACAGCTTGGGAAGAACTCCAGAAAAGGGATATACAGAAGCAATTCTTTAGTGGAGTTAGCAGACACTTAATGTAAAATAATCCTTGTGGCTTATAGTGGACATACAAGTAAACATTCCTGTAGCGGGCAGATAACACACATTTCAGATAAGGGACATGAACAGCTCTATTCTTATGTATTTTTCATCTCCTTTACATATGTACTGCTGTATATTTCAGGCCACACATTTTCGGTCTCCACTACTTCAACAGACAGAAAACCAGGTGTCTTCAGCTACTGCTCACCAGGGTCAGCAATCTGTAACTGATGTCATCCAGCAGCTCCTTGAATTATCAGAACCAGGTCCTGTAGAAAATAACCAGCCTCAACAACCTGGTCAACAGCTTAACATTGCAGTGGGAATCAATAGAGATATTTTGCAGGTAAGAGCTGTGTGTGAGAATAGCTTTAAATTTTAGTGGATTCTTTATTGTAATGAAAATTGTTCTGAGTATTTTTCAGTTATATCATTCCTTCTGCATTTCTAAAGGATTTAACAGTTAAGAAGGAACTGTAAAGGTGTACTGAAGAAGTATGGAATGCACCAAGTTATCTTCTGTATAGTTTTACAAAAGCAAGGCTGTATCAATTAGATGACTTAGAGGAAAGCTTCAAGTGTATGCACTCATACATGGACATTTTATTGATTTTTTTTTTTTCCTGTAGCCTAGAAGCAGCTTGTGGCATTACTTTATTTTATGACATGCTTAAAACATGATGACATTGAGGAGGGGCATTTTTTAAAGTATTTTGTATGCTTAAAAAAATGAGACTTTATGCAGGGCCATTATCCTATTCTATTTAATGATGACGATTTGAGGATTTTCTGTTGGTGCAAAGAAAATTTCTTCCTGGATCAGGCCAATGTTTTGACTGACTCATTACACTGTCCTTCATAGTGGCAGTAGGAGATGCTGCATAACACAAGAATTAGAGGCAGTAATTCAAGTGTCTCTGCTTGTTCTACAGCATCCACTGTGTAGTGGAACAGGGCAGAGAATATTATTCTTTAGTATTGATGGTGACCCGCTAATCTTAAAGATATTTTTTTCATTTTCAGTCTTTAGATTACCATTTACATTTCTTTTGGGGAGTCTCAAATGTTACATGGCTATATGCAGGTTCACCATGTTACCTGTTCTGAGTTCTCTCATGTTGGGAACATGATGTGCAGTTGCACCAAATTATAATGCAAAATGTAACTATTGTTGTGATAATTATAAAAAAAAAATATATTTAAAATTGTGTTTGAGGTTCTTTAACTTACCGTATAAGCATTGCTAGCCATATTGTTGTACAAATTAAAAATAAAATTTAAGTTTTCTTCCAATAAAATACTTACACATTCCTACTTAAATGTGTGTTTGAGCTCTTAGAGCCTCTTTCAGAAACAACAGTCTCCATAAAGATGCTTATACTTTAATCCCTTCTATGTGTACATAAAAGTGAGTGCATAGCTTTCGCTTCAGTCTGATGGTTATCAGTGGTTTGGTCAGAGTGGCTTTTGAGCTTTTCTGAGCCTTTCAGTGGTTGAGCATTCTTCCTTTTTCTTGTTGATCTTTTTTTTTTTTGTTTTTCTTTCTCATCTATAGCTTCTCCACAAGCTGACTGGCCTCAAACTTGACCTTTTAGGGGAGCTTTTTTCTCATGCAGCAGGCATAAGAGATAGCTATATCTTCCTGGCAAATGCTTGATCCTAGAGAAACAATTGGCACTTTTCTGAAAGGCAGTTGTTGGCACTTGTGTTACTTCAGGAAATCCAACTTCAAACCTGACAGACAATCAGAAGTCAGTCTTGAGTAAGGATCTTTTTGCCAGTTTGAAATCCAGCTGAAATTCTGTGATGATGAGAGATGATATTTTTATTATATCTTCTAAGAAAAGTTGAGCCAGATGTGGAATGTTAATCAAGAAGTTTTTTTGTTCTCTTTTAGCAAGCTTTAGAGAACAGCGGGTTGTCTTCAATTCCTGTCTCTGCACATTCTACTGACTGCAGCCAGGCAAAGACCCCTGGGGTCCAGGATCAGAACCCAGACATCTCAACTCTCTCAAATCATCAGGCTGACTCTAATAATGCAGAGCAAGATAAGGAGCAAGAGAGTACAGATAAACTGGATAAAAAAGAAAAAAAAGTTATTAAGAAAAAATCACCATTTTTACCTGGTAATGTTACCACTTCCTACTTTTTTGTGCTGTAAGGACAACAGTATTTTTGGGATTGTTGATGGCTTTATAAAGGGATTATCCCAAAATGTATTGTGCATCAGTTACCAACTTTGTTTACTCTTACTTAAAAAAACCCCATGTATATAAATTATAATCAATAGCATTTTAAATTTTCATTATACTAATACAAAACAATGTTGGAATGGCATTAAATGAAATTCTACTGTTAAGTCTTCTGGATTTAGATCAGCAGAGGAGGACAAAAATATAAATAATATGATTTTTTTCCTTCTCTTTTGCATTTTGTCATTTCAGTCCATCACTATTTTTGTTAAGTAGACCGTTACCTAATAGAGAACTAAGTTGTCTCCAGAGTGTGTTGTCGTGGCATCTATTTGACAAATAGATGATATTGTCAGTCTTTTCACTGCTTTGTATAATGGTGTCAGTGTAGTGGAGTTTTGAAGAAGTGTTAAAATGTTTCCAACACATGCATTTTGTTGTTGTTCCTTATTTTAGGTTCTATACGTGAAGAGAATGGAATCAGGTGGCATGTTTGTCCATATTGCTCTAAAGAATTTAAAAAACCCAGTGATCTGGTGCGCCACATTCGCATCCACACCCACGAGAAGCCGTTCAAGTGTCCCCAGTGTTTCCGCGCCTTTGCTGTTAAGAGTACTCTAACAGCACACATAAAAACACATACAGGCATTAAAGCTTTCAAGTGCCAATTTTGTATGAAATGCTTTTCCACCTCAGGGAGTTTAAAAGTTCATATTCGTCTACACACAGGTAAGGCCTCAAAGTTGCTTTTGTATTTTCTGTGATGCAGGTGAGACCTTGAATAAAAAAAAGGCATTGTGGAATGTTTAAATCAGGTCATTGATATCTGTCAGAAAAGGACAGAAAAGGTTTTACTGTCTGCTATGATGAATTTAAATTATTCTCATAACTTTCTAGTTTTTCTTGACTATGAAAATGTTTTGGCTCGTATAAAAGCCATGGACATTTATTTTAATGATGATGAGTTAGCTTTTTGCTCCCTTTTATTATTGCTATTGTGAGTGTATTTAATTTTGCTTACTAAAGAGTCATACTGTTAGACTTTTGAGTTTTGTTTTTACTTATCCCCAGTCATCTTTCATACTGCTCTGCATCTTTTCTTCCCCACAGTTTTTGGTAACTTCCCTATATTGCACAGGATTATTTCCTCTGTTCATAAGGTCCTTGTTTACAACATTTATGATGTCTTCAGTACCTGTTTTTCTGTGGTTGAGCTCGTATCCTCTGCATAAAGAAAAATGAATTTTCCGGTCTTGGTGCACTACCTGTCTAGTTTCCACTTTTCTTTCTTTGTTCTTGCAGGAAAATTATCTTTCAGCAAAATGAGCTTCTAAATATGATGCTCTTTTCTTTCACTCTTGTTTATATATAAGCGTTCTGCAAAAGTATCATTCATTGGTTATGTGCATTTGTTTTTCAATATGTGGTTTAGTCAGATACCTTTAATCCATGAGATATCAATGTTAGATTTCTCTCCAGAAAGTTTTTTGTTTGTTTGTTTGTTTTAATTTTGTAAGCTAGTATTTTGTTAAATTTATGTCCAGCCTTACTTTACAATGTCAGGCTCATTCAGAAAGCACTAGGTGGCTTGAAAAACAGGCAGCCCAGTGTTTATGGATCTCCAGCATGTAGTTAGCCTTTGTTCAGCCTACTTGGTTTTCCTGTCAGATAGTTACTACTTCCTCCTGCCTAGCAGGTTAGTCTCCCTGAGTCAGGTTAGACATTCCTCTAGCCCCATATGCTGTCTCTGATGGCTGAGTGTGGAGGGTGAGTATACAAGTAGCTTCCACTGATCTTTAGGTTGAAAGCTTTTGGAAAAGGGCTGTGCCTCTGCTCAAAGCAGCACTCTGTAGATTTTTCTTCCAAAGAACTAAGCTAATTGATTTTGAACACATGCAAACTTACTACTAGAACAATCTAATGTAATTAATTCAAATGTTGAGCTTCCTGTTGATTAAAGCGTTTTCTCTTACTTTTAATATTCTACTGGGTGTCATATGATGATTAAGTTATCTGTATAGTGAAGAATATCTCATTTCTTGTGCATTTTTGTCCACCTGTGATTTTATAGAGCGTTCTTCATAATATCCAGTCAAGTTTCCTAGCCTTTGAAGTCCAAGATTTCCCCTTGAGTAAAAGCTGAAAGTATGGCAGCCTTGCCTGTGTCTGTAACCTAGCAAGTTCTCCAGTATCCTTTCTCAGGGAGATTTCCAACAAATTTTGCATTGCAGAAGTCTTTCTTTAGTAATTCCTGTTGGCATACTTTTTGATTGCCATCAAGCAGTGCTGATATTTTCAAAGACCTATCTATAGTTTAAACTTTGTCAGAAGTCCTCTGTCTTATCTTAATATATATAATTTGTTGGTGTATTTGCTGATTATTTTTTTCTCATAGTTTGTTAACAGTTTGTTTTGGAAGGAAGTGTGACCTGCTACCTGCAATATTTACAATAGTTTCTGAAACCTTTTGAAAATTGCTCTAATTTTTTCATTACTGAGTTTCCTGATGACTAATTGCTTAAAGTGATGTAGTACATCCAGTTATTAGTTCAGCAATTTGATATTTACCTTTGATTGAATTTTATGGATCTGCTTTGAAAATCTAATTAACAATAAATACTCTGAGACAAAAAAACCAAAAAACCCCCCCCCCAAAAGCAACATTTCTAGGGCAATGGAAATAAAATTACAAACTAATATTTTTTTTTAAATCTTTTTCAGGTGTTAGGCCTTTTGCTTGTCCTCACTGTGACAAAAAGTTTAGAACATCAGGACACAGGAAGACTCACATTGCTTCACATTTTAAACATACTGAACTCCGAAAGCTGCGACATCAACGTAAACCTGCAAAAGTTCGAGTAGGAAAGACAAATGTTCCAGTACCAGATATTCCTTTGCAAGAGCCCATACTCATTACTGATTTAGGTAAAGAGAGAATAAATCCATACTCTCTTGAAATTTAAATTTCTCTGAAAAATAGAGATCGCTGTTTAATCAAATAGACCCTGAGCTTCCTCAGGAAGATGCTTTTGAAATAGTTTATCAAACATACTCAGGATTCAGGAAGGTGCCATATTTTATAGTTCAGTTGCACTAGAACTAATATTAAGTCTTTTTTTTATTTATAGAGAAAGTGTACAATCCTTATCAGAAAAAGATGTGTGCATTTTTACATTACATTAGGAGAGGAGTTTCATTTATCTATTGTTGTACTGTTGCTGTAGAAAAGATGGCAGACTTAGACTCTTCTTGCAATGATCATGTTAATTCAGTTTTCATATATTCATGTATGACTTCAGTGTATTTGGTATAATTATGACCTCAACTGAATTAGTTGTAATCATTAGTGGTAAAATTTCAAAAAAGGGCAGAATAATTCTGTAGCATGCTATAGAGAATTCATACAGTTATTTTAATTTTGTTATAGAATAATTGTTACAGCATTACTGAAAAACACTTTTTGGAAGAAGATAAGTTGTACAGCTCATTCAAGGCATTATATATTGTCCAGTGGATGTCAATGTAAGGGACAATGCATTTACACTTCACTGTTGATTGGGTCACCAGGCTGCTAACCCCTGTGTTGTCCTGTAGTCACCTTTATAAAGTAGAATATTACATACATAATATAGTTAGACTAAAATCTTTATCACTCTTTAAAAATCCTTTTGCTTGTACTGCTTCCATGAATTGCTGTATGCAAAAGTAATCCTTATTTTATTATGCGTTATAAGAAAACTCAATTTTCCGAGTAGCACCAAAATTGGCTGACAGATTCAAATCCTCAGATGACACAGTATTTCTTTCTTGAGTGAACCCTGGAAACAGCTCTTACTCTTAGATTTTGTTTTTAAAGAAAAAAAACCCCAAAGGTTTTCTGTTTGTGGTTTTGGACTGGTGTTTTTTTTAATTTAAGAAAAGTGGTTTTAGCTGAAGGAAGTTATGGCATGTAGTTTTTTATAATTATAATTATATATATACACCATACATATACACACAAACTTTCTCAAATCTGAGACAGATAAACTTGTTCTTTTTTCATTTTTGCCATCTCTTTTTTAAAATTGAGAGAATTCCCTCTCCTTCACTTCTGCTCTTTTTAATTACATTTGAAAGTCAGCAGAAACCCTTAGATCTATCCCTTCTGAGTGTGAAACACAGCATGCTAGATGAAGCAGTCTGAAGCAGGGAAGGACAGCACAGGCGGCTTTTATGGTGAATATTTAGGATCATAAAGGGATCTTTTGCGTATTTGCTGAAACTTTGCTGTATATATTACTATTGCTATAAGTACTTTTGAGTTCAGAGATCATAGATTCATAGAATGGTTTAGGCTAGAAGGGACCTCAAAGATCATGTAGTTCCCATCCCCCTGCCATGGGCAGGGACACTTCCAACTAGACCAGGTTGCTCAAAGCCCCATCCAACATGGCCTTGAACACTTTCAGGCAGGGGGCATCCACAGCCTCCTTGAGCAACCTGTGCCAGAGTCTCACCACCTTTACGCTAAAGAATTTCTTTCTAATATGTAACCTAAGGGTACCCTCTTTCAGTTTGAAACTCTTCCCTTTGTCCTGTAGCTATATGCCCTTGTAGCTCCTCAGCTTTTTTTGTAGACTCCCTTCAGCTACTGGAATGCTGCTACAAGGTCTCCCTGGAGCCTTCTCCAGGCTGAGCAACCTCGTCTCTCTCAGCCTGTCTTCACCAGAGAGTTGCTTCTGCCCTCTTATCATCTTCATGGCCCTGCTCTGGACTTGCTCCAACACTTCCATGTCCTGCTTTTTTGGGGGGCTCCAGAACTGCACACAGTACCCTGAATGGGGTCTCAGGACAGCAGAGTAGAGGGGCAGAGTCACCTTCCTTGACCTGCTGGCCATGGTTCTTTTGATGCAGCCCAGGGTACACTTGGCTTTTTGGGCTGCAAGCACACATTGCTGGCTCATGTTGAGCTTATCAACAACCAACACACCCAGTTCTTTCTCAGGATTGCTCTCAGTCCATTCTCTAACAAGTGATGATGAGTTTGTTTACCTGAGAAGTCAGATACTCTTCCCACTCTGTCAAGGTGTTTGGAGGTTACCCGTCCATCATCTGCTCCTGAGACAGCATACTTTAGCAGCTTGGCATTTTGTAGTAGGAACTAAACTGATTTTCTAAAACATCACTTGACTGACTTCAGGGACCAGTGTATAAAGAACAGTAGTTCAAAAACTCGGCTTTGGGGTTGTTGTGTTTTTTTTTTCTTCAATACATTTTCTGAGGTACCCAGAGAACTAGCTAGCAAGACTGACTTATTAGCCAAAGTAGATGTTGTACAAATGCAATAATTTTAAAAAGATTTTTTTATCCTTTAAAAAGAGGCATGCGTATATATTTTATATATATATATATGTACACATATATATATCTATCAAGGTGTTTTGTACTTTTCACAAAATGCATATTAAACATTTGTCAAATTACTTGGGGTACATTGATTACATGTTATTTGGTTAAGGTAGAAGTTGAAATAGCAAAATATTACTTGATGAGCAGTGAATTTTGAAGTGTCAGTTTTTAAAAGCTAATGGTTATTTTAGACATAGTTGAAGCTTAATGTAATGAGATGGACCTATGATAAAAGAAGACATATCACTAAAATAAGCAGCATGTACAGTATAATATGTATAATGCTAAATGGATGCATGCATAATTTAAAATAAGCGCTGAAAACATTTTTTTATATTCTTGTATACTATAAATTTATTCACAATACTAGCTCTTCAGACTACTGCCACTTTGAAATAACGTTACCAATTATTTTTTCCTTTTTATGTGTGTGTTCATGTGCAGGTCTTATACAGCCAATTCCAAGGAATAGCCAGTTCTTCCAAAATTATTTTAACAATAATTTTGTGAATGATGCAGACAGACCATACAAATGTTTCTATTGCCATCGAGCCTATAAAAAATCTTGTCATCTTAAACAGCACATAAGGTAAAAAAGTACAAAGAAGAAAGGAATTGTATGTAATAAGTTTATGGATTTGGTGTTCAGTGAAAAGACTTCTTCTGTTACTGTCTCTTAAGTAGTGAACCAGTGATAATTTCTGGTAAAGTTGGAGAAGCTTTGGAGAACTTGTACTGCTTTTTTGATAAATTATGTATGGCAAAAGAAAAATTTAGGTTTGAGGGGAAGTAGTGGGGGTATCTAATTCAACATTGTTTTCAAAGCAAAGTGTAGATTCAAAGATCAGGTTACAGTTTTACAGTCAATGAGCTTTGACATTTACAGGAGTTTTCAAACAGTACTTCCTGGTTTATAAACTATGAGTAGTTGGAGGAGAAAATTAAAAAAAAACACTTAAAGTTGTTTAATAAGATATAAGGAAAGACTGTATACAAGCAGGTGGCAGTCTGCTTGTTTTTGCAATGTAAGTGCTTTATGACTTTTGGTTGTGTTGAGTTCCTCATATTCTCCTTACAGATCAAGTTCTGTGTTGGTAGGTTCTCAAACTGGTTTCAAACAGTTCTTGGTTTCTGTGTGCTGTGTTAGTGGGAGGTGGGGAAGCCTTGCAGTATCACAGCTTTTCCTTTTTTCTTACCCCACCAAGATTCTCACTGCCTTTGTAGATACAATCAAGCTAGATTGATTTAAATCAAAATAATTTTAAGTTAGTAAGAATTGCTGATTTTCATCTTTACCACCTTCATTGTCCTTCATTGAAACAGTTGATTTTAAATGTGTTTACATTTGTCTTTTGATTTTCTTAAAGGGAGCGTAACTGTCATTGGTTAGTTACCATCAAAATGTTAGTTGCCACTGAAAAAGGCCAGACCTGCCTGAAGATGGCTTTAGGTAGACAAAATAGAAGCCAAATTTATGCGTATTTTACTGAAGCATTTATGTAGTTCACGGTTTTATGTATATTCATAATTTTTCATCTTTCTTTTGTGTTAGAGAAATGTAGTTGGCTTATTTACTTACTTCATTTTCTTTTATACAGCTTTGTCAGGATCCTTCTAATGAAAACTGAAAATGTTTTAATGACACAGAACGTGAACAGCTTATTTCTTACACACTAGTTTACATGCACTGAATGTTCACGATTATTTTTTTTTCTTGTCAAAATACATTTTGCATTTGAAAATTCTCTTTTTCAAGTACCTGGGCTTGAATTCCTCCTGTTGTTTGATACACATGTACTCCAGCTCAAGATAAATTATCTTTAAAAGCCTCATTACTTATATGAATCTTTGGGTTTTGGTTCCTGTACTGAAAATACAAAGATGTCATTGGGGTGCCAGTCACTTGCCTCTGCTTCTTTCTGCTTGATCTTTGCAACAAGAATATCAAGTGAAGCTTAGCTTAGCTTGGCTTTGTTACGGGCTTCGTAGAGAAGTTAGAAACCTTTCTCTTTTTCCATGTTTGTTCTTTGTAAGTTGGCATTGCTATACCTAAACTACTAGACTTGACACTTGTGTAGTCAGCCTGTCTTCATGGAATGGTGTTGATCATTGCTTAGAAAGCTTCCTCCCGAAACCAAAGGAAATTTGTAGTAGGGATAAATTCAATGGAGCAGGGACTGAACAGTGTGGCAGAATCTCCCAGAAGCACACCAAGCAAGGAGAGGGATACCCTGTGGCTGCTTTCCACAGTGGTAGCAAAAACAATAATCTTGAAATCTGTAACACTTCTTCACGATTCTGAAGAAGTGAATTGTGACTTCACAGAAGACCCAATTTTATCACTTCACCACATCTGGCATCTGTTGTGGTGGTCATAGACTTCTAAGGATAATGCAATCATAATCCATCCCTAACTTTTCTCAATTAATTTATTAAAGTCTTCTTTCTTCATCTTCCATTTCCAAGCGTTCACATTGCCTTCCTCCTAGTTCTTACTGCTGGGATGGTATAGTCATAAACCTCAAAATTTTCACTGCATTCTTCTTCATTTCCTAACCTTTCCTTCGGTCTGTTTTATATCTTGATAAAGATATAAAGAGAAAATCCTCTAGCACCTCTGGAAGGAAGGACATAGTGAGTGGAATGTGTTGGTGATATAGGTGAGACAGTTTCCCCACCTGAGTATTGTTTTCAGATACAGTCTGAAAAGCTGCTTGTACTGTGCCTTCTCAAGGCTTATTCAGGATAGGCACAGTTCTTTTTCAAGAGTTTCATTATTAAACGTAGTAGTAGAGGACCATATATTTTTCTCCAGCTTTGATAGCCATTGTTTTAGTTGAATTGAGGAAAATGCATGGACTAGTCTGAAGAATTAGTATATTATCTGTCACGGAAAAATTCGACCCAGGTGTTTTAAATGAAGCAGAGTATGATCAGAAAAGGAGGTTGGGCTGTAGAACATGATTAAAACTGTCAGATGGTATTGTTTCTAGCCCTGCCAGTGACAATATGCAGGTTGTTAATAATTTTGCTAAATTTTAATGAATTTTCTAAAGTGAGGCCTCTACCATCCATACAGCAGTTAACATAGTTTGGTCTATTTTACTCATTTTAAAATTTAGTCTTTTAATAACTTTGTAAATCAAACTGTTAAGTCTACTTCAACTTCTGCTTTCTTTTAAAAAGGTCACATACTGGTGAAAAGCCATTTAAGTGCTCGCAATGTGGAAGAGGTTTTGTGTCAGCTGGAGTTCTGAAAGCACATATTAGAACACACACTGGATTGAAAGCTTTTAAGTGTCTTATATGCAATGGGGCCTTCACTACTGGTGGTAGCCTCAGGAGACATATGGGGATCCATAATGACCTGCGACCATATATGTGTCCATATTGTCAAAAAACATTCAAAACATCACTAAACTGTAAAAAACACATGAAGACTCACAGGTATGTTTATCATTTTATATGAATCCTTCAATGTATTTCAGTATTCCTGCCTTAGAAATGCTTGGAGAGGTATTTTTTCCCTGTAGCAAATGCTAATAGCTGGGCAAGGATGTTTTTTTATGGGTAGCAAACATTTGGATGCATCTGAAGTTATAGTAAATTATAGTGTATAATAAAAATTAAATATTGTTCATGGAAATATGTAAGTCTCTAGCTGAAACCATACAAAACCCTTCTTACCTTTCTTTGCAGATATGAGCTTGCACAGCAACTTCAGCAGCATCAGCAGTCCACTTCAATAGATGATTCTACAGTAGATCAGCAGAGCATTCATGTTTCTACACAGATGCAGGTGGAGATTGAAAGCGATGAGCTGCAGCATTCAGAATCTGTTGGAACAGATCAGCAGGCTATTTTAGAGCTAGACCAGCAGCCAGTAGTAGGCACAGAGGAAACAGCACTAGAACAGCAATTGGCTGATCAGCCTTTAGAGCAAGATGAGGGTGAGTATTTGAAATGTGGTACTCTTTATTATGAGGTAAGCTTACAGTTCTCAGATAACACTGTCTTCACAAATTTCACTGATTTTGGGTTTCACAACAATGCACCTAAACAGTTAGAAAAATGCATGAAAAGCCAGCTACTTAAAGTATATTGTACAGTTTCTTTCATTCATTGTTCAGTTTTACCATTAAAAATATAAAAAGGTTGTTTAAGATTTGCACCGTTTAGATGTATCAGACAAAACTACTAAACAAATATACAGGAAAGTAATACTGTCTGCACAAAGCTTTACCACATCACATTTCTTATTAATAAAAGCACTGCTGTATAGTCGGCTGAGGAAGTTTTGAGGTGGGAGCATACAAAATATTTCATGTACTTATTTTATTCGTAATTGTGGAACAAAGTATTTTGCCTTTGCTTATTTGCTCTTTTTCATGGTGTAATCAGTTAGCAAGTTATACAGTGGAAAATAAATAAAGCCTATAATAAGCAAAGATTTAAATATCTATTTAGCTAATACTTTTTTATATATTTTTAATCCAGTAAAAATTTACAGGACTGAAAAATGCTAGGGTTTGAGAATAATTGAATTACCTAGTTAATTACATTTTCTTTCCTTGGTATTGTTTATTTCTTTTTTTTCTTTTTTTTCCCATTCTTTCCCCATTGCAGATAGATTTGTGACATCCCAACATGCTTTACAGGAAAACATCACTCAGTTTGAACAACAGGCTATAACACAGCAGCCATTTGATCAACAGGGCTTATCACAAGGTTAGTAGTAAAAGTCTTTCAAGTGATTTTTTAAAAATCTGTCTTTGTGTCATAGTTATCATTAAATGTTTTAGAAGTGAGCATCCACACAGTCCAAGTAACTGTAATGCAGAGACCTCACAAAAACTTGAAGTTTCTACTTAACTCCACTTTCTAAAGTTACTCTGATTTGGTAGTGTAATTTGAATAGTTAAATAGAAATAGATTTTGCTTTTATAAGCCAATGTTTGGCTTATAATGGGGCTAATAATCAGGTACAATGGGGTTAATAATCAGACATTTTATATTCTTTCCTTGATTGTGTTTGAAATTGCTGTGGCAAGAGTCAGTTTATACCACTTGCTCTCTAAATATATGTGCTTATAGCCTTAGGTGATCAAAAACATGGCCTAGGATTTGACTGACTAGCTGTAGGGATCCATTATGGAAAAAGACAGTACAAAATATAATTATGTAAAAATTGTACTTTCACCTAACCACAGCTGTTTTCTTTTTTATTTTATAAAGCTACAGGAGTAACAAATTTAGAGATTGTAAGCATTTGGAAACATTTAGGTTTTGGTTTGTTTTTTGTTTTTTTTTTTAAATGTACAAAATCCTGATAAATGTGTCTAAGGCTTATGATCCTGGAGAGAATTAACAACTAATTTCTTTGCTTTTCATTGCTAGATTTCTTGAGTTGTTGCTTGATATGAAACTACTAATTTTGGTTTGGGTTTCCTTTTTTTTGAGGGGGGTGGGAAAGGTTTGCATTTATTTTGGGTGGGAACATACCTCGGTGGCTGACCAGCTGATCTTTTCCTACTTGTTTTTGACTCCAGCAAATAACTTCATATATAACTTCATATTTATATAATTGGTAGCCAGTAACTGGTATTCCATCTGCTTAAACTTTTCTTAATTTCACACCCTGTTGAACTGTATGGTACCTTTTGTAAAAATGTAATTGAGAATGCCAATTTGCATGACACTGTGAAGAAGTAGTATATTTGATTCAGGTTTTAATTCTCTAGGTTATGCTTTCTATGTAAACTAAAAACTTTATTAAACAAGACTGAAACAGGTCCTGTTAAAAACCTATGGATTATATTTATTAATTACACTCACCAGTTTCCCAAATGCATAAACTACAGAAAACAGTGCAACTTTTCACTCTTCAGAGTGGCGGTAGGGTTTGTTTGGATTTTTACAGCTCATTTGAATAAGAAAATCCAATCCGTAAGCCTTGTTTTGTTATCTTATGTAGACTTCATTTTCTTCTCCGTTAAATAGATATTGAATACTGAATGATTTCTTGGGGAGTGAGACAATTCTAGGTCTCATGAAACAAACCTTGCATCATAAGAAATCTAGACTTATAATCGGTACATTATAAAATTGGTACAGAGAATCAGGACAATTTTGGTGTGGCTATTTTAAAGTCTCATTTGTATAAGATGTATCCTATTCTACTTGGAATCTCATCCACAGATTCCCAACTCTTTGAAGTTTCCTTGAAGATCCTGGAGCCCTTCAAAATTTTTGAATTTCAGGTAGGTAAGCATTTGCGCGGATGCATGCGTTAAATTGGTCGACCCTCTCCCTATGTCTGCATCTGTGCTTCATGCTCCTAATTTCTTCTTCCTATTGGCTAGGCAGAACATTGAAGCTGAAAACACTGTCTTTTTTATCCTTGATATTTATAGATTGTGTTCTTGTAAAAATATTTTTACTCAGTGTTTATTAATAAAACAAAGTAGGAGTTTCTAGTAATCTTCGGTATCGTTTTTTGGTTTTTCCTTTTTTTAAGAAACAAAATCTTTGCATTTCAAACAGATGAGGCTTTTCTCTAGGTCTGCACAGACCTGCAAAAACTTACTTTATCCTTTCAGAATTTTTGCAGTACTTTAACAGAATTTCTGGTTTGTTCAGATTTTTTTTTATTATTGATATGTTCAGACTTGTTAAGAAGAGCAGGCATTATGAGGATATATCATAATATATTATTCATTTGAGCTAGATTCTAAGACTGAGGAAAAGTACTTCATTACTCTTTATAGTTTTACATATTGACACATCTTCACAGAACCACAGAATTGTTACGGTTTGAAAAGACCTAAGGTCACTGAGTCCATCCGTCAACCCAGAAAAAACTACCAAGCCCACTGGGCCATGTCCTGAAGCTGCCCCATCTTGCACCATTTTTTAGTTCCTACAGGGATGGTGATTCCACCACATATCTGAGCAGTCACTCCAGTGCCAGACTACTGGACTACTCTCTTAGTAAAGAAATTCTTCATAATATCTAGTCTAAACCTCCCCTGTCACAACTTCAGGCCATTTCCTCTAGTCTTAGCGTTACTTTAGAGAAGACCCAACACAATACAGGCTCAATACAGCCTCCTTTCAGATAATTGTAGAGAGGGATAAGGTCTTTCTCTTTTCCAAACTAAACAGTTCTGGTTCCCTCAGTCTCACCTCACAGGACCTGTTCTCCAGATTCTTCATCAGCTTGGTTTCCCTTCTCTGAACTCACTCCAGCAGCTCAATCTCTTTCTTGTAGTGAGGGGCCCAGAACTGAACACAGTACTCGAGGTGCAGTCTCACCAATGCCGAATTCAGGGGCACAGACACTTCCCTTCTTCTGCTGCCCACACTTTCTGATACAAGCCAGGATGCCCTTGGCCTTCTTGGCCACGTGGGCACACTTCTGCCTCATAGCTGGGTGCTGAGCAGCACTCTCAGGTCCTCTTCCCCTGGGCAGCTTTCCAGCCATTCTTCCCTGAGCCTGTAGCGTTTCTTGGGGTTTTTGTGACCAAAATGCAGGACTCAGAACTTGGCCTTGTTACATCTTATAAAACTGGCCTCGTCCCATCAATCCACCCTGTCCAGATCCCTCAGCAGATCCTTCCTACCCTCAAGCAAGTCAACATTCACAGCCAACTTGGTTTAGTCTGCAGACTTGCTGAGGAAGCACTCAGTCCCCTCATCTGTATTGTTGATAAAGATATTGAACAGGACCAGCTGCAAAACTGAGCCCTGGGGGACACCATTGGTGATCACCTGCCAACTGAATTTAACTCTGTTGATTACAACTCTGGGCCCAGCCATCCAGCCAGTTTTTCACACAGTGAAGTACATACGTGTCTATGCCACGAGCCACCAGCTTCTCTAGGAGAATGCTGTGGGAGATGGTGTCAAAGACTTTGCTAAAGTCCACATCCTTTCCCTCATCCACTAGGCATGTCACCTGGTCGTAGAAGGAGATGAGGTTGGTCAAGTAAGACCTGCCTTTTCTGAACCCATGCTGGCTGTGCTTGATCCCCTGGCTGTCCTGCACTTGCCAAGTGAGCACATTTGAAGACTTGTTAGTGAGGTCAAAACAACTAAATGGATCTGTTATGAGATTGTCTTTGGGGTATTGTAGCTTTGGGCTATATCAAATATGCTTTCATATAGATTGTCACCTTTTCTTCCCTTAAAGTCTCCCTGTAAGCATGAATGAATGTTAATAATTCATTTAGTCATAATAAGAGAGGAAACAACCTACAAGAAGTCTAAAACCTGTTATTTTGTAGCCTGTATAAGTATACCCTTGCCAACAGACTGCTTTGTTTTCCTGAGAAGTTGATCTGCAGTCTCAGGAGTTGGAATCCAGTTCTTTCAGTAATTATTTACACATTTATTCCAATCAATACTGTTTAACTGGTTCCAAAAGTTGCCCAGAAAGCAAACCTGCAGAACATTTAATTGTGCTAGTCATTGACCCCCACTGAGATGCACACATGCATGTAGATATGCTTGTAATGTTAGAATTCAAATGGTTCGTTGGTAAAGACTTCTAGTTTTGTTTAAATGGAAATGCTGTATTTGCTATGAACTATCACACTGTTATTTTCTCATCCTCATTTGCAAGACACATTTTTCCACTAGTAAACTGATTTCCTGAGTATTCTTTTTTCTGTATGTTTTGTTGATGTAGAAAAGAGTAGGCTGGGTGATGACTTAAAACTAAGAAAAAAAAAATCAATGCAAATAATTAGATGTATTGAAATTACACAAAATTCCATTCCAAGTTTGGAAAAACTTATGGGAAGTGATATATAATAATAAAAGCAAGAGCAGAAAGTAAAGGTTCTGAAATAAATTTCTGTCTTTCAGACAGAATGTCTGTTTTCTGGTGGTTTTCAGCTGGTTTTAGGTTTTTGTTGGTTTTTTGTTTGTTTTAGTACTGTTCTGCAGAAGTGTTACAGTGGTAGCAAATGCCTTTTGCTTGGTTAGAATTGTCAGATCTGTTTAAAATTTTCAGTGGAAATCGACCTATTTATTCCAGAACTATTTTCAGAAGTAGTGTTTCTTTCTTCGGTTTGTCACAAAATACCTCTAAATTCAGAACTTTTCTTACTCAGCATTTTGCTGCGTGATCCTGGGTCATTTTTTAGGATGTCAGTAATTGCCTTTATTAAAACATTGAAGTGAAACAGGTCGTGGTGTGTAGTAACATCTTTTTGCCTTCTTAGCTATTAAAAATTGCTTACTGATTTAAAAAGAGTTTCCTTATTTTTTTAGATAGTTGTTTCTTTGTACATGTAATAGTTACTCCTTGTTATTTTTGTAGGGTGTGTAAGCAGTATCACTTTTTCAATTTCTTGAGACTTGTTTTTTTGCTGTTCTCATCAAGTGTAACAGGAATACCATTTTTCCATAAAGTTCTTTTCAAATATATTTGAAAATAGAAATTAACAGTCCTCGTATCATTGTAAAGCTTTTAATTGCTGGTTGTCAGGCTACTTTTTCATTTTGTCATTTCACCAAGGATAATGGAGGTGCAAGGTTCAGCTTGTTGAATCTTCTTTTCTTGTAATCTTGATAGTTCTAGAAGGAAAACTAATATACAAGCTGCAGCATTAGGTTTTGGGATGTTACAGCTTTACTAGTAATGTTTTCAAGATATGTTAGTTTTCAATCTGTGGTGTTAGCATACAAATAGGTTTTTTCCTCTGTCTGTAACAGTATTCTGCTGTGAAGAGTGTCTTTTGGGAAAATTTGTGCTTCAATTTAACACATCCCAGTTTTTGATATATTGTAATTCAAAGCATTCTTAAGCCTTGCTTTTTGGCCTTTGATGCTGTGATCATCTGATGTGGGTTTGTTTCTACCCTGTTTTCATAATCTTCATCCTTTTTGTCCACTAAAGGCAAACTGCACAGAAATAGTAAAATTACTACCCTTAATTACTGATACTTGTGATTTCATTTTTTTCCATGTAGCATTTCTTTTTTTTAATAATACTTTGAGTATTAGGGCTTATAGCAGTTTATAAAAGGGCCTCTCTGATTTCTTTTAAAAATCCTGTAAGCTGAGCTATGCTTCTCTGGCTCTGAATCATGGCTACTACCATTTCATTCAATCATTTAGAAAAGGAGATTATTAAGATCCTGTATTTCAGAAGAACAAAGAAAAATTCAGGTCTTGATACTGAAACTATGAATAAAAGTACTTTTACTTTGCAGTTTGCCTTTGAGAGGCTCTATTATACTATTATCTAAAGAGTGGGAATATGTGGAGGAGATCCAAAGTAGGAGAAAATGGGGTTACTTTGTCAGAAACTGGAGTTCTCCTGTTGGGTCATCTCCTCCACTCACCCTCCATCCTCCCCACTGAGCTTTGCATCCTTGTGATCGGCTTCCAGTGTAGTTGAGGGAGCGTGGTACCAACATGGATAAAGGGAGATGGGTCAACCTGTTTGACACATGCATGCTTACATACAAGAAATTCAAAATTTCAATGGCTCTAAGGTAATTGTGGCACCCTGAAGAAACTTCAAACAGTTTTTCTGTGGAGGAGATTTTCCAATAGAATTCCAGCTAATGGTAAGTAACCCTATTCTGCATATTACATAGATGCCAGAAACATTTTTGTATTTTGACACTCAACAGTGAAGAGTATAAAATGAGTATTACTATATGGTAATACTGCTTAATCACTTTGAAGGTAATCTTAAGAAAAGTGTGGTGTTACTCGAAATCCAGTTCACTGTGTTTTCTGTTCTTAACTGTTCAATTTCTGGCAGGTTTTCCAGTGAATGACAGCTACAATCAACAGCCTCAGTTTCCAGCTGTACAGCAGCTGCAGGATTCAAGCACTCTTGAATCTCAGGCTCTTTCAACGAGTTACCATCCCCCAGCCCTTCTTCAGGTTCCAAATACAGATACTATTAACGTAGTAAGTACTTCCATAAGGGAGAAATAATTGTTGTGTGTTCAGTGATGAATTTCTTTAAAGTACTTAATTGGTGATTAGATAAACTGAGAAGTCAGAGAAGTTTAATGATTTCTTATTGCTAATGTTCTACAAACTGAATATAAAAGGGCAAGTGACCTGGCTACACAGTTCTAAAAAAGAATTGTACATTTTGAGTCTCTAGGCTTGAAAAGGGTAAATGGCTATAAAATTGGATTGTAAGTCTAAAACTAAGGAAAGCATCTAACACCATAAATTAACTTTACATTACTGCACTGTATTCTGTACTAATTATTTAATTTTTATGGATACACATATAATGAAGCAATAAAAATAACGTTACAGATGTATAGTGATCATGCATGTTCCATATTGCAGTATATGGTTCTCATCTGGTTAAATTTGTAAAAAAGCTTAATTGTTGAAAATAGAGTTTAAATGTAACTTTTTATAATGGTAGCAGTAGCTAGTATTAAAATCATCTGTTATAATGTGTTTACCACCATGACCTTCATGAATTATTGTTCTTTCATGCAAGTGTCAGAGAACCGAGGTGGTTTTTAGATCTGGAAGAGTTTGAGTAATTTTACCCTATAGGCTTTGGAGTTTTCCTCTCTTCAAATATGCAAACATGTTGTCACTCTCAAGGATTATTCTGTGTTGGTTTTTCCTTAGATGAAAAACCTGTGCAGTAAAATCCCTCTGGCAAAGTATGTCAGTACCGCTGTGCATTTTGCAATTCAGGTTGGGGCTCATAGTGTTTAAAATGACTGCTCTAGTGTGAAATTTAACCCTATAAACACCAGAAAATCTTCAAGACTTGAGATACATTTTTGTTGAGGCTCACAGGGAGGTTCCAAGCCTGTTTGTTCCAATTCAGTAGGTGCAGATTTTTCTGCTTTCCTTCTCACTATGAAAGAGTGAGGTATCATATTGCACTCTCAGTTTCTTGTGAAAAATTTCTGAAAGCATAAATTTGGTCTCTTGTGTTGACTGCAAATTCTGTAAAATTTTCTTGCCTATTTGTGTGAATTTCAGTTTTGTGTTACTGAAACTTACTTGGGGCTTTGATTTCTAGACTACTCGCTTGATACAAGATCAGTCATCACAAGAAGAACTTGAATTACATGCCCAAAGGACTCATTTTCTTGAGGATAATGAAGATCAGAGCAGACGTTCGTATAGGTTTGTTGTACTTTCAAGTTCTGTCACAACATTTCTTGAATCTTCTAGGGCTAGTAGTTATGTGCAGCTAATGAAAACAATTTTCTTACAATAGATGTGAATATTGCAACAAAGGTTTTAAAAAATCCAGCCATTTGAAACAACATGTACGATCACACACTGGTGAGAAACCTTATAAATGTCAGCTTTGTGGCCGTGGCTTTGTTTCCTCAGGAGTTCTTAAATCACATGAGAAGACACATACAGGTAACAGTATACCAGCTCTGTATTAGCTTAACTGACATTTGGGTTTTGTAAACGTCCTGTGTAAGTAAACTTAAACAAATGGCATGCTACTTATTTGTTTCTGTTACTTTAAGGAGTTAAAGCATTCAGCTGTAGCATTTGCAATACCTCCTTCACAACTAATGGCAGCCTTACCAGGCACATGGCAACTCACATGAGCATGAAGCCTTACAAGTGCCCATTCTGTGATGAAAGCTTTCGAACAACTTTTCACTGCAAAAAACATATGAAAAAACATCAGGCAGTCTCCTCAGCTGTAGCAGCAGCTACAGAAACAGGAGGGGGAGGTAAATTATTTCATTTTTATTCTTACAGTCCTTCTGCATAATGAGTACAGATGTTTCAGTGGATTACATGAATGCTATAAGAGTAACATTATAAATTAGCCTTCCAGCATGGATAATGTCTAATGTCCAGAGCCACTAAATTGCTGTTATCTAAATTGTTTAAAGAAATCAGTTTTCTAGGAGTCTATCCAATGTATTCAAGGTATTGTATGTTACATAATTATTTTAGTGTGTCACTAAAGTAGAACATTTTTTTGCTTAAATTACTTACATGCATATTTAATTACTGTAAAAATAAGAATTGTAATTCCAGCTTTATTTAAAAGTACAGACATGAATTAGCTAGACCTCTGAAAGAAATGAAAGTGCAATCTTGTCATGTACTGGCTATGTGTTTAAAAATAAACCCTTCTATTTTTGTATTTTCAGCTGCCAGATTAAACTAAACAGATGTGCATATTTTTTTTTTTCCTTATAGTTGCATGTGTTGAAGAAGATGATGAAAACTCTGAAAGAACTTCCAGAAAATCTCGTCCTGGTGTCATAACTTTTACAGAGGAAGAAACAGCAGAACTGGCAAAGATTAGGCCTCGAGAAAGTGCCACTGTCTCAGAAAAAGTTCTTGTCCAGTCTGCTGCAGAGAAAGACAGAATTAGTGAGATCAAAGATAAGCAAGCAGAACTGGAAGCAGAGCCCAAATATGCCAACTGTTGCAGTTATTGCCCCAAAAGCTTTAAAAAACCCAGTGATCTAGTCAGGTAAGGAAAGGAAAAGTTTCGTGTCTTTTCAGTTTTTCATCAGAAACTTAGCAGAAAGTTTTTATGCCTAAACTGGAGGTTGACTCATAGTTACCTACTTTTTTTCTTTTTCAGAACAGTTTAAATATACATGTCAAAATGTTACATATTCTGAACATGACTAAATTAGCCTTTTTGAATTATTTTTTTTTACATTTTAAAAATAATTATTATAGAGTTTCAGAATAAATTATTTTTTTCTTGCTATAGGCTTTTCTTATAGAAACATGTAAAGTTTAGTTTGAAAGAAGGCAAATGGTTAAATCATCTTCCTTACTAGTTATGTTTAATGTTAATATAAGTATTGCAAAAATAAATATTTGTGCAAACTGACATAAAAGTAGAAATTGACATACATATGTATTCTGGAATTATTAGACATGTTCGTATCCATACTGGAGAGAAGCCATACAAGTGTGAAGAATGTGGAAAGAGTTTCACTGTAAAATCCACCCTGGACTGTCATGTTAAAACACACACAGGTCAGTAAGATTTTGAATGTCTTTGTTTAGAAACTTGTTACTTGAAAGTCTGTTTCTGAAAACTGAAGATTTTGCTAGGAATCATCTGTGTCACTATCATCCGGGTACTGGCACTATGAATGGCAGGCAATGCTAAGTGAAATTTGGTACTTGCAGCATTACTACCTGAATCATATTATGATAGTTTTAATAAACCATACTATTACAGCCCTCATTGTCTGTAGTCTTATAAAGGAATCATGGGCTTAGCACATGGGAAAAGCTGTTTATATATATAATATTTTAATTTCAAATCTCCTATAGCCTTTCAATGCTATATTATTTTCCTGAGCAAGAGGGTGGAGTTGGAGGATTTTAGAAAATTAAGTTGAAGAAAAAAGTTATAAATGTTAATGTTTGTGCTGTGAAGTAAATTGAAAAATAAGAATACAAAAAAATGGAGTGTTCAGCTATTTGGATTGTGCAGTTTGAATATAAATCTTTCTGTAATTTACATTTTTACAGTAGTTTTTTTGTATTCCTGTGAGGCCTGATTTTAATAGTAGTATTTTTCAACTCCAATTTAGCGTAAGATAAAAAAAAAAACCAAAAAACTCTCTAATACTTTCATACTTGTTTTCTTCTTACCACATAACTTATGTAATAAACCCTGTCCTAAAATAATTAATTTCTAAAACTAGCTACAGTTTTGATAAGGTACATGATAAGTGAAAAAAAAATATATTACAGAAAGCTTTTAATGCTGTGATATATATTTATTTTGCTCGTGGGAGCTCTTTCTACATCTGTGTATTCATACTTTATACTGTTATTTACTAAGAAATACTTCTCCTGTTTGTTACACCAGATCTCTTTGTTGATTGGTAACTTTATTTGATTTTGTGGTTTGGTTTTTTTTCCATTTTGTTTTTGGATGAACATGAAATTTAACTGGTTGGCAGTTTTTGCATTGGAGCCTGAATCCCTTTTTAGAGGGCCTGGGAATTTCAGGAGTTATGGTGGGTTTTTCTTCATTTCAATTCTTAGTTCATTTGAAAAGCAGCCAAAATTATTTTAAATGGTAGGTTATTTCAAATTTAGTCTTTTCACATTATTTTAGAATCTGTATTTTTTTTAAATTGTTGGTACAGTGCTATTGATTTTTAGAGGTTTCATCACTTACCTTTTTGTTTTTGAAACATTTCCAGGCCAGAAGCTCTTCAGTTGTCATGTATGCAGTAATTCTTTTTCTACAAAAGGGAGTCTAAAGGTCCACATGCGCCTGCATACAGGAGCAAAGCCCTTTAAATGTCCACACTGTGATTTACGGTTTCGTACTTCAGGGCGCAGAAAAACCCACATACAGTGTCATTATAAACCAGAAACAAAGAAAGTTAGGAAGCCTGTCACTCGTACTTCAACTGAAGGACTACAACCTGTCAGTCTTCTCAATTCATCCTCAACAGACCCGAATGTTTTCATCATGAACAACTCTGTTTTGACGAGTCAGTTTGATCAAAATTTACTTCAACAAGGACTTGTGGGCCAGGCTATCCTGCCTGCTTCAGTGTCAGGTAAAAATGGATGACTTTTTGGTGGTGGTTGAGAACAAGTACTGAACTTTGCTTTCTATTAGAGTTCAGAAAATTATGCCAAATACTACTTCCGAGCAGGTAAGAGTTGTACTGAATTTGATGCCCAATGGTGACATGAATAGAAATTTAGTTACTTAAAAATGAAGGGGAAAATATTATGCAGTTCACCTAAAAAGATTTCTTCAGTTCTGCTGTGGTCTTACATTGCAGGAAGGACTAAAAAATGTGGTAGCAAGTAGCTGCAGTACTCATATTCATTTTGATAATACGCCTTTCAAGCATTAGATCACAGAGCAAAGAAATGGTTGTATACAGTAGTTATTTACACGACTAATGAACAGAGTGTTCTAAGGGCATGTTTTCTGCTGTACATGTGTACATACTCCAAAATAAAAAGAAAAAAACCCCACGTATTACAAAACTAAACAAAAACCAAAACTAGAAACACTTAATCAGCACAAAAGCCTACTGATGTAGACATGAAAGTTAAATAATTACATGCCTAGAATATGAAGTCTTACTGACTGTGACTACATCTGTATTAGCACATTGCATGTGCCACAGACAGTTCTTTTACTCCTAGGCTGTCTGGCACAGAATATCCAACATGCTTCATGTGGTAAGAAAATGACCTTATGAGAATGTCCCTTGCTGATTTCTAAATTGCTTTTAGGATTTGTTTCTGTAAGTGTTAACTGAGTTCAGGAAAGTCGGGACAGGGATGGTTTTTGGAAGTAGAATAATCTTAAGGTGTCTGGAATTGTTCCCTGGTATTGTTAATTTACTCCTTAAATTGTGGATCTTGAGCTGTCACTTCTGAAAGTGAAAACTTGATTTTCTGTTTCATTGGCACTTCTTTCAGTACATGTCTATGATTTTGAAGGCATGCTCACAAACACTAATGTATCGGTATTGTATTTAACTGTAGCCATTCCATCAAAACGGAATTTGACCTAAACTGTTGTCCCAAACTAAAAAAATGATGGTTGTTCAGAAGACACTGGTAAATGTTATTTTACAGGCACAAATGGTGATAAATTTGTGCTTAAAAACTATCTGATGTTTGCTTGGATTTTTGAGTGAACACAGTAAGGAGGAGTCCTTAGCATGTCCTAGAAAGTGGCTGGTTCCTTCTTAAATAAAGATTAGTGTTGTGGCTTTTGCCTGGAGGAGGTATTTCTTGGGTACCTTGTGAAGCAGATTTATTATATGAAAGGATTTTGAAAAGGGAAAAAATAGATGTTTTTATGCATCAGGCAAAGGAAACTGATCACACTGAAGGTGTTTGGAGAAGAATGTATGTCAAACAGAAGGTGACTTTTTCCTTATATTCTCTCAAGACTTCTTGTAGAGGTGGTCTATTTAACTTCTGAAATTAGGAGCTTTGTAAATTACAAAGATTTTTGGATTTCAAGCACTGATGTACTTTTATTTCCACACACAAGAGTACATAGGATGAACTTTGATACATTCTTGAACAATATTTGTACTGTGTGAAAGATGTGGCAGCAGCTTTCATGTGCATATTTAGACTCAATTAGTATGTATCACGTGTGAGTGCTGCTTGTACTTTGGTGTGACATGCTCTCCAAGGAAAGATATGCCAAATTTCTCCAGGTTTCCAAAGCTTCTCTGGAGAGTGGTTTGTGATTTGTAAGATGCTAGGTCTAGTGCTTAAAAACTAACAGTCCTGAAAGTACATAGATTTCGTGAAGCTTTGAAATAGTCATCTACTTCAATTTATTTTTTTTTCTTTTGGATTAACAAATGTTCATGTGTGTAAAGGTTTTGTATTGGTTTAATTTATAAAAATAAACAAGAGGCAGTCAATAATGATAAAGAAAAACATCATAATGTAACTGTTTTCTTTGGTAGCTGGAGGTGACTTAACTGTGTCCTTGACAGATGGTAGCTTGGCCACTCTTGAAGGAATACAGCTACAACTTGCTGCTAATCTTGTTGGACAAAATGTTCAAATTTCTGGAATAGATACCACCAGTATTAACAACATAACATTGCAGGTAAGTTGCTTATAGTTTCTTGCTTTTAATTTTATGGTCATGCTGAGGGCAAGGAAGTTTAAAGAGCATACATAATTCTGGAAGGGTTCCCTTGAGATGAGTAAGGCATAAAGCAATACCATGCTCTATCAGTTATACTGTGTTAGAAGACTTAAAGAATAGCTGCACAGTGGGGTTTTTCCAGGCTTGGTTTCTTTCTTTTTCAGTTTTTCAGGCTTTTTTACCCCCCTGGGATTTTGGCAGATGTCTTTAAAATCTGTAATTTTTTTTTTCTTTTAATTGCATTCTGTCTTTTCAATTCAAAATCATTTTAGGCTCCTCACCCAACACTCCAAAAGAACACCATCAACACCCTTCCCTCCCCCACCTAGTGCCCTACCACCCTCCCCAGAAAAAAAAAAATATTGTACAGAGGGTTCTTTTCCTTAACGTAAGACACCTGCATTATTTGGCAAGGTTTCAATATTTTGATTCACAATTTAAATTTCCATCGAGTTTGTAAAGCGAATGTCAGATAAAGATCAGATGATTACATTTAAAATTTTGTATTTGCAGAGATGTGAAAGAGTGATTTTTGTGGTCTTAGTTGTGTTTGATCAGTTTCACAGAATCACTGAGGTTTGAGGAGACCTCTGGAGGTCACCAGCTCCAACCCCATGTTTAAGGAAGGGACATCTTCAGAGCTGGGTTGGGCTGCTCGTAGTTTCTACACAAGAAGTTTTTTAGCACGGAATGAAGAAAACTGTATTTCAGTTTCATTCTTCCCATTCCTCAAGCATGCCTAAGATGTAAAATGTATCTTCAGTTATCAAGACTGGCTGTTTGAACTGGGACCATAATGAACCTTAGGAACTGAAGAAATGCATAATTTCTGATATCAGTCTCTGCTCTGTTCCATGTCTTTTCACTTTCAAAGACCCGAAGACAGCGATAAGCATGAAATTCAGCAATAAGGCAGTACAGAATGCCAATAGTGTGGGTAGCTGGTGGCCCAGCATGCTTGTATGTAACTGTGATCACAATTTCCCAAACACTTGGCTGAGGGAAGATAGAAGAGAATGTACAGGTGAAGCTGAATAAACTGTTTACGTAGTGACTTTGAAGACTGGCTATGTACAGACACTTGAAAAATAAATTTATATTCGAAATGGTTAATTACAAAGTTTTATTCTGGATTTGTTTTAAGAATATTCATTACACTTAACCTGTATTTGTTAACTTCAGATTGATCACTTGCTTTTCAGATCGATCCAAGTATTCTACAGCAGACTTTACAGCAGAGTAATTTACTTACACAGCAGCTAACTGGAGATCCCAGTATGGCTCCACAGAATCCCTCTCTCCAGACAACAGAAACTGCAGTGCCAGCAAATGTGGTTATTCAGCCTATATCAGGCCTGTCTTTGCAGCCCACAGTAACATCGTCTGCTAACATGACAATAGGATCCCTATCTGAGCAAGAGTCTGTGCTTACAACCAGCACTAGTGGTAAGTAGCATCAATAGTTTTATTGTGCTTTTAATTTCTTTGTTTTACTTATAGTATTACCTACAGTGAGAAAATTCACACCACCACCAATGACCAAATTATCTCATTTAATAAAGCAAGCATGCAGTTCTTGTATGAGCATCTTCAGCAAATTTTACAACTTTGTTACCGTTTAGAAAGTGGACTATATGAGGAACGTATTGAAGAATATGTATAGTCTTTAGAAAAACATAAAATCTTTGTTCTTAAGATATCAACCTGCAGAAAAATAATATGGATATGGCATTAATTCTTTAATGTACACATTTTAGCATCTAACTATTTCTTAAAGCAATTTAGAAAATAACATTAAATGCTTTAAAAGTTCTTTCTATTATAAGGAAAGGATATTAGTGATTTTTTATTTTCTGCTCATATTTAGGTGCACAGGACATCTCTCAAGTCATGACTTCACAGGGTATGGTATCATCTTCAAATGGACAACATGAAATAACATTGACCATAAATAATTCCAGTTTGAGTCAAGTTCTAGCTCATGCTTCAGGTTCTCCTACTACAAGCTCGTCAGGGAGTCCTCAAGAAATCACTCTTACAATATCTGGTTGGTATTTTAAAAGATCTTTAATGGTACCAGTTCTCTATTTTATAAGATAGCTCTACAGCAGCATTTGAGGATATTGTCACAGTCCACAGCTTTTTCATGTTGTATTTTTTATATATTCATATTGACATTGTTATATTATTTTATATTCATAGTTCATATTCCGTGTAATCAGTTCTTACTTCCTGGCTGTGCCTCACTTGGGGTGGTGCATCTCCTGAGTAGTACTGGCATGGGAACAGACAGAAAAGGCATTGGGGATGAATTTATTTAATCTAGTTTTCTTTAAATGCCTGTGGAACCACGTTCTAATAGATATTACGATCATTTGTGGCGGTGTATTATTCAGTCTTTATAATAAGTATAATACATAGTTAATATCCAGGTCTGAATAAATTTAAACTGACTTTCTTATTGCCTCTAAGACACTGATCCTATATACAATAGAAATGTCTTTCTATTTCCCCCAAATGAAGTTTGCATTTTGTATCATAACATCTCTTAAATGGATTCAGTATATTTAGTGCTTTTCTCTTTCTTTTCCTTACTTTTTTTCTGTTTTATTTTCCTTTTTTTTCTTTTTTCCATTTTCTGTACTACGCTTAGTGTTCTTAGCTGTTGTGAATCTCTGTCTTAAAGTGTCAAGGTCCCCCATCTATGCTTCTCTGCTTGTTAATGGACTTTTACTCATCTAGGAAAAACTGAGTATAGGTGTCCAGCAACTGGTATCTGCTTTCAGTTTCTGTATGTTCTATGTTGTTGACTGTTCCACAAAATTAACAAGTGATGTTTTTACAAAAGAGGACATGTTCAGTGCAGTTCATTATACATATAGTAGATATAAAATATAACATTTTAACCATTAGCCTTTAGTTTGCTAGATTTTTATAGTTACATTAAATTTGATGCCTTGAATCTAGATAGAATCAATATTTGTGTAAATATGAATAATCTCAGTTATTTCTCTACGTTAGCATCTAGGTACCCATAATCACATATGTATTAAGAACTTGTTGAACCTCCGCATAAAATCTTGCATGTGTAGGAATTATTTTGTGGTTTGGTTGTATTTTCTGCTTTTATTATTTTGTGATCATGTGTTCATAGTTCTAAGTACAGTAGCAGAATAACATTGAGATGTTTCCCGTTATAATGGGACTTATTTCTATTCAGGCCAAGATCTTATTCAGCATAATTCTGGAAGCAGTGATCTGAATAGTGGCTTAAGGCTGACAGCCCCAACCATCAACAGTCAGACTACAGGTGCTACATTAACTATAAGCAATGATCAGCTTCTTTCTCAGAGCACTTCACTAAATGCTCCAGGTATGCATACAGTGTTCTTTTCTAATTAAAAACAATAGCATTTTTAAAAAAACAAATACTAGACTAGGTAACAGAATTTGAAATAGTATAATCTTGCACATTATGATTCAGGAAGTACACAACTTTTTTGTTTTTCTCACTAGCTTTAAGTTGTTATGACAATGTAAATGAACTTTACCCACACAGTAAGAAGAAAATGGAAATGAGGTATCTAAAATTAGTACTTTAAGGCAGTTACAGGAATATTGAAAGACTGTTTCTATAACTTCAAGGATGAAGAAATCTAATGTTTGCTGCAGACAGATGATAAAATACCCTTTATATCAAAGTTGCTGCAGTGTTCAAATTTTGAGATGTTAAAAATGTATATGAATTTCTGCCTGTATTTGTGTATACAGACAAACAAGTGTGGCTGTATATAATTGTTCATACTTTCAACCAGTGCAGCAGGTTGCATTGGTTGCACTGATTGGTTACACCAGGTTCACCAGGTTGCACTAATACAGAACTATTACTGGCATGTAAATTTTTTTTTCACTCTTATGAAACTTAAATTTTCTTTTGTCTTCCTTTTCCTTTTGTCAATCTCCTTTAGCTTCCTTTAGTGCCCATATATGTCTAAAGCAAATATGCTTTAATGGTATACTAGAGGAAGCCTTCCCTGGAGTATCCTGTAACATTTGGAGTTTGAGGCATGGTCTTGTGTAAATGAATTAGTAAATGAAATACTAATAACAGACAGTTGTATTGTAGTTTTTTATTTTATGTTTTCAAGGCTTAATAAAGTGAGAGCTTTGAGGCCTGTAGTAACTTGTTGAAGAATTTGTGCAGCTGTTATATATATAACTCTTATGCAGCTGTTATAATAAAACTGGTATGAAATATGTATTAATAATAAACTGGCTTTTCTTGCTATTATCAACGATGTTGCAAGGATAGGGTTAGAGTAAGCAAATTTAGGTTTTATTGCCATGAGTCATAGTATATTTCATAGAGATTTCTGAAAGTGATAAGATTACAAGAAAATGTAACCTGCACCTTTTTCAGGTGTTTTCTAGTAACGAATCATCTCCCAATTGTCACATTACAATGTTATTGTAGTATGATGTCCATCAAGCTACATTTAGATATTTTTCTAATTATCATCTTACTGACAATTTTTGATGTGTGCTTAGCCATTTAACTGATTTATTTGCTTCTGAAATAGTAAGGCCTAGTAATTGAGTGTCATGTTCCAAAGGCTGGATTCATGGAGATTCTTGTTCTTGGCCTCTTCTTGAGGCTTTCATACCATTTGAAACAAATGCATATCTTATTATGCCCATTATAATGAGAAATAGAAGTTAAGTTCAATTAAAATAAATTTGCAGCTAAGATTTTACAAATGTAACAGATCGGGGTTTTTTACTATTTTGCATATGTTCCAGAACTTAATACAACAGGTGGAACAAACCTTCCTTCTACAACACCCATATCTCAGTCTACAGTTTCTGCCCAGAATTTGGTGATGTCTTCCTCAGGAGTTGGTAGTGTCACCTTGACTCTTGCTGACACTCAGGGAATGTTGTCAGGTGGTCTTGATGCAGTTACCCTTAATATCACTTCACAGGTAAGAAATGTTTTTTCTACTGAGCTGAGATGAACTGATGTTGCTGTCTTACAAGGCAGGAGTTGGGGATTTTGCTTAAAAATAATTTTGGCCTGTAAATACATAGTATTTGAGAAGTGAGGCACATTTCCTTCTTTCTGCCAATAATGCACACACAGTGCCTTCTAGAAGCATAAACTAAACAGAAATACAAATACATTTTGCAGGTTATTTGGGGTGGTTTTTTTTGCAGTGAACAGGTAGGTTCTACCACTGACATCAGTTTTTAGTGATAAGCTCAACTGTGTACTTCATCATCACTATTCAGCAATACTTAATATTCCTAAACTTTTTGTTGTTTAGCACGGTAAATTTTTCTTTTCTTCTTTGTGAACATGAGAACTGAGGAGCAGTTGTGATCATTTCTTGCACAGCAATAACAGGACAGGATCTAAATTAAATTGACTGTCTTTAATAACAGGTAGCATTGTAAGACATCCTATAAGAACAGTGCTGTGTGGACTATCATCTCTCCAGTAGCTTTAGCATTACTTGTGTTTTAATCATAATTTAAGACTTCTAGTGGTGTCATCAAGATCCAAAGATGTGTTGACAAGTAGAATGCATTGAATGAGGAGGAAAAAAACCCCAAACAATCAAATAATATTAAAAGACTGGAAAGGGAAAATTTAGGATCACTGTGTGATTGGCTTATCATTATGGGTCTGACATCTGAAAACTTGGGCTGTTTCTTCTACTTTTTTGGATTAACTAGATTTAGATTGATTTTATTTACTTTTTGACCCAAATGAAAATGTGTAAAAGTGTATAAATGAAAGACTATTTTTTTAGCATATGCTGTGATTAAATCTGGCAAAGTCTGTGAGGATGATTATGTGCTGCAATCTCTCTGCAATTATGCTCGTGAGAGAAAGAAAAGAGTTCTTAAGTAGTTCTTATGACACGTTTGAGATTTCTGGCATCACAGAATAACAGAGCAACATTTCTTTTTGTTTCAGACTTAGTGATGTATGTTTGACTTTATGACAGGAATAAATAAAAATAAAACATTGTTTTAAGTACTGTGTAAACACAGTTTGTGTTGCTGGAATCTTTATAAATAGGTTGTTCATAAAGATGCTGCCTTTCCTGAGGAAATGGAAAAGTCTTCAATGTAGAAATAGAAGTAGTGTGAATAGCAGTTGTGTATATTAATTAGTGATTCTGTGCCTTGTTTCAATGTATTTTGCAAGTAGGTTTAATTAAGAGGTTTTTTTAAAAGGAAAATATTTTGATAAGACTAGGAAAGAAAGCTAAATAGAGGGGTTTAAAAAGTATCAACTGAAGAGACAAAGATTGGGGAAGGCTGAAATATTCAGCAGCTGATGCAAGTCTAGGAAAAGTGAATCACACCTGAATATATAGTCTTACGGAGTTCCAGCTGTTGTTAACCTTAAATTGGAAGACTTAACATGGAAAGAGAAAAGAAGAGAAAACAGTACTATTTCAGATAAGAATCTGGAATGGACATTTTGAAGAGGAAGAAAAAAAAAATGTAGTTTTGAGGTACAAAAATAATTTACACTACTGCAATTAGCTGTTTTAATATAGTTATTGTATCTTTTTTTTTTTTTTTCTTTTATCCCCTCTTTGACAGGGTCAGCAGTTCCCTGCTATACTCACAGATTCTAGTCTCGCCAGCCAAAGTGGGTCAAGCTCACAGCAAGTCATACTGGTGAGCCATACACCCCATTCAGCATCTGCAAATTCTGATGAGATCACATATCAGGTAGACACAATATATTTCTGTATCTTTTGTGAGTAAAGTACATTATTAATACAAAATACTGAAATGATTCCTCTGTATCCTGAAGTAAGAAGGATGATGTCATTTGCAAATAAAAGTTTTGGGAAGAGGTTCATTGTGACTTCCTAGTCACCCAGCTTCTGTTTTAAGTTAAAAAAACTTTTTCATATACAAAAAACAGTGCAACTAATAGTGCATTTCTTTTTACAAATTATATAACCATTCTCTCAATACTGACTGACTGCTCAAAAAAATTCCAAGTTTGTAACTGGATAACGAAAACAGAAAAAACTGAGCTACACCTCTCCCGTTCTCTTTTTGTATCAAAATTGCTAAACATAAAGTCTTTTCAACTTCTTATATACCTCAGTTTCAATAGAAACTTTAATATATGTGGTATAGTATTAATATTTGAAAAAGTAGTTCAGACTTCTCTTGCTGAAGGGAAAATTAATGTTTTCAACCAGCCTGGTAAAACAGGAAAAATGGAAGAGACAGGTGATGACCCACAATCAAGTAAGGAAGTGGTGGACTAGATCAGCAATATGTGGGCAAGTTGTGGCTGATACAGGCAAGAAAAACTTCAAAAACAGTAAGGGCTGAAGAGAGTGGGCCTACCTTAAGTGTATTGTAGTAAAGGTGCTGAGATAACAGTGTAATAGAGGACACTTTTAACACTCTTCTTGGAAAAATTTTCACAACTGCGTCTCTCTCTGAAGTGCCCATACCCTGGTGCTTGCAGTATGGGGAAAAAACTGGAGGAATTAGAGGTTGCAGGGCAGCCATCTCATTGGAATCAGAGAGAAGGTGCTATACCTTACAAACTAAAGCACTGCCATGTCTGGATTTGGGATCTTTAGGAAGGACAGGATGGCAAGACAGGAGCAGTAATGCATGGATCTCTGCCTGGATTGTTAGCTGACACCCTATGGGTACAAATGGGCAAGCAGACCAACATGGGTGAATTCTAGGCATCAGCTACAGATAGCCTGATTGTGAAAAAAGAGAAGATGAGATTTTCATCTTGGTCTTGGGCAACTTGCTTAACTGACCTTTCTTGAGTAAAGGAGTTGGACTAGATGATCTCAAGAGGCCCTTTCCAACCTAAACAAAACTATGACTGTAGTCCACATGGGTTACTTCAACATGCTTAATAGCTGCTGGAAGGGCAACAAGGAATTGAGAAAACCTCTGGAAGATTTCATGATAACTTCCAGCAAGCAGAGGCGTTCTTCAGAGCCTGGTAATTGCTAACTATGAAGAGCTGATTGAGAACATGAAGGTCAGGGATGTCCTTTTCTGCAGTGACCGTGGAGGGGTGGAGCTCAGGATCCTGAGGGAAGAAAATGAGGCAGATCGCAGGCTGAGAGAGTTGGGGTTGTTCAGCCTGGAAAAGAAGGCGGCTCTGGGGAGACCTCATAGCTGCCTTCCAGTACCTGAAGGGGCTCACAGGAAAACTGGGAAGGGACTTTTCACAGGGGCATGTAGTGATAGGACAAGGGGGAATGGTTTTAAGCTGAAAGAGTAGATTTAGATTAGCTATTAGAAAGAAATTCTTTAATGTGAGGGTGGTGAGACACTGGAACAGGTGTCCAGGGAGGTTGTGCCTGCCTCCTCTCTAGAAGTATTCAAGGCCAAGTTGGATGGGACTGAGTTACCTGGCAAACAAAATGTAAAAAGGTGAGCTTTTACAGTTGTATCAGCAGCAAAAGGAAGATTAATTTTCTTGCTGCTGCTGAGGGCAGAGGACAGAAGACTTGGTGGTGAGAGGCACAGTGGATGATGTGGTTTGTCTTGATTTTAGTAAGGCTTTTGACATTGTCTCTGGTAGCCTCCTCATAGGTAAGCTGACAAATAATGAGCTAAATAAGTTGAGGTGCATTGAAAACTGACTCAGCTGCTGGGCACAAAAAGGTTATGGTCTGTAGTACAAAGTCCATCTCAAGGACAGCATTAGTGGGGTTCCCTCAAATACAAAAACTGGGACTAGTACTGTTCATTACTGTTCTTGATTAGTAACCTGCATGATAGAACAGAGTGCATGTTCAGCAAGTTTACAGGAGATAGAAAGCTGGAAGGACTGGTTTGTGGACTGAGTTGGTGTCCTACCATGCAGAGGGGCATCAACAGGCTGGAGAATGTGCCAACAGGAACCTCACAAAGATCAGCAAAGGAAAGTGCGAAGTCATGTCCCTCGAGAAGCATAAGTAGTGTACACTGAGGGCATCAGGAAAGCAGCTTTTCTAGGAAGGACCAGGGCTACTGGTGGATAAGTGATTGTCTGTAAGCCAGCAATGCAACAAAGAAGGCCAAGAGCATCCTGAGGTGCATTAAGAAGAGTGCTGCCATCTGTCCAAGTGAGTTGATCCTTCCCCAGTGAAAACACATTGTTGTGCTGGGTCCGGCCCTGGGGCCCCAGTACAAGAAGGAGATGGATATATAGGGTTGAGTGCAGTGGAGGGCTACAGAATTCATTATTGGAACATGCAGCATTGAAGGAGAGGCTGAGAGAGCTGGGACTGTTTGCCATAAAAGAGAGCAGGCTCTGTCTGGGGCAGTTGTTATCAATGTGCATAAATACATGATGGGTGAAAGTAAAGGAGATGGACATGGAGTCTTCTCAGTGATACCCAGTGAAAGGACAAGAGGCAGTGGGCACACATTAAAATAAGTCAATCTGAGCACAAAGAAACTCTCAGTGTGAGGCTTGTTGAACCCTAGAGGAGGCTGTCCAGAGAGGTTGTAGAGTCTCCATCCTTGCTGATACTCAGAACATATGCAGAATACACCGAGTGTTCTCTAGGCGTACTGGACTGGATGATCTCAACCCATCCCTTTCAGCTGGAACTATTTGGGTTTCAAATAACTTCTTGTGGATGTGAATTTCACATTCATTTGCATATGCTTATGATTGTGAACTTTTGACAATGTTAGACTTCAAATACTCTGTGAAGATGAATGTTTTCAAATTTAACATGAACATGTTTTCTTAGTCTTCTGAATTTAAAAACAGATTGTGTCTTTCAGTATAAATGATTTCATAAATCAAGGTGCCATTTCTTAAGGCTTATTATAATGACACTTGTCAAGTGTGACTTTGAGTAGTACTATTGTAGTAACAGCCAAAATATAGAACTAATGGTACACTAGTTTTCTGTCATTCTCTCTTATGTTGCTTGTGTTAGTCATGCTGTGTTGATTGACCTTTCAACATTAATTCGTATGTTTATAAAGATGAAGAATTTTGTGTTACTTTATTTGAAGAAAGTGAAATTTTTCCACTTTTTCATTGTGTTTCTGGAACTTTATGGTGCTAGCTAAGAGCTTTACTTCCCTACGAAAATAGTCCCCACTGAAGAAACTTAACAAGCAGAAAATAGTATTCTCTGTAAAGTCAGAGTTACATTCTTTTTTGTCTTAAATGCTTTGGTCTTTGAGTTTTGATCAGTAAGACATTTGAGATGCTCAGGAATATTAAACTAAGTGTAGGAAAATATTAATACAAACACATTCTATTTAAAATGTGTAAATTAATCGGTCCAGAGTTATTTCTGTTTTCTTAAAATACATGTGTCATTAGTAAGAGAAATTACATACAAGTTCATATTTACATAAAACTTACTTATCTTCTCTGTGCTGGTAAGTTGCTTGCAAGTACTGTCAAAAAATCGGTCACATTAAGATAGATTTTGAAAAATAAACCACTGTTGTGGATGTGCCTATGAAATTATTTGACTGTTTTTGTAAATTGTTACAGGTGACACAGGTTTCTCCTAATGTGACTAAAAGCAGTCAAGCAGAAAAAGAAGGTCGTGTCCACCAGTGTTTTGAGTGTAGTCAGACCTTTTCTTCAGCCACCATGTTGATGCACCATAGCAAAGAGGTTCATGGCAAAGAAAGAATACATGTTTGCCATGTCTGCAATAAAGCTTTTAAGCGAGCAACACATCTCAAGGTATTTGGCAATAACTGTTGATTGCTCTGTTAACCCATTCTTTCAGACTTTTTGCCATATTAATGAAAGGGACCTAGTATCCCTTTACATTTCTTTTCCTTTTACAGCACGAGAGGTGTGCATCCAAGAGAGGGAGTCTAAGTGATAATCTATAGATAGAGTACTGTTTCCTGGACCACAGAGATAATTTTAATGCATATATTGACTGCAGAATGAAAAACTGTCATGCAACTGAATGCCTGTCATGCAAATAATAGTACTTTAAAAGATTTTGTTTAATTTGCTTATGTATGTCATCACTGCTAATCCTGATTTCTAAGTAAGCTTTTGGAATCACAGGAAGCTATCAGCTTTGTACTCTATAGTTTGACTTTTAGGTGATCTGTCCTGTGAGTAAACTTGACATATACTGAGGAAGCATTTGTTTTAAAATATCCTTATATTAATGCTCTCATCTAGTGATAATTTCTGTGTAGTTTTCTTTAATTTATGAACAACCTGATCCTTCCAGCTCTTTTCAAAAAATTGGTAATATGCTTAAGTTTCTTATGAGATTATAAAATGTTCCTGTTAGGAGTACTGGGCTACACTAGACAAGTGATAAGTCCAGGCCAGAATCATATCTCTGAGAGACAGAAAAAGTAAGTGATTTGAAGAAGTGTTTTACAAAAAGAGCAAACATATAGTATAACTTGCCCAGAATTTTTCTAGCTTCCCAGAATTTATAGCAGGGAATTTCTGGAGTGAGAAGCAATGTCTTTATATTACGTAGGTTTTAGGAGAGCTTTTTGATGCATTTTCTTTTACTTTATTATTGTAATTTTAGGAAATACATCCTGTTTATGAAGTTCACCTCCTACTAATCATTGGGGAAGCTTGTCACAAAGTGTGGTGTTGTGAAGCTGTTAATTTCTGGTTTAGGAGAAATTTTCCAGAAAAAACCCCCCAGAGTATTGATACTTGTTTTCCTTAAGCAATGATTTTAAAAAACCCACAAATATCAGTCTCTCTTCAACTTGCTTTCTTAGAACTGGCTAGTGTTACATTTTTATGTCATAATTAAACCTTGACTTTTGTTATGTACTGAGTCTGAGTTAAAGATATGTTGAGGAAAATTTCTTTCCTGTTGCAGTTCTGGATTATTAGCCATTATTGCTTTTTCATGTAAGCAGAAATCGAGTTGCAATAAGAAGACAAAGAGTATTCAAAAGAGACTTTTAAGACCTTAGAATAATTAGTTAAGGGATCAGGAGCACAAGAAGTGTTCTCCTCTATCCTTCCAGTTGCAGGGAATAATGAGGGGGAAAAAAAGTCTCAGCAGTTGAGTATCCATCTCCAAGACCGGTGTCACTGGAGAACTTTGTACACCTGGATCAAAGTATGTCTGTAAAGAAGTGCTTGCACTTCAGAGCATTGTATTCCCATAACTATTTTCAAAAGCACGTGTTTTACAGGAAAAGTATAAGGGATTGGTAGACCAGTGGAATAGAGTTGCATCAGAAATTATTTCTTGAGAAAAAGGTGACAAAATTTTACAGTGGCTATCTGGATGCTCTCCTGTTTGTTTTCAAGCATGAAATGGGGTGTGGGGATGGTTCATTGTTTTCTATTATTATTTATTTTGTCTCGGGTTGAACCTTTCTTTTTGACATAAATAATCAGCCAATTTCACATAATTTTTCTGAAGTAGATTATACTCTTCTTCCACCATTTCAGTGATTCAGGAGATAATGAACAAGATAAAAGTAAAGGATTTCAGTCATCTTGATGAAGCATTGTTTTATGAATCTCCTGTGATTTTTTTTTTTTTTTAAGATCTTTCATTATTTCCCTATAATACTATGTTATTGTAATTACTATGATGATAATATTCTTCCCTATAACTGTCTCACTGATTTTCCAGTGAAAACAAATTCTGCAGATACAATTCACTTCAGTTCACAGAGTGGGAGATAGGACTTCATAAACATCAAGAAGGTTTATTGTTTAGTTATGCTAAACACTAATTAATCGTCTAGTCTATAATGAATAGACTAGAAAAGAATATCCACACACATTTTGCTAAGTGGACCATTACTCAGTGCTGTTTCATGTACAGTTCTTGATAAAATTTTCAAATCAAATATGCTTGTATTTGATTTATTTTGTAATTTGAACTGTATCTTGGTACTTACAGAATCACAGATTCACAGAATGTCAGGGGTTGGAAGGGACCTCTGAAGATCAAGTCCAATGTCCCTACCAGAGCAGGACCAAAACTAGGGCAGGTCACTCAGCAATGCATCGAGATGGGTCTGGAAAGTCTCCAGGGAAGGAGACTGCTCAGCCTCTCAGGGGAGCCTGTTCCAAGGCTCTGCAACCCTTACAGTAAAGAAATTCTTCCTCATCTTGAGGTTGAACTTCTGGTGCTCTATCTTGAATCCATTGCTCCTTGTCCCATCACAGGGCACAAGTGAGAAGAGATTGTCCCTTCCTTATTGATGCCCAGCCCTCTTATATTTATACACATTAATTAGATCTCTCAGTCTTCTCTCCAAACTAAAAAGCCCCAGTCTCTCACCCTGTCTACATAAGGCAGGTGTTCCAGTCCCTTAATTATATTCGTAGCCTTTCATTGTACTCTGTCAAGTAAATCCCAGCCCTTGTCTTTATAAAGTATTAAATGAAGCATTTAATAGGTAACATAAGACATGTCTTTAAATTTATAAACCTTCTGGGCCCAGCATTAGTGAATTAAAACCACCGAAGTTAAAACTGTTGCTAATACTTCTTCATAAAGATAAGACAAGTTGTACCTTTGTTCTGCTTCCTTACCTATAATGAACTTAGTGATATTTAGTTTTTGCTTAATTTAAGAATTTGTTGTGAAGTGTTTTCATTTGCACATTGTCATTGTGTGGGTTCATGTATTATGTTGTGATAGTCCCCACTCTGAGGTCTCTACAGTTTTACAAAGATACTTATGCAGGCACTGCATTTGAATACCTATGGGTATATCAGACAAGGAAGGGAAACGGATACTGAACAGGGGAGGGAAAAAAATTCCAGTATAACTTTAAAAATCTACAGTTGTCTGAAATCCATATTGAATTGTGAGGGGATGTATGGAAGAAAAAACACAATGCATGTGGTTATTGACCGATCAATGCAAAGATACTGATTCATCAGCCTTAGAAAGTCTTGATATACAAAAACAATTTCTCATTTAAAAGAAAAAAAAAAGCAAAGCAGATTGCCATCTTCCTCCAGCTTGTTTAATGATGATTAAGATCCTCTACTTTTGTCTCCAAAGTATGAATGTATTTCTACCTTAAATACTGAAGTGTTTTTTTTTATGGTCTGAAATGTATTTTTTTCTGTACTGGCTTAGGAACACATGCAAACTCACCAGGCTGGACCTTCACTGAGTTCCCAGAAGCCTAGAGTGTTTAAATGTGATACTTGTGAAAAAGCTTTTGCTAAACCGAGTCAGCTGGAGAGACACAGTCGCATTCACACAGGTAACACTGGAAATTATTTTCATCTCGCAAGATTTTCTAACTAGTATATAGGTGTTCTTTTCATTGGCTCGTGGTTTCAGGTAACGGCATTTGAATGCTAACTTAAAAAACCCAAACAAGTAGATTTCTAACAAAAAGTATATAGAAATTAAAATGAGAAGCATCAGACTTGAAATCTCCATCTATGATTTGTTTAGAGCCAGAACATCATGCTTAGTGGTGTGACCAAATTTCTCCATGTTTTGGCACTTCCAGTACAGTAATGTGGATGCGTGAGCTTGTATCTGAAAGTCTTTTTTAATCTTTGAAACAGATTAATGAAAGCAAATTTTTAAATATTGTTTAAAGTGATGTAAAGAAACAGGATATGATCTTCTTTAAGCATATAGGAGAATGTGTAAATAAGTGGGTGTGTTCAGTATAGTTAAGTAAGGGACAGTCTTGACTGCCAATACAGACTGCTGTATGCAGTGCTTCCTTGTCACTGGACTATTAGGTAATCTATTTCTAATGCTAGTACTTTTAAATTTTTTTATGTTGTTTTCTGCTTAATTATTTTCATAAACTTTTATTCTATAAAAAGACTATACTGACTTCTCCCATTTTCTCTAATAAAAGTGTAGGTTGCAGCTTCTGCGCTCTTGCAAATTAAAAGCTGTACTTTGATAGCCCAATTGCCCTTCTGTTTACCTCCTGTGTCTTAAGAACAGTGTTAAGAACATGAGTTCTGAATATAGGAGTCAATTCTTCTAAACAACAACTCTCTTTTCCATACCACTGCTACCAATAAAAATGGCTGTTAGGATTAAAAAGGACAGGGAAAAATTAACTGTGTTGCTGATAAACTGGAGTGGACCAGGGAATTTGACTGGTTGTGCTTGTAGCTGGAGAAGACTACTGCAAAAGATTCTTTTTCAGTGAGTTAGCCAGAGCTTTCTCTTCCCCCAGTATCAACTTCTGGTAGTTAGCTTTTGGCTGCTTTTCATGTATTTAAAGCAAGGTTCTTAATCTCTTACTCAAGTTACCTTGTTAACTCTGTCATTTTTTTCTTGGTTAGCATCACTTGCCATTCTTGGGACATGTAATTTGGGCTTCATCTTTGAATGAATCTTAACTTTGAAGCTTCATATTCAGTTTTTAGTAATAATAATATTATGTAATTATATATAATTATATGTAATTATATATTAATAATATTTTTTCTGGATTATAAACTTGCCTATATATTTAAGTGGGCTTGTTGTCATTTCATGCATCAAAACCTTTCTGGCTTTGACAACTGCAGTCTTATATAAACACACCTATACTCTTACATGCATTCTACCATGCTGTATCAAATGTTTATTCAGTACTATATTTGAATTCTTTTTGTGTGTCTGTATGACATCTGATAGGCTGTTGGTGTCTTGGTATTACTGCCTGTATTGTTAATTTACATTATCTTAATGTGTCTTACATACTTGTCTGTCCACTGATTTATTTTCTCTTAGGTTCTTAAGGTTTTTTCTCTCAAGTTCTTAAAGGTAGGGTTTGCTCTTTTTTATGAAGCAGTTCATATGGTGGAGCTTCAAGCTGTGTACTGCAATTTTATGAATAATAAACGACAAAAGGGTTTTTAGGGAAGACAAAGAAAAAAGTAATGGAAGCTGAAAACATGTTAAGATTGCCACGGTCTAGGAAGCTGCTTTAACTTCTCATATAGCAGTCGTTAGAAAAGTCCTAATAACACCATGTTTCTTTACATTCAGAAAGTGCTTTTAGAAGTCTTTAATGACATACAGCAATGCCTCTTGTGTTGATGTTGGATGTTGTGGTGTTGAGTGTTGAACCAAAGGTGTGCTTTTCAAAGTAGATATTATCAAATCTTTAAATATTTTTATAATTAATATGTTCTTGAGTTTATATTTAGAGATTAGTAGTATTCTTGAAAATTTGGAACAATATGCCTGCTTTGCTCAGAGAGAGAAAACACTATTAGCTATTGGAATAGAGGGCCAAAGGTACTGTGTAGAATTACCTGAACTTTTTTAACACATTTGACTTCCTAGTTTCTTGCAGACATCAGCTTTATTAATTCTAAAATATTCATTTACATGCATTATTCTAAATTATGTAAAAAGGTGATGTTACCCTTGAGTACAGAAAAGTCACCTGATTTTTTTGCAACTGTGTTACATAATTTACTTAGATAAAAATTGGATAGGAAAGATAACAATATCCATGATTTAGGACTTACGTAGATGGACTGACATTTATATTTAGTATTTTTTGCTGATCATATGGAGGCATAGCACTGTTTTGAGAGAGTCTCAAGGGACGAGATCATGTCTGCTTAGTTCCTAATTATTTTCCATAGAATGGAACAGAACTAATTTTTACTGAATACTACATTGTATTTTCATGTTGAAATGAGAAATTATTAAATATGTGTGTTTCTCTTTTATAAGGGGAACGGCCATTTCAGTGTACGCTTTGTGAAAAGGCTTTTAACCAGAAGAGTGCTCTTCAAGTCCACATGAAAAAGCATACAGGGGAGAGGCCTTTTAAATGTGATTACTGTACAATGGGATTTACACAGAAAAGCAATATGAAACTGCACATGAAACGGGCTCACGGTTACACTGGTACGTAGCATAATGAGAGTAACAGTGAGTGCAAAGAGACAGATGCTTTAGTAGGAAAGCAAGAAACATTTCCCTTAAGTTATTAAAGGAGTTTGGCACTAAGACCAGAGTTGATAAGCTCGTAGTTGGAAATGCAACCCAAAAAGCATTTTGAAACAGATTGGTTACTGTTTTCTGGTACCATATTTGTCATGTGGAGCTTTGTAGTGCAGAAGTAGACAGCTCAAAAACTATTGAAGGAAAACAATTGATTATATTAACAATTTTTTAATTATTTTTCTAAGACTTTCTAATGAATTTACAGAATCTGAAGTAGATGTACTTTTCCCACAGCCATTCCTTTATTCACAAGTATCTTCGCATTTGTCTTACACCATGTATCAAGTCATACTCACTTATCTTTTCCTCTTGTACTTTGGCAGGTCCTGTACAAGAGCCTGCTAGTCATCAAGAACAAGAAGGGGAAGATATTAGTCGTGCTCTGAATTTAGAAGAAGTGGTACAAGAATCTTCAAATGAATGGCAAAGTATAGGCAATGTTTTTCGATGACACTTTAAAATTTGGAAGCTAAAAATGTTTCTGGGACTCAAATTTCTCGAAAGAAATTTTCAGAAAAGTAAAAGATGATTTTACATTTAAAGCTTCAAGCATTGAAAATATTAATAGAATAATATATTATAGGTTTTTTTTTTTAATTTACAAAAATTACCTAAAAGAATCATTCTTTTTTTTTTTTTTTAAGCTTGTTGTTGACTATTGGGAAAACATCATTTAATCTGTGCTAAGTTGTCTATGAATCAATGAACTCAGGTAATACTGTATACAGTTTCATCTTCTAATTCACAGCCAGTTTATCTATTTGAAAAATAAACTGGAACTTTATATCAGAATAGAATTATTCCCATTTTTAAAGGAGATGAAGAGTAACTTAATGGGAAAACTATGAAACTGTCAGCTTTCTTTTTTACATGTTTAAAGAAATAATTGAGGTTGGAAAAAAATGTTACAGAGTAGATGCATGCAGTATAAAATAATTTTAGGGGGTTTTTTTGTTGTTGTTGGTTTTGTTTTGCTTTTTTTACAAGCCACAAGAAAATGCTGTATTTCTGTTTAAGTTTTTCAAGTACATTTTGAGAGTTTGTTGGAAAAAAGTAAAATGCCATGAACTTATGGCTTTTCTTGGCTTAAACTGTTCAGAGGGAGCATGTTCATTTCCATTCCAACCACAGAGACAGTTAGTTAGCTTTTGCATTAGAAGTCTGAGGTTTTAAACTCAGCAATAATTATTTAAAGAGAATCCAAACTAGAAGAGGTTTCAATGAAAGCCTCTTCTTTTATGTTTGCTGTATTGGATCAGCAGGTACATATCTCAGTATCTGTGGAAAACACAGCCATATACTGAATCTGGGAAGTAAAGTTAAAATTTGTGTTAGCAGTTAGAAAGTTAGATGCACACTAGGTCACCTTTATTACACGGTATTCCCCACTGCTGTAAACAGTTATCATTACATATCTGTAAATTCTTCATTATTTTCTTTGTGAATTTTGGAAACACTTTACTTTTATTTGTTGTTGCTTAAGTCATTGTTTCAGCAAAACTACCTAGTAGACTAAATAATGCTTTGAAAGGTGTCACTTAAGTATATTGGTAACAAAGAAACACTGGAGTAAAAACAGTCATCTTTTAGACATTCCAAAGACAGCTCTTTTCTTATTTTTACTTTTTTCTTTTTAATTTTATTTATGTTACATATATATAGATATATATATGTGTGCTTATATGTATATATATATATATATTTAAAGTTCTATGAGCCTCTGTGTGGCTGATCAGTATATTTTGTAAATACTAATACCAGTTGCAGGACGTTCATCTTTTCAGTTTGCTGCAAGTACTTATAGATTGGTGGTGGATTTGTTGTACTATATTACAGAACTGGATTTTAATTTACCTTCTGAAAGATAATTGCTCTCAGATCCAAAAAGCCCTTTCTGTAAATATTGTCTATACTTGGTATATGATACAAACTAGTTATTTCAGAATGCTGAAGCAAGAAATCACTGTTGGTTTTCACAGGGCATCTCTTAATTCTTTTGTTAAATCTTTGGCATATGTATATAAGTAATATAGTTGGTGACATGAAAATAACACTTTTGTTATGTGAAATATTTAATTCAAGAATATGTTAAATAATATTACTTTTTTCCAAACTCTGTTTCGTGTGGTTTTTTAAACATTTGATTCCAGATTCTAGGAAATTCTAAAAGCTCCATTTACCGGAGCATGTCTCAATGTTTTATGTAAAGAATGAATGTGAAGTTCTTCCAACAGGGCCTTTTCCTCCCAACAGCCTATCATAGAATCACAGAATGGTTTAAATTGAATGGGAACTTGAAGATCACCCAGTTCCAACCCTCCTGCCATGTGCAGGGACACCTCCCACCAGACCAGGTTGCTCAAAGCCCCGTCCGACCTGGCCTTTAACACTTTCAGGGAGGAAGCATCCACAGCTTCCTTGGGCAACCTGTGCCAGTGTCTCATCACCATCACTCTAAAGAATTTCTTCCTAATATCTAACCTAAATCCTACCTCTTTCATCTTAAAACCATTACCCCTTGTCCTATCATTACATGCTGTTATGAAAAGCTCTTCCCCAGCTTTCCTTTAGGCCCCATCAGGTACTGGAAGGTGTCCCCAGAGCCTTCTCTTCTCCAGGCTGAACAAACCCAACTCTCAGCCTGTCTTCACTGGAGAGGTGTTCCAGCCCTCTGATCATCTTTGTTTCCTTCTTCTGGAGTCTTTCCAACAGCTCTATGTCCTTCTTATGTTGGAGACTCCAGAACTGGAAACAGTACTCCAGGTGAGATCTCATAAGAGCAGAGTAGGGGGGCAGAGTCACCTCCCTTGACCTTCTGGACATGGTTCTTTTGATGCCACCCAGGGTACACTTGGCTTTTTGGGCTGCAAGCACACATTGCTGGCTCATGTTGAGCTTATCAACAGCCAACACACCCAAATCCTTTTTTTCAGGAGTATAATTCAGTGTTTCATCTGTTTAAGACACACTATTTTGCAGTTATTGGAAGGCATGCCGGCCCCATGGCATAATACCCAGTTTATCTATAATAATATCATACAATGTGCTGTGTTGCATGTAACATGTATAAAACCCTTTCCCTCCTCTTACAGAGAATGTGGTATAAACGCAAAGCAAATCTTCATAGACTCATAGAATGATTATGTTTGGAAAAGACCTTTAAGATCATCACATTTGTTGGAGTTTATTTGCTGCCTAGAGGATATTTTTCAGAGGTTGCCAGATCCAATTTGACAGAAGATGATTGACAGCTGGTCATATCCAGATACAAATCCATCTTTCATAATGGCAGGTTTCCACTTCTCAGAGTGTTATATCTCAATTAGGGGCATCAAGTATGTGCTACAAGTTCTGGAAGTGTTAAATAAGCAGAGAAAGTTATGGAATCAGATGATGTTTTTCTTGCATTTTTTTTTCTATTCTAGTACTTGGAATCCTGTCAGTTACAGTAAAAAGACTCCTAAAAGAACTTTTTTGTAATGTGGTATTTGATTTGTTTGCCTGCATCCTCCTCCCTCTTGAACTTCGAGAATAATAGAGTCTTGAGTATCCTGACACAGAAGCTTTCATTGCCTGGGTTCCTCAGTAGGATTGAGTTGGAGGTTTTGAAAGCCGTGTATCTGTTGATTTCAGTACAGACACTGTAAACAATAGGTCGGTATTTACAAAAGCAATGTTGAAGTAAATGCATTTTCTTAGGAAACAGAAATAACTCTTCTTCAAAGGTTTGTTTGAAGAGTTGCACTGTGTGGTGGGTAAGTGAATAATGCTTAGGAATGTCTCCTTCCTGGTGTGATGCCATAGTAGGCTTACAGTAGTAGCCTCGAGCTTTTTGGCTTGTGTCTGCTCAAGTATTTCTTTTGTTTTACATCCATTCCTTCAGTAGAAGAAAGGACACTCCTGGTACTGATTGTGCATTCTCGTTTCAGGAAAAATTCTTTGCTTACAGATCAGCCATTTTAACTGAATTTTTCAGCAAAAGTGCTAGTGAGTAATTTAAAGCATAAGTTTCAGCCTAAGTTCTAGTCTCTTTTGGGAGACTTGTGTTGGTAAAATAATACTTTAAGGTACTGTACCTTTCCTTCTATATGAAATACATTTTTAAAAGCCACTTCCAGCCTCCAGAAAAGATGACAGAGGGGAAAGCAGTGGTGATGGCAAGCAAGAAGTTTTGGTTAAGTTCTGTAGTCCTATAGTGCAGTATTTTGAAAGATGTATATATGGGGGGTTTTTAACCATAAATTCTTTCCCATTTTTGAAGCTGCTTTAAAAATAAGATTTTCAAATACCCAGTTGGAAGAAGATACTTTGCGCTACACTTTGTTTACAAAGGGGAGGATTCAATTGCCTGTACATAGGCTAAAGGCCTTCTGGCCACTAGCTGCCACTCCACAAAGACACTGGCCTTCTGTGTGATCCTGGCAGCCTTGTGAGCAATGCTAAGTCACCACTAATGTCACTGGGAGCCTCTGTGCAGGCCGCTGGGTCCTGGCTCCTAAAGTGTTGTTTTCTAGTATCTGAGCATTACTGATAAATTGTGGGGGGAAAAAAAAAAATCAAAAAACCAAACAAACCACCTCAGAACTTGATATATCATGATCTCTTTTGTAAAAGACAAAACTGGTCCAAGTTTCATTTCAAGTTGATTACTTTATTTCAATAATGAATATTTTTTAAAGCTATGTTCCTATAAGAACAATACATATTCAAATTAAATCAACTACTACATTGCAGAGTATGCATCTGAATGAAGCTACAATAGAAAAATACACATAGCAACCAGTGTAGGTGATAGAAGTTGTAATACGTATGTGTACGCTTAATAATTTTGGTGGGTTTGTTTTCTTTAGTCTATGTATTTTCTATCCTCTCATTTTTCATTGCTTCATATTAAAGGACGCTGATTTAAACCTACAATAGATATAGATGTGAAATACAATTAACATACATATTTATAGGTAACTTGAACTGGGCACTTATTAGGAATGCAGTTTCAAACTGGGAAGCATTAACTGTAGTCTACAGTACTAAAAGTCTACAGCTAAAACTAAAAAAAGAACATAATTAATCATACACTTAGATGACAGCTTGAAGAAATCGTAAGTTTCAGTAATAAAACAGTGCAATTCAGAAGAGCCTTTTATTTCCCTAAGTGTGGTTGGAAATTCCACTACCAACACATTCGTTTTAGTAATTTGTGAACAATTAATATCTAAGTCTAACTCGGCTTAATTTCTTCCTATAAGGCAACTACAGTACAACAGTTAAATGTTCACAGTAGTTTACTATGAGTTTGCTTTGGTGCACTGCCCTTCGTAGGCATCCGGAGGTTACTCAGGCAAAAGATGAGCCTATTGACTATAACACTGCTGCAATACCAAGAGAAAGGTTTGAAATTCTAACACGAGATGTGCAGGCTATCTGAGATACCAGTACTGAAGGGCTCTCTTTCAGAAATTAGACTTATTTGTTTCTATATTTATTTACTTATTTATTGTACTGCAAAGTTAAAGCTGTTGCAGCAGAGTTTGTGTGTAGCACCAGTGACTCCTGGTGGTCACTTGTGTGATCTTAGATGTTTCTTCTCTGGGAATATCCCTTGTTTCTTAACATTAGTCTAACTCAAATTTGAAATCCTCATTCTCTCCCTCATCTACCCTTAATTCTAATGGTTTGGATGCGATGAGCAATTCATGGTATGGACGGAATTTCCTTATAACTGTTGCTCCGCATCATATTGATTCTACAACATCTGCCCCCTCCCACATTTCACATACCTTGAACTCCCAAAGTTTGGTGACCCTTTCCATGACTGCCTAATCCTGTTACAAAAATAAATTATTCTGTGAGTGAGAGAAGGAAGATTAAAACAAACAAAAAACCAAATCAAAAAAAGTATTTGGATAAACAGTCCTTACAACTTCTGCACATGGTGGATTTCTTTTGTAAACAGCAGTGTCTCAGAAATTCACTAACAGCAGTGCTCAGTATCCAAGACATTAGCTCTTTATTTATAATTCTGATGTTCACTAAAACAAAACCAGAAGGCTTCAGCTTAAATTAGGTGCTCGGGAGAAATAATGAAGTCCAGCATACAGTTAGGGCATCCTGAAGAAGAATGAGTAAAGTCAGAGATCTTGTTACTTCACATAAAATAAGGAAAACACCTAGTAAAGCTACTTTTTGTGTTCCTTTCATTCAACTGTTGGTCAGGGATTGCCAATAGAAGTTTGTATCATCTACTGCATGCATAACCTAATTGGCATTAAGGTAATGGATTGCATCTATCTAGATAATTGTTGTTATTCATTTTAAGGCAGTTACATTATGAAGCAGAGTACATGATCCTTGGATGTCATCTTGGAGCTTCAGCGCCTAGCAACTGGTGAACCAGACCGAGATCCAGGTCGGGACCCAGAGCCTCCCTGTGAAAGGAAGAACAGAGTTAATTAAAAGGTGATGGTTATTTGGGGCTATAAACTGAAAAACATTAATCTGTAGTACAACACAATTTTACATTTTAAATATTATCCGATGAAAATGGCTTGCAGTACATTGCCAAATATTACTGGAATTTTCAATTCAAAGACAGGATTGCTTTTCATGTATTTTCACATAGGAGTAATTTACTCTTGCCACATCTCTACAGGGCTAGGCAGTCTCTTGTGAATTATTTGTACGTGCATGTTCTTATTCAGGCTTCCCTAAAGAAAGCAATTTATTTACTTGGACGTCTTGGAAATTTTCCCTTCTGTGGCTCTCCTTGAATATTTGTATATTAAAAAACCTGAAACCAAGCACCAAAACCAAAAATCTGCAAACCTTGCATACAAGGAGTAATAATCTCACATCTGAAATAACTGCAATGTTATTGTTTTATTCTGTAATATTTATTAGGGTAAATTGTTAATGTGGTTATGGCAATTTCAGTGTTGTATGGACACTTCATATGCAAATGTAGGAAAGAAGAAAAGATAAAGGGCTGAAACCAGGCCTGCTTTTACAGGTAATTAGAAAACATCAAACTAGGAAAATAAACCTTGTAGCAATTCATAAATCTGCCCTACAGCAGATGCCCTAAACCCCTACTGCAGTTTTATTGCAAAAATGATCCATGCTGAAATTTTGGTGTTTCATTTTTGGAAATTATCATTGGGCTAACTGGGTAGGTTTTCCCAAGGCTTTAGCAATTTACTAGGCAAACATGTATTGGTGCACTTATGACCACAAATGTGAGACACTGAGGTAATTGTTACTGTAATCTTCTGATAACTGAACTCTTCACTTAAAAAAAAAATAGTGTCCTTTGGGATTTCGTTTGCTTTATTTATGTTCTTCTCATGTTTCAGTGCTCTCTCCTTAGTTTTATGGAATGATTTCAAGGGAAATTAAGCATAACGATTAGGCAATTGGCTTTTTTCTTTCAAATTGTCTTAAAGCGTGTATAGCTTCTATATGGTAAAGACTGGAAAACTATATGAAGAAATAGTTATGAATGCCTCCTGCTATATCTGATCGAATGAGCCAGAATAAAACTGATAAAAAGCTCAAAAGTTATAATGGCTTGGGAAAGGCTATCTGTAAAGTAGAACAGGTATATAGATAGCATCTGACACTTGTAAATCCAAGCTAAAATACTTGTGATGGCTATGTAAAAAAGAGAATATTGATTTTTTTGAGAGATTATTATGTGACATTGTCAATGTTTGAAAAAATTGTCAGAGAATGTCAGTAGATAGCCATGATGGGTTTGATGTATCTGAACTCCACTAAAATGCTACAAGTGTGCAGAATGAAAATTAAACTTAAGAGGAAATGTTTATTTTCTACCTGGGCCTCTGAAAAGTTCATTCCCTTTCTTAAATTTCATCTTAAGAGTTCTTATATCTTATTGAACTTTGCAATCTGTCACTTGCTTCTGCATATGTTTGAAAACCAGCTCTACAATGAATGATATGTACCCTAAAGCATTTAAAAGTGAAAAATGTGGTTTTGCTACAGGTGATGGTGCTGCTTTGTCTCCTGTGAAAGATTTCTGAGAGCCTGTGAAGATCAGCTCTGCTAATGGGATCCCTGACTCATTTTGGGGTTGCTGCCAATTGTAGCCTTCATGTGCAAGTAAGTATACTAGATGATCTTTTACCTTTGAGGAAAGTGTGTCCTAGTTTAAAGCAGCTGCCAGTGGATATGATATGCTTTCAACATGTCTTTTTCCTGATATAGACTGAAAAATCATCATGACTGACTTCTTTTCCTGGTGTGTTTTCACTCAAAATAGTGAACCAAATGTTTCTTTTTCATATGACACAGTTCTGTAATTTGCCCAAGGGTGCAGTGTCACAGCTCACTGTACTGACATATTGTAGGAGTTCTCCCACCTGGGGTGGGAACAAGCAGAGACTGTTCAAGTCATTAGTGCACCTCAATGAAGTATTTGTCCAGCACTGCCTTGAGCTACCATTCTGTAGCTTATCAGTTCACTTTCCTTTTCATTATCCTAAAGAATTTACCAGTGGCAGCATCAAGTGTGTCACCTCATTCATCTTCTGTGTTCCAAATAATTTGCGAGTTTAGTAACAATACAGATCCTCGTGTGGGTTTTTGTGGGACTTGGAGGACTTACCTTCTTTCCTGATGGTAACTGACTGTATTTTTACCTTTGTTTCCTATCATGTAAATACTTGTAAGGCCATAAGATGACCTGGTTTATCCATGCAAGTCTAGTTCCTTCAGAAGCCTTAAGGAAATGTGGTTGTTTCAAACATGGCAGCTTCTGGAAAGGTCTGGCTTCTCTTTTTCCTTGACTCAGTTTTTTGTACTTATAGTAAGTTCAATTGTACTTTACCAGTTTAAAGATTCTGGAAAGAGTGCCCTGGCCCTCATGATAGGATCCCTTATGTCCCTTATGAGCAGATTTGTGCTCATAGAATTTTCCGCTTCCTCCATATCCTGGCTTGTGTCCTTCACCACCCTGCAAAGAAAGATTTTCATATATATTGCAAACTACCACATTCAAATTATCATATGCACATTGTAATCTTTGTTTGGCATCACTGAAATGTAACACTCAAATGAGAAATTTAGAGGTCTTGGAATAAAGTAATCTTTTACATAATAAAGAAGGATGAAGGAAAAGTGTCAGGAATTTATCTGAATGTACTCATATCTAAGGGAAACACCAATCTGGAAAAGATGAATTAATAAAAAAATGGATACTCAAAAGGTTAACCTGCATGACAAAATTTTTAAATTTCGTGAGGTCTTAACATGTCAAACACATCAACTAGTTTGTGTTCTTCCGATAGTGAAAGAAATGCTTAGTGACTTTAATATTTTTGTCTTAAAATGCAAGTAATTTACATGTCCATCTCACATCAAATCAAACCTGTGGTAGAGAAGCAGAATTTAATTAGTTGTGAGATATAACTGTGGGAAGAACTTCTCTAATAAGTGTTTAGGCAGGTTACTTCTTACTGAAAGGGGTTGCAAGGCAAGGTGGGACAAAAATACATGAATTAGTGACGGTGTTAATATTGCAGACTCTATTGCATAGGAACCATGGGAGCTGTGAAATAAGTACCCTTCCCATCCCAGCCTTCCCTCCCATTTTTGTCCTTTCCAGGAAAAGAATAATTCAGCAGACGAATCTTCCAGGAGTCTTTAAGGGAAGAGAGCTTTGCCATGCAGTAGATTTTGCTCCCTTCCTGCTAAAGCAAAAGAAATTATGGCTGCAAGGCTGTCAAGTGGCTGGATAAGAGCAAGCAACAGAATTGCCATCTAAAATGCTGTGGGAGAAGCAAGGAAAGTGCAACAGGAAAAGCAAAATAGCAAAATTGAGACAAAATTATCATGTTGCTGCAGCAGCTTGCGGCAATAGAGCAAGATATGCTTTGGCCTGGTAAATAAAATGGTTGTTACTGAAAGCACAATCATCACCTACCCAGCTAAATCTGGTGAGGGATAATCCTCTTCCCTGTACATGCAAGAAATAGAAACAATGACATGATGATCACTATGGAACATAGCATCTGGGTCTACTATAGACAGAAGAAGATGAAAATGCAGGAAAAATATTGAAATACTGGACAGATAATGAGGAAGGGGTTGAAAACAACAGTCAGTGTACTGTCATTCTATGAAACAAAAAAGGCAAAAATCCTTATAATTACAAGAGCTAACTTCACTAGCCATGGTTTGTTAAGTATTATATATCTGAGAAGCCAGTTGAGTTTATGGTGAAAGGTTAGGACAGTTTCTGGTGGGTGAGGCTTCTTTGAAAGCACAACCTTTTATTAGTGTCTCACATAAAGCAATCACAGTATGAATTGAATTTAAAAATCTGTGTGAGTGGCTTGCAGCAAGTCAGGAAGGGCATGAGGAAGAGAACTATGATTTTTCTGTCTTTGTCCCTTGCTTTAAATATTCCCAATCGTAACTTCAGAAAATGGATCAGGCTAGCAGTTGAACTGATATAAAAAAAAAATCTTGGACACTGAAAGAGCCCCTGAAAGTGCTTACCTTTGCTTGCATTGGGGGAGGTGTACGAGGTGAGACCTAAAAACGAACACAAAAAAAGTTTTAAAACCAAGGTAACAATATATGTAAGGATTCATCAAGCCTTTTGTATATTATCTATGAGTTAGTACGCCTTATATATCAGTTACTATTTAATTTCATCCTCTCTATTGCCACATGACTATTTCAGAATTCTTATTACTAAGACTTAAAAAATGAATCAGAGGATGGGTAATTTTCCCATCATAAAAATATTCTCATAATTGACGAATTTTAATATTTTTTTTAAACCTATTGCAGGTTTAAAATCTATTACACTTCAGATCCAATGATGCCCAAATTCTACTCCAAGGAGATAGCATGTTCCTTTCACTTTTTTGGATATCAACCTTTTGTGTAGGTGGTTATTTAGAGAGACTGTGATACTTTAAATACTTCTCTCCCATGTTTTGGAGATTCTTTATTTAGCATTTGGACACCAAATTACTGAGGCTTCTGTTTCAGGAAAAAATAACCAAAAAAACCAACTGAAAAATAAATTTGGCAAGGCAATCTGTATGAATCAAAACAGGAGTATGTCGGGTGCAATATGTAGAGTCTCTCTTTCTGGATAGTCACTGTACAGTGTTTTAAATAGAATACTACATGCTATTATGTATGTACACAATGCTCAAGAATTTAATATCTGAGGAAATGCCATCTTTCATGGATATTTTATTTGAAAACTCCTTATTGGTGTGAAACCAGCCTATTTCAGAGCTTGAATAAAATTGCTGTTATCTTTAAACAAAATCATCAGGAAAAAAATGTTGGGCTGTTTTTCTTATGCTTTCAAATTATATCCAGAAGTATATGGTGTTTCATACTTGGGAGTGAATTTAGCATGTTCATTAAGTGCTATATAAGTAACTGGACTGAGAGGCTCCTGTTACGGTTTGCCTAGAACACAGTGGATTTTTGTTTCTTTTTAAATAAAAGATATACCTAAATACAGCCAATGCTGTTGACAAAACCTGAATGGTGGAGCTGTATAATTGGAATGGTTGTTGTTGAAATTTGACTGTGGTGATGACCTACTTCTTTGTAGCATTTCAGTATTGTTTGTGTTTCCCAGCAAAAATTATTTTCATTTCAAACGGCTTGATGAGCAAAATGGCACAGTACAACTTAGGCGGCTCAATATAATGGCTAATGATTGGCAGGGTGTTTTGTTACCGATGGATGGGAAAAAAATGTATTTCAGTCTGGTACATAATGAGAGGAGAGGGTACTTACAATGTTCTTGAAGAAGTGGACTACAGGGTTGTCATCACCAGGCCGGCCATGCTGAGATCTCTGGGGGATGGAGCCTACGTGGTGAGCCCTGGCTGCATGTATATCCTGTAAAGCAGAACAGGCAGATCTCAGGGTCAGCTGGGAAGGAAAGAGAATCTATGACTGTATGAAGAGACATTTTCACCAGGAATGAAAAGAAGAGAAATATGTTTTGGAAAACTGCAGACTGCAATCTGAAGTTGTCAATGCAGTGGAGTTGTCAGCGGCACATACACAGTATGTACATGAACATATGTTGTGCATATAAATATATATGTCTGTGTGTGTGTGCATGGTTTTAAAGTTTCAGCCCACTGTGGATTTAAACCTGTTATCAGACAGTTCTGGTAACAGAAACCTTAAAATTTTCCTTCTTTCATAAGCATGGTCATAGAACATAATTTGAGAAATGAAACCTAAAATGGAGAAAAGTGTTGGGTGATTCTCCATGTGAGAACAGGAATGGGCCATAGGTAATTATATGATTTTCTCAGTTCTTAAAGACTACAAAATTCAGGTAAACTGCAAGAGCAACGTTTTTGTTGGTGTTTTGTTTTTTTTTAGAATGAGGGAATCAAATGAGACTGAGAATTCTGAGAATACTTTGTATTTTCAGTGGTGCTTCCTGAGCAATACAGAAAGACTAGTAAGGGAAGGAAAAATAAATAAGCAAAGTAACACATAGTGAAGAGTGAATGCATGCTTTGGTACTTATAGCATGATGGATCTGTTGTAGTGAAAATAGTATCAAAAATGCTGTGTGGTTACTCCTATCTGGACATAGTATGACAAAGTTTCAGAAAGAACTGTCATTTATCACTGCCTCAATTAACTTTTGATTGCTCAGCATTGCACATGCAGAGGCACAAGGCTGCACATTTGGCACACCAGATCCTAAGCATGTTCTCTGGGGAACAGAGAAGGTAGGAGAGAATTAACAGTGCCACAATGGTTCTCTTAGTGTAATGAATTCTCTGAGAATAATGGTAAGCATTTTGCAGATATTATAAATATTTATTGGGCTCTAAAGATGAAATAGAAATCCATAGTGAGACAGTAGCTGTCATAAGTGCTTCCCTAGCAGCACAAACTGAATGAGTATTTGACTATAGAGCAGTATGAGTAGTTATTTAAAACATATTTTGCTTTTATCACATGTAGAAAACCATTGATCAGCTTGTCAGGGAAAAAGCTTAATCTGATTGTTGGGGTGGGACTCCTGGATCATAAGTAGTTGAGTAATTTTTGACAAATAAGTTAAAACCCACAGCACAGACTTTCAAAGGTTTGAAGAGTCTTTTTGCATTTTCAAGTGAAATCTGGTGACATCGGTAGCTTTCAGAATGCCCCAATTGCCTCAAGCTATTACTACTAAAAAACGCTGTGCAGAGATTTACATGTCCTAGGACTCTTCACTAAAAGGTTTCATGAAACCTTTTAGTGCTACTGCTCACAGCTGCTGCATGAAAGTTTTATTTTTAAGCAAGTGGAGTCAGATTTAGTAATCTTGCATGAACTAAATGCGTTTATATTATGTTGGATCATCTGGAAAGAGAGTCAGAGGTATCCATCTTCATGTGTGGCCTTTTAAGTAATGTGAGAAGAAATGAAATTCAGATATAATGTTTATAAGTTTAATTTCTTTGCGGGAAAAAATGAACCAATGTAGAGATGTACTGTTTAAAAAGCAGGATTTTCTGAATTCTATTAGATCTCTGAGATTTCCATAGTGTCAGGCAGTCCTGCTCCTACTTCTGCAGCAATTTCACTTTTTCTCACTAGTTCCAGTATTGCCAAAATATCCTCTGCTGCTGTGAGTTGGAAGAGGGAGCCAGTAAGGTATTGAGTCTGTTTAGAACAAGTTAGTTTAGCTGTGTATTTGCCTTTTTAATCTACATTCAAATGTAGCATAGCTTTCCCCTTTGGAACCAGCTGACTGCTTTGTCTTTAGGATAGACAAATACCATGGTGTGGCAGATCTAAATGTCTCTCATGAGCAGAAGAATTTGGTCACCCTCTAACTGCAAACTGTTCCAGTATGCAAAGCAGTAAACTTCAAAATCAGATTTGATTGCATGTATCCTCCAACTCTGCAGTAGGCTATGCATTGCCCCTAGGCACAGAGAAAAGCTGGGATAATAGGTTTTTACAATTTAGATGAGGTGGAGTTTTCTGATGTTAACATTCTGATTAATTATTAGGTGCTAATAGGTTGGCTCATTGAAAAGGTTATCATGCAGTAAATACAAAGTTTCTTCTGCCTGTGGGGCCAAATGTCAGCATGGTCTTTGACTGGGTTCCCTTGGAGTTCAAAGCCAGTTTTTAATGATGGTTCTCTGTGAGTTTAATAGCATGTGTTTCCTGGTGTTAAGTGCATTCCTTTTGTATTATCATTGGCAAACTTCACCTATGGTCAGAATCTTCAATATTATTCTAAGTTTGTGGCAGGTGATTACACATTTCCTTTCAATTTAATGCTGGAATTACTCTTACACCTGTAGTTTGTCCTATCAATTTTGGGGCTCCTAGGGGTAGGGAGCAAAATCTGCTGCGGTTTTGTGCTGAGATTGCTCACATTCATGATTTCTGAAAACCATTTCCCTCAGAAGAGTAATAATTGATATCTATAGGTATTGAAAGTTAAATTTCAATGGATTTGGGTGATTCTTTGCTCAATGAAATAGAAAACAAATCTGGTTTCTTCTGTTAGGACAGGGGTGCTGAGGTGGTGGTTTATCATTGGACTTTTTTGAGTGAGCTCATCCATCAGTCATTGCACATTTCACTAGGATGTTCTAAAGACCATCATTTATCTTCACATATGTTTTAAGCCATTGATATTAAATAGTATTAGTACCAAAACCTAACAGGAATACAGTAGAGCAACCCTCTTTTAGGAAGGGCTGACATTGCCTTGTTCTTTATTTGTGTTACAGGTCCCTATTGCCTGACAGCTGCAGAGACCTCTCCCCACACCTCTTGCAATGTGGCCAGAAATTTCAGTCTTGAGAGCATTGCCTGTGAAAAGCAAGGGTGTCTTCTGTATCTATATACTATGAAACATACTTGCAAAGTATGATCCTGAATTCAGGTACTGTTTTTGAAGTTTAAAAGAGAAGTGCCTCCACTCGTGCCCTTAAAAAATTTTTAAAAATCAGTTCTAGAGTAACTGAATAGTTTGCAGTCATAAGTAGTCTTTCTTTAAAAAAATAAAATTGATAAAGACAGACGAGAACACTCAGCTTTTTCTGTTCCCAAGTCAACTTTATGTTTGAACTTAAAGGATCAGATCCCTGCTGAGCCAACTTTGTATGTTCATAAAAGCCAAAAAGGAAAGAACTGATAAGCTGAATAATCTTAATTATTAGAAAATGTTTGTCAATACAGGAACTTCAAGCAGCACCTGTGAGAACTGATGAGACAGATGCAATCTGCAACTTCACAGTGAAATTAATAGTTTTGAAGATTAACAGTGCAAATGAGAACACTCTTAAAACCATATGTAAAATACCCAGTTATCCTGTGGTAGGAAGAGATTCAATATTAGAATGTTTTTCAGTTCTTTCTGGTGGTGCACAGGTAAACTGCATTTTTTCACTGTGCCACCTTCCTTGTGTGTCTCTACTGAGACAGAAGAAAGAGAGTGACTTTCAATGTTGTGCAAAGAAACTATATAGGTATTTTAAATATTAGCAGTAGGTAGACATTGGCATCACATTCCCTGTGTTAGCCATGTAATTCCACATCAAAATAATTAAATTTACTAGCACAATTTGTATTCATATTTTGAAAGGGCTACTCGAAAAAAAGATCGACACTTCTCTCGCATGGTAACAAGAATCCATGTGTAACTCAGTGTTTGTTCCACTTTGGGTTTTGTGCAAGATTATTCCATTTCTAACTGAGGTGGAGATACCCAAGTATTTGTACTCTTCAGTGTTCTGAGACAGCAGAACTGACTGAGTCTCTTGGTGCGCTCCGTGACACTTAAGAAGGGTTAAGGGGTGCTACTAGCTGTGCTGTAGCTCTACAGAAAACTAGAGAAGATGGAGTGTGTTCTTCTGGCTTGGAAAATCATAGACTAGAACCATAGGATCATTTTCAACCTTTAAGATCATTGAGTCCAACCATTAACCTAACTGTAGAGACTGGCTCTAAACCATGACCCTCTGCACCATGTCTACACATCTTTTAAACACCTCCAGAAATGGTGATTCAACCACCTTCTAGGTAAGCCTGTACAGTGTTAGCTTTTCTGTAAGAATAACCCTTTTGTACATTTGTACACCAGGTTTGGTGATCCAGGCTAGTGATCATCTGTGCATCTAGCTTCAGGTCTGGTAGGATTTGGGGGATTAAATTAATTTTCATATAAGCTACTTTTCATATAAGTTATGTATTTTGTGTATTCTCCTCAGCTTTCAGATTTGATGCAAAAATGTAAAAAATGTGATTAATCAGTAACAGACATTTTAAAATTATATTATTAGATCCCACATAATACATACCTGACTTTGCTTGGGATTAATGCGATGCAGCAGATCTTGCAACTCGTACTCATAAAGGGGGACTTTTAAATGCATATTATAAGCTCTCACTGAGAGCTCTCATCCTCCACAAGGGGATTACTTGTAACTGAGGATTGCTTATACATGTACATATAAATGTAAAGCTCTAACTCTCAATAAGTAGGTGATATGCATTAGCGATGATAATAATAGCATTAAGGTATTTTTTGTTTGTAGTGCTGAATTTGCAGCTTTTCCCAATTCCTTTCAGTATCATTATTAATGTAGTTTTGTTGCCTTCTTAGGATGTGAGCTGAAAATCTGAAGAACATCACATGTGTTTTTTCTATAAAGGTAAAAATCCAAATGCATACAAAATATGGAAATAGCCAGTTTAAAACTCAATCCAAGTAAGTATTTTTGACATTAGTAAGAATGAAAAATGATTAAAAAATCCCATGGGTTTCATAGTTTCAATCAAAATGCCTAATGGGCTGCTCTGCATGAATTTAAAAGCAATCATTCAAAATATACAAATTTCAAATTCATATATATACAGAAAGTACATTTAGATTGCCTTAGAAAAAACAACTGTTCCACAGCCTACAGCATTTAATTCTTAACTCCCACTAAGAAGTTTGCAACAGTACTGATGATGCCTTTAAGCATTAGGTGATGATACTGTTCTTCCTGGTTTGTAGGAAGAGGAAGACAAAAGAGCAACAGGCAATTTGTAAGCCCCTCAGATAATTTTGTGTGGACTCCTAATCCAGCATCTAAGGAAATTCCAACCCAGTTTTGAATCTCTGTAGTTAGTCCCATTTCAAACCAGTATTCCAGGAAGGAATTCAGACACATCCTGTCAGTAAAATATATAAACTTGATTTTGTTTTACACAAGAAAATTTATTACACAGGGACTTGTATACAGCAATTGCTTCATCTTGGGATTTAGAGGTGCTTTGTCCGTGGAGTTTTGTGTCCCTGGGCATAGCTGACACTGTGTCAGATCTTTCCTGTGCTGTGTCTGATCAGGCAGCAACAGAACATACAGCACGTGTGTAGTGTGAGGATGCATTTCTCCACATTTACTCTAGTAGTATTTTACCTACTGCAATGATGTGCTGCTGAACCAGAGCTTTGTTACGCTGGTGGTGTCGCTTCCACTTTCATTCCTGTACAACCCAAGTACTGAATTGCTGTGGGGGTGTTTGGTCCAGATTACAACTTACTGATCTGTTACAAAAAGTGATGGAAATGCTGACGTCTTCTCCACGAGCTCATCTGATGGTGACAGTGGAATTAATTAGCTAATTCAGCAGGCTTTTCTCATCGCTTCAGAAAGGATAACACACACTTCCCCTCTAAAGGTACTGTTAATTTTTTCTACTGTGGAAATTAAGACAAATTAAATTACTTGCTCGGAGTTACAAAGGAGAATTGATGAGAAGAGAGATGTAGTGTCCAGGAGATTCAGCCTTCTGGCCTCGTGCTTAGATCAGTAATATACTTTTTGTCCAAAAATAGGGGATCAGAAGAGGAAGAATTCTTAGCAGAAAGATGGGAATAAAAAACATGGGAAGAAGGACTAGAGATAACTGAAAAGTAAGAAACCCAAGGAAGGTGAGAAGAAAAAGGAGAAAACAATGCAGAACACTGACCATCAAGAGAGGTAAGTCCTAATTGATAATCCAGAATGACAGTTCTCCACAACCATCTCACTTCTTGGTGCCTTGATAATTAGGGTTCACAAATTAGGTGAAAGAATTACTGGGGAAAAAAGAAGAATCAGGATACTTGTTCGGGATAGTAATTCTTTTATATGGTGATCCCTAGTGAGAGACCAGGTCCACTGTACCTCCTTGGGTTTTTTCCATGTCCAATTTATTCCATTGCTGTGGTAAATGGTTTGAGAGGCAAAATGTGATGCTTTGATTTCCCTTTCCTTTTCTGAAGTATTTTTCTGTCTGGCATTAATAATTTCAGTCAAATATTCTTCTTGAAAAAGGTTCTTCCTCTGCTTGGACCTAGTCTCTGGTGCATATGCAATATTGTCCTCTGTGCTGTTTTATCAATTTGGGACCAATGACACAGACTAAACCTTGCTGAAATGATCCACCAGAGAAACTGAGAGCATGGATTTGGGTTTGTGGGGTTTTTTTTGTTTTTTTGTTTTGTTGTGGGTTTGTTGTGTTGTTTGGTTTTTTTTTTTGAGAAAGATCACTAGCAAAAAGGGACTTGGGCTAGTACATATTTTCACTATAGTTTCTGGGGTAGCTTCTGCTACCAACAAACTTCACAGGCTTAGATGTGTATTCACAATGAGTGATAGATGAGTATTCACAATGATAAATTTCTACTGATAGAATCATAGAAATGCTTGCGTTGGAAGGGACCTTAAAGATCATCTAGTTCCAACCTCATGCCATGGGCAGGGAAACCTTCCACTAGACCAGGTTACTCACAGCCCCATCAAACCTGACCCTGAGCAGTTCCAGGGAGGGGGCAGCCACAACCCTTCCACGTGACCTGTTTGCGCCTCACCACCCTCAATCTAAAGCTTTTCTTCCTAATATCTAACCTAAAGTACTCTTTTCCAGTTTAAAGCCATAATCCCATGTCCTGTCACTCCATGCCCTTGTAAAAAGTCCCTCCCCAGCTTCCCTGCAGCCCCTTCAGGTACTGGAAGGCTGCTATAAGGTCTCCCTGGAGCCTTCTTTTCTCCAGGCTGAACAACCCCAATTTTCTCAGCCTTTCTTCATAGAAGAGGTGCTCCAGCCCTCTGATCATCTTTGTGGCCCTCCTCTGGAGTTGCTCCAACAGCTCCATGGCCTTCCTGTGTTGGGGCTTCAGAACTGGACCCAGTACTCCAGGTGAAGCCTCATGAGATTCACCTCCCCTGGTCCCTTGGCCATGCAGTTGGCTTTCTGGGCTGCACGTGCACCCTCCTGGCTCATGCTGGGCTGCTCATCAACCAACATTCCCAAGTCCTTTTCCACGGGGCTTTTCTCAACCCATTCTCTTCCCAGCCCATAATTGTTCCTGGTGTATTTGGTAGAGATACATCTGTTGGTGCTGCTACAGCAAAAGAATGTAACATTGTGGGTACAGCTATTAGTAAGAAAGATGAAATTGGTAAAAAATTTTTAAAAGGTCTGTTGTCTAGTATTTTCATATGTTCATGAACCTCATACAAGAAGGGAGATGATATATATTTGGAAAACAAAACTATAAATACCAGGTGTACAGTATTGCTTAACAGCTGCTGATTAGAAATAAAGAGGGAAAAAAAAATGTTACTACAAGTTTAATTCTCCAAAATCCTTAATCTCTCAAGTTCCACACGCTCACCCTCCCCCACCTACCCTATTTTATCCATTCTCAACTTGGATGGTATGGGCGCAATTTTATTTCTTTTCTGCCTTTCACAAGTAAAAAAATGACACTTCTTCTAAATTCTTGTACAGGTTGTCAAAAGTTATATTGTCTATGTCAGCATAACTTATGATTAGAGTTTAGTATTGCAAAATAATTAGATATAGCATGGTTAATAGCTTACTTCTATGAAACAAATTCTACCACTCAGAGGTATAACTTCCAATCATATAGTCAGTATAGAATGTAGCTGTATAAACTGGGGGCAGGAGCAGACAGACCACCCATAACTTGATGTTTGTACAGTTTCCAAGGCACATTAATTGCATGATGTATCAGAAATAAAAACATAGATGCTTTACAAGGAAAGGTGAAACAAAGCTAAGGCTGACCTTGGGTCTGTAGCAGTAATTCTGCAATATTATACAAATATTTTAAAATTGGTTGGCAAGAAATCCAGTAGCAGCACCTGTAAATGGCAGTGGAGGATTTATTTTTTGTGTGTGTGTAGCTCAGAAATGAAACCAAATAACTGTAGAGTGAAATGAGTAACTGAAGATATCTAACTAAGTGGAGTCCATTTCAGGAACAAGGTGAAAAACTTTGGAGCAGTACACAAGATAAGACCTAGCAATTTTTGCTAGTGGTGTGCAATGGTGGAGGTACCAAACAAGGTCAGGAAAAAAACCCAACACTTCTGACTCAATTTTCTATTGGGCAGTGCTTACCACTGTAGGTTATTAATTTTGACACTGTAGGATGGAAATAGTGTATATTGAGAGCAATCTACTTATACATTTGTCTCATCTGCAGAGAACTAAGTAGAATGAGAAAAAAATTAATTTTAGAGAAAATATTCATGCTGAAGTTTAAATTCAGCTATTTTTGGCTTCTGTATGAGAGTTTTAGGGTTCTTGCCTGCCCCTTTCACTTGTTTAAACAAACACTGCACACACACCACCAGGTTATCATAGTCAAATTAAATCCAGATCTTTTCAAGTGCACAAAATCAGAGGAAGAAAGCAGAGCAGCCAAGGCCAGTTCCCACCAAAAGTTCCTAGCCTGAAGTTTCCACTGGTGCCTCTGCATTGCCATCACACTGGGGATGTGTGCAAAGCCCATAAGCAAGGCTGTCATTTCACCAAGAGCTCCAAAGAATCCTTGGAGCTCTTCTTCTGAGCACCCTGTTGGCTTCCTCTTAAACAGATCATGATTATTACATCATACCAGGGGACAGAAGAATCTAGAAACAGTCTAGCAAAGACTGAGCTGCAAGATACTGCTAGAAGCTTAATGGCAAGGGGAAATCTTTTGCAGTAGGTTGATTAGAAACAGTGATCTTTAAAATGCTTCTGGTTGGTTAATTAGTATTTTAGCCTGAATGTGTTGCTAAATACAGTTCTGAACTTAAAAGACAAAACCAATACCATATGAAAGACAGTAAAATCAGTGAAGTGCATAGGCTTTTCCTGTCTACCTGGTTGGGATGTTTTTCTTCAACTTCTCATACAAATGGGTGAGCCCTGGCTGCTTCATCCCATCTCTGAATAAACCTTGCCATGCACTCACAGTCAGGCTGGGCACAGAGCATCAGTCATTCTTCATCAAAACTGTGCTTTCTCTTCTAGGTGGCCCTCACGGGGCACTTAACCTTGTCTGACTTCCAAATTCCTCTTGTAGTTTGCAATAATTGTTTCCAGGCATAATTTCTTTGCAAATATAAGAGATAATTAGTTCTGGTGCATTAGATAGTGTGTTAATTATTAAGCATGTATAATGTTGCGTATAGTTACATGTGTGCAGAATGAACATGTCAGAATCCATCCTCTGTGATGCTGGCTCCTAAGCTTCTCACTTCTCACCTGCTGTGCAGTACTCACCTGTACTCACTTGTTTTGTACAGATGACTATTTCTCTGTGAAGATTACCATACAAGCAAAATGAGCTTTAATTAAGCTGGCAGTTCCTATACATGAATTCATATTTAGGCTATTCATTACTACCTGCTATGAAAAATAGAGGCAGATTCAGTTCTAGTTGTCATAAAGAACAGACAAGGGATTTACCAGCTTCAGATATTTAAAACCCAGCCATTTTCTTACAGGAAACAAGCTTTATCCATTTCTGTCCACACACTGCTTTAGCTAAATGCTGTAGGATGCACAGACTCTTTTAATGACCTGAAACCCTATCAGGTACGACAAAGTAGTTTGTTGCAATGTCTGTTAATGGATTAAAGTTTTTAAAATAAATTAAATCATTAGTACACTGGTTTGGTGATGTGAACAGTTTAATGAATACATAAAGCACGTACAAAGCAAAGGATTAAAACAAAATTATTGTTACAACCACCAAAAAAGATATTTATATTTTTTTTACAAGCATTCTGCTTGCACAGCAAGTTTTACAAAACAGTATACCACGACCAATACCACACCCTGAAAACTAAGACCTGGAAATAAAAAAATCACAGTAAGTATTTACTTAAATCACATCATATACTAGTTGGACTAGCACTGATTCAACTACTTCTCAAACTCGTTGTGATGCTGCAGTATACATTAAAGCTTGCACAGGAAATATGAACACAGTTCAAGTGCAAAAAGAAAAAAAGATGCCTGGATATTCTGATAAATATATCCATCCACATCATTACTTAAAACTGTGGCTCTTAAACTTTTTGCATTTGCATGTTTATTGCAACCCTTTTTGTAGATGCCTGTTACAGCAACTGCTGAACTCTGGGTGGGTTTGGAACTGCTGTTTCAGAAATGCTGATCCTAAACCCTGGTGCTGCTCAACTTGAGAAGAACTTCAGTCTAGTGCTCCCCATATCTTGTATCTGTCTGTAGGAAGGAGAAGTCCCCTGTCAGCCTTCTGTATTCCTTGCACCCAACCACATACATATTGGGAAGGAAGCAGAGGAGCAAAGCTTCATACAGGCAACTAGAGAATGTTGCAAGGTTGCATACAAAAATGAAGCAAAATGTAAAAGAAAATTGGATTTAATCTTTCAATAAATCTTGCCTCAGCCTGTATTTGCTGTCACTCACATTTTGGTTTGTTGCTGCATGTAAATCACAAACATAGTTTAAAGTTTAGTGCATTAATGAGTAATGTTAAACCACAATAGAAAAAGTTCTTGTTTCACAATCTAAACTTTAGTAAGAAAAAAAATCATTAAAAAAAAGAATTATAAAAGCATAAACAGCAGCAAAAAAAGAAACAAAATGGCACTTAGTATATTTTAAAGTTGAATAGAGGCTAATATCTAGGAGGCAAGAGAAGAATTTGATCATTTTAACAAACTTGCTTGTAAGTTTTTCAGATGTTTAGATAAATATTTTATAAAATCAGAAAGGAAATAATTTATAGTCACACTACCATCTTGCATGCTTTTTTAAAATGTCTGCACCGCAAGTTTTTTTTTCCATCACCCTTTTAAAATTTCTTTAATACAATTAAATTTAGGCTGTACACAACAATAGTTTTGTTTGGAATATTCTAACTTGAAAAAGCCCCAAACTCTTAAAAGTACAGAATGCAAGCTGATTGTGCTTGAGTTTCAGTAATCTAAAATCTTGATGAGGCAGGGATGGGGGAACAACATCAAATGCATTTGCTGCCCCTTAGAGGAGAAAGAGTATTTCTGTACATTCCAATATTTCTATTTTTATTTACTCCCATGGAAATCCCACACATTCTTAATTTAACTTCAGAATTCCAGAGTAAGGGAGAACCTGCTCCACAGGAGGAAAGGAGGCCACAAAACAGTCCCTGCTTTGTTCCTACCCCACCTTTCTGTACACAATAGTGAATATTATTCATTAATGTACTTTTCAGTTGGATGGACACAAGACGAAAATGCCTCCACAAAGAATTTATAATGTGTTTTGTTTGAATGTCAGCCCTAAATCCGTACAAAGAGCAAGTGTTGTCTTTGCATTCCAGTGCTTGCTGGTGTGGGTAGTTGAGATACACGCTCCCACAGGGGCATGGGCTGGCTGCAAAAGGAAGATTGCAAGAAAGGCAGCTGCAGAATTGCTTTGAAATGCTTCAATATTTAATCAGAAATGAGTGCAAGCAAATAAACAGTGCAGCCCCCAGAACTTTTTAATTTAAAGCCTTTTGAAATACATCCTTTAAGGTGCTTTTCATGCTATCTTATTTACCAAAGACCTGTTTACTTAGATGGGAGTCAGGAAAACTGCCAAGGGACTTCATTCTATTTCAGCTCATCCATGAACACCTTCATCATCTATCAATACTCTGATACTCTACAAAATTCAGCAAGTGACAACTATTTAGGTTTTAAGCACAAATAAGACTAACAACCATCTAGGTTTCCTCTGTATACAAATGTACATAAATAAAAGACACCACAAGACTTCCTTGATACAAGAAACCAAAAGGCATTGATTCAAAGGCTAAATAAATAATTATTGAATTAACTGTCTGTGCCACTTCCTTGATATTTCCTGCACTGAAACCCTCCTACAACAGAGCTTCCTAGGACATGTTTTCATGCATCATATTATCACCATGTGAAACACAGTGCTAGAGATCCTTTGGCACTGGAAGTCCTAATGTCACAGACTTTTGCCAAGGTAATAAAACTCTGTTTCCAGCTGAGACCTGCCAGTCAGAATTCTGAAACATTACATGTTATTGTTATTAAAAAAAACAAAACAAAACCACTACAAAAATATTAGAATTTTCCATAATGCTGTACTGTTTTGCAGACATTTAAGTGCTTCAAAGCATCAGTTTACTGAACAGCACAAAGATAACACAGCTGATACCCTTTCCTCTCATACATGATTACGTAGAGACATGAAGAGAATCATGGTGATCGTGTTCATGCCAAAGGATAACATACAGAATCGGTACAACTTGCATTTTTTAGTAATCGCTACTAAAAAGTGAGTTGGTTGGTTTATCTTATTGCTAAGCAAGGAAGTACATACCTCTGTATATTCTGAAAGCAGAATCTAAGTTTTTGGTATTGATTCCTTGGTATATAAAGAGCATTTCATATACTAGTTTTCATCGAGTAACACAGCATGTGAATAAAAGAGCAAGAGTTGAGCTAGCCAACTTGGTTCTAGGAAACAGCAGTCATATATACAATAAAAAGTAAGAAAAGTGATTTGCTTCCTTCTCACAGCAACTGCTTGTTGCATGTAAGAACATTATATACCTACAGAAACTACTACATAATGGCTGAATCTTTGTCATGAGCTTTACAGACCCCAGCTTGTATATGTGAGAAACAAAAAGACCAAAATAACCCAGATTTTTTAGTACTGGCTACTAAATATGAGAAGCTTCTGGTTTTAAGTTTCTAGAGTATTTTTCATCCAGTGGCCAAGACATTACAACAGGTCTTCAGGGAAGAACTATTACGCACTGTGCTTCCTAGTGCAGAGCTGTGAAGTACACTGACAGCCTTCAGCTCTTGTATGATCTCAAACCAGTTTTAAACCACAGAGTAATATGCATCTTGTCCCAGTGCAACACAAGGGGACAACGATTTGGGAAAGCTGTCTGTGCTGACCCAGCCCAGCAAGCATCACAAGTCAGAACCACTGAACAAGACAGCAAAGGTTGTCAAAGGTTATTGAAAAATTTGGGCCCAGCCAGCACCTATGAGCACTGATTTTTGCAACACGGCAAACAACACATTCAGCTAAAACAAAGGTTTTACATCCCTACAGTAGTTCCATTCAAATGCTTATGTAGTGTGTCAACACACAAACACAAGACTCCACTTGTCATTTACATGGCATAGGGTACAGTGAAAACATCTTAAACTTTGCCATCAGAACAAAAGTGAACTAACATGCCATCTGCATAACTTATCAGAGAAGGCAGGTTAGTCCTGGAAAAGGAGAGAATTCAAGTAAAATAATTTCATCAGTACCTTGTTTTTCAATTCATAATGAAGAAATGGCTTGTTACACAATTTCTAATATGAAATGCTTGGAATGTAAAACTTCATTTCTTGCCAGAATAAAGCATCTAAACTCTTTTGTACACCTAGGATTCAGGATAATATCTGTGAAGCCATCTCCTCAGAAATACTATCAACTAACCTGAAACATCCTCTTGTGCAAGCAGGCTGAGAATCTGGCTTCAGCTCCTTTTCTAACGTCTATTTCCAAGCCTGTCCCTCAGCTAGTGCCAAGCTATCCAGAGATTGTCCTGCATTTAGTGCTCTCATCCAGCTCTGTTTTGCAAATATTTAAGAACAATACACAAAAGCAGACTGAAGTTTCTCTAAATGGCACAGCACACAAATGCATACCACACTAACTGTTAATAAAAATTTCTCCCAGTAATATTTCTAGAGCCACCTGGATTTCTAATACTCCTTGTTACCACCCAGAATAGCTCCTCTTTTTTTTTTTTTTTTTTTTTTTCCCAGATCTATGTTGTTTTTTGTTGTTGCTTTCAATTTAAAGCCAAGCATTAAGTTACACATCTGCAAGCACTGTCTTGCTGGCTAAATCAACTCTTGCATTATAGCAGTTACACCTTCCTTTTAGTCCCACCCTTCCTGTTTAATTGTACTTTATTCTCCTGTAGCTGTGCAGTTCTCTACTCCTCAGAGCTCACCTTGCCTGAGCCCCGCCGGGGAACGTGTCTTTCACCTCCAAAGAATCTGCCCAGCGAGTCAAGTAGACCCGAGTCTCTGTACCTTGGAGATCCATGTCTAGCATGGTCTGTAATACTCGCAGATGCCATTTTTGATCCGTGCCGGAAAGAGGAGCGTTTTTGTGAAGCCATCAAATCCGAATTCTCTGAAGCTGCTGCACTGTCCTCTTGGATGGTCTGTAGCTCGTCTGACTCTGAGGGCCGATCTTTGAAGGTGTTGTCTTCTCTTCCTGGGGCATCTCGGGAAAAGAGGCGGATCAAGTGGGGGCGACCGGTTGTGTCAGCTGGGTTGGCCTCGGGCCAGGCATTCTTCGGATCTGCTGTGCCTTTGGAGTCTGTCACCGCTGGGCTCTTCGTGGAGGTCCCATTGTTCTGGTTCACATCTGCCTCTCCTGCAAACAACAAGGATGAGATATGAATACAGGCCTGTGAAAAACAGCCCTGGAACAATGCTGCTTTCTTTCCCTGGCCTTGAGATACTCATTTCATACAAAACCCATAATATGTGCAGTTGTAATGAAACTATGTTCTCTAACAGCCTTTAAGAACATTAAGCTGTCTTGGAACCAAAACCGGGATGATGTTCTCACACAAATTCTGCAGTGGTTCTAGGTGGTTTCTTTAATTAAACACATTTGTAAATAGATCAATAGGTTGTTCAAAGCACAACTGAAACTAACTTGATTTACTGATGAGAAGGCTGTCATTGAACAAACAGAATTCCTGTCCTTTCCCTTGAAGACGACAACTCTGAAATGTGCTGTTTTCCTCCAAAATAGGGAGAGAAAATAAATAATTAAAGTGACATTGTAGGACTGTGCCTCCTCAGGCACACATTCCCTCTCCACCACGTCAGAGCATTTGTGCCTGAAGGTTTTATCCCTGCTTGGAATTCCTCGCTGTAACTTTTATGTTGATCAAACAAGTGTAATGAGGGGAAGTTTTTAAAATTATTTAAATTTTTGTCTCTTCAAAAAGGCAGAGGACACTGAAATGCAATTCCTGCTTGGCCTCTCATGACAGGTTTTCTGCATGTACGTTCCTGGCACTTGACATACAGTGTCCCAGTGCTGATGCTGAAGGCCTAGAGCAAAGCTTGGTGATTTGCATTTAATGCTTGTGAAAAGCGACAAAAACAATTATGAGAAACTGATGAGCTTTTAGCCAAGAAAGATGACGAGACAGATGGTGATGGTGGAAGTGAAATGTCTGCTGCCTCCTCCACTGCTGTGTTCCGATGCACACGGTGAGATATCTGAAAAGAATCAGCTGCAGCACAGTTGAACCTTAACCTGTAGTAGCTCCTTCTATCAGTGACAAAAAAGATCTATGGAGTTTTTTATAGTCTACATCATTATTCCCACTGTTCTAAAGAAAACTGCTCCTATTGGGGAATATGCCTTATTTCCAAAGAACACTAAAGAGTATTAATAGGTCATTGCTTGAGAGCAACCTTCAGAGCAGACACCTCCCACACACTCTGTGTTAAAACATTTTTTGCAGTTAATGGGACTCAGCATTTCAGAAATAAGCTACAGTTACTCATATGTTACCTTTAGGGCCCTCTTCATTATATCCCCATTTGATTTGGTTCTTGTTGCCAAGGGAGGGATAGGATCTGGCAAATAATGTTACATTCTCAAAATACTATGAGCTCAAGTACTCTGCTGATTCACCACAGCAATTTTAGGCTCCACACTATCATTTCATATGATTTCACCCACCCGCAGGTCACTGAAGAAACCTCTTCTGAGGCTGAGAACAACTCTGAAACAATTTTATGGATAACGACACAAAATAGTAACAGTGGCTTCTGCAAATATATATTGGTACTTGAGTTACGATTTGTTGTAATCAGTCTGGTACAGTTTTTCATGTGCAGTTTTGCTGTGCAATTTTTCTTCTGCGAAAACTATTTAGCAAATGTTGGGTAGCAGTGAGAAAATTTTCTGTGGTTAAAAAACCTGAAAGTATTTCTTGGGAATACTATTATTTAACCAACACTAATTGTCACTGAAGTCCTCATAGTGGAGCAAGGGAAATATTTGCTGGCAACTTCGGGAGTTTTTGTTTTCCTAAAAAGATACTTTCAAAGTTATTATAAACTATGAAAGCTCCCAAATTATTTTCTTACTTGTACAAAAGAGAAAGTAACTGACATGGATACATGACACACGGTAAAACTCCAAAACATTTAAAATAGCAACTCTAAGCTTAGTTTCTATACCATAATACAAATCCATTCAAGGACAGAAGAAGAAAAACAAACAAAAAAGCTATTGTATTTAATTAAATGCATTAACAAAACACCAGAGCATCTGCATACTAATAATTTTTACAACAGTTGTTCATTGTGTCACTGAATACGGGTATTGGTAAGCAACAAAGAAGGGTATTTTTGCCACAAAAGTAGCTTCTCCCAATGCATACGCAGTGAGCTAGAAAGTATAAACCTTTCTGTATGCTTTACTTCAGTAACGAAAGCACACATTTAAGTTTTCCTCTAGATTTTCTGCATGCTTAAGTATTCTCTAATATTTAAAAATAGAGAGCAGAGAGATATTGTTAATAGTTGAGCTACCTAATCCAAGTCTTCAAGTCTCAGTCACTGTATTAACAATCTTAAGGATATCCAGAATTAATGGAGCATGGAAATATAGACTTAGTTGTTCATTTAGAAAAAGAGATTTAGATTACTTCTATTAAAACCCTTTTGAAATACTGTGCATACGATACTGATACTCTTTGTTTGTTTGTATCTCCCTGCAAGATGAAGCTCTCTTATTAAAACAGAATACTGTTTCCGTACCTTATCACCTGTAGAAGAGAAGCTACACAGGAAAGAAGTGGTCTTCAGGTATAATTATTTTTCTTTTTCTTTTAAACCCTTTTGAAATGGGTTAAAGAGTAACTACAGCAGAATGCAGCACCAAAGGCATTACCAGAAGGCTGTTAAAGCGTTGTCTATTTACATTTCAGTGGGTAAAGTCATTGAAAGCTGCACACAGCCTCAAATTAGCCCAAAAGCAGCAGGAGGAAGCCAGAAGCTGAGCAGGCATTGGGCACTCCACTTGGCCCTGAGGGCCACTTCCAAAAGTAACACCACCTTTCCACTTCCCCATGCTCTACCTAGCCCTGGAGCCTGCTGCTGGCACAATTTTCCCTGTGCATGTTGGTCAGGGTGAACAAAGCCAATTTGTACCCCTGTACACACACAGTGATTCCCATAATGAAGGAATATAGATGGACCAAAAATTCTGAACACTTTGTTAATGAAACAGACCAGAAATTCCAAAGGTGCTTTCAATGTAACAAAATTAAATCAAACCTCCCACTGCACAGGCTTTAATAAGTATTTTCAAACCCACTGTGCTTTAATGCTCAGTTTGACATTAATAGCTTATCCCATTTCTAGAAAATCAAAACACTTTTACATAAGACTTTAATTAGCTGGGACCTCTCCCTCCTGTGGTTCAAAAACCAGCTACTATCAAGACCACAGAAACCTGTTCCATACAAAGTACAATGTCTGATGGAGAGTCCTGGGATACAATTATGCTTCTCATGGATCCTTGGTAAAGCTGCTCTAAGTCTCTCCTTGTGTACAGTGAAGTCTGAAATCTTTTTCCATACAGAGGACACCCTGGGAAGAGGCTGTTAAGCTGAAAGTTTTAATGTGTTAAGTTTAAAATAAAAAGGAAAAAAAAAAGGACCACAGTTTTTTCACCTCCTCCCACTCCTTTTCAGTCTTGCTTTCTTGCAGATACTTGTAATTCCTCTCACATTCTTATTGCTTCTCTCTCTCACATGTTGCAAAATAAATGAGGAGAATGAAGCTGATAAAAACTGAAGCACATTCCCCCACTTTAGCTTCTCAAGAGAGGCTTCATTCAACAGTCACAGCATATTGCAAATAATGATTGAAATAATACATGACAGCAGCTTGAATATTTGTATGAAATCTTAAGTGTTATTTACTTGTTACAATCAAATTGAATATTTAATATATTTTATAGTAACTTCAGATTGCTGTGACTGATTACTAATTTCATTTTTGTTTGCCTTCTTTTCTCAGGGAATGAAAATGAAAATTATCCCGCTTAACTTTAGGGACCTTTTGAATCAACTTTTCGTTTTAGCTTAAGTCATGTATATTTAGAAAGCAGTGCTTGTCATTATTTGAAATACAAGTGGGTATTTGCCCTTCTCTACTTTTTTGCTCCCAAGTCTTCTATAATGCAACAAACAGATAGTTAAATGTAACAGTACAGTTCTCAATTCTGAGCCAAATGGATGTCAATGTTTCCTGAAATGCTAAATCTAAAAAAATTAATAGAATGTTTGGAATTTTGCACTGGCTTACCTGTTTTTCTTTATGTGAACAGCAAAAAGTTAAACCTAAAAAATACTTAGCTTTGTAACACCTAAGATTTCAGGATCTTCAGTAAGATGGAGGCAAGGTATAAGGAAGGCATATGTGTAATTCATTAGTAATAGTTTGCCTTGCATTGTTTAAGAGGCAGAAAACCACTATTCTGGGTAACATCACTTTTAGTAATGTTCCTGCTAATATCAGGACATTTGAAAGAATGTACATTACAGAAAAAGCACATCCATCATCACTATATATGAGCTGCAGTTGATGGTCCCATCTCTGCATTAAGATAACTGGTTCCCAAAATTTTGCTTTTACTTTATATTCAGTTAAGTTCTCTGGAAAAAGGACCTTAAGGAATTGTTTTGCAGGAGCTACAGCCATAAGGCACTGCTGGGAGTTTAATTCTGCCTCTGGATGCTGCTATGAAGTCACACACCCCTGTTTTTCCTGCACTACCACACACCCTGCCTCAAACTATGGGGTTCTTCAGGAGATGGGACAATGGAGTTTTGGGTTCATGTGTAAACGAGGAGGTCTGAACATGCAGCAGTAACTGCACACCGTGATCTAATACCAAAGCCAGTATCAAATAAAAATCAGACTAATTTAACTGAAATTAAGAAATGAAAACTGTTCATCCTGCAGAGCAATACAAGTCATCTGTCAGAAACACCAAGGCCAGTCTGGGCTTCCAAACAGAGCTCTACTGCTGGAGATGGCATCAAGGAGCACTGCCCAGCTTAACATGCTGTGGGAGCACCTGTTGATCAGACTAAAAGTTAAAATAAAAAAAAGAAAGAAAGGGTGCAAACCAGTAAACAAGTGCAGAGAAAGGTTCAGTGAACAAGGCTACTGATCTGGTCATCTGCTGAGCAGTTTAAGAAAATACAGGAGTTACTTGACCAAAATGCTTTCAGTTTTGCCCTTGAGCACCAGTGAGAGGTAGAATCTATCTCCTGGTTTGGACTTTTGCTGCAGTGCAGCTAGCAGCAGAATGGAGCGACTACAGCCATTAGGCTTCACTACGTATGTATTTGGATAGAGGAATGAATTACGTCTGCATTGTTAAATCTGAACTGCAAAGCTTGTTTTATCCTCATTATGCTATGACACTGCAGACAAAAAAAGGCTCTCAGACTAACTTCACTAATAATGGTTAGAAGGCAACATGCCATCAGACATTTCACTTCACGGATCTAATTACTGGGGTTGTCTGGTGCTTGTCAAACTGTTGGAAATAAATTTTGAACAAATATTTCTGTTTGGAATAGATAGCATGAAGGGTAATTGTGAAACAAACAGTCGGTCATAGCTCTGAACACAACTGGAACTGATCCGCTGATGCATTTGGCCTTTACACAAATGTTTTTTCCCATTTGCTAGCAGAATGAATGCAGAGAGAAATGCCAGTGTATCTGATAATACAGATTCACATGAGTTTAACACTCCTACTGCAGTTTGCCAAGAGATCTCTTCCATTACAGATCACTCTCTTTCCTTCCTCCCTCCCTCCTTGCCCAAAGCTTGTCACTTTAAGGGAAAAAATTCCAGCCAAAGGAAAATTTTCCTCTGTAGTTTCAGAGTAAGAATATATTTTCCTGAAGGAAAATAATTTTCTGCACAAGAAACTCATCTTTTTCCTAGGGGCTAATCAAGTTCCATATCAAAACTCCACAAAAATGAGAAGCCATCTGCTAAGCATAACATGTACTCCTTTGACTTCCCTCCCTCCCTGCATGTATTAGACATACAGAGTTGTATTTACTTCTACTGAACTGAGACCAAGTTTAGTTCTGTACTACCTCTTGGTTCAATAAAGATCACTGGCTAAGCCTGCTGAAAAGGATTTAATTTCTGTTGGTAAAGACACAGCACATTTTTAAAGATGACATTACAACTGCACTGCTGTGACCAGATGAATGAAACTTCCATTTGAAATTTTACAAGAACCTGACAAATGCTTCTTTTCCCGAATCCCTGATGCCTTCTGAATACCTCTGGAGTTCCTAGATGTTCTCTGCAGGCAGCATTATGCCCCCCTAGAGATACTGCCGGAATGGAACCCAAAAGGTCCAAGAGGATCTACTAATTGCTAGACCTTCACTAATACCAAAGTCTTGTCACAGTTGCTTTCAGACTCATGAAAGATCTCCAAGGCCTCCTTGTCCTGCTCCCACTGAAGGACAGACACTGAGGAAGCAGAGCTTGGCATTAAAGCAGAATTCACCTGAAAACAGGTTTCAAGGAGAGAAGGGAAGTGCCAGTTTGCAGTAACTATGGAAATACCTGTCCCCACAGATTTAGCAGGAGACGGGACTGAGACTCTGCCTACAGTATTTATGCTCATATTTTGAAGGAAATAAATATTGCATCCTCTCAGTCAGAAGAAAAATATGGGATTTTTGTTTGTTTGTTTGTTTTTGCATAAAACTATGCTGTAGGAAAGAAAAGTAAAAATTGCATAGGAGAATTCTTTCAGATATTAGTTACTACAGCATGGAAAAGTAAGTGCTGTAATCTCTCACTTCATTTCTGATACTAACCTAAAATGTGTTCCAGATCTGCTGAAAAAAAAAGAAAGCCATGAGCACTGACATACTTTGGCATCCATTCACAAGTAGTTGTTTTACTACATAAGACAGACAGTAAAATCTCTCTTGAAATCACTAGCAACCTTCTTTCCAAGGGGCCAATCAATGAAAAACTTGCTGGCTGCCAAAGGTTTCCATAACACTAGTGCTGTTCTTTTGACACTGTGATGAATAAACTTTCCACGCTGACTTGACACTTTCTTCTTGGTTCCCTCAGTGTACCAGACAGTAGGTCTTGTCATCATCCTGATATGTACCATTTTCAGAACTTCCCTCAATTCCATGAAAGATAATTCTCAGAGTGCAGGATGCAGAAATGGAAAAACCTACCTCTATAGTAGTTTATCCCCAAGGTTGCCAATATGAGAGGAGAAACATTCTTTACTACACAGAGTCACTGTTGAGATGCACATGTATAATCAATATCATCAACCCCTTGCTAGAGGAACAAGAAAGGACTTTTAGCTTTAATGGACAAGGCCTAGTGTATGCATTGTTTGCACAAGCAATAGCAGTTTACATGGGTCCCACAGAATCTGGTGAAAACAAATACACTTCTTTCAATATGGCAGCAACTGTTTCAAAGCCATATTTATACTAAGGCAAGCTATAAAATTACATCGAATCATAGAATTGTTTGGGTTGGGAAAGACCTTTATGATTGTCAAGTCCAACCATTAACTCTACCAAGTTCAGTGCTTAAACCATGTTCCTATGCACCAGATTGACATGTCTTTTAAACACCTCCAGGGACAGTGATTCAATCACCTCCCTGAGCAGGTTGTTCCAGTTTCTTCTAATACTTATTCTAAACCTCCCCTGGCACAACTTGAGAGTCCATTTCCTCTTGTCCTGCTGCCTGTCACTACAGAAAAGAGACCAAACCCCACCTCACTACAACCTCCTATCACGTAGTTGTAGAAAGCAAGAAGACCTGCCTTTAGCCTCCTTTTTCTTCTGGCTAAACAACCCCAGTTCCCTCAGACATTCCTTGTAAGACCTGTGCTCCAGACCCTTCCCTTCAGCAGCTTGATTGCTCTTCTCTGAACTCAATCTAGAAACTTAATGTCTTTCTTGTAATGAGGGGCCCAGAACTGAACACAGTACTTGAGCTGTGGCCTCACCAGTGCCGAGTCCAGGATGACAATCATTTCCCTTCTCCTGCTGGCCATGCTGTTCCTGATACATGCCAGGATGCTGTTGGCCTTCTTGGCCACCTGGGCACACTGCTGGCTCACATTCAGCCACCTGTCAACCAGCACCCTCAAGATCCCCTTCCCATGGGCAGCTTTCCAGACACTCTTCCCCAAGCCTGGAGCATTGCATTGAGTTGTTGTGACCCAAGTGAAAGTTCAGTACTTGGTCTTCTTTAACTAATGTGTAGCTAGAATGGTGACACACTAACAAGCATGCTTAAGACTGATCTCATGAATTTGCAAGCAGCACATAATTTTTAGTTTTGCTGGTAATTTCATGATTTGAGAAGGCTGGTTCTATAAAATAAACATAAAATTAAAACTAAAAATGCACTGTATATTTGTTACAGGTTGTGCCTGTCATTACTGTTCCACTGAGGGCAACTTTTACAATATCACTGTGTAAAAAGGCAGTAATATTATCTGAGCCAGAAATTTTTGATATACCATCACCTGGGGTCCTCTTGCTGGAAAACTCCCAATGAACTGTAACACTTTTCACTAAGCCACACACACCTCCTAGCAGCTGCATGTCAGAGTTGGGAAACACCTGCAGTCTGTGCAAGTACACAGCCCAATGCTCTAGTCTGTGCCCAAAGTCTGGATATAAACAGGCACCATGAGTGATTACTGAAATGTGTTAATGTCCTGTCACCCACTGCAAGGGGCTGCTCTCTGGTAGCCAGGTTTTGGACATGACGGACATAAAAAACACCATACCTTCCTCCAGCTCATACGTTCTATATTATTTCTGTCTTTAATTAATTAACCTCTTGCCTCTCTTTTCTTACTGAAGAAACTGAGGTCTTCACACAGATGTTTGATTAAAGTACCAAAATGAGGAGTGGCAGCTGCTGCAAAAGCCTCTCAAATAGCTATGTTTGCTATGGCTACATTAAAGGAAGAGATCAAAGCAAGCCAGCCAACGATGCATTTCAAACCATAGGAACTGTACCAGTAATTGCATACCAACTCCATGCACTCTCCCATTACAGATGATGCTGAAGTGTAAAACAGACAACAACAGACCTTTTTTTCTTAAATCTACCCAGAAAGTCAGACCAGATCCAACATGCAAGAAATTAGCTGGAGGGCCTATGTTACATATTGCTTGTAACTCCACTGAGCTTACTTTCCTCCTCTTCCCCTGTTCTAGAGAGTTTTTATAGTACAATATCTGTATTTCTGTAATTCAGAAGAAATTACAAGTTACTTGTAGCTGCTGGGGTCTTCCAGAGAAGTTTTCTAATGAGCATTCTGCTGCCTTTCCCTAACTGCATTGTCCAGATACCTGTAGAGAAAGCCAGATATTTGGGAATACCTGTCACAAACCATAGCAAAACCGAAACTTCTTTGGACTTTGTTATTTGCCTCATGGTTGTGTGAAGTATTGTATGCCTATGAGCATATTTAAGTAAAGAAATAGACAAGTAGAAGGCAATGTAAAGGAGTTAAAAATATCCCCTGGGAAGGGAAACAATTTTTGATCTCAAGATTGTAATTAAAACCAATTCATTTGATTGCATGAACTGCCTTGCAGTCTGCATGTTTTTATAGAGTTGGACACTTGGTTATCTGTGCCACTGATTTACAATGAAGAGCTGAAACAAAGCCCCCACGGGAATGCAGCAGTGTAGGCCCAGCCTGCAGCCTCTCTCCTTCTCCAGAACCTCTGGCATTGCCTCCCTTTGCTGAGTGTTACAAAGGAGACTACAGAAAACAAAAAAGCCTGTGGTTGAAAACAGTGGGACTTGGCTATGGCAGAAATTTGGAATCTATGAGAAGCATGTGGCAATTCTCCACACAGCCCGCAGAGAGTTTTTAAAAACTTAACTGAAGAATTTTATCCACCCACCAGTTTCAAAGAGAAATGTTTCTTTGTGTTACTAGAATATATAGGTTTGTTTTATTCCTGAGTATCTCACAAAGGATCCTCCCACAGGAAAGTGAGCTGGGGCATCATTTGTCATGAACAATTTCATGTACTAAAGGAGAAAGAATTAAATCACCTGTTTGATCCATCAGCATTTGGCTTTTGTAAAAATTGTGCAGTTGGCTAGTATTAAACGAAGATTGTTTGACTGCTGATAATTTCTGCTACAGTCACACTGAACATGAATAGTCATTAGGTTGCAAAACCTGTACATATCCCCACCCACCCCCAAAGTAACAGCACAAGATGGCTGTCACTTACTTCAGAGTTTGCAGCAACTTTTACAGTCTTAAATTTTCCACATCAGTTATGTTTTTCTGAAAAATAACCTAGTTCTACCAGTGCTACCAAATACACATTATTACAGTTAGACTTCTTTCATAACATCATAGAAAAATAGGGCCTTAAAACCAGCAGGAAAAGAAATATTGGTGAAACAAGTGAGGAGAGGACACCATCTGGTTCAAAGGAAGATGCTCAGAGCATGATAACCAGTGCAAAAAAAAAAAAAAAACAAACAAAAAAACAAAACAAAAAAACCCCATAACAAACCAAACAACAAACAAACAGCTGCAGAATAGTTTCTTTTAAAACCCATCTTGTAGCCTCACTAAGAGAGGGTTTATAACATTGATGTTTTTTCTTGACCAGGGATTAAGTGTCTGAGTGGCAGATTATTATATAGGAAGTATTAAAACTGTATTTTATTCTGCAATTTATACGTTACCAAATATGCTAACTTTAAGAAACTACTCAAAGCATGAGGCTACAAACCTCTGTTTATATGAACGGTGTTTCAGTCCTATAGAATAAGATTGTTCATGTGTGTCAAGTTTTTCCAAGACCAAGTACCCAAACCTAACCACTGCACAGTAGTAAGTACAGCCTAAAGTACTGTATAAGAGCTCTTCATATGTTAAATAAGAAAGAATATGAATTCTTGTAGCTACCCCAAAAAATAATGCACCGATGCAAACTAGGACTAGAGGAAATGGCCTGAAGCTGCACCAGGGGAGGTTTAGGATGGATACTAGGACAAATTTCTTTACTGGAAGAGTAGTCAAGCACTGGAACAGGCTGCCCAGGGAAAAGGTGGAGTCACCATCCCTGGGCGTATTCAAAAACCACACACGTGGCACTTCAGGACATGCTCTAGTGGGCATGGTGTTTTTTTTCCTGAGTGGAAGGTTGGACTCTTAGAAGTATTTTACAACCTTGACGATTCTCTGTTTCTGTGACCTACCAAATCCACAGCCTTAGGTGTCTGTATGGAAGTCATCCCACTCTGAAAAATAGTATTTGCACTTCCCATTTGTCACTCCATCCTGCTGCTCTCCCATGCCAGGCACCCTCTCCCTCTCTGACCCATAGCAGTTGCCAGTCCTTCCCTCCTGACTCCTCTTTTTCTTTAGCCTCTTGGACCAAAGCTACTATTCAAAGCACTTTGCCATGCCACCAATCTACCATCCACAGACATAGAGATCCTGCACCATACTGCTGAAAGCCTTTGGCAGGCTTCTCTTGGACCAAATTCAAATTACCTCTGCTCAGCAATTCACCTCTGAAATCTCTCCTGGCCACAAAGCCCATCTGCTCAATACCATTTAGAGCTGTCAGAAGCTAGAATGAGCAGACAACACATACTCACTTCTCAATCAATTAGATTAAAGTGCTACCTCTCCTTACACTGTCAAATACTTAAAACCCGTGTACATCTTCTTATACCAGGAATTAATACAAAATGCTTCGATTCAGAGGGTTATGACTTGGAAAATAAATGCTACCTGGGCTTTTGCCATTTCTCCAATCCTTCTGCTGTTCTGGATTACTGATATTTGCCTACATTAATGAGCAGCTGACTGAGTCATTTCAGATGCATCCTTCTACCAGTACCACATCAACCCTCTACAGCTCTGTTAAAGGTGCACTGCCAGATCACCATCTGACTACAGCTCTCTGACCCAACTGTAAGTGTAGCCTGCTTGGTGCCACAGAGCAAGCAGCTTTTGGAAGTTTCTTCTTTCTGACACAAAAGAAGTAATTTCTTATCCCTCCCAGGGGCATTTAAATGGCTGTGCTGACACAGCAGTCATACAGTGATGCCTCCTCCCTGTCCCAATTACAAATAGCTTTCTTACCATTTCATTTTACAAAAAGGTCATCTCTCCAGGTGGTATAGAAAATGAGAACAAAAATTTCTATAGCCCCTAAAGGAAGGGACAAAAGTAGCCTGGCCCATTGGTACCATCTGCAGAGTATGAAATCTCACATTTCTAAGAGACCATTTCTGGTGTTTGCTAGACTGAAGGCAAATATGCTCTGGCCATGCATCCATTCAAAGTTGTCTTGTTTGCCACATACTAGGGGACAACCAAAAGTTGTACAGCTCCTCTGTGACATGAGGCATGAGCAGTTCAATCCAAAATGATCCTGATAACTATCTGAAATCTAGCACAGTGCTAGTGTGGCTTCCCTCTGGAAGGAGGGACTACTACAAAGTAGTCAAGCTCCAAGTCTCATAGCATGCTTAAAGTGGACAAAAGTGGTTCATAGACTTATTGCAGGTTCTTTCCATGGATTAATTCCCAGCACACAGCATGGGCAATCATTACCTGCTCAATATTCTTCTGCTAGAAGATCAAAGGAAAAACAGGAGATGATCTTAGCACACGGGTGGCAAACTTCCACTAATGTAAAATTTTTAAGTGCAGCTCAGCTGATGCGCCTTGCTGGAATTATTTGTAAATCTAGTGCATGACTGAATTTTACACTGTCAAATCTATCAGTAAGAACAGCATACTTTTATAACATACTATTTGTATGCACATGTATATGTACTTTTTGCATACTGACTGAAAGCAGAAAAACTAACATTGTCTAGCCTTCTCACCTTCCCATATTCATTTTTACTTGTTTCAATTTTGGCATGATAGATACTTTTAAATTAAGTCTTTTGTTCTCAACTCTGCTTGCAGAAAAAAGATACCCACTTTTCATCTTACCATACTGCTTTATACTGATACCAAGCCTCCTTCCACACCTACAGAGCCAAGTTCAAATACCTGGCACATGCCAGTATACTCCAGACAAACATGGTTGAACATAAAAGCCATAGGTCACCACAGGCCAGTCCTTCTATTAAGCATTCAGTAGTCTTCATTATAGCAGTTGATTTAATTTATCTCACTTCTTTTGACTTATCTGATCAACATTTTGCCTAAAACACGTAAAATAAAATAGACTGTTTTCCTTTGCTGGATTCCCAGGTATAAATATGCACACTAGGAAAATATTCTTTAACAAATACAACTTAATTAGAATGATTTTTTCCATGGAAACTGAAAATTGCTGTCAATTCATAGGCTTCTTTTTTTAAGATAAAAACTAATAAAAAACCTCACATTAATGGTTGCTTCCTCTCTACAAAATTAAACTTCTCTCATCTCCAGCAAGTGCTCAGTGTTTCCAGCTACCAATTTTTCAGGTTGTTTCATCTTTGAAAGAAGCATTTCTTAGGGTCTCAGTCCTATCTTTCCTCACACCAGAATGCACATTATAGCAATGAATGCAGATTAGTTTATATATACAAACTGAGGCATGCTTAGATTAGGGAAAGATAGTATCATATTTACTGTGCTAACCAGCAGTGACGGTAGTGTCAGTCAGCATCCCCACCAGTGCAGGCAGAAAATCTGTCAAACAAAAGCAAAATTCCTGGTGGAATCCCCAAAGCACATTCATCGGGAAACAGTTTGTTTAAATCAATTTTATATTAGAAGAAACATATCAAATCTCAAGAAAATTTGAATTTGAATCCTGTAGTAGCTTCAGGATTCTTTGTGGCAAAAGCACAGGGTAATGGGCCTCTAGAGAGCACAATGAATTCTGTGGCACTACAGGAATACCAGTCTCAAAAAACTGCCAAACTTTATGTCATTCACCTCTTTAATTAAAAACAAATATATACACAGACCTAGTGTTCCAGCTGGATTTTATCTAAGACACAGTATCCTCTGAGCAAAACAAACAAACAAACAAACAACATCCCCCCCCCCAAAATTAATAATCTGGGGATTTCCCAATACAGTAAAACAAGACAAAGAACAGAAGTACATTTCTTCCTCTAAACTAACCATCTGCTGGAACAGCATTTTAGATCTCTGCTTTCATATTTCAGTATCTAATATCAGCTATTCAGGTCTTTAGAAATATCCCACTCTCCATCATTACAAACCATGTTATTTACTTCTAAACATATTAAGAAACCTGTTCTTATCTACACAGGTCACTTTAGATATGTTTTCTACACACTAAAAATCATTGATATTTGACTACAAATATCAAGGGTTTATTTTTAAAGCTGGGGGGGCGGACGACAGAACACACAGGACAGACCTCTTTCTTTTTTCCTTGCTGAACACTTGTGAGCTGTACCATAGTTCTAAATGTGACTCAATGCTATATGAAGAACAATGGTGACAAACTGTATAAAACTGTGGCAGTGATCAATGGTACTTTACACAATATCTGCTTTTCAGTAGCAGCAGTCTAAGAGTGAAAAACTGCTTGCACAGTACCAAGCCTTGTACCAGTTCGTGGGAGTTACTGTTATTAAAAAAAGAAGAAAGGGAGAAAAAAGAATTCACAAACTTTATTTTGCTGTTTAAGTATGCCTATAGTCACTTTCTGTGTGGTGAAGAAAACTCACTCAGCAAAAAGAATGATTATTCTGAAAACTAAAATACAGTACTGTAGAGCTACTCATGATTTGAAATATTGTTAACAGGCAAGAAATGCTATAAACACATTTTTCTCAGTGCAGTTTGGGTATGTTCCTCTTAATCCAGCCAGCAACTGTGAGAATGAAGAAAACCACCACTTTTAGATCAATTTATGAAAAGCCTGAGGTGATTCAACAGGCATCACCTGAAGGAATATCGCGGGGCAGCATGAGTATTCGAAGGATACACCACACATTCCTGTTTTAGCCTAAGTGAAGGTGCAGCCCAAGGAAGTCAGGCAATGCCTTTTGAGGGCAGAGACTGCTCCACTCACAGCCTAGGCCAGCAGAAGTCATGTCACAGCCCTCAGTGCCATGGCCACCCCAGCTAACAAGCCTTGCTGATGAGTGGAGTGGGCTTGATGCTTCGCTAACCTGAGATTCACAGCCTTCATTCAGCTGGTGGTTCCTCGGGTGCAGCAGGCTTGTGCCTGCCTGCAAAAGGCTGGACAGTCAGTAGTTCTAAAAGATGCTCCATTTGGACAAGAAAAGACAAGAAAAGTGACTGCACACCCATCTGCGCAGGAGCACCACTCGCGAGCCACCACACGTTTCTGAAATTAACCAGAAACTCTGCCTCAGTTTTCTCAGCAGGAAGTTTTCATTTTTCTGCCTCATAGGAAGCTGTGCAGAAACCTCACAAAAGGTAAAAATGTTCTGTGGGCATATATCTTATATCTGAAAAGAAAAGGTAATTTATTTCCAAGGTAAATGCTCTAAGGGCACAAACTGTAGTGTAGTCACAAATTGTGACTGGCCAAATAAGAAATCTTCCCTATTCACAGTCTGTACTATCCCAGAAAATTATTCAGTATCCCTCTAAAATATATAAATAATGCAATCTATTTATAATGCCCTTGCAGTTTCACTCATTTCTCAATATAGGAGATAGTCTATCATAGTGAATCCCTTTGGTTATGCTGCAAAACCAGGATAGCAGCCTGCCAAGGGGGTGCTTCAAATTGTAGAAGCCTAATGTGCTGGAGGAGGCAGCAGCAAAACTGCCTGTGTATTTCTGGCAGAAACCTGTGTTTCACACCCATCAAAAGCCTTAGCTACAGCAGTCAAGAGAGAATGGTATAAAATGAGGCAACTAAAAAAAAAATAAAAATAATAAAAATCTAGCTCCATTTTTTATAGCTGTGAAAAATAGTTTTAAAAAAATAACACAAAACAACAAACAAACAAAAACCATGGCTCAAGGTCACCTTCCCACATCTGGGAGCCTATTTGCCCATGTCCAAGGCCATCCCTTCTATGGGGTGGCTGTAACACAGGCTCAAACTATTGGGAAACAGCCCAGTTTAGAGAAGGACTTGTGAGAAGCCTTTGAGGTGTCTGGAGAGAGGCTCATCTCTTGGCTCTTGGCCAGGCACAGCCTTATATTTTGCAGAGATGGGACCTGCCAGGTCACTGCAGACATGTCTGATGCTCACCAGACAGCACCTCATTACAACAACAGCCCCTGGTCTCAATCTGCTCCCTTTGCTTGGATACCTGAGGTGCCTCCCTGCCTGCCTTGCTTGTCACCCTGGCTCCCAGCTGACCCCCACCCTGGGCAGGCCACTCCTGCTGCTCCCCAACAGCCTAAAAACATAAAAACGCAAAATGCAAATGCATTTATTTGGAGTCCTCTCTTACTGCCTTTGGCCTTCAAAAATTACTGAAAGAAAACTGATCTGTGCCCAGTCTGATGAGTGTAAGAAAACCAGAGGGTTCCACCTCATCTCCACCTGCAATTTCAGCATACAGAATTGCCTCCAGTTTACAATGAATTATCCTAATTACCTAAAGAAAACAAGACTCCTAAGAGAAAGGATTGAACCCCAAGGATAGCCCTTCCCTCAGCAAAAAGCCCAGTGAGGACAGTATTGCCTGAGGAACAAAAGTGAAAAGAAAGCAATTGCATACTGACTTACAAACCAAGATAAAACTTGCACCTGCAAAAATCTCCAGCTCCGACTGCTGTCCTTTCAGAAAGTGTCATACAAAGGCATTTAGTGAAACAAATCCCCTCCTTCCTACCCACTTCTCCTCTTGACAATTCTTCTGTGGCATTAAATAAGCAAGTGTTATCAAGCAACTAAGAAACTAGGAGAGACCTAATATTTGGCATAGAAGAACATACACCCCATTTCTGAAATCCCATTTTTTTATTCTAGCAAAGAAAATATTTTTCACATACCTGAAAGGAAGAAAATTATTTTTTTGCATGTGGCTGGCACAACCTGGTTGAAATCAGCAATTGTCAAATTATCCTGCATTTACACTGATGATACAAGCAGTCTGCTGTGAGCCATACAGATATTGAGAAAAAAATACAAGATAACTTGATTTGAAGCTTTACCATGACATTATCTGGCCATTTACTCTTTTTCATACAAATCAAATTCATGATTTGCTACAGTTTGAGTAGATGATTGAAGTCGTGCTGGTTACATCTTCTTTCATTGCTGGGTGTGCTGCATGTAATAAAAGGATTCAAGCTTCATGAATACAATGAAAATTAACTGAAAGCATAGTTCACATTTAACTAGTGCACAGTCTGTGCAGTCCTTGGAAGTTGTATGGGCATAGCTAAATGCTAACTATTAATCATCAACCTCATCACTAAGCAGCACAACAATCACATCACTCATCTCCTTGCACTGCAGTATAGATCTCATAATTTTCTTCACGACTATTTTGGCTTGTATTCAATCACTACGAGCCACTTGTGCTTATGTGAGTGGCAGGATCTATGACATCCAGCCTAGATGGATGTTACTTTAACATAATTGGATAGATGTACAATGTTGTATATCCAGGATGTATCTTGAATACAACTGCAAATCTCAACTCGGTTGAGCCATGCTGTGAAAACAACACATTTGCATCTGTACAGCTTCAAGTCTGCCCAGACTCCCAGACAATGGAGACCTGGGCATTGTCCTGGATAGTCTTTTTTATAACAAAACTACCAAGTTCTGTAAGCAGAAGCCTCTTTTCAGCACTATCTTGCATGTACACATACACCAATTTGATGTAATTAGTAAATGCTGGTCTCCCTGCTGCCTGAATTAAGGAATTAAAAAACCCATACACTCTAAGCAAATTAATAAATGTCAGCAAAAGGCATGGGTAGATGTACTCAAAACACAGAGGCACATCCCTGAGGAGTGAACCAGGATACCTTCTGCCAATGAAGCTTCTCATGGTGGGCATACACAGCTTCTCTAGCAGCACCTACACAAACATGAGCAGTAATAACTCAGGAGTACCAACAGCATAAAGCCTGCAGAAGGGTAAACTAACAACTTTCAAATATGCTTCAAGTGGTAGCCAGGAAAGGAATCAAAGTGAAAGAAAGAAATACATTTAAAAGGGTCAGTGGCTGGAAGAAGGAAATTTATTCATAGAAACCATCCTTTCATGTTTCATACCACAACTGAAATAGAGCAAGAGGCTCTGCTTCTGAAAAACATAACACTCAATGAATACTATTGCACTTGAATGCTGACTGGAGAGATGCCAGTGATGCCAATGATACCAGAGAAACAGTTACAGCAATGTCTTTTCCTCTTCTACAGAAAGACTGCTTGCCCTACACGATCTGTAAAAAGTCTTTAAAAATAACTGAGTGAAGCTTTTTGACCTCTGACCAATCATACATATCATAGACTATGTGCTTCATCTCTCTTACAGCAATTACACTCTATCATGATTCAGAGCTAAGCTGATCCATGCTTGGGAAACATCCAAGCACTCTCTAGTCTTTTCTGCAGCTATTTTACACAAATTGAAAGCTGATCAAGGCCAGTAATCCCTGCAAATGATTAAAGAATTAGGAGGCAGCTTTTGTCATTCTCCCAATGGTCTGACTGTAGAGAAGCAGGTTGTCCTTTTTTTTTTTGTTCATATTGGATACATTCATCTTACACAGCTGAGCCAATGCTATGTGGCAGAAAATGAGCTCTGACATCCTCTGTCACCCAGCCTGCACATTAAGGTTTCTTTGACATGGGAACATGGACAACAAGTTGTGGAAGGTAGAAAGCAAAGGGACTGCATGCACATGGATGCAGGGAGAAGCCAGGACTCAGCCCCGAGAAGGCTCTGGAAAAATATTCCTGGGGTCCTGAAATTTAGAGAGATCCTTTGTATCTATTTTTTCCACAATTTCAAAAGAAGGGAGAAACACTTCTTTGTTTTTAATGGTGCACATGTAAAATAAATCCTTCACTGAGAAAGAATTTCAAAGTACAGAAATAAATCTTTAGATTCCAGGATCAGTTATGTGCTTGATCAGCCAACTTTTCTATCCCACTTAGGATGTGAACACTCTGGTATTGTATCTGTCAGAAACAGAGCAAGGAGTCAAGTACTCAAAGCTTTCCACCCATGATCACGGGCAGTGTGAGACACATGCCATGAATTTCAGACCAAGACCCAGCTGCAGAGAAAAGAAAAATCCTGCTCCCCTACCAGCAGAAATGTACTCTCTATACCCGTACAATTCTTTTGCTTCCCTTCTATTCCTGTCCCATGCAGGCATAACAAATAAAATCAACTCCTATGTCTCTTCTTTCAGTATACATACTGTCTCAGAGCAATTTAAAAATTACTTCTCTCCAAAAGTGAAATTAAATAGTTTTATTGTGCTAAAGGTTACTACTTTAAAATGCCTCCCTCTTTGGAAAGGGCTTTTGCATGACTTTGCATCAAAGGTGAACATCACATCACTACTTGTTAGCAAGCCAACTTTCAGTCTTGTCAGTAGTACAACTAGGTTGTTTTGGCAGCTAAGTCTCATGGAAATTAAAAGCAAACAAGCCAAGTGTGTGGCCACTCTACCCTAAAAATAGGCTTTGTTTGAAATGGGTTTTATGGAAGTAGCTGGCAGCAAAGCAGCTGCTATCAAGTTCTGCTTTTGGACTACTAGTGCTTACTTAACCAACCATTCCAAACATATATTACAATGTGCTAAAAAAAAAAAAAAAAAAAAAAAATAAAATTAGAAGATTAGTAGCAAAAGATCAAATTTGTGCCTAGCCAAGTGAAACTGGGTGTTACAGACATCTGATGTTTACAAATATGTGTCCATTTAGCCATCTCTTCTAGCTTTCCCAGCATCATTCCCACAAAACACACAAGCAGAGGCACAACTACCAGCAAACCAGGAAAAGTTTAGTGGTGTCAGTACTTTGCCTGTCAGGTCAGAACTCATACACAGTCTGGCATCTATACACTCGTACACAGTCTAGCATTTTTTTTTTCCAAAAAAAAAAACCCCTGCACAAACTCCCAAATGTCAACAGCTATTTTACATTTCCAAGCTCCCAGAACATGTACTGACGCAGGGTGCATTACTAACGCTTGCATGGTCCAGATTTTTTCAGCCCTTTCCTTACATTTACAACCTTTTCCTTAAGGGTTTGATCTGTAAGTGTGAAAATGCTTTAGAATATTCTGCAGAGATTATCTCTGTGCTTAGTGTTCTTTGTTACTTGCAACAAACAGAGATTATGAGCTTTCTGATAATTTTTTCAGAGTAAAAATTAAAAAACACACAACATGGAAATTGCCTGCTTAACAATTTTACATCTGCTTTTTATTCTGTGCCAGTTTTATATTGTAACAGATGCTGTCAATTTATCACAGTTTCATTTGTATTTGTTTAATTTTAAAACTGAAGCAAAATACTAACGCACAAGACTCAATTAAGAAAAAGGAAAAAAAAAGGTCAGTAGTAGGCTCAGACATTAAAACTACTTGTCTGTGTACTAAATAAATCTCTCATCAGGACACTAGGAAAACTGGCTGTGCTAAATAACCCTCTGCAAGATAAGAGTAAACCAGAACAAATTTTCCACCTCTGCAATCTTCCTTGGAAGCACAGTTATGCAGCATTTTGTTGCTACCTAAATACGTAAATTTTGGACCCATTATCACATGTTCTGCCCCATCATGAGAAAATCAGATTGAGAAGGGATAAATGTGTGTGGCTTTTACACAGCATGGATCATAAAGCATGCCTTGTGTTGGGGTTTTCAGCATGTGATTAGTAAACCTGTGGTGCAAAACTTACTTTACTGGATCTAAAACTTCTCTCAGTCAAAAAAAATTAAGTGACCAAGGCACCTACATATAGACATATAAATTGAATAAATATAAAGTTGATGTAAAGAGAAGAACACATAACAATGTATAAGGAATATAACATTGAGTATCAAACTTACAGGCCCCCGTTTTCACCTGTGGCACTCCAACAATGTAAAATCAAACCAACTGTGTGCTTCCTAACTCTAAGCAGCTCAAAGCCAACCACCATAGTCTCTTTTACTGTGATGAGCTGGAAGAAGGGGAATGTTACCAGACTGTCCTACAGCATCAGTGGTATCATCTGTGTGAATGGATGCCTTTGTTAGTCATCTACTTTAAAGCAGAGAGGTTTTTTTCAAAATTTTCAAGTTGGGCAGATTAATGCATCCCAAAAAGAGCACAATAAGATCTAGAATTCTGCAAGATGATGCCTCACCTGAGAATACAGAGCACAGTGGTGAGGATAATTCATTGCAAGGCAGTGGAAAGGGAAAAAACAACTGTAAAAAATATCTTAAGCTCAAAGCCATTTCTACCTAGTAGACATCATGTGACTCTACTATAAAAACAGGTTTAGCCTTCATCTTTACCCACAAAACTACTCAACTTCCACTGCAAAACCACTGCTAGAATACCTAGATTTAAATTTTGATTTTAAGCAAAATAAAACAAGACAGGAAATTCACAGCTATTACTTTTATAGGAAGAAATGTCTAACCTTTATGCAGCTGAATAAAATTCTCATTAAATCAACTGGCTCATTAGAATGCAAACTACAACTGTCCCAACCTACACAAGAGAAGCTGCAAGCATCTGTGAGCCTGATTTGGCTGAATTTAATAGCCCTGAGGGACTCTGAGGCAGAGCAGGACCAAATATGTATCACATGCAGGTAAGAGCTGGCATTGGTTTTTTCTGAACTAGTAAGAGCAGAAGGATTGGCAACAAGTAGAATGCCTTAAAATTACCACCAGAGTAAAAAAGCCTCTCACCAGGAAGAGCTGGTGAGGACAGGCTCCAGACACAGCAATAGGTCATATCTAAAATCTGTGGATAACGATGAAATTAATTCGCATTCCTAAAAGTACAGACAAATATGAAATATAGATAAATAGGATAAATACAATTGTAAAAATAAGTTTCTTGATCTGAAGATGGTAAGCTGGCAGCATCAGTCTAATTAGCAGTGAAAGAGGAGGGAGGGGAAGAAAAAAAAAGTCAGTAAAACTCTAACACAAGAAATATGAATACTAAGTTGACTCCCGTATCAATGGCTAAAAACTTAAGCAATTTTGCTTAAGATGATGATACCCATTTTCTGAGATACTATCGGGGCATGGGCACTGCACTAGCAAAAAATGTAATCATTTGATCTTAATTTTAAATTAATGCAATTCACGGTCATCTACTTTCATTCTTCTTTATCTACAATGAAAAGATTAAGTGATTTGAACACCCAGGAGAACACAGAACACATATATATGTTTGTGTTCATTCTACTGCTGTCTAACTGTGCAACAGTTGTGTGTCATACAAATACATGATTGTGTACACACACACATAACTTCAGAAAATACCAGCATTGTTATTAGCTTTCTTATACAAAGAAAAAGAATTCCAAACCTGAAATAAAATAATTCACTTAAGAATATTTAGAATATTTAACGAATATTTAAATATGTTAGGTTAGCTTATTACTTAGCCTTTTATATACATGCACTCAATCATTGTATATTGGCTAAATGGTCTACTATATGCTTAGGAGACTCATGGCAAACCAGTACTGCTTTCTTAAAGTGTCAGCTTTTCATGAATGCCATATGTTTGTTAAAACCATTTAATCAAGGTTCTGATAAGAACCATAAACCCCAAATATTTTACTTCATTTTATTAGTAGTGTCTGCAGTGGCTCATCCACAGTAAGCTAAGATCTGCGTACTGGAATGTACAAATGATTTGTGGCTTACGAAAAGTACTTTAGGACACATATACTTCAGTAGCATTTTTATAGCAGAAGTATCTTTTTTTTTCCCCCACTGGTGTGATTTTAGTTTTAAATTGCTAATATTTAAGCAAATAAAAATAAACTGCCTCTGTCTAGCTAGTGCACTAGAGACTATAGTTCAGATTCCAATTTCAACCAAGATTTATATTTCTGTTATTTATAAAACAAATAGACCATTCAGTGATGATAGCATTTTAAGTTTTGGAAAGTGTGACCAACTTGTAGCATAATTTACCCAGAGTCATATTTATAATTTATTTTGCCTTCTGGGAGTACAGTACACTTTTATTGAGTGTACTCAATAAAGTCTGTATCTTGAGCCCAAAATCTGTTTAAAGACTCACTGACTACAAAGACTTTTATCATAGAAGAATATAATGTATTAGAAGAAACTTTTCAGACAAACTTTCTTTTTCAAGAACATGCTGATGCAGATGATGTCTCAAATCTTGACTAGAACCAGTTATTACAGTGGAATGGCCACAACAGCTCTGAGCAGTGCTATTAGCCCAGGTCATATCACCCGTAGTCATCTGTGCAAGGCCAGAATATTTGCTGATACGTGATCTGCAGCACTTCATGCAGCTTATATCTTGTCATCTTATTACAAAGAAGGAGAGACATCTGTCTTTTTAAAAATAAAAAAAAGAAAAAACCTGAATAACTTTAAAATTGACTGTTACCTTACTTTTTTCCCTCTTTTTCCTTTTCATACATTCATCGATGCAAGAAGAGAGATGTCCTGGCTAACACTGTGCAGTATGGTTGTAGTAACATCCAAGTTAAAAATCAAGAATCTTGGTGAGAGGAGAACTCTGGGTGTTTGTGGGCAGAATAGCTGCTAGGAAGGAGCTGAGGTAGATTTAACCCCTGGCAGTAAAGGAAGATCATGAAGAGGGGAAGGGAGCAATGAAGAAGAGGAAGGGGCCAGACAGCTGAAAGGATGCAAATACAGCAGAAAAAAGTCTGGCAGAAAGAAATGGATCGGTAGGTGGATAGCAAATATGGGGAGCAAAGGACAGGGAAAAGTCTGTTGACAAGCAAAAGTGAAGAATAGCAGTAAATTTACCTATTCACACACTGGAAATAAGATGCAATAAATAATAAGAACTACAGTTAGAGAAATGATCTAGTGCATAAGAAAAGCACAGTCAATGGTCCAGGTTCTGCTTACATCAAGAGGATTTTTAAACTGATTAATGCAAAGCAGGCAGGCCAGAAAAGGGATTGAAAAAGGAAACCAAGCACTAGACAGGTAACATCTTCATAAAAATTTATGGGTTAACAGGAAAAAAAATCATGAACATTTATTTATGCAGCAGGTTATTCCGCTAGGGATTTGGCAACAGACTAGTTTCCATTCCTTGACTGCCAAAGTGGTTTAATTTGAGATTGAAACGACAAGGTAACACACAAACTCTGACTTTTCTCCTCAGAAAGAAATCATGGCAACCAGTGATCCTATTGTGCTTTGTTGTTGCATAATTGTTAAAGAAATGCTTTCCGATGCCCTGTGAGAGGGGGTACTATTTCGAAAACTCAAAGGGATTGTTCATTTGATCACCAAGCACAGTGTTATTCTAAGCACTCATGAACACAGAGAATGCCTCTATTCTTATGTTCCCCTGAGAGTTGAGATCATCTGAGATATGTTGCCTATCACATATAAATGCTGAGGTAGTACTGCTGGCAAGATATTTAAGCCAAGAATTTTCACCAACCTGGAATTTCTCTTCTGCCTTTTCAGGCAAGAGTTGAATTTGCTGACCACTGGGCTAATTTTAAAAGGTTTAAGTGTACAAATGCAAACCTTTAAGTAAGGATTTCAAGCTTGAGAGTTTGTGTCAAATGGTGAAGCAGTTTGAAGAACGACAAAATAGATACAGATCCATCGTCTCTTCCCAAGGGCAAATACCTATAAGTGCATTTGATCCGAGATTCTCAGTACAAGCAGACACTACCACAAGAGAAAAAATCCCCAAAGCACACCAAAACACAAGGAAAACCCCTACACTCAAACGCCGCACACTAGAGCAAAAAGCTGCACATACAGTGAATGCAATTAGCAAAGAATAAGGTTACTCCATGCTGTCTTCTCCCACCTCCTAAGAAAGAGTTTTTATTTCTGACCTCTTAAAATTTGTTTTACAGTATTCCATTCAAATTATAGTCTTGGGATGCACCTTAATCCTTGAATTGCTTTGGTGAAAACACTAAGTTGTTTGCCAGTAATCTCAAAAATGAAATGCGCAGCCTCTTACTTAATAAAATAAAAAAAAAAATCCATCTCTTAGTCATGCCACTTCAGATCAAATAGTCTGAAGGCAAAACTTGAATCGGTACTGTGTACAAAAATCTACACTTTCCAACTTATGCTTGAGACTGAAGGAAATAGCCAATGTATCTCCACTGTGTGCATATTACTGTTCTCTGAATTAACATAGAAAGCAGCCAAAACACACTAGGAATTCAACAGGTGCATCTACAGTGCACAAAAGGCCATAAATAAACTCTATCAAATTCCTCCCCCTAATCTGAGTTGTACTTTTTTTCCCAGTGGAAAACATGGTTTACTAGCATAATTTCTTACATTTGTGTATAAATAATATCTGTAAAACAAATGAACTATTGTAACCACAACATGAGGGATTCTAAAGACCCACACTTCACCAAATAAACTGCAATTTTCATCAAGCTGTGATCTTGTGAAAAGTTCTATAAACAAGACATGATAAATATCCTAACATAGATGAAAATGTCATTATTTTGCACTAGTTTTTTTTTTTTCTTTTAACACTATAGGTAAAAAAAAGTATACCTTTACAACATTCTGACTGAAAACCTGACTGAAAATCTCTTTTTATTCACTAGTTAGAAAAAAAAATAATATGCCTGAATAAAACCATCAGAGGGATGAAATGTTTCTACACTCCCTCAATGAAATATGTTAAATTAAGGGTGTCATATTTTTATTTAAATCAGGATATTTTAGTTATGAATCTGGCTCTTAATAGAATTATGTTGCAGCACTGCATAACAACTAAGTGACCATAAGCATACTGATATACACAGTGGAGAAAATGCTCTAATTTTAAATAGCTTCCTATGTCCAAATAGCTTCAATTTATCCTTTTGCCACATTTGATTCCTTATAAAGAAAATTATTATGATACTTAGAAAAACACGGGGAGCTGACTTGGAAAGTGATTTATTACAGAGGTCAGTAGTCCTGATGATGAGCCAAAGCAATATGTGATTTTGAGTACCGTGCTGATTGCAAGACACACCTGTTTTCTTGAGGAAGCATATCTATATGCTTTCTTTTTCTTATTTTATTAAATTAGAATCTTGAAAATAACTTGTAAGAACATTCAGACTTGGAAATCTTGTAATAGGTATCTTAACCTTAGTTAGTTCTAAAAAGGATTCTACTGCAAGAGAACTAAGAAAATGCATTAGCAAGAGGCTTGTATTTTCACTGCAGGAGAGGTGTAATCAGGACATATGCTAAGCAAAAAAAAAGTGGGTGGGAAAAATGTAACTCAGAAGCTAGAAAGACATTTTTCAGCCCTTATGGTTATTTAGAATTGAAAGAAAAATTACAGGTCAATTTAAAAAGATTGTTGATGAGAAGGGCTGGTGTAAGAAATAAATGTTTGTCTTCAAAGAGAACCATATTGGTACAGGTGTAACATTGCAGCTGTAACTCTGTCTAGAGCAGAAATAGCTTCTGGAGAGGGTGTGAATAGAGCACGTATTGGAACAGAGTAATTGTGCTGCTGTGATTCTGCCACTAAGCTTGCCGAAGCAGAATAGGCTTTATCCTGAAACTTCAGTTCATCTTTAAAAACTGGAGAAATCTGACACTTGCTAACTTGTAACTATAGTTACAAAGCAACAAATGCCTTGCGGTAAAAGCAATTTGCTTGGCAAAGGGAATCTGAGAAACAGGAACTGACTGTAATGGCTGCAGAGCAACTTTCTTCCAGTCTTCCTTCCCATTATGTTTACAAGTGAATAGGCTTAGCAAGGTCCTAGTCCTTCACCAGATGCTTTTGCAGCATGAATAATAACTGATATAATGCTAGAAATGAGTCTGTGCTTGGATTGTGGTACTTTAGTAATAGAAGAAAAGTCATGTGCACCATAAAGATAAATGTTGCAATTAAAAAAGAAAAGCAAAAATATCAGGCATGCATGCCTTTAAAGGTCTTAATCCCTCGGGCTTTTCACTTTCAGCAAATCCTGTAATCCCATTGATGGATCCAACCCATGTTCTGAAAAGAATCCACTAAATACAAATTACTACAATCAGGTGAGCACTGATTTTGGAATAGAATACAGATTTATTGCTGCTGGCATATGGAAACAGAGGTAACACATCTCTCCTGGAGCTCAGGGGCATTTGTCACAGTGGGAAAACAGCAAAACATTTGCCCAGTCTTCTGATTCTCACTTCAAGCCCAGACCCACCAAAATATCTATGTCAAAATCTGGATATTATTTCAAAGTACTAATGCATATTCCTAATTCTGCTGAAATCTAGGGAAATTCCTGTTTGGTTTTATTTATCCTTGTCCCTTTGCAGGATGTTCAGTTTCGTGATGATGTTGACCAGCCCCTAATGGCTCAAAGCAAGGGGAGAGTAATTTGGTGGAGAGAAGAGAGAAGCTTCATTTTTTGAGAGCTCTTGATTGTTTTTGGTTGAGAGTTCTATTTCAGCATGGATCTTGAAATTAATTTGCCTTCAGTTCTTATCAGAATTACATATTTTGAAACAATGCAGTAAAATTATTTCAATAAATGTGGGCAAATAAACTGAAACGAACTTTCAGAACTTACATCTAATGCTGAATAGGTGTTTCAGACTAAAATTAGGCTTTCTGTGTAATTGGTATCTATATATCTCAAACTTCCATTTGATCCTATTTTTTTATGGATTTCTTGTGCTGACAAATGAAGAAGGAACGTGAAACAATGGCAAACAAGAAGGTCTAGTGATCATTTTAAGGATGGCAAACTTATATACAAGATTGAATATGAAACACAAAAGATCTGATGACTATGTGAAGCAGAAAGAGGCTGCAATGTACCATGTCTAGAATTAATCCCACCCAAAAAGACTTTGCAAAAAATTCAGTCCACTCATGACAGTAAGTGTCAGACCTGCATTTAAAACTTAGCCTATCAACAGTTAAAGAATAAAATTTTCTTCCCCCATTTGACTATGGATTGCAAGACATGGAGACAAGAAAATGGAAATGCTTTTCTGCCTGAAGCTGCTTCAGTGGCATGCAGGACACCTGATGTGAAAGATGTCTTCTTCAAACCTCCAGCCAAGCTGAGGACAAAATACCACAGACTGAGCATCAGCATCTTTCTTGGTAGAACATGTCTTGGAACTCAGACATAAATACTGCACAGCTCTACTGAAATCAGTCAAGTTACTGTGCTGAAAAAGCAGGATGTCCTGCATAGATAAAACAAGGCAAATAGAATGACCACATCCAGATAAACATTCAGGGAAGCCAACTTATTTCAAGGAAGGAATAGTTTATCAAATGCTATTTTAGAATCATCAATATTTTAATTTGTCTCCACTGAGTTCAGTGAAACAAAGTCTTTTCAAGGTAACCTTGCATGGTGGCTTCATTAGGTGTCACTTTTGTTTCAAGAGGTTCTTCAATCACTTTTCCAAAAGCAAAGATTAAAAAGAAAATCCTATTACAGATCTTTCGGAACTGAAATGAGAACTCTTGTGAATTTCTTTTATCTGCATCCAGTTGCTACTGAAGTAATTTGAGATAAACAGAGATTTAGAGGTATTTTTACAACTTCCATACACGTTAGTTTAAACAACTGAGATTAATCTTTCAAATACTGATTTCTTCTGCAGCCCTCCTTGTCAGAACTACCAGGAATACTGTTAATTTCCCACAGTTAGTGTCATGCACAGCAGAAATTTTAAGATTTTGCTTCTTCCAGGAAGACAGATCAAAAAAGAAAAAAGAAAAAAAAAATTCACAACGAATGGCAGCTACTAAAAATAATTCAGACTACCTTAAAAATCCAGTTTTGATGGAGATACTTTGTACCCAGTAGAAAAATGGTTCCCTTCTAGTGAAGTGGGACTATTAAAAGGTCTAGAGAAAGTCAAGCTTTTCATTGGCAACAAGGAAGGGAAGCACAAGGAAAGCTCTAGAGAGGGAGCCTGCTACTGAACAGCACTGAAAATAAAGCACAGCATTATCATGGCTGTTCTCTGCTCCTTGCAAGGCTTGTAAGGGACTGCAGGCTTGTCGCCACCAGGATGTTTCTGCACAAGCACCAGTGTGTACACATCAGAAAATACTAGTCCTTTTCACTCTTATTTTCCTCATCAAAAATAGACACCTCAGATGTGAATTTCTTCTCTGTGCCTCCTTGTCAGCACTGTCACACACTCTGGGGACATTGTCACACCCATAAAAAAGTGAACTATTGCATAAGTGCTGCCAAGCTATGTGTTTGAAGGAGTTAACCCAAACCCCAGCCAGCCTTCTTGAACAAAAGGATAACAAAAAGTCAAAGCTTCATGTTTGGGTTGGATGTGGTGCCGGACATGGTACTGGAGCCCTGGAGTTTGACAAACAAAGGTCCAGGGTACAGAGATGTGTGTGCCGAGGGGAAGACACCAGAAGCCACGTCCCCCATATTTTCATTCACTCATTCAAAAACTCTGTGTTCCTTCTTGCTTTCATTCTCCACCAACATTATATTTCTTATCAGTCTTGTGGACACATTTGTAAATGTCATCCATAAGGCTGAAGGATAATTTCAATTAACTCAGCATAGAAATAAATGTATTTTGTCAGGGTCATCACCAAAACAGTTTGTGCGGGGCGTTTACAATACACTGTCATTCTCTCATAATCCTTTCATGGTAGGCTTACTGCTGCTCTACTCTTCAAATCTTATACTTTCTCAGAAGAGCTGCTGCTGGATGAGAGGATGCAGCTACAACACCTCTCTTGCTACCCGGCCACACTCTTCGGGCAACAACTTGAACCTAAGCAAATCCCAAGCTCTTTTCATACCTCAGCCCACCCCTTTAATACTGGAAGTTGGTAGATTTTTGATTTTTAAGCTCAATGCATTATAATTTTGCTAAGATCAACAGAGGAATGTCAAAGAACTTCCCTAAAATACTGTCAACAACCAAGTCTTAGTGGGAAATATCACCAAGAAATCCAACCCAGAATTTCTTTGATCCTTACAAGGAATTAAAAGGAAATGAAATATGACCCAATCAACAGCACACTGAATGGGAAGCATCAACTTAATACTGACCTACTGTGTTTACAAGGGCAAGATGCTTACTTCCTTTCCCTGGTTTCTGTCGCCTGCATTCAGATAAGAAAAAACTTGGGTTAGGATCTCTCTCTTGTGTGGTACGGGCAGTCTAATGGAGACGGGTCCCACAGTCAGAGGTAATTACAGGGGCTAGACCATCAGCAAAGTGTCTCTTTTTAAGAAGCATAACTTATCACTGTAAGCCTGAGGAGAATCTATCTGATGCTTTTATACAATTCTTGCAAGAGCACATTATTCTGGCTCAAATCAGATATTATGGATTTGATCCAGTATTTACACGATGAAACTTGGTAATTCCTATTCTGCAGGAAGCCAAAGTTGGTCTTTTTTTTTTTTTTTTAAAAAGATTTAAGGATTATCAATCTCATCTGGTGTTTCCATATTCTTCTAATAGATTGTAGAAAAACTCATTCTGATTCTCTTCTAGCCATTGCAATAAAAAATGAGTCACATAGTAATTAAACTTTAATGACAGCATCTGTTTCAGCTAACAAGACAGAAGAGCAGTTGCCATGGAGGACTACTCTGCTTCTTTTTTCACTCAAGACAGAACTGTTTATTCAGAAATGGGACATCAGCAACATCCCAGCTACATTCCTCAAAATAAAGACCTCTCAAAAGCACTTTTAATTCATTTACAGATAAAATCCTGCCTTAACCAAACTGGATGGCACATAAGGATCAGTGATGGAGAACACTAAGAAGTCTGTTTCTTCTATGCAAACAGAATATCCCCCTGGGCTGCAGCCTGCTGACTGGACAAAGAAGACAAAATACACTGGAAAAAGAGTAACTTGTTTTTATGGCTAGCTAATTAGCCAAAGGCCTCATATCACCACCCATCAACATGTGACACTAGCCCATCCTTAGCCACCCTCTTTTACAATCAGTTACAATGTGTGCTCTGGAGAACAATAGGATGGTAAGTGCTTACTGTACTTCTCACATACAGACTCATATTTACTGAATGAAAAAGGAGAAAAAATTTCAGAGATCCTGTGCATTATAATAATGAATCAGTTGTTCACTATACTGTTATTGTGCTCATTAATTACAGCCAGCACAGCTCACCAGCCCTGCACTGCTAAAAATACAGCAGCACTGTCTCAGATCCCTGCCTACACTAATGAATCCAGTAACATCTCCATCCAGTCCCTGTGAAAGAAGGAGAAAAACCCAAACCTCTGTTATGCATATAACTGTATGTGGTACAAACAAAAAGAAAAACAAAACAACAAAGAAAAATCATACCTGGTCAGCCTTGTTAAAATGCCCTCTAGTGCTTGTTCACTAATTTTGTGATAAACATCAGTGCCTTGCTAAAAGTAATCTTAAAGTTTAGTTGCTGCTGTAGAGCAATGCATTACTTATAATGGCATATTAACCAGTTAGATATCCAAGAGCTACCATCACTGTTTAAAGCATCAGATGGCTGTCAGAAAAAAAAAGTTTGAATGCTACTGTTAAGAACACAAAATTGATAAAAATGAGCTATAACCAAATCAACCACAGGACTAGAATCAAAATGCAAATATCTGTTTTTTAAAAAAAGCTTCAAGCCTTTTAAAATAGAAAAAAATTCCACCAGTTGGCCAACTACTGCCTCTGAAATCCTGTGGGTCTCTCTTTACCCCAGCAGTTCTCTAATCTTCAGTGTCTCTTTTTCATACATAAACTGGGCAAAGTTCCCCACACTTCGTATGAAAAAAAGCATTTTGTAAGACATAAAATTTTGTAAGAACAGAATTTCAGCCCTACTTCTGAGATCCAACAACTGCACCAAAAATGTCTACGTTTTTTTTATGAATTGTAAATCTATTTTTTCCATCTCAGAAAGCTAATCCAGTCTTGATGTCATATTTTTGATAAATCAGTGTTCTCTGGAAGGAAGCATTCGGGCCAAGTCTTTCAAAAAAACAGGGAAAGGAAAGAGGTGGTGAGGCAAAATGGAAATGTGTGGTCAGTTGGAACAACAGAATCATTACTTAACTTATAATGAAAAACTACAGGAGACTAAATTCCCCCATTTACCTCTCATCCAAGAGGGAATAAGTGCATGATGGTAATAACACCTATTTTAGAACAATTTGCTGTCTCACCAGATTGATTTTTTTCATGTAAGCTTGCTGTTATTTTGCATTTAAGTCATTGCTTGTGTCCCAGAATTGATTGTGTTTACAAGGAGAGAAGATTCCCAGTAAGGAGGTCACTGAACTACAATAACCCTCAGCTTTTAGCAAGCTCCTGGCTCAATCCCATCACCTCCTGATAAAGGCATTGTGCAGGCAGGAGCTACTAAATGCCTTCCAGATCCTCCTTTAGGTTTCTGTCCCCTCTCTTAAATGCAAATTTAATAGCAAAAATGGATACAAGAAAAGAGTTCAATCCATACAGGTAGAGCACAGAATCATATATATTCCTGCTTTGTAACTATATTCTGTACAAACGCTTCTTAATTTGTAAGAGGTTGTCACTGCCTATTATTTCAGAATACTTTTCATATATCATCATTAAATACCCAACTGAACAAAAATCCCCCCAAACTGGTATCTGACACATAGCATCCAAAAATTTTTACATGTGGGCAAGCTGCTACTAACTGCAGCATCCTTTGTCCTACCATGTTACAGGAGGCCAATGGTGAGTGTGACTGCATCTCTCCAACCATTACAGATGGAACTCTCATCCTCAACCTGCATAGGGTTATATAAATACCCACAGGACATTCTGTGTAGGACACAGCACCAGGGGTCAGCACAAGCAGTGCACCAGAGTCAGTCAGGGTTTATTTGGAATTCTGCTAAGTGAACCTTTTCCAACTATATCCCCAAGCTCTGCACACAAAGGGTACCTCAAGGTGTATCCAGCACTGCAATTAGAAACAGCAATATACCACTGTCACTTTGCCAGACTTTTTGGTGGGAAGAAGGAGTTGATTTTGCTTTTGTTATTAAACAAAACACACACAAAACTACCACGACCACAAAAAAAGAAACCAAAACCAAAACCAAAAAACCCAACAGGGCGTATTTGTGGAGTACAACTCTAGCTACACAGTGCAGATCACTGGAAAGCACTAAGCCATGGAGACCCATGGCCACTTCCACAGATACAGTCCTGGAACTGATCTGTTAGATAGCAATGAAACTTGAAAAAACCTATTTGACAAGATCAAGATTTAATGTATCTTGAAAAGTTAGTACACTTTGACACACTGTCATCAGAAAGAGGAATATGCTGTCAACATATCAGAGTTCTCCCATGGAGAATTCTTCCTTAATTGTAATTTTATGCTAGTTCAACCCTATGGAAAAAAAAAAGTATCAATAAAAATCTGGATTTGTCCTTCTCCAAGTTATGCAATAAGTAATTGCACCAGAGGCAGGTCCTATCCTCTCAGGCAGAATGCCAGGCAGTCTGGCCCACTACTTTTGCCTTACTGCTTGTAGAGTAGCAATGGATCTAAAAGTTGTGAAAATTATCTCTGGAAGTTAAGGTCAGCAGTCCCCTCCTAATCCATTTCTTCAAATGTATAGCACTCTACCTGGAAATTTACTTCTCTTGCTTGGACTGAGATGTTATTCACAATCCTTTTCTAACTATATACTGGTTGCAACAGAGATCATGTTGACTACGTGCAAGTTCAACAGAAGTTTGTAGCAAGCGAGACATTCTAGTTTCACATGACAGATGCATATTCAGTATATATCAGACAACAGAACTCTGTTGGGTGTCACAAGAAAATCCTTTGAAAGGACAAACAAAACTAACTCTTGTTAATTCAGAATTTCATAGTTACAAATACCATTACTGTAGAGATAGCACTTCTCTCCCATATCCTTACCCTCCTGCTCCATTTCTCTGCTCTGTCCTTTCAGATAAAAAGGTTTATCACCTTTGAGAATGAGCTTGCAAACACAGGACATACCTGATGTGTTTTTTTGTTTCACAAAGCAGCTGGTACAAAGTGACTCCATTGTTGATAGGACATATCAGCACAACAAAAATTAGTATTAAAGAGAAATGCAAAAAAATCCTCCAGAGTGGTAATTCCCAAATTAATTTGATATGAAGAGGAAGAAGAAAACTAAGACATTCATGTTCACTCACAAGTGGTCCTCCACAGCAATGGATCAGTCTTTACTATTATTCACAGAGTGTTCTTAGGTCTTGCAGACTTGAGAGATATCCACACCTGGCTCCTTATTACCACACCAATTTCAACCAATAGCACTGTGCTTGCCTCCAAAACTGCACCCTGTTGTTAGGGACTGCAGAAACCATACTTACTCTGGAAGCAAGTATTTCCATCAGAAATAGTGCTGTATTTCAACAGCACAGCTCCCTCAGGTATCTTCTGTGTAACAATCTCTAGTAACTGCATCTATCCCATGCTGTCCACAGTACAGAAGGTTCCCTGCTCCTAATAAATCACATTATCACCTGGTCCAAGACAGTAACAATCTTGGAGAGGGGGAAGACAAGAGCAAAGCAAGAGATTCCTGCCCTTCTCTGGCAAAGAAGCCTTTTTGCTGGCAGCCTGGGAGCTCTGGTGGCTGCCAGGGACTGGCAGCTGCTGCCACCGGGTGGCTCAGGGAGGAGGGGACAGCCAAGTGTTCCCAAGGGGACCCGGCTCCCCCGAGCTCCTACTGCACACCCGGGCAGGGAGGCAGAAGAGGCAGGAGGAAGTCAAGGGGTGCTGCCTCTCTTTCTGAAAGAGGGCTCAGTGGCTGTGCCTCAGGCAGGAATTGGCTTCTCTGCTGCCTGTGTAAGCTTTCTCAAGGGGGGTGGCATTGTCCCCACTGGGGAAAGTGATCTTTGTGACAAATAAGGAAATCAGGCACAGAAGACAGTGAGCTGGGTGAAAAGGGAAGGCTGTGCTGCACCCACGCAAAGAGACTGGAGGCTATTTAATATTCTTCAGGAGGGGGATTCAAGTCAAAGCCGAAGCTATAAATGAACCAACTCCAGTGCATCACTGGGGAGAAAGAAAGAAAAATTAAATGAGGGGTAGTTTGAAATAGATCAAGCCAGAGGGACAATAACTGAGCAGGATCTGTAAGCTAATCATTTAAGTCACAGGAACACCAATAGTTCACCTAGGGAAAACTGTTCCAAGCTTATAATTTATGCCCTATGAGGCGGGTCTGAATAGCTTAAGAACCACAGGGAAAGGAAGGTACATACAGCAGCATCATTCTCAGAGCCATAAAACTTCTATCTGCTAAAATATCCTCCCATACTTTCAGGTATCTCATACTACCATGGCTTCATTTGCACCTTCAGTCCACTTTGATTTCCAAAAATCACTTGACCAGGTTCAAAAAGATTCCATTTGCACCACAGTTCCTCTTGATTTTTTTTTTTTTCTTTTCCATTTTGATCTAATCTTAAATAAACCAAACAAGCCAGACTTTCATTTAAGTGTTAAAGGGGATGATGCAAGACACTATAGTCCAACTTCTTTTGGAAGGGCAAAAAACTTCCCTTGTGGTGACAAGTTACCAAAGGTTGATCACTGGCTCATCTTAGATAAGCAGCTCAGTTCATGTATTCAAAACACAGAAATGGCAGCAAATCATTAGCTTTAAAGAACGTTTGTTGACCTTAATGTAGCAAAAGACTTTGTACTGAGGGTGTGGATTACTGGACTTCAAGTCTACTTCGTAGTTTTTAATTCCCACTTTCCACGTTCAGCGTTCCTATATGGACCACAGGCTTGACTAATTACTGGTTTAGCTCACTGGCATTTGGGGCTGGTGATTAGAAGAGATGAAGATCTAAGAAGCCTGAGATTTTTCTGGTAGAAAGAGGCAGACAAAGGTCTCCCTTCTTTGCTATCTCCAGCCTTCTCACAAGACAAAAACCAGAGAAGGCACAGTTTGAGATGCACATTAGACAGTGCCGTGGGGCTCTATAAACAGAAACACTGGATCTACTGCAAATAATTGGTGGAGCAGATGTAGAGGAAATGAGGTAATAGACTCACTACTGAGCTAATATAGTTGAAATCTAGTTCTTAAATCCACTTAAGTCCATTTGCAGATTCTTCAGATGCAATGGCATTATAGGATTAGTGTGAGAAACATTCAGACCTGGAATTCAGGCTCATATGCCAATCACACTACATTATCTCATAGAGGAAAGATGATTTTAAACAAAACCAGTTTAAATGGCCACAAGCATTGTTTCCATATATAGTAAGAGATTTAATTATCCATACTCCACCCCTTTTGTACCTTGAAAGAACAAAATTCCTTCCTGTATTCATAGTTGACTCATCCAAAATTTTTCAAGCTAGTCAGCCTTAATAAAATCCACATGACTTCTGCAGATTGACTTCCCACTCCAAAATATAATGGAACTCTGCACTACAGCAACTGATAAACTTTGAGCCTTAGCCTCAACTCTCTTGCATTAATGTTAAGACTACTGCTTTTTTATTTGATCTCTACTAGCATAAAATTAACATCAATTTGAAATAATAAGGTTTCCCTTGCTCCTTCATAATTCTAATGCAGAAGTAAAGGCTAAATACAACTTTCAGATCAAATAATAAAACTACCAGCAGAACCTACAGGGGAGGCAGGAAGGAATTAACAGAAAACTATCAAGAGGAGCTGACCTAGAATCTAGGCTTCCAGGTACCCTCAAAGGTCATCTATGTGCTACAAGATTAACTACATTACATCAATTTAAACAGCTCTTGTTTAACCTGTTTTTAAAGGCTTGCAAAGATAAACCTCCACACTTTCCAAATGATGTATTCCAATGCTTCAGTTTTGTTAGGATTCTCTTCATGATATTTAATATTTTTTTTCTGCAATTTAAAGAATTCTATGCTTGTCATATCCATCATGGACAGAGAATTTTTTTTTTCTGTCTTATTTCATGTATCTCTAATTTTGTTCAAGACTTACACTTGATCTTTCTTCTCTGTTGCAACCAACAGCAAATCTTTTCTCAGGGACAACTTGCTTTGATCCCTCTTTGTTTTCTTCTTGGTCCATCATCTACTTTTCAAGACTCTGTGTGTGTGTACCACATGCACACAGGTGCCACACATCAACACAAGGCCTTTGCAAGAATACTCTTTTCTTACCTAACAGACCAAATAACATTTTCCAGTTATCTTGAGTAACTCACCAAATACTTCATTGTCCTCTGAAGACTGGTGTGTTAATCTGGCTGTTTTGGGACTCTCTTTAGCTGCTTCCTCCACCTTGGTTTCAGCATTCTGTAAAATAAACATTTCTTCAGATTAGGTCATTTGTGTTTTTTTGTAGTTATCAAGCATGAATATACTTCAAACTTCTTAACTATGCACACATTACATTCTTAATGAATAAGGAAGCATTAAAACAGTGTGTTTTGGTATCGTTACTATTTTTCATTTAAATACTTGGGTTTGCAAAATATCAGGGGGAAATACTTACAGAAAACACAGATTTTTAAATTTTTTAATTACATTTTAATCTGACTAGAGGGCATAAAATGGAGGACTAGAAAAGACACCTATATAAGAGGGACAACTTAAAAAACATGACAGACCTGTAAGTTTCCATCTTTGCTCCTCATATTTATTTTCTTTCTATTGACATCTTTAATTGTCGACTTAGTGAACCAAGAGATCAGAAGATAGCACACAAATATTTCTCCATGCAGAGCAAAGGAAAGTGACCTACGAAGTGCTATTATTGCTTAGGAGAATCCATCTTCAAAGTCTTTAGCCAGCTTATGTAGTTACTTTATAAAGCAGAATTGTTGACCTATTCCTGAAACAAATCTGCCAATTAGCTACCTCATGTTAGACCACGCCCAGAGATATGTCAAAAGCTTCAAATTGCCAGCTAGAAAATATTCATTCCCTAGCTACAAAATATAACCTATGAAAAAATGAGCTTTAAATATTTATAGTGCTAATAAAGAAAAAATAACTCATCTTTTCAAAATGTTTTACTTCGGTACTGAAAAAAAAGTTATATTCATGCTTCCAGCAATGCAGACAATAAAGTGAATATGCAGTCAGCTGTTGAGCAATGGCATGACATGACTGATGCAATATTAAATATTATTGGAAGTTGTCCAGGACTTGAGGATAAGATAAAAAAAAAAAAAAAAAAAAAGTACACCTATGCTTTTTAAAGGACAGATATTACTCTATTCAAGTACCTGCACATTCAGAAGACTTTCTGCAGTGATTTGGAGAAATCACCTTTCTGCAGTGATTTGGAGAAATTATCTTCATACAATTTATAAATTCTAATGTATGTTTTGAAAATGCATGGTACAATCCGTCCATGAAAATCACCAGTCCTACCCTCAGAAATGTTCTGTATTTCCAAACTGCTAGTGACCTCTTATTTCCCCTTATTAATAAACACACAGAAGATATATAAGACAACAGGTAGACAAAGTCTGTCAACCTGCCTATACAGAACACAGGAGCATGTAAATGCAAGAGACTTTTAAGCAAGACATCAAACTTTGTCTGGAAAAAATTAAAGGAAGACGTAGAAATAGGAAGCCTATTGTCACAGAGCAGCAGACAAAAATTAGATAAATCAGAAAGAATAGGAAAGAAAGGAGAAACTGTACTTCAGAGAAAGAAACACCTGCAGAAGAGAAAGAATTCTGCACTCTCTAAACATACCAACCTGGGCATCTCATGCAGAAAACCCAGTAACTAAGACTCCATGAAAGAAAAGGAGACATTCAGTTTCAGCAGATCATCACTTAATTTTGAGTTAAGTAATGTTTCCTGGGAAGATAGAGGGACCCAGTCACAAAACAGCAGGGGCTATATTGGGAGACACCTTACTTTGGGTAAACAACCTTATTTTCAGCACAAATACTTGAGCCCTGTCCCCACACATATCATTTGCAAGCTGTGGATTCACCCAGTTTGCAACGTGTTGAGTGCTGTCCATGCATCCAAGGGACACATGTCAAGGTCCATAGCATGTACCAGCTTACAGAACAACTTGCACATAGAGGTCACTGATTCAGTAAGCTGTATAATGAATTTGGGTTGTCCATCCTATTTTAGTTGCTCTAGAGTGAGAAGAAACGCAACTACATCTTCTTTGTAGAAAGAGATGGAATACAGCCTTCAGCTCTGAAAAATGTAGAAGAGGGCACCTCCTACAACAGAGTGAGCCAATCCCAAAGCAAAAATCCAGTAAAAATTGTGTCATCACAGATGAGATGAAATTAATACAATTAGATGATCGAACCAAGTTCAGGGCCTTCTCAGATGAAGGGGATAGCTGAACTCCTAATCAGACTGTTGCTCTAGGTTTTGTAAAGATAGTGCTTTGTCAACTCCATTTGCAAATTTTCCATCGTATTTAGTGTATGGTAAAGCTGGTGGTGCAGGAGGAGAGGGATTGCTGTTCCCCATCCTCCTGTTTCTCTTGGGAAAGTGCTGAGAGAGTCTGAAACCTGCTGCAAGAGCAGTAGCAACAGAATGCTGTTCAACATATACTCAGTGCTGTCTGTGAAATGAGTTGTCGCTCCAAGTAAGTTCATACTAATGGATGTTCGCATCCCTTACTTTAAAAACATGGTTTTGGCAGTCTCAGGAAAATGAGAAAGACAGCCCTGAGACATTTTGGTTCAAGTTAAATTAGTGGGAAAAAAAAAAAAAAACAAAAAAAACAAAAAAACCTGCAGCTATACTGTCTGCTCCCTGGATAAGCCACAATGTTGGTGTTGACAGATGTCAGCTCCAAGATGTTGACAGGAAAATTCTTTGATATATCGGTCTAAAACATGATAGTGTGTGGTTGGATGTAAATCTACTTCACATAGCTTTTTACAGGAAATGTAAGCTTTAAAATATTTCAGTTGCTTTCTCATTTGCAGTAAAAATACATTAGTGCTGGCATACTTAATATTTATATTACCAAAACAAGAAAATCACTGCAAAAGAACAATCAATGATCCAGATGCTCTAAAACAAGTTATATTGTGAAAAAGCATTTTAAAAGACAAAATTTGGCCAGTTGTTAATTCTTTCTTCCAGTTTCCTGAAAATTTGTAAGTGCCCCTTTCAGTAAGGAGAAAAAGAAATACACATTCTTTTATACTGTCTTTTTCAAGATGGATTCTTTACCTACAGTTATGAAGTGATTGTGGTGAGTTATAAAATAAAGCCCCTTAGTACATAACATAGTAAATATAAATCTATGTAGCTCTTACCTTCTAGTAAAGCAATATATGAAATTCCAGAAGTTCCCAAGAACTACAGATTATACTTGTTGTTGTAAGACGTAAATATTATATAGGCCTAAAGTCACAAGAAAACCTCTCCCTAGAAAGCATCTTCTCGATCACCCCAAAACATAGCCATTAACTGGAATTAAAGTTTTTCAAGATGAGACCAGCATTCTTAGTGTGCTTAGTCCCTTCTCTGTACTAAGGCCTCCAACCTGTACTTCAGAATAAGTGAGAAGACCATGCCTCATTCTGCAGATGTTGGCAAAGATACCACAGAGCACCAAGATCACTACTAAAGCACAGAGGAGCTGAATTTCTGACATCAATCAGGCCACTCCTGTTCCAGAACCATAAAACACCTAAGTAGCAAGCCAGCATCTGCTGCATCCTAACAGCTGGTTACAAACTAGAAATACTTGCATCATTTTATGAAACAATTAAAAAATGAGATGTGTGTCTATGCTGCAACTCTGTATCCGTGAATATGTACATATACAGTTGCTCTTGACTCAGCCCTGATAAAAATTAGAAATATGCTACAGTTTCATGAGACATTTTTGGCCCAGCTTCCCATTGTAGCTGCTCACCAATGCCTCGTGATCCAGTTTGCTTGCTTTCCCATTATCCACCAAGTAAACAACATGGTCTCTGTATTATACAACATTTTGACAGGTAAACATAGAAATAACAGGTAGCTATCCACGTATTTGCAACAAACAAACAGCAATATCAAAAATCATGTTTGGGCTATATTTGCATCTACTGGTGCAAGAAGCAAGGCTAGTTGTATTTTGCTGCTATCAGTGCTATCTTAAATGATTTTAAACTAAATGAAACATATTAAGAAATGCTGAGCTACAAATGACTTATGTTCTGCAGGCACTGCAGTAATTCTCCAGGCTAAGAAGTGCAGTGAAGCATGTTGTATTTACTGAAGCAGCTATTTCCTCAAGAAAACATAGGTCTTGGAAATGGAAAGTTGCACCCTAGTGTACTTAAGTCAGCTTCTTAACTACCTTGCCAGTTCTGCATACTATTTAGGAAGGGCTTGTTCCTCAAAGATTTTATTTTGTAAAGGAAAGACACACAGAAAAGCTGAAAACGTTCATCAGAAATGAAACAGTTTTTCAAGAAGCATGAGTGTTTTACTTAAAAGAGAATTAAATAAATTCTTTCTGAAGGAGAGATTTGTATTGCCTGTCCTCTCATTCCTGCCTTTTACAATCTATTCCATTTTTTTATTACATACTTAGCCAGTAAATGTTTAGCTCCATCCCCACGGCACAAATAAAAAACAGAATGGAATTTCCTTTATTCTCAGAGAAGTAGCTCATTTACATCAAAAGTTCTTAACGCAGCAAGACACCTTCCCTGCATTTAACCACTAGCTCTGCAAGACCTGGCAGGACTGGGGGCATAGTAAAACACTTGATTCCTTCTGTATTTATGAAATTAAGACAGTCAGCAGACAAAATCTCAAAAGACAGACAAGAGTTTCTAGTGGATAAAACCAGATTTGACTGGAAACAAGCTTCCATTTTGGAAGAACAGAAAAAGGATAAATTTTTCCAGGCAATATTATCATAATGTAATATCTTAAGCTGTACTGTATGCATAGAAGTAGAACATGCAACTGCAGACTCATCTGAGGAACTCAGCAAAACACTTATGATATTCCATTTCTATAGTGATAGTCAACATAATTCTACCATGCAAGGCTGGCTCTCATTTAACATTCATATAATGTATGTGTTACAGTACATCTGTAGGACAATACATATGTTGTTATTTCCCAGCAGCACTAAATGATATATCACAGAATTCCAAGGAAATATGTAAATAAATAAAAAAAGAACATCTTTAAATCATGAATATGTGCTCCCTCCACTTTATGACAGGAAAGTGACTGACAGAGATGGATATAAATTTGTCAAATCCATGAACACTGCTCTAAATACCAAATACTGCTGGCATGGGCAGGACAAGGCAAGTCATTCTTAATAGGAATAGTTTTCTTTGTCACTTTTGCCCTGTATTCTGCATCCTCAATTATATACTAACAAAATTGCTACCATGAAAGTTGGACAAATTGCTTTTTATTTTCTTCTCAGAGACACCCAGTCCAAAAGTTTTTATCTCCTGTCCGCTGTGAGGAATTTTACAGACAGTTTAACACATCCAAACAGATGCTGTGGACAACCCTAATCAGCAGCAAGAACTCATGGAATGGTAGTTGGCCCTTTTCAGGTGGGCAGAGATCTTCAGGACCTGCAGTACTGACTACATTCAAACATCTTCCTGAACTCAACCATTAATTCTTAACTCACACACACACTAGTGAGCACCAGACTTCTTCCACAGAATGTCAATGGTGAATCTTAGCAATTCCACCCTGGCTAATTAGTAATCCCCTGGGCAAGATTACTGCCATCATTGAGAATAGTGCTATGCCAGACTGGAGGTGGACTCATGTTATCTCTACAGCTTCAAGCCCTTGAAAATGTTCCAGGAACTCCTACATCAGTAGGAGTTCTTCAGTCTCCACCAACCATGAAAAGGATTCAGAGTTTCCCATTAGTTTTCAGATAAATACAATAACTCTTTCAAACAGAAAGTTAATGACTATCATATCCAGTTTTCTGGTATACCTCATATTCTCAGTTTAATTTTCACTTTTACTGATTCTTTACATTCAGTTTCTCAAATGCAGTACTATCATATCCTTTATTTGGTAACACCTATATAATATAATCATTCTTATGTTCCTCTGCATGTTTCAAAATTTTATTTGAAATATAAGGTAAAAGACTGGGGAAAAAATGACAGAGCAATGGAAAGGCTAGGTTTTTCCCAAGACAGTTTTCTGTTCCTCTCAGCTTTAACAGTATAGTTCTACAGCTACTAATGTCACCAATGGGCAATTTCAAAAGAGGTTTCAACAAAAGGATCACATCACTTAACCCTCAAGGCAGACAAAGGCACTTTGAAAAGTCATTTAAAAAATACTTCTGTCTGTGGGCAAGTTCTTACAAATTGGGTTAATACACAGGGTAACTTGCCCTTATAGCAATTTTGAGAAAAGGTTCCTGACCACACTGGGGTTCTCATTTTTTATAACTGAACTAAAATGTCTTCATCTCAGATCATAACAGATAAAGGCAACTAATAGCTTCACAGTATGCTACTAATTACCTTCTACTAGTCCATTAGGTATTCCCTCAGTGCTGAGGATGGAGGTTCAAGTATGCAACCTGGAGAAAACAAGCAACTACACTACTGTGTCCACGCCACTGAGAAAGGGAATTCTATTTGGAAAGACAGTGCTAAAATGACACAGTTCATTTGGAAAACAAAACAAAACAAAAAACCAGGACAGTCAGCCTGTGCAAGAATCAAGGTTTTCCCATGAGTACTACGAACTGAAAAAAAAAACAAAACCAACAAACCCAAATGCATGTATGTACCCTATACATAGGAGAAGAGGGAGAAGAAAAGCTATGCAAGTGACCTGTTACTCCACAGGTATAACAATATACCTGCCAAGGTATATTATTAATATCAATAATATACCTGTGTATAAATACAAATTTATAAATATAAAATATTTTAAAAATTAATTTTCTAATTATATAATATATACAAGTATATTTATTTATAATAATAAAAATATAATATAATTTTATATAATATAATAATATAATATAATTTATTAATATTTTAATATTAACAAACTATTAATTTATAATAAACTCAAATAAACTGCCAGAACCAGGAATTCTCATTACACAGCAAGGAATTTGCAAAACAAGTCAAGACCAGGCACAAAAATATGCTCCAGGTCACTATTTTCAATTTGAAGCAAGAATCCTGTCACACGTCTCTCACTTTAATCCTAAAACCACACACACAAAATCTGAAAGTGAATCACATAAAATTCAGACAAGTACAGACAGAGCTATGAGTTGCTATTTCCTCTTCCATTCCCATCCCCAGCCCTACAGAGCAGGGCAGCCACCACCACATCAGCTGTGCAAGAAGCTCAGTGGCACACACGATACAAAACGATACAAAACAATAAAGATCAATATAAGGATCAAAACTTCACTTGGGAACAGTCTGAGTTTTCACAGCTTCCATGACACTTGACCTGAAACCAATGTTATTAAAGCACATGTGTTGCCTGCTTTGGACCCAGGTGTTTTTTTCTATAATGCCACTGCAAACATCTGGCTAGCACACTGATGGATGAAGCTCTTGACCTAAGAAGTCAAAGAGGAACTATAACAACACTCAGTGAACTAAGCCAAAAATAGGCAGTTTGGACATGAAGCATAAAAGCAAATCTCTTTTACAAAAAGTGTTTAATCAGACTTCCAGAACAGTCTAAAGAGTGACAGCCATCAACACTTATGCTTTCATAGTCCACTCATAACCTTTATCCTTTATGCTGTTTGCTAATTTTCTTTCCTTTGAGCCCTCATTTTAGATGCATGCTGAATAAACACAAGTATTTCACTCTCATTTTTTCAAGACAAGGATGTGGTTTTAGTCATCAACTCATTGATGATACAGCCTCAACTCTTAGTGTATCTCTTCAAGTGCTTCATAAATACATTGAACAAAGGCAGTGTCTAACCCTAGCAGACTAGTAATTTTCAAATGCTGCTGCCTGAGGTCTTTCTGAAGTGTAAAAAAAAAAAAAATGCACAAAAGCAAACCTGTTTCCTTCTGCTGAGTAAACCACTTCTATATTCCAGCATATTGATGAATTCTGAAAACAATTAATATAGATATCTGATACTATATAGAGACCTACATAATAAAATGAAAGTTATTACAGAGCATCGCAGAAATATTCACCGTAAAAGTGTGGGGCCTAAGAATGGTACAAAACTATTAGAAATAAATTATTCCACTACCTTATCAACAGAAAGAAATCTTTCCTGTGCCCTCATCTGTGAAAACCTTCTGGCTTTTGCAGTACTTCAACTAAGAGTGGAGAGGTATTCTTGACAAAAGCCCAACAGAGTTTATATCCTGACCCTGCAGCCAACATTACCTTTATTAAAAAAAAAAAAACAAGGTTTCACGTGTCAATATAAAGGGTTGACCCTCCAGGTATGCAGAAACAAAGTGGAACACACACGACTATGTGAGCTACAAATTGCTGAAGCATAATCATGCTAACTAAACACAGAGAGAATGAACTCAGGTCCCAGCACGATAGTTTAACTCTGCCCAGTTCCCTATCAGCAAACCAGATTGCTAGGAGGCCAGAATTTCACTTCTGGTATTTTATTCTTGGTTCTATTACAAGCAAGAACCAGTCCTTGAGTGAGCAAAATAAACACACCAGCATATCTGGCTGGGTCATTTCACTATGTAGTTCAAGACTGACTTTACTGAGTAAAAAACTCTATCTTTTAGGTGCCTCTTTTGTGTTAAGAGTGTACCACAAAAAAACCCAACACAACAACAACAAAACCCAAACAAACAAAAAAACCAAAACAACTTTCAAGGACTTTCTTGCTGTTCTACTCACAGTGATACAATACACTAATCCAAATACTCTGTGAGCTTAATGAATAGAAAACACCCCCTGAAACATTTCCATTGCACACCAAAAATGGGCTTTCAGTTTCTTGGTTTTAATTTTCATTTCCAAACTCTTAGCCCATGAGGAAAGAAAGCTGAAAGAAAAAAAAAAGCACTTCAGGTTCAAAATCACATCCCTTCAACTTTCTATAAACTACCAAGGCATTTTTAGCATTTAAAAAGTAGGCTTTACACTAATTTTCCAAGAATTCAAAAGAAAAATTAAATATAACATTGAGAAGTTAATTTCAGAAGGGAATTATTCTAAAAAATTGATTTGAAAGAAAGATAATTTTCAGCACCCTAGGTCACCTGGCATTTTCTAGCTTTGTGAAGTGTATTTCCAAGCTAAAGACAAGAAAAAAATTACACACAAGTTGCTTTATATTAAAAAGTGTTTTATTTACCTACAAGGCCTTTAGGTTCAAGGGATATTTTGATCATCACGATGACCAGTGCATTCTTTTCTGCACTGTGACAAATTATCAAATGTTTCTCAAATTTTGTAGTAAAAGTTCAGGGTCCGGGGTTTTTTGGGGAGTGGTGGGTTGTTGAGAAAAAGACACCTTTGTCTTTCAAAAGTGGCAGGATATTTTAACCCCAAAAACCTAATGCTTCAGCTCCTTGTGCCATCCTTTGGGTCTGTGTCCTCCCCCTTCACAACCTCCTCAAGCTGAGCTGCTCCAGGCATGTGCTGATCCCTCAAGGAGATGGATGACAAATGGGAGAGAGGCTAAAAATAATTGTTTTTAACAATGTGATGGGAGAGAGAGGGAAAGAACTGAACTAAACCGACTCTCCAATCCCATCTACTCAGTTTTAATAGAAGAAACAAGTTTTGCTACATGCTTTTGGTTAAGGGGGAAGCTGCCATGAACTCATGTCTGGTCACACAGCACGAGGTCTTTACATGAACTGTCCCACACAAGATAGAAGACATGGATTTTGAAACTGAATGACACAAGCTTTTCCATTCTTCCCTTTTTGATTTAAGCAGGCCAATATTAAATGCATGATCTTGAAAGAAGCAGAGTTTTACTATTATTCTGTGCTCCTGGAATGAACACAGGTCCTCTGTCTAGTGTAAATAAATGCAAAACACCCCCTTTAAAAGAAAATACTTCTAAATGTCAAGATTTATGGGGGTGATATTTAAAAATCAATTAAAAAATTCTTTTCAAATAACAGTTATGAAAGGAAATTGGCATGAAAGTGGTTTTGGTTTTTTTTTTTTGCTAAAGACACAAAACAGATTGCGTAATTGTAAAACACTGCTATGACACATTTTAACTCCCACTTCAATAAATTAAAAAAACCCAAACAAGCAAGCAAACAAAAAGCTGCTATTCACTTCAGAAGCATATGGTTTTGAAGAAGGCAAATTAAAGCTTAAGTCATTAGCACAGAATAGTGATCCAGAAAGGGTAACTATCAAGAATGGGGACATGACTTCTTGCAGTCAGTCTTGATTCTCTGTTTTATTTGAACAATAAGTGCATCTAGCAAACCCCGTAGGTGCTCTAAGGCTCCAGGCCCAACAGTAAGAATACATCTTTGGTTTCACTAGTTCCACCTTAATGTCACCTTCAATATTGATGCCTGTCAGAGTTCAAGGAGCATCTAGATGATGCTCTTATTTACATGGCTTAGTTTTAGGTAGTCCCATGAGGAACAGGGAGATGGACTCTATGATCCTTGTAAATACCTTCCAACTTCAGATATTCTGTGATTCTATCATATGTGAAGACAAAACATTGGTCAAATGATCAAGGATCACTTCATCAAGATACTAATGTGTCAAAAGTAGTTCCTTGATATAAGACTATCTAAATAAAAATATACTGCAAACTAAATAAGAATATACTACAAAACAAGTCTTATTAAAGCCTTGAGACTGATGGAGACTCACCAGGAACATTAGATGCTAAGCAAAAATTGGTATTTGCAGAAGGATTATTTTCCACAATTGTCTTCAGCCTTGTTGTGTTGTGTTTGAGGTTTTTCTTGTTGACACCACCCTGCACCCATTGCTTGCCAACTCTAGTCCACCACTTCCTCACTTGCTTGTGGGCTGCCATCTTTCTCCTTCATTGCTATTTATTTAAAGGCCTCCTCTCCAGGCTGGCCAGCCTGTTGGCAGACTTTTTTGCCCCACCTCATCAAGCTTTCAGGTAACAAATGGTTTATTATACTAATTCCACTGCCACCTTCAGATACTGGTACCCTCCTTTTAGCGGGCACACTTAGACTCTAATGCAGCCCAGACTGTAACATGCAAGTGTGAACAATTACTTATGCAGTCATATTACTGGTTATCCAAACTTTGGTAAAGTGATGTGGCTCGTTTCTAACACATTTTAATGATTTCATATGCAACAAGTACAGGTAAAATGTTACATTTTTTTCCTATTGATCAAATTTTTAACACATTTCTAACTTTCAAAAATAGTCACCTGAAGTTAACTACTGCTGCTTGCCACCATGTATCCAATACAGGAGGTGAATAATCGATTGGACAAACCCTCAGCCCCCAGGGAAATTACTCAGATTTCACACTTAGTGCCTCTGCACTGCCAGATGACACCTGATTCACCAGCAAATACACACTATTACTCACCTGAAACTGTAGAGTTAATTGCTTCCATTCACACACACACACACACAAAAAAAAAAAAAAAAAGTGCAGAAAGCACTTACCAGAAATGTGTTCAGATGTCTAATATGATTAGACACATACTCCCTAATATAAGTGTTTCATAAGGCTGTTCTCATACCTTTTGAAAAGATAATCTAATCACTGAATAAGAGACATGCCATCTGCACTATAAATAATTCTGGTTCTTCAAGAGCACTTTTTGTTTTGTTGTTGGCGTGGTTTTTATTTTTGTTTTTTAATCAAACTGTTTGCAGGGACAGTATTGGTGTGCCTACTGTTTTTGAAATATGTAAAGTCATACAAAAAATACAAACATAACAAAGACCAGACAATGGAAATTTCCAACAGAAATTTTCTTCTCTACTGCAGATTTAAAGAAATGTCAGAAGTGATGACAATGAAAGATTCATATGCATGTATGGATGGAAGAAACAGTAATACCAGAAATACAACCACACCTATGAGAAGCCATGTTATCACTCAGTGAGCAAGAAAGCAAATAGAAACTGACATTTAACAAGATGATTCAATTTACCAGAGTTTGATTCATTAACTTGGCTGTAGTGGAAACCCTGTACACCTTTAGAAGGAAAGTATCATTGTGGAGGAACGAAGGAACAAAGAGATCTCTCTCAAGCTGGAATTCAAGAATTAGACAATAAATAAATAAATCAGTAATTGAAATAAATGATATTTTTGCACCATTCACTGTCATCTATACAAGCTCCAGACTGTGAGGCCTAATGAAGCATGACCAGTGAGCACTTCTACTCACTGTGGGGGTCTGTCTCAAACTCCAGGCAGGAGCACTTTTCTTCAACTCCTGCCTCTTCCTTAAGTGCCTAGTTTTCATATCTTTCCTCTTTTTAAAATACTGAATAAAAGGCAACAAACAACACCCCCCGGCAAAAAAGCAAAACCAAAACCAATCCAAAACAAAACAAAACAAAAAATAACAAAAAGAAAAACCCAACCAAAAAATCAACAAAAACCCAAACAAGCAAAAAACCAAACAACCAAAAAAAATCAAACAAAACCCCCCCACACAACCCACCTTAGCATAATGAGCCAGCACCACCTTTCTTCTGTGACCAATCAACACTAACTCTGTACTGTTAAGAGTTACCAGATACAAAGCTACTATCAATTTGTGAAGTCTTTGTGAAGCTGTGATCAGTGCCAGTTTGTTAGAAACCTTTCAAGCAAGTAAGGATCATCATTGAACTTGAAAGTACACTTCATGCTTCTTCCCTTTGTTACATGGATTTCTCTTGAAAGCAAAGAGCCTCATATCTGTTATATTTTGTTTTAATTATCCCAAAATGCAGTAATTTTTTGCAGTACAAAAGACTATCAAAGGTAGGGTACATTATGTGCTCAGCAGAATCCTCTTCATATACAGTGGGGGGGCAATAATGCGTTGGTAGTGAGAGCCTTGCTTCAGCAACAGCCTTATAAATGCTTGGATGTTTCTATCTTTTTCTTAATAAAGGCTGTTGATGTAACAGTTTTAACAATTGTTCTGCATGGACAAAAGGTGAGTAGGAATAGCCTGCTCGGATTTACCAAGGGCAAATGGTATCTGCCCAACCTGATAGCTTTCCATGATGAAATGACCAGCTGTGTGGAGGAGGAAAAAGGATAACATCATATCCCCTGACTTTAGCACAGCCTGTGACCCAGCCTCACACAGTCTGACACTTTAGCCTTCAAGTCAAACCAAGAAGATAAGGTTTGGGTAGGTGGAATACAGAAGGCAGGTAATTGATTGGATCACCAGGTTCAGAAGCTTGTGAGTAACAGCATCAATTCCAGCTGGCAGTCAGCAGCTGCATCCCTCAGGGTTCAACACTAAGGCCAATATCATTTAATGTCTTTAATAAAGGCCTAGATAATAACAACCCGGGGGACTTGTCAGTACATGGAAAGGCAGAGCTGCTATTCAGAGGGCCCTTGACAGACTAGAGAAATAAACTGACAAGAAGCTCATGAAGTTCAGAAAAGGTGAATTCAAAGGCCAGCATCTGAAATGGAACAACCTCATTTGGCAGTCCAGGCTAGGAGATAACTGGCCAGAAAGTAGATTTGCAGAAAAGGTTTTGTTCAGTTTTTGCACCCATTTTAGTTAAATAACTGTAAATTGTACTACAGACAATTGGAACTGATGAACAGCTCCTGACATATTTGGCAAAGGACAACAGTATTAGCAAAAAAGGTTTAATTACAGTTCTCCTAAACTCAGGCATCCGAATGAAAAGGTGTACAAGTCCCTATATAGCAACAAGAAAGGCACCTGGAAGAACAGATATGTACTTAGAGATCTGCTGACAAATTTTCTCACCTTGTTCTGCTCTTTTTCTTCTATATACTTCAAAGATACTTTTCTTAGTCAATAATGTCATGAGAGATGACAGCCTCCTGAGGGAAAAGCTGTGGCTAATACATCAGTTTAAAACCACTTGAACATCACAGCTGGTCACAGAGCAAAACAGGAGTCTGGCTGAGCAATGAAGAAATCAGGACTGATTTCTGCCCACGGGGAAAAGTTTCTGGCCTAAACCCAAAAATGGGTGGACTGTATGAGAGACTACAGAAAAAACCTCTGATACTGCAGTGTCTTTAACACAGGCCAAAAATGCAGTTAGTACTTCAGAAGTACATCCTACTGAAAATGCCAAGAGAATTTAAAATGCCAGGAAGAAAAATCAATGTATGCAGCTTTTATGGTCATGATGTCAGTAGGTTTGGTTTTGGCTTGGATATTTTTTTTTTTTAGGAAATCATCCCTAGCAAGAAAAAAAAATAAATAATCAATTGCCATGAATGAATAAGGGAATTTTGCAAGGCTGACAGATTATTATACTACCCACATGCCAGTAGCAATGCTGGCTACTGAAAAGCCCAAATAAATAACACAGTATCTATTCCAGGTTATAAAATATTCCTCAGGGGAGTGGAATGGTTGGATTCAGATAAAACAATGTTACAGAATCCAAGAAACTAACAACTAAATGAGTCTGATAGATAAATGCTACATTTATGAAAGTTATAGTTTACAGTTTATAACAGTTTATAGTTTATAACGGTAATAGTTACTGTCTGTTATGTACAATGACATAATGATAAAATTAACACAAGAACATCCCTGAAATGAAGTTCTACATAGTCCATGCTGGGCAAATCATAAAGCGTAATAAGCTCATTTTACCTTCCAACTGCAACAATTATTCACATACACAGGCCCAAGTATTTGCACAAAAACCCAGTAGCTTTGTAACAGAGAAATGAGTTAAAACTGTAGGACTTCATGACTGTTCACCTGCCTATTTTCTGCTTATGTCTCCAGCTCAATGCTGTAGTATATATATACTTATATGCTAGGTTTAACTTAAATATTTTTCAATATGTAAGCTCCATCTCAAAGCTAGAAATATGACCCTTCCAAAGTAATATTCCTTGGAAAGAAATAGAAAATTTGTTAGTCACTCAACCTTCTACCCCTTGAAGAATGATACATAATGGTATTGGGTCTTCATGGCAAGGTTTTGGTAGCAGGCAGGCTACAGGGGTGACTTCTGTAAGAAGCTGCTGGAAGCCTCCCCTGTGTCCAACAGACCCAAAGCCAGCTGGCTCCCAGGTGGACCCGACACTTGCCAAGGTAAAGAGGATCAATGATGATGGTAGCAGCTCTGTGATAATACAGTTAAGGAGGGAGGACCTGCACAACAGCAACTGCAGGAGACAATATGTGACAGAAGCAGCCTTGCAGATGCCAAGGTCAGTGAAGAAGGAGAGGGAGGAGGTGCTGCAGGCATGGGAGCAGAGATTCCCCAGAAGCCAGTGGTGAGGACCATGGTGAGGCAGGCTGGCTCTGCAGCCCGTGGAGGTTAATGGTGGAGCAGAGCAGATACCACCTGCAGCCTGTATAGGACACTGTGCCAGAGCAGGTGTATGCTCAAAGGGGGCTGTGATCCTGTGGGAAGCCCATGCTGGAGCAAGCTCCTTGCAAGACCTTTACACCCTTAAAGAGAGAAGCCCATGCTGGAGCTGGCTTGCTGGCAGGACCTATGGCCCCCCATAGGGGACCCATGCTGGAGCGGTCTGTTCCTGAAGGACTGCACCTCGTGGAAGGGACCCATGCTGGAACAGTTTGTGAAGAACTGCAGCCTGTGGGATGGACTCAAAATGGAGAAGTTTGCAGAGGAGTCCTCTGTCTGAGGAGAAAGGAGTGGCAGAGATAACAAGTGATGAACTGACCACAATCCCCAGTCCCCACCCCCAGTGCTGCATGAGGTGAGGAAGAAAAAATGGGGATTGAAGTTGAGCAAGGGAAGAAGGGAGGGGTGTTTTAAGATTCAGTTTTATTTCTCACTATCCTACTCTGATTTCACTGGTAATAAATGAAAGTAACTTCCTCCACGTCAAGTGGTTTTGCCTGTGAGGGTAATTGGTGAAAGATGTCTCCATGTCCTTAGCTTGACCCATAAGCCTTCAGTCACAGGTTCGATCCTCTGTCCAGCTGAGGAGGGGCATGATAGAGCAGCTTTGGTGGGCATCTGGCATCCAGTCAGGGTCAACCCACCACAACTTGTTAAACATACTGATTACATGTGGAAAACTATACCTTTATTATGTCATGTTGTGCAATATTAACAACTAAAACATGATATAGACAGGATGAGGCAGAAGGGAAAAATGGGTTTGATCTCCTGTCCTCAAGACCAGGCTGCAGAGAGACTCCAACTCAAGCTACACTGCCACTGTTTTACCCCAGGTTTTGCTCACACATAGCCCAAAGCAATTCCCATTACATTAATGTGTAAAATCTAATTTAATGTACTATTTGGCTGGCAATTTTAAGCGCATAAACCTCATGCAGTTAGACTGCATCTCCCTCAGCAACTGTTACTTAGTAACCCTCTGCACATAAATAGAATTTTACATTGCTACAAATATGTTGTAAATTCTATAGGCAAGCAGGAATTAAAAGAGTCACGTAAGCCAAACTTGCACCAGCTATATTCAAGTGCTTCATTAGGCAGGGAACTTAAACGGAGAGAGAAAACCTGTGCATCAACAAAGAGGTATTTCCATTGCTATTTTTTTGCTGGTATTTTATCATTAAAACAAAGCAGGTACAACTCTAAGGAAGTGAGACCTCAGAAAGACTTTCTGGTACTACTCATTTAGCATGCAGTGAAGACTTCAGATGTGAGAACAAGAGATGAGGCAAAGCTCTTCACCTCTTCTCCTAGAGGCAGAATAATCCATTGGCTACATAACCTGGTGGTAGAATTAGTACAGGCAGATCTACAGTAAAAACATTACTAAAAAAAGCTGTGCAAAATGTACACAGGGCCAAAGATAACAGGTGGAACATAATGGGCTAAGAAAAAAGGAAGAGCAGATTAGATTTCATCAATGCTAAACACAAAACTCAAATAACTATGTTGTATTCATTGACATGTTTGATCTTTCCCACACACAGGGTACTTGTGGACTGAATGACAGCCTATTCAAGCCACTTGAAAATCTACCAATATGGGACTTCAGAGTCACTTTAGACCAAGGGAATGTCTTTTCAGCATTGAACAAAATATTTGGCCCACAAGAAATACCCAGACATGTTCTAAATTGAGTTTCATAACATGTCAAAGGATGTATTATCCTGACTTACCCTTGTCCTGTCCTTTTCCTTTAGCACTCCAGTTTTATTTGCTAAAATGATTTACTGTAGTAAAAGTTAATTGCTTTGACAAAAAAAGCAACTGAGTTACATATACTGCATTTCACAAAAATATATTCTTATGAAGAGGTTACAGGTAAACTATAGCTGCAGTGATTATACTGAGTGACTAAGTGTAAGCATATAGATAAGCAAACACTTTTCATTTGCAACTCTACTAGCAAGTTTGCTCTCCTTTACATTCTAACATGACTTCCTAAGTACAGCATTCAAGTAATCATTTCCAATTTCTTCCCAACAACTAAAAACAACTATCCTAGAAAAGGATTCTGAAAACTCTAGAATACCAAAATACTCTCCCCACAGATTCCCCCCACAACTCCTGTCCTGTAATAAGTAACTCGATACATACAAGTTCTCCTTGCAAAATCCCAGAAAACCAGTCCTTCAAAATATGGCTTTCTACTTCATGTTTCTTCTCTGTACAACCATACCTAGCTACTGAAAATGTAACAACAAGATGTCCTATGTCAGACTAAGAAGTCTTTACTCCTGCTGAGCATCAGGTAATTTCTTTCAAGAGAAATCCAGCTAGGAACCATTTCAAGGTTTGAAACTGATGATGCTAAATCTTAATTAAGAGAAGTCCAGATGCATAATGTTTTCCCTGAAGTCCTCATTTTCTTAAAGGCACTTGACAACTTGGCAGCAGAGCAGCAGAATTGAGAACTGAGTAGGAGACCCAGCCAAGTCCTACTCAGTGACTGGGACAATTAACTGGCCACCTGGCTCTCTGCATGGAAGGAAGCAGCTCTGCATCTGCTCTGCCAGCCCATGGTTTGTAGCCTAATTGCTTGAAGTAAGCTGATCAGGGCAAAAACCAGAACAACTTGTCAACTGCTGAGACCAGAGTACAGAAGCTGGGATTGAAGCCAAGCTTCCTCTGCTCCTGATGGAGTCACCTCCCTTGTGGTCTCCATGTAAAATGTTCAGACAGTCTCCTGTCCCTTATATACAGCAGCATAAGGCTGAATCAGAATGGATCAGACACACAATTTAGTTGATACACTGCCTATGTATCAAGCCCTGTATGTTTCAAAAATTTCACAGATGTCTTATTCTCCCATAATCGGGTGACTCAAGAGCTGCAATGCTGTGTTATTAGAATATTAACTGCATTATACTATTGCATTATCAGTTCTCTCTGCAAAATCCCAGAGTAGAATCTGATGCCTGAAAGATCTCAGCATCCCTTTTCACAGGCAGACACAGCATTCGTTCCTATGGATGTTGATATATTTCAAGTTAAAGGTCACTGGCCAGGACATCCAATCTTGTGAGAAGGTACCAGCACTCAGGGTTTCTCATCCCACCTAAACACATTCACTGACTGGGACCTTCTGGCCTCCTTTCCTCCATGCTCCCATAAAGCTTTCATTTTTAGATGGTTTTAGAGCCTATATGGCATAGTGTAATAGAATAATAACAAAACAATAAACAACAAGCAAGATGCCAGAGGAAAGGATGCTTTTCCAGGAAAGGAAAAGGGTGCTACAGGCAGAAGAGGTACATTGAAGCAGTTCTAGAATGAAGTCACGTCTCCTCTCCTCCCAAAGGAATTGCAGGAAAGGAGAATACAAAGCATGGAGGTTAAAACAAGAGAAAAATGCACCAAAGCAGATATTTTTAAGCAGTTATTTCACCTATTTTTTCTAGTCGCCAATTACTAGTCTAGTCTTACTTAAAAGGCAAGAAATTAGGTAAGGGAGAAAAAAAAATAGCCTCGTCTTACAAAATATATTTTCTTGAATTGTAGGGGGAAAAAAAAATCAACATTAAAAGTAATTTATCAGATAAATGAATATGAAAGAATCCTACGACTAAATGTTGCAGGTCTACATTTGCAGCACCTACAAAATGAACATGCTTCATTTAAATCAATTTGAATGTAATGGATTACAGTGGATCAGATCTGTCTGAAATAAAATATGTAACAAAAGTCTTTTTCTGAACACAGATTTGATTACGAAAATGAAGATAAGCACCACATCACAGGAGAGAACCTCCTTCTATCAGTTAGTATCTTGCAGTGTAAGGCAAGTTTTTATATCAGTGGAAAATTGTGTATGTTTTAGTCTTCATTATGTACAACTTCTGACCTAGAATCTCATTTCATGGGACCAAGCTCCAGAAGTAACACTGATCATCCTAAATATACTAAGGTTGGTAACAATACACCAAAGAAAAAACAGTTGTTACTTTATGCACTGAGTCTCACTCACTGTGAGCTCTAAAGGCTTTCCTAGAGCACTAAGATTTATCTATACTAGTACTACATAGTTGTTAAATATAATAAAGGTATAAAATTTTTAATCAACACATAACATTAGTAATTAATGAAATATTTTTAAATATTTTATGAGATATAAACATTACTCAACTGTTGCAGGCAGTGACTTGATATTCTCAGAATCCCACGTTCCCCAACCTTTTATCTGCCAAGTCTCAAAAAAATGCGATTGTCTGGAATTTCAGACATTGGGTTAAAAAACTCGACACAAACAAACAAAAAAAACCCCAGTTGTAGTGATATTCAGACTGTGTACCATAAGGCAAGTTTCATATGCAGGAGAAAGCTGTTGCTCAGTGTTAAGAAAATATTTAGCCTCTAGTTCATAGGGAAGACGGGAATGTGTAGATAGCCAGACTCCCCAGGGTGGAAGGCTACTGCTCTTGCTTTTTGAAACTCATATAGGGAGGACATTTTTAGACATACAGGGATATAAGCAGAGTATCCCTCTACATAGAGAGAAGGATATAAATAAGTATACTTGAATATACACTTCCATTTGTAATTTTTTAAAAAATATATGCTTGTATGTTTTATATATGGATGTGTGCATGGATATATATATATACATGCCCATAAGAAATTAAAGTGAGATTTAAAGTTTTTGCACACAGTTCCACTTCACATTGACAAATTCTAACCATGTTTCCCCAAAAGAATTAAACAGCAATTCTTCTGTTTTCTTCATAAAAAAAATTCTTTAACAGGTACAAGGTACAAATGCACAAAAGCAACACATTTATGGCAAAACAGTACATATATGACAATGAGAGTTGGTCATAAAAATAGAGGAGACAGTTTTGATTTTCAACATTCAAATACTGGCAATGGCACTACTTAATTGCTTTATAAAGCAACACACTGGGAAAGTTGATGCAGATCATATATTAACATGAAGGGAGAGAGCTAGCTGGAACCGTTTTTCAAGAGGATGTACACTGTCAGAATAGTGAATTTTTCCTCTCCTTTCTTCTACAGCATTTCCACCTTCCTGATCAGGCTCCCTGCTAGCTGGCCATCTCTTCACCATTTCTCAGCATGCAACTGCACTGTTAGCAATTAAACATTCTTTCTAATGCCTCAGAAAAATCAGAACACGACACTGAATTTAGACTGCATCTGAGATGGAGATGCTGGGAGAAGAAGGAAACTGCATGTAATGGAGTAGAAGGAAGATAAAGGGAGGAAGAAAGAGGGTGTGTGAGAGAGACTGGGAAAATGTGCTACAGATGTCATTTATGAGCACAAAAAACAAGGAAACAAAACAAACAAACCACTCAAATTTTAACCAGTCTCAGATAGTAACTTCTAACTGAGACTTTTCCAGTATATTGGGATTTTCATAATTCATCTGAAGACTTTGGCACTACCAAACAGAGAATCCAATCCTGAAACTCTCATATAGAACCAGAATAACTAAAGATTCAAAAATATTGATAAGTGTTTTGTTTAAGGATAGATTACACTGGTAGCAGACTTGCTAAGATTTCTGGCTCTTAGGTCTTTTCTATGAATTTTGGGGTGTACAGATTTCATGAGCAAGCCAAGTGCCCCTATACCTTCCTAAATTCATCTTTCAGTTCTAGCTAAGTCCAACTATATCAAATTGAATGTCACTCTGTAGCACTGTGGCAAAAATGTAAGTTCCCATCATTGCCTCTTCTTGATTACATCTGATGCTCAGAAGTCCCCTTAATTATCCAGAGTAGGTGGCATGTATCTTGTGGCTTTCAGCTCTATGCAAATATTGATACTTTTATGGCCATATCCACAGGATGCTGCACTGAAAGATCAGATTGTTTGAGAGTGAACCATATCTCAGCAATGAAAAATAAAGTTACATTACTCTGCTTAGATTTTTTTTTCTATTTCCTTTTGCAAATTTTTTTTAAGTCCAGAAAATGCTACCTATGTCAATCAACTTAAAGCACAGAGCATGATAAATTAAGTAAAAAGGGAAAATATTGTGACATTTTAGCTTAAAGTGAAAAAATCTGGTTTTGAACTGCATCTGCCTACAAGTTCAATTTACTCGAGTGTATGTACAATTAGGTATGAAATTCACCTTCAGCTTCTGCAGTGCAAAAAGAAGCTATTGTTAAAGTAATACTTTTTATGGGAAAGCCTTGGGTCTTTTTCCTTCTGATGTCCATTTTATATTTGCTGAATTTACAAAGGAGCGCAAGATTCAGTTCACCCTAGCAACAGGGAACTTGTCTTTTCTCAAGGTAGAACAATTAGCATCAGATTAAACAGAACTGGGGCTTTGTCCTAATGCATAGTGTAAAACCATATCTCACAAGCAGTTACACTGACCTAGCTGCACAGCCACTTACACTATCAAAAATGCAAGAAACTGAAACTTAAAATAAAGCATGGCTCCAGCACTCTTCTTCCAGCTGCTGCCCAGGATAACCAAAGGCAGGAGTAACATTAGGAAAAGATGACAACAAGCTTCAAAATGCACTTTTACCAGGCTACAGCTGTCCTGTGGCCTGTGTCAAAGTATTAAAGCTTGGACAGGTAGAGAGCTACTGGAGAGGCTGCTGTGGTTTGGTTCCAGGTACCCATAGGTAAAGCTCAGCAAACTCTCCAATAGGAAGAACATACTTCACAGTAGCTGACTCAGAAATATTCTAAAGTGCTACCTTGCTGCAAAAGATTTTTTAGGCTCTCATTATATATAACTAATGGAAATTCTAGCTTACTTTGACCTATCTCTCCTGCTTTCAGAGCAGGTAACATCATATCACTGCACGCTGATCTGTGAACCACCACAACAATGAAAGCATAAAAAGGGTTATGTGAGGATGGAAGATATTGCATGCTTTCAGGATTTCTATGTCACTTACTGCTTCCTCAAAATTAAAAAGATAGACAATTTCACCTTCATTTTTCCTGTGTGAAGATGCTAAAGCACTGAAAAACATGTTTGCAGGATGAAGTATGGGCTGTGTCTTATTAGAGAAGTCATTTCAGCAACTAGAACAGTTCACAGGGAGCTCACAAAGAACAGGCACTGCACACCCCTATTCTTCCAGCTTCTTGCTGGCACTGTCATTAAACTCACTTGAGAAGATGTTTATCCAGTTCTCTATCAAAGCTAACAAGAAAGTAACTGTAGGAAACCATACCACAACAGAATGGCATCTGAAGCACAAGACCTTAAAAAACACTGTACTTCTCTCTTCTTCTAGTCAATCAGTTCTCCAGGCTGAGGGTAGGAGAACAAAGCCTAAGACCGTATCTCCTCGCCAGCCAAAACCACAGCAACTGCACCTCTTCCTTTTACACCCAAGCAAGCAAAACCAGCTTGTGACCTAAATCAAGAAATGGTAATAATTAGCAGTTATGCATGCAACAGAAAAACATTCTCTCATCTTTCTTCAAATAACCATTAGCTATGTATTTAGGCACATTTTCACTGAAACGCAGATCTAGTGACATCCTGCCAAGATAATTCAGTTCAGGCAACTCCTTAAACACCAGCAGCAGGAGCTGTGGCACTGACCAGAACTTGTCCCTCACTCACACTTGCCTTACCTCCCAATTCTACCTCCTCTACCATTAGCTCTGAGCAGCAGAGGCCTGTACCTTCAGTGGCCTTCACATATAGGCAATGAAGGAAAACATGACTATCCGCACTGATCCAGGGATTCTACATGTACTTATAATGAGCTTAGCAAAATTTAGATGCTAGAGAAACTATGTATTTTAACAAAAATCAACCCTATTCAAGTCAGCACACTTAATGAGCATTCAAGCATTCAAACGAACTTGGATTTACATGCATAAGTTGTTCCTATTAACTTCATAGTAGAGCTACTTGCCTACTTGAACATTAGACATAAACTTCCAATACCATACTGGATGCTGGTCTTCAGGTTAATTTTTGAGGACCAATGTCATAGCCACTGCATACTTGAGATTCTCAGAGGACTCACACCCCAGTCACTTCTGTATCACTACTGTATCATCTCATTAGTTGAAGCCCAATAGTGCCTGAAGGCTCCACTCAAGGTTTCCAAGCACTGCTATTAATACAGAATAACACTGTGTCTAACAGTGCATTAAGAAGTTAAGAAGTTGAGAAATTAAATAGGAGGATAGAGGGAGCACAAAAGGATTTGCTCAAGGACAAATCTCAGTTCAAGGCAGAATGTGAGGAAACCAAATGCCTATCAAATTGAACCTGACCACCCAGAACTTCCCTTCACACCCTGAAAAGGGATTTGAATCTTCTAAAAGTAGCACTTCCTTGTGCCAGGCACTGGTTTAACCAGACACATGCTGGTCATGAGAATTTCTCCACTGTGTAACCTGAGACACGGGCTGGAGAAAAAACTCATCAAATACCTCACAGAAAACAGTGGAACTCTAAACAATTTAAGTTTGTCTCTATTTTTCCTTTGTCTTCTGGAGAGATATTTGCTTGCGAGGGAGTTATCAATATAACAAATTACAAAGTACAAACCACTATAGCCCCTATGCTGTTTATTGCTTTACAGCAAAAGGTTAAAAGCCTGAGAAAACACACAATTGTATCTAGAAAATAAAAATAGTGCTATAAAAGTGAAAAGGCTGCACTCTGATTAACTTCTGTGTGGTAATAAGCCCATTTATTTAAATGTAATAAAATCAAATGCTACATTTGATTTATTAAGCCCATTTATTTAAATATAATAAAATCAAATGCCACATTTGATTTATTTTTTTAACTGGAGTGTTTTTTTGTGTAGGGTTTTTTGCCTTTTTTTTTCAGAAAAATATATCCAGGACTTCAAAGTGTGCATAATCTGTAAATTATTTCTCTCGAACTGTTAAGTGTCAAAAAATAAGTCTCTATCTTACAAAAATAACACTTCAGAGAAATTAATAAAGCAAATAAAATTACTTCATCTGTTGTTTTTTCTTTTCTTGGTACTTCATGATGCATACCAAGAGGAAGCACCTGGTAAAAACCACACAAATGGCTCAGGTCTGTAAGCAGACTCAACCATAAGAGGTAGGGCATCAGATGAGCTCAGTATGAAAAACCTTTTGCTTGCCAATTATTGAGCATTTGTGTGGTGAACAATGAAATAACATACTGAGACAGCCATCTTCAGAATTTCACCTCACTTTTTTTCAGGGAGAGCCAGAAAAGTTTGTGTCAGCGTTATAAGGAATAAGGTTGTGTAGAGTGCGAACATTAGCAAGGCAATTGGGGAAAAAAGAGGAGACAAAACGAAGCTCCTCAGAAGCAGCATAGAAACCACCTGATTTATTAAGACATGCTCACTATAGCAATTTAGCTTGAACTAATTATGCCGAGTTCTCCTTAAACACTGAGAAACAGCAATTTGTTTATTAAAATTATCAACTCAACCATTGCAAAATACATTACAGAATCTAGGTACATACGCAGGGCAATTGAAGGCAAGATTTTTCTCAAGTTGAAAACACAGTGAGATGTGGGCATTGTTGACAGATAGCTTCTAGGTCAAACAAAACATTAAACTGTAGACTGAGTGCCTTATCATCACTACATCTATCATCTGTTACATCTGGTTTTTTGGCCTGTGAGAAAGACATATACTCTGGCAATTCACATTTCCTGAAGTTTTTCAGAGCTAGGTAACATAGGTACAACTTTGGTTCCTTAGAGTTTATTTACAGCACACCCCAGGTACATCAAGGACATGAAATAGGTAGATGAACCAGTATTTCCAAATATCTAACATGTTCCAGCCCTAAGTTTTTTAAGCAGTCCCCTGACATGGCAGAGCAGTGGGGACTGAGCTTTTATTATAGTTCACAAGTTTGATTTCAAGCTCCCCACAGTAGTACTTTGTGACTTGAGACACATGGAGAGCATCCTCTGTGGACTTGCTGCATCTGATATTTGCTGTGGAATAGATGGGACGGCGATAGAAACCATCCTTCCAACCCCATCTTCTTGAACAATAAATGAAGAGACAGTTTTGTCAGGTACCAAGAAGGTACTCCAAAGACCAATAAGACTTCAATCCTCTGCTCTTTTCTTCCCTTCTACATTTCGCTCCCTGAGAACTTCGAAACTCAGAGCACAAAGGCAAGCCCATTCTTTGGTTTTTGTTGTTCTTAAATATATGCATGTAAGCTTAAACCTAAGGATTAACACTAAGAACAAAGTTAAAGAAAATATCTGCACGTTTACTGATGCATTAAGCAGAGTGTGAAGCCTAGTATCACCCAAAGTAAAAAGAAAGATAAATTGCTGGGTTTATTGAATAGGTTTTATGTATCTTACAAAACTAGCAAAAGTGCCAATCCATCAAATACAAGAGAAAGAAATCTGACAGACATGAGATGGAGTAAAATGTGAGGGGTTTGTACATATTTTCAGCATTGTTTAGGTCAAATAGACCAGCTATATTTCAAAGCACCCAATTAATTTCAAAGTATCTCATTATTTATTAAACAATCACTGTAGCCTGTCACATTTATAAATCAGAAGAAGAACAACACTTTGAAAGAAGTATCACAACATGGGAATCCATCTTCTTGTCTTTGGCGTATTTCCCAATATGAAAGCATCTTGGTGTCATGTTAGACATTTGACAAAATTATTGCTTTCCAGATCTCCATTTCTAATTTTCTAATTCAAATATATGAATTTACTACAAGGAAAGCAACACTAGATATTAACTCAAGAAAAGAAACCTAAAACAAGCTCATAGGCATTGCTGTATGATAGCACATTCATTGGACAACTAAGAGTTATGATTGCTAGTTTGGGAACAGTCTCTCCAATTTCACTGTACATAAAATAGCCATCTGCAGAAGGGCTATCAGTCTCCCTGTTCAGGAGTTACTACAGTGTTTGTGCAGCAAATCTGACATCACTGATTCAAAGCAGCTGCTTTAAATGCTGTTATTCTTTGGTATTGCATTTTTGGGGGAAGGAAGTACAGAAAACAGCCTGAAGTATTACATTTCAGAAAGACCTTAGATGAGATTTTAGCCTCTTTCATTGCAGTTCTATTGCTAAGGGCAGGGAGAGCCAGATCAGCATTTCCACTGTAGCCTCTGCAATTCTTCAGCAATTGTGTCCTGTACCACACTACAAGACCAGTAGGAAAACAGTTCTAAGTTACAGCTATATTGAACAATTGCTACAACAAAAAAAGGCAAAAAATGCTACTTCATACTTGAAAAGAAAAATGTATGACATGGTTACTACTGTTGTTAAGAACTTCAGTGCTGCCTATAAGAACTCATTTAAGATTGAATAGTTGTGTGGAATACATAGTAGCACCTTAATCATGTATTTCCTGCTTTTACATCATTTTAGCTTTATTATTTCTTGTTACATGATTACTCTCTTACATGCATAAAGGGAAATTTTGATCAAGCATTGCCTACTGTAAAGTTCAGGTGTTTGTTGTTTTGTTTTTTCATGTCACTCTACAAGAATGAATGATGAGCAGAAGATATTACTGCAGAAGTGAGTTCCTCCTTCAAAAGTATTTTAGGCAAAAGAATATTACTTTGATTGCATAATCAAGTATTCTCCATGAACTACCTAGAAAAAATAATTTAAAAAGATAAAAAAATCACAACAATTCTTGCAGGCCTGTCTTACACACCAAGTGAAAGAGTCATGGCCACCAGACTCTAGCTCACAACTGCAAACTTGTGGTTATTGCATAGGCTGCTACAGTTGAAGACTCTTTTTCTTTCTGAGGCCCTGTGTGCCCAATAGCTCACTCACCTACCACCCAGATGCATCACACACACGTGATCCCACAGCAGGAAAAAGGTTATGTTGTGTTTTTCTAAGCAGGTTTTGTTTTCAAAGACTGAAGTAGGGGATAAGTGGTGTGCAACAGCCCATCAAGCTCTGTACACCTGAGCTATCTTATCTGCAAGATCTCACTCTCTTGGTCAGAAACTATCAAAATATTTTGCTAAATACATCTGTTTGCTGCATTTGACTTTGCACAACAGTGTTTTCTAGAGGGGAAGTCTACAAGACCAGTCACTACAAGACCAGACCTTGAGTCTCATGTAATTTTTTGTACTGAAGCTTTGGGCCACAAAAATGTTTTGCAAAATACTGCTCAAACAAAAAACAAAGACACATGTAGCCAGTTGTTATTTCTTCCTGCTGTTTTCTCCCTATTCCCTCCAGTGTGCTCATACATTTCCCTCAAGGAGATGGCAAAGAACAAATAGCTGCACAAATTCTAGTTTGCATACCAGTTAGCTGCTTATCTGACACAGTAATGCAATATACCCACATTCCTCCAGATAAAGCACAGACCTATCTGTTTACATCATCTGTCCAATGCAAGGGGAAATAGCTTTACACAGCGTGGGCCCAGACTGTAAACTCTTATTTTTGGAAGGGGATGGGTGGAGGGAAGTCAGCAACAGTTAGCAACAAGAAGCACCTTTTATATTTTTATAAAGAAAGGTGTCTTTTTTTCAAGATATGTGTGACTTCTCTTCCGGTACAATGTAGAAAAAACAATACACAAGGTATTATCACAATGCAAACAGAATACCACATTATGTGCAAAATACACAACAGTGTCAGCAGAGGTTTAGAAAGCAAATGAGCTTCTACTGAACATTTTGACAATTCTCAGCTTTTTCTTCTGGGAAGATTTTTAAAGCTGTATCTCATCACAGTGACAATCTTTTCCTCTAGAATTCTCTTATTTTATGTGTTTCTACATAGTTTCTTTTTTTATGGATAAAGTCAATGACTATCCAAACAAAAAGCTATCAGCACGTAATTCAGATTACTGGCTCTTTAAAGATTACTGCAATATCATCTCAGTACTTTTCACCATGACTCAGAAAGTAACCAGCATGGATCTGAAACAGGAAAACATCACACCTTTCATTAAATAGAGCAGAGAAAAAATCATGGTTTGGCCAGATCTCATAGACCCTCTTTAAAAAAGTGGTCATTTTATAGTGACAACTACAAAAGAGTAATGATGAAAATGTTCTGGTAAACACACTACTCTACTAAATATGTATGTATATATATATACTTCATAACACCTATATTTCTGAAATGGCTTTGTCTCTTCAATTTTTTGTTCTTACCTTGGTTGTCTTGTCAGTGCTATGTTCTCGTTTTCCTACATGGTTCCCCATGATGGATCAGCAGAACTTCAAATTCTGAAACGATGAAAACAAAACAGCGTTTTTGAAACCAGTACATTTTTACTGAAATAGAAATTAATTTTTCATGTGGCACAGAACAAAGGAGAATTCTCTAGCAATAAGCATTTTTACAGTCCAAGGTAAGAACTGTGGAAGATTCTAAGGGAAAAAAAAGCTTCTCTGGTCTATTTTGCAAATCTAAGCAGTAACAGAAAGCTCTCCTTCTTCTGAATGAAGACAAACAAAGGAGAAAAAAAGTGTTTATAAGAAATTTGCACATAAAACAAGACTAGATTATAAATTAGGTAGAGAACCTGTCTTTCAATATTACATTTACAGCACCATACAATGTTATATGTATCAAATGATCTGTAACTCCAAACTTACATAAATGACCAAATATGTTCTTTCAAACTCACATTTGCCATCATAGAAACAACGATTTTGAAAAAAAGCAGCACACTAAACTGCTTAGAATTTGCTGCAGACATGAGACTGGGTATGTTGTTTAAAGCACACACATTCATGACAAGCACATAAGAGTACCAACTTTTCTTTGTATTTTCTCTCTCATCCTGTTGTATGTCAGCTCTAATAGAGCTTATGTAGGTTAAACCACAACACTCAAATTTCAGCTTTTAGAGTACACTTGTGGTTATGCTACACATCTCTCCTCATGGAGGCATGTGTTTGCATAGGACATTAAACACAGCTGCTGCCTTCAGCCCATGTAAATGCAGTGCAAGGTAGCATCTAAAGTCCTAAAACTTAAAACTACATGCAAAAGAAGTTTCAAGGGCCTTTTCCCTCTCAGAATTATGAACTGAAGTTTCAGCAATAAAGTTCAATTTCTGGTGCTAATAGTAACACCTCATTACTTTGGAATAAACAGAGGTATACACCGTAAAAACTTAGCATCAGAAAACATGGCAAAACCTAACACTAAATTAGTTCATTAAGCATAAATTTCTGAAAAGGCTTAGGAGAAAAGGACTTGACCTCTGCTGTGATAGCAAATGCATGAAGTAAACCAACAGGCTATTAAGAAGTTACAGTCAATAAAAAATATATAGTTATAGCCCAAGCTACATGCGCTCCCCTGTGCTCAGTGTTTTGTGGGTGCAGAGTGGCTGTTCCTCGAGCATTACTCCAAAGCCATAAGGGAGACAAAGGGTAGGCAGGAGGACACTGATCTGGTTTTCAAGTGTTATGTTGGCTCCATAATCTGTTTAATTTAACATAAGGGTATTACAGACCCAGCTGGATAGTTAATCTTGTGATAAATGACTGGTAGAGTAACACTAGCTATTAAAGAGCTAGCCCAGAGGTGCTTTATTTTGTTTGAAATAAAAATAAGCTAGCTACAGGTACCTACTGTAAATTTCTCACATAGAGATGCAGATACTTTTTAGCCAAGAGCAACCAGCTGGATAGCAAGAATATCCTAAAAATTAAAGAATTCTTCACTCTACCTATTAAGTGGAGAAAGCTAAGTAATCCTTTGGGGGAAAAAGGCTTCCAAATTACCCAACATGAGTAAGGAAAGAAAATGTACAGTGCCAACTGTACATTTAAATGTACAGTTTAAATAACTGATTAGGAAGCAAAACCATACATATAAACAAGCCTGTAAATATTAAAATAATTTATAGCAACAAAAAGGCCTATTTTTTCCCTTCAACCTCTAAAACAAGTCTGCCTTGCTTGATTGAAAACTGAGCACAAGTTCTTTTCACTTCAGAATGCAAGTACATTCTACACTGTTAGGACCTAAACTGAGATTTTGGTTCTTACTGTTCTGAGCAGACCAAACCACACAGGTTCTACCTATGCCAATCTTTATGCAATCAGTTGATTCACTGACTTCAATGGGATTGCTCAATGTGCAATCCTTGTAGTAACTTGCAGCCAACAATTAAAAAAATCTGAGCTAGAGAAGATTGATATTTTTGTTTTAGTCACCTTCATAACATAGAGGTTACCAGATTAAGCATCTCTGTATAGGGCACAGAAGCAGCTTCTGTCGCTTACTAACAAATGTCAGTCAACTGATCAACATTCCTGTTTGCAGAGGAATTTGTACATGCTTTAGCACTGATAAATGGCCACGAGAACAGTCAAGAAGCTTCAAAACAATGCAAAACCAGAAGTGCTGTAGAAATTCAGTAACATTCTTTGAATCTAAAATGAATCATATCTAACAATAATTTGCCAAAACAGGCCTGAGCATGAGACTGAGTTTATCACCACAGTGGCATTCTCACAAAACCTCCCTGGTGAAACCCTGCAAGTTTTGTAAATCATCCGAGATGAAAAATTTTACACGTGAGCACTGAATCACAAAATATGAGAGGGGACACTACACAGGTCTGCGGCAATCAGAGCGCAGCACCAGCTCCCCTATAAGACTGCCCACCAGGAGTGTGTGGGGTTGCCCTTAAAATAACTGGCCATGCAGACAAACTGATGGAAGAGATCTAAAAGTTGAAAACCCTTCTGCTACTTAACAACCCTTTTGGGTGAAGTGAGTCAGGTATGGAAGGCAGCTGTGAGCAAATGGCACCAGCAGTCACCCAGCCACAACCACATACCCAGCTGAATCAGCCATGACCTGGGCACTTCCCCATCAATGACTGATGCAGAAATAACTCTAGTTATCCAAAGGATGATTCAAGTAATTCCAAAAATAGCCCAGGGATTTCACCTGGGGAAATAAAACGAAATGTCTCCTCCCATCAATTTAGACTTCTTACGGAGACAGTCTAACAGGTAACCTGATGGAAGCTTAGACCGAACTCCCTTCCACTTTCTTCACTAGAGGAAGCCACCTTCCCACTAGAGACAACTACAGGAATGTCACTGCCTTAGCCAATGAGAGAAATTTCACCTTGATGTTTGCCAAACACAAAATAAAACCCAATCAGATGAAAAAAGGAATAGAAAAGCTCAGTTCTGGCCATCACATTCATAAACAATGCCTTTAAAAATACACAGATGTTGGGATCATGTAACTTACTTCACCTGAACAGCTGATTAAAACCAGGGGCTTTAGAAACATGTATCTTATAATTTTTTATGCCATTCTAGTCTACCTGCTGAAATTAAATGGATATTTGTAGTAAAAGAGATTCTACTCATCTTCCCATACACACAAACTATAGTTTAAAATTTTCATTAAAAGGCAGAAAAATGTTTCTCTAAACTTGCAATCATATCACTTTCTGCAGCTTATGATGCTTTAACTGCAAAATAGCATTTTCTTATTCATGGGAGCCTGAGAAAAGTTCACCACTTGTCAATGTCAGACTCCAGAGTGTCCTTCCACTGTAATATCTCACAGAACATTAACATTTTTGTATAATCTAAATATGAGCTATAAACCAGCCTAGGAGCTGGTTTGCAGTGACAGCTCACCAACTGTTATTCAGGAGTTACAAGAGGCTACCAGCCAGTGCACCTGGAACACCTTTATTGAATATTAATGAGTACTTTGTATTAAAATACATAAACTACCAAATGCAAATTATAGGATGCTGCAAACGGATTGTTAAATATGATCCTTCAAGAGTAATTTAGTTATGTAAAATAAGGGTTTAATCTTAACATCTTCCCACACATTTAATTATGACTCAACAGAACTACACATAATAATAAAGGTATGCAAGTTCTCACATATTTACAAGTATCAGAACATAATTATTACCTTGTCTAGGAATACATATTCACCATCGACTAATGTTGGGTAATGGTGTGGAGCTACAACACAAGATACAGCTACCAAGTACTCTTGGCCTTACTCACCCATGGGAAGGGTAACCACAGAATATAAAAATATTTGGGAAATTTACTTAAAACTTCCCGCTAAATTAATGATTATTCTTATCCAAGTAAATAATCAATTTTGCTACCATGTCCGGTTCTTCCTACTACACTAATTAAAGATGTAATTATTTTTAAGAAATGTGCAAGTTCTCTCTAATTTCAGTAGCCCTCTAGTGTACACTAATTACAAACATACCCAGCAAAATGACATGCAAAGGATTTTTTTTTTTATTTTTTTAGCATCTGGCCCAGGTTGCATAGTTTACTGTGAATCAAGCTGACACGTTGCCCAGCACTGGCTGCCAGCTAGATAGAAACTTTTAGTTGGTTGGTTTTTTTAGGCTCTCAATGTGATAAACATCTTTGGAAGGAACCCCTTCACGTTGGCCTTCTTTCAAAACAGATCAAGACACTGTGCATGTCTCATCTGTTTCTTCAGAAATCCCTTGCTGTGGTACTCCAGTATTCACATGCATCAGGAAAGAACACCCCTGATGGGTGCAGGTGAGTAACCCACAGATAATTTCACCAGCAGACACGGTCAGGTGCTTCCGAGTCAGATGTGAGCAACCACACAACAAAAGTCACCTGCCTCACGGGCAAACTCGTTCCTAATAATCCTGTCCTCTTAATTCAACTGGCAAATTATTTAATAAAATATGGTGCTTTAATTCCCTTGTAAGTTTCATCATTATTTAATGCAGATTTAATTTTTCATTACAGGTGAAAGTGTGCAATCCTTGCAAGATCAACCTTTATCTCACTTTCGACTTCTACAATGGTATTTCTCAGAAGAATGCTTCCTGATAGAAAAATAAATTATTCCATGAAAATTTATGTTGATGAATGATCAAAACCAAGATTTCAGTGGTGACCATGATATTTAAATCAGAGAATATACCAGGAGTTTAATATTGGTAGATGGATTTAATCATGCTTGTACAGGGCCCTTCATATCAGAGTCCTGCCCTTGGCCTATCCAGACATTACAACAATTTCCACATTTACAGACACCCTTATGTGCCTTACAAAGGATCCTAGACCTAGAACATCACCCCTTGGAGAGATGGGCCAAGTTCTGAAACACTGCTTATCTGATAAAGTACTCCCCACTGCTAGCTCATTTGTTCAATAGTTTACATATCTCCCATATCAGTGCAAAGGACACCAAATTATTTAATTTTCACTTGAATTTTATGCAAACTTATGACCCGGGAGAAACCCTACAACACTGAGATAGAATACATTCTGGAAAGAAATGCTGTTGCAAATTATTTCCTAAAATTGCCATGGGGTAACAACAGCAGCCAGAACCCAAGATTTTTCTGACTGCTTTCATTATAGGTTTCCTCAATCATATGCTTATCAGAAGAACATTGCCTTTTAAAATTGTTATTATTTCTTATAAAAGCATGGGATTTTCAGGAATCTTGCCTCAGCCCAGCTAAGGATAGTCCAAACTTGACAGCATTTTGTAAAAACAATAAAAATGAAATTGCTAAGCAACATATTTATTTTCTGTAGCTTAAGTTTCTCTTGCTTTTTTATTCATATTCCTTTGACCGACTCCACTCCTTTCTGGAACACAATCATTAAGAAAAAGAAAAGATAAAATTTTAAAACAAATTTCTCAACAGAGCTTTTCTGCTTCCTAAGGTGCCCATCTAAGGTGACTTAGCATACATCCATACCTGTACTCCCTAACATAAACACAAACCAGCAATGATTATAGTCAAATGTTAATAGTCACATGCTAACTCTTTATCTTCAAAACACTGGGATTAGTGGAGCCCTGTGACCCCTATGCCAATTCACCCGCAAGGTCTTAAGGAAATTCCCTTAAATCACCTCCACTTCAAAAGAGAAGCCAGTGCTCCCTCAGATGGGGGAGCTAAGTACCAATCCAAAGTTCTGGAGCAAGGTACAGATGTCCCCAGCACATCCAAGCACTTCACTTTTTCATTCCTTCTGCCTAATGCTCATCTACACCTCATGGGCCTGACAAATCATGGATTTCCCTGTATGTCCTCCACACCCTTCCTGAGATACTTGTGCCTCACAGCTATTCCCAGTCTACACAACAGAGAGGACCACAAATGTGTCTAAGGTCCATATCCCTTGACCCTATGCCAAAAAGGAAACGTTGCCCTCCTATGAAATTTTTATCTCAGTTCCTAACATCAAGAGGTTTGCTTGCTTTACTACATACTGTCTATTACACACAACACCAGAACAAAACAGGATGATTATTTTTATCTGTTGGAAGACTGTTAGGTCTGCATGGCATACAAACCTAGGAGCAAGGATCATTTTTTCCCAATCCCTCTGAAAAGCATCAGACACGTAATCATTGGTGATATTTTTTCCTAGCACCTTTGTGCTCCAGAGACAAAATAGTTTGACACTGCAGCAACATAAATTACCTGATGAAAATAAATAAATAAACCCTGAAAAATAAAACAACAACAAAAGAAACCCACAACCAACACAGAATAACAAAGGATATAGCAAGAACGGCTAAGAAGAGAGACACACTGTAACCTGGTTCCATATATCCCAAAGATATAGACTTTGCAAAGATGTAGACGCCTAAGATTATAATTTCCCATTATCATTGTTTCTAAAGCACTGTATTTCCTTTAGGAGTACACCTCCACAGCTGTGAACTTTGCCTCTTAGCTTCAATTAGCCAAAAACGAAAACTCTTGTCTTAAAGTATTTTTCAAAAAGATAAAGCAGCACACAATATATAGCATAAGTGCAGTATTAACCAGGAAAAAAAAGAAATTCAAATTCAAATCATGAGAATTTCAGGCCAAATAATAACCTTACCAGTAGCAGAGATTGAAAAGCACAGAGCAATCACAAAACCACACAGACAAGAATTGTTTTTGAGTAATTTGTTACCTGGAGTCTTTCAGGTTTTGATATTAACGTACTCTGAATTCAGACAAAACCTAGCATCTGTTTTCAGATAAAAATAAAAAGACACCATGAGAATAAGATATATTTGAAGACTCACATTTTGTTTCCTTTTCTCTGCTTAGGAAAACACGTGCTCTCTAATGGTGGGTGGTATATTCTCCCTTTCTAAAGCAAGATAGGTCGCCTAAGCTTCCCACAGCCCCTTTAATGATCAGCATTTCCTTAGCACATAGCAGCAACCGATGACAAAATACACACCTGCAGTTCTAAATGCACATGTATCAAAGGCACTGTATGCTAGCTCTTATCTCCCCTTATCAACAGACAGATATATGGGACAAGATGATTCACCTTCTCCAGACACCGTTACTTTAAGTTTGGTGTGAGAAAACACTGAACCACTATATCCTTCTCTGTTAAATGACTCTACTGAAAAGAAAAAAACAAAGCCTCTTTCTCTGCCCACTGTCTCTCTCTGTCTGCTGTCTATGTATACTGTAAACATATAAATCAAGAGATTGGTTTCCTGTAAATGCTCTTTTCTTACATTTGGCATAAATATTGATCTTATGAAATAGTCTGACTTTCACCATACTCCAAGTCGACTCCCTCTTGGCTCAATGTCCCTCCCTTCCCATAAACACACTTCTACACAGGCACAAATCCCAATCTTTCCTTTCTGACATGAAAAAAAATGCATCCTTAACTATATGGTTGTATTTCTCACTTTTTGTGCATTATGTTTCTCACTTCTTTTTGCCTTCTCTTTTACTGGCTTGCATTTCTGAGGGTTCACACATGAGATTATGCTCTGAAATTAATTTTTTAAATAATTTGATGAAGATTTAGTCTCCTCTATTTTCATTTATGAGTATGGCTAAGACATGTAACAAGATTCAAGGTTTATGTGACAGTCTCCTAACAGGTTACTATTATCCACAGTTCACTAGCTCAAACACAGATGAGACAATTCTCAGTTCTCCAGTTTAAAATGGTTGGCCATGCAAGTTACAAGTGACATCTTGGGGGTATTTTTGTTTTGGTTTGGTTTGGTTTTTTTTGTTGTTGTTGGTTGGGTTTTTTTGGGGTTGGTTTTTTTTTTGAAAAAAAAAAGAAAAAACACAAAGTGACTTACAAAGCTGTAGAGTAGCAATTTTTTGTGCTTATTAATGGCCCTGGAAACACAGGCACTAGGACACCAGTTTGGGATTTTCTGTGGTTTACTTTCCCTTTGGAACAGGGAAAGCAAAAATGTTTTCTGCTAAGGATAAATGCATACCTGATAAATAAATAAATAAATCTCCTTTTCAAATAGAATTTTAGTCCAGGTACTTTGGGCTCTAGTTGATTAGGTCAGAGGCTCAGCAGATTGCAGTCACTAAGCTGTGAGTTGTTGCACTTGGAATTTTAAATAATTAATTAGTAATTAGCAGCTAGCCTGGCACTGAAATCTGCATGAGAAACCACTTAAGTCTTTAAATCACCCTGATACAGTTATTGTACTTGTGTGCTTCTTCAAATATGCTTTCAAGTACTCAAACACTGCCTCATTTTATCTAAATCCTTAATTTAATGCACTAATGTTGCTTTCCCAACCTTTTTCCAGGCTAAGTACAAAGACAGCATAAATAGTTATTACAGAATTACTATTGCAGAGAACAATGACAGACCCAAGGAAAAATTGCTATTTGAACATGAGAATGTAGAAAATGTACACAAGATTATTATTTCCCTTTCTTTCATTACAAAGAAAATCACTGTTTATTTCATGTTAGAAGGAAGACAAAAGGATGCGACAAGCCAAATACTTGTTTCTTAAGCAGATTTTCCAATTCAGTTCACCATTTATGCCAAATTCAGTGTACAAAGAAAGACAACAAAATCTGGCAACATGTCAAAACAATGGAGTAAGAAAACATGTATTTCAGTAAGGAGATAGCACTGTATTCATTTTAATGTCTTTATAATTCAGTATGATTTTAATCATATTTCATGAGTATACCAAAATACACTTCAAATCCCCTGTATGATTAGAAGTTAAGTAAGCATATATGCAATATTTATATCACCCATCACAGGAATATCTTGCTTTTGAACAAACTGTATTGGTAAAGTATGGGGATGAAGTATTTTATTGCTAACTGAATGTTTTTAGAAGAAGAAAACCTTTGAAATACCATCATTAAAATCGAGACAGGGTGCACAGCCTTTGACCAAGAGCAGGTCTCCTTCCAGACAGTATGCAAAGACAGCAAGAAAGTTCTTTCCCTAAAGGCCTTGCAAACTTAAGTATGCAAAACAATTGAGTAGCAGGTAAACCTTTCTCCCATATTACAGATACAGAATGATGGCAGTGATAAGGTAGGGGCAATATGTGAAAAAGTACTTATAGCCCACTTGAGAGGTTCAGACAGACAGCAGACATTAGAAACTTAAAACCCAGAGAGCTGTAATCCTGCAAACCTGTTCTAAACTACTACATAATGCCAGGGTTTGTAATCACAACTGACACCTCCTTTCTTTTACAAGTGTTTCATGGACTTCAAGTTCAGCCATCAGTCACACAAAACAACACTCCAGCCACAATGACACAGACAAGCAGCTACACATGATTTTACATCAGACCTTCATCAATATACAAAGAGTTTATTACTCTGCCACCCTAGGTCTTAACTCAGCAGACTTCCTCAGACACAGAAAATGCTAACCAGCAGGCTCAGGCTTATCACAAGACTGAGTGGAAACCACTGTAACAACCCCTTCCCTGCCTTGTTTTAAACAGCTCCAGCAGGAGGTCACCCATATTCTTAGATAATAAGCTTGTGATTAGCATGCTCACACAGGATGTGGGAAACCAGGGATCATTTTAGAAGATACTAAGGGGAAAGATCAGTCTGACTTGATCACAGGATAACAGTGAGTCACCACTGTGATCTGACAAGGGGAAATAAAAATAAATATAATAAAATTAAAAAAAAAAACAACAACAAAAAAAAAAACCAAAAAAAAAAAAAACCCCGACAAACAGACCTACTTTGAATCATGAGGGGATATTTCCATTCAAGACAGGGAAAAAATAATGTCATAATAAAAGCCACTAGTATAACCTCAGCTGAAGACAAGGCACAATTCTGGTCAGCCATATTTAATAACATGAATGTTTTAGTAAAACGGGTGTGATGAAGATGAGAGCAACAGGAGACAGTTACACAGGGATAAGACAAAAAGCCTAATTACACATCAAGCATAACCAAAGCTGAACGAGTGTGTAAGAAGAGGAGAAAGATACATGTTGCCCACATATAAATCTAGCTAAAGTCAGTGTTACTAAACATTAGAAGAGCAGGGCTCTGAAAAAAACAGAGCAGAGTATTGAACCTAGCTACTTTCCAGACAGAAAGCAACAATGTGACTTCTGTATTTTGAGACTGGGAAACGGCTTGGTTCTTAACCATGGCAGAACAGCCCCAAATGACACAGGTGACTCCTTTTGCCCTAGGATATTCCAGTCCACAATTCTGGATGCTATACCTGAAGCACTGCAGGGAAGGGAGGGCAGAGGGAAGGACTACCTTTTGCTTAATCTGTTCAGATACTGATGACTTACTTTACAAAAAGATTTTTTTTTTTAAGTCAAAATAAAACCACAAAAACAGTGACACCCTAGAAAGAGGGAACAAAAAAGAAATGTGCTAGCTTTTAGACAGCCGAGTTTCACTGTAGTGTGGAACACCGAACAAACAGACTTTTTATGCCCTGTTGAGAGTTCATTTTAATCCATTTTATCCTTTACCAGTATACAGTATATGGAAACTGTAATTCTCTGCACAAAGACAAACATCTCCTGAAGAAAGGGACAGTCACTCCAACCCAACAGCCTCCACCTATGCAGCTTGTTCCTGGGAGTAGGAAATGCAGGCGTGAACCCTTTAGGAAAGAGGCAGATCTGATCTCCATCCCAAACATGTCATGGTAGGGTCTTGGCTAGCCAGCTCTTCTGCAATTTTGTGGGCATTTGCCTTCAGGAAAGGGTTGAGAGGCACAGACAAAAACCCCACACCCTGTGCCTCAAAGCTCTGAGAACAGGAACATAGCAGGATGGTTGGTTATGCTGAATAATAACCAGAGACATAATTCTCAGCACAAGATAGACTAGGTGATTTATAGAAGGTTTGTTAATTCACTAACCCCCCTTCTTTCCCCATATTATCTGCAAATTGACTGCTCTTTTCATAACATTCCATTAAGACTCACTTCCAAAATAGTCCTTAAAATCCCCTCCCCTTCTTGAGATTCTGCAGTAAATGCTCCACCAAGGTAAACCAGTAAGGAATAGTATTTCTAGTCTTTGAGTGACACTTTGTAATCACACACATACAACAAACCCCCCAGCAACAGTAACATTTAAATTTGTGTGCATTGTATCAATGATGCCTCTTATCCCGTATCTTAATAGAGTAAAACCTTGCAGAACAGAGATATTGAGCTGCTGGTTCAGTTGATTTTCTTGCTTTCCCACCTCAAACAACATCCAACCTGCTACTCTCAAATCTGTCTACAGCACTCTCAGGCAAGAACAGTTCATAGCACTAAAAGCGTAATCATTGATGTTACTTTACATGATACCTGGATCAAAATATGTCCTTTAACACCTATGTGCATGATCTATGAGTGAAAACAATGTTATTTTTAGCCAATGTAGCATCTCACTCAAATCAGTTTTCATTGAGATTATAAGGCATCAACAGTTGGTAAGCAATTACGCTATACTGACAGCTTTTAACTGGTTTAAAAATCTTTTGAAATTTAATTTTATTTTTAGTGGAAATCCAGTTATCCTAAGTTAGTGGTTATGACTTGTTTGGGGCGTTGCAGCTGGTGCCTTTTGCTCCCAAATACATTTGGTGATGACCCACAGGCAGCACCAGTCCTTTCTGTGGACTACCAACACTGCCCAGCTGTTGCCCCTAATATTTAGTCTGTGGCCTCTTAAAATCTTACAGTGATTCTGAATCACCAAACTTGCCCTTCCTAAGCTAATGCTATAGTTTCAATCACTATTTTCTATTGGTGCATCTGCCAAGTCTGATACATTCCCATTTTTAAGTATCTATTAGTAAATCCATTGCTGGTTTGGTCTTTGAGCATCTGCCAAAGTTAATGCCAAGATCCAAAACAAAACCAAAGCAATGCTAGCAACAACAAAAAAAATGTTTTCCCCATGTATCATCTTCAAGCGCACAATATTCACTGAGGAAAAAAAAAAACAATACCCTGATCAAAAAAACAGCTCCACCCCCAAAACACAGGCTTCAGAGTATCTGTCAGGGATGTTTAAAAACAAGCTCAAAGCACTGCAGTCTGAGTATATTTAAAGTTGAGCAAAGTGGAAAGCAGTTACCACCAAAACTGCTCACTTTGTTTTGTTTCGTTTTTAACATAGCTGTATGTAAACATTTGATCAGTTTAGATAAATCACAGTTCACTAATATTCATTCTTAAATTGAATTAGTAATGCACATAAATTTCCTTTATTTGTCAACTATATCATATGAATAGCCAGTCCTAAAGCGCTTAAAACTTCACTTAAAATTGGTTGTCTGCTAGAATGGAGAAGGTTTGTAGATCACACCGCATATGCTTTCTCAAATGCCACATGGGGAAAGGTATAACCAGAATCAAAGAATAAACATATGTATAATGGAATGAGATGTACAGCAATGCCAGGCCCACTGGGACCAGAACATGAACAGGATTATAAAATAATACTATCACAATACAGCAGATACAAGGGCACACAATAATTTTGGTACCGATTACTATTTGCATATTTCAAGTCATAACAATCCTGCAATACCAGTATTTTGCTCATCACTTGTTCATCCTTTACATGCTGCAGCCTGCCCATGCCCAAACACAATTCAGAAGACACAATTTTTCATGCTCCCCTTCCCCAGCCTGCCTGACCTTATATTATAAATCATAGAATCAAAGAATACCAGGTTGGAAGGGACCTCAAAGATCACCTAATCCAACCTTTCTTGGCAAAAGCATGCTCCAGACACGATGGCCCAACACCCTGTCCAGCTGCATCTTAAAAGTGTCCAGTGCTGGGGAATATACCTCTTTCTCGTGGAGAGTATTCCAGTGATTGATTTTTCTCATTGTGCAATCTTCTCTTGGCCAGAAACATTGTATGTATGTCACATGTCAGTGCCACTCAGAATTCTGTTCAGTCTGAACTCTTTAATTTCCCCTTAAATTTTTTTTTTTTTTTTTTTTTTTTTTTTAAGGTGAAGAGGTACTACTTGTGTGACTTGCCTGCTTCAGGCTCTTTGTTATGCATTTCTGTTGGGACAGAAATCCCAGTCTCTCCAATGAGGAGCTAGAGCTAGCCTTGTTCTTTAGGACTGGGGTTGAAGTGAAAACATTTAAGTGTATCTTTTAGTTTCACTTAACGATACCTTAACTTTCAGGAACTTCAGTAATACCAGCCCTCATAAAAATGGTATTACATGTAAAGTTGGACCATTTGATGAGAACTGACCATATTTTTATAATAATGGTGTAGGAGTGGCAATTTTAATAACAACAAAGATTGAAATCTGTTCATCAACTTCAAAGCACAGCGTTACCAACCAAATGCAAATAAGAATAATTTCAAATAGCTCTGAATTTCAGTAAGCTTGAAATAGAGAATACTAAAGTGTTTAAAACAATAAATGACAAGCAACTTATTCAACTGACACTACAGGAGGAATTTTTATACAAACAGAATGTAATTATAAGCTGGAATTGAGTAAACATACTCTAAGCCAATGCCTGTCTCAATCAATAAAAAAAAATAATCACAAGATGGTTCAATACCACAGAAAGGCCTACACAGAATAATCTTTAAATATTTAAATCAGTGTGACAGCAAATGTTAACATCTTAAAATCTTGCATTCTTTTATCTCCCTTATTTGGGTGGTCTTTCCTAACACAAGCAAACCCACTGAGGACAACTGTAATATTTTGCATCATGAAGACACTGCAAAACCAGCTTTCATGCTGTGTGTGCCAGTATTAATGCTGTAATGCATGAGTGATTATGAACTTACTCAATTGCTCTCTTTCGAAAGCCCTGGTTGTTTCTCTCAGGTTAAAGAACAGAGCTGTCTGATTGTGAAATACCTTTAATCATTTGGCCATCTTCTAATATTCTACCCATACCATATTCTCATGTTAATCTTTCATTTGCAGTGATAAATCTACTAAACTGGACAAAAGGAAAATGTTATTTTTTGCTTCACAAACAGTAATAGCATAAAAATAGTATAAAAACAGCTTCCTAAAATATACATTATATCAATACTAGAGGTAAAAATAGAAACTTATGTATCTAAAACTTGTTATGGAAGTACTATTTATCTTATAGAATCTGACTTTTTCCCTGGTATGTATTTTTCAGTCTCAGTTTCAAAATCATCGATATGATTTAGGGGTACATGTAAAGTTGAGTTAAAATACTGGCAACGATTTGTAGTTCATCATGATTTTTTTCCTATAATATATGAAGTCTTACTGCAATTCAGTACTATTTGAAACATTAAAACAATGAGATTATTACACGTCATTCAAAACATATTATGAAAGCTGTATTTCTGATAATTTACTGCTGACAGTATTGTTACTAGAATATTTCTAAACTGTAAAATGTAACTCTTAACATTCTGTTCAGCTACTGGTCCTGGAGAAATGTATCATTAAGCATATTTATAACCTTACTCCCAAGATGCTTTTCAGAGACTAAATAATAATGAAATTAATAAAAATTAAAACGTCAACCAAAATTTACATTTGTACAGCATGAAACTAAGGACAGCTATGATAACATGACAAAATTATTTTTCTACACGATGAACTACACAGAGTAATCACTGTTCATCAAGAACAGAAAAGGTTGGAAAATTACACATTTGAACTAGTAAGGCATGTGGTGCCAACAATAAGGTCTGAGAAATAATAAATCCCCCTCAGAAGTCATTGTGAACTTAGTCCTCAGCACCATGCGGTCAGGTTTGTTGGTTTTTTTTTTTTTTTGCTTCTTACTATGTATTAAAGCCTTACAGCTTTACTGTGGGTTTTACTGTATTTGAGGTTTGCTGGTGTTTTCTAAAGACCACTTAAAAATTATAAGTAATAAGATAATATTGAAATGGTGATAAGAAAAAAAAAAAAAAAAGCCACCACAAGACTGGAGAAGTTTTAAATGCATATCAGCAACAAAGACAACAACAACAACAAGAAGTTTTCAGCTCATGTTAGAATGTACATAGAGATTATTCACATGCCCTCTCACTGACACCTGCATATATGTTTCTTTTTATTATCAAGCTAACAGCAAAATTATGGAACTAAATCAATACAAAAGAGAATTCAAGACAAAGCCCGCTGGCTATAAGCAGATTACCAATACAGTGATCAAACCAATATAATTATTAAACTTACTGTCACTTTTGCTGCCACCTTCCTTTCTTGCAAATTCCTCAAACACACACAGGGAGTAAGAACCACTCTAGCAACAACATCCTGTTCCTAACAAGCTTGTTCCCCCAGGTCACATGAAGTCCCAACTCATTCATCACCACATTCCCAAGATGCAGGTGCTCCATCCTGTGACCAGCATGCACTGACTCATCTGCAGATGGACAACAAGTAGGAATCCAGAGCAGGGAGGGGATTATGCACAGGTTACTAAGTCTTAGGGATCACTGGGAAAGAAAGCATCACAGTCCAAACTAATTGTTTCTTAGTTTGGTCCCACAGTATGTTCAGATATATGCCCCCCCTGGATGTAATTTCTGGGCATAGCAAGGAGAAGGTGGTGGGAATCACTAGCATGAATTTGCCAAGGTTAAATCATGCCTGTCCAATATGATTGACCCCTGTCATAAAACGACAGGATTTGTGGTTGACAGGAGATCAGGAGTATAATCTACCAAGATTTTAGCAAGACTCAGCATCTCCTGCAGCTTCTTTGCTTTGGTGGACTACTAGATGATAAAAAACCTGATCTCCATCATTAGGCTCAAAGAGTTAATGGTTCACAATTTGCCCATAATCTGGTTGGATTATGTCCAACTAGCAAGTGGACAGGTTAGTGCCCCTGTGCTGTTTAATATTTTTAACAGTGACCTGTCCAAGTGTACAGAATGTACCTCAGTAAGTCTGCAGACACCACAAGACACAAGGATGCAATTGATACACTGGAAGGTAGGATTGCCATTCAAATTATTTAGACAGGGCTGACACAAATGTCATGAGATCACAGCCTGAAGACTGACTGACTGAAAATGACCTGGGGGTTTGGGACAGCAGTAGGTTAGACACCAATCAGCATCCCACCTGAAGAGAGAGCTAACAACATCCCAGCTGTAGCAACAGAAGCACAGCCAGTGGGCTGAGGGAAGCAATCGTTCTGCTTCATGCACCATTACTCTACTATCTGAACTACCAGATGCACCCAAATATAGTAGACTATCTGTTCTTGGAGATTCTCAAGATCCAACCAGAGCCCTAAGCAGCCCAGCCCAATGTTGCACATGATCCAGCTTTGGGCAGAAGGATGGACTGGAAGTCTCTTGAAACCTCTTCTGACCTCAGTGAGCCTACAAATCTCTGTTGGAATTGTGTACATATATTAAGCAGAGTATGCACACTTAGGCATAAGGCATTAAAGAAGAGAAACTTCAAGCATACTCAAAACCTGCTGTGCAAATGACTTATGTGCTTGCAGCAAATTGAATGCCTTCATTATTCTCTGAATTGTATGCACATAGGCAGACCAAAAAAAAAAAAAACCACCCACGTATGCACATTATTTATTCAGTCATGTGAGTGACAAGGGCCCCATGGATCATCTCCTTCAAATGCCTCTACAAAGCTACTTGACTCACTGAGCCAAGAAGATGGAACAACCTTAATCACAACTCATCCAAAATTCACTTGGTCAGACTGCAGTTATAGGGCAGGGTGAGCCTCCAAGACCAAAAGCTAATTATAAAGAAGAGACTACAGGTAGAGCACACACTTCATGGCTGCTACAACAGTCCCTAATGGTAGAATATAAACAGAAGTTAAGAACTCTGAATATAATGTTACTCAGCATTCAAGTCAAGAAGAGCATAATTTGGTTTTTGCTACATGATGTTTGTGGTAGTTATATTTTATCCAATTGGACAAAATATTACGCAGAGATGAAATGTACAAGCCATTTACCATATGAGGCCAATATGAAGTAATGGAAAGCATTTTGCAACCTTTCTCATGCTTTTTAGAGGCACACAGAATTACTACTTGTGACTTACAACTCCAGCCTTAGAACTCTATTTTTTTATATAGTGCTTTCATTAGTGAAAAAGGCTGTGGAGTTCAGGAGTTAGAATTTAAAAAAGGAAAACCCAATAACCACACCACCACATACAAAGCTTTTTACCACAGGAGGAGAATACAGTATTTCACAACATCAGTATTTACAAGTTAGCCAAAATTTAATAGGAACATTATCATCATCAGCAGTCCCATATTTGGCTGAAAAGCACAACTTTTTCTTGAGATTGTAATATAAGTTCTTATCCATCTAAAAGGAGTATTTTTCTGAAAAACAAAACCAAAGTGAAATTTTTACCTACCCTCCAGGTAAACAGTGCTGAGTCAGGCTTTGCTGATAAAAGCTATGCAGAAGCTTATACTTACCTCTTCTCCCCCAACAAGTCAGGGCAAAGTAATAGCACAGATAATAGATTACACAAAAAAAAAACCCAAAACCCAAAACCTAACAACCAAAAAAGCTAGAGTGTTTCTATTTGTAGAAGCTACACTATTAGGTTTTCTATTTGTAGAAGCTACACAATTAGGTTAGCAAGAAGTCCCTCAATAGTGTAACTTCCATCATTTGAGGAAGGATTCTAAAAATTAAAGGCCCAACAAGAGCAAAAGTAAAAAGCAATTGCAATTGTTTTTCTCTAAGCCAGTTTCAACTACTTGAGCACACAGATTAATCAAAAAACCAACCATGAATAAAACATCACCAGTTTGCTATCATTCTACCTGCACAAAAACAAAGGATGAGTTAACAGCAAGGCTGAGTCAAGAAATGTAAAAATGTCCTGCCCATCTCTGCTATCACCAATTTTGCTGATATATGAAACACTCCAGGCAACCATTTCCACAATATTGCACCACTGTCTTTTGGTCTGCCTTTCAGGCACTGTGGGTTGTTTTTTTGTTTTGCTTTGGGTTTTTTTTTTTTCCTTTGAACTAAGCAATGTAGAGTTGAAAATACCTGAAATCAAATTGCTGCATATTTTTCAGTGACCGTTTCCCTAGATTGTCAGACTGAAATGCAATGTGTGTAATGTGACAGTATTTTGGGAGATTCACGTTTTCCTTCCATTTTAGCTCTCTAGAATGGTGTGAGCTGTCGAAATACAACAATTGCAACAAAATAAGGGTCAGAAAGCTTCCTATAATCGTTATTATATCATTCTTTATGCCTAAAACTTTGAGGGACACACCTAACTCCAAAATTACTACATCGTATTGTTTCAGCAGTATTTTACCCCACCCCAGAGATCTACTGAAAATATTGGCCAGTTATTTTCCTTGCTTGGGCTTTAGTCTTTGCTGCCATAGCTTTTGCAGTAACAGGTCACTTTTTGACTCAAAGTTGTACAGCTGTCCTTCACACACAAAAAACCCCAAAATGGATCTGCAAATCCATCGTAATTCCTTCTTAACTTCTGTACTCCAAGGGGTTTTATTTTTGCCCCTCCAAGCTCTGCCTATGCCAGATTTTCTGATGATATTCCAACATTACTTTTCATCCAGAGAATTAACAAGACCTGACAAGACAGTTTAACTAAAGACTGGTTTTTTTCAGAAACAGAAGAGGGATGCTGATATCAGGGAAGTAACAGGGAGAGGGAAAGATATGTGAAAAACATTACAATGCATACACAACATTATAAAGCAATATTTTGGTATTAACCAGGAGATGTTGCTCTCAAATGAGCTGAGAATCTAGGTTATTCAAGGAACTTGTCACAAACACTTCTGTGAGTCGGTACTAAGGAAAGTTCTAAATTATGTTATGAAATATATCAGACAGAAGAGAATGGCTGTGAGCTAGGGCTACACTGATGACACATTTAGGAATACATGCTGATTGTAAGGCCAGAGGACAATGACAGCTCTCATTGGGATCCACAGAACTGCAGCATAAAAAAAAAAAAAAATAAAAAAATCTAGGTAGCATCTTCATCAAGACACTAACCCAGCCTATACAAAGGCCAGGAAATAAGTGAGATTTGGCCAGTCACAGGGGACAAGGTAAAAGTGATACTGTTAGGTCGATGAGAAAGAAATTTTCAGGAGACAGGAGAGAACATTTCTACCATTTAAGCTATCCAATCCAAATTACCAACCTGAAGCCACTCTAACTTCTGTACAGGAATCCATCTGGCAATGAAAACTATTCAGAAAACCAAGTAAAAGGTGCAGCACAATTGTCCTTAGGACTCTATAAAGGTTATTGTTACACTGGAATCCATGATTTTACTGTGACTGTTCTACCAGTGAAACACCTTGTGTTCCAAGGTGAATATAACTCTGCATTAGCTTCTTACCACCATACCATACTTTGTCAATACTACACCTGGAAAGGGCTGATGGTAGATCCGTGGGCACAACAGAAGCAGCAGCTACACACTGTTCCCTGAAAGACCCCTGGGTATGCAGAATACACATCTGAAAATGTCCAAACTATAACAGTCCAATTTTAAACCGAACAAAATTAGCAGGACAAACAGCTAAAGAGCAGATGTATGTCAGGGCTTTCTGTATCTTTGGAAAACAAATATATTCCCATTGACAAGAGACACTGTTGTTGAACTATACAAGTTATAAATCAAACCTCTTCCATTGCAAGTAACCATTGCTTTCCTGGTCTTGCACATATTCAAGACCACAATTAAGAAAACTGATTCAAAATTACAGTCAAGTGCAAGGAACACATTAGTATATTTGATAACAAAGTTCCCTCTCCTGAAAAGTCTCTTTGAGAGAGCCAAATATTAAAAGCACACATTAAAACCACATACAAGGGTTGTAAATGACACATAAATTTTCTCTAGAGGAGTTTTGTTATGTGTCTGTTGGGATGAATCTCTCACACCACCAAGTGTATTTTTCCAGTCTCCAAATTCCAAAGACAATTATAATTCCTCCAACTGCATTGTTTTACCTAAATCTTGTGAATTCTAAATAAGACGTATGCTAAGAACAAGCATATTTTCACCTGTGATCCAAAGACTCTAAGTCTTCAGCAGAAGTCAAAGATAACACACCAGGTGAACACAAAAATACACTACATGCCTGAATTAATTTTAGGAATACACACTGGTGTTAATTTGCTTTTATTTTCTTTTCCCTCTTACTTTCTAGTAATGAGTTCCATCAGTTACTTTTTTGACCAATCTGGAAAGTCTTGAATGTAAACATTCCCAAATGCCTAAGTGTTCCAACAAGTTTAAGATACAAACTATTAAAGACTGCAATTACACACTAAGAAATTTGCAAGCCCAAAATTTTGCAAATACAAAGAAGTAAGATTTAAAAACAATCTTTCCTTTCAATGTGAAAAATTGAACTGGTATAGCTGACACATTGATCAAAAACTGCTGAAATTTCAAAAAAAAACCCAACAAAACAAGCCAACTACTGTATCTTCAGACAGTGTGTATCAAAAAGAAACTCTGATTTGATCAATCTTTTTAGTTTTATTGCTTTGCCTGTTTCTCCCCTTTGAAAGGCCTTACTAAAGCTTCAGGGGAAAAAATTCAATGGTGAAGTAAAGATTTAAAAAATGAACTTCTTAACAGAATTATTTCAAAATCTCTTTGGGACAGAAGAAAAAAAATACTGGCTGGAAATTTCCATGTTATTTCTTGTTTTTGTCCCACTTGCCCTTTGCATGGGTTTTCCTGGAAGATGTCCAAGATCTACAGCTATTCCAAGAAACAGAGCTGAGATTTCACAGCTAGTGCAACTGATGCAAAATGCTTCATAGGACCAATCCTGCTCTGTATTAACCAAAAAAGTTGTCTGATTATTTTTAACTGAGCATTTCAAGAAGTATAAAGATTTTTTTTTTTGCTGAATATGAGAAAATGGGAACATTAAAATCCTAATACTGCTGTCAGAATCTGCTTTAAGTATCTGCTATTTATAAATTCTTTCATTCATTCTTTATGAATGAAAACATTCATAATAGATTCTGAATCCTTCAAAGAAAACAGTAGGAAGTTGTATGTGAACCTCTACAGAAAAGTTAAATGCAAAACGGTCAACCCTTTCCAGAAGGCTAAGTCTCTGCAAAGATCTCAATGAAGAAGATAAGGTATAGAAAACTGAGATGAGGGTGACTGGTATCTCCTGAGATCAAGAAAATTAATTCTCTCACAAAACCCCAAAAGCCAAACTCTGAAACCAGCTGGTAAAACAAGAAAACATGAGTACAATTTGTTCTTCAGAAAATTTAAACAAATTGCTAATCAAGTAGATAACTGACATAAAAATTAATTACTACTATACCCAAAAGCCCATGTAATTCATCTGATATTTTAATGGTCATTAGATAATAGAAGAGAGCAATTTCTTCATGTGCAACTAATACATGAAAATAACCAGAGAAATGCATAGAGAATTGTGATTTGAGTGAGAAGATTAAGTAAATAAAATTTAAAATGGAGTGTGGCATAGCCTTTATTTAATGCCATCGAATATGTAAGATCAGACACTGTGATTGCCTCACTGGGGGTGAGCCACCACTTAATTTTTGTGCAACTCTTTCCAACCACAGTTAATTCTACAGTGCTTAGTGCAACTATGAACATCTTATCTTAATCTTTGGGCAGGCAAAACCCCTAGATAACAACCTTTTGATTGTGTCATTTTAATTTATAACCTAGTGAGAATGACCATACTGTGTTCCTTCAATTCGAAGGCAGCATTCCCATGTTGTCTCATCTGGGTGAGAACCATCTGCCTGCAGAATGATTATTACAGAGAAACCCAGAAATGAAGGCTACAATAATACAGTTCTAATGTAATTTCCACTGAAGTCAGCCACTGCCTTTGGCAACTGCATCGGACTCTCAGAGACCAACTTGTTCATTTTATATCGATTATCTAATTAGGTTCAAATTAAGCAGTTTGTGCAGAAGGCTGGGTGCCCCATAGAAAAGGATATTAAGACAGTTCATATGCAAATGAAGTATTGGAGCCCAGTGTTGGATATCTGAAATTCCAGTTGTACAGGTTATTTGAGCAGCCAAGCTCTAAAGCATACATACTTTTCCTGATTCTGCTTCCAGGTCAAGGGAGGTGATTCTCCCCCTCTAATCTACTCCACTGGAGTACTGTGCTCAGCTGAGGAGGGACTGTTTGCAAGGGCATGGAGTGGTTTGCCAATGAGTAATAATTTCAAACTGAAAGAGTGTAGATATATTTTTTTTCCTTTTCTTCTTCTTTTTTTTTTTTTTTTTTTTTCCTGGAAGCACCTAACAATCAGGACAACCATAATGACTTTTCCCATTTCCATTGCCAACAGAGAATTTTAAAGAAACCAGTCAAATGCCTGTTTTATAAAAGACTATAAACTGGCTGTATTCAAAACTGTATCTACAGTTCTTGTCCAATGGCTGCTTACGAATGGCATCCTTCATTTAAGAGCCTCACCACAGGAAGCAGAACACAGTTACAATGTGAAATCAGGTCTGAGAAAAAAACTATTCAGGTAATGAACCACCACAGGACTAGGCACATCACCAGTGATCCAGAAAACTGTTCTATCCTTTAATCAGTAACAGCATTTACACTTTAAACCTGTATGCAAGGTCAAGAGTCCTAGGCTGCAAACTTTCCAGCCTTCTCCCCCACTAAACACTGGTGATGCTTTCAGTGCTTTACCCAAATACTACATTTCATCCACACTAGTCCATATATTGTGTTGATGTAAAAAATGGTTATACTCTCATTTAAAATAAATCAATTTAGTTCCAGTAAACAAAAATTTGAAGCAAACTTCCCAAGTACTCATCTATTTTCACAGCACCTTTTCTTGGGAGGTAAGAAATTAACAGAAAACAACATATCATTATTTAACACTTAAAAACTCTTGCTACTTATGCTGCAAGTAAGTATCAGATGTGAATTTCAGTTTAATCTGCCTTCTCTCAACAGTTTATAATGAAAGTGTTTCTTTAGTCATAACAATCATGTAGCAAAGTAATTAGAGCCTAAACTATAATGATGTGTTCTATTTGATGGAATAAACAACTGAAGTGGCTATTTCAACCATATGGGTAGTTTATATGGATTACTGAATAAAAACATCACACACACACAAAAAAAAAACCCCAAAACAAAACAAAACACAAAACCAAAACCAAACAACCAAAAAACCACAACAAAAAACCCAAGGAAATTTGTGCATATGGAAGTACTGAGACTCAAAGACCTATATTCCAAATTCTGTGATCCTTTGAGCAGCATGGAAAGAGAACACTGGCATTCCCACAGGACAAGTTACTCTCTTGCCTGATCCTACCATTACTATTCCCCATACCTTCATTTGTAATCCAACACATCACTAACACTCATCTCAAACTCTCAGAACTGGAAGGAACTGCAAGCATGTCCCAATTAAGTTATTGATTCATGGGGTGGCCAGTATCAAGCCTTGGTTATTGCCATGCCTTGAAAACAGAGATAATCCTCTGTATGTGCAGGGTACCTTATTCCATTATAATTCTGACAAGCTTGTCTTTAAAAAGGCCTTAGCTGACCAGAAATCAAAGTTGCACATGGGAGCCAATGCAAGAAAAATTCTTGCAGGAAAATTTTCATGGATGCACAAAATTAAGCAGCTAACATATGAAACTACTTTTAAGTAACATTCTGCAATTTCTATCATAAAGGGTTTTCAGTGGCCCAAAATTTATCTCTATAAAAATTAGTCCTAACATTAACTACCTAATACATGAGAATTATCGTAATAGAACAGGGACTTTGAAAGCTTGTGTACTTTCATTATTTCTTTTGCATTGCATAAACTCTCAATTCTGCTCTTCTCTACTTGTTATAAATCCAGTGAAATTGACAATACAGTACATTATACAGATTTTCAGTGCTTATGAATTTGAATCCATTTCACTGGGATACATTAGAAGAGTATAGGACTCTGCCTTTTTTTTTTTTTTTTTTCTTTTTTACATCATAAATATCAAGGTTTTTTTTTTAGATCATAGAATGGAGTATCTATAGATGGAGTATCTCAGAATTTAATACGTGAATATTTCTTGGAAAATGAACCATTAGCACAATTTTATGCTCAGGCCTTTGCAACTGCCCTTTGGCCATCTTATTAGTGACTGATAATGTCAGTAAAGCACTCCATCTGGTCACCTATTTCCTCAGATACCTTCCTATTATCTTTGTAAAAGTCTACATGGTTTCAAAAACTACTGTGTAAGACAAAACTAAAAAACCCAAACAGCAAACTTTGTGTCTGGGAGGCACAAAAGCAATACTCCTACCCAAAAGAATCCCTAAGTCTCAGCTGCCTAGAAAAAGGATTCTGAGGGAGCATCACTGCAAGCTTTCCTTAGCATGGTCCTCTCTTGGCACCTACTCTTGAAAGCTACCATTAGAAACTTCATTATATCCTGTTCTGGCATTTTTAACATTCTCATAGGCACTCTAGAATAATTCAGAATGCATACAGGCAGAGCTGATGTAAAACACACAAAAAAAAGCATATAATCCCTGATGCTTTAGAGCTTTGACAGACTCATACCAGTTATTACTAAATGCTCTAAGATTGAATAAAGGCTTTAGAGAGCTGTTTCCTATACAGCCACCAACAGTTACCAAATCATTAACATAAAACAAGACTGCTCTCCTACTCTTATTATTTACCTTGACTGACAGGGAGCACTTCCATATTCCTTTCAAGGAATTTCAAGCCAGGCATATCAAGCCTTTATACACAATCACCCCACAATGTGTGGCTTAATTTGTTTTAATATGTAAACTAGCTTACTTCTCTCTGCATTTTAAAAATTATGAGCAGATGTAACAGAAATAAAAACTGCAATCCACACACTGTCTGTCTTGACCTTGCAAGACTCAATTATAGGCCCACTGAATAGGGGGAAAGCTTGAGTATACAGCAGAAAGCCTGTCTTCATCTTTATTTTAAAATTAACATTACTGCAAGTGTAGCATCTGGTATACTGACAGACAAATGTGATGCTCAGAGGAAATACTATCGAGATTGACCTACTTAAAGTGACAAAACCCACACATTTACATTCCTCCCAAGGCAAACCATGCAGTGATTTTTCCGAAAGACCCCATGAGTATAGGAAGAAACTACAAACCTGCAGCTAGCCCCCTCCCCACGGAGTTATTCTGAACACTGCCAAACCCTCCACAGACACGGTACCACCTGAATACAGGTGACAGGGACACACACACCAAAGGTACGGCATCTTCAAGCCATCCAAACCAAGCCTGTATGAGAGAAGGTGTGGGGGTCCCAGAGATAGGAGCCCGGGGGGCGCTGACTGGACTCGGGGCTGGAAGCATCACAGCCGCAGCCCCCAGCCCGCCACAACCCGCTCCCCGCCACCGCCTGCCTCACAGAAACTTCCAGGGAATCCCGGAGAAGAGGCGGTGAGTGCTCGGGAAAAGGAGGGGAGGAGGGACGGGGGAGGCATCCCCATCCCCGGTGGGATGGCAGTGAGAGATCTCACCTGCCCCACTCCCCCCCAGCGCTTGTCTGGCAGCTTTGCGCCGTGATGTAAAAAAAAGAAAAAAGGAAAGAAGTTGAACGCTTCTGTTTAAAACTCGAGCACAACCACAATGTGAAACCGGAAACCCGCGGCACCGACTTCGGGGCTGCCGGCCGGGACGCACCAGGCGGGGCCGATGCTACCGCCCCCTCCCTCCCGCCTTATGTAACGCACTGGCGCAGCCTCCGCCCGGGTAGGGGCTCTCACCCCCTCTTTCCCCCCTCACCCTCCCGCGGCGGTGGGGAGACACCTCCGTGGGGCACGGCTGGACCGCCTAGTTGTCCCCACTGCCCTGCCTTCCCCTCCCCGTCTGGCTGTGGCTCGCCCTGTCTGCAAGTACCTGTCCCGGAGGCGGAATCCAGGTGCGGCGGGAGCCCAGGGGGCCACCACCTACCGCTGTCCGTCTGGGCCGGCTTCACCTGCTCCAGGTGTCCCGCGGCACCGCCCGCCGAACCTCCCCCCCTCTCTCCGCCCCGAAGCCGCCCCGCCGGGAAGGAGGGACGCGGGGCACACACGGCGAAGAGGAAGAGAAGCAAGACGATATGCTACACACCCCCCCCCCCCCCCCCGTACACTCCGCCCTGGGTGAACCCCTCGCTCTACCGCCTCCTACTCCGGAGCGCAACAACAACAAACGCGGCGGAGCTCGGCGTGCACGGTGGCCACGACCCCGCTGGGAGTAGCCGTGGGGGGGAGCGGGGGGAGCTCGCAAGGCCCCCGGCCTGCCTTGCTTCCCCTCCCCACACAGCTTCTCTCCTCGAAACCGCCCGGAGAGAAGGCAAAAAAAAAAACCCACAAAACAACACAAAACCAAAAACCAACCCGCAAAATAATAATAAAAAAAAGAAATGAGTAAATCACAACGCACCCTGCGTGTCCTCCTGGGCTGCGGCGCTCCGGGGGTTGCATGCAGCGGGGACAGACGAGATGAGACAGGGCAACAGCACCCCTCCTTTACCCCTTTTCCCGTCCCTTCCACCCGCCGGGAAAGGCAGCGGGGAGAGGCAGGGATGGCCCCAGGAGGGGCGAACCCTCGGCTCCGCTGCTGGGTCGCTGCTGCCGCCGCCGCACACCCGCGCCTCCTCCGCCCGCCGCCGAACGAGCGGCTCGCCCAGCTCCGTCTCCGCGCTTCGTCCTGTCTTCCTTCGCTTTTCCCTGCTCCCAGCCCTCCCCTGGAAATCACGGCGGCTGTCGACGCGGCGCTGACCCCCCTCTACACACACACACCCCGTACCTGAGCGGGTTCCCCCCACCCCCCCCCACCGCCGCCCGCCCCTCGGCTGCCGCGCCGCCTGCAACCAGGAAGAAGCAGCGGGCGAGGGCAGACGCCGCACCCCGCACCCCGGCAGCGGAGGGAGGCAGGACGAGGACCCCCGAGAGCGGGCTCCCCCTTCTTGCTGGGTAATAGGATGGGAGTGGGCTTGGCCCAACGAGAGCTGGATGTGACCACGGCTCCGGACAGGCAAGCGGTGGCAACCTGCCTGCCCGGTCCGGCTGCTCGCTGCTCTCCCCGGGCCTGGTAACTCGTCCCCATAACTTGGTCAGAGAGGTTTTGAATAAAGCTGTCATCTGGAGGAAGGAGAGGAAGGGAGAAAGCTACCTGCAATTTTAGACTCAAAGTTGTGCAGCCGCAGTAGGCAACCAACTCCGTGCTTTGGTTGCCCGGAGTTATCCCGGGGCAGAACTCCCCGTGTTCCGACGGGAACCGCACATTGTCAGGGGGGGCTTCCTGCAGCCCCGTCCCTCCCTGTCACCTGAGTGTGAGGCACAGGTAAACCTCGACCACCTTCGCGGGAAGAAGTTTCGTAGCATGAAGCCCTGAGGGTGGAGATGTTTGGAGTCAGAGGGAAGAGAAGCTGCTCTGTATTACAAGACAAGAGGACACAGTCTTAAGTTGCGTCAGGGGAGATTTAGGTTAGATATTAGAAAGAATTTCTTCACGGAGAGGGTGATCAGGCAATGGAATGGTCTGCCCGGTGAGGTGGTAGATTCTCCGTCCCTGGAGACATTTAAAAAAAGACTGGATGTGGCACTCAGTGCCATGGGCTGGTAACTGCTCCGGTGGGTCAAGGGTTGGACTTGATGATCTCTGAGGTCCCTTCCAACCCGGCTAATTCTATGATTCTATGATTTGTTCTAGCTCTGGGGAGAGAGCAGTTCGCTTTTTATGAGTACTTTGGACGGACAGTATTACTTTCCATTCTGTGCAAAAATGCAAAAGCATGAAGAAAATTTATAGATAGTTGCTTTTGCTAGGTAGTCGCTTTACTTGGAAGGTTCACTGGTGATCACTGTAGTTATCTATTGCACCTGTTAAGAGACTCATGTCTGAAGTTCAACAGCTGGAGAGTCAGCTAGCTGCCTGCTCATTCCTCCATATGAAAATCTTCATTGGCTTGCATTCATTTTTGAAGATGGAGGAAGTTTTAGAAAAATATTTTTGACCCAATTACAGACTGTATGTTATTGCGAATAAACAGTTATTTGGATAAATATTTGCATTGGTTGAATGGAACATCCTACCAGTAATTCATTACAGTGCAAAGTGAGAAAAGTCTCTATTATATGTGTGAAGACCACCATACAGCATGATAAAACCTTAAGATAAAACACTGGAGTTAATGCAAGTTAAAACAGATCACAAAAGGAAGGAAGGATTGCAGAGGCAAAGAATAGATGGAATATCACCAGTGTGAGCAATTCCAAGTCAGGAATTTTATATTAAAGATACAGACAGCACTGTTTGGAATCACTCTCTTTCCTTGCACTGCTTCACTAGAAAAAAATGTCACTTTCTTTTGGGAATCTGAAGTGCACATTAAATGAGTTTGATAGCTAAGCTTTGTGCATATTTTTACCTTTAAACTGTAACTTTTTTAACAAGCATGACAAAATTAAACCAATATTTATCAGCTTTCAAAAGCAACATTTCAGTCTTCAGGTGGTCATCTCAGGGTGAAAGCAGATCAAAAATCTTATCTGAACACACTCATAGGGCAGATGATGAAATCATGGTAAAGAGCCTAGAATCTCAATCTTGCATACTTCATATTACATTTATCTTTGAGCAAGAATAATTATCTTGCAGGTGGAGGGTCATGTATTTACACATGAGAACATATCTTTGCATACATGTGTGCCTACACAAGTTACACAATTTTATGTGTATATATATATATATAAATAGCTGTATATGTGTGTGTCTACAGTTATGCATGGTTACTCTGTTGAGGCCTAAAGGTGTGAGAAGAGTTACATTGCAGTATGTGGATTGTCACAGAGTATGCAGGGGGAAAAAGGTTTGGAAAAATGATTCCCCTTGGATGGATCTGTGATGTGGAACAGCTGCTTCACCTCCCTCCCAATGTGTTGAATATCTCCCTACATTTTTGTTTGTAGCTTCCCTTAATGTCCCAGGGTTTTTACATGAAGGCAGATGTCAGTATGCTTGTTTACATATATTCATAAAAATTCTGTAAAAACACTACATGGCATTGGTAGCTAGAAATGTAGAAATTTTGATTTGTCCCTTATAATTCTTCTACTGATGAATTCCAGCACCAGAAAAATCTTCATGGACAATGCTAACATGTATGGTCAGCAGCAACGCTTCTAGGCCCCAGTCTACAAAGCCAGTATAATATCTTCTTTTGTTTGCTTCCTGTTGCATGGAGAAAAGAAAAATGTCTTATTTTAAAATATTCCCCCCACACTACTTCACCCTTGTTCTCTGGGCTGTTGTAAAGAGCTCCACCTGAAGAAACAACTGCATGGAGACGAGTGACACAGAGAAATTAATCTTGATTTTTTTTTAATTAACTAACCATTAAGAATTGCTTGAGACAAGTGTAAGGTCTTCCTTTATTCAAATCACAAAAGGGAGTGGAAGTAAAGAAAAATTTGCACAGTGTTTCATATGTACTTTTGTACTAGAATTGTCTATTTATTATTCCTAATGAGAAACAATTGACCTGGCTGGCCAAGAGGTTAGACTTAGTAGGGAAGCTATAGTTTGGATGTGCAAGCCTCATAATGGATAACCAGTCCAATATATAAACTCAAAGAATGATTTAAATAAAATTCACAGGATGCTATTGAATAAACTAAAGGAACAACTATTAACTTTCAAGAACTGAAAATGGCAAATGGCAAAATGCCATAAGGAACCGTCCGTGAGCCAATGGTGATTGCAAATGTAAGATTAATGATATCAAGCCTTACATGCAGAGGAACATAATCTAGACCCAATTATGAACTAATTTGAAATTTTTTAATGAACAGACCCTCAGTGAACTCCAGATGATGACACTTTCATTTAAGTATTAAATTCAAGTCTTAATTGTAAAGATTTAGAAGATTCCTGTATTTCATAAAACCTTTTATGATGCATGTTTCATTAAAACATTTTATCATGTATGAGGCCTTGAAAATAAAACCACAATGCTTACCATACTCTTGTAACAAGTACTTGGTAGGTTTTTTTCCAAGATGATTTCAGTAGAAGAGCATTATCTCAGCAAGTACCTCTTTGAGTAATCTCAGACTGTGTATGCAGACAAACATTCTGTGTATGCAGAACACCATTATCTGCAGATGCTTAAATCTATGACAAACTGGAAGCCATGTGTTAGTAACTGATAAATCCCAAAGTCAGACTTGGTTGCTGAGAATTTTCTGTATGGTCATGGTAGATAAACTTCAGGAGTTCTCTGAAATATCTTTAGAAAAATAGTTCAAAATATGTCCTTCTTCAGCAGACACACTTGAAAGGATCATTAAAAAAAACACTGTTTCTGAAACCTTTGAATCTTAAAAAAAAAAAAAAAAAAAAAAAAGAATTTTCTACATGAACCTTGAGAATCAAGGAGGTATTCTGCAGCAACAAGGGAACAGATCCTCTTCAGAAAACATGTCAGGACTCATAATTTCTTACTACCCAAGAGTATTAAGGTGTATGACCTTATTGTAAACATGCATCAGAAAGAAAATCTTTCTCCTGCTAAATTGTGATTCCCTACTTGATAAAGACATCAGTGAATGGATGACAATGCCATAGATATCGACAGTCCTAGCAAATAATAAATTGCATCCTTGCCTGAATGAGAAAGAAAAATAATAATTTACAGAAATACTGTCATTTAAAGATCTGAGTGATATTATATTTTAGAGCAGAAATAACCTAACTAGGGTCAAAAAAGATCTTTTTATTCTCTAGAATTCTTTACCTAAATATTTTCTTTTCAATTTCTGAAGCATTTTGCAAGAGATGAGTATTATTTTTATGACACCATCAATATCCTGTTTATGAAAGAAAGATCATACAGCTCAGTAAGATGTGTCTGTAGTAGCCCAGGACTGTGAAGAGAAACATCAGATTTTCAAACTAATTTTCTCCATTTTGAAGGTTTTTTTGTCTCTGTGTAATTGTTGTCTCTGACAACCTATTTTTCTGTAAAACTGATCATTTCACAGGATATTTCAAACAGATCTCATGCCCTGCTGCAATATTGGTCAAAAAGTCCTAAGATAAAGGGAGTTTTACTCTACTGTTTCTTCTAATGCAAACATCCAAGCTAATGGTAATGTTAGCTGAAAATATTTGATGTGTTTAAACGCTATATTAAGCATATAACCATGTTTCTGGTTTTCACTAGCACTTAATCAGTAGAAAAAACATGCCTGATGTGTGCAGTTAATTTAAAAAGGGATAAATGGAAAACAAGCCTGTGTAGAAATTCCTCTTTGCCTCCACAAATTACAGTGCTTGTGTTCTCACCAGTTACTTAGAGATGTGCACACAGACACATAGACATGCATATGATACATAAATACCTCTTTTTTTTCTTAAAGCCACCAAAGATTATGCCGAAGGCTTCTGTGGGACAAAAAAAGCTAACCTGGCAGACAAAAAAAGCTAACTTGAAGAGAGGGAGAAATGGATATATCTACCAACTTTGAACCTCTGTTCTTCTCATTTTCCCCTTATAACACTTTAGCTTTTGCTTCTCCTTGGGATGATCAGCACAACACTTCCTCTCTATATAAATGTTTTTAAAATAGCAGTCCTGGTGCAGCTCCGTTGCAGAGGAAGTTCTGCCTCGCTGTGTCTCCATTTGCAATATCTGTTTTCTCAGTGCAAAACCTGCAGTATGTTGAAGTGCTGGCTTGTTTCTAATGCGAGTTTATTGGAGCCATTTGGAGAAAACAGCTTTATTCCAGAGATGTGAAAGCTCTAATTGCCTATCACACTGAATGTGGAAACAAATGTGGAATGCAGAAATGTCCTTTTGGAAGTGCTTTTACTTTTCCTCTTGAAGGAAAAAAAAAAAAAAAAAAAGAAAAAAAAGAAAAAGAAAAAATTTTAAAGCTTCCCAAGTGAAAGAGTTTCCAAAAAGGGTAATTGGAAAAAAACAGGTTTAGAAAATCAACATTGATTTAATGTATTTACCAACAAGAATGATTGGGTGGCACCTACGGTGAAATAACTTATTTATTGTTCTTTACATAATTATAAGATTTTGATCTTTGCAATTAAAAATTAACTTTTATTAAGGTAAGGAAGTATGAATCAAAATTTGGTAAAAATGACAGTATCATTTTGTTTTTTAGAGTGTAATCCTTGAAATGAGTGAAATGAAAATCTGCAGAGGCTAAGATTTGTATTACATACAATCCTTAAACTTCTTGAGTTTAGTGTATTTTGAAACTAAATCTTAGAATGTAGATGAAGTATGATATGTCTTTATGGGAGAATCTGATGTGTGCTCAAATAACTTACACCAAGTAAAACATATCCCTTAAATCTCCAACATGATAGCTATTATTACATTTTCTCCTGTTGCTAAAGAGAGGAGAAGCTGTAGTCACTGTGTGGGCAGACATGTACAAAGCTCTGCTTTATTGCTATTCAGCTCCTTTCCAATGAGAGGAAGTCAACCAGTCTCACACGTAACACATACTCCAGAATGCCTCAATACAGCCGCGGCAGTTTCAGCACAGAAAATTCAGCAAATGTTTCTAATGAGGAGTCCGAGGCCTTCCCCTTCTCACCATTTCCTCTTCTACTACAAAACAGACACATTTTGCATGTGGGTTCAAGCCTACAGCTTTATAGGATAGGAAATTGTGGCAATTTTCTGGTTTGCTATTGCATAGTCTAGAGGGATTTGAAAACAGCAAACAGTTTTCAGTACAGATCTATGCAGGGTGCACTATTATAGGGCTTGCATGTACTAGCTTGCACTGCCTCCTCTTTTTTCCCCACTGGGAAGTACTTTTGCTTTTATACACAGCAGACTGTTAGCCACTCTCTTATCTTTCAGTCAGAGCACATTAAATAACTTGAAGGAATTCTATCAATCAACTATGCTTATAGTGCTTGGTAATAAAGTGCACATAAATTTGTTCTGCTACTGGCTTTAGCTAGATCTGTCAATATGTAACATTCCTTGCCCCAAAGTCTACATCTGCAAAGTGTTTTAACTTAGCAAACTGAGGATGAACATAATTTGCACCTATAAACTTTGTTTTTAAAATGGAGGATATGGTACTTTTGCAGGGTGTTGCATCATTGTACAAAAACAGGTCCAGAAAGCATAGGTGTCAGTAGCATTGTTAAAGATAAGCATGACAGTATCCCAAACTGTGCCAGAAAGTCTGTTCCTTGTAATCACATCTGACTTACAGGTTTGTATTGACCTATGCTATGGGGTAGGCAAATAGTCAAGTAGAAAGAGAGGCTTTCAGTAGCAGTTAATTCCTTTATAGTGTGCACTTCACTGTACTGCACTGCTTAATACTAGAGGTTACCCCAGATTCAGAGAGGGTGGATAAAAGGATGATTCAAACCTCAATCAGAAATCTCTGCAGGTTTATACACTTAATAAATTTAACCATAATAAAAGCCTGCTATTTGGACTGACTGAATTAGACTGTGACAATAATGACACTTGTGAAATCTGACTTATCAAGAGATATAAGATTCAGTAACCTCTGTAAATACAGTTCTGATCTTGTCTTCCTGAACAATGGTTGATTGCATAATATTGTCTTCAATTATCTTCCTATTATTTCTATGATTTTTCCACACATTGGTCTTCAGGAGACCTTTGGAGTCACAATGCAGCAAGACTCCTTGACTTTGAAAAGCCAGAGCCTTCAGACATTCAGATGATACAGGACAACCCTGGAAATTTCAGAGAAGCTTGAGCTGTTTAATTGTTATCTTGTCTCCACAGTCAATTCTAAAAAGTTCATTTTAGGTTAGCTCTGGACTTGATTGTGCCAAGCTTTTTATGTTTCTTGGCCAAAACAAATATAAGGTATGCTAGGAAAATGCTACTGGGTAGTCATTTCAACCTGGATGGTAGATCTAAATTTTATATGGTAACAACCCATATGTATTTTTAAACATACATTGCAAAATCCAAGTTTTCATGTTTGCTTTTACATGTAGAAAGCAGGTTTTTGCACCATGTTAGTATAAGAAATTCCTCAAACAATAATTTGGAGGTAGTAGCATTTAGGCATAGCCCAAATAGTTTTACCAAATAATTAAAATGGGGCAAAATTTTAAGTGGACAAAGCTGAGCCTTCCAATCATTGCTAGCCACCTAGCAATACTTTCACGTGTCTCTATGATCTATTCTGTTGCTAATTATTAAGTATTTCACAATGTATTTGATACAACAATCTTGTTAAAAATATATGCAGTCTATAACAGGAGCAAATTAATCCGTTTCCCAAATTACACTAGTGTATAGATTTTAAGAGATTCTCTGATCTCTGTCATAATGGAAACCATGCAGCTTCTTTTTATGTAGTTCTTTCAGTTATTAAAGCTACCTCTTGAAGGAAAAACAATTGGCAGCTCAGCACATTCCTGGTAAGTTTTTCCATTCCTGGTAATCTTGAGTTACTAGCATGAAACTTCATTTTCACTAACAGAAATTAAAACATAGATTAACTAGGTAGTAGGATGGAATTTGTTTGTAAGAGGAGGTACACTTAAGAAAGAGATGAATAACACACACAAAAAAGGAAAAGAAATTATAATGGATTAAAAAAACAACAACAACCAAACAAACAAACAAACACCATGGTTCAGAGAGAACTCAGGCTTGAGTAGATTACAGAAGATGGAGGATTTAGTGTCTATTCCATGGAATAAAGATTTGCTTGACTGTAATTTCCGGTGAAATTAACTCATAGCTCAGACTGTACTGATTCTGTAGGAGAAACAATCAATTGCTGATGATTAATTAGATTTATTTGTCAGATGAGATGTATCTGATTTTTACCTACTGTTAGTGACCACTGACAAATGGACAAAATAATTTTAAAATTCCCTTATTGATAGCTAGTAATTACGAGCCTATTATTTTAATATTTTGACACTAATGAACAGTTATGACTTGGTCAAGCAAAGAGGGATTATATGTAATGGCACAAGTTTGCTTCAAGGAAGAAATCCTGAACTTTTCTACACTGCAAACTGAACCCAAGAAAGAGCTTACAAAGGTTCACGTTTTTCATAATTCAGGTATATGAGGCTTTTTGCTTCTACATATAACTTACTATCATTCTTACATGTCCCCTGTTTTCTGTAGTAGTCATTGACAGAACTACACAAATATGGATTTAGGGAAGTAGAGTATAAAATGAGCTCTGTATTCCATATTAAAGCACCTGAATAAATTTGCTGATTTGCAGGAGTATAGTAGTGCACTTCAGCAACAGCAAATGTGATATCAGAGGGGAAGATTTAGGACTGATTACGTAGGGGAAGATTTAGGACTCAGTTGCTTTTCAACAGGGACGTACTCTACAGCTATGTGTTTGGATTCCTTCCTGTTTAATAGGAGCACAATAAAAAGGACACCCATAAAATGGGTGAAAGATGCTGTCTGAGAAAAGATGCAAGTAATCTGTTAGGTCAAGATGGAAATAAAAATCCTGAAAAAATTAAAGCCTAAACCTTCTCTAGGTAATGCCTCTAGGAAATAGAAAACGAAGGTATTAACACAAATGGGAAATAGTCAGCAGTACTGCTGGAAGTGACTAGGGTTTACAAGTATACCTTTACCTTCATTGAATAAGCTATAGGGATGAACCTGTAAATCTTCCAGTGTATAAAAGCTTGTAATAAGCAGAACAAATAAGATCAGGAAGAATGCAGTTTCACTTGTAGCAAAGTAATTTAGGAATAGAAAACACTAAAAGCATGGGATGAAGTACCAGAATGAACTCCTATGGTCTTGGACCTGTACTGTCTGCAACAGTGCACAGGCACCACCAGTGATCTTTCTTCATGCCCCTGTAGTTCTCAGGCATCTGAGCTGCTGATGACATGCATACCATATAAGTCACACACATCTGACCTTTCTGGTACTCCCAAATATCCTAATGAGGACTAGTCAAGACATGCAATGGTGCTCACTGTGTTAAAGAATGCATCCACAGTGCCAGACCACAACTGATGTTACTTACAGCTGTGGCAGTATTATAGTGGCAACGTCAAGTGGCCCACATAGCTGGAAAAGTTCTTACCTTCTTCAAAAGACCACACATTATAAGAGCACATATTGGGAAGAAATATATTTTTAAATTTCTTGTGCAAGTCTAGGGTAGGGGTTCAGTGGCACTAGCCAAGAGAGCTATTAGTCAGGCTAAGTGTTTTCTGTCTGCCATTTTTTCCTGAGTAAAACTAGTTTTTTGGAGAGGATGTGTTGCCTTAAAATTGGTAATCAATGTTACTTCAAAGATAAATATTGTAAGAAAAATAGAATGTAGCATAACTTTATCTCTGTTGCAGTACTGCTTGGTAGCTAAAATAAAGGTGTTTGTGCATGTAAATCAATGATTGCCATGAAGCAGAGGGGTGACAGCAAAGTTGAAAGGGCAAAACTAGCTACTTAAATATTGAATAAATGACGGAGTATGTACTATCTTTGGTTAGTGGGATGAAGTGTTCAATGTTTTAGAATGTTTTGGAAGAATGCTCTTGTTCTAAAACGAAATAAAAACAAAGTATACTTTGTTGTAGAGCTCACACAGCTGTGGAAAGCCTAAAATCTGATGCAACACCAAGAGAGATGATGTAAACTGGAAACTTGACATTTCAAGGGTAAAAATTACTTAAAATGGAAAACAGAAAAAAAAAGTTCTAGTTACTTGTCTACACCATGCGGAATGTGAATTTCCAAGAAGAAACAAAGTAAGTAGAAACCAAACAGATCTAGACGTTTTTGTAAATGCTTTTGAAACTTAATATCAGTACCTCCATTGAGGAGAAGCCAAATTCAATGAGTAATTGAGGTTAGAATTAAAGTAAGTGTGTTCATCAATTGTTGTAATATTATTTGTTCTATAAAAATAGTAAAAACTTAAAGTTTTAGCCCAGAGCACTCATTTTGTTCATGTTCAGAAAAATATTTATGAATTATTAAAACTGAGAAGGCCAACATTGGTAGCTATACGTTGTAGTTCTGTAATGATAGATGTAATTTACTGGAAAAATCAATCACACCTCAACAGATGCCAGTGGCTGAAACTATCCCAGTAAAAATGCTGGTGTGAGAAGTTTTTTGTAGACAAGGCTTATCTATTGTTTGGCCTTAGCTCAAGGAAATATCTGTCTAAAACCATCTCTTTTTCAGTTATCCTTATTATGCTAACATTATATATGTTGTCTTCAGATTACTTTGTGTAACGTTTCCTTTACATGTCATGAACCATTGCATCTTTCATTAAATTTGGGTAATAGAAATTTGGGTAGGACATGTCTCTGTTTCTCTTTCATTATTTGTCATCAAACTCATTGAAAACTGGAATAAAAATTTCCTTATTAGTTAAAAATATTTGAAAGTATTTCTCTATGTACATTTTATATAATATTCAAATAATATTGCAGTAAGAACCTGCAATATAGATAAACTAATTACTACACTACCATTTTAAGAAAAGCAAAAATATACAGATTTTACTCACTACATTTGGAAATCAACATCATAGAATTATGGAATATTAGAATGGTTTGGACTGGAAGGAACTCTAAAGATCACCCAGTTCCAACCCCCCTGCATGGGCAGGGACACCTCCCACCAGACCAGGTTGCTCAAGACCCCATCCAACCTGGCCTTGAACACTTCCAGGGATGGGGCAACCACAGCTTCCCTGGGCAACCTACTTTGTGTCTTACCACCCTCACAGGAAAGAATTTCTTCCTAATGTCTAACCTAAATCTCCCCTCTTCAAGTTTTAAATCATTTCCCCTTGTCCTCTCACTACACACCCATGTACAAAGCCCTACCCCAGCTTTCCTGTAGGCCTCCTTCAGACATTGTAAGGTTGCCATAAGGTCACCTCAGAGCCTCCTCTTCTCCAGGCTGAACAAGCCCAGCTTCCTCAGCCTGGCTTCACAGGGGAGATGCTCCAGCCCTCTGATCATTTTAGTGTCTCTCCTCTGGACACATTCCAGGAGCTCGGTGTCCTTCCTATGTCGGGGACTCCAGAACTGGACACAGCACCCCAGCTGGGGTCTCACAAGAGCAGAGGGGAAGAATCATCTCCCTTGGCTGGCTGGCTGTGCTTCTTTTGGTGCAGCCCAGGACCCAGTTAGTTTTCTGAGCTGCAAGCACACACTGAAGGCTCATGTTGAGCTTCTGGTCCACCACCACCACCAAGTCCTTCACCTCAGGGCTGTCTTCGGTCCTTTCTTCTCCCAACCTGCATTTGTGCATGGGATTGCCTCAACCCAGGTATAGAACCTTGCACTTGGCCTTTTTGAAATTCATGCAGTTTGCATGAGCCCACTTCTCAAGCCTGTCAAGGTCCCTCTGGATGGCATCCCTTCCCTCCAGTGTGTTGACTTCACCACAGTTTGGTGTCATCAGCAAACCTTCTGAGGGTGCATTCAATTCCACTGCCCATGTTGCTGACAAAGATGTTAAACATGCTGTTTATGGTCCGAGTACTGACCCTTGAGGAACAACACTCATCACATCTCCATTTGGACACAGAGCCACTGATCATAATTGTTTGATCAGTTCCTTATCCAACGAGTAGTCCATCCATCTAATCTGTATTGTTACAGTTTAGAGATCAGAATGTCATGCAGTACAGTGTGGAATGCTTTGCACAGGTCCAGGTAGATAACATCTGTTGCTCTGCCTTTGTCCCCTGAGACTGTGACCCCATCATAAAAGGCCACCAGATTAGTCAGGTAGGAATTACCCTTAGTGAAGCCATGTTGACTGTCACCAACCACTCCTTTGTTGTCTGGTTGCCTTAGCAGCTCCTTCAGGAGGATTTGCTCCATGATCTTGACAGGCACAAAGGTGAGACTGACCGGCCTGTAGTTTCCTGGGTCTGTGTTTTGTCTATTTTTGAAAATGGGGGTTATGTTTCCCCTTTTCCAGTCAGCAGGAACTTCACCAGACTTCCATGACTTTTCAGATATGATGGACAGTGGCTTTGCAACTTTATCCATCAGTTCTTGCAGGAGCCATAGGTGAATCCCCTGAGGTCCCATGGACTTGTTCACCTTCAGGTTGTTTAGCTGGTCTCGAGCCTGCTCTTCATCTACACTGGGAGGATCTTCCTTTTTCCAGTCCTTGCCTTTGGTTTCTGCAACATGGAAGGTGTGACCAGAGTCCTTGCCAGTGAGGACAGAGGCAAAGTAGTTATTGAGTATATCTGCCTTCTCTCCATCTTGGGTGGCCAAGTCTCCTGTTTCATTTTGGAAATTATGTGCCCTCTTTGAAGCAGACTTACTGGCAGGACTGATATCTACCTGTACACATATATTCCTGCTGACCTGTGATTCTATTCCAGGCCCAGGGCATCTGGCAGTGGCTCTGTCCTTAGTGGGGTAAAAATTTTTCTTGAGCTGAGCTATCGGTTTCATCCCTAGCATTACCATGCCATCCCTAGGTTTACCTCTAGTTGTCCCAGTTTTATCCTCCCCCTGCTTCAAACCTAGTTTAAAGCCCTGTTGATGAACCCTGCCAACTCCCATCCAAAAATCCTTTTCCTTCTCCTGGATAATTCTGTACCATCCTGTGCCATCAGGTCTGGTGATATGTAAACATCTCCTTGATCAAAAAAAACAAAATTCAATCTATGGCACCAGCTGACACGATTCACTATTCTACTGTGACCTTTGCTCAGAGGTAAGTTTTACAAAAGTATTACTGTAAATCAGCATGTATTGGAGACACTTGCCTGCCAAGAATAGCAGAAGATAGTTGTATTTTTTTACTAGTAATAGAGCTAGTGCATCATTTTTACATCAAGTGTCAGCATCTCACAGCATGAGAAAACAATGTATTCAGAAAAGACCTTTATTGCAGAGTATAGAATATTAAAGTGTTGAAATGCAGAAAGCCTATTAAGGGAAAATATGATTTTGATTACAGTAAAGACCCATCAATCCCTGTTAAATTAGGGATGTATTTAATCCTACTAAGATGCTTAAACTGAATACCTCTTCATATTGTTTAGTTTTCCAGGTAACAAACACCTCACCCACATTACCAAAATACCATGCAATTGAACATATTGGAGAGCTGAACTTCAACAAAATGAAGGATGATGTGTAATATGAAGTGGGAATGTCTGAAGCCAGTTATTTTCTACTCAAGTATTTGACCCACTAAAATTGGTGTGGATCCTTAGAGGGGAAGGTGGAGATGACATTGGGAGATTATCTGCGCCCTCAATTCTGCCTGTAAACATCTGCAGAGCTATCTCATTATCCTTCCTCCAGTTGCTTTAATACCTTCAATTGCAATGAAGCATATGTTGAAAAAAAGCAAACAAACATGCAAAAACCAGCCCCTCCCTCCCCAGATACAAACACAACCCCCCCCCACAGCATGACTGTGATTGAGCTCCTGGTGTACTGTGACAACTGCCAGGCAAGCTGACCACTACTATTTGTGACTGATAGTATTTGCCTCTTTATACTCCTTCCCATCTGCCTGCCTCCATCTGCTGTCTTGTCTCTTATTTAGTCTTTGTAGCTGTCACCATCTTTTACTTTCCTGTCAGAATCAGCATTTAGCAGAAGGTGGCCTTGGGTTCATTGTGACCTTAATAAACATTATTACAGTTAATAGGTTTATATTATGGTGATTTTTTTTTTTTCTTTAGACTACATCATCTTCTCATGCTGTGGGACTGTAGTTCATGAAAAGCTTTGAAGAATTCTGTATTACCTACATTTTTAATGAAAATGGCAGCTCCTGCTGGTTTGGCACAAACTAAGGGTTCCAATACAATCAAATTTGCAGCAAGATGGGGAAAAAATAGCTTTTTTAGCAATGAGCAAATATATTCCATTCATGGCTATTAGTGACCTTCTGCTTTTCCCATCAAATGGGATATAAATTACTTAAATTGCTGTTTGCAAAGCTTATGCATGTCTTTAAAAATTGACTATAAATGTAAGAAATAAGATATTTCTAGACTAAGTTTCCACACTTGCTTTATTCAAACTAAACTGCAAAAATCAAAAGCTTCCTTTCAGGTTCAGGCTTATTTTGTTGACCCTGAAGGCTGCACAAGACAAACAGAATTTCTCCAGCCTCACTGGAAATTCTGTGTTTTGCTCTGCCTGTGCTGAGTGCGGCGAGTCGAAAGCATCTCTGACTGGGGGGAAAAAATGCGTGATTTCAATGGGTGTTCCACTTGTAAAGAACAGCTTGTGGAATGTCATCTTGCACTTAGATCCACTGGAGATGCCTAATCAAAGTGATATGTGACTGTGATCTTTAACTCTAAATCTGGACTGTTGTAATCAGGCTCTTTCTCTGAAGTTAGTGAGCAGATCTACACTGATTTTGATGTCAGCTTAATCAGACTGTAAGCTCTGCAGGGAAAGAAATTGAATTTTCTGTGATGTGTGGCATCCAGCCTTCTCTGAGATTTAATTCAGGATAATGGTTAAAAAAAAAAAAAAAAAAAAAAAGCTGGAAACCATTTCATTAAGTAGAGTATTTCAGTGATAACCTCTGTAATAAGGCTGCTGTTCAAATGAAATATTACACTGAAACAATACATATCAAGCATCAATGAATATTTATGGATACTTTACTTGTCTCTCACTTAGTACTGTCTATTAATGAAACCTTCTGTTTCTCCATAAGAGAATAATACCAATTTCACATTCTCTGTTATTTCCCTAGCAAACTACTAAATTTGGAAGAAAATTATTTTTGTGTTGTCAATTTATGTGTCCCTGTATCCCTGTCTTGAATGTTAGATCACAAAGCAAATAAATAATTCTGCTTTATTCAGTAATACTGAGACTTAGTGACACAGTGCATCAGTGTCCGTACTTATATAGTGCTTGTACATGGAAAAAACTCAGTTTAGCCTTAGATCCTGGAATTTCTTAAAGCAGTATGGAGGACTTATTTTTACAAACACAGCTTTTAAAAAATATTACATTTGTTGCAACCTTCTTTGCCGTAGTACTGTTAGGGTAGCTGAAATTGTTCAGCGATCTGTTTTGTCACTTAAACACGTGGATGCCCTAGAGAGGTACTGAGCTAATAGTTCTATAGAAGTGATGTCTGTCCACATGATTAGAAAACTATGTAATATAGATGCACTGCCACCTGCCTTCTTCAACAGAAATTGTCAGTGTCATTCCATTTCAAAGCTATCCATGAATTAAGTCCTCAGCTTCTCTGGCCCAATTCAGTGTCCATCTTCTGCTAAGATGATAATTAACTTTTCAGTTATAGCAGGCTTCAGACTGAACTTACTCTGAAAAGAGATAAAAATAGTGGATATTAAATTTTTCTAGGGCAAGAGAGAAGATATTATTTTCATTTGCTATATTCTGAGACTTTTTTTATTTGGGAAAAATGTAATTTGCCTTTTGCTCTTGAAAAATGAATCTTACTGAAGAAAAAATCTAGCTACTTTCCTTCATTTTTCCTATCAAAAAGACTGTCATCAGGAAATAAAAGAGATGATTTGGGAAAGGGTAATCATCATGCCCCACACAAAGTTCATGTACAGCTATTACCAACTGATGTACCCATCAGCTCTTGATTTTTAAGATCAGTTTTATCTAATATGAAACTGTTTTCCCTCCCTCAGATTTATGAAATTTAAAAAATTGATCTCTGTAATGAATAAGATGAAAAGTTAGCAGAATAGTGTATATATTGCCTGGGCTTTCTGAGTGTATTCGGTCAAGTAAAAAAAAAAAACAAAAACACAAACCCAAAACAAATATATATTAATTTTCCCATATTTATCTTCATTTTTATATAAAGTTTGCATGAAGGAAGAGACTTCACTGGTTGAGGCATCCTGAAATAAATGTTTGGAACCAGCAACTTGAGGAGTCAAGGAGGCTTAAAAAGAACACTTGCATAGTTACTCACTTTTGAGAGACCTTTGAAGAGGGCTCTTTAAGCCTTGTCAGAGCCCTGGCAGAAAAGGAATTAACAAACCCTGCCACTGATCAGACTTCTTTCTTCATTACTGTGAAGGCTCATGCATAGAGAGTGGATTGCCAGCAGTGACAAGAGAAAATTAAAATTTGCATTCAGCCACTTACACAGTCAGGAGCTTAATTCTTCTAGGAATTATGCATCAGGTAGAGGACTTACATTCCCTCCAAATCAAAAACTGTCTAGAAGACAGCATCTTCTGGATCTCCCTAACCCTTTCAAGGCTGAAACAACTGTAGGGATTTCCAGTTTTGGAGGATGAAAAAAGGCGCAAGATTTGAAAAGCAGTTCTACAAGATTTCTGTCCAACTTTGCCCACAAAAGACATTAAAACACATGCTTACAGCAGCTGCAGAGGGATTCAGTCACATCTTCTAAGCAGGGTGGGTATCAATGGTCAGAAGAATCAGGGTCAATAAGCGTATATACTCAATTAGTAATTGCACAGTGATTAGTTTTTCTGACTCATAAAAAACCTTAATTTTGAGATGCTACTGGGTAGGTAGAAAAATCCTTTTGCAATCAAGTCCGATCTACTTAGTAAATTTTAAACAAATATTGAAAAAACATGGAAACCACTGACAAGTTTAACCTCACCTTCTGTTAATCAAAGTTCCTAGTATGAATTACCCTTACAGCTCTATCTCACAAATACTGTTTTCCTGCCTTAAGATGTTTTTCAATAGTAACATTATCACTTTATAGAAAATCTCCCATTTCCACATCTGAAATGCAGGACTGAATTACCTCCATGCTGTATTTTTGATGGTAGTCAGTGTGTCTAGTCTTCAAAATGATTACACAGATCTGCATATATCTGAATATAAACTGAAGTAAAAGCTACATTCCACACTGAAACAGGGCCAGCAGTAATTGAAGAAAGGAGGAAGAAGTTTTACTTGTTGGAGGAAAGTATTGTCTTCCAGTTAATTATACATAGGCAAAACCCCCTTGGCGAACAAAGCAATGTATATATGTTGAAGGAGGAGAGACAATTCTGGTTTTCATAAAGAAGAATGGACTGATTTTCTCCTGCATAAACATGGTTTACCATGAGTTTTGGAGCAAAAGAATACATGTCTGGATTTCTGTGAATGGGAGAAGAGTTAACGCTCTTCAAAGGGTAGGAAGGGGAACAAGAGGAGATATAAGCATACCTGAAGATACACTGTGGAAGTGTTTTCCTGTTGGAAGCTGAAAGAAGTTGTAGTGGCAAGATTTTGGGTTGGGGCCACTGATCAGAAGCAGTCTGAGACAGGAGGCAAAGACCCACTCCCCAAAAGGTAACTTCTCAAAAGAGACATAATATTAAATGAGTAAGAAAGACTTTTCTTACATAACCTTGCTTTAAGTGCACTAGACAAGCTTTTCTTTCACTTCTGTATGTGTGCCTTCTCATAATGATTTTTAACTGAGCGGGGGTGGGATGTTGTGTTGTATTTGCTTTTTACCATAGCCGAGCCTGAGTAGGATTTAAGGTGAGTGGAAGACCATGACACTACTCACCTAAAAAAAAAAATAATCTACATGCTGTGTTGCTCCAATAAACCCCTCCTTCCTTAGTAATACTTCTATACACAAAGGGTAACAGAAAAAGCTACATTTTAGTCAAACAAGTCAGATGGAGAGATCACACAACAGATGTCAGGGGAGAGTCATGGTTCAATGTGAGGCTTGAAGGGAAAACGTCACAGTATCATTACTGGTTTCCACTGTGGTGGAGTCTGAAAGATCATTTTAAAAAACAGAACAAAGCCACATGCTCCCCAAGCTGCTCAGTAACTTTGGAGAGAGTATTATATAGGAGATAATGCATAAACATTTAATGAACCAGTAAGCCTACAACATCATCCAATGCAGCAGGCTCTTTCCAAAAGTTTTACAATGCATTGAACTTGCTTCCCAGAGGGTTTATCTCTCTTTTGAACACTAAAATTACATGAAGTCCAAAGGCAGCAGATTTTTTAAAGGGAGAAGATATTTCATTCAAAACCAAAATAGGAAAGTTGTTGTATTTAGCTGACATTTAGACTTTACATTTATCTGTATTATGAGAATCCATAGTGTGGAACTACTCTTCCTTCTTACTCTTTACTCTGCAAGTACAGGCTTAAGCATTGCTCAATGATGCTCAGAAAAAAAAAAAAAAAAGAACACAAAGAAATGTCTTTTTCCTTAACAGTTCTATGTTCAGTAATAATTTATAAAAGCAAGTTTATGCAAGTATATAATGGCTATTGTATTTGTTATTATTGTTATTACAAAATTGCATGCAAGATCCTGCCAAGATTATGTTTGCCTGTCATGACAGAAGAGTCAAAAAACACAGTAAGGGAGAAGAAAAATGAAGAAAAACAGTAAGTGTTGAAGAAAAATTAGTCTCGGTGGACAAGTTAAATTAAGAGATAAATGGATGCAAAGATAGATGAAATTGCTTGCTTAAATCTGCAAAACTTATATGTAATGGTGTCTGCAGAAAACCTGGATCATGCTGAAAGAAGTATGTCAGATATAACAGCCTATTAAGCTTTGAAAAAGTTTCTCACATCTGAAATCCAAAAGTAATCTCACCTAAATTGATAGACACAAGTCCTACACAAAAACTATCTGGGGAAAAATCAAGACCATAAAACCATGTTCATATGGGTTTTTTGGCTTTATTAAATTGCTTCTCTATTCCTCACCAGTCCCCTTCAGCTTAGAGATGTCTTACCCCAGATCTTGAAAAACTGCAATATTCTCTACAGAAATGAGCTTACAGACAGATTCATCTGTGAATCAGATGACTCTGTAGAAGCAAATTGTCCCTGAGGGACATGATCACTGGTGAAGAGAAAGCATCATGTGCTACAGAATCCCTAAGTATTGGTTGCTGTTTCAAACCAGGAGGAAGGCACTGTTGCTCATTCAGCTACACCTGAGCAAATCAGTGTGGGTAGGGAACATGAGCCATTTTTCATAAATATAAAAAATAACTAAGTCTATTTCTAGATTTCCCATGTATCATCTGAAGTTGTACTGTTTGAAGCATCCAGTTCTGAGGCAGTAATACCAACACAGAATTAAAATACTGTACGTGTGGCTGAGTACTTTGTGTGAACAATGCAGAGAAGGAAATCAAACAAGGTTTCAAAAAAATGTTTTCTCACTTAATTTTAAATGCTGTGCAATGGGAATAGAGCAAAGATGCCTTTCATTAAAAAGAAGTCAAAAACTAGCATCTTTGTCATAGTATGTGGCCTGGACATCTATGAAGATGTAGAAAGTATGGAGTTGCAGTCAAGAAGAGAATAGTTTGCTCCATACTTTACATTTTATGAACTGGAAAATTCAATATACTGTATTCCTGTGTGCTTATTATGTGAAGAGCTTTAGTCCCCTAGTGGAGAGCTGGTATTGAGAAATGTGATTGAATTCCTTTCTTAAACTTCCAATACTGCTCTTACAAGTGTGGGAGGAAAAGTAAAGATATAAGTGATAGGCAAACTCTATCACAGGTTTTGTTTTCTAAAAAGACATTTACCCTGCATAAATTCTTCACTCTCTACTGTATGGAACATAACACATGGTTTTAGTCTTAAAAGCAGATAAACAGGGAAAAAAATGTTTGCAAATAATAACTAGTTGGCTATGCATAATCCTAATTTTTAATTTTTTTTTTTTTTTAATGTAGTCAACATACTGCTATTATTACATCCGTTGGCATCCGACTAGGGCAGGTTACCAAAGCTCTAGCCAAACCTTCTGGACAAGATTTGGGAACAAATAGGCCCTCTGACACTTGCACTTCAGGAAGGTTTTTCCAATACATTGTTTTGAAGCATGTGACCACACTGAGAGTCATGATCTGCTGTGATAAATTAAGAATTTCTCTTAGATGTGTGGTATTCACACAATTCAGCATTCTCCACTCCCAGGTGACTAGCTAACAGTGTAATATTGGAAATCCAAAAGGTCATCTCATTAGTCAAACTAAAATCAATATGACAAATGCATATAATGAAGCTTGGAAGAGGCAGAGTTCAAGAATGCTCACTCTGTCTCAATCATTTACACTCCTATGATGTTTTCTGTAACAGAGCATCATTGGTACACAAACAAGCATGGACCAACATAAATAAGACTCTCTGTGCCAACAGAAATGGAATGTACTAGCCAAATGTCTTCTTCCCCTGGAACCTCTCCCACAATTTAATATATATGTTTCATCACGAAGGGTTCTCATGCAACCCTAAAAGAGCCAATATTATTCTACCACATGTCACATCTCTCACCTTTCAGTCAGTGTTCTGTGACTGCTCCTTGGCAGCATGTATGCCTCTCTCTTCACTGGTGCAGGTGAACATCCCCAGCAGTGCTAACTTTTTCTTGGTCTTGTTTATAACCATAGTGTTTTCCCTTTGGTGGGCAAAAACCTGAACAATGTATTTTGGTTTTAACAACAATGTCATGGCCTGACGTCACGAGGTACCATCAGCTTGGCTGTCCCTACCAGGCCCCAGAAAACAGTATGAGATCTTGAGCAGCTCGTGCTGAGCAGAGGGATGGGTATGTATTTTCTGAGGCTGTTAGTCCAACTTAGACACAAAAAATTTGTCACTACAAAACTCAGTTCTTTCTGTCTAAAAAGTATCTACAACAGCTTAGGCTTCTAGTTGATTCCCATCCATTTTCTACATCAAGGATCTTGATTGCCTGTGACACTCTGAAAGGGTGAAGGGAAGGAATGGAGAGAAAACACTAGTTGTAATGGGCAGCTGGTAAAAAAAAGAACCTGAGTGATACACCACAGCACAAAATGTTCTGCCTCTTCTGCCTTAAATGAGAAAAGAAAAATTCTTTCCAAATATGAGGAATTAAATGCTGCCAAGGTGGACACCATCCAGGTCCATAAGCTGTCCTTTCCTTGGATAACGGAGTAAGCAGAGGATATTTAGTTCTTCCTGTAATTTTTGTTAGTTTGTTTCTTTGGGGGTTTTTTTTGGTGGTGTTTTCTGTTCTTGTTGTTTAGCTTTTTGTTGGTTGGTTGGTTTGCTGGGTTTTGTGGGTTTTTTTTGGTTAACCCACTCCTGGTTCTCATTAATTAAATATGTTCTCATTAATTAAATGTATTTTACCTGATGGTAGTCACCATCACTCAGAGATGAGCAATATGAGAAAATAATATTAATAACTGTGTCATAAGCAGCTCTTGAGTACATTTAAATTAACAGGTCTACAAAATTATTACTCTTCTAATGAGAATCCTTACACATGAGATAGATTTAAGCAAGATCTGAAAAGGTGTAACAGGCTGTCAGTGGTTTCAAAGCCTAAGCAGCAGTTTGAACAGTTACTTTCTAAGGTGAAGAAAAAATGTATGGGGCAAAAGTCTTAAAAAAGATAAAGTATTTTAGAAATTAATTAAAACTACAAGTAAAACTGTTAATAATTCTTGTCTTGGGACTATTAATTAAAATACTTCTAAAGTCATCCTAGAGAAATTTAACCAAGTGAATATATGCAAAAATATAATGCTTTAGACTGCAAGAATGTATGATCTAGACAGGTAACAGAAAGGCAAGAACTGGATAATACAAGCAAGCAAACAGAAACAAGCAAAAGGCAACTGTTATCACCATAGTCTGTGAATTTCATTCATTATCCAGACAAAAAGTTGAAACCTGTGGATTAAAATAATATTTAATAATGATGGAGACATGGAAAGCTTTGGAGACAGGGAGCAACATCAGTGGCACACAATGAAAGAATTCCTGACTGCAGAAAAGTTTCTAGCTACCTACTAATACTTTTTTGTTGCTTTTAGCTGGCAGCTGTCATTTGACCCCCCCCCCCCCCCCAAAAAATGACAGAATGTACAATTAGTACCAGAAAATTAATTTAGCAGTATGTTGAATCAGCTACCATCACCTCTATTTTACTGTATTTTCTGCTACCCACCTCCAAGTATTTCATCTGAAGATGTGAACTATTTTACAACATAAAGAAAATGGTACAATAAAATTGACAAATAGTTGGGGTAGCCCATCTTGATGAAGGTTTTGTTGCAACACTGATAATTACCTGACATAGTTGTTCAGATGCACCAGGTCCTTAGTAGTGTGAAACAGCACTGCTGTGGCTGCCTGCATAAATAATCCTTTCCCGAATCCAAAATCCAGACTTGGTCTTCAATACATGCAATATTTGGCATCTGTGAGGAAGTTTCACAGTTCAAAAAATAGCATCTTCATGCATGTAGGACTTTAAGACTTTGAAAATTGGTAATAAAAAAGCAGCATTTGTCCAGCTACAGAGTCAAGAGTTACAAAATTACCTATCCTACTTACTTACCAAGATTCGGAGGACTACGAAAGATGACAATGAGCCCTTTCTGAATTGAATACTTCCATTTTGCAATATTTGGCTATGCTGCTACAGGAATATGGGAAGTAATACTGGGTTTCACATTCAATTTTGCACAGAGGTAACTAGAGCCATGCCAATGATACACAGTGATGAACAGATATAAGTTATCTTTCTCAGAAGGAAGGTAACTTGCTAGTGTTGATATTTAATGGTGGAAAATCCTATTCAAATTTGTGAGTATGAACAGCCTTCTAATGGAATAAATTCTGATTAAATCTAGAAGAACTGTCATATGACATACTACAGCTATAACGCAGTCTGAAATCAGAGATCCTGGCTGTCTTTTTCTGACACATTAATTAATACGTTGATTTTTTTCTTCTAACAAGACCCAGCTTCCTCTGCCCACACAGAGGGAGAATCTTTAGTATGACTTAATTGCTAACAGAAGTGTGAGTCAGTATATTCATTATCCTTAATGTCAGTTATTTCTCCAAAGCAGGATACTAAGAGAACCATAGCAAGAAGGAGGGCCCTCTGGACAGAAAAGCCCAGAGACATATCGGTCTTCACCCAATTAGTTGATTTAGGAATACATTATAAAGACAATTCCATTTTGCTACAATACTCCTCAGCAATAGGCTTTCATCACATTTACACTTTAGGGAAACTGCAGGTTTTCTCTTAGGCATCTGTATTGCTTTAGCAGAAATAACTCCAAAGGGTTTGCATAGTTCCTGTGAAAGTCTGGGAAAGCCCAATTCCAGCAGAAATCAAGAGAAACACACTAGAAACCCTACAAGTCCCTGAGGTCTGTCAAGGAAGTATATTTATTTCATGAATCTTCTGTTGCAGTCAAGATGCACAAACAGCTGATGACTTAAGGGGAAAAAAACCTACTAGTATCTCAAGGGTCACAGTAGAAGGTTAAGACTCCAAGATTCAACAAAAATTTGGAATGGCTTCTATTCACTCTTCAGTAGAACACTGACATAAAATCTGGCTTACTTCTACTGTCATTACTGGACTACTTCTCCAGCAGAGAAATTTTGTCTGGTGAGAAGAAACCTTTTTGCACATAGTAAAAGTTTAATTTTAAGGCATCAGTTTATAGCTTTCAGGAAAGTAATCAAATTAGAGAGAACTGAAGATCTGCAGATGTTTCTGGTTGACATTATGCAGATCCAAAGACTGTAGGGTGTAATATTTACTTTTTTAAAAAACATACTACAGGCCCCAAAATATGCCTATCTGCTGTACACAGTATATCACTCAAAAGGTATTTAGTGGAATAATTAAGTTATGGAAACTAATATGATAGAAATCAGTACCATTATCTACTAGAGAAAAAAACTTTAAATCTGACCTCCTTGCCAACCTAGATTTCATCTTCTCTGGCAGCAGTGCCAGTGCTCTTTATCTCGTCTTATAGCATCTTGTAGGATTTCAGAGGCTGAAGTTAGAGTCCTGTTCCCTGTGCTGGGTCAGTTTCATCCTGTTAAAGCTGATTGCTCCATAAAACTGCACTGGACCATAGATTTGGAACTTGGTGCAATATTGTTAGGGCATTAAGCAGCATTGTGAGTCAAGGATTTTATGCAATGTTTTGGTTTTCATCTGGATTATTCAGCCACTGCTGGGGCAAATAAGACTCAGAAGCAACTTAGATCAGGATAAGGAACCACCTTTGAGCAGCTGTTTCAGTGGGAAACATTGTCTGACCAGCCTGAGCAAATTGGATTTAGCTTTTTGGGTGAGATGTAGAAGCATGGCCCTACACAAATCCCCACTAAAAAAGCTCAGCTCTTTAACTACCTTGGTAAACTAAGGAGCTTAAGCAAGCACAACATGACTTTACACAGAACATAAGAGTGAAAGATTTGTCCACAAACTGCTGTATGCAGTTGGCATAGAATGGCAAAGCTCTGCCCCCTGTCCTGCTGCAGAGGAAAAGCAGAGGTTTGGAAAAGGCAGAGCTCCACCATTAACCTCTGTTTTTTCTGCAAAACTGAAATGTGGACAAACCATGTACACCGATCATATCTGGTGCTTCAGGTTATGTACTATGTGAACCTGCTTGCTTAGGCTACTGTGAACTTCTGATTCAAGAGTCTAGCACCAGGCTCCCAGGGATACACCAAAAGATGCATCTCAGATTATATAAAGACCATATATAGGATTAACAGCAGGCATACCTCTTTTTACCAAGGACTGTATTTTTATAGTGTACAAACTAATCTCTCCATCTTTCCCCAAGAAATTACCCAGCACACAAGACTTGTTTAACCAGCGTTTCTGCACCCTTATTCTGCCTGGGGTATTCTGTTGCTGCAAGCAGTTCTTCCTCCTCTGTATTTTAAGAGGCCAAGATGAGTCAGGTAACAGAATAACACCTGAAGGCTGTGGCTTTATTGTGGTTTTCTCTAAGGAACTGAATCAAGAAAACACTTCCTTCTATTGCCCATTCTTACCAATGTGGTTAAGTGTCCAACTGGACCTCCAGCAGCAAAATCTTCTCAGTTAATTTATAAAAATAACATGTGCAGCAAGGTTATAAGAGCAAATGTTCAGAATATATAGCCACTCAGCCAAGACAGAATTTTTCAAAGCTTTTTTTATTAGTCTCTGGATACTCTGGCCTAGCAGGATGCAGCAAGAGAATTAAACTGAGCAGACTGCCAACATACCTGCTAATTAACTTTGTTTAACTTCCTCCCCTATCAGTCTATGAGCAGGATACAGTTTCAAATAATTAGGCATGTAAGATCTTTAAAACTTCATTCATTGTTTCATTTTCTTACTGTTGTGTATGAGATGAATGATTTTTAAACTCTTTGGATTTGTTTGTACCTTGTTAGGACTTAAGACAGTGAGGAAGTACCCCTGGGGCTTCCTTTCTGTAGGCAAGAAGAATCTCATATTAACATCACATTCCTAGCTCAGTTTAAAAGGAGGGGTGCTGAGCTTAACAGAGAAACGGCACAAGATAATTCTACATAGTAGAAATGTAAACCAGCAGATTTCCTCAACTCTGGGAACACAGGCTGATCTGTGTACAAGCATAGACCAAGAAATAAAACCCTTTTCACAAAAAATTAGGAAAGGAACATGGCCTGTAGCAATGCTCCCTCTTTGCTGCTCATTGAATAATCTGCTGATTCTGCAAAGAACGAATTCCACAGTAATCAAGGAAAAATTTAATGTTTTTTATAGATCATTAGGTAAGTTGGTCTTTTGTCTTTGCTGGTGGAGCTCTGTGATTCAGGACAGCTGTACTGAGACCATACAGCTCCAGTCATTGTCCTTTCCCAGGAGACAATCTTTCTCTGGCTCCAAGATAAATTATTCCCCTTCAGGATGACTTCTGATAGTAATAAGAAACAAACAAAGTGGGGAGATCATAAACATAAAAGATGCAGACAGGTAAATCAGGGATACCAGAGATGCCTTCCCCGAGCAGGAAGAGAAGCAAGCTAGTGTTGGTAGCTCTGTGCTGACTCTCAGACCTGGTTAATTGTCTCTCAATGTGGGTACCAAAGTAACTGTTCCTTCTAACTAATGGCAAATTGCTCATAATGTCAATCACCTTCAACAACATAGGAACATTCTGCATGTTCTAGATGCAATGCAATTCTCTTCCTTACACAAACTACTCTTTCCTTGCAATAGACTGTTATATTCTCAGATTTCTTATGCCCCAAATACTTTGTACCTTTTTTTAGCATTTGTACTATCATGCTACTTCAAGTTGCCATTCCAATCCCAGATAAAACTGGGATAATTCTCAGCTTCAAAAATCTAGAAAAAAGTAATAGTTTACTGTTTACTCATATGCTTTTATTTTATATTTTATTTCTACCTCCTTTTATTTTAGCTTTTACAGTAAAAGGTTTGTGGATCTATCCGAAAGGAAGCACAAAAATCACAAAGGACCTCCCTGACATAAGGACATGACAAGTTTAGCAAGCCATCAATGTGGGTTTTTTTCTTAAACTTGTGCATGGGTACATTTTCCATCCTGAAGTGAAGACTTCAGTTTAACTGCTTTGTTTTTTTACTTTTTGTGTAGTTTAGTTTCCAACCCATAAGTCTCTCTCCCTTATTCTCTCTCCTTCCTTTATCTGGAAGGGGAATTAATAGAGAGCATCTGTTATTCAGTTTAATTGCTGGGTCAGTGTTAAACCATGACACCCACCCTATCCCTGGGCTCTGCCCTCAGCCCCTCTGGGCAGCCTGAGGCATTCTCCCAACCCTCTGTAGCAATGGGGTGTTTCCCACCCCAAGTCCAGTCCAAGCTGCGCCAGTGTGGGACCCCCAGACACCTTCCAGTGCCACCACCATGCTGCTACTTCCTTCCTTGTAAATAAGGTAAGGTTTTTTATGTTGGAGTTATATCCACACACTCGTGCTGACATGGTGCAGGGTTAGCATATGACTCAAAAATCCACCAGTATAAACCTCACACTTGCGGTGCTTGTTCTTCTTGACTGAATAACACTCCTGTGTCTTCTTTAAATAATAAAGGAACCTGGGGACTTTTGCAGTTTAGAAAACAAGAACATCAGCAACTTTTCCACTGACTGATGCTAATACAATCCTTCCTGTATTCATGGACTATTGCATTTTGCAGGCAGAAGAAATAGTGCATTTGTACTACACATGGAATTTATTAGAGAAGCAGTGCAGGGACTGTGGCAGCAGTAGGAGCAATGATAGGAAATCTATATTGTAATACTCATTTTATTCCCTGTTAGTGAAAGACATACTGAGAAACACTTGTTTATATCACTCCGTGAATGAGGATAATTTTGCAACTGGTGGGAAGAATTTACTGTTGCATTAAGAACAGGACAAAAGTCTTCAGATAGGAGAGTTCTGCACGAGAAAATGCTCTTCTGCTTTGCAGGCCATATTGGGTTTGTTAGCTATGATTGTGGAGTACCCAGGAATATTCAGTGCACAAGCTTCCAACATAGACAAGGGAGATATGCTTTAATTGAAAAAAAACTCTCTTTCCTAGGAGTAAAATAGATATAACAAGCAGGTGCTACAAATAGACTGTGTTGCAAACATTCTGGAAAATGATTTTTCACTGGAAAAGAAATTAATGATCACAATTTATCTTTATGTCTGGTACGCGCACTTGACCATTTTGCAGAATAAATCTGCATGCATGTGCCATGTCAGATGCTGAGTACTTCCCCTGTCTATTTGTGTTTCCCATCTCATGTGATACAGACTGGTGTCTTGAACCACCTTCTGTGACACCCATGGATGTAGATAAGAGCCTTATAAACCTCACTTGCAACGGGTACATGCTATTTTAAGCAATGTAAAAATAATCTTTACTGTAGCTTAAATGATCTTTGTAAAGACATCAATTACTTGATAACTTGCATAAAATTATGTGGGCTGTCTTCATGACAGTTTTAATAGAGCTTCCCCTCCAAAGAAATACTTAGTGGTTTATGTTCTAGTAAGTATAAGCAGTAGAGTCACACTAAATGTAGAACAAGTTGTTCCCTGCAGTGACATACTCTGAAAACATATGTTAGCCTTTGTGCTTAGAGAATGTGTGAATTCACTTGATTTTCCTTCAAACAAAGCTCAGTATGCAATAAAAGCTTAGCATCTTTGCTTGGAAGCAGGCTAAATTGCAACCACAACCCTTAGTTTGCACCACAGTGCCAACCTGCCAAAACAAATAGAAATACTGTGTAGCAAAAGATGCTTAAGAAGGACAAAATAAACAGCTAGGCATTATATATGATATATGATAGATATTATATGTGATATATGATAACTCTTGCTGTGCTCTTGACAAGGGTAACAAACAGCATAACAGGACACATTCCCTGTCTCCTGTGCTGCAGCATCTATTTACAGCTAAGGGGAAAGCACCAAGCAGTGCCCAGTTGTAGACTGTGCACAGCAATCCAGCTGGTCAGCAAGGCTTCTCCAAGCAGATTTTGACTGACCTTGCCATTTCAATTAGGTTGTTTTTTTTTTTTCTGTGGAAAAAAAAAAAGCTACTTCAGTTTCAGCAAGATTTCCCACTAACAAGAACTAAAGTGATGAATGGTTCTTTATTGCATGAAAGTGTGTATTTGTTTAATAAAACTTGATAAATTACATCAAAGCAAATGTCATTACATTCTTACACTAATTCATGACATGTAAACTGGCATTACATGGTATAATTTTAATGAAGATGTTTGGAACAGCAGTAAGTAATATGGTATGGTATGAAATATAATAGCAGCAGACCATCAAAAGAGTGATGTCTCTTTTAAAATATTTTTCTTTGTTAACCATTAGGTGAAAGCATGTCATAATTTCTGCAAGAAAACTACATTTAAATAGGCTTTTCTTCCATTTACAAATAAATTAAAAACATGAAAGATTTTCATGGTATAAAATAAAATCTGTGTTTTAACCAGTTCTAATACCGATAACCCTTAAAAGGAAGTCATTAATAACTACACAGAAAAGCCAAATTAAGCCTCATGATATCCTGTTAAATATATTATCCTTATTTAAAAGTGAAGAAAAGACAGATGATAGATGAGCAATTCCTGTGATTTCACCTGGAAAACTAGTAGAAATTTGGTGAAAATAGCTCAGGAAACATGAAGGTCCCAGATAATGCAGTATTATGACATCACAGTTTTATAGTAATAAAAATCAACACTTGCTTTAATACTCAGAGTTTATTTCTAGCATTGAGTATTTTCCTTAGAGAAAAATTATTCTTCCTAAAGAAAAGACAGTCCACATTTGTATATGAATAGAAAAGACATTAATGGGCTGCTAGTTTGTGCAAAATTATTTCTTTTAGAATACGTTTTTTATATCTTGTCAGTGTGAAGGTGGTTTCCATTGTACTGTCCTTGGTTGTATAACATTTCTGTTAAATGCCCTGCATTTAAAGAAAGAATTTCCTTATAAAATTCCTGAAGCTGAAGAAAGATTCTTTTCCTGCAATTCTTATCAGAACTTCAGTTTAAATGCTTTTGTTATAGACACTTTGCCTGAATGTGTGTAGTCTTTTCCTGTACCTGAGAGATTGAATAAACCCTCTACTTTTTTCAAAAATATTATCTTCGCTGAGCAAATGAAAAAAGAGACAAAGATTTAAAGCTCTGTGGAGACAAAGCAAGTTGTTGCAGGTATTTAAAGTTATAAACAAGATGAAATTAAATGCCATAAACAGTATGAAATTCCTTCAATTTTCAATGAGAACTGTTCTGTTCCTTATAGAAACAGTTCCTCCTAAAAATCAAATTTCTGTCCTTGAACATCTCTGGAAGAAATTATTATCCCTGTATACTTTATATCTAGAGCACTTTTAAGCCTACATATGACCACAACTGAAAAATTATATTTTAATTAATTTAATATTGTAAATTTTTTTCAAACTAATTGTTTAAATATAAAACTCTTTGATAAAATATAAAACTCAAAATACACAACTTGAAGGCAAGAAGCAATGAATGCTATCAGAGGAACTTTTATATGCACTCTCTTTTAATGGTATGTTGTAGGGCTTCTTTTCTTACTGATTTTATCTATAGTAGGTAAAATACACCAACAGAAATAAAAAAGAATTTATCAGGGCTATGATTTAGGGATTACTTGGTAGCCTTGGCTTAATGATGATGAGTATACAGAGTGACAAGGTTTAATGCTGGCCAGGCAATTAAATAAATGACGGATGCTCTCTACTAACCTCTCTCCCTTCCCAGCAAGGGAAAGAAAAGAGAATAAAGGAGAGAGACTTTTGGTTGGAAGCTAAACTACGCAGCTTTAATGAAAACAATAATGATGAAAAAAGAAAATAATGAAACACGTACAAATATATACAAGAACACTACAGGGATCCCCTGGTCAATAATGCTAAGGTCACCACCAAAGCTTCTGAACAGGCCCTGGGAAAGTCCTGGACTGGACTCCTGAAGTCAGCAGCAGAGAGAAACTGGGTCAAGGAATACGTGGTTTGGGAGGGTAACAGGTATGATCCCTTTACTCCCTTTCTTCTTCAGTGTGTAAGATGTTTAGCAGAACCAAGGAGTGACCTTGGTTTCTATGGGAATAAGTATAAATAAGAGCCTTTCTGCATACCATTCTCCAGCAATAACAACAAACATTGAGCATTATCAGTCTCACAAGCAGACACAGACTGAAAAACATGTTGTTAATTTCAGAAAGTGCAGTTACTTAGAAGAGGCTTAACTGAAAATTAAAATTGCTAAACTAAAAATTGGTTCTGTCCTGGCTCAAACCAGGTACAGAGGAGGGAAAAAAAGATTCAATTTGAGGTAAATTGGTACTAATCAGCAAAACCAGCAGAATTCTAGTTTGATGTCCATGGATGAGTTTTGGCACAAGAGTGAATGGCTTTGAGCAAAGCTCCTGTTTGGTTTTCCTTGAACCACTGAAGTACTGAAAAGGTTAACCTGACTTCAGTGCATTAAGGGCTGGTCTTGACATTCACACATGCCCATAGTCAGCCATCAGCAAAACATGAAAATGTGGACCATGCCAAAGGTCTTTTCCTCTGTCATGATAAGCAAGGCTTGCACTGCAGGAGATTGCACAAAGTATTTTTTCCATGAACACTAACAAGAAGCATTATACAACAGAATTCACCCAGCACACTCTCACTGGAAAATCTCATGGTCCCAAAATAGAGAATTGTGTTACGCTTATACATTTTGTACTCTTTTCATAGAAATATAATGGAAACTCTGGTCTACAGTTGTTATTATTATTACTACTACTACTACTACTGTGTATTATTCTCAACTAAATTATAAGACTCATAGAATAAATTAGTACAGTTTTACTCAAATCTGCAGTTTCTGTTCCAAGCATTTTTTGAAAAGACCTTTAAGCAATGTCTTTCTAAGATGTGCTACCTAGGTTTTCCTGCAACATAATTCCTCCATAAACTTGCCATGCTTCTGTCTCATTCCCTTCTAGACTTTTTGCTTTTTAGTAGAAAGCAAGCACTGAAGATCTCATCTGTCTTTGAAGGCTATAGGGAAATGTTCACAACTAAAACACAACAGGAATACCTTTCCAGAAATAAAAGTTTTGTCTGTGAGAATTGGCAGTAGCTTTCTTGACTCACATAATGCTTATATGTACTTGAAGAATGTTTGAAGAATCTCACACAGATAAAAAATGTCAGGTTTCATAGAGCCATAGACAAAACAGCATGAGAAAGTACAGCCTGAAGCTTGCCCTGCTGTGTCTTTTGAGGATACAGGCTGCCTTTAGATGAACAAGTCACCCAGCTCTCTGTCAAGACCTATAACTGCTCTCATAGCCTATTAACCTGTAGTTACTTGAGCCAGCTCTGATTTCAAGACAAAATAAAGCAAGTATGTGGCCCTGGAAATTTTGAGATTAAAACCCGAGTTGACTCAAAAGTGTTCAAAATGCAGAAAAATATAGCTATAACAGTGGTCCTGCAGCATGTCATAAAACCAGGATACGCTTGAAATTAATGGCTGAAGAACACGCTGATATACAATTGGTTTGGCAATCTTTTCTGACATTTTGAGTGTGCAGATTATTTGAGGGTGACAGTTTAAAGGACAAAAATTCCTTATGGAATATATAGTTGCATACTTTGTCTTTTCTTCCAAAGGTCTGCAGAATTGTTCAGTATAGACAAAAGGACAGCTTTTGTGTGAATGTCTAAATAAGGATATTTGGAATTGTTCTGTCAATTAAAGAGTATCCATAACAAATTCAATAATTTTTCTGAATTTCTAGAAAGAAAGCTGGCTAAAAGTCTTGGTAGTCACTGCTTCTCATGCTTTAAAAGAGAACATAACCACTATTCCTGCTAGGATTTTTTCCCCTCCCTCTCCCTACTCACTAGGAATTCCTCCACTGGTCCTGAGGTGGATTTTAGAAACCCTCACAAGGAAAAGCAATAGTAATTGCTCCTTTGTCTGTAAAAGACAGGTTACTTCTACCTACAAAGGGACATAATTTTTTCTCTTCCTACATGCCCCTCCTTTGTGCTTCTAGCCAAGGATGACAAACATTTACATTATCAGTAAAGAGAAGGCCCTATACTCAGGTGTGGGAGAAGGTAGTTATGCTAACTTTACAGGCTAGGCCTTTCCTTTGCCCAAGCCCCAGAGAGACCAAATGTTGGACTGTCAGATAAATGAAAACATCTTTGTTCTGCTGCCATGTGTAACAATGGAGCTTTACTGGGGGTCATCAGGTTAGTAGACCAGGTATTTTCCAAAATACATTGAGCCAATATATTATATTGAACACACCTTTCAGTTAGGCTAAGGGATCAGATTTGCTCAAGCAGCCTTTCTAAACTAAATGATAGTACCATGGGTATTTTAAAGAAATGTACAATTAATGAAGAAATGCACTAGCACTTTTTTTTTGTTCAAGTGGCTATAAAGATAATGATCTTATCTCCCATGAATAGTTTGTACAAAACTCCTTCAAAAGGGCTGCACAATTCGTAAGAAGTTCAAGGATATTCAACTAAGTATCTGAAAAATTTTATCATACCTTTTTAATTTCTCTTTAGAGTACAATATGCATAAAATATGCAGAAGAACTCCAAAAACTGTGCCAACAGGGTTCATGAGCTATTTTTTGGAACTCTATTCCTCCTTTGAGGGTACAAAGAAATTAAATAAAAGGAACCACTGTATAAAGTGTCAAACTTTGAAAAACATAGGCAGAAATGGTCATTTCTGGTTTCTCACCTAGCCCAGAGAGGACATCAACTAATATAATGAGTATTTCTTAAATAGCATGACCTTAGAAAGTGGCTACAGAATTGGTCCTTCTTCAAGTCAGTCACACCATGTCCTCTCCATAGGGAGCAACATTCAAGACAGGCTCACTTTAATGCATCGGACATCCTTGTAAGCTATCTCTCCTTTCTTCCTTCTGCCTCCCCTTCAGCCTGCTCCATAAAGAAGCTTTTTATAGCAGCCCAGCTAAAACTCTTTTAACTATACCTCCCATACTCCCCCCTTCAGTTCACCAGGAAAGTTAAAGAATTGGCTCTGTGTGAGCAGCAATCTGGGAGCAGGTTTGCTGGTTTCCATGGTATGGCACTGAGAGGGAAGGGGAAGATGCTTATTTAGATAACTCTGACCTAGGACCCCACTAAACTCAGTGGGAAGAACCACTTACTTGGAGGTGAGCAGAATTTAAAAGGAACCATAGATATTCATAGGTTTAATTAATATTTTCTCAATGATTGTGCATTTTTCTTAAGCTCGTATTTCATAGATTACAGAAGAAAGTCAAGTGCTTCTTTGGAAAATATCCTTTCCTGTCACCAAATCAGACAAGCATACCAAGAGATGTCACACAGACCATGTATAGCAGGAAGGCAGCCACAAGTGTTTTGGTTATAGCAGATTTATTATATTTCAGACATTGAAGGTAACAATCTCCATCTCAAATGAGTTCTCACTTAAATTATAAAAAATGAAGAGAAAAATTTCTGAAGAACAGGTAAGTTCCTGTGCACACATGGTGTTTTAAGAAAAGGCTGACAACAACTCCTGCTTTGGCAGGAACCTAAAACACTAGGTGTGTTAGCACGAACATTGTATTTGAATTTCAAATAAGAAATACCCCTTTTTCAGTCTGAGGGGAATATACTGATTTTAAGATAAATCCTAACTGAGGAGAGAAGGAAGCTCAATAAATATCATGAAGGCTCAGCATAGGCATATTAATAATGCAATTATTAACAAGACATTAATGCATATAACAAGACAGAGTCAGCAAAATAATTATCAAGATGAGAACAAGATGAAATTTGTATTTTGCAGTCCCAACTGCTGCTAACATAATTCAAGTTCATAAAAAATATTTGAAACTAGAAAGTACATAGGCAAATCAGGTATGAGTCCTAAAAGACTGTAACTCTTTAAAACCTGACATGTTTTGCTGAGGAAGAATGGCATCAAAATATCACCTTTGGTCTAATTTTGCTCTCAGTTGGGTAGGTGAAAGACAACTGGACTGGTGGTGCCTGAAGGCAGCTCCATTATAAAGAAAAAATAGGCCAGTGACTACTGCAAATCGCTTTTGAAACCTCTGAACTCAAATAGTAATCACACATCTGTCCGTAGGGGCTCCAGCTGGTGAATTGTTACCAGAGCAAACAGTGGTATTAGACATGATTAGACATGCGCATCACAATGTTTACCCACAAATGTTTTGCTTGAATAAAATAGAAAATGCATAGTAGTATTTTGTGAATAATTTTCATATTACTGCCAAAGAAGACAAGAGAGATGTAAACACTTTTTCCATAGCTCTCTACTCTCTGCAAGGTGAAGGCTGGGACAAATTGAGGCAGTCATCCAATTATATTTCCTGCTTCAGGAAATCTCTCAACTTCCCCTTAAAGCATGAGTAGTTATAACTAACTGTAACTCTTGGCTTCAGATGTGTCTGTTGTTTTTTTTTTCTTCAACATTGCTTTTGCCTGAAAAAAGTGTTGACTCTTCAGTGAGTTTTTTCATCTTCTCTTAAAGAACTAAACAAGTATAGCCTGCAAGTAAATTGATAAAGTACTCTGTTGTCAAAGGACTAGAATTAGTAGCTTAAGGCTGGTGAATAAAGCCTGGTTTGTACAAGTCACCTGGTTTGTATGGAAATATTTTGTTGATCAAAAGATCATGAGCATAGCAGAGCATTGCTAACTCAATCATATTGGGGTTGAACATGGGGCTGCCTCTTCCTATCAGAAAGATTCCCAAGTCCTGATCAATTCTGCCTTCTCTAGGGCAAGATTTCCCTTTACTAGAAACACTTTACTGGAGATTTAATGAAATATCTTCCACATACCTCAGAATAGCTCTGCTACATCTGACAGAAAAACTGAAAATATGTTTCTTTTCCTATATACATAGACAGCACATAACTGAGTTCTCACAGTTGCAAAGATGAATCTTTATTTAGTTTTGATATGAGGTAGTTACCATCTAGAAATAATTTTTGTTGGTAAATGAAGGAAAAATGCTCTCCTTGAAGATGTCTCTATTGATTTTCAGATATCACATTACAGGAGGCAAGAACACAGAGTAGGGAAGCAGTCTGCAATCCTACCCTTGTAATACACTCTAATTATAGCTTACCTGCCATCTTTCCAATACACCGTGTGTTTAAAAGAAACTGTCACTAACTTTTGACATACATGAGAGTGATTGGGCTGAACAGTTCTTTTAACCTGTGGAACTCTGGAGTGTCTTTTTCTATTTATGTTTTTACTTCCAGTATGGTGAGTACTGCTATTTGCTACAGAGCTCTAACGTGGGTAAGCAGTCAAGTTTTTGCTGGTAGTCAGCAGAGTTGACTTCTGAAGGTCAGTTTAGAATACTTAAATTCATCTTTGTCTTTTGCTTACTTATGGAACTTAGATTCCCTAATGAAGGCACATCAACTAGGTAATTTCCAAACATTAAAATAATGCTGCATCATTAAAATTTCAATAGTGCATATTGATCTCATAAGTAACTGCAGACCTTGGTCAGGATTTGCTTTTTATCTTGTTCTGTCAAGGTGAGCAACTCAGCAAGAGCTTTTAAGCAATTTTACCTGGTCAATGTATTTGTAATGAGTGATTCATATTAAATGACTAGAATAGGTGACAACAAATAGCCCTCTACTTGTCAATTATGTACTTTATCAAAATATTGCCATTCATATAAACCTCTTTTAAATATGTGTCTTGAAAACACTTGCTTTTCTATCCCATTTTATGTGTTACATTGACTCATATGAGTAATGAGGTGATATATAAAGAATGATGTGCTTCGCTGCTGATTTTGCCCTTTGCTCAGATACAAAGGATGCCTGTCATGGCTCAGTATTTCTATTCCTTGAGAAGGAAAGTAAACCATGATGTGGGATTTTGGAAGATATGAAAGAGAACATTGCAAATGCAAGACTGGGTGCCTAAATTGATAACATTTTAGTGCTCGAGTCTTGATTTTTTTAAACTAGAGTGATACGAATGCAGAATTGCTTTATTAATTTATACAAAAATTACATAAGTAATGTCTAGCCTGGTGAGAAGCTGCCAAATAAAATGAGTACTCTGTGAAATTTTGAGTTCTAGGTAGCTGTTTTGGCAAAGCAGCCAGATCTCTGTGTTTGCTGGTTCCTCAGATTAATTTTTTAAGTTTTTTTTTTAAATTATTATTGATTTGATTTTATACTGTCTAGCATCTTATTAACATTTTTCTGGCACTGTGCTTAATGAGATCTGAAATATTTACATTTCCTGTAATAAAAATACAGGCATGTGAGTTCAAGCATGAGAGTGCACACACACAGATACACAGGAACAGCTCTCCATCCCCCATTTTTCCAGTAAGGAAAATAACTATGAAACCAGGAATTTCAAATTTGAGGTAAAGAATCACAGAACTAATTTTACACATCACATTTATATTCTTGAAGCGTTCTTAAAAGTGGTGGGTTTTTATTGTTTGTTTTTTTTTAAACAAGGTTCTATGAGAACCATGGACCAAGAAAAAGGCAAATACAATAGGATGTTTTCAAAGAAACAGTACTTCAATAGTAATTATGAAATTCTTGCTGCTCCATGACACTGAGAGGACTGTACCTTATCTTTCCATGGTGACTCTCTGCAACACACTAAAATAGAAGGTCCTTTCTAGACCTGATTTTTCTTTACATAACTGGCAAAGAAATTAGTGTGAATCGTCTTCAGTTCTGTTTATTGTTTAGAAGCATCTTTACAACATTTGTACAATGCATGTGAAGAGAAGAGGGAAAATATTAGGTATTTTTAAAGAAACAGACTCACAGCTGCAACTGGTTATTAATTTTTAGAAAAGTAAGCTTATTGCAAGGCCTTATGAGTTCAAAGTAAACAGCATCTGGGTTGATTGCCCTATCTTTATTTTATGTAATTAATAAAGTTCAATATGAAAGACCCTGACTTTCAATAACTCATTAAGTGATTCTAGCAACACAAGAAGCTAAACATCATTATTTCCCAGTGAGATGTATTTCTTTAGCAGGCTCTTAAGCAAATTTCAGGGATGATTAATAGCACAACTCAGGCACGCACTGCTCAAATTTGGTTTTCTTATGAATTCCCTTCTAAACACCACTTCAAATCTCGAAGATTAGGGTTAGGAAACTGCCTTTATTATGAAAGACTACAATGGGCTGATAACTACCTGATTATTATTATTTTTTACATGTCAAATAATAGTGTCATCACTGAATAAAGATGCAATCCGACTATTTGTGGAAATGTTTCTTTATTTTCAAATTTCATTTCACTATTTCTCACTAGGATCAGTAAGGGAGATACCATGGCAGATCCACTGCCAAATGTAACACGCATTACCCAAAGCAAACCCACTCAGGAGTGATACTCAGGTTAATTAAATGTCAGCTGTAAACATCTGCAGTAACAGACTTAATACTTGTTCACAACAAGCACAGCAACAAAACCTGTTGCAGTTATTCTACTTAGTGTAAAATACACCCATGTTTATCCTAAGGGACTTAACTTTGGCTCAATAAATAATTTAACCCCTCATTCAGAATAATGACTGCTCTAAAAAGAGGATTTTCATCCTGCTTTTAGGGAAAAGTTGCTCTTTTTTTCTGTTATGGGACCAATTAGCACTGCACAAGGCTGGTCAGTCAAACCAAGCAGGTCATGCTGTGGACTCAAAGTTCACAATGCAGATGTTTTTAGCAGATTTACCCCAACCCCACTTCAGTCTGGTTGAGGCACAGAATATCCATCTGCTGCTGAAGCTCATGGAGCCTCATATCCCCAGCTCAGCTGCAGCTGGAAGGCAGCCCCCAGGTTCACCCTGAGTGGAGAGAACCAAGCTACAGGAATGAAAGTCAGCCAGGGATCTACATAAAAACACACTCTTGGTCAAAATCAATATGCCAAGGTAGATACAGCCTAAGTGAACCCCTGGGTTTCCTTGCAGTCAGCCTTATGTTATGTGTTTTCTACATCCTTCACTACTATCCTTAATAAGGCAAGAATTATTGGGAGTAAATCTCCAGAGCCTAATATATGCATGCTTGAATCTGTGGCTAAATTGTGCCTGTAACTTTAGGGCAAATAACCTTATCCAAAGCTATTTGGATGCATTGCATACCACTACAATACGAACTATACTTTGCATATAATTCTTTAATCAGTTTCTCATTTCTTTGAAACTCACTGGTTTGCCCATACAACTAACCAGTTAATTGTTGTGTTTCAAGGGGATATTAGCCCTTAGAATAAATAAAAAAAAGAAACCTATTCTGCAGGGATTTTAACAATTCTGCATGGACCTGTACTGTTTGAATTAATGACTTCAAGGTCTGGAAGAACTGAAGCTAATTCTTTCTCAGGGGGGGTGTGTGAGAGAAATTTAACTCGGCAAATTTGAATCCAGACATCTCAGAGCAAAATCTATTTCTGTGGTATGGCCAGCATGGAAAGAAGGCAATGTTTATTGCTTTAAAAATACTTTAATATTTAAGAGGAGTTACTCAGTGATTGTCTGCCTTTGCATATATGGAGAAAAATAACAGGCCTTCCCCTATGTTGATTAATGATTTTTACCTGAGCAATGTCATTTAATCCTTCTTTCTGTACTGACCTATGCCTGAAGTACTTAGATACTCGTTCATCACAGACATTTGTCAAAATGTTAGGAATATTAATACTAGTTAAAAGTTGGAGGATAATTTCTGTTTTAGAACAACAGGAGAGTTTTTAGAATTTCTGATAAGAGGCAATTCTTTAGGAAGATCAGACAACTGCATATCTGAGTTGGACCTCAAGGTTTCTATTCTAATTATTTATTGTCTCACTTTCACTTCATCAGAACAGATGAGGAAGTGATTCTTTCTGGTTATTTGTTTTTAGAGGGAAGTTAACTCACAAGCATGAGCAGGGAACTGATAAATAGTTCACTTGTTGCCATCAGGTCTAGAAAGGAAAATCATATTGTGACTACTTTCTACATTAGGTATTCATATTCCTCTGGCTCAGCAATGCATCTGAGCAATTAAAAAACTCCCTATGATTTTACCAGTGGTAAGGAAGGGAAAAAATATTCTGATTACTTCTTCAGTATCATTAGAAACTGCAATAGAAAGACCTGTGTCAACATCTCTCAGACTTGGTCTTGAAGCAGCAAACTTTTCCCCAGGAGTCACCGATTTCTTTTTCCAACTTAAAAATAATCCTAACCAAAGGGTCTTGTCACATCATGAAACTGGAGAAGCTGTATCATCTGAATGATCAGAGAATTAGAGAAGCTGTATCATAACAGAGAGCAGGATGTTTAGCAAACAGATGTTCTGTTTCTTTCCCATAATTTTTGAGGTTTGTTTCAACTTTTCAGTCTTTGAAAGTAAGTACTGACTAGTACTTATCTATCACTCAGAAATTACCAAGGATACAGTATCACACAATGGGAATTGAACTTTTACTGTACTTTTAAAAGGATAAGGTATAAACATTCAAACAGATGTTGGGAACTGAGGAGATTATATAAAAAGCCAATTTTTACCTCTGAAAGGAAACAAGTACAATTCTGCTGATAAATTGCAGTCATATTTCCCATACCATGCAATCATTGTGAGTTTTATGGAGTACCACTATCGAGTAGAAGTGAAAATTCAAGCACATTCACTCATAAATCACAGAATGCTCCTGTGGGGTATTTTAACTGTATTAGCTACAGCTGCAATTAAAATACTACTTGACCTCATGTTAAATTGGATTATATTTAAAATCTTAAAGCATTCATCTCAAAACCAATTGTATTGCATGAACTAGCATGCCATTGAAAGATTATTTAATACCACATTCAGACTACAATACTATGATTGGTACAAGAAAGAATTCCAGATTTTTTTGTATAATATTAAGAATTTTCATTTTCTTAGGAGTTTCTGAAGTCAACAAAGTGGTTGATTCACTTTATAGTGTATAGAAATATACATATATAAGTATATATGCATGTATATTGGGTATATATATATATACCAAAATACATAAAAGGCCAGCATCCATTTTATAATGTAGCTTTAAAATTCAACTTGCTGCAAAATGAACCCATATCCTCAGAAAGAAGAATCTGGATAAACTGCCAGTGACATTGCTGAATTCTTCAGACCATCATCTTAAGCAATCACCTCTTAAAAAGAAGATTGATTCTAATTATAATCTTGTATTTCATCTATTACTATGAGAAAAAGGCTATGAAGGTTATGGTGGATTACTGCCACTTACATGCAGATCTTAACTGTTCTCAAAATACAGATGCCCAGATACACTGATGAAAACTTAAGACTCCAGCTTCTGAATTTGTTATACGTGTTTTGTTTAAGTGTTTCCAAAAGACAAATGATCTTTGTCTGGTAAACATTGCAATATTAGTAGTCATTTAAAATAATTTAACTTTATTTTAAATGCCTTTTGATCAAAATCAAGTAGCCCCTGCTTCACCTTTCAGCTAAAGAAGTTCATAAACTAGGAAGTTTTCAGTAATTAACTCCTCCTCCTAATGTATTTTCAGTGGTGCACAAAGCTCATGGTAAAATCAAGTAATATTTTGTTTCAGCCAAGAATTTTAGGAGACAGATTTACTGTCAGGCAGATTTACTGAGCATGATCTTTATTCTATAATACAGATAACCTCTGAATTTTTTGAAAAGGACATGACAGAACAAAAACTTTTTGCATTGGTTGGTTTTGATGTTGAAACACCGTTAAACTAGAAAACTATATTGAAAAATAATTTTTTACCTATGATGTTGTTATTTCATTTCTATAGCTATGCTACCTTAGTTTCTCCAGTTGCCATTGTCATATCAAAGGGATATTACCAGTACGAAAAGAGGAAAGCATATTTTAAAATTTTCAAATATAATACCTTTTCCTCATTGTATATGTTGAATTGGAGATTGCCCTAATGAGAAGTTAGGGCAATTTGCCAGTTTTTAAAACAGAAGCACTTTAGCTGCTGTGTACACAAAGCGCCACTAACTGCAGAATTTAGAAAAAATAAAATAAAATCTAGAGTTGTGTTTTAAAGAAATGAAGATGCATCATTAAATCTTTATTGCTCTTGTGCAGGATTTCATTCAGAGAACTGTTCAGTCGCTCAGATTTCAATTCTAAAATCAGTGTTAACAACACTTTGTGTAAAAGGTTCTTGCAAAGGATCAAAAAGGCAAAATTAGCTTTCCATTTTTTAATTTTTTAAAAACACTATTTTCGCTTTGTCACTTTTCTACCTGTTTTCCCTCTAAGAACTCATCAGGCTCCCTCTGCTGGTTACCTAACAAAAGCAGTACTTCAGGGTTACATGCAAACCTGCAAAATTAAAGATAGGTTTCTTGCTCTAGAAGAACATTTCTATCTCTATAGTAATAAAGAAACTATAAGTTTATTAAAAACTAAGGCCTTGTGTAGCCTAGTTTTGTGTAATCAAGATCATAAAAAGAAATCCACAAAGTTATGTGAATTCTGTCCTCCACTGACTTGATGCTGTTACTGAATTAAGCCTTCCTGGACACTTACTGGGATATTTGTGGAAGCTGAGCATAACTAGCACTCAAAAATTGTACTTCTTATTCAAAAAAAGACGTTTCAAAGGCTGGCTTCCAAAGTGTATTTAAAAGGAGGAAGAGGAAAAGAATAGAATCATAGAATCATAGAATCGTCTGGGTTGGAAGGGACCTCAGAGATCACCAAGTCCAACCCTTGATCCACTGCCGCTGTGGTTACCAGCCCATGGCACTGAGTGCCACATCCAGTCTCTTTTTAAATATCTCCAGGGACAGAGAATCCACTACTTCCCTGGGCAGCCCATTCCAATGTTTGATCACCCTCTCTGTAAAGAATTTCTTCATAATATCCAACCTAAACCTCCCCCAGCACAACTTAAGACCATGCCCTCTTGTCTTGCTGATAATTGCCTGGGAAAAGAGACCAACCCCCCCTGGCTCCAGCCTCCTTTCAGGGAGTTGTAGAGAGCGATGAGGTCTCCCCTGAGCCTCCTCTTCTCCAGGCTGAACACCCCCAGCTCCCTCAGCCTCTCCTCACAGGACTTGTGCTGGAGTCCCTTCACCAGCCTGGTTGCCCTCCTTTGGACCTGCTCCAGGACCTCAATCTCCTTCCTGAACTGAGGGGCCCAGAACTGGACACAGAACTCGAACTGTGGCATCACCAGGGCTGAGTACAGGGGCAGAATCACTTCCCTGGACCTGCTGGCCACGCTGTTCCTGATCCAGGCCAGGATGCCATTGGCCTTCTTGGCCACCTGGGCACACTGCTGGCTCCTGTTCAGCTTCCTGTCAATCCAGACTCCCAGGTCCCTCTCTGCCTGGCTGCTCTCAGCCACTCTGTGCCCAGCCTGGAGCTCCCCATGGGGTTGTTGTGGCCAAAGTGCAGGATCCGGCACTTGGCCGTGTTGAACCTCATCCCGTTGGAATCAGCCCAACTCTCCAGCCTGTCCAGGTCCCTCTGCAGAGCCCTCCTGCCTTCCAGCTGATCCACACTCCCCCCCGTCTTAGTGTCATCTGCAAATTTGCTGATGATGGACTCAATCCCCTCATCTAAATCATCAATAAAAATATTAAACAGAACTGGGCCCAACACTGATCCCTGGGGGACACCACTGGTAACCGGCCGCCAACTGGATGCAGCAAAATAGCAAGAAGCCAGCCAATGTAAAACAAGCTACTTTCCTTTTTCATGGCAAAACCAAACTAAAGCTCAAAAGGAAAAGAATTATATTTAAAATACAAAAGGAAACACAAGAATAATTTCTCTTCTGACAGATATACAGCTTGTCACTGTGGTTAATTAAATATGAAATGGTCCCAGTTGCATGTTGATTTTGACAGGTCATGAGTTCTTGAGGTGAAGCAACTGAAAAACAATGCAATGAGGGGGTAGGTGGCTGAAAGCAGCCACAGCTTCTCCTGCTAGAGCTAGTGAAACAAAGAACCAGTCTGTATACAGGACTGAAAGGAAAAATGAGACCCCTAAAGACACAGAGTCTTCCTAAAGAAGCTAAAGTCATCTTACAAGCTAAATGGTCATAATACATGACGGTCCACTCCTGCTTTCCTTCCAGGAGGACAAATATAAGCAATCTTTGTATTCTGGACCAATCTTTTTCCCTCAAGTCCCTCCACCAGGTGGACAGCTGTGAACCTGAACTGCCTCCATCAAGGGCTCTGAGTTTTCAAATGGTAAAAAGTGTTTGTAAAAGGAAAAATGTTTTCCATATCCATGAATCAGAAAGAACCGTGCTTAAATTGATGAACTAAAGTGTAAGTTAAAAACAGCAAGCAATTGTCTGACTGTAAATGATAGCTGGGCACACAGTGTCTACAAAGGTGATGGGGTTGCATCAGTGGCAATTTTTAAGGGTAAATAGGTATTGATGGATATTGGTTACACATATTTCATTGTTCTTTCTGAGTTCTGTTTGCCTTCTAGGGTGTGAGGTAGCTAGATTAGGAACTCTTCCAGCAGAATGCTCTTTCATGGGGCTCTACATGCATCCAGCACGTCCTGAGAGATGAGGGAGGGGAGGAAAACCTCACCTATATTTTCAGTAAACTTCAAATAAACTCTGAGTGATAAAAACTCTCATGAACTCCCAGGACAATGAAAAATACAATCTGTCTAATGATTTGTACTCTGAACAAATCTCTGTCCCAAAGCAAATTAAAACTCCATACAGCTGTGCCTGAAGCAGTAAGCACCAACTCAGGTAGTTACCAAAATCAATAAAGAAGAAAAGTCTAGCTCAAATAAAATGAAGCTCAAGCTGCCTCCATACACTGGCAATAAAAGTTTCACTAATTACCTGGATGTAAACCAGTCTTTGTTCTATCAGAAAAGCAATGAGAGCTGGTAAAAGCATTCAACAAAACCCAGAGAGCTGACCAGGAGCACCTAGGAACTGGCTTCTGCAAGACCTTCAGATCTGTGGCAACTATGGAATGATTTTTCTGTGCTGAATTTGTCATTTTTATCTCTGTACTATAATGTCCTTGCCTTGAATTCTGACAGAGATGGAGTCATCACAGTAATAAATTCATGGGCAACGTGCAGACCCGTGAAAGAAAAACTTCCCCAGAACTTTGTAACTAAAATTAATTCTGTCAGGCTATTTAACTAGAAGTTAGGAACACATTTTGTAAAGAAGTCAGGATCTATTAGTAATTCTAATAGGAATTTTAATCTGCCTTAGGGTTTTCTCTTCCTGTCTCACAATTTATATGATGACAATCTGCCGTATAAAATTAACAGAAATAGTGAACAAAACCTTTTTGATTTACTATATCTGCACAAGGCCTTTTCACAGCTATAGAATTTTTGTACCAATTTCTTAGAAACTATAAATCTCGGCTCTTATAGGCGTCCATATAACAAGCAAGTAAGAGCAAGAAAAATTTCATGACTTACAAAGTTTTTGGACATGATATTTGCAGGAAAATCGCAATCCTCTGGGTTGTTCGTTTGTTTGTTTGTTTTTCTTCACAATTGTAGTTGGATCTACCTCCAGGGTCCCCAGCAATGTGGACAAACTGAGTTTTGCTTCCTTTTCTACTTACATCAGCCTGGTCATGGCCTTTGGCAACTGCTCCCTTGGCCTGTGTCTGGAGCCGACCTCAGACCAAACAACTTGCAAACTCCTGGTTGCTTTACCAGCAATATACACCTGCTCTAGCAACAGTCATGCTATCCAAGTTACTTCTTTCCACTATGTTCTCCTTCAGATAGGTAACTTTGATGCTTCCCATACACCTGAGCTATCTTCTCTAGCTTGTATTTCTATTTTTCCTACATAGAAACATGAAGGTCATTTCACAAAACTTGACCCTTTCTAATCTTGCCCTATTGCTTCCAGCCAGTCAGGTGCCCATTTTAGGAAGCTGCTTGAAGGTATAGCAAGTGTCCATTTAAATGACTTCTGCACCCTCCAGAGTTTTCCAAGACTTGCTATATTGTGCTATATTTATTTCAAGTATTCATCAAAATACTCTTGATTCTGTTGTATCAAGGTAAATCAGATATTGCTGCTCTCTGTTTTAAACCAAAGGAAGTTATGTTGTTATGCACAGATGATTTACTTCTGCAGCCACCTTTAAAAAGCATCCCATGGGGTAATTGTCACAAATCAAGCAAAGTGAAACAAGCAACTGTTTTCAACAGCTATAAAGTAAAACCACATTGCTGAACCATGGTGAATAGCTTTTGTCATTTTTGCAGAGAAAATTGATGGGCAGTTAATGAAGTATGGGTGAATGTTTTCAAAAATAATTTTGAACTCATGTATTTAGAATACTATCTTAAAGCACTAAACTGTAATATAAAAATAGAGATGGGATTTTAGAAACCATAGTTTCAAATTTAGTTCTCTGCTTTTGATTGCTTGCATTTTAAAGGATGTTTCAGAACTGATATTTAAGAACTGGAATGGAGAACAAGGAGGAAAAAAAATCAGCACAAATTCTGTGACAGAATCACAATGGCTCCAAAATTAATAGAAGCAGATGTTTACTTCTTTCTAAATGTCAACAAGGAGTAATAAATTTCAGTTTATTAGTGACATCTTACCACTTTGGTGATTTGAATGTAGTGACAGCAACCTCGGGGTTACATTATTCCCAAGAATAGAGATAGAAGGCAAGTAAGTGCTTATAGATATTTGACTTTTTCCATGCTAATAACTTTATAGAAGGTGAACTGAAAGTGAGTTATGAACCATGAACCTGTTTATTTAGCTTTTGAATTATATTTCAAGTGCATTTCTGGCTTTAAAATGCAGATTTCTACTCCAGAAACTGTCAAAAAGAAAAGCAATGGAATATGATTCATGTAATTGTTGTGCCTGATCTTGTTTCACAAATAAATAGTCAATCTTCAAAATAAGCCTGTTTTCAGCCTTTTGTTTTGTAAACAAAACATGATCAAGTCTGGAGAATAGGTTTTCATCATTTAGACCTGGTCAGTTATCTAGGGGCTGAGTTGTCAAAAGATGTCTGGATATTTCTGGCCACTCATAAGCTTTAATGTACATGTTTATTGTTTCTGCATTGCTGAGTAAAACTTCATTTTAAACATAAGCACTTTACCAATATTATTTTTATTGTATGCTTTCATACACATACATTACATAGAAACAAGGATTTTAGTAGTAATTAATATTTTAAATCAATTAGTTGGCTTGTTAAATAGTGAGTTGTCTTTCCTGCAACAAAATTTTACCAGATTAAGTCAAATAGTTTTATTATTGGAACCATATAAAAAGTAAGGCACCCAGCCACTGGAGTGAGCAAAACAAAGGACATCCTTGGATCCCTCATAACAGGAATCAAGAGTGCTGTCAGACTCTACTGATGTAAAGACTGAAGCCTGAAAATGTCTGTCAGCTTCTTTCCCTGTGACAGGAGAGCTGCAAATATTGTGGTGTTCTCTGGGCTTTTTCCCCCTACTGCTCAGGGATACTCTTTTAGGTACTGTATATGTTACAGTTTATTCATGGCAGAAAAAAAAGGCTTGAACTACAAAACTGTCAAATAAACACCAAAAAAACCTCATAGCACCAACACCCCGATGCAAAACACTGATGTGATTTCCCCTTAAAACTGGTTTTCTTTCTCTGCTCGCTTTTCCTGTGTACTTGTCTGTAAAACAATCTAACATTATTTGGTCACCTTTCAGGCTATACTTTTCATAACATAATATTTCTTAAGAAAAGAGAAGTGTGAGCAATGAGGACTAATAAAGCATTTCAGAAACTTTGCCAAGGCTTAGGTTGCAGCCCTGGCATATTAGAAAGGAGTGATATCTGGCAATGAGATATTATTCAAAAGCAAAATATCAGTGGTATTCAGAAATACTTCTTGTATTTTGGCCACATGAAGGAATTCTTAGTGGCAAACACGCATCAGCAACACTAAAGAAATATGTAGAGTGCTATTAATTTTCATTATATACTTGGAGCATTTCCAAAAAGTCCACAGCATTTTAGACATGTTTAACAATGTTCATTCTCAAATCTCTTACAGAAGCAGACTAGTAGGTTTTAAATGGAATTGAATGTGCCAACATGATGGTAAGGTATGCACAGAAATAAATCAAAACCCAAAAGTCCTTTAGGAATGTAGCATTTAAACTGAGTAACAACAAATACAGAAAACAGTTCAGTCCAGATAAAGGTTTCTCAGATCTATAGAAACTGAATTGTGCTCTCCCATTTCGTGTTCCCTTGGACATAATGAATCAGATCATACATAACTTTAATTAAATCCTAGTTCTGCAGAAGTCAATAGCTCTGCAGTCAGCTACTGCACAGCTGCTGAGAAGAGACCTCCCTATCAGTGGCAAAAGCGGAGGTGGGAAAAATTGTAGACAATAATCATATTGTGGACAACAAACAAAAGCTCACTGCCTTCAACAGGATATCTGAGCAGCTCTGGTTGTCCCTGCATCTCCCACGGGAAACAGCTGCCAAGTAGCACCGAGCTCTTGAACAAACAGGGCGCTGGTGGAAAAGCAGCCGCTCCTCTCCCATCCTGCACCCCTGTACCTGACCCCATGCACTTTTTCCCACTGTGGGATTTTTAACAACAAGCAGCCAAGAGAAGGTCCCCAGAGAAGGGAGATTAAATACGTCGCCATCACCTGCAGTTCACGCCCGTGGCAAATTGAAAACAAATGTTACAGGACCCCCAGGCAAAGCTGTTCTATTCACAAGGTATATACGTGCCTGCCTGCATATCGATATAAAGTCGGCATCCATATGCTGTAGGAAGTTTTGTATTTCGTCCGGTTCTGCAAAGATGGGCTTTCCAGACCCTCCCATTTCGGCACCTTTAGGATCTGCTTGAGGCTGCCCGGCTGGGAGCCCAAAGCCGGGCTGGAAGTGATGCCGCGGAGGAGTTTTGAAACACGGGTTTCCCTGAGAAGCGGACGGATTTTCGTTTTCTTTAATTGTTTTGGAAGGAGTAACAACGCCTGCCACCTTTTTTGTCCTGTGGGCCGCTGCGTATTACGGAACGATTAATAAAAACCCGTAAAATGAGATGAAACCAGTGAGGACGGGCGGTGTTTATTCCGGACTAACTCTTGCTGCCGGCTACCTGTTGAGGGGGGTTCACGCAGGCGCTTTAGTGATTTCTGCCTTTCCATGAGCGTTCCTTCAAGCTGAACCAAACTGGACCTGCCAAGGTCCAGACGCTACTTCTGAGCCTCTCCTAGGAGCCAAGAACAAAAAGAAGTTTCTTTCCTTCTCTTCCTAAGCGTGTGCCTCCCCGGGGCCCCGCCGGAGGCAGCTGCGAGCTAAACCGAGGGCGAGAAAACAAACCAGGGAGGGAGAGAGGGGGAGGAGGGGGGGGAAAGTGGTGGTGGAGGAGGAGGAAGAGCAAAAAAATCGCCACCCCTCCTTTCTGCAAGGAGACATCCCGGGGAGCTCAGTCTCTCGGAGCGGCGGGGGGTGTGGGGGAACCTCCCCCTGCGGGAGGGGCGGCGGGGAGCAGCCGGGCGGAGGGCGCTGCCTGATGGTGAGGGCAGCCGGGACTGAGCCCCTGCCAGCTGCAGAGCGCCCTGTGCTGCGGCACCTCCCTTCCCTCCCTCTGTCTCCATCCCTCTTTCCTTCTCTCCCCGTCGCCGGCTCCCGGCGCTGGAAGGGGGGGGGGCGGCAGCCCCTGTCTCGCCGCGGTCCCTGGTGCTGGGTAGCGGAGGCTCCGCTTTCCGCCAGCCTAAAGTTTGGCTGGCGTGCGAGGGGGAGGATGGAGCAAGGGGAGCTCGCCGCGGTGCCTTTCAACCGGTCCCGAGCTGAGGCAGAGCCGCCCCGCGGGGAGTTCAACCTCTCTGGGCTGCCGGAGGCGGAGGGGAAGCCCCTCTTCGGCATTGGCATCGAGAACTTCATCACCTTGGTCGTCTTCGGCTTGATCTTCACCCTAGGGGTGCTGGGCAACTCGCTGGTGATCACGGTGCTGGCGAGGAGCAAGCCAGGCAAGCGCCGCAGCACCACCAACATCTTCATCCTCAACCTGAGCATCGCTGACCTGGCCTACCTGCTCTTCTGCATCCCCTTCCAGTCCACGGTCTATGTGCTTCCCACCTGGGTGTTGGGTGCCTTCATCTGCAAGTTCATCCACTACTTTTTCACCGTCTCCATGCTGGTGAGCATTTTCACACTCTCAGCCATGTCAGTGGACCGCTACGTGGCCATTGTGCATTCCCGACGTTCCTCAGCCTTGCGTGTTTCCCGCAACGCCCTGCTGGGTGTGGGGCTCATCTGGGTACTCTCCTTTGCCATGGCCTCACCTGTAGCTCACCACCAGCATCTCTTCCACCGTGAGGCCAGCAACCAGACCTTTTGCTGGGAGCACTGGCCCAACCCACGCCACAAGAAGGTCTACGTGGTTTGCACATTTGTCTTTGGCTATCTGCTCCCGCTGCTGCTCATCTCCTTCTGCTATGCCAAGGTGGGGCAAAGTGGGTGGTAGTGGAAAGTACCTAAAAGTGCTGAGGGGATCAGTGGTGGTGGGTGTCCTTGAGCTGTGGGAACATTTCTGGGCATCTGAAGGGATATGGCACTACCTGGATGCAACGGAGCAGGTGTGAGTTTGGCGTAATGGGAGAAGGCAGGTTTTATAACCAGGGGGACACACCTATGTGTGGCACAGAGAGGTCAGGACTGGGACTGCACGGGGTGGAGAAGGGTGGGTGGGGGTTGTTCAGGCAGTTACTGGAATCTCTTCTGTCAGATTTCTTTGTTGCAAAGTGCTAAGCAGCCCTGATGGTTTCCTGCTTTCTCTGTCAACACAACGCTGCTATTTTCTTGCAGTGCTGTATGAGGAGTTTAACTGAAATGAAGCACAACAAAGCAACAAGGTGTTTAGGCTTCAGATGAAACATCGCAGTTAGTTAAAATGCAGTGCAATTAAAATTTACCCAAATGCAGCATTTTGGTCTGATCCAGTTAACATGTTAAAAGGAAAAGGTGCATCATGCTGTCTGGTCCTGTGAGCCCTGTTTTGCTCCAGTTGAAATGGATGAGAGATTTACCTCTGGCTATGTCAAGGGCAGATGATGCTGGGGGACAGTGCATGAGGACCTGGGCAGGAAAAGGCACTATGTTAGGGTGTGCAGATAATGGTACTTAAAGACTCCCCTGCTCAGGTAAACTGTCTCATATTTCTGTGAATATTATTTACAGCTTTCAGCCACTTGCTGCTGGATGGGATCTAGAGCACCAGCTGCTACCTGCTGAGTTATGCATCAACCTTCAGTAGCAGGATTTCTCCTTAAGCAGTAATTTACATTTAAGAGGATAGGTCTGATCTCCCAAATAAGGACTGTTTATGTGTTGAGAAGTCAGTTCTTTAATTCACAAGTTAAACAGCTGTAATTAATCTATTCAGTTGGAACAAACAACTTTATGTTCTGTTGAGTTTTATATGTATTACATCAACTTGATTGTGATGTGCAAATTAAGGACAAAATGGCATCCAATTATGCTAAAACTGATTTATGCAGAACTCAAAGGACAGCATTTCTAAATTACTGTTTATAATGAAGCAAGTCCAACCTGGCAAATGGAAAAGAAATACATGTTTTCATATACAAGCTGAATTTTGCTTTCCCTGGGTTAATACACTGGTATTGCACCTACCTACAGTGACTGAGCTGTGAGAGGAATGAAACTTGATGTAGCCACAGAACATCAGAGTTTTAAGGAAATATTACATATTTCAGGGCAACTTTTATCAAGTGTGTGCAAAGGGAGCTTTTAATCTATTAAGAATCTTGTATTTTCTAAAGGCAAAGCATCTTCACTTTCAGCATAAAGTGCCAGCCTTCAAATTAAATGACAAAAGAATGTAAACAAGTCTTTCAAAATTGTAACAGCCCTGCACAATACAGGGAAGAGGAAAAAAACAAGATATATACTTAAACAAAATGTAAGTGTAGTAAATGTAACACACACCATGGTGTTAGAAAGCACCACTACATAACAGATGTTTCTATTTTATTTTGTAGCTTAAAAAAACACAAACAACTCTATGTGAAATACATGTCCAGAACAAGTTAATAAAATCAAGGCCACTCAAAGTTATAACAAAAATATTTTGCTTAAATTACTGCAAAGAGTAGGATATTGCCCTTACTTGGTAATATGTTTTGAGCCTCTATGAATGATCCTCGTTGCTATGATGTCAGGACCCAGCCTGAAGGAATGAGTTCTGGGAGATGTGTGGTATTCCTATCAGTGTCAATGAAGTTGAAAACATGCCATGACTTCTACAAGGCTGCCTGAGGTCTGTGTACCCTGCAGCATCGAGGCTCACTCCTGTCCTCATCAGGAGCCACTGCTTAATCTCCAACTGCAACATTTTGGCACATGGGGCAGAGTGAAGAGTAATTAAGGGTGATTTGAGTTGAAAATCAGAGCTGAATTTTTAGATTTGTCAAAGCCATTGCTACATTCACAGGTCTGCATCAGAATGGTCACTGCAAGCTTTTATTGATGTCACTAGAATAGTATGAAATACAAGTATTTTGGCTTCTGAGTGCACACAGGGTTAGAGCATTGCTGCTGTGCCTTACAAGTGCTAGGAATGCATTTGTTTCTTACGGACTTCACTGGCTTTCATGAACTCTGGATGTGGATCAGCTAAATCTTCTAATATCGTAGAGTATGAAAAAGGAGTCTTGTTTGTCTGTTTGAATATATTGCCTTTTTCAGACTCCTCTAAGGAAGTTGTTTCTCTCATAAGCAAATTGCTACTGAACTTTTAGTACTGAATGTCTCATTTTTTAAGAACACTAATAGGGACTATAGTACTTTCTCCCTAACACTCTCTCTTAAATTATGTTAATTTATTTGTGTTATTCCCAGTGGACAGCAGGACCATTCCAACTAAGGAAGTGTTGAAATAGTGCTAGGTATGTGGCAACAGCATTCTCCCACATAATCAGACTGAGGAAATCTCAAGTGAAGTGCTCTTGTAGCAGAGATTTATGACATCATGCTCTGTGTGTACAGCTACCAATTTCCTCTCTCCCACTAATAACTTTGGGTCACTTTCAACTAAATTTGATAGAGGAGGGAAAACATAAGAAAGAATGGTATTTCCCTGGTCTGTGAAAACGAGTCAGTGAAGAAGGTGGAAAATCTCCATCGTGGCTCTCTTACTGAGTCAGTTTGCACTCAGCTGCAGCATAAAATAATCCACAGGGAGAAGAGGTCTCATGTCACTTCTCCTTATGGAGAAGACAAGCCAAGAAATCATGAATCTGTAGGAAACAAACCTTTTTTGGCTCACAGAACTACGCTTGAAAGGAGCTTAATACTCCAGCCAGTTTATTTTTATTGCTTATCATATTGTTTTGAGGTTTTTTTGTATTTGTTTTGTAACATTGCTACAATGCTTGCTCACTACTGTGTTCTTAAAGGGCAAAGGGATAAATTATTCCCAGTGAGCCTCTACCAATGACATCTACCAGTGTAGGGCAATGTGATGATTTTGGGTGGCTCTGCATAGGAGTACCCAGTTCTGAGGCTTCAGTCCTTGGAAGTCAGGCCTCATTTTGTCAAACCATTAGGTTGGACACCTAAAATGATTAGCAAAGTTTCTTTTCTATAGATATATACATTAGAAGCTTTTCTTTAAAAAAATTATTTCTTGTCTTAAGAATGTTTTCATTATCTATAATTCTGAACATTAGCAATTCATGGAAGCTATATATGATTTATAGATGGTTAGAAGTAAGACATAAAATGTAGGACCCTCAGCATGAAGTACAATCTTATATGTTGCTTGTTTTAAGATACTGTACCTTAAATCTAGCTAAGCAGTGAGGGAAAACTTTACTACACTGAAAAATAAAAGTGAAGAGCATGATACATTAGCAAAGACTATCCAGTGAAAAAGGGTGAAGGATCTGTTGTGACCCTAGAAGTAGCAGCATTACTTAAAAAAATGGATTGCAGGCAACAGCACTTGAATTTCAATCAGCTTCATACTGTAAGATGGTTCAGAATGTACTGCTTGCATTGTAGCTCTGCTAAACAAGCAGTTCACTCTTACCAGAAAATGACCCTGGCCATGCTTTCAAATATAGAGATAGGCACAGACTTAAGATACTTTTTTTTTTATTTTACCATTATTGGAAAAATCCATTTCTCAATTTGATTTGGTCATAGTCCCTCAGCCTGGTCTGTCAAACTACTTGGGGGATAGTCCCTGAAACAACTGGAAAGCAAAAACCCCCTAAAATTAAGAAATTGATAATTTGTAGGCAAAAGTCAGGGCCTCCCAAAGGCCATCAGTGATACTTGTGGTAGTACAGTCTGGACACATCTCCTTACACCCACTTTCACAACAGCATAATTTTTTTGTCATGGCACCCCACTCTCATCTTCAGAATAAAAGGCAAGCTATTCCTTCCCCAGGAGCCAAATGTGCTCTCTAATCACTAGGTCCAAGACAGCTGGAATTAGAAAAAATTCCTGTAAAGGGTAAATTTTCCCACAGAGATGAATTTCTTTTAAATATAACACCTTATTGGAAAAGGTTGTGACTTATCTTTTAGCAAGCTGAATATTTCATTCCATGAGTTAGAAATGCATTAATTCATTAGTAGATTGGAAGACTTTCCTTGGAGAAAAAATCTGAGACAAAATAGGAGGCATGTGTAAAAATATTATTCATTCAGGTCGTGTGGCAGTGTTGTTAGAGGAAGAACTCGTTATTCATTGGCCCTGAGAAGAGATAATTTCAATCGGGCAGTGAAGAGTGTCTTTGATTTGCCTTTGTTTTGGGCATAAACACAGCTTTTAAATATCTCTGCATGGCATTCTGTTTAGGTCTCTGAGTGTGGTTCTGATGCTGTTGATAGGTAATTAAATTCTGCCTGTTTGTTGTCCTGCTGGCTTGCATGCTCCATAGAGCCAGCACGTTTTCACCACAGAAGCTTATGAAATATAAAATCAGAAACAGGCGAAGCTGAGAAGGATTCATTGGAAGGTCTTCATCTAAATCTTCAAATATGCCAAAAATACCCAATTTAACGGCTTTGCCTACTGCATCTTTCTTACAACTTAGGGATATAGTTTAGTGCTGGCTTAGCAGTGCAAGGTTGTTATTTTGACCTGATAATCTGAAAAGTCTTTTCCAACCAGAAGAATTCTATGATTCTGTTTTACCATCTTTCATTGTCTGTCCTGATAGTAATTAGCCAACAAAATGGAGAATGTCCCTAGATGATCAAAGAGAATTTGAATTCATACCCTTTTGCCTACCTCAAGAAGTCTCTTTATAAGCCCTAAAATTTAGTGTTCTATTCTTTTAAAAAAATCCTTTTAATGTTGGATGACCTTACCTATTAAATTGTTCTCAGTTCATCTTAAAGCTATGTAAAAAGCCACCTAATTTCATCATCATCTAACTGAGCTCTACTTCTCACACTCTAAAAAATTTCTCTTACTATATTTTGATTAAACCTTCGAGTTTAATTAAGCTTCTACTCCTTTATGGTTTATAACTTGATAAACACTTTCATATGAAGAGCATGGTCCCTTCCTCCAATCTGATAAAGCATGTCATACAAATATATTAATTAATAATGAGTGCAGATAGGTCATGCACCTCTATGAATCCACTATCCAAAATATTATGTGTAAATCCTTAAATTTGGACCTTGCTTTTGAGTAATAAGCCCTTTGAGACATATGTTAAAAATTAGTTGTGAAATGCACGTGACAAAGTATCATCAAGTTGTTGATAAAGATCATGCCTCATGTGAGATACATTTTAGTATAAATTATTTTTGAAAGCCTGAGCTTCTTTCAAAGATCAAATAATGACAACATCCTGATTATTCAATCAAACATCCATCTGAAGAAGTGAATTATGCATGTGACTCAGATAAGCTTTGACTTAAAACATTGACTTTTTATGTTACATGCAGTAAAGGTCATTCTACATGAATAAACATTGGCATTTTTGTGGAAAAAGCATGAGTGTTAATTCTAGGTGAATGATATATTTCCATTTGTTGTCTTGTTTGTTTGCAATGTGTTAAGCAACACAACTAAAGTTTTATGTAAGAATTCACTTGTATTCTGCTTCATACTTGTTGATTCTCACAGATGCAGAGATGTAATTCTTTTGAGTTTTACACTGTGCACTTCTGCAATGTGTTAACTGGATCAGTGATGTTTCTATCTGACTCAACTGGAGTGTGTACTCTACAATGTATGAGTTTGACTTTCAGAAAATGATGAAATACAAGATGCAAATTAATCTTTTCAGGTTCTTAATCATCTGCATAAAAAGTTGAGAAACATGTCAAAGAAGTCAGAGGCGTCCAAGAAAAAGGTAGATTGCATTCATTACCAATATCTGTTTGTTTATGTTTTAGTTTTATGGCTAAGCAAATTTGCTATCATATTGCTTGTTGCTGAACATGTAATGGAGAGAAGGAAGTGAAATTAAATATTTAATGATGTATTCAGTGTCTCTTTGGACTTAGCAGGAATGAAATCTTTTCTGATGTGGGTTTTCCACTGCAGTGCATCGAGCCACATCCTGAGATCCCCATAGTTTAGACTTCAGAGCATCTCAGCTGAAATTTAAACTTACAGCTACAACCTGTATTTAATATTCAATGTGGCTTTTTTGCCTCACAGACATTTTTTCCTAACTAGCAAATAATATTAATAAATTAATTTATTTAACTAGCTGATTTTCTTTAATACTTTATGAAGAATTTCTAATTTCTGTAATAAGACTTTAAAAAGAAGATTATTTGGCTTCCTGATAGGATTCAAATAAAATATGTTTAATGACTGAAATTCTTCTATTGATTCTCCACAGTATGTTTTTTTCTCTTATATTCAGGACTTAAGTTATATACCGGTTAAAAGTGGAATCATGAAAAGACCTTAAAGCAAATTATAAGCTTTGTGATTTAGAACATAAATAGAAAATATTTGAAAGATGGGTTTATATAACGAATTTTTCAGTTAATATAATATTGTTCTGATTTTTGAGCAGATTTGACCACAATAATCGTTTGCCTAACTACTCAGTTTATGAATGTGGAGTCAGAAAAAACCCTTGGGCTATAGCTCTTCATTTGATCTGATCACCATTACCATATGGGCATGCAGGCTGTCTGCAATGTAAATGAGATACACATAGGCTCAACAGGGAATAAGTAATCTACTATTTATGCATTTTCTATTTTTTTTTTTGATATCCTAATCAATAGATTTTAATTTCTAGAATTAAAAGCATTATGTCTCTGATACAGAACATACTTTTGCACTTAAGGTGTTCTCTAGTCCATCTCTACTTCATCTACATTATTTTCAAACTGGAAAGATTTGTGCAAGTCCTCTAAACACTAGCTCTTAAAAATTGCAAGTAAAAATCAGATCTGGCTAGGAACTAGCATTCATAATTCTAGGGAAAAGCATTACAGATATGCCCAAGAATGTCTGGACATAGCAGGATTCAACAACAAAACTGGAAAAAGAAAAAAATAAAAGCAACCAAAACTTTTTTTGTCTTAGAAAACACATTTCTGATCCCTGGGCCTAACATATTTTTCAAAGCAGCTCTGTTTTCACTAGTGTGCAATCTCTCTCTGGTTGTTGTATCTTCTCTTCCTTCTACAATTTTGTTTATGCTTTTCAGGCTTAATTATACATTTCTACCTTTATTCAAACCTGTAAGAAAATTTCAGTAGTAGAATCTTAAAATTAATTTGCTATATGAGTGCAAAAAAAGTTAATGAAAAAATATTAGTGTACCTAAATGCTATTTTTTCATGCTTTTTGGTTGCAAAGCATCAATTTTAACATGATTTATTTCAAGTGGGTTTTATTTGCTAATGGGAAACCCGAAGCAAACTTCCAGTAAGTAAGCAAGAGCTGCCTTTTAGTGTTACCTTGGTTGCAAGGCAGAGGGATGATTTTGCAAAGGTAAGCTCTGAAGGTAAACATGGAAGGAATAATGGCATAAAACAGCCGTCGTGAGTTTTCCTAATGGAAAACTTACTCTGCAGTTATGAAAGACCTTAATTAGATACAAAATCAGCCTCTGCTTTCAAGTGCATCCATACCGTCTATTGAAAGTCTGTGGTTTTCCTTGTGTATTTTTTTAAAAGAATTTTGAACAAGCTGAAGTAACATGCCTTATTTGAAGCAATTTTCATCCAGACAATCTGATTTCAGTTGGAATATTAACACAATGAAGGTATCAGTAAACGAACTGCTGTTAGTTGTTAGTATATATTCCCTGACAGGACCTGAAAAGGATAATATTTGTGTGGATGTTTGTGACTGACTTAAACTCCACAGCATGAAGTAGGGGAATGCCCTGGGAAAACAGATGAATCCTTCCAACTAAACAAATAATATTTACTACAGATACCATGCCCATTGGTTTCTGTTGTAAGATTTTACTAACCAGCTACAGTATCTGTTATGTTATTCTGGTGTGTTGCCACAGAAATGAAACTTTTTTCTGTAAGTTTCTATAAGTTAAATCATGGTGTGATTAGGTAGGTCAGTCTGAATTATTACCAAGCATTAATCAATTCAAGCAGCACAGACCAAGTTCAATAAACCAGCAAAAAGTCTAGATGTTGTCTGTGCTGCAGCATTTATCACTCTGTGGCCACTGGGTTAGTTTCCTGTGAATAAGAGCCTACGTTATCTGAAAAATTATGTCATGAAGGAATACACTAATTATAATGGTCCATAACATAATAGGGTTTGGAATTAATATTAGATTTTTATTAAGAGAGTGACTTAGCTAAACAAGCCACTTGTTAGAGTGCTCTTGATAGATAATTGTAGAGCAACTCCAAAACATTAAGTGCTGTTCCTGACATAAATGTAAGCTAAAGCAAGCATTGACTCTTAAACTCCACTGTGCCCTGACAGAATATTCTCAAGCACCTGAAAAGTCTGCACTGACCAATACCGCAGCTCTGCAGCTGTCTGAAAGGATCTAATGAATTTGGTGGCTCTTCCTCTCATAAATAACAGAAGTAGGGTCAGCAGGAGGCAGCACTGAGGATATTTTGTGTTCCATTTTTCTGAATTCAGTGTTAGCTGGTGAGCTTTAATTTCCAGATTTGTTTTGACAATGTGCAGTCACCAGAAATTTGAAGCTCCTTGCTTTTTCTTTTCTTTTTCTTTTTTCCTTCCTTTCCCTAGTTGTATCCTAGAATGTCACTGTATGACCCTCTCTGTGGATATTTTATGTTTAAAAGAGAGGCTTTCAAAAACGCCCCTGCTCCTTTTTTAAATGCTTGAGAGAAGTGTTCATATGAGTGCCCTAAGCTCTTCCACTAGCTGCCTTCATCTATAATAGATCTCTCTTGAAATTTTAGTCGGAAATCCTTGTGAAACACATTAAAATATACAACTCTAGATCTGCATGAGATTTCCCAAAGACACATGTTATTAATTTACATCAAGCTTATGAAAATCTTAGAAAAGATTAGGCTTTTGTATAGGGAATAGGGAGCACCATTTTTTACCTTCAAGCAGATTTATACATTTGGCTTTTACTGTTTCATTTTCAAGGAAATTTTCCTTGCGTTTTCCTTGCAGTAGCCCACTATGCAAAATAAATGCCATGTAGGTAGCGGAGTAAAAACCAGTAATAATTATTGCAAAATGTATCCTTTCTCAGTATACCCTTCCCCCTGCACCCCAAATAATGACTCTGAAGCAAGTTTAAAGCCAATTCTTCAAGTGCTCATCAGACATCTGTGTTTTTCTTTCCCTGTCTCAGACAGCACAGACTGTGTTGGTGGTAGTGGTGGTTTTTGGAATCTCCTGGCTGCCGCATCATGTGATTCATCTCTGGGCTGAATTTGGAGTTTTCCCACTGACTCAAGCCTCCTTTCTCTTCCGAGTAACTGCACACTGCCTGGCTTACAGCAATTCTTCTGTGAACCCAATTATATATGCATTTCTCTCTGAAAATTTTAGGAAGGCTTACAAACAAGTCTTCAAATGCCAGATGGGTAATGAATCTCCTCTGAATGATGCTAAGGAAAATAAAAGTCAGATAGATACACCACCATCTACCAACTGTACACACGTGTGAACTTTGAAAAGTCCTGAATGTTGTCTCTTCGTTTGTGTCAACTAAACACCTAGAAAACCAAGCACAATGAACTTTATCCTGGGGTTTATCTTGATAAAACTGATAGGTATTTAATGTACTGAAGTTGCATTTGGAGCAAATTTTGTAAAATTGCTATGAAAGAAAACTGGGCTGATCCTTTGCATCTAAGATAGTTTTGTCAAGTTAAGTTCTTGGACCTTTGAAAGATACTTGGGAAAAAATGTAGGAGATGATATGTCTGTATTCTTACTCATGAAGCATATAGTGTATATAGTGTGTAAAGATTCAAATATATAAGAAGGAAATGTTGACATGGACAAGTAAATTTCTGACATCTTACTCTATCAAAGTGAAGAGACTGCTAAATTTTCTGTCTTACAGATAGTAAGTACCATAGTACAAGAGAAGAACTTCTGTTCTCAGATTGTTTTGACAATGCCTTTTCTCTTTATAAAGATGGGCTCTGGTTTGAAGTAACCCGTGTACAATTTGAAGCAAATGCTTTAGAGAGGAAATGCTAATTTTATCTGTTTAGCTGTCCTTTTAATGTAACATACTAGCTAATGATGGACTTTTTCCCTCTTCATATGCTTGCCTTACTGTATACGTGGAATTTTGTGTACACTGTATAGGGTTTTGTTTATGGTCTGTATGTCATTGTATCAAAATGAGGATTTCTGTCTGTCTGAAGGAAGCTTTTATTATTGTTCTGCATGCGCATGTATATTTTGTGAACTTTATGGACTTTGAGATGGAGATAGAGTTTTAAATGTGCAGTATATATGTATGCTTTAAAATACTATGTTCCATGAAGCAACTCTGGGCAGTGCTTAAGTGTTTAAAAAAAGCATTCCCTTAAAAGTTGTAGGAGAGGCTTGATATTGTATAGCCCTAAATCCAGAAAAATCCAGGAGGCGGCATTTAGATCAATACAAAGTATACAATGCCAATGGTCCAATTCTGTAAATTGTTAAATAAGATGAATAATTTCAGCAGTTTTGTTAAAGTACTTAATATGTCTTGAAGTGGTAAACCACTAAAGAAGTAGTAGAAGGGTACTCAGTGATTTGGGAATGTTTTTGTTAGATAGAGTAATATACACTTTTAGCTTTCTTTTTAATGACCCCTTGTCCCATAAATTAAGTTCAATGAGCTTCCATGCATCCTATCAAGACAGACTACCCTCAGGGTTGGATTGCTTTCTTGTTTAGGTAAATTTTGCACATGTCTAAAAACAGAAATTCAGCAATATTTTGGGGGCAACCTGTGCCACTGCCTAGTCATCCTGACTAAAATAATTATTATCCCCAGTTGGTTTTTGCCTTGATATAGCTTGTGACAATTGTCTTCTATCCTTTTCCTGTGTACATACCTTCTCTCTAACTAATAGCAGTGGAAGATGTCAATTCATTTTCCCCATAGCCTTCTCTTCCAAAACAATGAGTCACAATCAGCCTCTCCTCATCCATCTGTTGTACTCCAGATCCCTCCTGGCCAGACAAGTGGCCTTCCTCCAGCATATCCAACCCTCTCATGAACTTGGAGTGTTTAAAACCAAACAGTGTGTTCCAGACGTGGCCTCAAATACTGAGCAGATTCATAGCTTTCCTTTACCTGTTAGCTGATTCTTGCTAGTAAAATCCAGTATTACAATCATTTATTACTGAAAGGGTACACTGTTGACTTATATTTCATTTCTACTTCATGAGCAGCCTTTTTCTGCAGAATTACACTGAGTCCCAGTTCAAGTTTCAGCACTTGGCTTTTGGCTTTGTTGAACTTCCTACATTTGATGGATGTTGCTTCTATTCTTCTGGCTTGTCAAGAGTCCTCTGAAAGGTAGCCCAGCATGTCCACACTTACATGGGTTTTGTATCATGTGCAAATTTGCTGAGAGTCCTGCACCCTTGTCTGAGTCTTTGATGATGCTAAATACTGCTGGTCAGATGCTCCGTCACATTCCTTTTTTTCCATAAACTTGAATTTAAAAGAATGTTCACAATGGTAGAGCCACATAACAACTATGGAAGGTTAGTTCCCATGAAAATATCTGTTTATGTCTGTTTATGTATTGTCTGCTTGGAATGAGTAAAATAATATTGAAGACATGCTATTGCATGCATTGTGTTTTTGTCCATTCTTTCACATGAAGGACCAGTTTGATGATATTGCTAGGAACCCAAAACATATGAAACAAAGCTCATCTGGAAAAGAAGGATTTATCTGTGCAGGAAACCATTTCCGAGGTTAGGACTGAGGTTGGGAAAAACAACCTAGAACAACAATGAAGTTCCTTTGAATTTTCAGATTCTCATCAAACACGAATTACTCAAATCATTAAAGCACTGTCAGACTTCAGCTGAATTTATAACATATTAGGAGATTCTACAGCTGTGCAAATTATTTTTTTTCCTTCTACAAAACTACTTATGTTTTTATTACTTTGAATAAAACATTACAATGTAAATATGCGATTGTGTAAATGTAATATGTTGAGTTTAGTGTTTCATCTGGAAGAAGCTTTTTTTTTTTCCTCTCTCTTAATTATGCAGACATTTAAAATCCAGGTGCTTGATAGCAATGGAACGACATCTATTTTAAATTTAAGGATGAGGGATGGGGAGAGACTGGAGTACCAACTACTTAAAAAGGCCCAGCCTGGTTCCTGGTGAGTATTAGTAAAACTTCCACCTCACTTTTCAGGGAGATGTGAAGGAGCAGCTGACACACCATGGCTCTGTTTGCTGTCTAAATCATACTTCTGTTTATCACTGTCTTTAGCATGACGTTGGCATGCCCAGCTCTGACACGGGCCTCTGACAGCTCTTTTTTTGCCTTTCATCTTAAAGAGTAGCAGAAATCTTATTAAAACACTGCACCAGCAGAACTCTGAAGTGGTAAAAGTTAATGTTTAAGAGGTAAAGAAATATTCCATGTAAGTTCTTTGTGCAATACAAAACATTACAGCAATGCTCTTCAACTAATAAAGCCTAAAATGCATTTTGCATCCTCCAAGATATGTGTAGATCCAGATGCACATTGTGCACTACTATACATAAATCAGATTTAGAATCTATATCCCCCCCCCAAAAAAATAATGGCACTTCCCCAACATACTGATCATCACGTGTAAGCCTCCTGAAGAATTATGAGCCTTGCACACCTATGTGTTCAACTCTCCTAACTTCACAGGTCGTTGTAACACTTATTTAAATAATTTTGAAGAAGGTAATAATTTTAGTTGAAGGGGAAGCTCATACTTGTTGGCTGCTTCTGAGTCATTAAGCCACATGTAGTTTTCAGTCAGAAAAGTACTTGGCCATTCTCTTTAACAAATGGTTATGATTGTATAAGGAGAAATCTGATTTTGTAGTTGTGTTCCCATCTGCTATATTAATAATTTTCAATATTTTTATGATGAAATTAATTGGATTTTGATTATTTACAAATTCCACTCAAGTTTTTGTGTTTTTTTTTTTTAATGTTGGAAAAAACATTTACAAACCCTTTTAATTTGTGGCAAGATAAGATATTTAAGCGAAATGTTTTGAGTTGCAGCCCTTTGGAGCTGTATTCACTTTCCTTTTGTAGGCATACATCTCTTTCTTAAGACCTTAAATTTATTATGTTTATAATCTATTATATCGTCATTTAAAAAAATCTCTAAGGGTCAAACATTAATCTTTTTATGTTTAATATTGCCGTTAAGTAAATTTTGCTTAAAATCCCAAGTTGTAGGGGAAGGGAGGGATGTTATAATGTTGTAAATATTTTGCTTTAGACATGTCTTTTGTCGTGGCTACTTCACAGTACAGTGTGTCACATGGAAGCGAATGATATCTGTGGCATTTTGGAAAAGGATAAAAACAGAGATAAGAACAGCTTCTAGCTTTCAGAGCTTGTGTTTGTATTATGAATTCAATATAGATATAAATGTTGAAGACCAGAAAACTAAACTTCAGTGTTTTTGTTTTGATGTATAATGAATGTAAAGTAGCATGCAGCTGTTTTAAGATATACTGTACTTTGTATGAATTGTCAAGTGCGTTTTCAATAGATCTGTACTGTCTCTGCTCAAGAATATAAATACAAACTGCTTTTATTTCAAAATTCTCACATAATATTTAAAACCAAGCCATGCCCTCAGGAAAAAAAAAATGCACAAAAAATTCAATAGTTTCAAGGCTAGATATTGTTATTAATTGAAAAGGTCTTTTTGAAAATTAAACTGATAGGAAAAAAAAATCTCATTTTTAAAGCAGTTCAGTGCAGGAGGCACTGCCCTCCATTTAGGCTGGTGAAAGTCAGCGAAACTGATGGAAAATAGATACATTGGTACACTTTGACCAGATACATTTACTGGATGCAGGCTGAATATTTCAGAAATATTTCCTTGAGTACGGCATTCTCCCTTTGGAAAACTTGGTACCATTTCCACTGCATGGTTATTTAATTTCCTGAAAAATATCTACCTGTGCTTAAAATTTTCTGAGAAAAATCTCTCCATTAGTAACACATTATCTGAGCTACATTAATATAAGGTTTCTGAAAGAAAATATAAAATTCTTGCTGAAGTCTCATCTATGTGACATTTATAGATTTATAGACACTTATAGACAGTGTTGCTTTACATTGAGCTTCACAATTTAGGACAAGCAAACCAGTAGTTTACATATAGTAAAGTGAATAATAACACGTTTAGGAATGCAGAACATGAGGGGAACTGTAGGAACTGATTGTTATACTGAAAAATTATGAATCTGAAATTGTTGATTTAATTAAACGCAGCCTCCAACTCTGTGCAACTGAAAGGACTTGCATAAGCATTGGCCTTGAGAATTCTGGACATGGTAGCATCTGAGGTTGTGTCGCTGGAAGCACTGCTGCAAATGAGGAAGCTTTTATGCAAAAAATCCTGAAACACCAAAGCTGAAAACCTTTAGCAATTCAATTTAGAGGGATATGGTTAAGAAGTGGCTTAATTAACAACATAGCTCTGTAGACATACAGACAGAAACACCACATACTACGCTGCTCTTAAATGAATGAATGAGTTAGCAAGTTCCAGTATAGTGAAATTAAGTTTTAACAGTTAAATCTTTAATTTTGTAATTAATAGTATTATATGCAGAAAAAAACATCTCAAAACTGATTTATTACTCAGTGTAGAAGTGATCATTGGAAGATTTATCTAGAATAACTCCACAAGTGAGCTATATTAAAAGATCTTATAATGATTTAAAGTCTATTGCAATCTCTGGCATAGAGATTGCTGCTGTTAGAGGAAGAAGTAAAATTATGCTCTGTGCTCTTCCCATTTTACTTAATTACTTTTTTTTTTTTTCCCGTATGTACTCTAAATGGAACCAGTCGATATCACTGTTGCATAGAAATTTATAATTTTTTTTGGAAACTCTGAGCTGGGAGTTGCCTGCACATTCGAAACACCTGGTGGTAGTTGTGATTCACTCTGTAAGTCAACGTTGAAGCTTTTTACCAGTCTGTTTTAAAGCAATATTGAAAATCTTTACAAGCTAGAGGCTTTCACAATACTCTTTTCATTTCATTTCAGCTTAAGTGAAACCTTGTAAAAAATAATAGTAAACTGAGCACATATGGTCTACATGGCATTTCTGATAGAGTAGTCAGCATTTTGGGGAGATTTATACCAACCAGTTGGGTGGTAGATAAACCTGACTATTTCTGAGAGAGTTTTGAGGAAAAACAGCTTCAAAATGGCTCCTGAATTCTGCCCACTTGCAAGAGTTTTATGGTGCTGATCTCTGATATGGCACCCTGTCTCTTGGGAGGGATGTCCACCTAAGCAGTTGTCAGCATCTAGGCTTTGCTGAACATGGTCTGTGGTCAGGCCAGCAGCCCATCCCACTGCTCTGCTGCTTCCCAGCTTCCTTCTCTCCCATGCAAGGATCCATGCAGGGTTTTAGGGTGGGAAAGCTGATGTGAAAGTAGGCTCTGCTGTTTTCAAGACTTCTGGGTGCTCCCTAGGGAAGTGTGTACACCCAGGTGTTTGTGTTGTGTTTTGTTTTACCTTTCACCCTCAGTGCTACAGGAGAGTATTTAGTCCTTTGAAAGCAAGCAGCTTAACTGGGATCTTGAGCATCAAGGAAACCAGCTCTGTACTTTTGACCCTAAAATACATGATCCTGCAATATCACAGAAGTCACAGGGAGTGTCTTTTGACTTCCTGCCCATCTTCTGCCATCTGCCACCCTAGGTGAAATTCAACTTGCTCTAGCTATTCATTAATCACACAGTTTTATACCTGTAAAAACAAAATGTGTTGCTATAGATTCAAGGGTATTATAGAATCACAGAATCACAGGCTGGAAAAGACCTTCGAGATCAACGAGCAAAGCCTTGTCCTCACCCTACTACCATATTACCTATATATAATATCCTGATATTATGTTCTAGATGAGAAGTAGTACTTAATTTTTGACATCAGAAGAGAAGTAGGAAGGGGAGGAAGAGAGAGAGTAAATGATGAAAAGCATCATTGTCTGTGAACATATTTAGGGCTTCAGCTTTCAACCTCTACCTAGGCAATACTTAGTAGTTTGTATTACTGTCTGTGTAATGAAAGAGCACAATCTTCTGGACTTGAGTCATTATTTTTTAGATACTTATCTCTCCATGTCGATAATAAACCTTGCAGAATCATATTTCTATAATTTCGTCCACAGAGTTGTCCTGAGATGTTTTGTCAAAGGTTCTTGCATTGTTATGGACGACAATTTAAATATACTTTCTAACTCTTTAATTTACCTCCTATTTTGCAGACTCATGACTGCAAGGCACTGCTTATGTATAATTCACTATTAAACACACAGCGAAATAACATGGTAACACTTTATTCTTGATGGAAAACAAGACACAGCAAGTAGGTTCAAATATGGACCTAATTTTCACCTGCAGTATTACAACTGGTGTTTATGTGTGAAACTTGTTTGAAAAGGATATTTATCCTATGATCCCAAGCTGGAAAAATGTTTAGGCTAAAAGTACTGCAAAATTATATTCTGAATATAGACAGAAAATATTGTCCAGAATAAAGACCTCAAAAGCATTTTACTATGGGTGAAATAATAAAAGGATTAGAAAGTTTTGCAATCACATAACCCTCAGTAAAATATTTTTTGGTGTTTTGCTTGTTTTACCACATTCATAAGATTTCTATAATACTAAATGAAAGATAATCTAGTGATTAAATTATTTATTCAGTAGTTTCTATTAAAATATAAAGGCAAGAGTTTGATCTTTTTAGAAGGCAGCAATATTATCAATAGTTCAGTTAAGTACAAATGGAAGGAGGTGGAAATTTCTACTTCAGATCTGAATCTTACAGTATTTACCCAATCTTATATATACTATTCAGAGCCCTTTCCCAATTTTCATTGTGAAATACTGTGATGTAAAATTGCTTCCATCAGTGTAAAGGCACATGGTAATAAAAATGGCTGTCTCATGGCTGATAAAAAGGAAACTATTATAGAAGGAACCATGCTGTGTATACTACTTTGTTTTTAAAATTTGACTCAGACCTTGTAATAATTTCTTCTTATGTACAAATGACATTTATTGTATTTAATTCTGCTTGGCTAAAAAGATGCAAACAGAACGTATAATTTGCTTAGTGAGTCAGATTTCTAAAAAAATGTGTATTGATCAAATTAAAGCTCGTATCACTGAATGCCTGGTTATGTTCTGCTTTTCTAATTTGTAGAACCCCCCACTGTTACTGAAAAATACACTGCTTTTAAATTGCTTTTATCCTTCCATCAATTAGCACACTAGAGAGAAACAAGAGGAATAGTATTTTTAAGCCTCTATTTCTAAATCCAAGAACTGTATCACACATTATTCCAAGAGGCAAGAAGGCAAATTAGTGAAATGCAAAAAAAAGGTTGAAAAAAAGGATGCTGCATATTTATGTAGATGAGTAAGTCAAGTGCATCTCTTGTTTTCATTAGAAGAGACAATGAAAACTATTCCTGTTGAGCAAATTATATTCTATTCTCAATCTAGTTTTAGTGTAACTTTGAATTTAATTCATGTGTGCAAAATAAAAGTTATTGTTAAATTAATCACCTCAACTTTAGTGAAGTAAAGCAAATGATAAAACCATGAATACATAGCAGTAAAAGATAAGGAAAGATGTCAGAGGAATACTGGGGATGCCAACTATCACCGGGCAGATGGAAAGGTCTCCAGCATGCGGGGTTTTTTTTAATGAATCACTTTATGATTTAGCAGGCCAATAAACTTTCCCACCAGCTATAGGTCTGGATTCTATAGATCTGAATATATGCTATATATATATAGCTATATATATAGGTCAGACCCACATATATATATTCAGACCTAAAGCTATAGGTCTGAATATATGTCGACACATATTAATAAGATTTTTTTGTTTGCTTGCAGAAAGTGGAGTACAAATGGTCTCTCTTCCTTGTTTTATATATTTTATCATAGTATTGCTTCAGGTTTTACTTTGTACTTTGTGATTACTTTTCATTTACTTGTATGAGTCATATTTTTATTAAAACCATCCAAAACTCAGTTCTACAGAACTAGTAATTTATGTGTCTGATATTTTATTAGAAGTATGCTTTTACAGGTAGTATTAGTAGTAAATAAGCCACCTTTGGTTGCATCTATCTTTAAATCCTGAAATGGTTACCAGCTCTAATTCTTTGTAAGCAAGCAAAATTAACAGTTTATCCAAGTGTAAGTAACCAGCCTAAGTCAAGTAAAGTTTCCACAGAGGCATCAAACAGATGTCACCAAAACATCTCATTTTGCAAGCACTCTCATCTCATTAGGAGCTCTGAGACATTCTGTTCCATTAAACCACAAACAGGCAGGCTGGAGTGACTGTCTAAAACATTGTATAGCTCTGTGTGTCTGCTTCCTGTACTTGGTCATGCTTCATCTCCACTGCTTCTAACCAGGTTTTCAGTGAAATTAATTGTGTTACAATGTTTTGCCCCTGAAAGCTCTACAGCTGCAGTTGCAAGACTGGTTTGGTTTAATCACTGAAAGCACAATCCCACTGTATTCTGAAAGCTTATTTGGCATAGCTTTCCTCAGAGTTTTGTCTTTTGTTTTTGTTTTGTATATATGTGAACAGCTTATTGTTTGTCAAAATCTTCTTTTGCTGATATGAAAGAGATTTGTAGTTGTGCATGCCCAATCTCTGGGAACTTTAAAGGTCAGGTTGGGGGCTCTGAGCAACCTCATCTGGTTGAAGCATTCCCAGCTCCTTGCAGGGGGATTAGACTATATGATCTTTAAAGGTCCTTTCCAACTCACTCTGTGATTCCTATTGCTTTCAGTAGTAGAAAAACAGTTAGAAGTTGGTGGTGTAAGTAATGCACCGGAGCAGAACCATTGGACAAGGACCTGTATGAACTTGGATATGTTGTGTCCCCTGACAGCATCCCTCACTTTTCTTAATGAAGACACAGGGTAGCTGTCCTCCAGGAGATATATCCCTCACTGCCTTCTTCCCAGGCTCCTGGTGACAGAGCTCTGGCAGTACGGGTTCTTATTGACATCCTGGGCAATCTCATGCACCAGGTGCTGGAATGGCATCTTCTAATGCAGCATCTGTGTGGAACTTCTCTTAGTGACTTATCTCTCATAGTTGCCTAGGTCAGGGAAGTACTTAGGCATTCCTATTATTTCTGACATGCCTTGAAAAATTTTGGGTGCCTTGAATTTTTTTTTTCTGTACAAGTTTAGCTCATAACACAAACAGTGTGTCTCATACATTTTCTTCTTGTTGGAGTAGTGTTCTGAAATCCAGGAGCAGGTTTCTGTAGTCCTTACTGCTGTAATTATTTACTGTTTTGCTGGGCTGTTTATATTTATATGCTCATCAGCTAAATGACAAAGGCAGAGAAGATGACTGAAAATATGTTTTGGAAGCAAGTACTTTGTAGAATGTTAAAGAGAAAACTCAAAATGAGATCAGAACAAGGACAGAGATCAGATTTCTGAAAGTTAAATAAAACTGAATAGGAAAGAAGTATCTTCAGAGTTCTCTTACTAACTAGACAGGTTATTTTCATGTGCCATTTTATTTACAAAAAAACCCAACTAATGGTTTTTAATGTGAGAGTTGTGAGTTAAGAGGCATAATCTTGGTGAAGGCACATGCATGCTAAACAATTTACAAAGGTGGTGAATTAATCTCTCAGATAAACAGAATACACTGGGAAAATTTCATGGTAGCTTAAAAGTAATGGCACATGGGCTGTAGATGGAAGGATCAAGTAGTCACTATTTACTAGAATGTCTTGTTTCTACTAATCAAAATATAGGCAAAAAATCTTCTGTTCTTTTCCATTTTCTGTTCTGTTCCATTTGCCCTCTGTTCAACATGGCTTTTGTTTTTCCTGACCCATGCCAGCAGTTACACTCTGAAAAAACTATATGCTTGAGCTTTTCTCACTCCTTTTCTATTTTCCTATCAAGTTTGCCTGCCCACTTTCAGTGCTGCGTACAAAGCACCTCTGTCTCCATTCTGTACAAAGACAGAAGTAAAAAGTGGAAACAAGATTATTAACTGGACTTTTTATTTGTTATCCCAGTATTTGCCTTCTAATCTGACAAAATACTTTACAGAATTTTAGTCTTACTTAGAAGAAATAAGCCTTGGAATTTGATCCATAGAAACTGTGCTGGTTGATTAATCCAGAAGCACACAATGGTTTAATATGGAGGACTGTTACCCATAATTACTAGTATATAATAGCAATTTTGGCCTCATGGGCTCTCAGTTATTCTTTCTGAAAGGCATTAGTCAAAGATATTTCAACTCAAAGATTTACTGGCTCAATGTCCTCCTTGGAAGTCAGATAGCCAGAGAGTATTCATGATACTCCACATCCAGCTGAAGCCTGAAATAATGACTTGTAGCAGTATGTTGTCCACTTCCTCCATCTACATAAATTAATTTTAATAAGGTAAGTTGTTCGTCATCAAGAGGATTCCTATTTCAATCCTTATAATTTTCTTTCTCCCTTCAGTGAGTAGATGGTACGAAATGCATGTTCTTCCAGGCATGTATGTATTTAAGAGCTGTTCAACTTAATATCTGCATACTGAGCTCTGGATTGATTAGACAAGGGTAGAAAGGGGAGTACTTGAAAAATAAAGTATCTATGTGTTGAAAGTAACAGTGCAGAAAAAATTTCCATGACTATCTAAGAATTCTGTGTCCCAAAAGTGAATTTCCTGAGATTTTGTGTGAAACCCTTGAAGAGATAAATTGAACAAACTCGTTCCTTCTTAAATCTAAATAATAGATCTTCTGCTTTCCCAAATATTGTGTATTTAATCTTAACTCACTCATACTTTTGTCTGCTAGATACAGACATTCAAAGTTTCCTATGACCGTTATTGTAACAGCTCTAACACTAGAGAAGACAATAAAAATAACCTGCTAATCATAGAAAATAAATATTAGAGCAGTACTAAACAGTGGTGTGGTCAGATGTATTTTAAAATTTCATTTTGTTTGCTTTCTGTTTAAATTGGAGCTTTTCCTTTAGGTAGGTGACACAAGAGAGACTCCTAGCTTTCTCACTCACACTGGAGTACAACTAATAACCTAGAAGATGAAAGAATACCATAATATGGTTGTGAATACTTAGGTTTTGGTGTTTTCTGGCTGGAGAGTAAAGTGTCACACAGAAAAGTAAAAAAAGGGCTCTGAAAGAAATTAGTGCAATGTCGTGGGTTATATCCATGAACAACTGACATAAAGCATTCATTCATGTCCTGGTTTGGGCCAGAATAAAGTTAATTTTCTGTCTTATAATTTTGCTTTCAGTTTCTTGTAAGTAGCTGTACTTGTTGAAATTAACAGCAAGTTTCTCAGTCAGTGTCTGTTTCTAGGACTAATAACACCTGATGTTTATAGGTACAGCTAAAGAATGTTATGCAGAACCAAGGCCACTGCTCAGTTCTGAGGAACATCTGCTCCAGAAAGAGGAGTAAAGAGGTCACACCTGCAGCCCTTCCTTAGGAAGGAGCAGACAAGATAAATTACCAAAATTGACCACACAGAGTATTCCGTCCCATACACATCATACTTGGTATAAATTTGAGGGATCACGAGGGTCAAAACCCTTCCCTTTCTTCTGCCTTCTTCATTTGGCTCTTCATTTTTGCCCTTTTTCACCTGTCCCTGTTTGCTTCAGCATCCTGGGAGGATTCAATCCGTTCATCTGCCTGTGGTCCAGATCCGTTCCACCCTGAATCTGTGTGTTCCTGCCTCCAGCTCCCAACTGCTGCCGACTCCAGGAGTCCAGCCAGGAGTGACATGAATGTTACTGGGGGGAAGGGAATAGGAACGTGGTATTATTTTTCTGTATATTTGTATGTATTTAATATTTTTTCCAGTTATCATTTTTTTTTCATTAAAGCTCTGTAGTTTAGCTTGCAACCTATAACTCTCTCTCCCTTATTCTTTCTCCTTTCTTTATTGGGGGGGGAAAGGGATTAATAGAGAGCATCTGTCATTTGGTTAATTGCTGGCTCAGTGTTAAACCGTGACATTTCATCAAGAGAGTATTTTTGAGTCTGTCATTTTAATTATTTTAATAAGTATGTCAAAGTCACAACGTGAAAAGACTCAATAGAAACTTATGCTTATCCTGCTGGACCTTAGCCTGGGTTAGTCTGGGCTTCTCTGATTTAATTCGGGGTAGGTTTTCATCTGAGACTAAGCCATCTTCTGAAGCAAATCAGCGAGTAAAAATGTGGAAGATAGCATTAAGGCTGAGACTGCCCTCTTGGAGACGGGAATGGTGGAGAGCAATTATTCCTTACAGCTCCTCCCTGATGCATATAGATGCTTCATGCACTTTGCTGTACATGTGTCTACACTGGTGTGGATGGTTTCTTCTTCAGTTGTGAGTTTGTCTTGGTTCTGTCAAGCCGGACACAATCAAACACAGGGCTGTGCAGCTGAAGGCTTTAAAAAGCTTTCTGAACCCACCAGCAGGTAGATGGGGGCACCCCCAGAGTGGTGGGCAGGGACAGGTAGGGCTGTAGGTTCTCTTGAGGTCCTGAGAGAAATAATTGGCATTTTTATTCACAAACTCATCAACACTTCAACCATAAGATGGAGCCAGTAATTAACTTGTACTAATGACTCAACAACTCGGGAGGAGTGTCATATAAACGCTTTGCAGTGGTGGGTTAAAATCACCACACGGTTATAGGTAGCTTGATTCTGCCTGCTTTTTACTGTGAAAGGAGCTGTGCAGTCTGTTTTAGCCTCCTTCTGGCCTGCAGGCTTTGAACTTGAGATCTGACTTCTTTCTCTCTTCCTTTCTGGGTCTCTCTCCCTCTTTCCCTTCTCTCAGCTTACTGTCACACCCTTTTTTATTTTTTCATAGTCTGAATTTCTTAACCGTGGTAATGTTTGTGCCTGAGAGATTTCCATTATGACAATGTTTTTAGGCAGTTGAAATATTAATTTGTTTTGAAGCCTCTTGTTTAACTTGATTATATTATGCTTCAAACAACTGGGAGGATATTAAATATGTACTAAATAAATAGATGTGTATATTATTGATGTATTTCGTACATTGACATATAAATGTTGTATTTTCATAATTATTTATTTATTTAAACTCATTGAAGGCATATTAAAGGTTATTAAGCATCCAGGAATGACTGAAGTGCCATAGTAGTTGCAGAAGTGGTACGAGAAGCCCAGACATGCTCAAAGCAGTTAACAAACATTCAATACCAGTACCGTGTAACGATCAAGCTCTGCTTTTATCTGGGTTTAAAAAACAGCTGGGAATAAACAAATTACATAAATGTATTCAGGAGCACAAAGCCTCTAGAGGAAATGTTAAAGTAATTGTAAACCACAGCATCTTTAAAATTAACAGCTAGTACAAAAAAGCATGTGTCTGACAGCTGAATGATCAGTCGATAGCTTTTCAGACAGATCTGGGGAGAGGAAAGTGAATCTTTAAATGTCACTAGGGGAGAGCAGAATGGGAAGGAGGAACTGAGAAAAGTCACAGATGAAAAAATGTATTCTGAGATCTTGACAGATTTATTTATAATTAGGCTTGACTGTGAAAAACAGACGTTATTGCTGTTTTAGTAGTATGAGACAATAAAATGTCATTAACTCACAAGTAAGTGCATTTCTTACCAGACAGCCAAGAGGGTAGCATAATCTTGTGTATTGTTTCACCCTGTAAATTTATTGACATTAAATGTCTTCTCATAAAGCATTTTACAAGAACTAAGTCTGTATTTAAATAGCTTATTGCATAATGGCAGAGCTATATTGAAATAAAGGCAGTGCATGTCTACATTATAAATTGCACAGCTCCAGAATAACATAATATGTTTCAAAGATAGCCCTACAAAATGGAGGTAGTATAGCCATATGGGCTATTTTTATGGCTTGGCCAAGGTTAAGGATTATGCTGTGATACAATTGTTTTAGGTAAGCTGGGAATCTAAAATAATGAAATAATGCTTTATTGTTTAGTACACGTATGAAACACTGTTTTTAATGGTTACACTAGTGAGCATTGGACTCTGCAATAGTAACAGATGTTTCCATTAATTCAGTAGAGCTAAACAGAGGGTGAAGACCTAGTAATAGGTGTTGGCAAAAAAAAAGGTATGGAGTTTATCAACTCAGTTGATATCCGTGGTAGTGAAAACATAGAAAATATAAGAATGAAGAAAAAGTAATCTGTCAGTTCTATCCTATTTCACAGCTAAGGAAAAAATCCCTACTTTTTAGAAATGCAGGTACTTAGGCTTGGACAGTGATTAAATAAAGCAAACGAGTTGGACAGTGGTCATCTTTCTATGGGAAAAAGCTGAGATTTTTGAAACTAACATTTTATTAAGTTCTGGATTGTAGAATTTTTCCCCTCTGGTATACTGTGGAAAGCATTCTGAATTAATCCCAACTGTGGGAGCTGTGAAGAAGCTTACAAAATACCCTGAATCCTAGCTGGCCATTAATAAGTTTTTAATTAACCAGAGTAACTGCCAAACTGTTGCTTGTCAGAACAGAAAATGCATTTCCTTAGTAGTCTCTTGATAAATGCAAATGCACTGGTTTTGGAGAGGGATTTGCCTCTACGGGTTGGCCTGGCAGACAGATGCCCCAGCAGCTAAGGTGGATGGAAGACAGACTGTTCCTGGTGAAACCATATGGCCCCTTAACCTAGTATCCCATTTTTGATAGTGGCCGAAAGTGAATGCTTAATAAATAATATATTAATCGGTACAGGTAATTCCTTCTGGTAGTCTTGCATTCTCCTCCTGTTTTCAACTCAGGGACTTGAACAGTTGGATGTGGCTTCCATGGACCTTGTAATATACAATTATTTTTTCTTCAGTGTATTTGACCTACTCCAGCAAAGACTACTGGATCTTCAGTTCTGTCTTTGGCCCTCTGCACATCCCTCAGTTGCAAATTAACAGGAACAGTAAAACAGAGTCTCATTGCCCCCTTACTCTCCAAAACACTTAAGGAAAGCACAAACCCCAATATGTGCTGCAGCAGTGCAGGTTTGTCAACAAAGTTCAAGAGATACTCCAAAGCTGCAAGGGTTTTCCTATGCCAAGGAGCTGTGCATCGCTGCAGGCTTTCTTCCTCTTTAAGTAACATGGTACATACATTACTGGGGATGACAAATAAGACAGAAAGCCCTTGGTTTAGTTTACTTTAAAGAGGCAGTCTCTGAAGCTGCTGTCAGTGGGAAGACGCTGTCCTGAGGATGTTATTTCAGAGGTCTGTGGAACAGGAGCTGCTTGAAAGTATTGCACTGTGCCGAAGGAAAAGACAATGACATTGCAGAAAAGGCTGTTTAAGGTCCTTAGCATATTCCCCTGTGCCCCTGCCTTTTCTGTACACATCTGAACCATAATAAATGCTGCTGTTACACAAAACCCCTGTAGCGTCAGCTTGCTGATCTTTTCAGCCTTGAAATTCCCCCTGAGTCAGTCTCCTGAGTCATTTGCCCTGCTGTGTCTCACTGCTGCTCAGTGCTTCCCAAATTACTCTTCTTTTCTCTATTTTCTGTCCACTCCACCCCACTGCTAGGTGCCACAGGGAGGTTTTTAACAGTTTTCTGCTAAAAGGCTGACTCAAGTGTAGTTCTAGATGAAGAAGAAGTACGTTTGTTTGGTTTCCATGGAACCAGAGACTTCAGGCTTTTTCTTTTGTTTTGTCAAGCCTCCTTTTTACTGAGAGCATAGAGAGCACGAGTGCGTTTTATGCTGAACCCTTTTGTGATGTCAGCTGCTTTGTAATAAGGAAATAGCAAATACACAGCTAGTAGGATTTCCAGTGGTACAGGTCTAGGAGTCTGTCTCTCTTCTTTGCACCAAAGAAGTGGGCTAAGAGCAATTTTGACAGTATGAATTACAGGCAGATGCAGACGTGAAGATAGGCTGGTAATTTCCCTGCATGAGTTTTTTTCCCCATTGAACAAGCTGCCTATCTGGGTGACCTGGAAGTAAGTACTTTGTTAAGAATGATGATAGAAGTCCTGTTATAATTTATGTTATTCCTTAGAAAGGGTCTCCCTGAAGCTTTGCTGAGTACATAGGTGCCTGTGCTGGACAGAAGAAGACATCTCTATTACATATGGAATATTTTGTATCTCCTGCCATTGTACACAAAAGCTACTGTGTGTTTTGATAGACTCCATAGCTCCTGGGGCTAGCACTGCCCTGTCTTTCCTCTTTCACTGCCATGTGTATCCAAAAAATTCTGTTGACTGATAAAAAGTGAAATTTTTCAGAGAGGAAAAGAAATGCTGGATAGAATTCTTTGTAATACTTTTTTTTTCAATTCAGTTATTAAATGCTGCAGGATATACATTCAACAATGAATGTACTTCACAGAGCTAAGTAGCATATGATTAGTACAGTAAAAAAGTTGTTCAGAATCTGAGGCAGGTAATTGAGGTGATATGTATTGCTACAATAATGAGTTTTTATTTGAGTCTTTTGCATGGGAAAGTAATTGAAGTTATTTTGGAGAGCTAGTGGCCTAGGTAGAATGCCTTGGTGACTGGTCATGATGAAATGGGAAACAGAAACAAAGAAATAGAAGAAAACTTTGTGGTAAGTGATAAATGAGTCAGATGTCAGTCTGCCAAGTTTTGCATGCATTCACTGTCTTCAGTAGAAGAAGAGGGTGGGGTCCTTGCTTTTGGGCACTCATATTACAACCAGACAGCTGATCTCTGGACATGAAGGCTTGATTTTTATCCTGTAACAATGAGGCAGGTACCCTTTTCCCAACCTTTTTTGTGCTGACACATTCAAGAGGACCCTTGATAAGATCTGTATATTTGACCAACACAGAAGCACTCAGCAGACACTGAAAACAGAGATGTGCACTTCCGTATGTAGCAGAGCTTTTGTAAAATCAAAACTCTTCCAAAACTGACCCTTCTCAGTCATGTCATCTCCATATGTCAGGTTGTCAGATGCACTTGAATCTCTTGTCTTCTGCTTTTAGCTGTTTTTTTCAGCAATGTATCTGTCTCTCTTTAGAAAATTTAATTTTGGACAAAGTCAGATCTATCAGCATTTGTTTTTCACCCTGAAACAGGAGCATTTTCCAGAACCTATTTAAATGCAGCACTTCAAAGGATGGGCAATGACAGTTTTATTTCAGATTCTTTTTCTAATCAGATTGTGAAAAGGAAAGCATAGCTATCAATTTAATGGAATGCTTGCTTTTCTGAAACTGATCTTTGCCACAACAAAAAACAAAGGATACTATTACCTTGAGTATTTATGGATGTATTTCCTCAGCTGTAAATACATTTCCTTATAAAGTAGACAAGAAGATATTTTATCAGGGAAGCAGACTTTTGTTTGTTTTTTGATTGTCTTGAATTTGATCTGTAATAGGAAGTTACAAAATTAAACTAGTAAAAATTATAAGGTACTTTTGTTTGGCATCTTCATAAACTGTGGATTATTTGAATCTTTGAAAGCCTCATCACTGAATTTCGGAATTGCCCTTTGTGGTAGTTTCTTTTCTTTTTTTTTCAAATAAAACATGGAACTATATTCAAAACAAAGTGAGTGAAGCATTTCAAATTCATTTTCTTCTCAGAAAGAAGAAATGTCGTTCTATGTCAGATTGTATGGCTTTTTCTCAGTGGCTTTAAGTTTGGAAATTAACCCCAGTTATAAGCATTGCATATTAGAATGTATTTCCCATTGTCTGTTTGTTGTCTCTCCCTGTGCTGTTGCTCCTGTGTCCTATTTTCTTGCTGCAGAACATCATTCACTGCAACAAGTCATCTTCTGCCCCCCTGAGTAGGACTGGCTTGTCTGCTCCATGGCTGCTGTGGACGGACATCAGGACCGTGGACTCAGGCACCCCCATCTGCTGCTGAGTTCAATTTGGGATTTTTGTGGCCAGGAAGCAATTGCTAAATAAGGAGCGTGGGTTCCATTCTTACATCCTTTTTATATTTGTAATTCACTATTATCATTATTAATTCATTAAACCTATTCTAGGGTTTTTTTCCAACCTCAAAGTCTCTTTCCTTATTCTTCTTTTTATCTTTCCCTCAGAAGGTAGTGCAGGGACGACAGAGAGCATCTGTCACCTGGCTTTTTGGCTCAAATCATGGCAATGTGTCGCTTTCTATTAACTGCCACTGTGGATTTTAGATGTAGGGGTCAATTATAGCAAAGCTCACCCCTTTTCTAGAGCTAGGATATTTTTTGCCAGTTCCCATGAGTTTGAATGTTATAGAACCTTATTCAATGGTTTGTGATACACTTATATGCTTCTATTAGGATAAGAATCAGGTAAAAATAAATTATAAAATTATTAGTTTATTATAATTACAGTAAGATGCCATAATGGATAGGTGGAGAGAAGCTAGGAGGCTGTTCCCAGAAACCTTGCAGCAATGCCTTATGGTGGTTGTTTCCTTATGTTGTCTCTGAGACAGCACATTTCTACCATGCCAGAAGGAGTGGGTTATACTGGCACAAATAAATTATGTTTCCTATATTTTTGTTTAAAGAGTTTTCTTTTGTATGTGAGATCACAATTTCTTCTGAACTAGCTGGTAATGGATTCTTTCAGTCACTTCTTACGAAAACGAACTGGAAGTTTCAAGGAAAAAAAGGAGCAAAAAGTGAAGATTAAAAAGGTGTCTGAAGAGGAAGTTGCATTTTTAGTTCCAAAGGGAACAATTTTTTTACATTTCCAGCTCAGCATGCTTATCAATGCTGGTAGCAAATCTGCAGTACATGTTAAAGAGTTCCTTTCTGCTTTGTAAAGCTAGGCATGGTTCCCTGCTGTGCACAAAGAAAATATTTCCACTTTCAATAACCTACAGAAACACTTCTACCAGACACCTCTGTTTTTAGGAAAAATTCTATTTACCGAATATTTCTGACTTTCTAAGGGATTATTTTTTTTTATTTATCGGTTTCTTTTCTAGAAACTGATCAAGATCAGCCTCAATTACAAATGTGTATATTTTTAGGCTGTGGCCAAATAAAGTCTTCCTCAACCTTCCTAGAAGTATTACAGTATAACCATCATAATTTATATATATTTTTATATCTCTATGTTACTTGTAGGTACATATATACTTGATTTATTTTTATATTGATACAGCAATATCTGTTCTATATCATTGAGATATATGAGAATATATTTTCTGGTAATAATGAAAAGCACAGATTTTGGAATTCATATACTTAGAACTTTATCAAACTTTATCTCTTCTTTATTCCTACATGCTTCAACATTTGATTTATAAAGTCTTTTCTTGATACAGGAGTAATGTAAAAATGCCTCATGAATCAAAGACATATAGCTTTACAGAAGGAATTTGAAATCCCTTTTTTTTAGTCATACAAGTAGGTGATACAAGCCAGTATCATGGAAAACATTATATTTCACATTAAAACTGGGGTAAATAGAATCTCATGAAGTTTGTAAACTCATGGAGCTTCAGATGGCGAATTAAACTACATTTTGAAATAATTGTAAAAAATACTGCTGGCATAATAGGGTATCACAAAGCATAGCAGAAAGTAGAAACTTCATCTCTGGAGCCTGGGGACCTGATTTGCTCTTTTTTCACTGTTACAGAACCATCTTCCTACCCAGTGAAAGCTACCTTGCTTTGGTAGACGCTTAGCTTTTCTTACTAAAGCATCAGAGGACCCCAACGGATAATGAAACCTTTTTTTGTGAGGTCTAAAACATTATGGCTAAGTGACTCTCCTTGCTAGGGACAGTGTATTCTAAACATATTTAGCTTTCAAGCTAAATTGATTTCAGATATCTGTTTTAGATACATGCAGCCTTCCTCATAAGACTAATTTCCATGGTTTATTCAGCAACAGAAAAGGGTTCTGCTTCATCACTTATTTTTTTAAAATCATGGCAACACTGAAGTGTGCTCTCTGAACTCTCCTTATAGACCATGGATGGGTTTTTTGGGGAAGAAATACAAAATCAAGATAGATGGCTTTGTTGAAGATGGGTAGCTGTAGCTTTCTTCAGAGGCAAGTATCTATCATCAGAAGTTATATAGATGGGCCCCTTACTTTTAAGTAAGGGAAGGTATGAGGTCTAAAAGTCCACAAGCTTGAAGTCAATATATGGGCAACATGATCTTACTTCTGTTCCTTTTTCAGAGTGAGGGAACCCTGCTCCCTCCTAGGTGTTCTTGAGCTGCACAGTAGAAGAGAAGGAATCTCATGCATCCTAGACAGTTTAAGCATCAGCTCTACAGTCTCCTACTTACTTCTTCATATATTTCTCTTTGAAAGGAGAATGCATTTGATGTTACCAGATAGAAAGCTGCCAAAGTTCTTCAATAGCACCAGTACCAATACCAACCCCTGAGGAGCCCCACTCAACACTGACCTCCACTTGGACATCAAGCTGTTGACTTCAACTCTTTCAGTGCAACCATCCAGCCAATTCCTTACTTGTGCTGCCTCACAGAATAGAAAACATTTTTCTTCCAAATACTGATTTTGTTAAAACTTGTCTTAGCTTACACCTGTAACATCAACAGTGCCAGCAGCATTTTTAAATTCAGACAGAGTTTGCCTCTACTTGAATAGAGGGACTGCCCTCTGTCTCCCCTCATGAGTCCTGGGCTCCAGCCCCCTCCTCCTCCTGTGTCTGGGGCATCCTCAATAAGATGGTGGCAACCATGTTCCAGAAGGGTCAAGAGCCCCCAGTGACCACCCCTCCACACGACCCCCACCACGGACCTGGTGTCCTGTGAGTGGCACAGCCTCTCTGTGTGTTTGAGATCCCAGTGGCTGGGAGGGTGCAAAGCATCCAGACATCACTATGATGGGAGGGGGAGGCCCAGCCAGCCTGCATGAGGTCCCCCAGTGTTCCATAAAAGAATTGCTCATTGCAGGGTGGTATGTGGATGCTTCTTCCCCATCTCCTGGCCCTGCCCCTGGAGCATGGAGAGGTGCCCTGGCATCCTTTGGGCTGCTGTGCCAGCATGACATGAGGATGCTGTCAGAGGCTGCTGAGGGTGGTCCCTGGGGCCCAGTGGGGGAGTTCAGTCTGAGGTGCACCCTTGCTCTCTTCACTAGTATAAAGGGCAAAGCTCCTCACTGCCATCTCTTGCTCCTGTTTGAAGTAAGGACCTGGTTGGTTGTGGGACAGGCCACCTTCTGCAAGGTTCTAGGTGTCACTTCCCATCTGGAGAACTCTTGTTCAAATAAGCATGACAAAAGGAACCATAGGTACCTCCTTCTCTGTAGGTCATAGAATCACAGAATGGCTTGGGTTAGAAGGGACCTTAAAAATCGTACTGTCACAGCTCCCCTGCCATAGGCAGGGACACCTCCCACTGGACCAGGTTGCTCAAAGTCCCATCTAAACTGACCTTTAACACTTCCAGAGAGGGGGACATCCACAACTTCTCTGGGCAACCTGTGCCAGTGTCTCACCACCCTTACACTAAAGAATTTCTTCATCTTGTCTAATCTACATTTACCCTCTTTCAACTTAAAAACATTACCCTTTGTCCTATATCACAACATGCCCTTATAAAAATCCCTCCCCAGCTTTCCTGCAAGCCCTCTTCATGTACTGGAAGGCTGCTATAAGGTCTTACCACAGCCTTCTGTTCTCCAGACTAAACAACCCCAACTTTCTCAGCCTGTCTTCCTAGGAGAGGTTCTCTATCCTGTTGTTTTACCAGGAAGTACCAACCTCTTTTGGTACATTTACTCAAAAATCTTGAATTTGGTATCAACTGTAAATATTTGTTGTGCATTTTTTGTATTTCACAAGGTACAAAATATTTCTGGTTATTTTTACATTTTTGTGCTGCTTAAATTTGCATAGGACCTTAAGAAAACTTGATTTTTTTTGACTGGAAGGCCATGTCTAAAACCTGGAAAGAAAAAATGCATATATATTTTTCAGTCATGAAATTTCAATAAAGTGACATTTACAGTATTATTTGAATGACAAGAACACAGAACACAAGAACCTCATTGGAAAAGTGACATTTACTTTAAAATATTTCTATTTATCCAGCTAATGTTTTTTTATGGGATTATGATTTTAAAGTTACGTTTTCCTACTAGGCTTCCCTTTCCTAGGTTTTCTACCAGGTTTTCCCACTTAAACTTGTGCATTTGAGTTTGCTGTGTATAGGAAATGGAGTTTGTAATGAAATAGCCCATAAGACTGGTGTGTTGAAAAACTCAGCTTGTAACATTTTGCTTTTCTTCACAGGCAGGATGACAAAGATTTTTTACTTTAGTCCCTGTCTTACCATCCCTGGAAGCAAATAAAAGGACAAATCAGCACTTGACTACTACTGATATTATTATAAGTATGATATGTGTCTGACTATATGGGCTTATAGTAAGTAATTCATCAGTGTTTTTTTTGTCTTACTAAGTACTGGCAAAAGGTTTTTCTTCTCTGGCCCATGCAATGACTGGTATCAACACTGATGTTTTCAACTTTAACAATTTTTATACTGTTTTTTTTTATTTAGCCACATGTTAAGTTTTAAACAATACTGAATTTCTTATTCATAAAGTTGCACAAATTCAGTTAAATAACTCTGTGGAAACAACTCAGGATTGCTCTTTTGGCCCTAACTGATGACTCCCAAGGCAAACATGCAGAAAACCTTTAATGTCTTCATGTTGGAATGGACACTGAAGAGCTGGCCTTGGAGATCTAACAAACTATCCCAGAAGCAGGGCTTGGGAAATCCTTAACAAACCTAGTTAATAATGGTGTTGAAGCATTTAATGGTTAAGTAATAGAGGAGTGGAATCTTTGGAAAATTTGGTCAGAATGCTATAAAATGTGCTGGCAGTGTATCCTCTTGACCATTACTTGCTGTTTCTAAGCTGGCCTGACCTGCATTTACACATTACTTGCATGAGTTATTATTTATATCAGTCAGGATTTTACTGGTCTATTTTTATTTTTTTTTTTTGTCTGTTTATGATACGCTATCATTTCCCTATATACTGTACCTGGAGGACTAGTGTCTACTTTAAGTTCTATTTCATGAACATGTAACTTTTGCAGCCACTAATACCTTTTGAAATCTTCTAAGCATTCTCCTAGTTAACTGCTTAGCTAACCTTATTCTTAATTAAATTGAAACATTGGCACAATTAAGAAACATTAGTGTTTTAATTTTTAGAAACTGTGTTAAAAGTTGGATCATTCAAATTTCTTATTACAAGATGTTCTCTGTTCTGAAAGAAAAAAAAAAAAAAAAGGATATTCTTGTTAGCAAAGAGCTTCCATGGAGACTGTAAGATAGATCAATGATCTCCTGTAATTATTCTCTGACATCATAAATAAAGAGGAATTTGAAAATTTAAATTTCACAGTATTATAAGTCCAAGCTTTTAATATGATGTATTACCTTTATTGTCCCATGTGGGTATCTTATTGGCCAATATATGTTGTTTTGCCAAGTTGTTTAAGAAACCAATTTGAATGGAACCTTTTCAACATGAAAATGCATTAAGAAATTTTACTCTATTACCTGATTATCCTATCCCACTTTATCTATTATTCTGTTTCATTCTTTTGTCTTCACATTAATTTGCTTTTTCGCCTTTTTAAAAAGTCTAATTAGATATAATTTTCTCTTCACTTTTCCAACTTATGTCCTACCTTGTGGGGTTTTTTTTTTGTTTTTGAAGTAGGAGTATTCTTCACTTCTTTTTAAAGTGTTAGATAGAAATGTGCTTCACATCTATTTCTTTATAAAGCATTCTATCCTTTTCTGGGTTCCCACATACAAGAGTTCTGTGGGAAAGAAGAAACTATAATTTCTGAACTACCCTTTTATTCCTGCTTACTTAATTGGTATTAGCAATTCATGCACCTGGAAGCAGAATCTGTCTACAAGTACTTCCTGAATCTGTAGCAAATATTTGCTGCATCAAAAAAGTATTCGGCTTAATTCTGAATCATAGTATTTATGAGGTTTTTATAAAACTTCAAAGATTTACATATTTATAGTATAATTTTTATAGACACTTTATACAGGAAGATATGACCCTTATTTAAATTTTCTGTATGTCAAGGTTTAGGCATATTTTTATAGCATAACTTAATTATCTTTGATCTGAATGTTCAAATATCATAAGTGATATTTTATTCAAAGCTATCTCGAGAATCGTATAAAGTGGAAATAAATTTACCTTGGTGTGATTAATCTCATTCACACAGTAAGACTTGTATCTAGCACCTCAAGGACTTAGAGTATGAACTGCACCACTGTACTTCTGACGAGTTCCAGACTTCGGTAGGATAGCGCTTGACAGAACAAATTCTTTATTATTTTATTGATAGTGTCCTGAGGAGTAGCCCTGGCATGTGAAGGCAACTGTTTTTAAAATGGTATTTGCAGAACTAGTTTTCTTTACCACCAGACACATTCATGCAAAAAGGCAACACAGCACACAGCAGTAAAGTATGGGAAGTCATTATTAGATTCAGCACTCTCTCACTGTGCCTCCCTGGAGAACTGTTTGTAATTAATTTGTACTAATAAGATGAAACTGTAAATGTTAAACCAATGTGTACTGGAAAGTTCTTGTTCTTTCTTACAAGGAAATCATGGCTTTGTATACAGCCAAAAATAATTCAGTGGATGTCCTTTTCAACATGCAGAATATTAATAATTTTTGCAGGTAAATACAGGCCATAGGGTTAATTTACCATATTCCCTACCAACACAAAAATAAGTTTTAAAGAGTTCAGAACTTTTTAAAAAGTTCTTATTCCCATGCAAATTAACATGGCCATTTAAAGTAGGGTACCTTAGGGCTTCTTTTCAGATGGACCACATGGTATGCTTATTTAGAAATTAGGAATGAGAAAGGCATAATCTGGTTTAGCCCTAAGCAGGTGGTTATGTAACAGTGACTCTATAGCAGCTTTGAGTATGGAAAATGGACACAGTGTCTCTGGCCATGTCCAGAGCCACAGGCAAAGAAGTATTCAAGCTGCACGTAACTACAGAAAAATAGCCACTAATGGAATGTCAAAACAGATCAGCATTTACCTGCCTCCACATCTAAGAAAAGAAAAAATTATCACTTTTCAGTCATTTGTTACCACTGGTAAATCACTGGCAAATTAATAGATGAGATCCAGCCATCAGTACTGTATTTTACTACGATGATTTTTACTGACTACATCTGAAAGGAAAACCCAGCCGCAGATTCAGTAAGATATTGTTCAGTATACATTAAACATATACCCAAATATGCACAAACACATAATCAGAGATGGTGGTCTATATTTAAAGTTTAGGTTTAGGTTTCTGGCTATAGAAAGCCAGACTTGAAAGTCTCCTGGAAGCAAGCAATTAACTTAGGACACATACATAATAAGCAAGTAGCTGTGAAGAAAGTGATGCATTTCATAGTAGGCTATGAAAGAAAATATGACTGCAAAATAATTAATTTGGAAATACAAAGGTATTTTGATGTGTAAATGTCTTCTCCATTTCTTTTGTTCAAAGCTGTTTGAAAACTCTCAGGGAAAGAATCTATTCCCAGCCACCTTGTCTTGGTATAAATATTAGGAAAAAGTACAGAAAGCAACAGGGAATGCAGTTTTGCTTAACAAAGGAGAAATAAAATCTTTTCTACAGAATTTGGAAATAAGTTTTCAAACTCTCTGTTGATAATTTGATTGGGGGTTTTTTGCATATTTGACAATGAAAATGGTACATAAACAGTCAAAAATAAACTGGTTCCATATGTCTGCAAAGCTATGTAAAATCTCAGAATCCCTTGTAATTTTTATTCTATATACTCAGAGTAATTTTAAGATGTGGTCTACTTACACTGTGTCACATAGTACCTGAAAAATAATTCCAAGCTTGTAACAAAGACAAGGTTATATATTTTTACTTTATGTAGTGTTCATACATATAAAAAAAAGGTGAACCTTGTATGTTCACAGAATCCAAAGCAAAAAAGTGGGAGGTAGGTATTTTTGCTATTGAGAAACTTGTCCCTTGAAGAGACAAACCCATCAGGCAGTGTCCAGCAAAAGCCATTATTCCTCTGACTACAGAAAACCCTGTCTCCCTGACAGAATCACAACTCAGCGCCCAGCTATTTGAAATGAGGTAATAGAAGGCCTTAAGCAAACAGTAAAAAAATAATTTCAAAGTTATAAATATATATGCAAAGAAAAAGAGGAAAATGGCCTTAAATCTTTGAAAAAGTGTGAAATACTACAGAAGTGGTAATCCAGGAATCGAAGCTTACAGTTTTCAGAGGCATAGGACAGAAAGTCTGTACCTTGACTAGATAAGAGAAAGGACTGCACAAATACTCAAATATCTTTAGAACCAGAAGTTATGTTGTCCTGGAAGTTCCACCACCTTTCTCTGCCTCTTCAAGAACACTTTTGTACTGACCTATGCTGCATCAGTACTAGTGTGTAGGTAAGACCCTTCTGGTTTTCCTGCAGTAATGATACCCATTTGTCTTCCGCTGGATTAAGATGTTACTGCACTAAATAAATATGGTGTTAATAACTAATGCTGATATTCTAATCGTTTGTATTTCATAACTTATCTATTTGACATGACAATGTCTAATTTTTGCAATTAAATCATTGATCACCATCCATCTAAGAAGCAGCACTTCGCTAGCACTACTGGACTGAGAGAGAACAAGCATTTGCTTAAATAGTTAATCATTGGCAGTGATCAGAGCTCGTAATAATGGAAAAAGTCAGGTGCTTACAGAATAATTTTGTTCGAAGGAAAAGCAAAAAAAAAATTTTTAAATCTATATTTTTAAGCAAAAATAGCTAATTCTGTTATGCTTAGACTGAGATGCAAGCTAAATTGTTTGTCACTACTTTAAATGAAACAGGAGTCTGCACACAATTGCTTTGATTACTTTATAGAGACAAAACTAACCCAACTCCTATCTTTTGAAATTTCTGCACTCCAGGAGGAAAGAGAGAAAGGAAACTTAAATTCTTACCTGAATCTCATTGATGCAAGTGTGAATTTCCAATTTCAGATTAATTGCTACTTAATTTTGCAACAAAACTCCCAAACTTGGAGATAGAGTACCTGATGTATCTGATGTACTGATGTACTGATGTATCTGATTTATTTTTAAGAAGCTTTTTAGAGAGTTAGTATTTTTTAGCTATCGAAAGAAAGCAGTGTTCTCTCCACAGGGTTTAGTCCAACAAACACTGAAATGTTCCTAAACACTTAAAGTGAGGTAAGTAATTGAATTTAACATGAGATTCACTCCTTGTAAAAACATGCAGATCAAAGGAGTACTTCTGGCTAATACTCAGTGATCCACTGTGAGAAATACCAAGTATGTTAAAAAAAAAAATAAAAAAAGAGCCAGTATGGCCAAATGGAAAACCATGAGAGAGGCCAAACCCCACTTTTTTCTATCATCATCATTTGTCTTACAAGTCTAAGCAAACATAGAAGCACCTCAAAATTAAAACAAAATGAAATAAAACAAAAACCAAAAAAACAAAAAAACCCCAAAAAACCAAAAAAACATTCTACACTCCTCAAATATTCTCTCTCCTGATGGTATGTTTGAGAATTTTGCATAAAAAACAATGTCTATCTTAGGATTTTATGGGCTATCAGTTATTTGGGAACATGACTGAATAAATAAAGTTGTAGGTTTTCTGGCTTAGCTTTCCTGATGTTTCTAAGCCCAGCCTTGGTGCCGAAAAGCTTTTTGGTCATGTTGAGAATAGTTCCTGTAAAATATTATGGCAATATTTTAAGATGCTGTCATATCACGGCAGCCCTTCAGAAAGCCAAAAAGAATGAAGACCTGTGTTTAAATGTGTCTTTTCTTTATATCTGAACTGCTGGTTGAGGTCAGGAGGCAAGCAGGGCTCCTGACCTAAAGAGCAGGATTTGCTTCACTTTGAGTAACCCTCAGAGATCCAAATGTTGGCAGTGTTCTCAGTTTCACTTGAGCATCCCTTGCTTCGCCAGTGCCATGACTCTCCCAGCATGGTGGTACCAACCTGGTCATGATGCCTGGTGCAGGTGAGGGCAGGGGCAGTGGTGGGGAACCTGCATTGCTGGCTGCCATAGGGGCAGCTCAGGGTTCTGAGAAGTTGCCTGCACTAGTTAAGTTGCACAGTTCCTAAAAATAAGTCAGGAAACAAGTCATCTCTGGAGACAAAGGAATTAAACACATTGCCATAGTTTACACATATTCATTTAAAGAGAAATGAGAGGCTCCTCTGGATCTCTGGTTTCTTATCTGTCTCTGTGATCTCCAGTCCAAGCTTAAAGGAGGCAGCTTTCTCTACCAGAAATCACCCTGAGAGGCCACCCTTGCAAAAAACCAAACAAACAAACAAACAAAAACAAACAAAAAAAGTCACTGGAATAGGCATATTATAGCAGGCAGAGATTTTTGAAAGAAGCAGAAATATCATCAGAACTGGTTTTATAACCATGTCACCATACTATTTATAGTTACAGGGAGTTATGGAGGACCCAGAAGCAGAAAATCCAAGCTATTTATCAGGCAGAGCTTAAAGTGGATTTATATCTCACAGTGTAATTTTATCTGGAGCAGAATTTTTTCACATAAAACTCTTTTTTAATTTTTTTTAAATGTTGGAAAGCCCCTTATTAGAATTAAATCTCAAATATTTCTTACATAAGCACCAGAAGTTCAGCTGGTGTGTTATCCTATCCAATATACCCTGTTCCCAAAGCAGGTTCCCAAAGCTTCAGAAAAGTATATATCATAGCCTTAATATTCACCTGGCACTGAGCCATGTTTGGTCCAGGGTTCATGAATGGATTATGGTGTCTCAGTATTGTAAATGTGTCTCAGAACCTGTGATTGTGCAAGTTCCTTTTGGAATACTGGGTTATTTCCCCAGTGTTATCTCAGTTTCTGTACTATCCAGGGCTAAGACAGTAGAAAGCTTGATAGAAGAAACTCACACAACTTTGTAGCTGGTAAAGAGTATAGGGAGGTTGAATTTTCAATGAAATTACTCCAAAAAAAAAAGCATCAGAAAACTCTTATTTCCTAAACACCTACACTATGCATTGTGCATCATTTTCCTGCTTTATAAAATTTTCTACCATATTGTCAAGTTTTTGCAGGCTATTACCATATCTACAGTATTGTTTATGGAGCTATTGAGATAGCTCCTGGATAATGTTTCACAACAAAATGTGGCACTTAAAACCATTCTTACATAGTCCAAATACAGCTTAATATCCAGATTTGATTTTCATGTTCTGGACAATCCTAAAGATTGCAAAGATTTAGCTCTGGGATTTACCCCTACAGTGTTCCCAGAACCCTTTCTGCTGGGCTTAAGGTCTGCTGGAGACCAGCTCTTGCATACAGCTTGTAACTTTCTAATCAATTCCAGATGTCATTTTAGTGCCTGGGGTTTACAGGCTACACTGGTAGCTTAAGAAGTCAGTCCCCAACTACAGTTAATAGAATATAACTACTGCCTAAATTTCAACAAAAATTTAATTCAGTCCTAAATAAAATATTCTTATTATAAATTTACAGATCTCTTCATGCAGCTGTCTACTGATCTTTTTAATCAAGTAATAAACTGAAAATGCAAACTCTGGAGCAGGCCAACTTAATCAGTTTTAAAAATGGAAAATACGCAACTGGGCAGAATTAAAACAAATACATAATCGTATTTTAAAATGTTTTTTGTTCTGCAGATAATGAGACTGGTCTCAGAGGATCTGTAATTTCTTAAGCATTTAAACTTGAAATGTAATATTTTAAAAGGCAAATTCTCAGTCTCTGGAAATTATTTTCATAGTAAACTCCTGAACAATGATAAGACTGTACAGTAGCTGTGTCTGCATTTAGAATTATAGTGTGTGTTCCTGAAACGAAGAATGCTATTTCTATTTTTTCCTAACTATTCTGTAGATTTTGTGCATTTACAAAAGTTATTGTAAATAGTATGCGTATAATAAAATGGAGAAATTACTGAGAATTTCCTGCCTGGGTTCGAAGGAAAAATTTTTAAAAAAAGAAAAATTATTGATTTGATTTAAATAAAGTGTTTTAGAAAGGATACAAAGAGATGTTTATTGAGGAGCACAGTTCAAAAAAAAATCTCAAGACAGAACAAAAGCAACTCAAGATTTAATTTTAGATACTGGATATTCAGAATGTCCATAATTTTTTGTAAAGGTAAAAAATATTTCATTGGAGATTAAGTTATTTTAGATTATTCAAAGTTATATCATGCCTGAGAAAGAGAATCTGTCATTTCAAACAACAAGATGTCACATTCCTGCTCATTCAGAGTAGTTTTTAATTATGTTTTGCTTTGTCTTTTAAAATAAATATTATAGGTACTAGGGCCCTATGCTGTGCTATAGCATATTGCTGAAAATTTTTGCATTTTTACACAAGTTATTTCTTTTCAGCAAGATGTTTTATGGGTTATATTGTGTCTGAAATGTACAGCTTGCTTTTTTTTTCCCCAGTTTGACATGTGAAAAGCTTAGATCTTAGACAACATCTGTTCTAATGAAAAGAAAGGATTTTATTGTTAATAAAGTGGAAAATTAAAAACAACAAGCATCTGCTGTTTATACAAAATCTGGTATAGATCATTAAGAGATCAATTTCTGAGCACAGTTCAGTTACTTCAGCTGTTTTTTGTGCCTGCAGTTCAGACACTTAGAGATAAAAACACCCATGTAAAATTGCCTCCAGAGTTTTGTGGGTAGAAAATATAAAACCCAGTTGAGTGCACAATCCTCCTGTCCCTTTTTGTATTTATAGGCCATTTTTCCTCATTTTGCCAGTTTACACAATGCAGTATACATTTGAAAATATTGGTAATTCTTTTTAACAAGCAACTCTTGTACTCTGCATGGAGATTGGTAAGGTAATATATCGACCCCAAATGTAAAAGATGTTCTTCTCTGATTTAATTTCCATCCATTTGGGTGAGGACTCTGAGAAGGGCATAATTAGGATCAGCGCATTCCCATCTTTTGACAGTAGTATCCAAATGCTTTATTTCAGGCAACGTCTCTATGCCGGCCTCATGTGCTTTGTACATTTAATAGCTTCAGTGAGCATTTTCTCCTTTCATTTCTAACTTATTAACTTGGTTAACCCAAAGAAGAACGCTGCTGAGAATGCCCTCAGGATTCAAATGCTGCATCCAGAGAGAATTACTACAATTGCCAAACTCAGGACTACACCACTGCTGTCTGGACTTGTAGCTGCTATATTTTGTAACAACTTCTTGTAGCCTTGGCAACCAACGGTGTAGAAGAAAAATGCTGGCATCCTCTGAGTAACCATGGAAACCAAAACACTGTTTATGGGTAGCTGGGTAATCTGACCTACCTACATGATATAGGAGATATATAATATATATAATAATCTTGATGTTAATAATTTGAAACAAGTGATGGCTTATCACTATAATGTGTGAAGCAAAAGCTACATAGAGAGCATACAACAAAGAAAAATGAGATTTTCTATGTTTCTATGTTATGAGTCTTTTCTATGTTTTGAGTCTTTTCTATGTTTTTTTTTTTTTAAAAAAAAAAAAAAAGGAAAATTTTTAATGAGCATTAGTCTGGGGAGATTCTTCCATTTTGTTTATTGATAGCCAGAGAGGTTTCCTTTGGGTAGTATGTTGAGATGAATTTTCCTCACTGTTTTGTGATATCAATATTTGGTCATCAAATTGAGCAGATGGAACTGAAAGTGGAACACTCCACATGTAAGCAAAAGAGCCCAAAATACCCATATTTAAAATTAGTACTTCATGGCTGTGTATTCAATAGCAAAAAACCACTCTTTTTTTCATTATTGTTACAAATGAAATAATGCTATTTCGAAACTCATTAGTAAAGAATTCAGAAAATTATTGAATTTTGATCTGTTCTTGATTTGGCTTTGCAATAAACTATTTATTCCTTTCCCTCTTGTGTCCTTCAAGAAAAAAAATTCCTGAAGGACCAACAGTTATCAAATCACATGAAGTACTTTCATAATAAAAAAATTCTATCTGTTGCCGTTTCAAGCAAGCAGCTCAGATCTACAGTTTCACTTCAGAAATCTGGGAGGAGAGTCTGAGAGAAGCAATCTGAATGTCCCTTCATTGCTCCAGTCTGGATTGCTCACTGTTTGTAGCTGTCTTTTTCCATTGCTCTGCAGCATCAGTGTCCCAACAGAAGACACAGCTGACTCAGGCTTAATGAATCCTCATTCAGACTACTAAGAAAGACTCTGAAAATGTGCTTGGTTTTGTTAATGTACTCCTACGGTAGGCTCTGGAGCAAATAATTTTCCTTTGTTAGTCAGAGGGACACTGTGCACCTCTGTAATCCTACATAATTCACCCAGTCTTCATCTTTTCCTCTATCTGGACATGCTGGGGTGGTTCTGTACACAGATGGGGAAGGACAAGGCCAGAATGAAATTTAATACACTATCTACACTACATAATCTGTGGCAGGCAATCTTTAAGAACAGCAAATGAAGTTTTCTTTCTGAGTATCTACTGTCAAGGCTGAAACAAATAAGGTTCTAATCCTTATTATTAGCAATTTTTTGTCCTTTTTCAGTATTAACCTACTTCTTTGGTACTCTGGTTGCTATTGTACCTTGGAATTACATCCAAGAGGAGAAGCTGCAAATACCAACCTCTCCTTCTTTGTCTCATGTCATATGAAAATGCTTTGATAGATCTTGAAAGAATAATGTCAAATATTAAACAAATTTTATTTACTGCTCATTAAATCAATGTTACACTGTAACATGCTATCTAAGCAAAGCCTGTGCAAAAATTTACGATCTTTTATCTGTGCCTTGGAAAGTAAACCATTTTTGTCATTTAATCCAGGCATAAAATAGATTCTTATATGATGAAAGCATTAAATAACATAATCAGTAGAAGACTGCAACTAGCTTCATCTGTAGTCAGGAAATCCTATGGGAAAGAAGTCAGTGAGGTCTCAGACAACAAACCAGATAAAAGTGCCATGTGAAAAGGAAGTAAAATGGGAGAAAACCCCCACTGTTTGGGGAGCAATGAGCATGGAGGAGAGGAGATCTGACTTGATGTGGGAGGCTTGATCCTTTGTTTCTTCACCTGAAATTCTCATGCTGCATTTTTTGTCCAGGTTTAGAGTGTTTACTGCTGACCCTGATGAGAGAACACATCAAGGACAAAGAAAGCAGGGGGGAGAAGGTTTATTTCAGTGACATAATTAAACTTGAAACCAAAGTTTCTATTAAAAAAAAAACCAAACTGCCTTTACCTCATGGTGTCCAGAGCTATGCATCCAGGTGGGAAGCATAACAAATTCTAATCTCAGTTTACTTCCATAGGCTCACCTGGGATGTTGGGAAACAGCTTGGAGAGGGTTTCTGTTGAATTATTGTGTTTATATCAGGGAAATGGAAAGAATACCCATGGCACATATTCATTGAAGGATGACTGGAAGCTAACTGCAAGGGAAGGAGGGGCTGTTGAAATGTCAATTATACCTTGTATTGCCAAGATCAAGCAGGAAAAGTCATCAGTAGAGATTTAGGGTACAAACATAGCTGCTTTAAGCCAAAGATAATTACTGATAGGGACTTATAGAAGAAGTCAAATACTGAAGTATCTAAGCCAAAATTAACTGCTAATAGAAGAGATTTAAATAAATGGGAGACATTTCAGAAAGCAGCAGTGAAGGTCACTAGCAAGTTGAAAGAAATGTCTGAAGAGTGAAAGATAAAAGAAATGTATCTTATTCAAGTTTTGATTAATGGAAGGTGTAGAACATTTTAATTATGCCTAGGATGGAGGTGAGTTTTATAGGGCAGTCTAAGAAAATAAATCTAGGAACTTACAATGATATTAGAAAACTGGAAAAGCTAAGCTGTAAGGAAGGATGACTCTTGAAAATGGAATTGACGGGTTAGAAAAACAAAATATGTCAGTATTGTAAGGAACAGAGGATATAATGCAAGGATGAAGATTTCATAGAATTATCACATCACAAAAGATTGAAGGCTGAAGTACAGCTACGTTTGCATAAACAATCTACTGTTAGAAAAGCATGGCTGTAACCAGCTGCTCTGCAGTAAGGGTTTGTATGTCCCTTTGTAACTAGAGGAAAACATAAGGTACATCACCTGTCCTTTCTGGGAGCCTTCTTTAATTTAGATTTGTGATAAAGTGCACCACACATTCAGCTGCTATTTGTTTAGTAATGCTTTGAACTATTTTCTGATTTAGTACTTGAAGGTATTGTAGACACCTTGAACTAAACAAAAAATACTAGAAAAGACAAGGATTATTTTTTAATAAGAGTGAAAAGTAAAAACCTAAAGTAACTGTGAGATTTTACTTCTAGTTTCAAAGAATCCAAAGGGACTTTGTGAATACATTGCAGAAGCAGCTATAGATTTATGGACTTTTTTCCCTTCTGTAGCTTTTATATCAGTACAGGTAGACATAAACACTTATTTCTAAAGCTGGCAACTATGTGATTTTGCCAGACTTTGAATGTCTGGGCAGCTCTTTTCTGATCTCTTTCACAGCTAAATTGCTTTGTAAAAATATTTTCTAATAGGTCAACTGTTCGTAAGGCCCTCTGGTCTACCTTAGTGTTAAAGGAAATTTATAAGATCAATCTAACAAACCTCTGCCTGTAGCTGCTCCAATCAACCCCTCCCGCACTTCGTTGGCCCATTGGTTAGAAATGTGTACAGGAGTAAGATAGCTCTGGCTTGCTGTGTTTGTATGGTTATAATTATGACCAATCAAGCAGAATGCCCCAAAACACTGCCGAAAATGTCTGCATTGTTACAATGTTGGACAAACACTATTCCTTCACAAGAAATAATTCATTGTTTTATTATTCCCTTTTATCATTTATTGGAAAAAAATACCCGGTGTTGTATTTGACAAAGAGTCCCTTTTCTTTCCATAATTAGATATCAACAGATGATGGAAACAAAACATTTGAAACCAGGAGATGAGATGCATTAACTCATTTAAATTATTACAGTGCTATATACAAACTCAAATTTATTTGAAAATCAGGATCAGATGCAAGAAAAATAACATAGCCCCAGTTTCATGGTCTAACCCCAGAGAGTTAGTAAACCCACACAGCTGCCCACTCACCTTCCCCTGGTGGCACAAAGGAGAGAACCAGAAGAGTAAAAGTGAGAAAACTCATGAGTTGAGATAAAAACAGTGTAATGGGTAAAGTAAAAGCTGCATGCAGAAGCAAAACAAGGAATTCATTCACTGCTTCCCCTGGGCAGGCAGGTGTTCAGCCATCCCCAGGACAGTCAGGCTCCATCATGTGTGATGGTTACTTGGGCAGTCAAACACCACCACTACGAACATCCCCCCATTCCTCCTTCTTCCCCGAGCTTTATGTGATGAACATGGTGCTATAGGGTATGGGATGTCACTCTGGTCATCTAGGGTCAGCTGTCCCAGCTGTGTCCCCTTCCATTTTCTTGTGCACCCCCGTTTAATGATTTTTCAGTAGTGCAGCCATGGAATGTTCTGGAAACCACTAGATGTGTAACGTGTGTGCACAGGCACATATTCCACATAAGGATATTTACATTTGCATTCAGAGCATAAAGATAATGAAAAATCTGCCTCTTTAAACCTGGACACAATTACCTCAATATGAATAATTCATGCAATGGCTTTGCATTTTTTGCTACTTCTAAATGCCATAAGGAAAAAATGTTTTTTTTTACTTTTGCTGAGGCAAAGGTTGAAATTTGCATGTACTATTGCTGCAAAATTTTACTCCTAGGTCCTCACTTGTCAAGAATCTGAAGAAGAAACAGAATATGTTGTTTTATCTGACACATGCTAAACAATATAATAAACATGAGCTTTTTAAAATCAACCCAGAAATGAAAATCCTGTATTTTAATATTTCTTAACTCCCTAATCACAAGTTACACTTTCATTCTGTCATTAAAAATTCATTACACAATATCCTTTTTTTCTTCTAGCAAGTATTTAAGAGTAATGACTACCCCCAATAATGCTGAAGGAAACAGTGAAGAGTTAAAACACAATTAACAATTAACGCAAGAGTTAAAAACAATTTCACAAGTTCAGTGACAGAAAATCCAGTTTGATTATTTATTTATTTATTTATTTTAACCAGGGACCATCAAAAGCTCTGCCTTGCATGACAGAGATTAAATTGAAACTGTATCTTATACTTCCTAATATAGACCAAAAATGGAAATACTGAAACTTTCTCAGAGATATAGACCTAATCCAATAATGTTAGTTTGAAGTATGATTCTTGAAGAACTGGCAAATCTTTTTTTATTGTAAGTCTGGAAAAAAACAACAACAAAAAATAAAAACAAAAAACTCCCTGTATGTTTGTGTGTTCATCTAATTATTGTTTTAGGAGGTTATAAGTAATCTATGTCATAAGGTGTTGTAGTCTCTAGTGTGGTAATAACCCAGTGTGCTCTTACCTAGTGGTTTGTCTGTGTGGAAAATTATCCCAATTGTTCACATGGAATAGTTCTCCCTTGGCCACCTCTTGCAGCATGAGTTGGCCATCTGAGGTGGCTTCTCACTGACAGAGAAGTTGGTTGAACTCCTCAGTTTTTTTTCTCATCATTATGATGTCTGGCAAAGATTTCCTTTATTCAGCATCTACGCCCAAGCTGCCGCACAAGCTCCTTCCTCTCCAGCTGTCTGCATGGCAGAAACACACAAAACACAGAATAAATAGCTCCTGTTACTGCTTCAAGATGTACTGACTTTTGAGAAGTTATTAGGGGCAATTTTCCAGTCATGAATTTTTATTCCTGGAAGGCAGTCAGGAGGTCTTTTCTTTCCAAAAAGAAGTTGAAAAAAATATGTTAAATGAAAAATGAATGACATTTCCATTGTCAAAATTATTCTTCGCCCTTTGTTGCTGGAGATGCTATAAATGACAGGAAGGTGGATGACCAGTAGGCTGTAATTTGTAAAAAAAAATTGGTGTATTTCAGCCTGAAAACTGTAAAAATGCAGGATATTAAAAATGAACTTGACAGTTCTAGGCTGCTCATGCATAAGGACATATTCCCATCAGAGACAAAAATGAAATTCAAATCTGCTCCATTTTTCAGGCCAACATAATTCAAATATCTGATCTGTAAACAAAATTATTGTCTCTCTCATGTCTTGGGCAGAGCAGACTCTACTGGGGGAATTTGACTTAATTCCTTGCCAATAAATTTTATTACTGATTTGAGTACCGAGAAACAAAGACAACAAACATTTAAGCACTTGGGGAAATCATCTTCAGAGACACCATCAGCTCCCCCCTGCCGTTGTGTGCCAGCTGGAGCCGGATAGAACTGGCTGGAACCAGACAGAGCCAGCTCAAGTCCTCCCCAGCCTCTGCTCCCTGCAGATTCCTGCTGTCAGTGCCCAGGAACCTGCCTCCAGTAGTGCACCTCTTTTGTCTGTTTCCCTGATTTTTGTATGCAGAGTTTATTTTTGTGCTGGGTATGTGGGCAAGCGCAATTTTTTTCCAGAGAGTTTGTGGCTTCCCAGCTCTGCTTCCCAGCTTTGGTGGGTTACACACCTCAGGCCTCTGCAGAGACCCTCTGAAACACTCGCTCCCATATGCAGCATGCTATATCATATCAAAATAGTGGGGAGAAGGTAAAGGAAAATGGACTTTCTGCTGATGAGTAATTTAAGTCCTTATGCTATTTGTTTTGAGGAAGGTTTGCAAAATCAAAGGGGCTTACCCTGGTTTTGCTCTATGGTGGTTTTGCAGTTATGGCAGTGCAGTTGTACAACCCATTTACTCCAGAAAGTCTCCATCTATCCTATTTTCCATCACCTACAGAAGATCTAATGTTTGCTGACTGTGATTTTCTTTTGATTTGATACGTCAGAAAAGTTCCTAATATAGCCTGTATTAGTCACATCCAGTGAATCCATTTATACTAAAATCCTACAATGATAGAACAACCCAGGTTGGAAGGGGACTTAAAAGATCATCATGGTCCAACCTTCTGTGGGAAAGGGAGCCTGGAGGAAATCATCCAGCACTCTATCCAATTGCATCTGGAAAACCTCCAGCAATGAGGACTCTACCATCTCCCTGGGAAGGTTGCTCCAGTGAATGGTTGTACTCACCATAAAAAAAAATTCTTAGGTCAAGATGAAACCTCTCCTGGTACAACTTGTACCCATTGCCCCTTGTCATCTCCGTATGGCTCCTTATGAAGAGAGCCTCCATCCTCTGAGATCCCCCTTTCAGCCTTCTTTTCTCAGTCTTTTCCTATATGACAGGTTCTCCAGGTCATCTTTGTGGCTTTCTTTTTGATTCTTTCCCATCAGTCCGTATCTTTTTTTGAACTATGGGGAACAGACCTGAACACAGTACTCCAGGTGTGGCCTGACAAGTGCTAAGTAGAGAGGGATAGTTGCATCTCTATCCCTTCCAGTAATGCCCCTGTGGGTGCAGCCCAGGATCTGAAACACATACGGTGCTCTCAGTCAGAAACAAGAGGAAAGAAGCAAACTGATGTTTTCCAGAAAGCAAATAGGGAAAATAATCAGCTTGGTATGTGGGTTAAATATTTTTAGATAATGGCAAATAACATTTGTCAATATGTTTGCAGAACAATAGGTGCTAACAGGAGTGCACATTGTAATTACATTAGTAACATACTGGATTATAAAATTTCCAAACTGTATACCTAATACTAACATTTAGAAATTTGGAAAAAAAATATTTTTATTTGTTATATTTTTATTTGTTTTAGAAAAATAAATTTAAAATTTAGAATATTATTTTAATGAGAACAATCAAAAAATGCGCAAAAGCAATCCTACTTTAAATGGTGTGTAAAAGTCATCTCCAATATATAGAAATCATTCTAAACCAAACAAACTGTAATACCTGAAGAAACATCTATGTGCCATCTTTTACCTTCTTTAATCATGCTTTTCCTTATTTTCACATATAAATATGGAAGACCACATCACTACATTTTTGTGCTATTTTACAGGCTAAGCATTTTTTTGAAAGATTGACCTTTACCCCCCAAAGATTAAATCTGGAAGTGAATTTGAAAATATCCAGGAAAGTCCTACCTTGTAAAGCTTATAAACGCTCATAGTTTCCACAGTAAATATATTATTCAACTTAGATTAAGGCAGAGATATATTTTTTTTCCTGTACATATCACTCGCCATTACATCCAGTATCTGGATGGTAGCTGAAATAATTTTAACCTGACAAATTTTAACTTTTAACCTGACAATGTCCACAAGAATCATCAGTACCTTGTGTCAAAGAACTAACAACGACATTGCAAAGCAGATGATGCATTTTCTGTGCATGGATCCTGAAAAGCTTGTGTAGAACTTGAGTTTATTTCAGCAGTATTGCACTTAAACTCTGTTTTCTTCTTGTGGTGTCGTATTCTGGATGGAATGTTTTTCCCCTCCACCTCTAAAATGATGTTTTAAAATTCTCCTGGCAATCATAGCATTTGTGTTGCATGAAGATAGGAGGATTTTCAAAGGGCTTCTGACAATTCTCTGCTTAATGAAAGATTGAATGACTTTTGCCCTAGCAGGAAGCTATTACTCTCTAAGGTTAAAATTTTCTGACTCTTCAAGATATTTGAGTACTTCAGTAATGACTATATTTTTTTATATTGACAGCACTATTTTGTTGGTAGGTCTCTCAATAAAATGCCTGAAATGTCTGTGTTAAAACTTTCCAGAGATCTTTTCTGATTATAAATACCACGTCTCGTGTCCCATACTTCTGCCTTCAAAGACTAAGAGATGAGGCATGAGAAAGTTCTTAGCGTAACAATGAAAATACTTAGCCAATATCAAATACTGTAGGCAGACCTAAGCATCTGATTTATAGCAAATTGCACAAAGTCTTAAAAAGCTCTTTTTAGCTTTTAAAAATCCCCAGTAATACATTTGTGTGGGTATGCATCTGAAACCAGCTTCACATCTGGTCTCAGAAATACCTTTCAACACAATCAGTATCTTTTAAAGAATCAGAAAATCATAGAATGGCTTGGGTTGGAAGGGGCTTTAAAAGTCACCTACAGCAAACCCCTTTGCAATGGGCAGGGACACCTCCCACTAGATCCAGTTGCTCAAAGCCCCATCCAACATGGACTTGAACACTTCCAGGGAGGGGGTATCCACAGTTTATCTGGGCAGCCTGTTCCAGTGTCTCACTGCCCTCACACTAAAGAATTTCTTCCTAATGTCTAATCTAAGTCTACTCTGTCTACTCTAATTTAATTTCAGATTAAAAGCAATTTCCCCTGTCGTTTCACTATTTGCCCTTTTAGAAGTCCCTCCCCAGCTTTCCTGTAGTCCCCCTTAAGGCAATGGAAGACTGATTTAGGGTCTCCCAGGAGCCTTCTCTTCTCCAGGCTGAACAATCCAAACTCTCTCTCAGCCTGTCTTCATAGGGAAGGTGCTCCAAACCTCTGATCATCTTCATGACCCTCCTCTAGACTTGCTCCAAGGGCTCCATGTCCATGTCCATGAATAACCTTCCCTGACATGCTGGCCACGTTTCTTTTGATGCAGCCCAGGGCACGGTTGGCTTTCTGGGCTGCAAGCACATACACTGCTGGGTCATTTTGGACTTTTCATCAACCAACACCCCTAGGTCCTTTCACCTCACCTTCCCAATCCCTTCTCTACCCAGCCTGTGTATGTGCTTTGGGTTGCCCCAACCCATGTGCAAGACCTTCCACTTGGCCTTGACATTTTTGTATTCTACACAGTCCCACCTTAAAACCTGTCAAAGTCCCTCTGAACGGAATCTCTTCCTTCCAGTGTGTTGACCATGCCACATATCCCCAAGAAAGTTGCTGAGGGTGCACTCAATTCCTCTCTTCATGTTGCTGACAAAGATGTTAAACAGCATTGGTGCCAGTACCAACCCTTGAGCAACTCCAGTCATCACTCGTCTGCACTTGGGCACTGAATCGCTGACCAGAACATTTTGAGTGTGACCATCCAACCAATTCCTTACCACTGAGTGGTCCATCCATCAAGTTCCCATGTCTCCACTTTAGAGACAAGGTGATTGTTCAGGACAGAGTCAAATACTTCTCACAAGTCCAGTTAGATGACATAAGTTGCTCTCCCCTTATCCACCAATATTGTAACATCATAATAGAAGGCCACCAAATGTTTCAGGCAGGATTTTCTCTTAGTGAAGCCATGCTGGCTGTCACAAATCACCTTCTTATTTTACATGTGCCTTAGCAGAGTTTTTAGGAGGATGTGTAATTGTAGTGTTCAATTGGATTCAGTTCTACTGATGCCTACACTTTATTGTAAACACCTTCAGTTAAACTTTAAGAAGTTAGTATAAAGAACTTTCTGCTTCAAATTCAGCGTAGTTCAAACTTTCTGTACACTGTGAGAGTGGGGATCTTCTTTTCAAAGGATGTGTATTATTGTATAGTAGGCACCTTCTATTTTTCATTACGTCTTTTAAGAAGCGTAAGCCAAACTCTTTGCTATAGAAGCTAATTCATTAGCTCAGATCACAGAGGATTTTGTTATAAGAGGTTCTGAGCAGTGTGCAAATGCTTATTTGGGATCTAATTTTTTACTTCCTAACAATATCATGGTGCCCATTTTGTCTGGACATGATTTTTGGTCTGGAAGGATGAGTAATGTTCATTCAGCAAGAGAAAATTGTTGACTCTTTCAGTGAAATACAATAGAAAATTGTTTCTCGCAGAATTATCTAAGTGACAATGATTTCTATCAGATTCAGTCAAGTATGACTAATTTTTTATCATCGTTGCAGAAAGCCATGATCATTTTAATTCATAAATAGGGGTTAAATAGAGATAGATCACATTCTACTTACAACATATCAAGTCACTAGGAGCTTACTCAGTAAGAAGAAAAATACTGTGGTTTTTTTTCTTTCTCTTTGAGACTGGCTGGTATTGATGTTGGTGTCACATCCATGGCAAGGGGAGCTGGTCAGATTTCAAGTGGAATTTAGCTCTTCTCTCACCCAGTGAGTACTAGCTGGATATTCTGTTACTGTATCTTAATGTAACACTCTGCACTGAACAGACACAAACTGTGGGTGTTTATATGCATTCATACATGTATAAATACACACAGATACACAAAGTAGATTGTTCTGATGAAGTGGACAGATTTACTGATATTTCTACCACTGTATTACATCCTTCTTTAATATACAATTCTGACAATAAGGCTTCTTACAGTATTCATAATTCTTCCCACTACTAATTTTCCCAGAGACTGGACAAGAGGAAGCAGTTTTGCCACAGTTTAATAGAAATTCTGTGGAGAAAAGGTCCAAATCCCTTTCTTTGTGTGTATTTGTGCCTACAAATTTGATTCTCCCTATTGCAGTTCTTTCTAAAACCTGGTTGAAGCAGGAAGACCTTGAATCTAGGAGTCTGGCTCCTTTCAGATAACAATTTGAGGCTTCTGTCCTAATCAAAAACAAAAAGTGAGGTATCCCTCTGGAGGAATAAAAAAACCAATAAACTGCTAATAATTTTTTTTAAAATTAAGAAAAAGGGTTCAAAATTCAGATAAAGTCTTTTGCTGTCGATTGTTGAATTGGCTTTGCTGTCACTATACCTATTTTCTTAGTTTTCAGCTTGCAAGAAGACATTAGGTAATTGCTCTACTTTGTGGAGCTTGCAATATAATTTACATATATAGACAGTGTTCATTACTTCTCAAAGACTGAATGTTTAGTTATCGATTGGCTAATAGCTGCTCAGTCTGGATAGACAGCTGTATGTGATAGTCACTTAATTGTTCCTTTTTACATTTTCCTTAGAAGAGTTTGGGCCAGCTGTGATGTTATGCTTGCATACATGGGTTTTTATGCAAAGACCAGCCATTCAGGTAAAATGTTACTAGGCTTAGCAATTGCCTTTTGCTTTTCATTAGATGTTGGCACAAAGTATTCTCATCACAGATTTCAGAGCAGCTGTTTCTTATAAAAATTGTATTCTTTAGTGTGAAAATATTGCATTGTTGTATGCCAGTTATATTATCTACTAGAACAAAATATAATGAAGGTAAAATGAATATGATGCTATGAGTGACTGTTCAGAACAAAGCTTTCCAAAACTCAGCCTTATTAAATCAGGGCTTGGATTGAAGCCTAGACATTGCTCTAGTTTTACTCTCCTCATGATCTAGTAAAGTTTTCCATCCAAGAAGTTTGCTGCACAAAAAGAGGGACAGAGTCTCTTTCTTCAAGCTGCACTTCCTGCGATTCCTTCGCTGGCAGAAGGTAAGAATTACCACCTGTATTCAGCACTATTGATCTACACAAATGTAGTAGTACCTCTCTCAGTTCCAGAAAACAAAGAAAATCCTGGCTCCAAAGCAATCCATCCAACCTGCAGTCCTGCTAATTGTTGAGGAGCCCACAAGAGAAAGATACAGGCCACAGCCTAGTCATGTCACTCTGGTAAACTATGAACAGACAAAATTTACTCTGTAGACAGTGAAGATTTATACCAGTGGTAGTAGTTCTGAGTTAGCACGGCAGTGACGGTCAAATTGGGCTCTAGATTTTCTTTGTGGCCAAAAAGGATCCCTTTAAGTATCTCTCTGCTTTCTTGGAATGCTAAATAATGTCCTATTCAAGGTCTGCTCTTAACTAAGTTCAGTCTACAGCTCTGATTGAAGAATTGTTAATGATTTCTGAATCACTCATCAACCAGCCCTTTAATGTACTCACTGAGGATGTGAACATGCTCTTTCCCCTTAGTGGCTTCAGGTTGTTCATCACTGTAGTTAATGTACAGACAAACATAAAAAAGTTAATCTAACATAATGCCTGATTGCCGAAAGCATTGAGATCCATCTCACAACTTTACTTAACAAGGGTCTGCTTAGAGAAAAGTATGCTCTGAAATACTAAACACCATGACACACAAATTTTATGCACAGATAAAGAAGGTCTGAAAATAAGGATCTTTTAATAAAAAACTGAAAGAAAAGAAGATTTCTGCCCAGGATGTTCCTTCATGTCTATAGCTATCAGTAATTTTCTGTTCAGTGGCATGTATTGCCAGGCCACTTTTCTCTCTGACTCATCTCTCTTGCAGGCTGAGCTGATATGCCAGAATTCATTCAGAGCTGGCTGCTGGCAGGCACTGTATTTTTATATGATTTGGACACAAAGATTTAGTGCTGTCCAGTACTTCATTATCAGTTGTAACAAACTATCATTGGCAAGGTTTCCTACAGTCAAGGAAGTCTGGATGACTTTAGACAAGCAAAGTAATCTGATTTATGATATTTTTAGAAAACAGTACTCTTATGTTCCCTTCCCTGAAGATAAATACCTATTGACCTTTTGTTTTATTTACTTAGATTTCTTACTCCTTCATCTAAATTACAAAAGACAGGCTTGGCAGTAAGCTTAGATAGAAAGCAGTTGCCCTTAAGCAGGGCTAGAGCACCATGTTCCATCTCATTCCCGACTGCAGTGAAAGCAGGTTACTTTTTTTTTTTTTTTAAGGCTTTCAGTAGCTTAGCTGTATTGCAATGATTCAGCTGGCTTATTGGTTCTTACTTAATGCTGCCTACTACATGTCATTTGGGGTTGTCTCTTCAGTTTCTCTCCTATTTCTTCATCAATCACCAGTTTCAGTGATCATCATAGAATCATCAGACACTGGGAAAAATGTAATTATGTCTTTTACAGAAATTCTCTAAATATTTTTAATGTAAAATAAGAAGATACTATTACACCTTGGGCATTTCCTTAGGCATTTTCCATTTTGGCTCTATAGTATCTTTTAAAACTTATTTCTCTGTTCAGTAATAGATCTTTATTGGTTTAAAAATACCCATTTCACCTATATCCCTTGGAAGACAAATTATATACACAACCAGAAAGATGCTATTAGTAGTGTTATTATTTGAGAGTTTAAAAAAATTTTTTGCATGATAGCCTCCCTCAAAATGTATTAAAAAATTGAAGCCATAAATCCCTGTAGTATTTATACACAGCAGGCAAAAAAAATTCAAAGTCCTGTGCAACCTTTGTAATCTCATCCCTGTGCAAATCAATGGGGATGTTTTAAATCTAAACTGAACTTGAATGTGAAGGTTTTTCCTGCAGGAAATCAGATATGGAACTGACAATAGAGAGAAAAACTGCCTGAAGAAAATCCTGAGGAGACCCAAGTGCTACCCTATCATTTTCAGAGCTATACTTATTTCTGAGAAGTTGATGGTACATACAAAAAAAAAGAACATTTAATCATCTATTATATGATACTTTGTTTTACTGAATTATCTTTATGCAGAAACAGAGATTAGAGCAGTAATAGCATCACAGCATTGTTTTCTTTAATACAATATCAACAAGGTGCAATTTGACTACTTTCAGTTAAAACAATTTCACAGTAAGACTGTCTGCTAACACTGATGCCACTCTTTCCTAGGTCTGCTTGGGTATTCTGATGGCAGAGCTCAATGAAATAGAATAAAATGTCATGGGGGATTACTGCTGGCTGAATTACAGTCTTGGAGTGGTAGCCTTACAATCTCCAAAAGTGAAATACTACAGCAGATTCAATATGTTTGTTTTAACATTTTATTATTACTGTTCCCTTTCATTTGCCCTAGGTGTTTAAAATACCTGCAGGTATAATTTGGGGGGAAATATCCCAGTGGGAAACCTTGAAGATAAAGGGACACTGAGGATCTGAGGCATCTCCATCTTATCTCCCTGAACTGGTTGCAGTAACTGTTAGACAGTAACTGAGGATGGTCATCTTTCATTCTCCCATCTGGGTATCTCATGTTTATGGTACAGCTGAAATTTGATCTGGAGAACCTTAGTGAGGCAAAGTCTGCTGAGCAAAGTGGTGAGCTTCTCCTCTCTTGGACCTCTAGAATACAGGACTTCCTACATCCTGCATATGGAAATTGTGGGGACAACCCCCTCCCTCCACACTCACACCTGGCTGTATCTCTTTTTTTTCTCCAGCACCTGGAGAGAAGGAGTCCTGCTTCCCCTCCCAGAGAAGAGAGGACTTGTAGCTCACTTTCAACCCATCTTTTCACTGTGGAGCATGGCATCTCTACAGCGTTAGTGTTACTCTACAGGTAGTGTTACTAATAGGCTTTGATTTATGAAGAGAGGTGTGGAGGCATAAGCAGGGCTGGTGCAATGCAGCAGAGTGAAGGGCTGTCTGTAAACAGACCTTGTTAGTATGAGCATCCTACAGTTTTTGTGTTGTCTACCTTTAAAAGCCTAATACTGCCACAGGCCTCCTGCTTGAATTTACTGGGATAATGTGAAAACTAAGAGGGGATGCAGTATGTCTTCAGAGACTTTTGTACAGTGATCATTTTTGTAACATGCACTCCTGAATTTTCATGGAACAGATACAACCAGCAAAATTAAATCAAAACATTAGAAAGAGGTCTGTGATGTTCTCAGATTACTTTCCATTTGAGTCCTGCTATATAGGTGCCAAAAAAAATGTCACAATGCCATTAAGTCCTGCAAAAACTGACATTTTAGGCCAGTCATGAGTGACATTTTAGAGACCACTTTGAGAAAGCAGGGAAGCAGCTACTTGTATGTACTATTATCTACTATTAATAATATACCACTTTTGAATGAGGGATATTCATTGCCATAGCAATAAGTGGCTGACAATTTTTTAAAAATCGCACAAGCAAAGAGGGTCACAGCAAACTGTCCAACTATCACCTGTGTGCCTTTAGAAATATACTTCTCCAGGTTAAATTAATATAATGCAGCACATAGCAACCATGAGTGCAGCTTTTCAGTTTTGAATGTATCTTGTCACAGTAACTTTATTTTGCTTTTATCAAGGCTGCTCATGATGAGACAGGAAATGAGATGGAAAAATTATATCAAAAGTGGACAACTCAAACCTATACAGAAGTGACTTTTGAGAAGAGAGGTATACAGAGAGGAGATTGCTTACATCAGAGAAAGAAGGAAGGACGCAAACATAAAGGAAGCTCTGGATGAATGGGGAATAATGGGGCAGGATGATGAGCAGTGCAGACACCTCTGAAAGCAAAGGTGAAATGAGGCAATGAAGAGACAAAACAGTGACAGTGCAGATGAGGGTTGTAAGTTAGGTATGGGAAAAGAGAAAAAAAAAAGCATTTCAACAGAAATGGTTTTGTTCTTCACCTTGATAATATCATAGAATCATAGAATCATAGAATTGGTTTGGTTGGAAGGGACCTCAGAGATCATCAGGTCCAACCCTTGATCCACTACCGCTGCGGTTACCAGCCCATGGCACTGAGTGCCACATCCAGTCTCTTTTTAAATATCTCCAGGGATGGAGAATCCACTACTTCCCTGGGCAGCCCATTCCAATGTCTGATCACCCTCTCTGTAAAGAAATTCTTTCTAATATCCAACCTAAACTTCCCCTGGCACAACTTAAGACCATGCCCTCTTATCTTGTTGAAAGTTGCCTGGGAAAAGAGACCAACCCCCACCTGGCTACAACCTCCTTTCAGGGAGTTGTATGTTGTATATACAGTCTGCTCTGATGCCAAATTTGCACTTACACTTGATGTGTGAGAAGGTCTCAGACACTTCAAGTATATTGTAAGTGGAACCATGTTTTAAATGACAGGCATTTCTTAGCAGTAAGTCAGCAGCTTCTCTCTCAGTGACTAACAGCAGGAGTTCTGTTCAACCCCTTCACACAGAATGTATTTGATGATAGACCACTTGTGAATGGGGCTTAAGTGTCACCTCACACATTCCTCCAAGTCTGTTGGCCTAAAAAAAATCAATATATTGTATTGGTATGTGTAAGGAGTGCTACTAAAAGGTAGCCACAAAGTTAAACTTCTCTGAATGCTGGGGCCAAAGCTCAGCTGGTAAGTGCTACCAGCTGAATCAAGAATAGTTGAACCAGGGAAACAGAATATACTTGTTGAATTTAGCTGCTTTTGGTCCTCTTCCCCTCAGGTTCACCACCAAGAAAAGTGTCTTTCTTTCTCATCTTACACAATTTAATGAAGGTTGTGCAAAGTGTAGTCTGATTTATCATCCTTGAAGTTACATTAATGATATGTAATATAATGACTGATATGTATCATGAGAGACAGATCATGGCTTATTTGGCCAAATCAGCTACAACTTAAAATTCAGTGTAACAGCTTGTCACCAAGAATATATTCAGTGAGGATTCTTTAATTATCCCACAGAGTCTTTTCTTCCACGTGGATTTTTAGTGACATTAAAAAAATTTAAAAGTTCATTTTTTTTTTCCCAGAAATTCATGTTGGATTTCCAGTGACATTAAGGTCCCAGCAAACCTATTCATATTTCAGGCACAAAACAGTTTCTCAAGAGACAAACTGTCATATTGTCCTCAGTCAGGTTTCTCATATGAGGTAGGTTTTTTATGAACAAGCCATATAAAAGTCCTACCTGCATGTTACACTTTTTTTTTTTTACTATTATTTCATCGCTTCACCAAGGTAAAAAATATGTTTTATATCAAATTTTTATTATTAGAGCAGAAATTTAAAGTCTAGGTTGTCAACATTAGGGATTGTTACTATTCACAATGTTGGGCATATCATGAAGCAGTACAGTTTGAGTAGAAACAAATCTGTAGTCATATAGTGTGCTTATAACCATATGGTGGTTATATTTCAATGTTGTTTTAAAATTTACAGTGTTAGAGAAAAACCATTAAAAAAGACCTGAATATTTTACCATATTTATATATAGTGTGATATATATTATACAAAAATATTTGTTCTGGAGGTCTATATCAAATTATCTTCATTAAACATACATAGTAAGGAAGGAGACAAATCCAGACTTTTCTGTTATAGAAATTATTTTTCATTGTTATTGTCCAGAATTCAGTTAAATTTAGGAGATTTCAAGTATAGGCTAATTAGTGCTACAGTTTGGATGCTGAACAACAGAATTATGCTGTTATGGTTGGAAGAAGTCAGTGTAACACAAACTTTAAAGTTCACATGAATAAAGATTCTGAAAATTATTTTTTATTTTTCATTAATCTTCCATAATGACACTGTGCTTTGAAATGTTACAAAATTTACTGTCTTCACAGGCAAAAGGCCTCAAAGCCAGCTTCCAAAATATTAACCTTCTGCAAAAAGAAAAAGTTAAAGGTCTTTTCTCTTAAATTTATGAGTGATCTTAAAACTTAGTTCATCTTCAGTCTCTTGTTTCCCATGTCAGTTTCTGAACTTTGTCTTTTTTTTAATGTTCTTTTTTTTTTAATGTTTATTTTTGTTTACTTATCTTTTTATAGCTATCTGTATTTGTCTTACCATGTAGCTAACACATTATTACTCATACTAATGCAGTAAGAGTGAGATAAAACCCCACACCAACACTACATTTTTCTTGGAAATTGATATGAATTTTAGAACCATCTCAATATGGTCTCTTACCACCTTCTGCTTTACTGCTTCTGGTCATTGCATCCATCTTGTGACAAGGGCTCAGACACCTGTGGATGAGCAGTGCCTTCAACTACGTTTTTGTATTAGATGGAGTAAAACACTATCACATGAAAAATCTTCATAAATAAATAAGTGTATTCCAGAGAGGAAGAGAGAAAAAATGCAGATATGTCTATGATTCCACAAGGTAGTCTGGTTTTGTCTATAAAGAACTGTGTCTTGATACCTTTTATTTAGATACATTTATTCTATTTAAATGGTCAGTTAAAAAAGGGGAGGGGAAAACCCAAAAGAAAACCAAAAAACAAAACAACACAGAGTGTGGTCTATGAGCAGTCCTGAGCTGCTGCTTGAAGCAACACTGACTATAGGTGTGTCTGCTGTCCTGAAAGTTCAGGTTAACATTTAAATATGCTTTAAACACAGAGATGGAATTCTCCAGCCTTGCCACTTAGAGTTTACATGTTTAGGCATGCTGAATAAACTACAATTCATTTTGTGGATACTCCATACCTTTGAAAATTTGTAGGTGGGCAGCTACTGGTTGGTCCTGGTGGGTAGTTTTACATTCCCAAATTCTGTGGTATTTTGGGTTCCATGAATGTATTGATCTTAAATGGATGGGCCTCTCAGCATCAATGTTCTGGCATTCAACTTCCTGTAACATCTATACAACTCTTAACCACAGTCCTCCAAAAACATCAGAAAGATGCCCACGAAACTACTGCTCCTCCTGCTATAGCACAGTGTCACTGGCATTCTTCTAATATTTTTGTGAAGGCTTTCCTATGAAGTATACTGCCATTTTTTCCAATGTTATTCAATCCAGGTTATGCTGAAAATGTTCTTCAGACTGCTGAGTCTCTGAGAGTCTTCTGGGTACATTCAGAAACATTGTGCAGCATCTGGGCCCACAGACAGAGTTTTCTCTCTGTCAGCCTTCTCTTCATCGTCTAATAGGTTGCTATGGGAACAGTGAAGCATGTACAAGAACTCTTTAAAGCATCAACCAATTTTTTTAGGTCTACTAACTTGAAGAAAAGGCTTCAAAGGCTGTTTGGGTTGGGGCTTTTGTTGTTGTTGGAAAATTAAAAAATATCTATCAAGTGCCATTTATGTACCGGAAGGTACATAATAAAATAACTTACATCTATCTGTCAGCATAATCTGAGATAGATACAGAAATATTCAGGTATCTTTGTTGGGGTTTTCTGGAGTAGGGGGAAGCAGACAGTATTATGGAGCATACTATAGCTAGATTAGAATACTTTTACATCTCAGTGAAGTTTTTGGCTATGTTGATGGAACTGGATAGAGCTAGTATAATGAAAAACACACTTTTTTTTGCTTATTATGATACCATCTGTTCATGATACTGAATTTTGTTGATATCTCTAAAGGAAACATTTTGGTCTTAATTTTCTATATATTTTTAGTAGTGTAAAATTATTTCTATATTCAAAAGGCACACAGTAAATGTGAGCTGTCTTACAGTGCATGACATTCCAAACTACTCTGAGAACAGAAACAACATTGAACACTGAGAGCATAAAGAGTTTCTTTTCAAATAAATAAATAAATAAAGTAGATCATAAAAGACAGGAAAAATACAATTAAACAATATTCTTTATATGGAAACAATCTAAACTTAGTTAACTTGAGAAGGGGTAATGGGTACAAGTTACTTCTGGGAAGATTCAGATCGAATTCGAGGAGAAAATTTTTCACCATAAGAAGAATTAGACATTGGAATAATGTCCCAAGGGAAGTGGTAGATTCCCCCACATTGGACAGTTATAAGGCTCATCTTGGATGCTGGACCATGTAATTTAAACTATATTTTTACCTGGAAATGTTGGACTAGATGATCCTTGATGTTTCTTCTAACCTGGCATTCTGTAGTTCTATGAATCTATAACCGAGGATGTAATCTGTAAGATTATTTCTGTGGATACAGTTCACATCCTTGTAGCTAATTTGCATCCATTTGGGATTTTGTTGTTGGTTTTGGCACATAAAATTACCATGCAAATTTGCTCTGGGCCGAAACATGGCTTACAGGACATCATTTAGTGCCAACTGTATTTTTAATCCTGTGTTAACAATGAAAGCTGCTTTTTCTCCAGGTTATTGTGTTGTGTGATTGGGGCATATGTAGGAGACAATTGTTTAATTTGCAGCTGATGCTGAAGGAACCAACAATTTCAGAATTTTAGAATAGAGTGAAATAGTAAGTAAACATGCCAGGATTGCATGCAACACCCCCTTGAAAAGTGATTCTACACATCCAGAGTCACAAACATTAATGCTAATGACAAAAAATCTTTTGTTCTCTGTTTGCTTCACAGAAGTACTCATTACAAGTACAGGTAAAAGCACTGCTTTACAAGGAAGTCTGAACCAGCACTAGCTGCTTTATGCCACCTTTGTAGGTAGAGGTAGCAATATGAGGTGATAAAAGCAGTAGCCCACATTTCAGCATGGGTTAACATCAAATGTGCAGCTGGAGCCTCAGATGCTTTTTTTCCTGTGCCATCTGGGTCTCCTTTGCATGGCTACCCAGTCTTGCCTGAGGAGAGCTGAGGAGGGGATGGGTAAGATGCCCACATCTGCAGTAATCATATGCAAACTGGATTCAATAGCCCAGGCTTCCTTACAGCTGGCACTAGAAGTCCAGGGTCCAACCAGCAGTGCCCAGAGGAGGTGAAGTGATGGCACAATGAGGGCAATATCCTACAGGGCTTCACTGCCATGCCCCATGGGAACCAGTAGGACAGGCTACTACACAATTTGGGCTTGCTTCTGAAAAGCCCAAAGAAGATGGGGTAAAATCAGTGCAAATATAAAGATATTTTTGCGTTAAGATTTTCTTTTCTGTGGGTCAGATGTGAAGATGCATAGCAAATGATGACAACAGGAAAATAGCTGAAACACTTTGTTACTGCTTTCTAAAGCCTGAAATTGGATCTTGCTCTTGGATTTGTGACCAATCCTATTCCTCCTTAGGCTTTTACTGACAAAAAATTTGAAGTAGCCTGTATATGGTATTTGTACACTGGAAAATTGGAAAGTCTTGTGCGTGCCATTTAGCAACCAGGAAAATGTATCACTTTCAATTTGCTCATATCAGTGATTCCAGATTACACTATACCATGAATTAAAGCCTTTCTGCTCTATTTGAATTGGATTTGGAACTTGCTATATTGCATTGCTGCACCACAACAGTTGTCACCAGTGATGAACAACCCTACAAGATAAACATGAAAAACAGAGGCATTCTGTAAACTAAAGCTGAATCCAATGAGAATTTTTTTCTATATTAATACACCACAAAGCTTCTGGAGTCCACCCCAAACAGTGGAGAGCACAGACCTGTCCCACTGCCAGGTGCTCCCATAGATCTTAGAGAATGTCTTAATTCTTACAACACATTCTTAGGAGTGCTTTGCTGCATGTTAATCTTGGGTTACTGATGAGCCTGCCAATAAAATTCCATTTACATCCTTTTAAATAATTATTTTTCAAGTCTGATATATAATTTGATCTTAAATTTGGGCAAGGAAGAGTCTGCATTGCCATTCAAGTGTGTTCCAGACTAGGCTGGAACAGCTAGCTGTCAGTGACAGCTTCATTTAGAATCCTTGGTATTTCCTATGACAGTCATTCCTCTTTGTCATTATTCTGTTACTCAGTCAGTTTCCCTTATTAGTCACTCCCAGCTTAACACTTGTAAGGTAAGATTAATATCTCAGGTAAGCAGATGTGCCTGTCGTGCAGAATAGTGCATTTTAATAACTAGTACAAATTAATATCTAATTTTCCACAAGTGGTTAAGAAAAACCTCTAAAAGCAGATTATTCCACATTTACCTACCATTTATGTTTTTAAATATTTTTCTCCAAAGCATCTGTTACTGGCCTTGGGATATTGCATTAGATAATCCATTATTCTGCTTTGATATGGCAATTTCTATGTCTCTAATTGTGCTAATGACAGTCCCCCTGAGTTGAAGACAGACCATAGTTTTGTGAATTCCTCCCTGGGTGTCGATTTGGCTGCAAACATGGTCTCCAAGCAGAGGCAAATTCTTGCAAAAGGATGGAGCACCTCCTAGGCCATCTGTTTTCCAGTTATTCTCCATCAGAGAAATGTTCACAAGGAAGTTGTTGCAGAGGAATATAAATTAGAACATACTGAGGTTCCTCTGGTAAGTGGCAGGGCTGGAGCTATGATGCAGGAGACATAGAGCTAACAAAAAATCAGCTTTGCCACCTCCACAGTCTGATGATGAACAAAGTTCAGAGGCCAGGAGGCTACAGCACAAAGTGTTGAACAACCATCAGACATAGCTCCTCTGGCATCTACTTCCAGATTGCTTCAATGCAATTGCTGTGTCACTTCCCAGGGATACCCATTGCTCCATGCAATCAACTCTCAGTTGAATTAAAAGCCTTTTTCTGAAACCGTAGGTTATTTTCCTGTCACTCTCAGTCTGTAGGAAACTCTCTAGGTTAAATCAGGGTATTTATCAGACTACTCCTGAAACTGCAGAGGTAAATTCAACCAGGTCTGCTTCTGTTACGAAATCATCTGCTCATTCCTAGTAATTGTAGCCCATCTGGAGGTTTCTCTTTCACCTATAAATGTCTGTGGGAGGAAGTTCAAAGTCCTGTTGAGTCAAGAGCAAAGAAATGAGTCAGCTAAGCTAGTCATAAGTAATCTGGTAACTTATTTGCCCTGGTCTTTTAAGAGGAAAACATATTGGTGCTTTTGCTTTATTTATTGGAGAAATTGCACACAGCAAGGAGGCAAAAGCCCAGGCTTATTAAGAATGACCCTTCTCCAGAGCTAGCCTTCTAGCTTTCTCCTTGGAGTCAGAATAGTGTCATATACATGAAATAAGAAATTAAATCAGCTTCCAGCAAGCTTATTTTTGTCTGTTAGAAAGTTTGGTAATGGCAGCTTTCATACTGTTAACACAATAAAATGCTTGCAAAAATATCATAACTTCTTCAGCAAAGCTCCTTAGAAAAAATAATAAGGTGAATGGACTTGCTTTTGTTCAGAGGCTTTATGAATTGATAGGAATACTGGACACCACTCAATACAACATCTTGTATGAACAATGAGAGGCCATGACAAAGGAGACCCTAAGTGTGGCACAATGCCATATGCTGTTTCTTTTAGCATCTATAATCAATATGTGGAGTTCATATGGACAGTTTTTTGTGAAAAAAATAATTTAACTACATCCCAGTCAACATATTGATCTTCATAAGTGAGTTATCAGGTTTTCTTACACAGTTAAAGATCTGTTTCAAAGGTAAGTGACATACTCACAATGATAGGATGATGGAGACAGTAATTTGTAAATATGAGGATAATTTTTGAAAGTACTTGGGGAAATTACTATGTGCAGCTGTGGTCATGGCCCTCTTGGATGTTTTAGGAGCCTCTTGGAACCTTTCCTCTGGGGGGAATAAAATACAAAACAAACAAAAAACCAAAACAAGAACAAGGAAGAAAGACACACACAAAAAAATCAAACCAGTACTTTTTCTTATGAACCTCTGTGCCAGTCTTGCAAGATTGCTTACCCATCCCAGTACCAGCTGGGAAAGCTCTCTTGTCTCAGATTCAATATCTGTTTAACACTCATCCAGATTTCTCTATGCCTTCTCTATGCCTTCATGAAATCCATGAATTCTGCAGATTGCTATAGTTTGTTTTTAGCAAGCCTACAGTCTATAGAGTGCATAGATTTGGTGTGCACTGTGCCTTGCAATGGGACTAGTGTCAACTATGGAATCTCAAAATCTCTCTTTTGGTTATTTTATCTTTGACATAGTTTAGCTTCTGACCAACTTATTAGCTAAATAACAGGTCAGAAATTCTTTTGGAAGATGCCAATTTGTTCACTGTGGTACCACCGTGAAGACAAGGCAGGTGTCTCTGATATGGCTGCATTTGACTTGTTCACTGTGATACATGGAACCTGTAGTAAAGAAAGAGTTTGAACTCATCTTTCAGGTTTATGCCAAGTGCTCAAATCTGTAGTCCTTTGAGAATTTCAATAGCTAGCAGATATTTCAACATGCTCTTCTGAATTGACCTAAGGTAATGGAGAAATTAAAGGCAAGACTGCACTTTGCTGCATGTACCAGAGTCTAGAGATCTGAGATTTTGGAAGTCACAGAGCAGGGATTTGTAGGAAGCAAAAAATTACAAGTGTTTATGTGGCAGAAGATTTTATCACAGTGATAGACACAACAATAAGGATGGGCACAGGAAACAATAAACAATAACTATGCTCTTGATTGTTCATTCATTTGATGGCTATCAAACTCCTGCTTAAAAAATGAATTATTTCCCTTATTAAGGTAAAGTATTGTAGTGTTCTGGACACATACACCAGAGAGTCTTGATACTCAGATTACTTCTTGGACAAAATGATGTAGAGCTGTGAAGCACGATAAAAATTTTTATTCGAATCACATATTCTGGCAAGAGACAACCTGAATGCGATCAATAGGGCACCACACAGCATAATCAAGCTATACTCCCACTGCAAGTGTAGTTGCTTCTTGTGTTTTAACATTGTTTCACAGAAAATCTGTAACATCTTTTAAGAAAAAACTTTCACAGAAAAACAGAAATCACAGTTACTTTTTTTTTCATTCCTTCACCTTGTAACTACATAAATCAAGTTATTTCTCCCTAACATCTTTTCTCTAACATCTTTTTCTCCTCTGTATACAGGAGATCCACAAGTGCCAATATCTGTAGTATTTTTGCACTGTGAAGCATGATTTAACACATGGTGATTGTCACACCAGTTTAGCAATAGTCAATCTGTCCCAGTAGTTCAGTATCTATGGAAGGAAATAAAAAAATAGGTGTGCTGCTTCTGAATGCTGGGGCACCTTTGCAGCTTGCCAGATAGTTAAGTCTCTGTAAAATGAGGTATTTTCACTCCCTAAATTTAGTCTGACTTCCCACTAGCCTGGGAGGGCTTTCAACAGGTGCCAGAATATTCTCAGCATGTTTGTTAATCCCCTATTGAGGGGGATTTATCAGATTAGTTTTATTAGACTAGACAAAAGCAAGATATGTGCAGTGTCATAAAACTCTCTAATTATTGAGTCATTATGTCCATCTTGTACAACTCATGATAAATTGAGAATGAGCTGATAAGTTTTGAACAGAAGCAGTGAGTTGTATCATCATTTGTTGAAAATTATTTTTACTTGTTATCATCCAAGGTGCTTATCTCATTCTGTTGCTAATCTTTATTTTGTATTTCTGTCAAAGCCAACAGTTAGAACCTTTAAATGTCAAATGTATCCTGTATACTCTAAAATAGATTTCATGTCTTGAGAGTAAAGTATAATAAAAATATGCATAAAGTGCACAATCAATAACCTCTTTCAGGAGTATTCCTTAAATACAGGCTTTTCAAAGAAATGTGTGAGTTCATTCAGTTCACCAGAACTTTTTTCCAGGACCCTCTTCCTGATGTTTTCATTGTCAATGACATTTGATTTGGATACAGAGGCATATATGATGGGATATATATATGCTTAATATTTTTTTAAGCATTCAAATGAATATTCAAACAGAAATGAAGAATTTAATTCCCTTCATCCTGGTAGATGAACACCTTGACAGTGTGTTCCTATTTATTAACTACTACTCTGTATCTCTGTGAACTATAAGAGACTTTCTATCAAAGTAAAAAAAAAAAAAAAAAAAAAAAAAACCAAAAAACAACAACTTATATTAATTTGAAGTGGCAATGTAAAAATACCCTAAGTATTAGCTCCTGACTGAGGGAATATTAATGCAACTGGGGACACTTGCTGTATTATTTAACATGTTAAGTTCTTCATTTAAGTTAGGTGTTCATGGCTTCCTTCATGCCTAGAAGAGGAAAAAAAGGCATTCATACGTTTAACTCTAAGCATGAATCTTTAGATGAATTGTGTCCTAACATTACTTCTTCTGTCCTCCCCTATAGAAGAAGCATGAAGTAAGGTAGTTCAGAAATAGGTCATCATAGCTATAGCTAATGACAGCAGGTCAGATTTCACCTGATTGTGAACAAAACCTGCCACTGAAAATATAAAAATAATTTTATATAAAACAAATATATAAATATATATTTATATATTATTTATATAAAAATTATATATATTTAAAATATATAAAAATAATATAAAAGATAATTTTTTATGAAATAGATTTTTTTAAAAAACAAAGATTCTTCTGGAACAGGGGAAAATGTCTGTGATGTCAGCTTCTGTGGGTATGTCAAGCAGAAAAGGAAGATCAAAGAAAACATTTCCATCCTGATGAGCAAGACTAGAAAACTGTGAGAAACAGCTGAGGAAAAGGTCGATGTGCTCAACAAGTTTTTTGCCTCAGTCTTCTCTGGCAAACTCTCTTGCCATACCTTTCAAGTGGATGGACTACACAAGGCAGTGACTGAGGAAGCAAAGTCCTTCTCACTTTAAGATTAGGTACATGACCACTCAAGAAGCCTGAATAAGTGAAGTCTATGGAGTTGGATGAGTTGGATGATCTGAGTCCTGAAGGAATTTGCCAATATAATTGTCAAGCCATTCTCCATGATATTTGAAAAATCGTGGCTCTCAGGTGAAGCCTCTGGTAGCTGGAAAAAACCCCAAAACATTAGTCCCATTTTTTAACAGGGTAGAGAGGAAGACTCTTGGAGCTACTGACCTAGCAGCCTCACTTTCGTGCCTGGGAAAATAATGGATCAGATCCTCCTAGAAGCTATGCTGAGGCACATGGAGGACAAGGAAGTGATTTGAGACAGCCAGCATGGTTTCACCAAGGGCAAGCCCTGCCTGATCAACCTGCTGGCCTTTTATGATGGAGTGACTATATCAGTGGAAAAGGGAGGAACTATGGATGTCATCTGTCTGGACTTTTGTAAGGCCTTTGACATGGTCCTCCCCAAAACATCCTTCTCTCTTAATAGGAGACATATGGATTTGATGAGTGGACTGGTTGGTGGATAAGGAATTGGTTGGACAGTCACATCCAGAGGGTAGTAGTCAGCACCTTAATGTCCAGATGGAGACTGATAACAAGTCCCTCAGGGCTCCATACTGGGATCAGTACTGCTTAATATCTTATCAATGACATAGACAGTGGGATTGACAGCACCCTTAGCAAGTTTGCAGATGACACTAAGCCGAATGGTATGATTGACACACCTGAGGGACAGGATGCCATCCAGAGGGACCTGGACAAGCTAGAGATGTGGGTCAGTGTGAAATTTATTAAGTTCAGCAGGCCAAATGTAAGGTCCTGCACCTGTGTTAGAGCAAACCCTGGTATCAATAAAGTCTGTGGCATGAAGGGATTGAGGGCAGCCTAAGGAGGGTAGGCTGGGGCTATTGGTAGTTGAAAAGCTTGGCATGAGCCAGAAACATGCTCTTGCAACCCAGAAGGCCAACTGTATCCTGGCCTGCACCAAAAGAAGTGTGACCAGTAGGTAAAGAGAGGTGATGCTCCCCTTCTACTCTCCTCTTTAATCATGTGGAGAAGTTGATGAATGTAAAATGAATGTAAATACTGTTTTCTGTCCTTTGTGCTGTCTGATGAAACAGGTCAGCTAAACTGAATATCATCACTGGAAACGAGAGGCAAATAGTCATCTTTTCATGTAAGAGATTGATGAGCAGAAATAACTGCATGTATCTGTATTACTTGTATGATATATTTTTCTTTCTACATTGTTATACACATAAAATCTAACTTTCTTGCCCATTGAAGGTGATATACTGCTAAGATACAAACTATTTTGCATGATAAAGCTTCATGAGCAGCTGATAAAGTGAATGCAATCAAATCTTGCATGCATAAATAACTCAACCTCCTCTTCTTGATAGAATTCAAAAGAGGTTGTTCAATAGCCTTTTCACTGTAAAACTATTTTTCTACTGTGATCCACTTTGTGGGCTAAGTGGTGCTCATGGAATAGAATAGATCCTCATGAAACAAATTGTCCCATTATTAGTTTTTCTTGAAGAAGTGTCCCTATCTGCCTATTTATCTGTCTCCCTCTCACACATTCCAGAAAAAAAAAGCTCTTATAAATGTATCTCGGGGTATCAAGGATAGACTTAGACAAAACCGAGAATTTCAGCTTAATTTCAAGAAACATGGAAGGGTAAATATCTCTGCATGTGTGTCTGTAGTCTGTACTCTCTCTGTGTATTTTGGTTTTATGTGCAGATTCCAAGAAAGTAAAAGTGTTACTTTGGTAGTTAAAATAATAACAAAATAAAATAACAAATACATTACTTGAGTTAGAAGAGGCACAAGATAATCCCTTGAAATTGCTCAAATCTGTATATGTCTTACTTCAATTTCTGTGGTTAAAAACACTAAGATTAGAAAAAACAGTAATATGCATATCAATCTAAAGCTTTAACTATTTTTCCATGCACTTATAAATGACTGTGGGTACTCAATATGAGTAAGACTGTAGAGTATTTTCAATGCTTTGTTCCTAAACTGCCAGATTCTCTTTACTACAGAGGGGAAAACAGAAGGAGGAAATTCTGTCAAAAATTGCATATGCAACACCACCAGTGTCTCTTAAGGAAGAGATTCAGTTGCACTTAAGCCCTGTAATTTTTTTCCTGCAGAGTGATAAAAGTTCCTCACAGAAGGCATCACTGCTGCTGGTAATAACAAGCATGTAGCAAGGACCACAACAGGGCATATTTTTAAGGGTTTTTCCCCCTGCACAGTCAGGTGTAACTGCTTTCTGGAGTTCTAAAATTAAAGTGTATGGGATGCTTTCAACACTGAGCAAGAATTAGGGGACTGGTCTTACCATCATTTTGTTTCTTATTCTTTGGCAAAGTGAAATCTTTCCCTTTATTTTTAGGGAACTAGCTCTGGCATCTCCCAGGACTCCTGGAATTGTCTCAGTAATGTGACATTATATGAGTTGGCAGGAAAAAAAAAAAAAAAGCAGCAACAGAAAAGGGCTTCTACTCCTTTCCACTGAAGAAAATCACCTTATTCCAGCTGTGCTGCAGGAGAAAATTTATGAAGTAGAAAAAGAAAATTCCAGAGCTGAAATGATTGATATAGAGTGAAAAGGAATCTCAAGAATTAATCTCCTTTGTGTATGTTTGCCTTTCTGAAGGTCTGGCCTTGGTTTCCTGAGCAAGTGCTACTCAGCACTTGAAGGAATGACAGAGTCAGTAACAGCTTTCAGCCTCTTTGGCTTAAGAACCCATTTCTCTTCACTTTCTTCATCCTCCTATCTTACCACTATGGGGCAATCAGCCACCTATAGGGTGCATATTTGCTCTGCTCTACTGAATGAGAACTCCACATTTTGACTTGAAATTTCTTCAGATATGTTTACTCTTGACTGTCAATCAAAGTGTTGAAAGGCTGAGCTTCCTCTGCCAAACAAGTCAGTATTTCTTTGGATCTTAATATATACTGACAACAAAAAGCCTGAGTTTCTTAAGGACTCATTTTTAAGGAAACTGAAAACCTAAAAGTTAAAAATATCTCTTTCCTTGAATGACTTCATCTTCAATGTCGCAAACTTTTAAGAACTTTTCAGCAATAGAATATCTACCAGGATCTGGTTTATCATGGCTTAATTGCTGTTATTTTATGGGCAGTCGTACTTTTTGTTTCTCATAACCACAGCATGGTTCACTTGCTTTTATGGGACTAGCCTTCGGGTGGCTGTAAGTAGTTCAGATTTCTCTTAATACATGGTTTTCGTTTGTCTGATCTCCAGTTACATTTGGAACTATTTCATTGACTGCAGTGTTATTCCTTTAAAATTATTTCTTCTAATTAATATAAATAGAGGGTAAGTAATTGAATAAGTAATTGAATTTTGTGAGGATTTCTTCTTTTCACTTGTGGTTGTAAACTGAGCACCCAGGGTAACCAATTCTAATTTTGAAAATAAAGAAAAACTAACCCCCCATTATGATGCTACTTTTTAAACTAACTGGAACCATAGGTGTTAAAAAAATCTCAGTCTGTTAAAGGCAATAGTCTACTCTGGTCTTTATTTCATCTTTTTTTAATTGTTAAGTAACATCTTTTTTTAATTAAGTAACTCAAATAACTGTCACTTTTTTATCTTTCTTGATGGGCAGCCTAAATTCATCCTAGGGAAACTTACTGATTGAAATGGATTTATAACAGAGATGAATATAATCCAATATCTCTCATATGAAATTATCACGAGTGCTGACAGATTTTCAATAACTCTTGAATATCAGAGCTGCTTGCCTTTAAAAAAATCCTCAGCTTGCCTTCTGATGCTATGCAGCCTGTTTTTATTTTTCAGGCAGTGGGAGCAAACCTGCTTACTTGATGTATATCAGCAGCTGCAGTGAAAAGTGGTCCTGCTACCTCACTCCTAACTGTATTTAAGTATGCCAATCACATAATAAGTATTTTACAGTCACTGAGCAGGGTACATTTAGTGGGGCTTGGATAGCAGGTTTTGCTCTTAATGAGATTTCGGGTGCTGCCTTTCTGAGAAGAATTTACAAATCCAGGTGGAAAAGGTTTTATTTTGAAGACTTCATATATTTGATCTTTAATCTTTCTGTGTCTTTTTCTAATGTTTATCACTCTTCTTCAAGAGTTCATCCTACTGACCAAAACTCTTGTATCTGCTACTGTGGATGCAAATCAGCTGTTAGGTTTTACCTTTCACCTTTGTTGAACTTGAAAATAGCAGTGGTGTTTCTGCACAAGCCTAGAGTGAGAAAAGCATTCATATTCTAAAAAAAAAAAAGAGGATGTTTTGCAGAACCAAGGCTTGAATCAGTTGACTAATCAGAACCATAACAGATTCATCATTCCTAAGTGCACATTACTGAGAAAGTGGTATGATAAATGTGATGGCTACAAATGACTTTATAAATCCTTCAGTCTGACCAAATAATTCCCCCACATATTTTCCTTGAACATACAGTATTTAATTTCCCTGTCAAAGGGTGTGTATATATATGTAGGTGTATATATGTATGTATATATATGTATAACTAAAAATAATGTGTTACATTACATGAAGACATAAGCATGAGCTGGAATGAAGTCAAGAACCAAAGGTCACTCCTAGTAGTAGTAGCCACTCCTAGATTCAGAATCACGTGAATGTCTCCCAATATCTAATGCAAATAAGATATGTTTCATAAGCATTTTGATCCTCAGAGCCTGAAAAGAAAAGGACATACTTTGTATGAAAAATACATGAGGAAATGTTGAAAGATAAGATGTATTCAAACTAGTCAGAGGTATGAAGGGAGATATGGGTATCTCTGCAAAAATTACAAGCTGGAATGTCTACTGGATCCATTGACATCTTGTATCTTACAGTTACTAATATTTTTCTCTATGACAGTGATTTTTAAATTTATACAGATATATAAGTACAATGGATTTTCAAGCTTATCCAAAAGCCCTCTCTTATATGATAAAGCTGAGAAATTTTTATTTCCTGAGGAATACATAGATCAGGTGAATCTTAAGCTTATACATGGAAAGCCAAGGAATTATTGTTGTTAGACCCATATGAAACTCTAGATTTTTAAAAAATTAAATTCATAGTAGAAGATAAGCCTCTTAGACCTTTCTATCATTATTCAACAAGTAATACTAGGTGCAAACATTATATTTAAGTAGGCTTACTTTCACAATTAAGGATAATTTCTTCAGTAGCTATTTTTACTCTGAGTGTTTTTATTTTATATGCAAAATCCTTATGAATGAGGTTGAAATGGTATGGTATCTCTGGGAAAGGAGTTCCACAAATTCTTGCAAACTGTCTTTCAGAAGTCCATGGCAGTAAAGGAAAAATTATTTTTAAAGTTTAAAAATAATTTAAAACCACAATAAGGTATGACTGACACATGTTTATGACTGAGACAAGTTTAACTCCTTAGGAAAAGAAAAATGTGCTGTGTTCTAATATTATTCAAACAATGTGGCTTTACATGAAATAGTAAATAATAATAGCATAATTATTTAATAATGGCATAATGGTGATATATGTATCAGTAAATAGCTATTAAAAACAGCGTAATAATTTTGCTATTGCTAGAGAAGTTTTCAGGCGATCTCAGGTAACAGAGATAAGCGATGGGGAAAAAGAATCCATCTTCTCAATAGAAGATAAGCAGTTCAAATGCAAGGGAACCTTGGCACTATTTATAAAATGCATTTTAGGGAAGTGAAAGATGAATGAATGGCTCTGTAGTTCACTGCTATATAAATCTCTTCACTAAATGCAACTAATGATTTATTAGATTGAAAGCAACAACATAAAAAGTCAGTTTTTAATTCAAAGAATTCACTGTATGTTTATATACAGGTGTAACTACAATGATTATTTCATTTATTTTATAAATTTGTGCCTACAAAAAAAAAAAAAAAAAAAAAAAAAAAAAAAAGCTCTTTAAAACTGTGACTGCAACTAATCCTGTGTGTAAATCCACAGTGGCAAGAGCCACACTGACTCTTTTAGTGGGGATACTCAAATGCAGAGAAGTGGCTGCTGAGAAGTTGTATTCTGCCATCTGATGGGTGTTTATCTATACCAGGTTCTCTCATAGTTTCTGCATATTCCACCAAACCTAAGTTTTCATAGCTTTCCCTGAAACAAAAACCCAAGTGATCCCTGCTCTGCTATCCAAGGAGTCAAAGCAGCCCATCCACTATTTCTATGAATCCTCTGCATCTCCCTGTGCTGGTGGTCCAGCTGGGCCTTTGCTAAGGACATCTTATGAGTATAATTAAAGGACAGTTTAGGGGTAATTTTGTGGTAATGAATTTTGGTATCTCACCAAAGATGATTTTGCTGATCTTAGAAACAAGTGCAAGTTATTGTTGAAAAACCTGGTGGTGACCCTCTAGAATTATAAAATACTTTGCTAGTATAAAGATTTCAGTGAGATTTATAGAGTCTGCCACCTATGTCCTGGTAATGCATGACAGTTTCTGGTCAGAATTTGTAGTCTGTCCTCAGCCTTTGACTTTGTTGTGTCAAGCCAAATTATCCACAGCCTCAGCCAGGGTAAGATGAGCAAAAAAGGGAAGGAGTTTTCTAAGAGGTCACAGCACTGGCGACATGAAAGGCCCACCCTATGCTCTTGTACAGCAGCCAGGATATCAGGAGAGACTTTCTATGTCTGCTCAAACTCCAGCAGCTGCAGAGGCTGTTGAGAACCTGGGAGTCAAGGTTTAGAGGTTGGGAGCACTCAAGCTCTGCTTGAGGGGCACATGGATATGGGTAGATGTTGGGGGCGACGAGGGAGACTCGAACAATCAATATGATTGATAATCAAGCTTCGAACTTTATTGCGCAGTTTCATTACTTATATAGTGCTTCTGTGACCACACCCCCCCCCACCACACACCAACATAACTTATTACTGGACACCTGGTGGTGTTTACTTATAGAGAACCAATCCCAGTTATATAGGGGTCAGAAGTAAGGGCCAGTCTGATTGGACCCAGATATAGGATTATGCACACGGACATGGGATTGTGCACACTATATGGAGGAGACACACACCCCCTGCCTTCCAGGAGCATCCTGCAACAGGTAGGGATGTGTGGGAAGTCTTAGGTATACCCTCTTTCCCTCCTGCTCTGTCCCTCTCCCAGAGAGACACAGGAATCTCATCTTGGTCACAAACATGGTCAGATGTGCTGGGTAGGCAGAGCAATAACCAGATATGTCAATTTAGAAATGCAGGAAGACAGTAAAGCCTGTCCCAGCCTAGGTCAGGGCAACCTGAGCATATCAGGTGCAGCCTGTCTGACTCCTGAGGAAATTACAATTTGACAATTTGTATCTGAGACAAAACACCATTTCCAGCCAGAGCCACACAGATGAGCTGTTGAGGTGACTACCATAAGAGCTGCCTTTGAGAAAAAACAGGAGAGGGACTGTTATCAAAAGCTGGCCAGTAAAGTTATGAGAGAAATACCAATTTCTCTGGAGTTTTCTGAAAAATAAAGGGAATCTTTGCATTTATACAGGAGATAGGCATTTTTTTGTTTCTTTGTTTTTTTATTTCTGTTTGTTCTGTGTTTTGTTTTGTTTTGTTTATTTTAATTTTGACTGTATGTAAATCCTTCCTACTTCTCTAGCGAAATGCCACTGGCTGTTTAATTACAGATTACAGAAAGTAATACATTACTACAGGCCACTCTAGTCCATCATAAATATCCAGCCTCTCAGACAAGCTTGTTAAATGCCTTGTATTATAGGGCTGCACCGGGAAACACATGATCTAGTTGACCTAATAATCTCATGAAGGAAATAAGCAGAGCTTGGACATGTTCCTAATTGTAGCCAACACATCCAAATGTATGTCACAGCTAAAGCTAAGAAACTGTGTCAAACACCTGTTGAGCAGCTTGATTGGTTAAAGAAGAAGGTGTCCAAAAGTGAGTGCTAGAAGGTTGTTGAACAAGGTTCCTCAGCCAGATGTGTGGGATGGTTAGGTTGGTGTGAGCAACCTGAACCATCTACCCAGGCCCTGAGAGCTGCTCTCTGGAGACAGATGTGGATATTCTTGGTTGGGTCATCCAGAGCACTCCTCTGTGCTCTGTGGTGCCTGGGGTGTCCTTGTGTTTTCTCAGCAATATGTGATGCCTTTTTGATATCACCAGATATCACCTAACTTCTCTGTCTCTTTTCTTTCTTTTCCTTTGGTGCTTGTTCTTGTGCTGACATAAAGAAGATTCCAGTCTCTGCTTAAAGCAACATCATAAGGATGATGTAAAATACCATTAGAACAAAAGCATGGCTAAGCTCATCATATCTTCAAAGGCAATTCATGCTCAACCGATGCAGGCAATTTCCTGTCAACTTGATCTGTAGCAATATGACTATCATTAATTATGCTTATAATGAAAATTAAACTATGGTGGACTTTGATACTAGGATTCTGTCTTCAACATAAAAATCGAAGAGTATGAACAATCTGCTAGATTTTTAAGGTCAGAGTTGTAATTACACTGCATTGATTTAGTTACTCAAATTCAATCTTTTAGACCTGCTTCTTATCATGCTTTAGCTTGTGTGACTCATGAACCAAGAGTAAGCTAGAGCACTGAAAAAAACATGCCATAGACAGTAAAAGGAAGCAAATTAAATTTTGGGGAATTATTTGAAAGTAAATTATGTGTGGACATGCAGAAGCAACCCATTAAGCAGTAGAATTTACTGCATTTATCCTTATCACATAGAAAATATTTTACAATTACAAAAAAAGCATAATCGTTTCTTTCAGTTTTTATTAAAAAATATTTTAATTATATTAGTGTTTCACCTAGTTGGGATATTATATTTGCCCCTTTGAAATTTTTTTCCCTCTCTACTCTCTAAATTCACACTTAGCTACTACTTTCCAAGTATTTTTGTTCTGTTTGGCTTCTCCTTTAATTTGCTACTGTAAATTACAAACTTACTGTTCTGAGATCAAAACATATTGAAAATAATGAACATGATTCAAACATACACATTCCAGAAAAAATGGTCCCCATAAAGGGAAAGTAAAATTCCCATGAAAGAGGGTGCAGTTTCATGATGAGCTCCTTCACCACACTCTGATCTTTTTTGTGTTTCCATCCCTTTTAGTCCTTGAGAAGCCTGTAAGTGACAACTACATGAACAGACTGCCCACCCATCCCATTCCGCTAAATAGATAATTTTTTAGTCAAGCCAGGTCTCAGCAAGTCGATCTGACCTGGTGTTTGTGTAAAGGACATCAGAGACCAAATGAGGAAGAAAAGGAGTGTGAGTACACATCACTCTTCACTTTTGAGCTCACGATGACATAACAGCCTCATTAAGTTCTCAAACATGCAGGCAGCTTTTGGATTTTATGGTTCTGTGAGCAATGCTGCTGTTTTGGCTGGGATAGAGATGCTGTTTTCGCTGTTTTGCTGTTTTGGCTGGGATAAAGCTAATGTCCTTTGTTGTAGCTGTTATGGGGCGGTGATATGGATTTGTGTTTCAGTATTGCTGTCCTGAGGATGCTTTCCTTTCTGCTGAGCAGTCCTCACACAGAGTCAAGGACTTTCCTGTTTCTCACCCCACCATGGAGTGGGGTGGGGATGCACAAGAAGGAGGGAGGGGACGCAGCTGGTATGGCTGTCCCCAGCTGACTGAAGGGATATCCCACCCCCTGACATGCTCAGCACAGAAAGAAGAAGGGGGTTAAGGGGGGGAGAAGAAGGAAGGGGGGGATGCTCAGCGTGATGGCGTTTGTCTTTCTGAGTAATGGCTATGTGTGATGTATCCCTGCTCTCCTGTGGATGGCTGAATGCCTGCCTGGCATGGGAAGCAATGAATAAATTCCTTGTTTTGCTTTGCTGGCACACATGGATTTTGCTTTACTTAGTAAATTGCCTTTATCTCAACCCACAAATGTTTTCACTTCTCTTCCCCATCCCTCCTGGTTGGGAGGGGAGAGTGCCCAACCAGCTGCATGGTGCTTGCTGACCAACCATGTCCATGTTCATGGACAGTTATGAAAATAGGGCTTCTAAATAAGATCCTGAAAAGATATAAAAATCTTAATGTCCCCAAACCTATTTGTTTACTACAGTATATAATTTAAGCCATATTGAGCAGGCAGAAAAAAGTGCTTAATGTGATGACAGATACATTTAGATAGTTATCAAAATGCGGTTTGTTTTTTTCTTCTTAAATTATAACCTCTTCAGTGAAAGCCTTCCCTTTTTAAAAAGTATATAAATTTAGAATCAATATAGTTTTACTCTGTCATTATCTGACCTTATGAATGTTATGAATGGCCTTTTACATGTTCCTAGGTGACTCTGCTCTGTCAGGAGGGGTTGGACTTGGTGATCTTTCAAGGTCCTTTCCAACCCCTAATATTCTGTGATTCTGTGAGTCCAACATTTGCCTTCCTCTGCAATTACTACTGTGTATAATTTATTAAAGACATTTTAACCTTTTTCTGAGGCACATGTTCTAAAAGTCAGGCAAGCAGCTAAAGAAAAGCTTTATTTGGTCTTTGACAACAGCCTAGATTGAATCCAGGTATATGCCATGAGCTTCCTCAGTGCCCCAGGAGATTTAGTATCATTACTCTATTACGTGGTCTGAAACTAACTTAATGTAGCATAAGGACACTCTAGAGATATTAGAAATCCATATTGCATTATCTCTAATATATTAAAGTTAATCCACTATGGAGATATTCTTCTAAATCTCTTGGTGATAGTCATCAAGGAGAACAGGGAAGCTTCTAGGTCTGTAAGGATGCTGGTAAATCATTTGCACATATGACTATTCAGCCCTTCTTATCCCAGATTAATAGGGTCCTTGTTTCAGTGGAAGAGAGCATATGGCTGATATTAGAACTTTCATAATCCTATTAAACGAAATGCGTCTCTCCTCCAGTCCTTTCCGTGGATGTCACTCCTCTTATGAATCTTCAAGCCAATCTGATCAAGCGTGTTAGAAGAAGTTTGAAAATGCTTTTATAAAGTCCATAATCTAAGGAACTTTCACATTACTTAAGAAGGAAAAATAATTTTTGTTTCTTCACAAAAGATCTTCTAGATTTTCTTTCTTAAAATCAAAAAACTTACTTAAAAAATCAGATACAAAAGCAGTGTTTCAGCTTTGTGGGCAATGATTTTTTATGTACCACTGCAGTTATTATTTGGAACATTTAGTATGTTTTATATCCAAAGAAGAAAGAACAACTAATTTTCTCTTCAGTACTGATTCGTTATGAGGGATTTGAATTTTTCCCGTAGTTTCTTCAGGCTGTTTCTAGTAATGTATTCTTATTTTGTAGTAATATCCCAAATAGATTTGTCTTTGATTGAATGAGCAAAACACCCTGCTTAACTTCTTCTTACAGGCCATAAACAATATTTATTTTCCTTATGAGAATTCATCATGCATATAAAAACGATAATTTTTTAATATTCTATTCTAATAACCTATTGTGGCCTTAAGTAAGTCTTGAATCTTTCTTTGATGATGTGATCTAATATGAGATCCCTTGATAAAACACTTGATAACTACACAACTTCTGTACTCTTTCCTCTTCTAAACTGTATCTCAGTTTACATAAAAGAAAGACCATACACCTAATGTTATTAAAGACGAAATAACCATTCCTTTTATGCAGAAAAAGCCAATTCTAGCAAGTTAGAGTTGGATAATAAAGGACTACTCATATCATACGGAAATGAAGATTTATTCTTTTTCCATTTCCCAGTGAAAAGCCCTAGATAACCAGGCTTCACCATGAAATGTACTAATAGTTAGATATCTATGAGTATCAGACTTAGTTGAGATGATAATCTTTAGTTCTGGTGTTGAATTTTTGTGCCAAAATGGAAGTCAAAATTTACTTAAGTAAGGGTGACATAATAAAGTACATATGTATAACAGTTCTTCTACCTACATAGTTTTTAGCATGAAAAATTTCATACCTATAAAGGGTATGCATAACAACATCCATTTTACTTGTAAGGTAGATTCTTGATTTTTTAAAACTAGAAAAACTCATACCAAGTCCTGCACAAGGATCTGCATGGCACATCCCTATTCTCCTGAGGACTTAGGGGTCTGCCTAGAGAAGAATTCATTGAGGAATGGGCATCTTAATGACATAGTTTAGTTAACAAATTAGTATGTGGGGGTTTATAGCCAAAGTTATGTCTTTCTACAGATAAGTTTCTTTAGTAATTTGAGAGTAACAGTACAAAAAGGTGACATGGCCTGTGATCAAAGGCATCTCGCAATTTACAGGTATACAGCAGTGATGAAGTCTTAGATGAGAAAAACATCTTGATTTTAACATTGTACATTCCCAAATTCTTCATGCTGGAGCAAAAATTTTCCAGGGCATTTTCTCTATTGCTTCTGCCCTCTCATGCACAAGTTTCTAGAATGCACTTCAGTGAGTTCTTCCCTTTCCATCTTGGAAGAGACAAAGTTGTCAAACATTTGTGCACAAATGTGAACATAACACATTCTGCTCCTCAGCCAACAAATCAGGATAACCCTGAGGCTTAGTACAGCCTTAATAATCAGCTGCCCAATCTAAGATGAGAAACTGAAACAATATTCATAGACAGGACCACTTATTTGAGTTTAGAAATAAAGTAATAATTAAAGCATTTATAAAATTACATATGTGTGATCCTTAGCATCTTTCAAGAAATACTAAGCCTTGCAAAGAAAATTAATTGGCATTTTTCTGACATGAAGATGGTAAGGACAAAAGCAAGGCAATAACAAGCTGCCTATTCTGACTTTCTGACTTAAAACCATCTCCTGCTTTACAAATGTAAATCTGTCCCAAACTGGGTTAGAGCATATGCTGCTTCTAATATGTGAAAGATCATCAGCATTCCCTTGGGTAGCAGGATGGCATATTATCAGTGAATTGATCATTCAAATGTAGCTATTCCTACATTTTCCTTAAAAGAAAAAAAACAAAAACAAAAACAAATGCCTGGTTCCCCTGAATATATTCAGTACATTTCCATTGTTGTTGTAGCACTTTCAGCTGCTACTATACAAAAGAAAAAAAATTTATTTTACTAGACAAAACCATGTGCAAAAATGTAAGACTCTTTCCAGAGAACTGTGGAATTATAATAAGTGGCAATTCATATTCCCAAATTGCTTTAATTGAGCTAAAAGTGTTTCAAATTTATTGTGAAGAAAAACTAATACTGTGGAAAATCTTCCTGGCACAACTGCAATGATGATTGCATTTTGAGATTTCCCAAACTTATCTTTTGTTATTATTTCCTATCTCATTATTTACTAAAATAGCTACATAAATTATGGCACTGATTAATTGTTCTATTTAGGAAATATGTTGCATCAGGGTTTATTGCTTTTGTGGTTTTGTGATTCATGAACATATTTTTATTATTCATTTTATGCCACAGTGCTTACTCTTATATTGAGGTGTTTATTCAAAAGTGATTCCAAATTAATACCTTAAGAATGTTTATACTTATGTTACAAAATCATGTCTTATTCAAAGTTTCTTGACTGCATCCCATGACAGAAATAGCAATTTATACAGCAGATTGCTGTGTGATATTTTTTGTCTTTTCAAAATAAATGGTGTTTTCGCTGAAACATTTTGTGCCATCCTGTTCACTTGCTTCAGGAAGCACAATAAAATAAGAGGAAAAATAATCCCCCTTTTTTGGTCGTGTTTCAGAAATTTAGGTGGCTTGGAATTTTTTTAATCATTATTCAGAAAATAACATAAAAGGGTTCCTTAGCTGCTTGCCAGCATACATCTCTGCTAGCAAAGTTGTTTAATGCTGTTTTGTTAAATTATGCAAAAAGAAAATTATTAATGGTGCTAATTTAAACTACTCATCAGTAATTAAATGTGATTTTGTGTCTGCAAAGTGAAATACGTCGCTCTTAGCAAAACTGTCCTGATGCATCACCAGCTGTTTTAGGACACCCATTTCCACAAAAGAAACCAGATGAGAACTAAACACACTCTGCATGTTTTACTCAGGTACAAACAAAATACTTGAAATATTTATTTTGATGACAGTGATATGACAAATGTTTCCAGAATTTTCCCCCTTCATCAGATTCTCACTGTACTTAAAGGATTCTCCATATCCTGTGAGTTTTTATTACTGGTTATTGGTGAAGTTATCAAAGGCTATAGTTACCTTTTAGTAATGAATACAGTAACATAATTCCATGTCTTTAATTGTTTAGCTACACTTTCAGGATTATCCACACAGATAGGTTAAGTGATACATCCATTTTCTACACCAAGAGTTAGAAAATTTTTCCTCATACTAAAGCTGCTTCTCACAGAAACTGGTTGCTGTACAAAACTGGTGCTCTAGTGAACCATACCCACATCATCATCTGGAAAACTGATTTTTGATCACGCTTTATGTTCATTAAAATCAATGGGAAAGAAATGATCGTAATTGAGAACTGCCCGCAGACGTACTCCACAACAGGAGCAGTCTGTGACACTTTAAAAACTGATGGCAAGGCTTCAAATTACCTGAAATTCACCAAGATTACAAAGGCTATCTACAAGAAATAGGACTATTGTGGAGGTATTACAAAGTGTTTTTAATCAGCAGACAGATACTCAATGGGCAATTTAGACAGTCCTTAAGATTTGAAAGTATTAAGCTGTTAATCACTTATAATTAAATAGCCACGGTTGTGCAATACTTTACAGGATTTGATATTATTTCGGTGTTTTCACAGAAGAAAAATATTCTCCGTATATAGATAAAGACTTTGCCAGAAGATAGGGTGAAATGCTTTTCATTTACTTGGTGACTCATAAGACAATAGCATGTTTTAAATAAAAAACATTTTGTTGTTGCTTGCATTCACCTGTTCATTTCAGAGCAAAAACCATCTAGTTTCTCTTGCTAACGTTAAAACTCTTTATTTTGTGTCTTGCTGTTGCATTTTCAATTTTCAATATATAGTAAACATTTACAGTATAAACAAATCAATTAATTAATAAATTTGAGTATAATCAGTTAAGAAATTCTCTTGGTTTAGGTACAGGGAGAATGATCATGCCAAGCCCAACTGAGATTGTGGCAGAAATTAAGATAATATCATATAGTAAGTAAATTAACAGAACACAACAAGAGAACCTTAGGTAATGGAAACCAAATTGATAGAAATATCTTTTCAGGAAAGAAATCCTGTTCTGTAATCTGACATGTTGGCATCATAAGAGAAAATTGTCTGCAAGAGAAGTCTGGGAGAAGAAACAGTACATCTACGCAGTTTGTAATGGTTAGACACAAAGTTAACTACACAATATTTTGAAAACTACACACAGCATTACTAATTTAATACAAGTTGTCTAGAATAGTTTTACATCTGTTATTTGTAATGAAAAAAATGTGTGTTCTATCAGGGTGTCCAAGAAGTTACAGCAACAACAACAGCAGATGTTGTTCTAAACTGAGAACACTGATACTCAAAATGTATTTTCATATCAGTAATATAGAGATGTATGTTTCATGTGTGTTACCTGCTTAGAACATTGTCTTCAGTTTAGGACAATGTAATTTTTAATCATACATATCACATAAAAGCAAAAAACTAAAAGAATATTAAAGCTGCAAACAGATTTAACAGTAGTAATCCTATCTCGGTGTTTTAATGCAATCTGACATTTCATTAAGTCTTTCATTATGTTATTATTTGTTCCTGAGAACTGTTACCATATTCAATATACGGAATAGATCATAATATTCCATATCTTGTTTTTCTTTGTTTTTAACAATTTCCTTTTTCTTTTTTTTTTTTTTTCCTATTTTATTCAAGCTTTAAAGGGAGAAGTAGTAACTTCTCCATAGGCATTCTGCTGCATTTATCAGATGTCTAGGGACATCTTATTATGGACAGCTTATCCTATAGCATAAAAACTCATAAACATTATGGTAAAGATTATGTCTAAAAAGGACATAGGCTATCTCTTCTCTGTACACTGTAGGGAATGAGGAGTGACAGCTATATTTTATAGACAAAAGAACCTACTTAAGAATACAGAAGATATCTACGTGTCAGATGGCAAGCCCCAGAAATCTTGCCTAAGAAACCTGAAGAGTGCACTGGAAGTTTTTAAGAGCAGGATGTACTGTGTCAGGAGGGAACAGTTCAGACAGTGATCCTGCTTTGAGAGCATGGGCTGAAAAATTCAAACCTGTTCCAGCCATAATTTCTGTGGTTTTTTTGTGTTTAAAAAAACTCTATGAAATGCTTGGGAAGAGATAATCAGATGTGATCTAATGAAGACTCGGTTGAGAAGACCTCAAGTTTTCATGTATTTAGTATTTAAAGTGGTATAGGTGAGGTAATTTAATCTTCTTGTCTGTGATGCTTTTCTTCATTCTGACTCCATAGTTTGTGGTGGGGTTTTTTTGGTTTTTGTTTGGTTTTTTCATTTGGTTGGTTTTGGGTTTTGCTGGGTTTTTTGGGTTTTTTTCTATATTTGGTTTGGTTTGGTTCTTTTGCTTTTTTGTTTGTTTTATCTTGCACTAGGTTTTTTTTTCCCTTAGAGAAAAAATTTTCTTTGCTAGGGCTTAGTCCAGAAGGCCTTTCCCTTGGGCCTTCTTGCTTTTGGCAGGAAAGTTTGTTTATTGCTCACTGTATCTGATCTGTCTTACAAGCATGTTTCATTTTTATTAAATGATCACTGGTTTTTTTTTCACTACCTTCTTGATTTTGGCAAGGAAGTTTATTTATTGCTCACTGTATCTGATCTGTGTTACAGGCATGTTTCATTTTTACAAAATTATCACTGTTTTTTTCATAACATAAATATTTAGAAACCTCAGCATATTCATAATTCTAAATGCCACAGGCTAGTATAAATATATAATAGTATATGTCAATATTGTTATTTCACTGTATCCTAAAGTTGTGAATTCCATGATCTTTCACAGAAGATTATCTTTCTGCCTTTCATATACACGCCTTCATCTGTAAATTAACTTCAAGTTACTGAATAGGCACATTAATTGATAAATTCAGTAATAGTACCTTGGTATGATGAGGTAGTCATATGAAGCCATTGAAAAAAAAAAAAAAAGATTATTTTTCAGACATGATATTAAAAAATGCAATGAGGAAACATGAAATTGAACTTTCCTTATGTTCACTGGGAGTCTAAGGTGGCACAGATTAAATCGATTTTGTTTTATCATTAACTTCAATGAGAAAAAAATTGAACCCTAGTAGAAAAGAGAGCAAAACGACAGGGAAAAACCAGGCAAGTAAAGAAAATAATCAATATGCAGTAAATCATAAAGGTAATATTTTTTTTCAGACTTTCATTGGCAAGAGGGGCCAGGTTCAAATTTTAGGAATCTATATAAAGCCCTTGCTCAGCCAGCTAGCTGGGGGACATTTTCCAGTCCTCCCAGCATGAAGACATGTTGGTTAGATATGCAAGGAGGATAAAGATAAGCCAGCAGGGCAGATAAAGAGGCAGTATGATCCCTGTGCACCTGTGACAGGTCTGGGCTTGGAGGAGAGAGCTGAGCCATGACTTTGCTTCCCTCAGCCTGCAGCAAGGCCCCACCTGCACCTTTGGGTGAACCTGAAATGGGTACTTACATGAATCTCCATGTTGCTATAATTACTGTTTTCAAGTGTTCATGGTCTGCAATGACACATCTCTCCTCACAAAGCACAGAAACTTATGTGGTATCTGCTGAGGAAATGCTTCTGTGATCTTTTTGTTTTCCAGATGTCACGGGAGCTTCCAGTGTGAGTGCTTCATTTCACCAAGGACAAATATATAATTGGTTTAAGTTCATTTTCAAGAAGGTGAAAAATGAACAGCCTGTATCTACCAGAAAACTGAAGAGGGTTTGCTTTAACTTGTTCAGTGCAATAAATTATTTGATGCATGTTGTAAGAAGACTGGTAATACAGGAAAATAAGGACTATAAAAAGGCTATAAGAGATTGCACAGAAGGTTCAGTCTAATGGCCTCTCACCAATACTGGAAAAATGAGGACCCCAAAGAAGAAAATGCCTTAAAAAAAAAAAAAAAAAAAAAAAGCAGTGTTTTAAAAAATACATACTTGAACAGTTTTCCAGCCTATACCACTCTGCAGGTAAAGAGTCTTTTCCTTAGACAAAAGTGTCTGCTAAGTAAAATGCTGTTGCTAAGAGAAAATCAATCAAACAAACAAACCTACACTTCTGGGTTTGGAGAACTGCAAATGGTAAACCAGCAAAGAGGTTCACAGTTTATTACTGGATTAAGTTTTGCTTCAATATTGTATTCCTCTTCAAGTCTGAACTGGGCCTGATGGTTTTGTTCAAATTCATGCTCTCTCATATCCAGCCAGATATTTGTAGGTTGCATGCTCAAGTGGTAATGCTTGACAAAGATTATCTGAGGTTGTAAATTACAGTAATATTGACTGGAAAAAAAAATCTTATAAAAAGTATACCTGCTCCCTTGTGTTCTTCCAATGCACGCTTTGTCAAGACTAAGAAAGAAATAAAACTTGATAACTTTTATAGGTCCCTGATGCTCTTCACACAACAAGAAGACAGTAATTATCTTTCAGAACTATCTGTCTAGTTATATTCATGCTTAAGTATAAACAAAAATTTGTGTCTCTGATTTATATAGATTTTCTTACCCCAATAGTGATTCTTTTCAAAAAAGTTATATTGAAAATGCCCCATATGTAAAACTTATTTCTGTGTTTTACTTTGGCATGAAAATTAAAAGGCCATATAAATGTATTCAGAAGCAAGTAATTAATGTTATCTTCTTTATAAAATGGCAAATAGCACTATCTTTATAGCCTTTCTCCCACCATAATTAAATACCAAAAGATTTATTAGGAAAAATTGTAATTTATTTGTAAGATCAGTATCAGTAGTGATGTAGAACACAATGTTTCTAGCACTATAGATGCCAAAAAGGGTTTGGAGTTTGTTGGTTTTTTAAATTTTTGTGGATAGCCATTTCAAGAAACATTGGTCTTAAAATCACTCATGGGGAAACATCTTTTTCAATGTATTTTCATCCAAAACAAATTTAAAAGGTACATATTTAATTTAAAAATACTAAAAACCCCAAACCAAAAAACCCAAAAACATTCCTTTCTTGAATTAATTCTGTAAAATCTAATAGGATCCTTTAAAACTGGAAATTTTCCTAAAACTGAGAACTTTAGCAAAAACTGCACCAAGGTTGTCAGGGAAGAGACTAATTGCATCTTTAAAACCTTCTTTATGTATAATGCTGTAAAAGGTTTGAAACATATCCTTTCAGGAATAGTTATGTACATACTATGCAATTAGAATGGCAAAAAACCCTCAAATATTATCTTTAAAAGTTGAATTTCCATTAGTATTGTGAATACTGCTGTAGGATAGTTCATAACATGTTAATATCCTCTAAATACCATTTTCGTGAAGTGAAACTGCTTATGAGTCCATCTGATTGCATGAAGATTGGCTTCTTTATGTATTCAGTGTTCTGAAAGGTCTTTAAAAAAAGTCTGCTAATTGTGTTAGCATGATTAACAAAATGTTAAATACAATAATGGATGTTCCGGGGATGACTCCAGAACAAAGAGATTTCAAAATTGCAAATTAATTTCAACTGACACAATGTTACAAATGTACAAATACTCATTTTCTAAAATTGCTTTCTTCCTGCCCTGAAGTTAGAAAGAACAGAAGAACTGTTAACTCTTGAGGGGGAGGAAAAAAAAAAAAAAAAAAAAAAAAAAAAAAGGGGGGGGCGGGGATTGCAAATAGCTCCATGAACTAATGCTTACTTGAAAAATGAAGAGACAATCAGAATTCTAGGAGAAAAATAGTATTAAAGTCTGTGAAAGGAAATGCCAGAAGCAACATCAACATGTGAGGCATAATGAGGCGACAGTATCTGAAATACACTGGCTTCTTGGTTTTCCTTTAAAAAAGCCAAAAACTTTCAAAAAACCAACTTTGTGGCATGCCTATGAAGTCCTCCAACTTCCCCTGCTTCCTCAAATAACCTCAAATGAAGTAACATCAAAAGTTACAGACAAAACTTCCTGCAACAAAATATCTTTAAGTTGAAAATTATCAGTGTTGTAATGACATTTAGGCATCAGCAGGGACTGTGTGACCTTACCTGTGTCTGCATTGCTCTTATACTTTTTTCAAATTTTAGCCCCATCTGGTTTGTTTACTTGTGTAACACTTTCAGCTTTGTGCAGCATGTAGGCTCTTTCTCATGGGATTCATGCTTCGAATGGAAATAGATACAAACCAGAGTCAGAGCATAAAAAAGATGGAATATATTTTAGAGAACATGTCAGCAGTATGTTCTAGTGGTAAATACACTTCCCACCTTATTTATCTTTGCAAGATCTTGCTAGCAGTTATTGTCAGTGAGAAAAGTAGCAAAAAAATATGTTAGAGGCAGATATGTAAACATCCCTGTTTCATTGTGACATAAGCTATGTTCACAGTACAGTACCTGGATAAAGAGATGCTAGTAAGTAATGGGTTTTTTTGGTTTTGTTGGGTTTTTTTTTTGGAAGACAGATATGTTTCTTAAAACTCTGTGCAGTTTTGTTAGGGTACTTTTGACGTTACTGAGAATGGAAATTTTCGTAGCTGGTCATTCATTCCATTATTCAACTCTTAACAAGTTTCAGACTGCAAAAGGCAATATGGCTAATTTAAATTCTTTTTGTTCCCTCTTTATCTTATGATAGAATATGTAATCATCTCAGTAATTCATCCTACCACCTGAGAATAAGATGTCCACAGCAAACTAGATTTCTATGCTGAAGCATCATTTATTCAGTAACATCAATTTCAGCCAGTGCATTGCCTCCCCAGTGAAAATCTGAGAGCAGAAATCTGAAAGATTAGTGTACATGGTCTCTGAATCACTTGCTTTAAAATAATATAGGTTGGAATTGCTTGGCTGTTTCTCAGCACTATGTTATGCCAGAACAGCATAACTCAGTGACATAAGGAGTCAGAACTCTAGTAGACTTGTAAATTACCTTCTCAAGGAGTATTCGTTAAGGCTTATTTGTTTCCCAAATAACATTGCAATTTACTTCCTATTCTTTTATGTAAGGCTCTTTATCTGGTAGTTGTTTCTCTGTTTGCTGGAAAATAATGTGCCATATCCGAGATCAGCAGTGCATGGGTTTATAAGCAAAAAAAAAAAAATAAATTGTGTTTTAATGTGCTACCTTAAAAAAAATGTAAGCATGTATATCTTGATACAGAATTCAGTTGCATACCAGAAACACAAAAATCTAATGCTGAAATTCAAAAGCTGGTAAAGAGGTTTGGCATCAGCCAGCAAAAAAAATGCTCATGGGGTTATGGAAATGCCCAGACAGCTGGTATTCACCATGTGAAATGTGGGCGCTGGAAGACACTAACATCCTATGGGAACAGCTGCCTCTGTGAGTGCACCTTCATCAACTCTTTACTGCACAGATAGGTTCCTTTCAACTCTTCACCCTTTTTGTGTGTCTCTACTTGATGTGCTGTGCAGGCCACATTTTTGCATCATTGATGCAGACAAGATTTTCCACAATTTCTTATCAGAACAATTGCTGTTCAGCATGTGCTGAGAGATTGGTAGAAAGAGGTAATGTTCCTAAAAAGTTATAAAGAGCTGAGTTCAAACACTCCTGGATTAATGATGTCCTTCTGCATTAATTTTCCAAACAAAGCAATTAGACAGAAAAATTTCTTAACTCCAACTCATTAAGCCTGGCCAGTCTGCCTTGCTAAGCAGCTGAGCGGTGTACTCACTGCTCTGAAACTATGTATACCTGAAGGACAAGGTCAGGGATGAATGCTTTGTGTCGTGTTCCAAAATCCCCTCATAAATGTTTAACTAATTGCACCATATTATCTGCAATTTTAGGCTGCGCAGCCTAAATTGGTCTCGCACTGGAGAAGGAAAATAGGTTCACAAAAATAATCTGTCTGTGGTAGTGAACAACTTTTTTTTTTAATTAATAAAAATGTCTACCTTCTATCTCTATATATGTATATTTACATGTCAAAATAGAGGATTTGAAGTTAACAGTAAAACATGATATAGCATATCATTAACTTATACTCAAGTCATTCCAGGTCCTTTTGTCTAACTTTTTATTAGAAGCTTCTTGACCTCACAGTCTCTGCAGTCAACTCTGCCCCAAAAAAGTTTAACACCAGTGAACTCTGATGCTAAAATCCCTCAATATTATAAAACTTTTTTTAGTGTCTAGCCTAAGCATCCCTTCTCCAAATTTAAGTCCATTGCTTCTTCCTTTTTCACTTTGGAGATGGAGGAGGTTATTTTTATGAATACAGAATAGTAGATGGATAATAGAATGGTTTGGGTTGCAAGGGACCTTAAGGACCATCTACTTCCAACACAGGCTCAAAGACCAATCCAACCTGGCCTTAAAAACTGTCAGGGAGGAGGAATTCACAACTTCTCTGGGCAACCTATTCTGGTGTCTTACCGTGAGCGAAGAATTTCTTTGTAATGTCTTTCCTAAATCTACCCTCTTTCAGATTAAAGCCATTTCTCCTTGTCCTATTGCTACATGGAGTACCCTTCAGTTTTTCAGCTCTAAACTAGTCTCAATTGTGTTTCAGACTTCTTTTGTGGAGCCTTCTTGTGGGCCTGTAATTATTCTATTTGCTGTCACTTCAAAATCTTGTGTGACAAATGTGGTGCTCACAGCTGGATACAGCACATCTTAGTGCTATCTGCTTAATGGCAGAAGTAGTCCATTGGATGCTCTCAAGTTCTGCACTTCCTCCACTTGGTGCTATCATTGTGGAGAGGCATAATGATGCTAAAACATGTTCAGCTTGCAGGATAGTACAATCAACAGTTCCACAAAACATTTCCTTTAGCAGGTTGTTCCCCATTCTGCCTTTGTGCAGATTGGTGATTGTTCCTTCTTAATTGGGAAAGCCTGCATATGTCCTAACTCCAAGCTAATTGTTTCACTTCATAAAAATCCACTTTATGCTCTTCAGCGGTGGAATTGTGACAGCTCCAGGTCAGAGTTTTGCACCCACCCTGTATTCTTCCCTTCCTGAGATCTAAAAACTTGCTTACTGTCAGAGAAGATCTGATTAAGTGTTAGAAGCCTGATTCAGAGTCTGGATATGCGTGTCTACAGTTTCTAATCCATCCTCAAGCCTTTTGTCCTGTCACAGTAGGAAATTTTATTGATTTGACATCATTAAGAGAGGTTTTTATCAACTACTTTGTTTTTGTTATCACTGGTCGTTTTCCCCCCTATCTTTACAAACAGTGATAATCTAAATCTACCTTACTGTATTTTTGAAGGTGCTAGTGCAGATTCAGGATCTAATGCAGTGAATATAAGTTCCACGCACGTTGTTTTCATAATGATAAATAATTTATAATTAGCTTTGTAATTATAACTAGCATTAGGTATGTCTTTAAAGAAAAAGGGCTTTCTTCAAACCAAAACAATTTTTTCTGATGGAATTATAATCTCCTTTTATAAATTCTTATGATAATTAAATTACAATGTTCTTGTGCATCAGCATTTTTAAATGAGGAGGTTTACATGGGTAGCCTTTTTTCTCTGCTGTTACTTCACTAATCTGACCAAAGGGAGCTGATTTTAGTTGTTGCATTCTGCAAAGCTATAGAAATACCATCCTTTTTATGTTTAAACACAACTAAACTGCTGAAATAAACAGTTCCATAACAGACAGATGTTTTTTGAGTGTCATTCAGGGATCTAGCGAAATATTTGCAAAGTGCTTTGTTACAGAGAAGGCACTTTGTGAAAACAGCATGGGACTGTAGGGTTTCTTGGTCTCAAATCAACTGCAGCTGTGTTTGGCAGAACACAATCCAAACTTTATGTAATGTTTTTAAACCATATAGTTATACCTGTGTTCTCCTCCTATTTGCTGTTTCAGACTGGGCACTTGAAATCCATGCCAGAAGGTGACAGAAATGTGAGTCTGCCCGAGGGATCAGTAAGATGTGTTTCAAGCCTTCACCGTGACCAACATTGTGTGCAGTCACAGTCTCATGAAAGCAAACAAAAAAATAAAGAAACAAACAAACAAACCCCAAAACAAAACAAAAAACAACAAAACAAACAAACAAAAAAGACACAGAAAATTAGCAGTAAAAATTCTTGTAAAGCACAGATAAAAAGTGAAGAGGGAGTCTGAGATGCCACCTACTACAATTCAGCTAACACACCCATCATTTCTCATAGCATTTTCACCTCACAGTACACCACTTAACCTTTTTTATCACTGGAACGCTACCTCAGATTGTAATAAACTATGTTCTTCAGATTAATTTTTGTAGAAATACTGTCTCCTTGACTGCTACCCAATTCATAACTGTGTTGCTGCTAATTTCTCCTTATTTGCGTAAATCATGTTAATTCAGGATGAGTTGAAATTATATTTGGGTGTTTCTAGCTTTAATTTTACCCTCAAAAATCCTGATCTATTTCTTTTTTTGTGACATCTATAGATTTATAAGCATGTCTTCTAACATCCAGTTTTGCCACAGAGACAGTATTAGAAGAAACAAACAAAAAAAAACCCTAACAACCTTCATCCTATTCTGCCTTACTAAGAGAATATAAAAATTTATATATGTTGGGTTTTTTTTTAATGAAGATGATTTTTATACTGTGGGAAATTAATAACTTGTTCAAAAAACACAGCAAGTTGTAGACATATAGACCTGGATAACTCATTCTGGGCCTAGATCTATGTTCAGGGACACAAAGCCTCCTAATACCAGCTTCCTGAGACACTGAATTCTGGATGCCAAAGTATCTTAGAGTAGCACTAGACCTGCAGTGAGAGTGAGATAGTCTCTATAAATCTCCAATATCCAAACTTCCTTTTGTATGTCTTTGGAATAGAATAATAGAATCTTTAGGTTTGTCTCAGCTTTGCAAAAATATTTTTAATACAGAGGAGTCCTCAGCTTTATTCTTCTGTAGGAGTTTGAAGCAGTGAAGGATGAGAAATACCTGGGTCGTAGTGTATTTTATTTTTCCAGAGGTGCAACAGAAAAGTTTCCACTATGCCTTCTGGCATAGAAAATAAAATCCTAAAGTTTGTGTCTGTTTTTCATCAAAGCGAAACAGTTATTTCCAAAAACTGATACAGAGAAAAGACAGTAGACCCCTCTCTCTCAGTTTTCTTCCATTAATTCCATGTCATCTGAATTCACTTAAATGTGGTATCAATGTGTTCTATCAATAAATTTTGAATGCTCTCTTTCTGATTTGTGAGTATTAAAGCTTTGGAAACTCAATTATTCACTCAGTTAAACACATAAATATACACACACACATGTGCAGTGTCACTCAGACTTACCAAAAATAAGGAACTTATTTTCTTTATTAGAGTCAGCATTGTGTGACTACACAAAGACACAAGTCTTATGAAAAAGACAGTGTTTTTACACACTTCAGTATTTAAATAAAACTTCTCTTCAGAGATGCAAACCAAAGGTCAGCTCGGTAATTACTCTTCAAAGTTTCTTCACTTTTTTTTTACTTACATAAAAGAAAACTATATGTTATCTTTTTATATATAAAATTTTATGTGAATAAACCTTTCTCGACTACATTACTTAAAGGATTCAGCAATAAGAACATTTTTTTAATTTTGACCCACATATTTTTATAATCTGGTACACTTTAGGGACTGTACCTTTTGAAATCTTTAAAATATGCCAAAATTCAGAGGCTTTTCATCAATTTTTGAACTCCATGCTTTTACAATAGATATGTTTTATGACACACAGCAAAAAGGACTGTAGAGTTTCTGAGTTTATTTAAGGGAATTTCTTTTAAAATTGTAAACAGAAAAGGATGTATTAGACACATAATAAGAAGTTTGCTTGGTATCTTTATTCCTAAAATGTCGGTCATTACGCTTAGAAATTTGACAGACATAAATACTGTTAAAGCATAATGAAAAGCAAAAGATTCTATGATGGATTCTATGCTGTATGACAGAGAAAGGCTCATTGTTTTTGAATCTGTATTTCTACCATCTTGACATGTATTCATTACCTGCAGTTAAAGGAAATATAATTTCCTGTTGGGATTCCTACAGGGATGAGAATCTGGGCCCAAACGAAAATCAATGAAAATGCCAGTAGAATTCAAAGGGAGGGAATAACAGACTCTCAAATTAGAAATGTGATCAAAACGCTATTGTCACAGCTGCTTCATTTCTACCTACTGCATTCCATATTTTTCTACCACTTTTTGAAGACTGAACATATACAAAGAGAAGCCTGATAACCTGACTTGTTTGCACCAGGAAGGTCCAATAGCCTTCGGATTCATAAGAAGATTCATTTCATACAGATTTTTGTTGAAGAATTCTCTTTTGTTGGTGGATTGAAGTTGGTAAGCTTTGCAGAAACAGGCCCTGCAAAGAAAGATGTGTTCAAAGGAAAACAAACTTTTTATTTCCACAAAGAACCAGTATGACATCTTTGTCTCTTCCATATGAAATAAAGTCTGGACAAGCAAAAATAAACAGAGTTTTGTGACAGCTTGTGATAGTTTTATAATATTTTATCGTTGTGTTTTCACACAAGTCTGAAAAATAACACCTGCAGCGCAGTTTGAAGAGCCTCACAAAAATAAGAAAACAGACATGGATGTGGTTTTGGAGCAGTGTTCTTCCAAGTCATTAACATTATGCATCTTTTATCCCACCTGTTTTTGCAGATATTCCTTTCTTGGCTGAGGGATGGTTTTTCTTTGGTCCTTGTACAGAGCTGAGAAAATGGCCAGGCAAACACATAAAAAATTTCTTTGATGCTAAATCTAAACAAGTTTGCTGCCATTAGGTAATTTATGGAACATTATCTTTTGAGGGGAAAGGATGAAATATTTCAGTTCCTCTAAGGAAAGAAGCAAAAATGCTTTAGCAGTACAGAAAAACGTGTGCTACTTATGAAGGACAATCAAATACTAGATACTGACATTGAAGCAAAAATTCCATGTAAACATTATTTAAGTCTCTTATTATGACCAAATCATGTTTTGCTATCTGTGGAATTGGCTCATAGTTATTATTTTGATAAAATCTGTTGTGAAATAATGCCACTGCTAAAAATGATGGAAAGAGCAGGGAAAATGTTTTCATTTGATGTCAGTGAGATGGTGCTTTTACTCTTTTTGAAATCTTATCAGAAAACGCTGCGTATGACGCTTTGCTATAACACACAGGAAAAGTCAGTGAAAACACAGAGGGAAAGGTTCAATTCCTTTATTCATTTTCACTTACATGAGTTCCTATAAGCACTTTCTATGGGTCTCTGCAAGTTGTGAGGCAGTATGGTTGTTTTAAGTGATACATAACACTGGCAACCTGCAAAGACAACTGTAAAAGTTCTGCATGGGTATCTTTCCACTCTCAGACAAGGCACCAAATAGAGGTATTTAACCAGGAACTTTTTTATATCTGTATAAAAATTCATAAAAGGTGTAGGTCTGAGAGAGGGATAAGAGTCCTGCATTTTTTTCTAAACATCCTGTAAGGTAATTTTATATTCAATAGGTGCGACAGTAAGACACTGAATTGACTGTAAATTATTTTCAGGATCTTAGTTCTTAATGGTTACTTTGTAGTGGATAATTATGGGGACCAAAATTAAACATTACTTTAAAATGACAAAATTTGGCCAAAAAAATGATGTCTTTCTTCACTGCTATCAGCTCTTTGACAAACTTGTGACAGTCAACAGGAAAAGAATAATGGATCTTCCATTAATATGCAGACACATTGGAATGATGACAAGAAGGCTAGAAGGGAATAGAGATATTCAAGTTTAATAATATGGAACTGATACTAGTACTCTGCCTTACTTACATTTCTGAACAAATAAATTATAAAAAGATAACCGTTGTCTCTGTGGAGTTGTGCTTGGGACCAGAGCCTGACCTGAATCCTGCTTCAGACTTAACCAGGAGACCTTGTTACCTCCAAAGGAGAACTCAAGGCAAGACCAGGTCAGGGAGACCTCTCAGCATCTCTCATCAGCCCTGTACTGTGAAACTTCTCTCTTCTTAAAGAGATGTCAAACTGAGGCCTATTTTTCTGTTGCTTGAGGCTCTTTTTCTTTGGTATTTGATATTTTTAAAAACATTCCAGCTGTGTGTTCCTCTTTTGGTTTTAATTTCCTTTTCATAGAATCATAGAATTGGCTGGGTTGGAAGGGACCTCAGAGATCATCAAGTCCAACCCTTGACCACTACCGCTGTGGTTCCCAGCCCATGGCACTGAGTGCCACATCCAGTCTCTTTTTAAATATCTCCAGGGACGGAGAATCCACTGCTTCCCTGGGCAGCCCATTCCAATATCTGATTCTATGATTCTATGATTATGATGAAGCACACATGCTTTGTTTTCTTCTATTTCTAAAACTGCGACTTTTAAGTGGTTGTTTTCCTCCCACTTATGTGAAACTCCTTGTTAGATGATATAGAGCATATTTTAGACAGATTTAGGCAAGAAAAATATGCTGTTAGATAAAGGTGTCTATGTTAATCGCAGCACTGATTTCACTCAGTGCAGCTTACAAGTAAAGCTGTCTCCCTCTTGTGTTAACTTCTGTTTGGTTTGGTTTGCTTTGAGTAAAGACCTCTCTGCCAGGACAGCAGTGAAGACCACATCACTGGCAATGCAGTGCCTGCCCAGCCAAAAGCAACTTGCAGAGAGTAGAACCAGACACCTTAAAACCAAACATGATCATTAGTGATTGCAAGCAAAGGAACCTGAAACTGAATGGCTGTAGTAATTGCTGGAAAAAATTTAAAAGGAAACTGGTGTGATACACCTTCTGTTAGATTTAAAAGACATTTTGACCACCAGTGCACCTCTTCTTACCAGTTCTCTTCATTTATTTTAAATACATAAATCCAGTTTTGGATAATATGCCACTACCAACATCTTATTATAGATATAATGTGCTTGTGTTTTGCTGTGGTTAATAGGAGAGGAACAGTCTCAGTTAAACTTGTTATTTAGAAAGCAAGAAAACTCCTACACACACGAGTCAGAAGTATACTAAAATATACTCAAAAATCCTTGAAAATATATATTATCATCCCCCTTCGGTATGTTATTTCTCAATAACTTGCTTATGATTTTACTTTCTTTCTTCTGCCTTTCTCCTTCAGTTCAAAGTATTTCAGAGCACTGTGGTATTGTCTTCTCTCTCCCTGTATGAAACTTTCATGGCAGGCTGTGTACTGCAAAGTTTGGGGCCAGATGCTACCCGGGAGTGCCTGGAGGTGCACAGGCACCTAACAGGAGTGAAGTTGCAGTCACCATCCCCTAGGTAAGCACCTACTGCAGCAAACTATCTCTGGACTGCTTCCAGGCTCTTCTGGAAAAAAAAAAGTTTGGAGGAACATTGCAAAGTATGGACAAGGAGCAAGTTGCATGTGTAACCAGGATATGGTCCTCATAGTTGTTTCCCTGCCCTAGTAAGTGTAGCATACCCAGGAAAACTCACTGTCTAGGAAGCTCAGTGATAGTCTGCAGGCGTAAAAAAAATCACCTTCAGACTTGATTCAGCATAATGTCAATGGGTCTGTGCATGCATGTGCCTGTGTGTGTACAGTCTGACCTGAAGCCAGAAGGATACATCTTGGAACAGGTTTAGGACACATCTGGAAATGAAAGACTTCTCTTTTCTATATGTGGGAAAATATTTTTTAAATTACTGATCAAGATTACAGGGTGAATTCAAGATGTAATTTCTCAATTCTTTCATTTAACTAGCTGTGCTTGTCTCAAAACAGAGCAGTAGGGACTTTCTGTTACAAGCAGTGAAACTGTTCTGTCTGCCTGCTTTGTGGCAACCTTACAGAAATACCTACTGATGTTTCTGGATTGCTGTCAGCTCTTGAATATTTCCATATTGCATTCCTGTCAGCACACATGCCTCTTTATTTTTGCATTACACTAACACTACAGCACTGGTTTATCACAAATGTGAACTATCCTGTCTCCTATTTTTATATAAATCAAAGGTAAAGGAAATAACTGAAAATTAACCCCAGGCTGGTATATGTCAGCAGACCAGAGGGTATACATCAGCACAAGCAGGGGACAGCCTTGGGAATATGCATCCAAACCACTCGTTTCCTGTGCGTGACTGGAATCAGCATCCAGAGACCTGCAGGTTTGAATTTCCTAGTTCTGCACTAGGAGAGTTATGAGAAACACATTTGCTGTACCCAAAAATATACTTTGTAGTATGAGAACTTCCTCCAATGCATTTTCTTCCTCTGTCACAATATTGCATGAGATCTGTGTGTGATGAATCGTCTGTGAGAACAAAAACGTTATAAAGCTTTGCCAGGCATACCCTGAGTTCCTTTTTTCTGGATGGAATAAGATGGAATAAGTGTGAAACACTGAAAGGAAGGAAAATAAAAACAAAGAAAAAAATTTCAATTTTTTTGACTGCTAGAAAGGTATTTGTACTATGGTAACAAGAAGCATAGATCTACACAACATGAAAATTAAAACAAAATACCACCTTGAGGCAGCAAGACAAATTTTACTACTCTTGCCATCAAATATGTAATTGAACTTTCACTTACTGAGTCTTTTTGTTGATCTTGTGATTTCTCTTTGTCTTTCAGTAGTAAATGTTTTAAAGAAGTGTTTCTCAAGTAGCTTGAGTCATCTTACTTAACTTGTTGCCTTGTACAAAATACCACTAAAGGTAAATATCGTGGTTGCATCTGAAATAAAAATAAGATTCTAAATTATTTTTGCTTCTCTTTATTTGTTGACAGTCAGAAAAAATATACTCATTTCCATATTCAACCATGTTTCTTTGCTTCAGACTAATGGGATTAAGGCATTAAGCATGAAAGAGGAAAGCTAGGAAATTCAAGCTTTCAACCTGAGAAATAGAGAATTCCAATTTATTTAGGATTTTTGTTTCTTTATAAACATCTAGCTGACTGAGAGTAAAAAATTCTATTATTAAACTGATTCTTTTTTGTTTCAAATCAAAGCTTTCCTGCTTTATAATAGTTAGCTGATTAATTCTCCCCTTCTTCTCTGAGGGCCTGAGGCTTCTTCAATTGAAATTCCAATTTCAGTTTTTATTCTTCTTTCTTGCCCTCCATTAATCAAGATAACAACAATTAATGACAGTATGGGAAAACCCCTATGTATTCCTTGGATATGATTTTTTTATTGCTATTATCAAATCATCAAAGCCCTATTCCTGTTACAGTATAAACATATTTAAACTTCTCATATACATAATCAAGCTTTTCAATTTTCTGCTAAATCATTTCATGAAAAATATTCTAAAAAATAGTCAAATTCAATGGCAAGTGACATCTTTTTACAAATAAAAGACACAGACACAGACAATCAAATATCAGTTATTAATGTATAGTAATTTGGAAAAGAAAACCTAATAAGTTTAGCTTTGCTGCTGGTGTTTTCATGTTAGTTACACATGATAGTTATTTGAAGCACTGTCAATTTTTAAATATATTACTGTGTGTGCCAGGGACAAGAGATAATAAATCTTCCCTAAGAGAGTACATATTAACAATAAGATACAATAAATGTGAAAAATAGGTAGTAAACATTGAGAAATCACAGTAACAGTCAAATAAAATTCAGGGAAGTGGATTTCACTAACTTCTGAGACAAAAGAAAAAAAATATAGTCACAAGTGACAATGGTATCTTTTATTTTGACCATGTAGTTCCAAGAAAAATTTTTACTTGCTTTCATCAGAATATCATAAATGTTCTGAAATCAAGACAGAGCTGGGAGGAGATATAATTCCTCTATTAGACTAAAAAACAGAGCTGGAAAAATTTAAGAGCTTCATAGCACTAGATGTAATGATTCAGTGGGGAAGTTCTGCAATTCTGTATAATACAATCTGGTGAACAAACATTAAGTAGAATAATATTTCTCAAATTTTGGAGAAGGTCATTAACTCATTTCTCCATTTTAAGAATCCTTTCACTGATTTATATCTTGCTTATTTTGAGAGATTCTTATCAAGACATATATTGAGTGGGAATTAAGTTGCTTCATATTATTTCTTCTGAAACTTTCCATTCATCTTTCATGTAAAAATTATTAACTCCCTTTTAATTAGACATTTTCCTTATGAATTAATTTTATAAGAGTTAAAACTTTCCAGAATTAATTACTTCAACAAGCAAGTAATTAGAAAATCCACTGTTTTCTGATCAATGTACTATTTTAAAGAATGATACTATCTGGGTAGTCATGGTTTGGCTTCACATACAGGAAAACAAATTACACCATGATATATAAGAGCAAAAATAACACACTCTTAGGCAGTCAATATATTCTTGGTAAAATACAAGCTAATCAACTAATATGTACACATAAATCTTTTTCGTGCTCTAAGCCATTAAATTTTTCAAAACAAAATTCCCTGTATCTCACAGTCAAAGAAAGGAATATATATTATACTTTATGGTAGAGCATGCTAGGGTTTTTGTCTCTATTTTTGTATGGAGTTTCTCTGCATAGCAATAGGTGTTAAGGGTATGGGACCAATCTGTAAGACTTCATAAGTCTTGGAGAGGGTTTCAGGATTTACAGACTTCATAAATCATGCCACTATATTCAAGCCTGAGTTCAACAAATATTAAGCTAGTAACCCTAACATTAGTAGAGGAGTAAAGAACAACAGATAACACATCAGTTCATCTTAGGACTCTAAGCTAAAATAAATGGACACATACAATGGGCACTGCAGTAACCCAGTCCAGACTTTTTGCACAGATTCATCTCACTTATTTTATCTGTCTAAAAATTAGGTGTTTGATGAAAGCTTTTTTAGTATTGAGCAGAGAGAAAGGTACTTCATGAGGGTGATTCATCTGGCTTATTTTACTGAAGTGTTTATTACATGCATATGTTGGTTTAACTTAATAACCAAGCTGCTAGGGTTTCAATAAGCAACTTCCTAGTAAACGTGGCAGGGGTCATACAAATTCTCTGTGCTTTTCATAGCCAATTCACAACTAAGAGCAATTATGATCAAATCAAGTAGAAGTAATTTTTGAACAAACTATGTTGCTCAGCCTGGAGATGAGAAGGCTCCAGGGGGAACTTTCAACAGCCTTCCAGTACCTGAATGAGCATATAGGAAAGCTGAAGAGATGTTTTTTTATAAGGGTATTTAGTGGCGGGAGAAGGGGGAGCAGTTTTAAGCTGAAAGAGTTTGAAATATTTAGGATACCTAAAATATCTTCCTAGATATTTAGAACATATTTTTGACTGTGAGGGTGGTTGGACAGTGGAACAAGTTGCTCAGGGAAGCTGTGGTTGCCCCCTCCATGGAAGTGTTCAAGGCCAGGTTGGATGGGGCTTTGAGCAACCTGGTCTGGTGGGAGGTGTCCCTGCCCATGCATGGGGGATTGGAACAGGATGATCATCAAGGTCCCTTCCTACCCAAACCATTTTGGGATTCTGTGATATCTATGTTTCATACATGACTACAGGAAATAAAGAAACCTAGTTTCCCACAAATATTTGTGTGAAAATGCATGAATGCTGGCTGCTCACAGCTGTGGAAAGTGTAGTGCCAGACAGATCTTCTGGGGCAGGATATTACGTTGGCAGGCACCCCTGTAGTTCCCTTTTCTGCTTTGTCTTGGCTGATGATTTCATGAATTTATTGGCAATTTGGAGGTACCTTAACCCTGGCAAACAGACGAGAAGCTCGTTCAAATATAAGTGAGGATATGGAGGAAGAAAAAACACACGCCCATGCACACAAATAAATGCTTGTCATAATCACATAAACCTTCTTTTCATAAGAGCCCATGCTAGAAAAGCAAACAATATTTCGCCAGAAAAATTAGGTGCTTTAAAACTGCAATCTAGTGTTCAATCTTCACTACCCACATGATAATTAAAAATGTTTTCAACTTCAAGTAAGTTTGATGTTAAATAACATCTATCATAATCTTATCTACAAGACCACAAACAGTATTCAAATGAAAAATTTGTACACTTACACCAAAAGCTATGAGTTCCATTCAGAGAATTTTAAAAAATCTATAAATGAAGTAATGTATGTATATGAATCAGAAGCACTGAGGCCAATAAAAAGAAACTTCCAATTATTAGTAAAATAAATAATTGCCTACAAGTATTGTCCAGTCATGTAGGTAATGTGGAATTCTAAATAACAAATCAGAGAGGTTCAGATTTTTTGAGTGAAGTTTATGTTCTGCATTTTGGGAAAGGAAACACATAAATTATGTATTCCTGTTGAAGAATAATAATGAATAAATATGTTCTAACTGAATTGTCACTCAGAACAGAGGGATGAATACAGATAGAGGGTTTTAAATGAACAATTTCCAGAGGGCTTCATACAGACACTGGCTAAGAAGCTCCCTGAGCTGGCAGAAGATGAGCATTGCACCCCTAGTCAGAAAGATTGAGTAAAAAGTAATTAGTCTGCCAGCCATGGCATTGATCCTGGACAAATCAGAATGGCTGATGTAGAAGTCAGGAAAGATGGGCCTGAGAGGACTGAAGTGCAGAAGACTCACTAACTGAGGAATTGGAATGGGCTGCCCAGGGAGGTGATGGATTCTCCATCCCTGGAGGTTTTTAAGAAGAGACTGGATGTGGCACTCAGTGCCATGGTCTGGGAACCAGGGTGGTAGTGGGTCAAGGGTTGGACTCGATGGTCTCAGAGGTCCTTTCCTAATTCGATGATTCCTGGCAAAGGAAACATGCTATAAAGAGAGTGTCTATATGCTTTCATAGTTTGAAGGAAATTTTATTTTCTGCTGATACTCAAGTCACTTCTTGATGATATTGCAAATTATGTTGATAAAAATAGTATTTTTGATGTAGCAGACTTGTTTCTATAAGGCATTTGACTTAGTGTTGTATGACATCTTGATCAGTTACCCAGTGTGGTACAGTATCAACATGGCACTAATAAATTTAGAACAAATTAAATGATAAGTCTCAAGAGTAATTATAAACAAGGAATCATTACCAGCTCAATGTGTTTCTTGTGGTACCCTGCAGAGATCAGTTCTTCTGCCTCTGACTACTTAATGATTTTATTCGTGTTCCGAAAGAACGTCAGGTATCAGTGATGAATTGTGAAGTTAAGGTGGAATATTAAATGTTGAATTACAGGGGATTTGGTTATAAAGGAAACATATTCACAACAGTTCTGTTTCTGCAAGGGCTGGGGAATGCAATTTATCAAGAGCTAAAATCATTTAGCACAGTGGGCTGCTCTCTGCAGAGCTATAAAGGATGGATTAAAATTAGATTTCTGGTATGGCTGAGACAAAACTTTGAGTATTGTGCTTGAAGCTCTGAAGCTCATGCCAATTATTTTTGCATCTTTAAGCACTGTAAATTTAACTACAAAGAATAATGAATTGCTTTCTGCTTGGTTAATGATCTAAAGTGGCTTATTGGAAGCTGATGAGTACTAGAGCCAGCACAAAGAGGACAGGGGAAAAGTATAGCAAAAAAAGAGGATCTGAGGAGGGCCAGACCACTGTGACCAAATATCACAGCCATTGCTGTGAAACTCTTTTCCTGGAAGGTTCCTCAAAATTATGTCCACAATATAAACCATGTAGCCTCATAATTCTGTTTTATTTACTCATGGGAACAAATGCACATAATAAATGTGTTCAGAACTCAAAAAAAAAAAAAAAAAACAAAACATGGGCTTAGTCTGGTGTGCATGTATGGCACCCTGTCCTCCAACTCCATTTATCAGAGGATGCTAGCAAGGTTTCAAGAGTGTCAGGGCCTAGAAATTTCTGCAACATCACTGCATATATCCTCTCTTGCAGCTGCATAGCTCTGCTCTCTGACATTGACAGAGAGCAGACATATGTCATATTAAATCACAGGCAGGCAGGGTCACAACCTGCTCACAAGACATTCTTCAGGGGGCCTGTTTTTGCCTTGTACAGGCTACAGCTGAGCATATGGCCTGAGATTAATTAAACTAAAGGAGCTGATTACAATCCCATTTAGAAGCTAATCTCACTTGATTTTTTTAATTGTTCCATTTTCACACCACTTCAACTTCGTTGGTTGTATTGGAGAATTTGAGAAAACCAACTGTGAAAAAGGTGATTCCAGGTCATTCCATCCCTCATTGAAAAGGTAATATGACCTATTATTTAGAGCTACATGGCATGCTTTCTTTTTCAGATAAGACATTTTTAAGGACTCCTAATTTTCCTGTTGATCCTGTTCCTGTGCTGTCTTTTGCTGTCCCTCATTTGCACCAATTCAACTGTTTTTTTGAACTACAGATTGGTGGAAAAAACAGGTAAAAATATTTTTCCTTCTAAGGGATGATTATTTTAATGCACACCATCGCAATGACAAAGTATTCCATGAAAGGTTGTTCCAGCACATCTGGTAGGGAAGGTGCTTCTGCAGGAGTCAGGAAAGGTGGACCTGAGAGGGCTGAGGAGCAGAAGCCTCATGATCTGACTTTGCTGGCAAAGGAAATAGGATAAAAGAATAATCTCTATGTGACTTCACAGTTTTAAAGATATTTTGTCCACCACTTTCCCAACATCTCTGCTTAGTAATAGTGTGTTTAAATTAATATTTTAGCTGTTATAAATTATCTACATCCTTATGATATCCTTCTGCTTTCAAGTAGAAACATTACCCACTTCAAAGCAGAAACGTTACTTTCCTCTCTTCTTGTTAAATCACTTGCAAGGTACATTCAATATAGACTTAATTTCAAGCTGTATCAGTTCAGAATAAACCCTCTGTGTGACTTTCAATCTGAGAATACATAATTAATTTATCTAATAGAGATATTACAAAGCCCCTTCACTAGTATAATTTAATTACACCAGTTAGTGAAGTAAAATTTTAATGTATCAGGATGTCAACATATCTAAGTATCTAATGCTAGGTGGTTTCACAAAGAGGTATGAAAGTTTGCCTGGCTGCTTATGAAATGGCAAAACAGTTACACTTTCTTAATGCAAAAGATTGTATATTCTTCACAGATCTATTACTTTTATTAATTAAGTTGAACCTATCTCAGCAGCTCATAGAATATGGTAATTCCCTTTTTTTTTTTTTTATTCTTGCCACTTGTTCTATGGACTAGTAACTCCATAAAAACTGGGCAGTTAAGGGAGAATTGTTAGAATCAATATTTAGCATGCTCAAAAAGTAAAAAGTTTCATAGCAGAACAATGACTTACCTCAGAGCAATTTTCAGTATCACAGTACAGATGAGGCATAATACCTAAGTTTCTTCTGCTTCCTTATATATGCATTTTTGTAATTCACAAAGAAACAACAGTACAGTTATTTGATAATGTTAATTTAGAAACAATATTTAAAAGATTGCACTTACAGATTCTTAAAACATCCTGGATACAACTTCAACCACATTTTTGTAACTAAAGCACAAATAGAAAAGATAACATTTGCTTTTGTATCATCTTACGTTTACTGAATTATGGGTGGGAAGGTGGATGCCTGAGTTTAGGAATCATTATGTCTTTCTAGAGAAAGATTTTCATGGTATTGGACCATACTTTTTTATGTTTTGCTTTCATTTTGTATTTCAATTGGGCCAAATACATTGAAAGATCTTTCTTTAGTCAGAACTAATCCAAAAGGGAGTAGGGCAGTCCTTTTAAAGATAGAAAATATGAACCACAAGGCCCATAGACTAAAGTCCTACACTGTGCAAGCCCATACCCATCTCTGCCATGAGATGGGGTGGTCCAAGTTTCCAGGTTGCTCCTTTTTAAACAAGTGATTCTCTCCCTCTTCCTCCCTCTCCCTCTTCTCTCAATTTCTCCCAGGTGTACAGTCCTATCCCTCCCTAAAAGTTGCTTGATGAGCAGAGAGCAGATCCACATTGCCACCCTGGCAGGTGTATTTATTTTCTGACTTAACTTGATCTAAGCACAAAGCTTCTTGCTTATATTTTATGTTTGAAATGTAAGATGGTGAGTGTTCAGCCATGCTTTAGTACGCTTTTTATCTGGCGTGAATAATCCTTTGATGCTACATGGGGTAATTTGAAAGAAAGTAATAAAACAATAGAGAAACACTTGCTCTCAGAGGGATGTTTGCATAAATCTGTGACTCTAAATATGTACCAGATATAGTCTGTAATTTCTGTAGTAATAAAAATGAAAACAAAGAACTGAAAGGAAGAACATGATGGTTATACAGATGGTAAACAAGCCCCACTGGGACAACAAATGTTTAGTGCAGCTAACTTGCTCTTTTACAGTGGCAAAAAAGGAACTAAAGCTTTAGAACTTGATTTCAAATAACAGCCCTTTGTCATGACTAATATGTCTCTATAATAGAAGTAATTAAACAGTATTTACAAGCCCAAGCACGTACAAATAACTTCATTATGAATGTAAAAAATAAGAAATCTCATTGATGTTTATAGAAAGTGTTAATCTTCTTTATTATAGACAAACTACTCAGAGTGTGAATCAATTATTTTTTTTTTGTCAATGGAACAGTAGAAATTCTCAATGGTAACCTTGAATTTTTTAGTCCATACTAACTTAACTCTGAATGTAACTTGTTACACCCATGCCTCTTTCTCCTACAATTATGCTTAAGCAAAGATATAACTTACAGAAAGCTTTTTTAATTCAAAAACTAGCTATGCATTAGAGGGAATACTCAACTTGACCTTGCCTTCCTTGTTTCTTTCATCCATGTGCATGCTTGCACAGACTATAGCTAAATGCTCTCAGAACTATTAAAATAGCTGCACAGAAGGCAGGACTCTCCTGACTATGTATCCAGTGCCTTCAGAGAGACATAAATTCAGGGGTGATCTTACAATTTACAAATCTTATGATTTATAATCTTTGTTTCTCGGTCTGGCACATCATTGCAAGAATGGCTGGTTTTCAAATCTTCCTCAGATGGCTATTGGAATAATACTGCAATTCTGTGTACAAGCACCTACTCTTTCTGAAAGCTATAAACATACCAATGCTTATGAATGTTGCTGTGTCAGAGATCTCTGTCAGAGATCAGGCTTTTTTTTTTTTCTTCACAGCATAATTTTTGAAACTCTTAGACTCTGCAAATAAAAAATGCCAGCAGGAATACACTTTCCAAAACTGATATAAAATAAATATACTATTTTTTCCCCACCTATCAGTAGTCATTTATCTATTGTACCACTAGTTCCCATTCTTCATGGTAACAGAACATGATGGAGAGATCAGCATATAGAATACAGACTCAAATATATCATAGCTCTGTGATACCTGCATGATTATCATGTGTCTGCATGAATCAAGTGGACTTTTAGACTTGACCCCAAATCTGCCTGTATCTGAGTGATTACAGGGTCTCTGATCATTTGAACTGCAGCCAAAGGCAAATGGAACCTCTCTCAAGCTGTTACCTGCAAAAGTGCCCTTTAATACCATCAAATCAATCTGAGAGAGTGAAGAATTTGAAACTCACTCCTGGACTTTGCTGCTAACAACTTATTCGGGTTACATGCAGGACAATAATACATTGTGCCATTAGGAGAGGGAAAAACTCTCCTTATGCTTTCTTTCTCATATCATGGCTTTGAATGCTGTTCTCTTAGGAGTTTGCCACCTGAAGAAAAAACGCAGGAATCAAAATGAAAAGGTTAGATAGCAAATTAAATAGTTCTAATCGATAAAAATCTTAAAATAAAATTATAGAGAACTGCAGCATGTAGCCAATAGAAAGGCAAGTACTGTTACTCTGGCCAAGGGATTAGGTTGTTGAGAAGCAGAAAGAAAGGATTGCCCTCAGGCTGCCTCATTACAGAAAGCTGGGGCAATACCAGATAATAATACCAGCTAATTATTTTGTTCACATCTATTGGCAGAGACAGGCCAAATTATATGGATGGAGCCATCTTAGTTCTTAGCATCAATCACATGCTCCCATAGTAATGAAAAGAAATTCTGGTGAAGTTAGGCAGGAGTCCTTCTGCAACATTTGTGGCTCCTATGGCTCACCTCAGACAGCAGTCTGCTCTGCCACTGCTGCCCATGGAGGAGCACCAAAACCACCAAACAACTGGGGATGATGTTGCTTAATCTTGTTGACAGAGAGATGGTCCAGGAATGAAAATCTTCCGCTGTATGTATCCTCTGTGTTTCTTACGACATTCAGCAAAAAGGATCCTGAAGAATCAGCAGCATCAGCCCTGTTACAGTCCGAGGTAACATTAAAATTTATTCTTGTTTTGGATACGCGAAACAAAGCCCAGCCATAGAAAGGTCGAGTGCAAGCAGATTTTATTTGACAATTGATACAGGCAAAGATATGGAGCAAGGCAAAAGAGGGAAAGAGGAAAAGAAGATATAAGAGAGAGAGAGAGAAGAAAAATAGTAAGAAAGTGGTAAGAAAGAATGAAAGAGAAAAGTGTAGAAAAAGGTTAAGGTAGTGGGGAAAATGAGAGAGAGATAGAAAGTCACCACCAGGGGTCTGGCTGTCCAGTGAGTTTCTTCAGGATGGTGCTGATTCTGGACAGGGTCCGATGCAGGAATGGCAGCGGGTCAAGAGATGACAAAACAGCCACAGCATGGACAGCCAGATATATACCCCTGAGTTCCTTTGGTTCCGAAGGTGCAGCTGTCAGTCAGCCAGGTTCCTTGGGAGACAGGCTGCCCAGAGGGGAGCAGAAGGGTGTAGCCCTCCACCCAGTCATCAATTCTTATCTTCTTTCAGGTGCCATTCCTCCTCTGTTCCAGCCACTGTAGCCAGGCACATCATGCCTCCAGGGACATCCCAGAACTGAAGGTTGGCCCTCAGGAAAGGGGAGTAGTGTCCACCCAGTCATCAGTTCTTATCTTCTTCCTGGCACCATCCTTACTCTGTTCCAGCCCCCTTAGCCAGGTACTTCACAAGTACAATGGAGGTGGCTCAGTCGTGCCTGGAGGGACACCCAGCATTGCAGGCTGCTGCTCACAGAAGAGGAGCAGTCTCCACCCAGAAGACCTTATCACATCCCCAGGTGTCACCCCCTGCTCAGTTCTGGCCAGACAAGTTCTCCACCCTACCAGGGCTATTCATTTTAAAATTGCTTCCTTTGAGACAATTATAAATCAGTGGTCAGAACCACACAAGCCCCCAGGAGAACTAGGTGAGCATTTGCTGGAGTGTTGCAGTGTGCTGAAAACAGCAGCAGATCATGAAAACATTTCAGATTCCAGACCTGTGTCAGCTGCAGCCAGCTCGTAGAACTCTTGCCAGAGTTACTCATCAAGAGGCACCTGGCAATCAGCTAGACATGAAATTATTATGCAAGAGAAACTTTTCTACAAGGAGTCACATGGAAAAGAGGGATAATGGGTACAAAACACTCCTGAGGAGATTCTAATTGGACACAGAAGAAAAAATTTACACAATGAGAACAATCAGCGATTGGAATACTCTCCCCAGGGAAGTGGTGGATTTGCCAGTGTTGGACACTGAAGATTCAACTGGACAGGGTGGTGGGCTGTCTTGTCAGACTGTGCTTTTTCCAAGAAAGGTTTGACTAGATGATCCTGGAGGTCCCTTCCAACCTGGTATTCTGCGAGTTTATGATTTTATTTACTGAAGAGTGGCAAGAATCAAAAGGTGAGGTTGGCGTGCCAAGTACATTTGCCTGTGATGCTGCTGCAGCCACAAATGTGGCAGTAGCAGCAGCATTGCCCTGCTGGGCCTGTAAGACATCCTTCCCAGGGAATACACAGCACTAACAGGGATACAGTTATCTGAAAAACTCAGTTGGATGAATGGTTACCTGTGCTGCTGCTGTGGAACCTGCTGCTATCAGCATGAAAAGAGAGCTTATGCTTTTTTGTACGTGCTTTAGAGCTGTATTTCTTTCCCATTTCCTTTTGTACCAGCACATTCACCTGCAGCTAGTAAAGCATAAGAAGGTGTTTGAAAATCACCCTCTTGCACTGGCCACTGCCACCCTGGTGATGTGGTCCCCGAGTAATCAGATTAACTGATTACTGCCTATTACTATTTCCTAAGAAATGCTCAGCACACTGCATGCTGTGGTGCAAAATGATGGCCTTTTTCCTTAACAGATTATATTGACTTTAAGCTGCCTAGGGGCAGTAAGTTCCTACTGAGGGTAACACCTATAAGGGAGTTTTCAAAGCTCTCAAGCCATATGTCACACATGCCTGTCTCTCTTGGACAGCCCACTGGGCCTGCTTTTCTTCTCACAGTGCTTCCTCCTCCCCTGATTGCCTCTTCTACCAAATTCAATCATTAGTCCTAACTAAAGGTTGTCATTACTTCCTATATTCCCCTGCAGCTTGACTAAAATACTTGCTATCAAGCATGCTTTAATAAAGGAAATTATCCACATCATAAGGAATATAAAAATTTATGATGCAATGATTCTATTTTGCTTTTTTGTGGCTTTTTTCTTTCAATAACTACAACTCATTCATTGAATCCTACCACTTTTTTTGTCTGAGAATGATAAAAATAAGATTATTATGCTTGGCTTTTTCTGTTCCTGGTTGGTTTCGCTCCTGGGTGACAGCAACTAACCACTGAGAGCTCCAGTTACATGGGTATTTCAGAGAATCACTTGCTACAGAAAATGAGCATAAACTGAAATGCCTCATTCTGTTGCCACATCAGCTGATCAAGCAAATGTTGGCTGTTTATCAAGTATCTGGAATATGACAGAGACCTAACTGACTACCAGTGAGGATCCTGAATATACCCTTTCATGCTGCTCAAGGGCTATAAAATAAATACCTGTACATTCCCCTCTGTTAACAATTATACGTGTATATATATGTTATGATTTATAAATTCTCTCTCAGGGTCAGTAAAAGGACTCCAAATTTAATTCCCTGGAACCAGGAAAAAAAAATCCTGGATGAGGTCCTGACTGATTTTAGATCTTCAGTGTTCAGCTCTGTAAATGTAAACAGTGTCAAAGTCTTCTCAGATTTGGCATTCCCATCTATGGTGCTCTCTGGTCCTACAGGGCAGCATTAAAACCCTTCAGAAGTAATGTCCTAACCCAATCATGTGTTAACAAGAGAGAGCAACAGCTAAAACATTTTGCTTTCTCTCCCCTCATGTCTCACAAGCTCAAAGCAATGAGAGGCACCCAAAGCTCAGAGTAATTTTCAGGAACACTTTTCTGTCCATGTATTACTGTTACACTCTGCTGTAGGTTGTTGTGTCTGCGATGCTGAGTCACATCCAGATATGCTGCATTGTATCTGAAGTGACCCCTCTTTGCAGTGTGACTGACTAAAAACACACCAACAAAACTATCTGAAGATGTTAAAGGCTTGCACCAGGTTCGTTTTTGCAGACTGGCTGTGTTTATTTGAATTTGTTGTCACGGTGATTGTTTCCTTTTCCAAATGATGCTCAATTTGCATTCATTTATGTCAAGGCAGGTATTTCATTTTCATAGAATCATAGAGAAACATAAAATAGGTTGAGTTGGAAGGGACCTTTAAAGGCCATCTAGTCTGACACCTCTGTAGTGATCAGGGACATCTTCAGCTAGATCAGGCTGCTCAGAGCTTTGTCCAACCTGACACTGAATATTTCAGGGGATGAGACACCTACCACCTCTTTGAGCAATGTGTTCTGGAGGTTCAGCACCCTCATTATAAAAAATTTCCTCCTTATTTTTCCTTCCTTATACACCTTGAACTTTTAAATCGGTGCCCATAGGGACATCTGATACTCCTAAGTTGCAGTAATCTTGTTGAATCTCCACAGTGATGAAACCTTTCCACTCTATCTTTTCTTAATATTATTGTACTTGAAATCATCTATTCATCTAGCCCTGCTTACCACTGGCATTTAAACAGTAGTAATATAAGCATGGTATGCTTTTCCATTGAAATACTAGATACCAACACTCTTTAATACATTTATATTAACCTCCCTACCTTCTGCATAGCAAGACCACACATTACATGACCAATTTAAAGCCACCTATTTTATGTTTCAGAATGAACAAGTAATGTTCACATGGAGTAGGAAATTGTGCAGGTCCATTTCAGAAGATTGCTGGATACTCATTACTGTAATAAGTGACTTTCTAATGCATATTTATTTTCTTTCCCAACATTTTCAGAATGTTAATGCCATCTTGATGTTTGCTTGGTGTCATAGGCACTCACTTTACAATGCTAGAACTGCACTATTGAGAAAAACATTGCTTAGTAGGTGAAAGACTGATGGAAGTGACATAGGTTCAACCTCTTTGTTTGGCATCTTTAGATGGATCACTTGTACCTCAAAGAAAGCTGGCTAAAATTCTTCAACAATCAATACTTTATAGCAGGTAAATGAGGCATGATAAATATGTACAGTTTTGAAGTGATGGCACCTGTTTAAAGAAACCAACAGAAAGGGAGGACGGAGACTTCCAGAAGAGGGAAAGAAGGTTAACAGAAAGAAACATATTGCATGTTTTTAATAACTTATTTCTTGCGGAAAACCCATCTGTTAATGACTTAACTAAGCTGCCCTTTTCCCCACATTTCCCCATGGAACCACATTTCTGCTTTAAGCTTACAATAGGAAGTTGGCAAATATTTGCTGGTTTGCTATAAAGGAAGAAGCAGAGGCATGACTGTGTACAACTGAGCCCTGCTTAAGCTTTTTCCTTTACGTAATGGATGATAATGGCCTGTGAAATGCAGTAAGAGCACACGAAAAGGCCTGTCTTACACAGGGGATGCTGAAATGGGCTCTGGGCTCAGAAATCATGTTGTAAAATATGAGCTACTTAGAGGTTGTTCAGAGGGGCAAGCTATTTGGTCAACTCAGATACAGCTAATATTTTTTCATATTCTTTGCCTGCTTTTGTCCATATGCTTTATTTTTTTAAGTTATCATATACACAAAGAGCAAAGTATTTTATTTCATCTTCATGGAGTATGTAGACCTTTCATGTAGCATTTCTGAAAGCCTCTGAGCTTATCTTGCTGACAGAGTTGCTGGTGGTGAATACCATTGCAGCAAAATGTTCAGTTTGTGACTGCACTCACATTGACAAAAGGTATCTCTCATTGCAATAGTAATAGAGAGGCATGCACCAATGCCACAAGGGAAAAAACTTACAGGCTTTGCTCTGTTGTCTCACAAAGTAGGTTCTGAACCAGAACTATGTGCAGAGTTGTTTGCTCTGAGCACGGTATCTGTTTTCCTCTTGCAATGATGGGGAAGGGATGCTCACACCCAGCCACAGTGCTGCTGCTCTGCCTCCAGCCGCAGTTCCCAAACTGTCCTTGGACAGAGAAAAGCCCCTCACATTTCTCCTTAGCAGTGTGAGACACAGTCTCCATCAATACCATGGCTGCAGATTAATTTATATTAAAAATTGCTTCAAAATACTACCTCATTTTTGATGCAGACTCCATCCCATGCATCAGAATATTTTACAATATAATTTGTAGCTGAATTACTGTAGTGGCAGTGTCCATACATCTCAGAGAAGATCCCAAAGAGTTACAAATGCTATAGGCCCCAGAAAGTAGGTATACAAAGAGGTATTACACTGATGTTCCCAGAGTCCCAGTGGTCTCAGCCTCATCTGGGCAGGTGAGAACAAGGAAGGTGCTGGGATGTTTCTGAAGTATGAGCAAATTGCCAGGCAACTGCAGAGAGATGATCCTCCTGAACAAAAGTTACTCTAGTTGTTTAATTGATCAGTCCTTATTTAGGTTCATCTTTCAAAGAAGTCACATGAAACTGAGCATCTCATTGATGAGAACCCACCTGAACCAACTGTGTCCAGTTCTGGAGCTCCCTCTCCCCCCCCCACAGGAAGGAGATGGGGCTGTTGGAGTGAGTTCGGAGGACGGACACAAAGGTGATCAGAGGGCTGGAGAACCTTTTTTACAAGGACAGGCTGGGAGAGTTGGGATTGATCAGCCTTGAGAAAAGCAGGCTCCAGGGAAACTTTATAGCAGCATTCCAGTACCTGGAGGGCCTACAGGAAAGCTGGGGAGGGACTTTTTACAAGGGCATGTAGTGATAGGAAAGGGGGGAGTTTCTTTAAAAAGACAAAGGATAGATTTAGGTTACACATTAGGAATAAATTCTTTAGTGTGAGGGTGGTGAGACACTGGAACAGGTTGCCCAGGGTAGAAGCAAGATAGGATTATGCCCCCTCCCTGGAAGTGTTCAAGGCCAGGTTGGATGGGGCTTTAAGCAACCTGATCTAGTGGGAGGTGTCCCTGCACATGGCAGGAGGGTTGGAACTAGATGATCTTTAAAGTCCTTTCCAACCCAAACCACTCTGTGATTCTATGATTTCAGGAGTTACTGTAAGTAGCAAGACACATTTTATCAACAACATCTCAGCTTTTGGTTTGTTAGAACCATAATGGTGATAACATTACCCTTACAGTTTGTTACCATGCTTAGGGTCTATCTGGCTTAGTGGAAAACAGACCAAATGAACAACAGTGAGCTGCTTTTCATGAAAGAGCCATTCCTTCATCAGAATTAAACACTCAAGATTTGCAGTTTTTAACCCATAAACCACCAAGTTCACCTATATGTGTACAAACTATTGGTTTTTACCTAATGAAACACAGAATATACCTTCTATTGAAAAAAGTACACAGCACTTAAGTCTTCCTTATAATGTGACAGGATCACAGTGTCATTAAATAATAACTCTGAAGGCACCCAAAATGCCTATAATGTCTCTTAATGCTGAAACAGATTAATTACTTGGTTTGCAAGACATGAATCCCCAACAGTGTAATGCCATTAAACCATTAGCATTAATTATATAAACGTTCTTTTTACATATGTGATCTGTATACATAATATATTGTTAGAGACTTACCTCATTCTTACATCCAAGATTTTTATATTTGTTATTACAAGCCAAGCTAATGCTCTCCAATCTTAAAACTTATTTCCATATCCATTACAACAACAACAACAAAAGCTTTGGAAATCACAAGTATCATAGTGCTGCCATCTGTATTATTTTAACTTCTGTGTGTTCTTCATTTTACCAGCTGATATTTGACAGTTTCAGAAAGTAGAAAAGCCAGAACTTCTTACCCAGGGATATAGTAAAGCTGATGGCTTCCATTTAAATCCATTCCCAGGCCTATCTTCCTGCACTAGTGCAATCAGTCACAGTGTGCAGGCTGAAGCAATGCTGGTCAGCATGCTTCTGGCTGTTGTTATGCCATGATTAAACACATTATTTAGAATGGAGGATGCTTTGTAAAAACAGCAGGCAGTTAGCATCCACTTATATCTCTTTAGAAAAATTCTAAGTAAACCTTCATATTAACCCTCATCTGTTTAAAACGGTGAACTTTTCTATCAAAATGAATGCCTGGGATAATATTTTATTTTCTTTTAATAGACAACAATGTAGATTATTAATATATAGCATTCATATATCTCATAATAAATATATAATGTGTATATATACACACATACCATGAACACACCAGGTAACACACCAAAATCTAGAAAAAGCAGAAAGGGAGGGGCCATAAATTTTGGGAAAATACTGTCACAAGCTGTCTTGGGTTAGTGCAGTGGTGTTTTGGAAGCAGGGGGGCACAGGGGTGGCTCCTGTGAGAAGCTGCTGGAAGCTCCCCAGGTTCCAATGCTGACCCTGACTCTTCCCAAGGCCGAGCAGAGACGGGAAGCTGGATGTGCCTCTGGGAGTAACATATTCAAGAAAGGGGAAACAAAAAAGCAAAAATATAAAGAAGGACCTGCAGAGCAGGGTAGAGGATGAAGTGAGAGATAAATGCCAGAGCAAAGACACCAAGGGCAGCAAAGAAGGAGGGGGAAAGGTGCCCGAGCAGATTTCGGTGCAACCCGTATCACAAAATTCTCCCATATTTGCTTTTGGTAATACACGGGGAGCTTGTTTATCAAGCCCTCTATTATTTACGTATAAAATACAGCTGTGGATTGTCAAGGGACATTGATATTCCGTGGTATGACATGGATTAAATGGCGAGTTAATGCTGCCCTCTGCAGTTACTCTGGATTCAAGGTCTCCTGCTGCTGCTCTTACAGTGTTGGTAGTGCAGCTGTCATTACTATGATGGTGTAAGAATATAGGAAAAGCCTTTTTTAAAGTTGAACTATTGTAGCTTGGAAAAAAAATCCACAGATGAAGTCTGGGGAGAGAGGGGCACAAGTTTTTGCTCTGGTCTAAAACAGGAGCAGGAAACACCTTTTTCAAGCTGGGAGGAAGGCTGGTATATTGAAAACTCCTTTTTCTCCAACCTTAATTACTTAAATTTAATTAAAGATTGCACAGCTTCTTTCCTACCTAATTGAAAGAAAGCATTGCATTGATCATTCATTGGTAAAACGTGCAAGGCCATCAATCTTTGCTGAGTGGCCTTCTGAGAGAGCCTCCAAGACCATCTGAGCAGCCCATCCAAAATCTCTCTTCCCAATGTGAAAAATGGAGGAGGTGGAAAACATAGGAGAGCTCCGCACTTAGTTACCCTCGCTGCACAAATGTACATCTTATTTCTAGTTGGGCACAGAAGGAATGATGATTTTTCTGTCAGAATCACAGCAAATCTTAGGCTCCAGCTTCTAGGAAGGAAAAGACAAAGACCAGCATGTTGGTGCTAACATGCCTCCAAAAGGCTCTGTGACTCCTACTGTGTCACTTACACCTTTTACAAAATTATATACATAAACATAAATGTACTGACTGAAATATTACACAATATTTGAGGCAGAAATATTTTTTTATCTGGGTTACATTGCCTTTGTTTTATGTGCCCCCTTTCTGAGTCTCTTCTATGTTCCATGCCAGTTTTCCTGCACTTTATAAACAGAGCCAAACCTCAGCTACTTCTACTTACTCTTTGCTACTTACTGTAACCTTTTTCTTTCCATTCTATTTTTCCTAACTCATTAACAGGACTGGGCATAATGAATACAAATGCCCATGTAATTTCTGTTTCCAAATTTAAGGGTTGTATTTTGTTAGTCTTCATTCTACTCTGAAGACATTGCTGAAGCTGTATGGGAGGACAACAAGAAAATAGTAAAAACGGTAAATGTAGACATTCTCCAACACAGCATAAAGCTCTTAAGCCAAATTCTACTCTGATTAACAGTGATAAATCCCTAATAAATCGTACTTTCTATATCTTCTTGCCCTGGTTGCTGAAAGTAGAATTTAGTCTGTTTGCTTTAAAACATAATTAGAATTTGTCATTGTCTCAAAGAAAGGCAGAATTTTACCCAATTTCAGTTTTATTTTCATCATAAAAAGCAGGCTTCCTTTCTGACACTGAATTTATTTCATTTATTCTTTAATAAATGCAGTTATTAATGTTGATATTACTTTTATTATTTCCCTTTCTTTGAAACAAATGCAATTTATGATGAAACACACAATGATAAGATTTCATGGAACCCATAGTGAATCACAGAATGTTTAAGACCAGGGCAATCTAGACTGTATTACATCACTCCACTGTACTGCAACAAAGATACCATATGTCTTTCCATTAAGGGATTTACATCCTTCCTTTTTAAGATGTGATTTTACTGATACACCTAGCTAGAGCTCTTTCTATCTGATACCTTACTCACCCTTACATAATTCCTAAAGTCTATTACATTAAGGCCAGTATTCCTAACTGAGTTAAATAGAAGCATTAAAGTTTCTAAAATCAATAGCAGAGAAATTAAAGAAGATAACCATATGATCTAATAACTTTCTGCAATGTACAGTACCAAAGAATACTCTGTAAATGTAGTCTAAATGAAATATATTCAGCCTCCCAACAAGACAAAAAATGAAAGCTTCTCTTGTGTGTTATTAACGTGCACAGAACACAAAGTCATACCTTGCCTCTTTTGAAAACAGATTCTGTGATTTCAGTTTATGGCTCAGGACATCTCTAGATAACATTGTTGTGAATTATGTTTTTATAACTCTTTTTTGTTTCTAAGCTGTCAGAAGGAAGTCTGGCATACCTGTGACACATTCCATTGAAGGAAAGACTAGGGCTATCATTTGCTTTATACAACCCTCAACTAAGGCAATGCAGGAACACAGAAGAACACGTCTGTTCTTTACAACCCCTTGAAGTTAAGTGTTTTCCCTAGGTCACAGAGGTAGTGAAAAGTGGTGAATAAAAGGATTTATCATTTTTTGAGATCATTAATCAGAAGATACTGAACCAAAAATGTGTTATCTTTCATACTCCTTTTTCTAATGTTTAGCTAGAACTTACTTGTAAGCATGCTGTACTTGTTGTACCAGAATGCTGTACAGTGCTACCAGAGTGCTGCTACATATTCTGTACCAGATGTGTAGCATGGTACACATGCTGTACCAGAAAAGAGCTGTTAATACTGAATATTCAATATCCAAATAGTATATATTCACCTGCTTTGCAAATGCACATCCTATGGAGAAAGCTACCTATGATGAAGCGGATTTAAATCTACTCATGTATAATGCATCATATAACTGCTGTCTTTTAGAAATGGATGTATATTTATTCTGTCAAGGGTGTAATTTGTAAAAGTGAATTAAAGTATGTAAAGAAAAAGCTGTTCACCCTATTTCAATGTTCAGTGGCTCTCAAGGTCTTGGGAGGAAACATCCTTCTTAATAAAATGTGGAATAATCACAAGATGTTATTGGACAAAATTTAAGACAATATGGTAATAAGGTGATATCCATTATTTTTAAGTGACTTAACAAAGTTTGTTAAGTGTCGCTTAACAAATCAAACAAATCTCACAAGGTGAGACAGCAGTGCATGCATAAAAATGCTTGAGTATCAAAATTACACAGATGCTGTTTCAACATAAGGAAAGCCACTAGAGTTCTGATATATATTAATTGTATAGAAATTGGACTAGGCTAGGCTGAAACCTCTCATTTATGAAAAAGTAATCCTCAAAAGAATTAACTTCCAAACTTAAAGCAACGAATTATTGCTAAGATGTCTCTTGTCTCTTCTTGGCCTCTTAATTGTCAAGAAAACTTATTTCTTTGTCCAGAAAGATCTCCCCACAAGTAGAAATATTTGTGCAGTGGGTATCATTTGACTACTGCCAAGTCCCTACAAATCCACTGACACATATCCTACTTTGTCATTTTTACATAAGGCTTCCAACTTCAGTTTCTATCCTGTATAAAAATTAATGTAATTTCTCTTCTCTTGCATGAACTGCCCCCTAATATCTACAATCTTTCTAAGACGCTAAAATCTACAGATCTGTAATGTCAAACTTTAAGTAAGCCTGAGGATGTAGATTTTTTGTAAGCAATAGTAAATAATTTCTTATTAAAAGTAGAGCTTTGAGTTTGTTGTCACATTTTTGAGGAGATGTGGGTGGTTCATCACATCCTTCAGGACCGAAGAAGCCTTGGCCTGAGACTGTGCAAAAGCCAGGGTCCCAGTCATCACCTGGCTCTTGTGCTACAGGTCACCAAGCTTCAAACTCCATGGAGGGCTGCTGGACAAGTGTGGCATCAGCCTTGTGGGCACTGGACACAGCAAGATCTATGGAGGGCTGAAGGGCTGATGCCCTGCTTTAAATGGGGTTTGTTGTGTTTGGAATGAATTGGATGTGAACCCTGTGGAGGAAGGAGTGGGTTTGCAGCACACACCTAGCCCAGACTCAGCTGGCTCAGGAGCTGATGTGCAGAGGTGCTGACAGTCCCTGGTGCCAGGCACAGCTCAGATATTCAAGACATTCTTCCAGAGGGGGGCACATGAGAAGCCTGAGCAGCTTCACATTCTATACCTACACCCTCTTCCCCTTACCAAACCTTTTAGTGTGTTAGATACAAATTCTTGGATGCACACAAAATTTCTCCAGTTTTGCAACCTTATGATAAGCTTTCATCACCTTTTCATGCATTGGACTTATTTTGCTATAGTTGCTCTTCAGAACTAAAGACACAAGCATGTCTTGGATTATAATGTTAGAGAATTATCCTTTCCATATTTTGCTCTTTTAATATTCAAGAATGATTAGTGACTATAATATTACCTAGTTAAATTTTTGCCTACCTAAGTTACGTCCTTTATTTTTAACATTTTATAATAATCTTCCAGCATAATTTTTCTTTATAACCAGCAATCTTTGCTGCTTACAGTCTATTACCATTGTGTCTTTCTATGGCACTCACCGTGATGTCAAAAGTATTTAAGTGCTCTACATCTGACAGTATGTCAGAAATTACCCAGTAAATGTGCACTGAACACTGTATAACCATTATCCTTATGTCTGGTCTACCTATATATGTATCTCTAGAAGATGTCCATTTCTCTGGTTTTTATAAGGTATAATCCAATTTTAAGGTATAAAGTAAACGATGCTGGTATAGAAAGTCACCAAGGTCTAAGAAAAGATGTGAATGTTTTTTAGGCACTTCTAATTACATCTCAGTGCTGAAATAAAAGTATTTGCCTTTCTGCAGGTCCCCCATGCCACCATGGTACCCAGCCATATGGGTAGAAAGAAGATGGTGTAGCAGTCACAACCAAAGGAGGACAGAGTTTTAAAGCAGAGACCTTCATCTGTAGGGTATGGTTACTCTTCCTTCTTCCTTCAGAAACCATCCCACACCTCTAGTTCTCCTTTCAGGAAAAAGGTAGAAGATTATTTAAATTATGCCTGATGATTATTTAACTTCTATTTATTCTGTAAAATTACAAATTCAATAAGTGTTTCTATGTGGTTGCACTGTTTAGGATATCTGCTCTCTTCAGAGAGTGTTTCAGAGAGTTCTGCATATGTACATGCGAATGTTAATCAGCTGTGAATTTCCATTTGGTAAAGGAATTCCAATAACTGAATATAAAAAATTATTTTCTGAAATACAGAACTCATCAGAAATCCTGATGGCAGTAATCTCATCTGGCATGGTGTTACAGCAATAGCCTTCATTTCTCTGAAATGAGAAGTGGATGTGAGCAGGGCAGGGGGTAAGGGGAAGGGTTTAATGATCTCAGGCTGATGGTGTCCTGACGTTGGTTCCTGATGCTATGGCACACAATGAAGCACACAGGAGACACCACCTTTAAGAGCTTGGGATGTAATTCTTGACAAAAGACTCTACTTTTCACAATGCAAAACCAGGCAGAGATAATACAACTATCCGAAACTGCCCAGCATAAGGGTCTGACATGCTGTGACTTATTTCCAAATCTGGGACTTGTCTTGAAGGAAGGCATAAAGGAAATCAAGGTCTGGGTTGGGTTTTCACTCTGACTTGGAAGCTAAGAACTGCTGCTGAACCTAATTGATGAGGTCAGGGGAGGTTCTCCTCCCCCTCTACCCAGCCCTAGTGAGATCACATCTGGAGTATTGTGTCCAATTCTGGGCTCTCCAGTTCAGGAGGGACAGGAACATACTAGATAGAGTCCAAAGAAGGGCTACAAAGATCTTCAGAGAAGACCTGTCTGATGAGGAAAGGCTGAGAGACCTGGGGCTGTTTAGTCTGGAGAACAGAAGACTGAGAGGGGATCTTATTAATGTTTACAAATATCTGAAGGATGGGTGTCAAGAAGAAAGGGACAGTCTCTTTTCACTGGTGTCCTGTGATAGGACAAGGGACAATGGAAACAAGCTGGAACACAGGAAGTTCCACCTCAGCATGAGGAAAAAAATCTTCACTCTAAGGGTGATAAAGCACTGGAATGGGCTGCCCAGAGAGGTTGTGGAATCTCCTTCTCTAGAGACTTTCAAGACCTGTCTGGACACATTCCTGTGTGTGACCTGCTCTAGACAGTCCTGCTTTGATAGGGGAGTTGGGCTCAATTATCTACAGAAGTCCCTTCCAACCCCTGCCATTCTATGATTCTATGATTTTAAAATATAAAGTTTTATGTGGTGTGTGATCTAGCCATTGAGTATTTACTATAAAGTATTTTATTATTATTATTGAGTATTTACTATAAACTCTGAATGTATTTGAAGTGACTCGCTTCACTTGTCATTTTTTTATCTGTACTGAGTCATGGTAGTTGTGCCTAAGGTTAGGCAGTGACAAGTGAGCAAGACTTGAAATGTTAGGCCATGCTTTAGTTATTCTCAAGCTTCCAAGTCCATGAGCACTAAAAGTAGGATTTAATCAGTTCTCCTTGAAGCTTGAGAATATTGCCAGTATTGAACCTATCATACCATACCTGCTTGGTTGTCATGGCAATTATACCCATTTGGTGGCTTTCTCTTGTAATTTTTTATGAAATAAAGCCTATTTAACTATAAGTTAAAGCCTCATATCTCAGTGGGCAGAAGCAACTTAGGATTATGCCCTCTCCCTGGAAGTGTTCAAAGGCCATGTAGAAAAGGGCTTTGAGCAACCTAGTCCTGTGGAAGATGTCCCTGCTCATGGCAGGGATGATCTTTAAGGTCTTCTCCAACCATTCTCTGTTTCAATGATTCTATGATTTCTTTCATATGCACCTGGAGTATTAATGGCCTGAAAAACATGAATATCTCCTATGGGTTCAGTCAGCCTGCTGACCAGCTGCATGCTGGCATTGAGTCTGTGGCTCATTTCTTGTCTCAGGAACCTAAGTTCACAGTGGTATATTCATTTAAACAAAACTGGTTTTAGGCCTAGCTGAAATCCGTTGTACTGGGAACTTGCTGTATTTTACACAGTTTAAAATTACTTAAGTGGGATGAATTTGGCAGAAAATATGAGCACACAGAAAAGGCAGAAATTAGCATTGGCAGAAAATTTTAGCATGCTGAAACAATCAAAATCAGAGAAATCACTAAAAAAAAATTGTTCGTGCAGTTGTGGAAGGTGAAATGAGAAATTAGTTGCTTAATAGAGAACAATTGGACTAAAAGAATTAAACTAAAATATAACAAAAATGATCATGTCTGCCACACAAGTCCAGGTGACAAGTCCAAATTCCCATGTGTATAACCTGCAAGCTAGAAGATAGTCAGGAGGAGCAAAGCTGATAATAAGCTAAAAGGACTGTCATTAGCCTTGATGGATACCAGGCTCCTGGAGTATCCAGCTCCCATCATTTCCCTGCGTTTTCATTAACACTGCTCAGTAACTGATCCAACCTGAAACTGAAGCATCGCTCCCATAATTCACAAAGTGCCCCTTGAAATAGAGGCCTGTAAGCAGTCTCATCAAACCAAAGGCATGGTGTCAAATATAAAACATTTGTCATCCCTTTCAGGTCTTCCCTTGGCTTTACTCTCACATCTCCCTCTCTGTTGTGTGTCACCATAAAACAGCTAATTCCCATCAGTGGTGACAGCTTCATCAGCTACTTGTCTCAGAAAATGTACATCTTATTCCTAATAAACTCCTTCACTTAAAATTTAAAACCTCTGCAGGTAATGTAGAAAAAGTAGGAGACAAAGCAGGAGAAATGGAGGTGAAATCATTTATGAAGAGCTATGGGGTCAGGTCAAGATTAGAAAGAGACCTTTTAAGGTCAGAAGACTTGAGGTCCTGTGCCCTTCTGTGTTAGCAATGCCTTCACAGCAGCACCACATGGCAGCAGGCTGCCATGGCACATTAAAATGTATTTTTTAGGGAATATTTTATTTCCTAGTCTGACAAATTCCAAGTATCTGATGACTGTTAATACTTACAGTTTTCCCTTGAGCATTTATTATACAGCTAATGTAATTCACAAGTTTTTGAAAACATCAGTCAGCTTTGATGTCACTTCACAGAAAAAGAAAAAATATTACAAGGTTAATCATGCCAATTCCAGTCCTATCCTGTGCTTTCCTTGAACCACAGATGCAATGCTAATTGAAAAATTTGAAAGCCACAGGTGGCATTAAGCTGGCAAAAAGGAAAGGCTTCCTCAGATATCCTTTTCCCATGTCCTAGCTGCTATCTGATAACTTGCCTTCTCTGAAGCTCCAGATAATCCTCCCTTATGCCTCACCTCTAGTTTCTTTGCTGCTTTAATTAGGTAGGCAAATGTGGAGAACAAATTCTTTTCTTGGAAGGGTATAGATTATATGAGTCAGCCTCACTCAGTTTTCTTGAGCAAAGTGAAAGCAAAAATAAAAATTAAGTGTCTCAAGAGAACTATTAATTTGCAGCAAGTTAGCATACCCTATGAAAATTTCTTTCAGAAGAGGAAAATGGAAATTGTTTTGAAGGTCAATGAATTTCAGATCCATTTGCATGTATTTTCCTTGATAAAAATCTTCTCCCAGTACAAACGCCCATGTACCAGTGTGCAAATGGCTGATTTGGAGTAGCTGTTAAACAGAAACCCTCAATTCCTTCAGATTTGTGGCTGATCTAACTCATTCTGATTTCTACACCTGACACAATGTAGAAATAATTTTTGTTTCTTTGCCATAAATATGTATTGCATCTAGGAGTGTGGGGAGAAGGATGAAAAAGAAGCATTCCCTTAGCAGGTTCATGTTTGTGAAAAGAAAAATATTGTAACTGTTAACTCCAGTATGTATGGAATGTAAAAAGCTACATATCCTTATAACCAGATAATAAGAGTAAATTCAAGCCTTATCACCTCATTACCTTAGCTCACAGCTTTATGAAGGTCACCCTGTGAAATCAAAGAAAGCATCCAAGGAAAGACAGGAAAACAGAAAAACAGGATTATTTAAATTGATCTTTTTCACCTCTAAGTTAACTACAAATTACTAGAAGTGAAAGGGGAAAAGAGTTTTCCTAACTTTCTGTGGCATTATTATGAATTTGTTTTAAGGGTAATATACCCTCCCACTGATGCCAGTTCATTTAAAGGGAAGAATGGAGCATTAGGAATGTAATAACATCAATATTTAGGGTTCCTCACATTTAGTATAATTTCAGGAATCTATGCCCTCAAAAAAGCACTATGGGGTATTATGGGAAGTTAAGAAATTAAGGGAGAAGCTGCCAGCATATGTTAAAACCTTTTAGGTTTTAATTAGTTGTTTCTTATTCACCTCAAGTTCTCTAAAGGAAAGTGAGTCAAAGAAAACTGAGATAAGCACCATAAGATTAAAACCAGAAATTCTGGTTTCAGTCCCAAACATGAATTCAAGTTGCTTTGTTCGATGCTGCTGAGTTCAAGTTTTCAAAATTCCTTCACCTGAAAACATAAGTAATTCCATGCTAAACATGGTATAAGCATTTTATTCTGGCTGTCATCATATAAAAAATGTAATTGGTTTCATGTATGTTGAATGCTAATTCAAACTATTGCTAAAAAAAAAAAAAAAAAAAGAAAAAAAAGGAGTTTTGTTGTTACTAAGTACATACCCTTTCACTGCAAACCTAAGAAAATGCTTTTTTTACTAGGAAAATGTTTCCTTTATTTCTGTTTTTTCATAGTTCTCTTAGGATTGTTATACCCTGGTGGAATAGCTGGGGAAACACAAATTGCTTAGTATGAGTAAATCATACAGAGGTACTCACGTGTGTAAACGAGAAGATTAGTTTGCCCATGGGAGTTTCACAAAGCCCGTATCAGCCCAACCCCAGCTCCACGAGGCAAGGCAGTACCAGTGGAACCATTTACCCAAATTGCCACATTTACAAAAGGCAATTCTGGATTCTTGTAGGCATGCTTGAGGAAATCAATTCGATGTGTACTTAAGCATTTAACAATAGCCATCACCACAAATATCTATTATTTCTTCCCAACTATGTATTGCAAACTCTTTGCTTTTAGCTAAGGCTGTGCCATTGCTTTACTCTTGAGACAGTACCATGGTGTTTGACTCTACTTTACAGGTGCCTCCAGCTTGCTGATGCTGAAAGCTTCTTGCTTTCATGATGTTCCTCTCTTTCCCCCCATCCTTGTGCTGTGCTCATGTTACTGTGTGGGTCTTCACCTTCAAAACCTAAATTCCTGCTCTGGAGAAGGAACTGGGAGTCCCTGCATTTCCTTACTGACTAAGATGGTGTATTCCTGAGTGTCCTTGAATTTTCAATAAAAATAATAAGACTTAGGTCTTTAGCAGAGAATTCTAGAGTTCCTACATGTTACAGGATGATCAAAACCAGCTGAGAATCCTTCCCGTATTATAGAACTAAATTCAAAGGTAGGTGTTGTTAATTTCCACAGGATTTCAAAGTGATCTCTGTCCAGAGACAGTATTTCAGAGGTGGCCTCAAATGCCTAATAGGGGGGGAGGACCACTTCCCCTCTTGCAAAATGATAGCAAGGCCTAGCAGCAAGCTAGCAGTCAACAAGGGCTCTGCTCCTGCTGAGATAGCCCAGGGTGCAGCTGCCTTTCATCACTGCAAGGGCACACTTGGCTCGTGTTCAACTTACTGTCAGCTGGGACCTCTTCTGTGAAATTGCTTTCCAGCCAGCTGCCCCCAGCTTAGTGGTTTTTTTCTGCATAAGATTAGTCTATCCTAGACACAAGACCTTGGACTAGCTTTGGAGATTTCTCATGGGATTCTTCTCTTTATACATCAGTCCTGCCAATCAGCTGCTGCCTGCGGTTTGGTGTCTGTGAATATTCTGAGGCTGTGCTACACACCAGTGTCTGGGTTCTTAATAAAGATGTTTAAAATGCTGGTGCTGGTATTATCCCTTGAAGGATGCCACAAAGGACTGGCTGCCAGTGGGACTTCATACCACTGGCTGCAACCCTTGGCTCCTGGCAGGCCACCCAGTTTTCCATCCACCTATCAATAACATATTTCTGCAATTTGGTTGTAAGGTTATTGTGTGAAACTGAAAAGCCTTGGTATAGTCAAGGTGAGAAAACAGCCACTCCTCTCCTTTAGTTGACACAACCAGTCACTTCTTCAAGTAGATCAGGCTGGTTAGATCCAGCTTGCCTTTACTGAATGCAAGATGGATGTTTCCAATCACTTTTTCTTCTTTTACTTGTATGTAACTTCCAGGACAATTTACTCCATAACGTTTCTGGGGACCTAAAGTGGTCCCTGCATCCCTGAATCCTTTCAATATGATGGTTTCCTTTTTCTGCTCATAAGGAACTAAAGGAAATTTCAGCTATTATTCACCCATTACACTGGCAGCAACAACGTAAGAAACCATGCTGTTTTACAGCACTGAGGCACAGAGCAGCTGACAGCTTCTCTCCAGGGGAACAAGGGCTTAGAACTCCAGCTTTGTGTTTGCTGAGCTTGCTGCCTGACTCCATTCATCCCTTCCCACTGCCAGATCTGTTTGAGCTGAACTTTGTTCTGCTTGAAAACAGCCTGAAGGGTGTGAATCTCAACAGGATCTCTCCTGTTGCTGAGCAGTGCTACATGAAAATTGTTAGGCCACAAGCCTTGTGGTACTGCTGAGCCCTCATTAGTTTTTCTAAATACATGAATTTTTGCTCTCATCTTATTGTACTCGTTTCTTTTTTAAGCAGTTTGGCAACAGGAGGTGATGTCCTTACTGTCTTCTAAACTGCCACCTTATACACACAACAGGTGCCTTCATGCTGGAGCCACAGGACCACATTCAGTTGTATTGCAGTCAAACCATTGCATTCCAGTTAAAACAGTCACTATCATCATTGGATCATGAATCATTTACATTTGGGCTTACTTTAAAAGTGATGATTAATAAAGTTATTTATAGAGTACCATAGGCACAGCGTGCAAACTCATCTTCCACCAGACTCTCCCCACTTGCTGGTAATAGTTAAGGGACCTGAAGCTTTCAGACTTTTGAAACTGGGTTCTCAATGGTCTCCTCATGATTTTACACAAGCGTCTAATGCCTTGTATTTTCCTCACTGTAGTTCAGTACTGTTGTAGACATTTAAAAGACTTTGGAGAGAGAAATTGGGTCTTTCAGTCATTTTTCCAGAGGAAATGAAGATGCACTCAGCTCCTGGCAGCCAAATTACAGAAGAAGGATTTGAAATTATTCTGAATACATTTTTCTTTTTCCCTCATAAAAAAGGTCAAGAGAGAGTATTGGGTTTTTTAAAGTGTTATTTACTCATCCTTGAAGTAGTCTAAAATCATGACAATGGGAACTCAACTGAGTTCAGAGAGCAGAGAAAGAGGAGAGCCCATCAGGGAAGAACTTAAATAATTTTGCAAATGCTGCTTTACAATTCATATATGCCCCTGAAATAGCTCTAATGTACTCTGAAGTTCACACAGCAAGCAGGGAAAAAATGGATTAATCACTGTTCAATGAATTGCTGGTTCACAGATTAGAAGAACAGATCAGGCTATTAGGAGTGGTCAACACACTTGAAAGACAGGATAATATCCAGAGTGACCTTGACAGGCTTGAGAGATGGGGCCCATAGACTAGAAAAGGTACATTTCTATTAGCTATTAGGAAGAAATTCTTTAGTGTGAGAGTGGTAAGGCACTGGAACAGGTTGCCCCAGGGAAGCTGGCAGTGTTCAAGGCCAGGTTGGATGGAGCTTTGAGCAACCTGGTCTGATGGGAGGTGTCCCTGCCCATACTGAAGAGTTGAAACCAGATGATCTTCAAGATCTCTTCCACCCCGAGCCATTTTGTGATACTATGAATAACAGAAATTACAGATTCTGAAAGATACTCAGGGAGAAATCAACCTTCAGAAATACTTAAAATGGTAATAAAGTAATATATTACTTTTAATCAAGTAAAAGTCAAAAATCCCAAACAAACTCAAGTCATTCCTCTGTAAAGTACTATGAAGACGCACACAAAGAGACAGAGAATAATCTCAGTGAAACACACGCAGGCAGATGTTGCTGACACACCAGTTATGATATTTTGAACTTCATAATATATATGCAACCACATAACTTCTACCATAAGCAAGAGGCCATAAATATGGCCAACATTTTCTGTTGGAAAGAAGCCATCCATGTTCTTGAGCTGTCTCCTATGGACTTTGTAGCCATGTCAAACTTCAAGCTACACCTGTGTTCTCCAAAATATGCTCCTGCTGTCTACATAAATACACAGACAGCACCTTTTCTGCTGTTGTCTGGAGTCAAGACCTGAAGCTGCACATCTTCAATTTCCTCTGAAACCATAGTATGACAGATATTTTTTCAAAGAGAGAGGCTAATGCTTTTACTATGTTACAATTCTGCTTTCTGGGATCTAAGAAAATGCCAAATACAAGATGACATTGAGAATTAGCAACACAGATGTGAAAATAGAACATCTTTAGTACCTCCATTCATGTAACATCAGACACATTTACTCGAGTAGTAATGTTTCCTCATTGCTCTGAGATGCAAATAAACTGGCTTTAACTATCAGTGTGTTAAAAATGCCTTAGCTCAGGCTTGAACTGACCGCACACATTTCTGCTCTCCAATCTGAGATTTGAATATCTCCATAGAGTCAAGTAGTAAATATGTCGTATTTCATGCCTTTTTAGATAGCTTTTAATAAGACATTTTAATAAAAATATTTTTATTTTCATTTTAGTTTCCTTTAGAATCAAAAGGACTGTGAGTAAGTGCTAAAAAAAATGTCAGGTGCAAACTCTATGTTAGTACGAAACTAATGCTAATGGATATTTATTCTTTAAGTGGTAAAATAGAGAAATTTAGCATTAATAAAACCTCGGCTAGTCTCGGGAGGAAACACCTAGTATTTGTCCATGAAACACTGTGGGACTACTGCCATCTTCTGGTCCATGAAACAAAGGCACATTGATCCATTTAGGAATACTTCACCTGTTGGCATAGGAGAGACTGAGGGTTTGAGATGCAGGATTAGCAGAACATTTGAGGGCTGCCACAATTTCCCATGGTTTCTCGTACGTATCATATTACAGCCCTTCACTGTTTGCACATTTGACTCCTAAAAACTAGGTGAATGTCATTTTATAAGCTCAGCAAGATGACACTAATTTAAATGTAGGGGAAGACAGTTTTAAGTACTTACTGAATTCTGCTTCTGATAAGTTTCTCAGGGTCACCGCATGGGAATACTGTAATTTTTTTTGTTTATATCATACTGGCTTCTGATGGTTTCTGATTAGGGCTCACTGAAGGAGTGTTATGTGTTACAGAAACATGTAATTCAGTAGATGTATGCGCATGTGATACATTTTGCAGTAACTCTTGCTTATTTCAGACTTTTCATGCTTTGAGAAGGACTCCAAGCATAGAGAGATTTGGATTGTCTTAATTTTTAATCTATTCATGTATGTATTTTAATTTACAGTTTGTTGTATGGGCTTGTTTGTCCTGTAGCTTGATTGTGAACACAAAAGTTTGTCATAGGAGGTCAACACCTAATGCATAAACTATGGGTGGTTTTGTTATAGCTGACAACAAAGAGCTTTTTGGTATTCCATGATCAGAAGGCAAACTAAAAGAAATTGCAGAGCACCAGGCTTCTCAAGGATAAATTAAACAGAAATAAATTCACAGAAAATAAATTCTGAATGAGAAATAGATATACATAGATTAAATATATATATATACACACACACATATACATACACACATATATATATGTATGTATGTACATATGTACATATGTATATGTATATGTATATATGTATATAAGTATATGTGTGTATATATGTTCATATGTATATATTTATGTATATATGTGTTTGTGTATTATGTATTATATTATTGTGTATTTATTTTATATATATATATATATAAATAAATGGGACTCTTAATTCTCCCTGAGTGGTACATCACTCCTTTTCAAAACAAACAGCACCTCCTGCCCAACCTTAAGGTCATCAACAGCCACCTACTAGATTAGGCCATTTAATGCACACACCTTATATTGGAGAAATGTAACACTTCTGCCTACCCTCTTAAATGTTAGCCTGTGGCATAACTGAACTTGAGATGGTTTTATTTTTTTACCAGTTTCTCTCCATTTTCTCTGCAAAATTACAATTGACTCCTGGGCTTCTTTTTGGGTTTTTTGTTGTTTTTTTTTTCAGGACAACTCAAGCAAAGATAAAAATGTTAGCTGGTCAAAATCTCTACCCCAGGTTGTGTGGAAGGAGGAAAAATGCAGCTCTCTGCCCACAGCCCAGCAAGATCTATGGGATGTCAAGTGGCCTTTGGGACAGGGCTAGCAAACATATGTCATGGGAGTTGTCTATTTGCCATCCTGCCTTGGGTTTATCTTTGCTGTTTGTGCTGGCCATCTGTCTTGTTCCTCCTGAGGCTGACTGCTCCTGCAGGCAACTCCTTTACTTCTGCCCACTCATTGCCTGTCACTGACAAAAGACAATTTTATACTCTTGGTGCAATGAAGAGTGTCAGCCTACTGACTCGGCAGAAATAACTCCATGTCTTGAGGAAGTCCCCCAGGCTCAGGTGAGACAGTGGAGGAGGGATGCTACAGAGACTTCAGGTAATCTAGAGGTGAGCTTATGACAACTCAGAAGTGAAATACACCACAGCCTAACAACAATTAAAACCCCAACAATCTGGAACAAGATCTGTGCAATATTTACCTGTAAGTAATATCCCGTTCTGTTAAAAATGCCAGTACATTTCTTTGCTTAGTCATGCCACCAAAAATAAGATACAACCCAGCAGTTCTGAGTGAGGTAGTTTGTTAGTTACACAATGCACTTTCTAAAACAATAAATTCATTTTTGTGATATCCCCAGCTCACATCGTACTTGGTGAGAAGACTTCAAATGTTTATTACTATGACAACCCAGAGAAAACAGAATCTGTGTTCCATGCTTGTCTTTTTGTCACATGATTAGAAGAAATTCTATTCAGTATTTATAATACTGCATTTTTATTACTTGCTTCATTTTTAACTATGTTGAACTGGGATGGTTTAATATGAGAACCTTGACAAAAAGAGAAAAGAAAGAAGTTTCCACCTGCTTTTATGCACTGACTTTGCTGATAGTGAACAGTATTTCACAGATTCCATAAAACTATGAGACAATCTGCCATCTGTCCGGAACTGTTTTCCAAGTTACGTTGCATACAGGAAAAATTAAATACAAGGTAAATAAGCATGGCAGTGTAAATTACTTATTAATTTGTTACCTTTGAACCTTAAACCAAACTATTATTTACATTCTAACATTAATATTTTGAACTGCTACTTCTATGTTGGCACCATTGCTATTTACAGGGAGGGGGCAGGGGTTATTGCTTCAGGTTGTTTTTCACTGTGTTTCTGTTTCCAAGTGGAAGACATACAGTCTATAGGATCATTTAGATATGACCTTTGAGCTGCATGGTGTATGGCACAAGTATGCATAAAGATGTGCCTGCTCTTAGAAAGCCCTCTGTGTTCTAAAAATGCCAAGATGCACATTTAGTTCAGTAGTAGAGGAATGCATGTGGTCCCCCTTTTATTCAGTTTTGAACAACTGGAAAAAGGGTACTGGAGCTGGCAAGCCAATTCATTAAAATTCACAGAATAGATAGGAGTAGCCCAGAAGCAGCAAATCTTCAGGCATGCCATCCTTTGGTTGTCTCCTGCCCTAAAAAACAGTGGTACTCAATAGGGTTGGTCAAGCTGATGGAGCCTGAGCTGCTCTTACAGGATGTTTCCCAACAGAGATCCTCACTGTTGCTAGAGGTTACCATGCAGCTGAGGTTGGTCACGCTGCAAGGTCTTCTCCTGCCAGATACTGAAGGCAGTATTCTGCAAACTGCTCCGATACTTGGTTGACTTGCTGGTGAAAAACCAAAACAAAACAAAACAACAAACAAACAAACAAAAACAAACAAACAAACACACAAAACAAAAAATACACAAAAAAACCAACCAACCAAAAAAACAAACAAAAAAAAAAAAACAAAAAAAAACCCCCCACAAGACAAATGGAGGAAGGTGGGGAATATTTTTTTTTCCCCACTTGCGTATCTGCTAATTTTATAACCAAGGTATTTGTTTTTAACTCCATATTTTAAAATAAGCAAACAGTCCGTTTAAGAAATGTGGAATATTTTAACTAAAGTCCTTTTTGTTTTAATCAAATTCAAGATAAACTCTGATTTGCTTTTAATATGTAATTTTTTTGAGAGTGAAATTTTGACAAATTTTTCATAATTTCTGTAAAAATTATAATCAGATATCATATTTATAAGCCCTTCTAAATATAATAAAAAGGACTTCCAGAGCTGCTCCAGGGTCCAAGGGTGGGGGATACTATGAGGCAAACCTGGAGCATCTTCTGGGCTTATGGGATCTACTGCCTAGGGGTGTAGGATTCCTGATGGGATATGGGGGAAGAGCATTCTGGAAGAGAATAAAAGCAGGACTTATTATGGGATTTTTAGGGGAGAAATCAAAGGGCTGGAGAAAGCATGGATTTAAATGATTTAGGGAGGAACAAGTGTGGGGAAAATAGAGGGGTAAGAGGATTAAAAAGGACAGTTGTGTGTCACTAGTTGGCTGGTCAGTACACTTGTCTGGCCCCTGATCACCACAATCTCCCCTGGCTCCTTCTTCACTATTTTCTTGAACACATCAAATGTGATCTACTTAGAGCACTGATGTATTACCAGATCAGTTTAAAAAGTTGAATTCAGTTTTATGATATCCAAAGAAATTGAAGCCCAGATGCTCTTTTCAATCTTGTTGCTTTTAGTTAGGTTGCTAGTGACCTGAACTGGATTTACTAGAGGAGATCTCTTTCTCAGACTTGTGTAACTGTACTTGTGTGAAGTCTCTGATACATTGAGCTATGTGTGACAAATACCTGACTTACACACTCTGGCTTCATGCATGTGTATTTAAACAACTAAGACTTAAGATGTTTTTAAAGGAGCACCATTATATGATCAAATATGAGCAGGAAGAGCAATGAACTCCTGCATTCTCCAGGAATATGGATTTAGCTTTTATTGCAGAACTGAAACTTAGATTTCCTATTTATTATTGTACACAAATATTCCATTTTTTTCTTAATTTCCAGAACTTCAAACCTTACCAGATTCTATTGTCTGTTTCTCAAATTCAGGACTGGAAAGTGAGCAGCAGAAATTAGCATGTTCTACAAAAGCGGGACAGAGCAATACCCTAAGTATAAACAAAGGAAAAAGTGGGGGATTAGTAATTTGCAAAAACTCTTTGGCACTGTTTAAACCAGAATGCTTTTGCTCTGGCTTTTCACGTGACTAAAACCTGTGTGCATGTGCCCCTGACACCTCTCTGTTGCCTTGGTTTCCACTGGAGGAAAGGCTGGATATGTAGGATAAGGATGCATGGACCTTGGGAACCCTGAGGGAGAACGTGGAGCTGGAGAATAACCAGTGATCAGGCTGGATGTAGCTTTTGACACTTCTGGGGCAACTGCAGAAAAGAGAAGCAAAAAAAGTCCATTTGGCCAGATGTCTCTGCTACTTCTGTTTCAGAGCTTGAAGTTTCAGATTCCAAATGAGTAGGCTCTTTTGAATTACCATGAAGCACTTGTTCTGCCATGACTGTAGATGTTCAAGTTGCTCCATGACTTCTAAAATCTCTTTGGTTTTGTAGAGAAGAAATCCATCATGGACCATAAAAGTTCATGACATATACCTCATTTTTGTAGCTGATAAGTCTCACCTTTACTAGATGCCTACTACTTGTATGTTCTGGAAAGTTTAGGTATGATTTGTTCTCACTAGAGTTGGGAATTGTAGGGTCCTGAGTGATCCCACTATGCCCAGGTCAGTCTGACCCACAAGAATCTAGGCTAAAAACTAAAAGCTGAGGATGACTCTAAATTTGCCTGAGGTAGGTTCCTCCACTTTTATTATTATTTAACTCCTATTGGAACACTAATTATGAGAATTTTACAGTTATCTTCAAGAGGAAGCTGACCATCTCTTACTGGCAGTACATTTATTCATATATTGCATAAAATAATAAATGGCAGCCATCACTGTCTTCAAGATCAAACTGAGCCACACTGACTTTAGTAAAATTGAAGAGAATTTAAAGGGTTTTTTTAAAGTTTTTTCTTCTCCTGAAGGAATTTGTGGCAGAACAGAAAGGGAATTCATTATGTTAAGTAACAGAAAGCTAATTTTTCATTTTTCTGGCACCAAGCAGCTGCAGTGAAATTGCCTAAACCACTAGATCACGATTCCTCACCACTGTGGTTGTTCAGGTCACCCTCAAGGGTCTTCAATTTCTTTATATTGCAGCTAGTAATTTTCAAAATCAGAAAATATAGAGAAGAGATGTATTTTTATTCTGAGAAGGATTTTTCTCTACTTGAGAATAAACAAATCTGTCAGATTGAAAATACTAAAAATCAGGAGCTTGACTGTAATAATCACAACAATGTCAATGCCAATTTTGTTCAGTAAACTTGGGGGAAAAAAATTTCTGCAAAGAATCTTGCCATCTCCCTGAAAGAAATTGTCCATGGTCAGCAGAAATTGAATTTTGAGTTCCACAATTGATAGAGTTCAAGAATAAGTTATGGTAATAAGGTTGAAAGACACCCAGCACTATTTTTCCTTAAATTGCTCATTATATTTGCTGCTGCTAACTTCTCTGGGCTATGTTGTCTAAAATGAAAGAAGTGTAAAGAATTTTCTCTATATATAAAATGCTCATATGGCTTGTATACAAATATTAATAACTGAGGAAATGTGACAACAGGCAATAGTACAGAATTCAACTGAATTCCTGAAGAATGACTTTTAATATTTGCTTTGAGCTCTGCAATAATGTGAATGAAGGGTTTCCTTTTCATCTGATTTTATTTCTAACACATATACTGGATATGCCCTGTGACTTTAGGAATCACTTATATTGGGGTCTGCCTGCAACGTACACAAGGAGCTTTGATCCATCCAATTACCAGCTCAGTGCAAACACAACCACAAAAAGTTGTCTGTTATTAGCAGGCTTTTTTTCCCCCATGTTGAAATTATTTTGGAGAAATCAAGTCTGTTAGGGGCTAATAACATGAGCCACAAGATACTCTTCCATGTTGACACAAACAAAAGCCTAAATCAGAAGCCACATCCACACGGGGGTTTTCTTTATTACACATCCCAATGAAGGGAGCAACTTCATTGATCAGCTGATATTGCCAACCCCAGTGCATGTGCATTTTTGGTGATAGCATTCTGAGATAATCTTTCTGGATCTATCGTGGAACAAAATTTAATGGAATATGTTAACCACACTGCCAGTAAGGTAGGAAAAAGCTGGGGCTCACAGTGTGCCTACAGACTTATACGTGCATTACCAAACAGGACAAGTGTATATAAGTAAATGTCTATCTTCTCAGACTTTCTCTATGGCTATGAATATATATAGGTCTTTTTTACACCAACATCTTTCTTCTATAGTATATTTTTTGCTGTCAGTGGACAGATGGCTGGCTTTTGCCTTAACGCTCTTAATATGTCATTATCTATTTTATAGATTTGTTTTATTTTTTAAAATGTGAATGTGATATTTTGATATCTCTGAAAACTGTATAAATGGATATGTCTATGGTTTCACATGTTTTTTTTACTGTTATTTATTTTATATGAGAGAAATCCAACATTTTTAACTTTGAGTGATAAGCAGCTCAAGAATAATTACTATCATGTATCATGGTTCATTACTGTATTTGTCTGAGGTTTCTACAGTTAGGAATTTCCAATGTTTCTCCAATAAAACCTAGTTCAGATAAGTTACAATGCTGAATAACTACTGAAATTTTTATCAGTCTGAAATAAATCATGCTGTCAAGAGAACTTTAAAAATTATTTGGAAAATACTTATTTTTAAAAAGCTCCAGGCCTGTATTTCACAAATGCTGCTAAACTCAGTTGTTGTGTAGTTTGATGTGAAGCTTTTTGACATTAAATGTATTGGGATTTTAATGGATATTCTGCAAGAACTGTGTGTAAATAGTCATTACTTCCCAAAAAAACCAGATCTGGGAGATGGTATAGCTGTAGGTGAGAAGTGTAGATACAACCACTAAACCTTTGCAAAGTTTAATTTTAAAGAATTAGGTGATGAAACTGGTGGTGTTGTTTGGGATGTTGCCTTATCAAAACCCCAAGACTACTATTTTATAACAAAGTAAACTGCATATCTCCTCTTCTTTACTTCTTTCTTTCTATACCCCCTCCTCTTCTTTACTCTTCAAAATGTCCTGTGCCTTAAGCCGCCTGATTCAGCTGAAGGAGGAAACAGCTAAGCATGTAAATACGGAGCAGATCACTAGATGTCCTCCTTTCACAAGATTTCTTCTCATTCTCAATTAGAAAAGTGATAATTTTCTCTTAAAAAGACCTACTACCACTGTCATCAACATTGAAAAGTTGCCAGTGCACATCTGTGTAGTAGCAAACCACCTGAGCCCATAAAACAGGCTGAAGGTAGGTCAGAGTTCTGCACTTATATTTTTTATTATGTGCAAATAAGGCCCTTAAGGGATACAGAGAAAGTTCCTGTTACACCAAGTGTTGCAGGAGAAGAGTGCCTGGGAAGCTATCCCTTCGGTGACTTAAAAAAATCTGGAGTGTGTAGATATATGAGACTGTGAGTAATATTTTTTATTATCTATATGCACTGGTTATGTGGTGGTTTCTGTGTGCAGATACATAAATTCTCAAGATTATTCCTTATTTTTGCGTTATGTGACCACATTCCCTTCTGCTTTTTTTTTCTTTTTCCCCTAGGGAAATACAGTATTTTTATTTCTTAGTTTTTCCCAATGTGCTGAATACTTCTATATTCCTACAGAATATGAAATATTCCATATGAAATGGGTACTTATCCATAGTCAGCTAATAATAACAATCTGTAGGACTTACTGTAGGCAAAGCAACCAGGACAGCTTTCCTGCTGCAATCCAGCAAGCCCACTTGGTCCTGATGCCTGGTAAATGGAAGGGATAGGCTGCGGGATGAGGAAGGGAGCAATTCCTGAGGGAGGTCAATGGGGAGGAACCTGTTGAAAATTCAGTTCTCTGAATGCATCAGGGAGCTTCAGAAGACAACATATTTTAGAGCAATTCCCCTTCCTTTCACCATTTGTTCTGGAAGACAGCACTTCAAGCTCTGAGGCTCTGAATGCTGGGATCCTGAGGTTATTAGGATGGCCTTATGAGGATAAAAATTCTTGACAGGAATAAGATGTACAGAAACTGTGGAATGATTGACAAGTACTTCAAGCTAGTAAGGATAAGAAGAAGCAAGACTGGCTTATGTCTAGAAGCACAAATAGCATGAAACTTTACTTCTTACATATATACATACTTCATATATACAAAGCAGGTAGTTTTAATATTATATCAAAAATCTCAATTAATGTATCTCCAAAACTGCCACACAAAGATTTGATGTGGGTCTGTGTTTAAAAATATGACAAAAATTGGAAAGAAAATAAAAAGAAAAAAACAAATAACCTCCCAAGACCCTTTATGTAAGTGATGTGCTTCTGTAAGAAAACAAATTAACATCAGTGAGAAAAGTCAGAGTAGCAAATCAGTACAACTGTTGTAGAATGAAGTAGTAGCTGAGGTTTAACCCATACAAAGGACTTGTGATTTGAGAAGTAGCTGGGATTTCTGTTCAGTGGGCACTTCTTGTGTTTACAGTCATTAACATTGTTCATTGGTGGCACTTGTAAACCCAAGTTTCATGATATTCTACTGCCCTGCTAGATATGTGGCTGGTGCTATCAGATAAATACAAAATAATAATTTTTTAATCATTATGAGCAGCATGAAGTTTCATCTCTATATTTCCATTTTCAGTCTTTCTGAACCTGGCTGTGTCTTCTCTTGTCACAGACACCAGGATTTATGATCAGTGGGCACTAATACAGTTGAGCCCTTGGGATCTGTTGAAAAATATGGGAGAATAAGGAGGTGGATTTATAAAGCCTGCATGCTAAACAACTCAGTTTCTTAATGTTGGCAATTATTTCCTAATTAGTAAGGAGAGGAGAGAACATTATCTAAACAGTAGGAAACTGTATACCAAAATGGAGCGGTTTGAAGCAAGAGTTGTAAGGGACAGTATCTTTCTCTACAAATTAGAGAAGTGGTGCCATCTGTTAAATACTGTCAGATTGAGTATCTTCTACTTCTTTTAAAATGTATTTTCTTTGCAATTGCAAGTTCCTGTAGGCATTTTTTAAGATGAAACTTCTCATCTCCGTTTGAAACATACAATATATTTTTTTTCCAATTAAGAGTTTCCTCATTCATGTAGCATTCATGTGCAAATTGCAGTTCAGCAATACATTCTTCTACATAGCTATTCTGGGGACACATATAACTGGTTTCAGACATAAGTAACCAGCTCATGAAGCATCTGACAGCTGCTTGTATTTTTCTTATTCTAACCACCAGAAGGCAGAAGACATAGAAATAACTCTGCTGTGTTTGTTTTGCTTAGTTTTGTTCTGTTTTGTTTTTAAATTGTTTTATGTCATCATTATAGCAAGCTATAGAAATAAGGCAGAGGTGAAGTAGTATCTACAAAGCTTTTTTTCCTAGACAAGGACTACAGATGTCTTGCGTGGAACAATAGTTTGCTATCTTCTCACAAACTGAAAAGAGAAAGATTACATTTTGGTACCCTGAACTATATATTCATAGGTGATTATGAGTTCAATGCTGCAGGTGAAAGTGAAGTTGTCACTAACTCAGGAGTAATCTCCCTTAGGGATGTGAAGGATGTTTTCAGCCTCTTCTTCACTAACTGCCTTGTGAGGGGTTGTGTGACACCAATCACTGCTCTGCTGCCTGGAGAAATGTGAAAAGCAACTGCAGCAACCCCAGCTTTAAGGAATTAATTAGCAAACAAGTTTACAATTCACCTTCTCCGGGGATAATACATGAAAAATCTGCAGCTCACCAAATACAGCACTGGAGAATACAGCTTTGAATTCTCCAAGCACTTCAGAAGAATCTTTCACCTACTAATATAACCAACATGATGATTACACATTTGCTTCCTAGGCAGGACATTATTTTTTCTCCTGTGGCTTGCAAATTTCAGGTGACAGCTTTCCATTCAAGCTTTGAAGTATTCCCCTTTGGTTTTATATAATTACCGTAGAGCCTGTGGAAAAAAGAAAATTTGAGATGCTGAAGAAAATCTGCATTACAATAATCTTCTCCCTAAGGTCAGGAATGGACACACCAGACTTTTTTTTTTTTTTTTTTTTTTTAAGAAGAAACACGCTTTTTTTCAGCAACTGCTACAGTGCATGAGCATCACCTCTCAAATTTTATTTTGTGCTCTTTTCAGTCCACTAAACATAGCTGTAAGATTGAAGAAACAGCACTAAACAAATAGAGAAGCCTGATGTACCTTTCATTCAGACCACCGTAAGATATAATTCTTACAAAGATATTTCTTTTGCTTATGCCTAGAAAAGAGGACTTGAGTTTGTGAATAAAATCCTTTCTCTATTTACTTATATATTGTATATAAGATCCATCAATAAAGCTTCATGTTTACATTTCTGATCAATGGTGAAAACCTTTGAAGGCTTCTGTAAGTCTGTAGAAATCAGAACATAGCTACACAGCCTGGAGACTGCACTGTGAGACCCAAGGGAACCTTGTATTTGTCAAGAACTGGAGTAGTCCAGAGTGCTTGTTCACTGTGTAACTCTACTGACTTTGTCCATTACGTGCATAATAATTCCCTACAACTCCAAGGCTCTAACTCCTGTAAAACAATAGTTTTACAGCTCACCTCCTGACTTTCAGTGTGGCTTGTTGTGGGCCATTGCACTGTAAACATTCAGAGAAGATGGAGTGGTTGAATATCATTTAAATATATCTGTATCTATATCTATATATCTTACTGGCAAACTTTCACAGGCCTTTCTTGTGTATTACATATTAAGCCCTGTCTTCTATTTTTCAAAACTGTAATGATTAATTTGATATGTGAACAGTGTCATTATCTTCTGGCAATAAATGTCAATACATATTTATAGCTGTATGGATTCATCTTCCATTAAAAGGTCCTTATAAACATTTCTTTAGAGCATATCAGCAATTAATCCTCAAGACAATAGATGGAGAGAATGTCCTTTCCCTTCTATCTCTGGTTTATTTATGTCTTTTCATTAATTATGCCAAATATTCTGTTGTCACTTTGCTTCTTAATGCACATCAGTTTTAGCATATCTTTCCAAAGATTTATTAATTGGTAGGATCGTTTAAATTATGTTGCACAAATATTTTAGAATTCACTAATCATGATAATAAGGCTGATAATTTATTAGGTCAGATCACTGAATTTGAAATGTTTATCACAATTTAATTTTATCAGAATTCTTCCTTTGGAATCTGCTGCTCTTCTTCATCTTTTGTTGACATTATTTTTATCCCAACAAGAAGATCTCTTGCCAAAAACAGCTGCACAGTAATAGGACAAATAACAGACACATGTTGCAATAAGCAAAATTCCACCTGGATAAAGCTTAAATTTCTCCATGTTGAGCATGGTTACGTAGTAGAACAATTTGACCGAAGAGACTGGAAGCTCAGTCATACTCAAAGCAGACTGAGAAGGCTCTGATCCAGTTTCATACCAATACTGTGTATTCCAGTGCATTTACACATAGCCTAGAAAAGAAGGACACCAGTCATCATTTGAATGTATTTAATTTCCTGGTTTTGTGCTAGGAAATTGGTAACGTTATAGTGTCTTACACAAATTTAAGAATGAAATAAACAGGGATCATAATCAGATGTAAGAAAAAAAAGGATAAACTTACTTCTTCTTACTATCACTTATTGTCAAGTTAATCACTGACCATAAGATAAGTTTGTGTCAAGACTGTAGCAACAGGTAAATTGATACAGCACTTCCTTAAAAAAAAAAATCTGAGTAACTCAGTCTTAAGAGAAATTTTGAATTCTGGATTACCTATCAAAAGAGTAAGAAATATTAACACTGAAGGTGCTTAATGGCTGTAAAGAAATAATTTGTGAGTGCGTTGTGCTCAGAACACATATAGAACTAGGAATTGGAAGATCCCCTAGCTGACCAGCATACATGTATATCACTGGTCTGGTGTAAGGACAATAACCTGAGAAAGATCACACTCTGACAGGTTTTCCTTTGCATTGGCTGCTGCATGAACAGAAACTGTTCCCTCCAGCCAGCCAACTATTGATCCTACTCCCTTCTACCAGTGAAGCAGTTAATGAAAATTCCATGGGCAAATCAAAGCTGCATTTTCTCTTCATTTTCATCTGAAATATGAGTTGGTCTTTGGTACTCTAGACAGTCATTTACTGCTCATTTTCCTTTACTGACATTTAGGAGCTGAAGCATACGATTATTCTCAAATACAGTTTATCTGAGGCAACAGTTGTCACTGTGATCATGACTACTGCTGCACCATCAGCTGCATTAAGTTCATCAACCAAGCTTTGCTTTTCATTATTCTTTGAGGCAGCATGCAGTGGAAAGCACCCTTAAAATGCAGCTGTGCTACAGCTGAAGAAATCTATCCATTTGTCTGTATAGGGACTGAAGGGGAAAAAAGTGCCTGAAGTCTTTAGAAAACAGCAAGAGAGCAGTAAAATGTTTCTTATTACTTTGCACTCAAGAGCTTTTTCCACACTATGTTTCACAAATAATTTGCAAAATGGTCTTTCTTATATGTTTTGTAATAGTTTTCTCAGTCACTTATTTGTAACAAAATTAATAGAAGGAAGCCCTGCCATACACAGCAAGAGGGAAAGCCAAGGCACTCGATTAATTTGTAAAATGGTAAAGGACAATTGATACTGTGGGCAAGTATTTTTTTGGATGCATTTATTAACTCATAAGCTACAGTATGTCTTATCTCATTTCAACAAGAGTTGATGTCTTCATTTCCCCATGGGAACCCCTGAAAGTCCCATTATAAGAATCATAAATAATACGTGTTAATGCGGTATGAATTGATTATGTTAGAAAAGCTGGCATTTTCATCCATCATTCTAAAAGATCTTTGACAAGAGTTTACCCTCTGGTAATTCCTCTGATATGAGTTTAAATAAAGTAGCAGGCTGTTTCAGCAGAGTAGTCCAAGGAGATGGCAATAAATCTGCTCAATTACTGTATTTCCAATCCAGTTTTCACTGCTAAGGATATTATTATTTCATTTAGACTTGGTCAAGAATCAGATTATTTTAATTCAGTCAGACAGTTGGAGAAACTACAATATTTTATTCTCAGAGTTGCAAAGAACTGAGCTTTGAGAGACTATAGAAGATGCAGTAGGCCTCCAGAAGAGAGAACAAAAAACTACCAAGCTCCTATCAGACAAAAAGTACTTCATGAAATCCACATTTTAGAAAGTAGCATTTTGTTTTCAACCTAGTATATTTTACTTAGACAAAAAGTCTTAACAGCCTGAGAAGCAGATCCATTGAAACAGAATTATTAGGTCCTCTATGATCTGTACTTCATCTGGGTTCTCTAGTATATTGAGAATTAGGCCATTCAGATTATCTTTTGGCCTGAAATATTAATTTGCAAATAACCACAGCAAAAAGGGTTGGGTTTTTTTTTTTCTCCTGTCTCATTCTTGGGTGGGGAGAAAGCATGTTTGTTAACAACAGCCTGACACAGAAAGGTATCTTTTGCCAGCCTGACTAGAGAGTCCTGATAAAATCCCCTTCCTTGCAATGAAATAAAAAAACCTTCACCTCAGTCAGTGTCATGTTCTCCCCAGAATGTTTCAGAACAGCAGATATTACTACAACATGAAGTACATCTAGTGTCCACTTGAGCCACCTGGATGTGGAGCAACTTTTAGACAGGTGGATAAGTTTTTCTCATCTATCTCAGCCTGCACAGGTGGTCTGTGGAAACCACATCACACATAGAGTGGGAATGACCCCTGTTATTTTACAGGTGCCTTCTGTGAAAGAAAAAAAGATGAGAATAATGCTTCATCCACTCTCCAAACACCAGAGAGGTGACAGAAACAAGAAATGGATTACAACTTGCCACTACTAGGCTGTCCAATTGGGAATTTCTCCAGCTCTGATCCAAAACCTGTTTCCCAGGGTTTCACAGACCTGGCCCTTTCCCTGTGGTTATGGGCACCCCCAAAGGCAAGATGTCAGTAAGGTAGGATTTTCATCAAAAGGAAAAGCACAAGATCACTTACAATCTACTTGCAGAAACTCTGTACTGAAGTGCAATAGCTGGATGAAGAGGAGAGATGTGTGGGATGTAAGAGTTTATTTTCCCCATAGTTTTATCACCCAGGGGTTAGCCAAGAAGAGAAAGATGATGAGGCACTGTGGAAAATTTGCTCCAATAAAAAGTTTCCTCCCTAACTTGTTCTTGTTTCTCAGCTTTTATCTGATAGACTAAAACAAGGCCATGTTGCAGAATAGTGCCCCCATGGAATCATAACCTAAATATCTATGCAGTGCTGGACTAACTTAACATTAAAGAAGGCAATACGGCAGTCAGTGTGGATAGGTCTCTGATAATAAAAATAGTTTGATTCTCACCGTTAGTCAAAAAGGCAAAGAGAGTTATTAGGAGTTATTGGGACAGGAGTGGAAGTGAAATAAAAATGTCATTATATCACTGCATTGACTAACATCATCCATTCAAAAAGGGTTTAGCAGAATTAGAGAATGCCATGAAATCAGGAGTGGATCCAGGCCTAACCTGTTAAAAAAAATTATTGGGAAAAACTTACCACCAGCATGGCCAGATGCCAGCTACTGCTAAGACATAAAAAATGTCATCCTGATAAGAGGCCAGCAGCTAATTGCTAATTTTTAAAAGGCAATAAATACGTCACAGATATATCCCTTCAAGGATGCACAGCGCTTCAGATTTTTATTCTGAGCACTTTAACAGTCTTTACCCTGTACAGATTTTTAAATGTATTCACGTTCTTGATCTCCTAGAGAGGTTCACAGTCAAAACACTCACTTGGAACTCTAAAAATAAACCCAAAAGCCAGCTAACTCAGTTAAAGGCCAAATCCCACACACCACATCTAAAGCCACGTATGGAACCCACGCGCGCACCTGAGTGCATTTGTGGTGAGGATTCACTGTGGGCACAGACTCCCAAGGCTGCCTTTGGCTACACCATTTTACTCATGGTGTAAAATCTCTCTACAGGTCCTAGCACAAGGATGGCACAGCACCCGAGGACGCTGCAGGGAGTCCCCATGACGGGAAGGAAGAAGAATTTTGCTCCCATGCTCTGTCTTGCTTTGTCTGCATAGTGGGGTCCCTCAGCAGACCAAGGAGCAGAGCCATGTCATTGCAGGGCAGAATGAGTGGAGGGGATGAAGATATTGTAGTGTATGCAATAAACAGTAGGTATTTCAGTAAAGTTACCAGCAAAAAGTGGCTCAAGGATGTTGTTTTTTTCCTAATCTATACAACAATATCTTCCTACCATATATCCAAAGTGTTATCAGCACCAAACTCACCACATGAATCTCAGAAGTGGGTACTATTGAAATAGCTCTCCTAGGGTAACCCAGAGAGGGACCAATAAAATAAGAATCTCACTTCAATGATGATTCTGTTAGAGTCTGTATTCAGCCATCTGTTCCCAGCAAGGGTCCATTTTATCTAGAAGATCGCACAGAAAATTGTTTATGCATGGAAAGTTCTTAGAAAGTCAGGCTCCATTTTGGGTAAAAATAAGTAGCATTTATATCACAGAGACATAAGGGGGTATAGGACATTATCATCTGGAGCAGGCAATGGGTGCTGTTAATTTTCATTTTTCACCTGGGACAGATAATAAATAATGATGGTTTCTATTTTCGCAAACTAATTTTTATTTTTCCATACTGTTTTCCTTTTCTTCCAGGTGGAACAGCCAATAGCATTTGCCAATTCCTACCTTCTCAGGATGTTATCTCCCTTTTCCATAGTATTCTTCACCTTCCCAGATGATGACCTGCTGTTACAGATACTTGGTTTTGATGGTATCTCAGGAAGTCTCCAGTTTCTTGATACTCAGCCACACTTCAAAGATGCAAGATGTGCTTCTCAAGGATGCTCCCAGTTCCCAGGCTGGCAGGCATTTTCTCTCTCAGTATTTCAGCAGGTATCTCCTCTGTATTTTTCCCTTTATAAGCAGGTCACTTTTATGGATGCTCCTATCAGCTACTGAGTTCTGTTCAGCATTTTAATACATTGACAGTGCTTGACTCAGGAAAATGGTATTTTGTGGGTGTTGCAAAAGGATGACTGGGGAAAAAAAAAAAAAAAGGTCTTCTAAAGATGTTAAAACTTTTAAAATCTCTTTTCAATTTCCTTCTGATTCCCACCTTGCCAATTTCTTTGACAATAGACTGTATGACATTTTCTGAAGCTACTCAAATATCCCTTGGTATGAGAAGGCAGTAACTCATGTGCTTGCTCTGTAAAGCAAGCATTTCAATCTCTGAACTGTAACACTGCATTGCTTGTGATTATCTGTGATGGAGACTGAAGGAAATGTCTGACTGCATTTTTAAAAATATTTTGGGGGCTATGTTGTTATGCCAGTTTTTATTCCTCAGTTTCTACAATTTCTATGTTTAGGCCAGACCCATGGAGGCTGAATTCTGCCTATTTGTTGTAAAAACAATTATTCTAGTAACAACATAAAAGGATCACTGAGAATGTTCTATTTTTTTCTGATGCTGACCGAGCCTGCTTGGCTTTGAAGAGGAGGTGTGTGTGGAGAGGGGAAGCCTGGCTATCTTTCCATTGGGAGGCAGCCCCATTTCTAATGCCTTGGAGCCTTCCTGTCAGCATGAACGTGGATTTCAACATTGATTTGCAGATCCGGTGAGGGAAGATGATTGTCGTCCAATGCTTTGCATGGATGTGAGTTCCTATTTTTACTGGCTGTAAAAGCACCTAATATAGCTAAATACTTTTTTTTAATTCCCTCTGCAGGAAAGGAGATTCACTGGTATGCTCAGCACAAGTGCATTTTGAACCATCTGTACTCCTTAGTGCAGCGCAGGCACAGGGAGATAAACTCTCTTCCAGTGAGGATGTACCTCCCACCACCTCAGTGAAAGCAGGTGGAAAAAGATGAAAGCAGCAACTGTCCCTGTTTGCTTTCTTTGCATAGCAGTAGCTGGTGCAGTGCCCTTTTGTCTCACACAGACTTCCTCCTCTGTGGAATGACCAGGATGCAGCCCGTCCCATGAGAAGACAAAGACATCAGAGCAAACAGCTCCTGCTGGAGAAACCAAGCAGCAGCACCTATTGCCTACTCAATAGTCTGCAATCTCCAGAAACAGTATGAGAGAGGAAGCAGGATTACTGCAGATGGTTGTGGCTAAAACGTCACTTTCTTGCCAAGCCAGTTCTTGCCTTTCATAACACTGATGAGCTAATAAGTTTAACACTGATGAAATAATGGCTGGGTGTACTGTAGCGATAGCTAAAGACCACTAAAGCTTAAAAATATAACCTAAAACCCTAAATGCCACAAAGATGATCCAGGGGCTGGAGCACCTCTGCTACCAGGAGAGGCTGAAGGAGCTGGGATTATTCAGCTGGGAGAAGACTCCAGGAGGATGTTATAGTTGCCTTCTAATACCTGAAGGGAACCCATAGAAAGGCTGGAGAGAGACTTTTATTCATAAGAGTGTCCAGCAATAGGACAAGGAGAAGGCTCCAAGGAGACCTTATTGTAGCCTTCCAATATCTGAAGGGGCCTACAAGAAAGGTGGTGAAGGACTTTTTAAGATGTCAGGTGTTGTAGAATGCTGTAGAATGCCCTAGAATTGGGGTGTGCACAAGTCCATGTCTGTGTACAGAACTCCTTATCTAAGGCCAATTACATGGGACCTTACTACCGTCCCTGCACATCTGGGATTCGTTCTCTATAGGTAAACACACCGGGTGTCCAGTAATAAGTTATGTTGGTGTGTGGTCACACAAAGCACTATATAAGCATTGTAACTGCGCAATAAAGTTGAAGCTTGATTATCAATCACATTGATTGTTCAAGACTTCCCTCGTCGCCCCACAACAGTCAGGTAGTGATAGGACATGGGGGAATGGATTCAAACAAGAGGAGAGTATATTTTGATTGCAAGTTAGGAAGAAGCTCTTCGCCATGAGGGTGGTGAGTCACTGGAACAGGTTGCACAGAGATGTGGTGGAAGCCCCATCCCTGGAAGTTTTTAAGGCCAGGCTGGACAGGGCTCTGAGCAACCTGATCTAATGGGAAGTGTCCCTGCCCATGGCAGGGGGGTTGGAACTGGATGATCTTGAAGGTCCCTTCCAACCCTGAAAATTCTATGCTTCTATGAAGGGGAAATGGTCTTAAACTGAAGGAGAATAGGTTTAGACTGGATATTAGGAAGAAGTTCTTCAGTACAATGATGGTGAAATACTAGAACAGGTTGCCCAGAGAAGCTGTGGTTGCCCACTCCCTGGAAGTATTCAAGTCCAGGCTGGAGGAGGCCTTGGGTAACTCATTATAGATGAGAGGCATCCCTGCCCATGGCAGGGATGTTCAAGTAAATGGCCTCTAAGGTCCCTTCCAACCTAAGCCATTCTATGATTCAATGATGAAATGTTGATCTGGCTACTTCCAGCTCCTTTCCACAGTCAGACCATAACCCTGATGAAGCTGTCATCAGCCAAGACAGCTAACTCACTTCCAGACATCCAGAGGTAGTTTGGATATCTGATGAGCACCTCCCCTGTCACCACCAAACAGCTCTTCTGCTACCCACTTGGTGCTGCTGGCAGGGAAGCCCTGACTCAAGACATGACATTACTACATGTGCAGGGAGGTTCCTCCTGTTACAGAGGGCTGGAGCAGCCCCCAAGCACCCTGCACCCTGCCCTCCCTCCTGACACCCTGCCCCTTCCTCTCCCTCCCCCTCTCACCAACTTGTTCACAGCTCAACCAGCTGCTTTGAAGTTTTTAATATGACACCCAGCTGAAAGAGGTCTGGGACATGCAGTAGTTTGGCTGCCTCTTAGATTGTGTTGTTGTGTTTTTCCAGAAACGTCCTTCTTCTGTACCTCACATCTTAAATGGGTAAAAAATCTTGATCTCCAGTGCAGGGAACTGTCTGACAACACTGGGGAAAAAAAGGGTTGTATTCAGCTCCAGGGCACTAAGATAGATTTTTTCTGATTCTGCAATAATTGAGGAAAGTTTTGAAAGACACAGTGAGGCGAGTTCACTTTCATGGACCTATTTGTCCAGCGTTGTCAGTTGTACTTGCATATATATATCTACTACCACATCCTTTCTTTTCCTTTCTCCTTTTTCCTTTTCCCTTGCTTTGCCTATGCCTTTCCTTTCCTTTTTCCTTTCCTTTTTCTTTTCCTTTTTCCTTCCCCTCCCCTCCCCTCCTCTCCCCCCCCCTCCCCTCCCCTCCCCTCCCCTCCCCTCCCCTCCCCTCCCCTCCCCTCCCCTCCCCTCCCCTTCCCTTCCCTTCCCTTCCCTTCCCTTCCCTTCCCTTCCCTTCCCTTCCCTTCCCTTCCCTTTCCCTATTTTCCTTGGCAGAACCAAGGCCACTGCTCAGTTCCGAGGAACATTTTGCCCTCTGGAAGGGGAAAAGGAGTAAAGAGGTCACACCTGCAGCCCTCCTTTGGTGAGGAGCGGGCAAGATAAATGACCAAAATTGACCACGCAGAGTATTCTATCCCGTACACATCATACTCAGTATAAATTTGAGGGATCACAAGGGTCAACCCCCCCTTCCCTTCCCTTCCCTTCCCTTCCCTTCCCTTCCCTTCCCTTCCCTTCCCTTCCCTTCCCTTCCCTTCCCTTCCCTTCCCTTCCCTTCCCTTCCCTTCCCTTCCCTTCCCTTCCCTTCCCTTCCCTTCCCTTCCCTTCCCTTCCCTTCCCTTCCCTTCCCTTCCCTTCCCTTTCCCTATTTTCCTTCTCTGAAGAACTCTATCCCTCATCAGGGAAGACATATTACACTCTTAACCTTTTCCTTGGGCAAAACTCCGTCTCTATTTTATCTCCTTGCCTGAAGTTCACCTGCACTGGGTATTTCGAGACAGCACCTGCAGGCACTGTGTCTCCAGCAGGACTTTGTACCTGACTGCTTGACAGTGGGTAAATACACACTAAGAGATAAGCAGAAGTGATAACACAACCTTTATGGAGTTGTTCAGCAATGCTCAGCTGGTACAACTGACAATCATGCCCTTTGCTCATCAAAACACAGCCCATCTGTTCCTGTGTAATTGTTCTCATCTTATATTTGGTAAAGCAACCATAAGGATTTGTTCTGCAGGTGTTACCATATTACAAGTTTTCATGTCTGTATTTTGATCTAGTAATTTTGGATATGTGATGTCTCTTCTTGTATGAAATTGACTTCCAAACCCATGTATGATGTATGATGTTTATAGCTTTAATCTTCCATGAACTTTCTCCTTGTAAAACAAATTTTTTGAGTTACAGTTTCGGATTACTTCTTACAGTAAAGAGCATACATATTTTTAGGTGTATACTTTCAATCATGATAACGTAGTTTTCTGCTGTTGCTGTGGTTTTGCCTGCTACTCTTTTTTTTCCATTTATTAAATCCATTTATTTATTATGCCTCTCTAGGGGCTAACATTTCTTTATTCTGTGTGCATGTCTTTCATTTAGTAAATTCAAGCTCTTTTGATGCAGAAATTTTTAAGAATGGATGGATCCTCAGAAGAAATTGCTTCTCAATACCTGTATCAAAATATTAATAAAATAATTCTTCCAATAGCACATGATTTCCACGAGGTCCATTGTTGCTATTGATTATTAATAGGAGAGAATTGCTAAGTTTTCTCACATTCACATGTTTGTATACATCCTTTGGGATGTGTCAAGGCTATAATATTGTTTCTGAATCAGGAAAACAAATCAAATTACAACTTGCACGCAAAGAAAGCTTTTGCTTGGTTTGTTGCTTCTATCCCTTTAAGTTTCAGTTGCTGTATTCAGCAGATACTTTAGTTTTTACATCACTGATTAAGAGGCAAATTGATTTAAGGGCTCTAACTACTCCTTATTGTCAGCAATTTAGATGCTTATTAAGTGGTTAAAGTTTATTTAATTGAAAATGTACTCTTGCACACCCAATAGTGAGTAAAACATTTAGAATTTATTTCTTCTGAAATTTAAGTATTATCACATTTTCTGTAGTTCAAGAAGAATTTTAAGAGAAGTAATTTTAAGAGATGTATACATAAATCCCTCATTCTGAAAGAATGACTAATCACTAATTGCACTGAACATAATCTCCCTTTTGTCAGTTTTATATGTGGAAAAATTAATTGGCCCTTACAAAGTGTTACACCTTTGCTTGTTCCTAATACAAATATTATGTTCCCACTCACTCTCTATTTCAAAGATAAAGTGCCAGTAGGAGGAGGGACCACTTAGCTAGAGATGGGTCTGGAGTTTAGGCATTGAGCTAAATCACACACTGCTCTCAATCTTTTTTTTCCTGTTGTTTCTTCACCAAGTTTAAAACCTATTCTAGAACAAGAACAACGAGCCTTTTCCATTATATCTTTCAGAACATCCCAGAAGCAGCAGCCATAACACAGAAGACCACATGAACTGTGGTTTCTTGTGAGGAAGCATGAGTTTGTTGTGCTTGCCCCTCCTCCAACACCTTTAGGAAGGTTACTACAGACATTATCCCGTCTTCACCTTCCCCACAAAGCCTTTGGCTGTAACTACTGCAGAGGGGGTGTAAGTGGTGAAAACAAACCCCATGACATTTCTTCAGAGGCTGTTGGTGATGAAGAACAAAGCATGGATCAAGTCAGGTGTGACCACACCACCTCATTTTAAACCTGGAATGAAATTCCTGACAGTTGTAGATATTTTACACTTCTTTTATAGAACTATTAACTACTAATATCGATATTAATTTGTCATAAATTAATTTTCCCACATCAAGTCTGTTTTGCCCAGAGAGTAATTTGTAAGTGATGTCCCTCTCTTTATCTCAGCCTGTGAGCTTTCTTGTTTTGGTTTTTCCCATTTCCTCCTCCCATTTCACACAGTAAGGGGGACTAAGGGAGTGGCTGGGTGGATGCTTGGCTACCAGCCAAGAACAGAAGCCAAGCCATTTGTAAGCTTGGGGATTAATACCATGGACAAACAACAAAAGAAGTAAAAGAATCTAGGCTGTCAATCTCTGTGTTCACTTTACATCATTGTTCATAAGGGTTGTCTGTGCTTTCTCTCCATGCCTGTGCAATGAACATCAAAAAGTTAGGAGATTTTCCATTTTAAATCAGCTTAGTACTTTGTACAACCTACAAAACAGCTTCTATGAGATTGATTACACAGTTCTTTTTGAGTAAGAAAGCCTCTTTGATCTTTTTCAATGTCAGTGAGACCTGGAGCTGCTCAGGCTTTGCACAGCAGTTGGTAAGTAGCATGTTTCTAGCAGTTCACTGGAAAGATAACACCCGTGAATCTGCAATTTGGTTAATAAACACAAATTAAGGTATACACCTCCCAAATGAATAACTTCCATGCATCTGCCTATATCCTTTTCTTGTCAAATAGAAGGCATATTGTTCTTAAATCTGTTCAGTGTTAGTTTAATTCTTACAGAAAAAATATTTATTCTGTGATAATCCTGTGATTCCTTCCTCAGCTCCTATATTGCCTTGCTTAACAGTGTACATATGTACAACACAAACTTCAGAAGCTATACAAAACACCTTGCAAAAGACAGAGTTGTAAAGGATGATGGAAATGGTTACAAAAGAAACAAAGCAGGCATAAAAGTATTCTTAAAATAAAAAAGCATCATTATTATAAGAGTAGAATACATGACAAAATAAAAGTGTCTTAAACCACTGAGCATGTTTAAGAACTGTATTTACATTTTTTTCTCCTATTTTAGAACTATAATTTGGTGGGACTTTTTATTTGTATGCTTTATTAAAAGTAAGTATTTTTAAATGTGACTACAGAACAGATTGATGCAATGAGAAGAAGGGAGCTGCAGCTTGCAATTAAGCCATTCCAGTGTAAGTCAAGAGCAGAGAATATGCTAGGGCTGAAAATTTAAATACGCCCTTCTTAAATTGAGAGGGCAAATTTTTTTAGCAGATCACCTCACAGTGCAAGTCTTTTTTCTATTTCATAATATCACATCAAAGTTACACAGAAGACCCCAATGATCACTAGGGAATCGGCCACAGTCTAATTTTTCCAACCCAATTAAGTCCATACTTCGTGGAATAATATGTCCCTCGCCTGCTGCAGGACGAAAGTAAATACGGTCAAACCTCATCTTGCACTTGTATGATGCATCCAGGTTGGTGTTGGAGTGGGTGTCCCAAGTGTAGCGACAGTGTTGAGGTTTACCCAAAAACTCCCAGACGTCCGTAATGTTCTTAGGTATGTTACCGAGTTTAGTAACCTGAAAGTAGAAAGGGGAGAAAAATCCACAAGATACAAAATTCACAAATGTTGCCTTCAGAAAGGGAACTGAAGCGTTTACATATCGCTTTTTCCTGCAAAACACAGGTTGTTAAAAACAGAGATACTGGAGATGTTTCTAAACTGTGGTATTCCTCAGGATCTTGTGCTCTCAAAGCACAATCAATTCATGCAGTACTTGCTAAATCCAGAACACATTACAAAATTAATGTTCAGCTCTGAAATTCTGCAGTATGTCAGTCTACACGGTGTTCTCTGAAATGTCATCCCAGTTTCACAGTGGCAGAAGATGAAATACTTACCATTTAATAACAATTATGTACAATTTTCACTTTTTACTATCAGCAGCCAAAAATTACTTCTACATTGTCATCACTTTTTGTCACTTTTTTCATCACCTTTTTGTCAAATCACTTTTTGTCTCTGTGATTGGTAAATAATGTTAAACTCCCAAGATCTATTTCTCTATAGCACCCCCTTATTTTATTGATTCTTCTCTCTGAGAATCAGAGAGATGGAGCAAGTAAAAATCAGTTTCTCAAAGTGAGAAGGTGCTTTTGAAGTCAAAACGTAGACTGTCCCTGCGTCTTCTCAGTTACAAATATTGGCAATAAAGCACCAGGGGAGGCTCTTCATAAACATCACCTCAGCATAGCAATGCTGCAGCTTCTATTTATCCATGCTTCCACTCTTTAAGAATAAATGTTGCATGTCTCTGTTCTGCCTCAGCAGGTCATTTCTCATAATGACAACAGAAAAGCCTGCAAAGATTTTGTCAGAATAATTTCTCAAAATAACAAGTTGCTTTATTTCTATTTACCTCACTGTCTCTGAGGTTTGTATCCCCTCCAAATATAACAGTAGTGGACTCTGACTCCTTCTGCATTTCATTGAACACTATTTGCAGCTGCTTCATACGCTCTTTAGAGTGATCTTTAGTGCTTTCCAAATGAGAAGTCATAAGGCAAAGTTCATTACCAGATATGCTCACCTGTGCATGAAACAAAGAGGCTATGTTACTCTCCACGCTGTGGTAAGTTCAAGCACAAAATCTAATCACTAAGTAAACTACTGAGTGATAGAGCTCTGGTTAACATTAGGTTTGCATTAAATAAAACTGGCTTACAGGAGGGTAACAGGCTTTTGCAGAGGTTATGAAACCAGAAAAGAAAGTACAGCCATTAACTTACATAAAAGATTTAAGTTTGTTAGTACCAAACATGACAGGGTTTGAAGAAGTTTTTCTGCTGTTTGAGACTGTCATAGAGTAAAGCCAGTCCAGCCTTTCCAGGATTTTATTTTTTGTTTTGAAGGCAGCTCTTTAGTACATACTGACTCACATGTGCAACCAAAAGGTTCCTCATCATGGAGGTTGTTGGAAAAGGTATTATCTCATGTTTCAGTAGCTTCACTCTTGTTTTCTTCAACATTATGGCAGTGAAATAGCCATCTATGTTACCTAAAGTGGAACAGGGAAAGAAACGGTCAAAGATACCTTCTGACATGCCATAAAGAAGTTTTGGTTCTGAAAAAAAGACTTTTCTTACCATGATCTGGGAGCACCACATTAATGTGTAAGGTATGCAAAGTCATTAGTTAAAAGGTTCATAATAGCCCTGTGAATTTTTCAGATTTCTTTAAAAAATAAAATATTTAAGAAATTACTTTTGTGTGGCACTTTTTTTGGCTACCCTTGCTATCAGTCTTCAAAATGCAGAAAAAATATAAGGAAGCCACCACACAAGCTTTTCACATGCATAATTTGCATCAAACTATATGCTGATATCAAAACACGTAGTTTAAGTTCACTTTAATCTTGTCATTCCTACAAATGCTCACAGACATTGGGAAGGGAGAATAAAACCAAACTTACGTTTTCCAGTTTCTGTGTTAAGAAACTGAGCACTATTTCTTACCTGGAATAATGGTGTAACTGCTTGCTCTCATCTGTAGAAGGCAGAGATGTGGTGGAATGACTTCTTGTAAAAACACAACATCTGGACTGTATCTGAAATCGGCAAGACAAGATTTTAACTTAACTACTGAAAGGTAGTACTGTTACACTCTGAGGTGAAAAGAAACAGGCTCAGGGATTTTAGATGTACTGTGGCCTCATCTTTCTAGATATTTTAAGAAACTGGTTTAACAAAAAAACCGAAACAGCTCTCCATCATATTTAGTACCATGTAGACACATCACAATTTTTAAAAGGGAGGAAGCAATGATTATTATGGACACGGGACTGACATAGTAATAAAATGCAACTGACCTGGCAAATATTTGCACAGGCTTCATATACCACATACAGGAGAACTCAACTTAAGCAGCTGCAAAGCAGCTTTGGAACCTGGTCTGCAACATAAAAGTTCTTTAGGAGAGTGTAACCACCTCCCCATTCCCTTATAAAAAACCTCTGCAGGTAACCTCCAATTCATTTTTTTCACTCTCATTGATGCCAACCTCTTTTATTTCTTAGAGCTGCGCCATCAGTAACAGTTCATGTGGGGCAGCCGTCCTGAAAATGCTGATTTAGACATGACTGTACAGTTGTCCCTACTTTTGCTGTACTGCTGAACAGCCCTGCTCTATGCAGGTGAAGCAAAAACATTACACCTTATTTGCAGAAGAAACATACTGTCACCTCAGATTAACAAAATCAAGTGAAAAATTATTTAGCTAAGGAGGATTCTGCTGTTTTAAGAGGAACTTAAGTTATCACTTGTTTAAATAATTTACTGATATGTTACTGTATAAGGGTAAATCAGTTTATGTAATGTTAAATTGCTCATAAATATATTCATGGAGTCTTCTACTGGTGGAACTATAAAAATAACCACAGATTCTATTGCTTTTATCTTATCTGCCACATTTTCTTTTTTGATAGACCAGTAATGACTTCATATTTCACCATAAAATCTTTTTTGTTGTTTCAAACAAGTCTGCTCTAGCTTGAAGTTTCTCATATTACTGGACTGAGATACACAAGTCCATTTTAGCCTTCTCTGCAACTGAATAACATTGTCAATTGTAAAAAAGCTTTTCATATAGCAACCGCAAAATACTTAAACATTGTGAAGCTGCAGCCCTCTTCCAAGTAGCGTATCAACTCTCGTTCAGCTTTTTAAGACTTAAAAGTGATAGTATTGTTGCATCTAATGTTAAGATAATCTGGCATGAAGATTTGTAAATACCTAAAACAGGGATCTAGCTTTTTCCTTTAAGACTGATGACAATACAAAGATGAAGCTATACTTACAGTGTTAGGTAAGAACAGATTCCTTTAGCTCTTTCTTTTAGATTTCCTATATCCAGTCCATCAATGTTCCAGGTTAACAGTGAAAACCTGCTGTCATCTTCTTGTTGCTTTGGGTCTGTGCTGTTACCACTGGAATTACTAGTAGTCGCATCTGCTGTGAGGTCAATACTGAAGAGAGAGTTTATTTGTCAGTCAGCATGTTCCTCCTGCAACTACCTTGCTTGTCTTCTAAAGGAAAACGTTTTAGACCCATCCTATAGGGGCCAATGAAAATTTTCCCAACAAATAAGTTAACATGTATTTATCTCAACACAATTTAAAAGCACAATAATTTAAACATACAGACTGCAATCATACAGAGCTCTAGTATACAGGTACACAGGTGTTTTTTCCCTGTCCTTATAGACACAAGATAACTTTTACTGATTAAAGTTAATCGTGCAGCAACCAACATAATCCAAGGCACTTGAGTAATTAAATTCTTTCCCTATGATAGAGGCAAGCTATATTACTGTATACTATTTTTTCAAACACTTGACAGGGTATCAGAAACAAAGGACAAAGTGCAGCCAGGACTTGGTTTTATGTGTGCTTCTTTGAAGTACAGCTGAGATGTTTCCAATTCCTGAACCCCCTGAGGAGATACATGTGCACACTCACTCTGTGATCAATTCACAGTCCCTTTCTCTGGGAATATTCACTCCACAGCCTCTGCCTACCCTGTTGATCAGATACAGGCTAAACAACACTGTCCAAAGTTCGAGTGCCTAGTCCAGTAACTGGGCAGTGCACTGATAAAGAGAACCAGACTCCACCTGGTTGTGCTGGTTTTGGCTGGGACAGACTTAGCACCAGCTCATATGGTGGTGCATTTTGGACTTGTGACCAAAACAGTGTTGATATCAAAGGGTTGTGTTAGCTGTTGTGAGCAGAGCTAACACAGCACAAATGCCTTCTCTGCTTCTCCTCCCATGCTGCCAGCAAGTGGGCTGGGAGTGGGCAGGAGGCTAGGAGGGGACACAGCTGGGACAACTACATATGACCCTAACTACATATCCCACCCCATATATCATGCTCAACATATAAAGCTGGGGGAAGAAGAAGGAAGGGGGACACATTCAGAGTGACAGAGTTTTTCTTCCCAAGAAACTATCATGAATGATGGATCCCTGCTGCCTTGGGCATGGCTGAACACCTGGCTGGGATGGGAAGCACTGAATGAATTCCTTGTCTTACTTTGCCTACATGCACATCTTTAGCTTCATCTGTTAAACTGTGTTTATGTCAACCCTCGAGTTTTCACATGTTTAGCCTTCCGATTCTCTTGACCATCCCACTTGGAGAGGGAGGAGGGAGTAAGTGGTTGTGTAGGGCTGAGCTCCTGACCGGAGTTAAACCACCACATTGATAAAATGCAAATTCCTTGAGGAAAGTCTGTAACAAAATACATTAACTAGCATACCTAAGACTAGACAAACTATATTCTGGCAAAATAGGGAACATTAGTTTTGTTCTAAAACACGGGATTTGCACGCACACATGAAAGAAAGGCCCTGAACCAAATCTATTACCTGGAATTCAGTGCTCGTTTTGTGCCTGGTGCTGCACAAACACCTGCCTGCCTCCGGGGAGCTACGGAGGAAGCTCCATTCCCCTCAGCCCGCCGAGCCAAGGGGCCCCCAAATCCCCCTCCTCCCGCTACACCCCCAGCCCACCCCCTACCAGGTCCCGGGCTCCGCGCTAGCCGGCAGCATCCCTCCCTCCGCTGCCTTCTCCTCGTTCTTCGCCTCCTTCTCCAGCGGCACCTCGAAATAGGCGTTCAGCGCCATCTGCAAACACAGAAGGAGAGAGGGCAGAGAAGGTGCCGCCGAGGCCGAGGCATCCCCACGGCCCCGCTCCCGGAGCGTACCTCCATCTGCCAGTCGTTGCCGGCCAAGAAGCTGCGTGCCACCGCCACGTCGCTGCAGGTGATGGCGGCAAACTCGGAGCACAGCACTTTCCTCCGCTTGGCATGGTGTGACGCCTCCTCCTCTTCTTCTCTCTCCTCCCCCTCACGCTCCTGCTCCGGCTGCTCTTGCTCCGGCTCCTCCTCCTCCGCAGGCAGCGGGTCCCCCGCCTGCTGGCACCGGACAGCCTCACCCTCCTCCAGCCGCACCCCCGGCTCCATGGTTTTCCCAGAGGATCCGCGGGCGGAAGGCGGGAGGAAGCTCCGCCCGCTGGGTTGCCGTTCCGGGGCGCGGGAAGGTAGCGGCCGGCAGGGCGGGCAGCATGGGGTTCACGTTGGAGAGCCTGCGGGAGGCCATGAAGTACATGGCGGAGTCGCGGGGCTTCGACCGAGTGCTCCACAAGGTACGGGCGGGACGCTGCGGGCGGCGCGGACACCAGGAAGGTCACGCCGGAGGGGACCGCCCGTCGGTCAGGAACGCGGCTGCCCCTGACGGGAGAGGCGGGGCTGCTGGTTTGAAAGCCGTGTCTGCTCCGACCGGAATCGGGGAGCTAAGGGTGGGTGTCCCCGAGCCGTAGAGGCCATGGCGCTGCCGGTGAAGGCCGAGGACGGCGGCAAGTCCGCGGAAACCCGCCCGCCGTGGCCGGGTTACGGGCCCTTCGGGAGTCCGGTGGTGCCGGGTTGCCGCTTGTTTTCTCCGGGTTCAGGCTCCCCCAGCGAGGGTGTGTGGCCGTGATGGTGACACACGGTAAGAAACACGGTTGTTACTCAGTAACTCGCTTCAAATAGTTAGAGCTGCCTTCTGGTATCTCTCTGAAAGAGGTATCTCCTCTGAAAGAGGAAAAAAACCACAAACAAAACAAGAACAAAACTAAACACCACTAAAAAACAACCTTCCACGAGTTATTTAGAAACTAGTATTCTTCCCTTCTTGGTACCAGTGGCAAAGCTAGCTTTCAGGACTGTGAAATTTTTAAAGAAATTATTCCTCTGCTTGAAAACCCAAACAGTAGTTTGTTATAACATCTCGCACCTCACCTCTCACCAGGACAAGCATCTCAGTGCTCTGTGAGTTTCCACACCTAGTATAAAGAAGTTTAGTTGGCTGGTAGGTCGCTAATGTGATGTAATTTTGTGATCAAAAAAAAAGCTGAAGTGATGTTACTGTGCTGTCTGATTTTGTAGTGTGCAGTACTGAAGCTGATGCTCTCCTGAGGTCCTGTGAGGCAATTTCCGTATTCTCGGTAAATTTTGTAACACTAGAATTCTCCATAATTAATAATTAATTTCTCTTTTATTTGGCTGTGACACAGAGTGATGCAGTAAATGTCTGTAAGAAAACCAACCATGTTGGAATTTATATTATTTTTCATTGTAGAGGAGCAAATATTTTCATTGGAAAGCAAGTGCTTTCTTTGACAGTGCCATGATCTAATACATTTAAGGGAAAGTAGCTATTTACAAATCAATGCTTATTGTCTTGTTGTCCAAGATATTTTGGTCTTATACATAAAAACTATAAATCTTTACATTTGCAAAAGTAATCCAGTTATAGAGTCCGCTTAGTTCTTAGTCACTTCTTCACTATGGTAACTGAACTCTTCTTTGCCTTAAAATCCTACTAAGTGGAGAGCAAATGCAGCACATAAAGGTAACTGGCTGGAAGTGAGCCTTGTGAGGAAGGTTCCTTCCCTTGCTCAGGAATTCTTTTAGACTTTTTCTGCAATCTTCTTCTAGCATTATGATGCTATGAACATAAGCAAAATAAAACAAGAAAAATTTGTTTGAATGTAAAGTGTCTGCTGTTTTTCTTGGAGATACCTGCATCTTTTCTTACCACAACTAAACATGACTCCAGATTTTTCCCGCTCTGGAGAAGGCAGATATTTTTAGTGTGAAACTTTTCATCTCCATCATCCGCCCTAGGTTCTGGTTTGATACCAGTGTGGCATCTATGCCACCTTATGGACTGTGGGACTACTTTTTGCAAAGCAGTGCATCAGAGTAGTGGCTGAAAGCCAAAGCAGCATATTGCTCCCTGGGACAGACGTGTGGGAGGACAGGCAGAGCAGAGCTGTGAGAAGTACAGACCAGCAGCTCTGGCTGCATGAGACCTGGGAAGCATTCAAATACTGAGCTATTTCTGTCTAGGAGAGCAGGCAGCTGGTGCCAGATCACAGCAATGACAAATGAAACCTTGATGCTTCCTTTGCCTTGCGGATGGATTGCAGCCCTCCTGATGGCAGTGGAAGCCATCTGCTCCCATTGTCAAGAGTCACTAAAGTCTGTATTAAAAATTGTCAGAATCTTAGGCCTCCAGTCTGTGCAGCTTTTTTCATATTAGGACACTGACTCAGTGATTTCCCCTCTACTTAATTCCAGCTTTTTCCATTCATAGATGGAAATTCATCTATCTTAGTATAATTTCACTGCAGAATTTGGTTAAAATTTGGCATATCAGAAAGGGTCATTGCCTGAAACTGAGCTTTTATACTGCATTATAAGTCAAGAATAGTGAAACTGGAGGTACTTCAGTCTCAATTCTTTTTAAGATTAAAAATATTTAGGTCAGCTCAGCCAATATATTATGAAATTTTTTTTTTTTAAAAAAAAGCTTCGTAAAAATTTGAAAATGAGTAGAAATTACAATAAATATTATGCTCACATTTAATTTGTGACTGTGTAAAGGTACTTTGAAGTCGTAGTTTTAGTTGTAACTATATATGCTGAATTTTCCCCAGCTTTGCATCTGTTTTCAGATTTTTAATTTATTTCAGATTTTGAATATAGTGCTACGAGCTGGAGAAACTTTTTTAAAAAATGCTAAAATACCGATTTGCAATAACTTCTTGGTCTCAAATATCCAGCTTCTTGTGTTGGTTACAGGGGGAAGCATTGTACCGTAGATGTACTGTAATTTTTCTGTTTAACACCTACAGACTGGAATAAAAGCGTATATGCGAGTCATGGTGCTGTCAGCCTTGGATACCTTGCTTGGATACTTCTACCCAGGAGTATGAATTTCATTTTAGGGAGGCCACACTGATCCATTTCCAGTGTGTATTTCAAAATCCTTATTTTTACTGAGGTTGCTCTGGTGCAGTGGTTAATGAGTTACTGTCAGTCTCATTTCCATTTTGTGAGCTAACAAACTTGCCTTCACAGCTATGGTACACAGCAGTTTTGTGTTCCCTCTAATCTGGCTTTTAAATCACAGATTAATGTAAAAGGAAAAATGAAGAAGAATGTTGTCTCCTAAGTGATTCCAGAGAGCATAGCAAGTATTGAAGTTTTGTAAGCTGTTGGTTTAAATATGTATTTGCACTAAAAAGACGCTTTTTTTCTAACGCAGCAGTCTTGTGCTCAAAAATTATGGAGATACCTAATGTGACAGTTGAATTATTATATTTTCCATCTCTTAATTTGATTCAGGAGCCCTGAATTAAACAAGATTTAATTTCTGTTTGATTCAGGGAAGCGTCGGGTGTTGGTACCGTTGTCAGTGAAGTGTTTTATTCCTCCTTTGGTCATACAGATGAAACTTGTTTCTGCAACTCCTGGAAAAATTGTTTGTGAAATGAAAGTAGAGGAGGAGCATACAAACAGAGGTGGGACATTACACGGAGGTTTGACAGCCACACTTGTGGATGTGGTGTCAACAGCAGCATTGCTGTACACAGAAAGAGCATTGCCTGGGGTCAGCGTGGACATGAACATCACGTAGGTATCAGCCACCACGTGTACCAGAACATACTAAATTGCCCTCTTTCTAACACAGTATTGACTCCACTGTATGTCATTTCTGTGCTGTATTAGTTGATTAAAAGAAGGTGTTTTCTTAGTTTTCAGAAGTCTTGTTTTGATTAATCAAGAGGGGGGGGGGGTTTGTATGCAGGGGTTTTGCTATTTAGTTACAAAATTTGAGTTAGACTTTCTTTTATTTGTTATACGCATTTAAGAGATGGTACCCATGTAAATCTAGGGTAAGCAACTTTATATAATCCCTTTTTTATTATTAGTCCATTAAATGTTTAAACAGGAAAAATATACCAGGTTTAAAACAATTTAGCTCTGTTTCATGGTCATGTAGAGGGAGAATTACAGTTTGAATCAGAATTTCTTGCTGGAGGATGATTCCTTTGCTGTAGGTCATCTAAAGGTAGTTTTCTATTGAGAATAGTTCTTTCTGTAATGCAAATTTAAAGCACAGTGTCTTGAAAAAAATAACCCAAGTTGTTCTGAAACCTTTGATCATTCTCTTATAGCTTGTCAGCTTTGCTTTTAATGAAGAGCTTATGACTGATTGTAACTAAAGTAATCCTGCTTGAAATAACTAACACAGAGCATTAAAAATCTTGGCAAAGCAACCCTTCATCAAAACTGTCTTTTTTTTAAGAAAAAACTTTTTAAAGTGTGTGGGCAGCAAACTGTATCTTTCTAAAGTTCCCTTCTTTTCCCCCCAACACCCTCTGATTTCTCCACTGGGCAAGTGGGACTGGAGCATCTATTTAAGCTTCATACTAGCACTGTGATGACTGGGAAATTACTGGAAATTAAACCTGAAATTCTCATATGATACTGTTTTTCCCCTACAGTACAAGAGGCCAACAGCTGTATTATTTGCAGTATTAAGTATTTCTACCCAATTACATATGGGCTAAAATCTTAGGAAACTGCTCTCTGGAAGTGATCCAAAATATGAGTATGCATATATGAGTTGCATAACCTTTAGGAAATGTTATCTGAAGTAATATTAGTAGCTCTGTTTAACCCAGACTACTCCTTCTTCGAACAAGCAATACTGGATATTGAATACTGCTCTAATAAAACTCTTCCTGTGTTTGGGAAGAAGGTTTTTGAAGGGTTGTCACTTGGAAGCTACTTTACTAATGGAAAGAACAAAGGGAAACAGAGAAACTTTTTTTTGTCTTTTTTTAATCACTAGAGGATCAGCAGCAGCCTCTGAGAATGAAACAGGACTGAAACCCTGCCCCCATAAACTAATGGGCCTTGTGCTCCATCAGCATTAGGTGTGGCTGACATACTTTTGACATGGTGTCATGTATAAAAATGGACTGGTTGATAAAATTTGTCTTAAAGATTTATACCCAGCAATTATACATTCTCCTCTAACATTTGAGTATAGTTCCCTTGCCACAGATCATGGCTGCGTGATATTTCTCCTCATTCTTTCCAGACATTTTATGGGCAAATTTCTTCATATTCCCTGCAGTGTGTTTTAAAAGCACACCCACCTACTCATGTAATAAAAGCCAAGCATTATCTAATGAATGGAAATGCCTTAGACCTGGGATGCTTGAAGATTTCCATGACTTTTCTCTGACCAGGATATGGGAAGCAGTTGACCTACGTGGAGGTTCCATACAGAAATTTTGCAGCTGAACCAGCCAGACTGGTTTTAGAAAGCCTGCAGGGAGCCAGCAGTGGCTGGAATAGGATTTGGAGATGAACTTTTAACTGAGGTCTTTGATACCAAAGTATTTTTCCTAAATGGAACAGAACTTGACTTCTCAGAACCAAGCCATTTCTAGCCTCCATTTTCTGAGAGAACTCTTATACTGAATTACCACTTCAGTACCTATAGGAACTCAAGGATTAATAAGGAACAGGCATTTGCAAACAGGCAGCTAGAGAGAGATGTGACTTTATTACCCACTTTTGCTAATTCCCTTAATGATAATTTGTAATGCAAGAATATTCTTGGATTTGTGCTCTGTACAGCCTCTTACCTGTTAATTTTGTTCTTCATTGAAGATATGCTTCTGCTGCTAAGATTGGAGAAGATGTACTGATTACAGCTCAGATTTTGAAGCAAGGAAGAAATCTTGCATTTGCCAGCGTGGATTTAACAAATAAAGCGACGGGAAAGTTAATTGCACAAGGTAGACATACAAAGTATCTAGGAAATTAAAATAAGAAAGTAATTTTAAAAATAATTAACTTGAGCTTAAGAGTCTCTTACAGAACAACTTTCTCATTTATGCCATAAGACATCATCTGCACAAAGTTGTAGTAGTCTTTATAAAGTGCATTAATCTCACTCCCATAATAAACAAAGAAATTTCTCAATTATCTCCAAAATTGATTCAAGCCTAAAATTAGTGCCTATTTTGGGATGAACAACACAATGTATAAAGATGCATATGGCTTTTTTTGGTCAAGACAGCAGGGTGTGACCCAGTGTCTGGGTCAGCCATATGGTTTACTGGTATGACAGTATTTTAAGAGATACACATTTTCTTTGCCTGTGGTGTTGTCATGTGACAAAGCAATCCTGTCTTCAGGCCCATAACATTATATGCTTACAAACTAAGCTACCTGTTCTGTAAAGATGGTAGGATAGAGTTTCTGTAACCATGTGAAACTGGTTTGAAAATGTAAAGCAGGCTAATACAGAATGTAATGTATTGATGCTGTAACAAATTAAAAAGTATCCAATAAAGCTTTCTGAAAATAACTTTTCAAAGAATGTTTAATAGTTCTGTGATCTGTTTGTGCTGATTAAAATCTTGCCAGTATGGACTGGTTGAGAGAGGGTGTGTTAGAACCCTTGTACCTGAATTCACCTGAGATTTCATCATCATTTCCCTGGGATTCCTGAATGTGAAAATGCAGTTATATCACCAGGGCTTTTCACTTTTAACCTACCTGAAGTCCTGGCTATATTTGTTTAAAAATTATCATCAGAGAGTTAGAGATGTACCAAAAGAAACTTGGTGAGCCTTTCATCAGGCTACGGCTTCTAGATTGTCTGATGCATTGAATTTGGTAGAGTTAAGCTGCTGTTCATCAGCTAAAGACTTGTCTCCTCATGCACTGAACAGGTTTGACTGCTTTCTTCTGACTGTTGACACACAGTCCTTGACTAGGCTATCACACTGTAATAAAACAGTGATGCTACATATACAGTGCAAATTTACATAAGCTGTGACCTTTATTTTTCTTCTGTAGTAGAAGATTTTAAAAAGTTAATCTACACTAGTAAAGGGCATGCATAATTATTTTTTTTTTCATGGAAATAGACTTACTGTCTTTAGTGATTTGAACTTTGTGATGAAATGTGCAGTTAGGGTGATTTCTGTGCATTCCTAAACCTAAAGAAAAAATGTCCAATGAGTTTGTCATGGTTTAGCACTGGCCTGGCAATTAAACTGAATATTAGATGCTCTCTATTAATCCCCCTCCCCTCCCAGATAAAGAAAGGAGAGAGAATAAGGGAGAGAGACTTAAGGGTTGGAAACTAAGCTACACAGCTTTAATGAAACAGTAATGATAAAAAGGAAAAATTACTAAATATATACAAATATACAGGAAAATTCATACCACATTCCTCCCCCCTTTTTTCCCCCAATAACTCTCACATCACCACCGAGGCTGCAGGGCAGCCCTGGGAAAGTCCAGGCTGGAATCCTGGAGTCAGCAACAGCAGTCGGGAGCTGGAGGCAGGAACACACAGATTCAGGCTGGCAGGGATCAGGACCACAGGCAGAAGAATGGATGGAATCCTCCCAGGATGCCGAAGCAAATGGGGAAGGGAAGGGAAGGGAAGGGAAGGGAAGGGAAGGGAAGGGAAGGGAAGGGAAGGGAAGGGAAGGGAAGGGAAGGGAAGGGAAGGGAAGGGAAGGGAAGGGAAGGGAAGGGAAGGGAAGGGAAGGGAAGGGAAGGGAAGGGAAGGGAAGGGAAGGGAAGGGAAGGGAAGGGAAGGGAAGGGAAGGGAAGGGAAGGGAAGGGGGGGTTGACCCTTGTGATCCCTCAAATTTATACTGAGTATGATGTGTACGGGATAGAATACTCTGCGTGGTCAATTTTGGTCATTTATCTTGCCCGCTCCTCACCAAAGGAGGGCTGCAGGTGTGACCTCTTTACTCCTTTTCTCCTTCCAGAGGGCAAAATGTTCCTCGGAACTGAGCAGTGGCCTTGGTTCTGCATAACACTCTCCATCAGTAACTATAAACGTTGAGCATTATCAATCCCAGAAGCAGGCACTGACTGAGAAACTTGCTGTTAATTTCAGCAAGTGCAGCTACTTACAGGAGACTTCGCTGAAAGCAAAATTACAAGACAGAAAATTAACTGGCCCAAACCAGGACAGTTAAATATTCTGTTCATGCAGACTGACTGTCAATATGACCTAGTTTCTAATGTATCAGAAATCTTTCCAAAATTACTTTCAAAAAAAGTGACATCGTTGATAACATCCCATCAGTGGAAGTTACCTAAAAAAACATACCTACAGTGTACTCAGGCTATTAGCATGTATTTTTGCTGCAAGTTTATATAGCATGAACAATTATTCTAAACTTCAGGCAAAAGCTTTTTCTCTGAGGCTTTCAGATGCCTACATGGCTAACTAGCTTGGGGCTAGCTGACCTTTTAATAGTAATATCCTCTTCAGCAATACATTTGTAACTATTTTTCCCCAATACTTGCACTCATGTTCAGAATCATCCCCAAATCCCATATATAGAAACAATGCTTTGCTAGAGCAGGTCTGTGAAGACATTTACTATACAGAAGCAATATCTTTTTGTTTAAAATCTTTGCTCAGCAGAACTATATGCTTCACTATGTTCTTTCTGACTTGACAGCTTCCTCTGCCTGGAGATGAGTTAGGAGTCTTAAGCATATCCAGATCTTTGAGTTACTAGGATAAGGAGACAGAGCATCCATCTTAGCATATGGACATACCTAATAAAACTGCTGTTCTGGTCTTCCTGTTATTAGCATGTTCTAGCCTCTCGAATCATCTTTGTTTTCTCATTCTCTTAGGTTGCCCATGTAGTAGAGTGCAAGAGGTGAAGGAAACAAGTGAGGGCTAAAACTGAACCCCTAGACTACTGTAAACCCACCTCCCTCACTGGAATACAAGAATAATTTTGACTATTTAAAACACAATGCAGAGAATAAAGAAAGAAGGAGGTAACAAATCCAGCATGTTCCAAGATTTGCAATGGTCTCAGTTCTGTGTTCTGAGGCAACTCTGTCCTTGTATAACCAGTTAAATGGTCTCATTCTATCACTTAGGATTCATCTATCTACATAATTACAACTGAAAAGTGTCCAGGCAAATTAAGAGTGGCAAACTTCAACATGGAAACTACAATATCTTCCTGTTCCCATTTGAGCCTGGCAAGGACTGTTGCAGGCTCAGAGGGAAACAGAAGAAAAACCTTCCTGAAGAAATATCTGTTATCCCTTGTAAGACTTTTCAACACAGTGCTTTAGTGGTGCCTAATTAATACAAGAGGGACAGCATTAATTAGTTTAGGTTGGACATTAGAAAGAATTTCTTTACGGAGAGGGTGATCAGACATTGGAATGGGCTGCCCAGGGAAGTAGTGGATTCTCCGTCCCTGGAGATATTTAAAAAGAGACTGGATGTGGCACTCAGTGCCATGGTCTGGGAACCGCAGTGGTAGTGGATCAAGGGTTGGACTTGATGATCTCTGAGGTCCCTTCCAACCCAGCCAGTTCTATGATTCTATGATTCTATGCAGGTCAGTTATTTTAGAAGCCATTCATTAAACTGATTATTTTAAGTCAATCTTGTCTGTTACCAATCCACCACTAGCAGCATGTTGACCACGTAATTTATTTTACAACTTATCTTAGGCTTGGAAGTGATCTTAGAAGGAATTGTCACCACTGAGCACGCTTAGCTGTGGCAGTAAACTGTCAAACATCAGACCTAATATTTCAAAGTGTTCTTTACTAATTTCACCCTAATCAACATGTAAAAAAATCCATTTCTTGCCTTAGCTGAGTCTGAAAGGAAGTAACAGAAAACAAGCACTGTTAATAAGGACAAATGACACATGGTTCCACCTGACATCAAAAGAAACAGAACTCCTGTGGAGCTGACCTGGTTCCATCACTGCAGATTTAAGCATTCCCTCTTTCAAGCAAGCAAATAGAATTGACTTGATGAAATCATCTTGTGAGTCTTATTAGTATGCCAGATTAGCTATCAAATAGCTGGCAAACTTCTGTAAGCTCCAGATACTAACAGCTGCAAATCAAACTATCACTCCCATATTGTGCTGGGTTGTTTGGCTTTTTTGGAAAATACCAAACACCTGCCCCATACCCCTCAATGTTTAGAGGTGTGTCCATATGGAGGGCCACTTTCATCAAAGTAGACGACATGATAAAACTGTTTGTCTCTATCAGAGGAAGTAACTGCAGCTTCCTACTTCATGTAATATATTGGTCAGCCAAGCATTTGTTTCATGCTGGTTTCACATCACTACTATTGCATGAGTGCATTCAGACTGATATGACTGTCAGGTATTCACACCATGGTAGAACTGTGCATTGCAGATCCTTTGATTAAAAGTGCCGGGTCCTGCACTTTGGCCACAGCAACCCCATGCAGCGCTACAGACTGGGGACAGAGTGGTTGGAGAGCAGCCAGGCAGAGAGGGACCTGGGAGTCTGGATTGACAGGAAGCTGAACATGAGCCAGCAGTGTGCCCAGGCGGCCAAGAAGGCCAATGGCATCCTGGCCTGTATCAGAAACGGTGTCACCAGCAGGTCCAAGGAGGTGATTCTGCCCCTGTACTCAGCCCTGGTGAGGCCACACCTCGAGTACTGTGTTCAGTTCTGGGCCCCTCAGTTCAAGAAGGATATTGAGGTCCTCGAACAGGTCCAAAGGAGGGCAACCAAGCTGGTGAAGGGACTCGAACACAGATCCTACGAGGAGAGGCTGAGGGAGCTGGGGCTGTTCAGCCTGGAGAAGAGGAGGCTCAGGGGAGACCTCATTGCCCTCTACAACTACCTGAAAGGAGGATGGAGCCAGGCGGGGGTTGGTCTCTTTTCCCAGGCAACTCTCAGTAAGACAAGAGGGCATGGTCTTAAATTGTGCCGGGGTAAGTTCAGACTGGATATTAGAAAGAATTTTTTCACAGAAAGGGTGATCAGACATTGGAACGGGCTGCCTGGGGAGGTGGTGGACTCTTCGTCCCTGGAGATATTTAAAAAGAGACTCGATATGGCACTCAGTGCCGTGGTCTAGTGACTGTGGTGGTAATTGATCAAGGGTTGGACTCGATGATCTCTGAGGTCCCTTCCAACCCAGCCTATTCTATGATTCTATGATTCTATGAAATGAGGAAGCAGAACAGAATAAAATTAGGAATACAGATTAATCAGGGCAAATCAGATGAAGATGCTGTGAGGAGGGATTTAGTCATTAAGGATTCCAGCTCTCAGGAAGCAGCAGCGTGTCAGTGACAAATCGGGAGAGGGAAAAGTGAGGAAGGCATTGCAGAAACAACCATGAAAACTACAAGGACTCCTTGTCCATCTTTCAGGTTGAGCCACCTGTCACAGGGGTCTCATGGCTGAGCTGCTTCCCCTAGCTTAGTCTGCCCATCTAATTATGAGCTTGTTGGTTTACAATGATCACATTGGCAAGCACTACCACTTAGAGGGGATGGGGGGAGCAGGGAGAATAGGCTGGGAAGTTACTGTTGAGAACAGCAGCCTAATTATCTTCAGCTTCATTGAATGGATCTGAGCCACTGCCAGGGCACACCAAAGAATTTCCAACTGTGTTTTATCACTGATCATTTTTGAGTTTTCTGTCTGCAGAAACCACTTAGCTAGTAGAAACCTCTAAAGACCTCCCTTACTTCATTCATGAGAATGAATTAAAAAGCACTTTGATACCTATTTTGCTGCTTCAAAGTTGAAGTACTACCTTTGTGATTCTGTGTTCACTGAATGACTGCTGTTACCAGATCCCCTGGTCCCAAGCTGCCATGGTTGAGGGACACTGCAGCATATACACTTGCCTAAATCACAGCAAGTTACCTGCAAGCCCTAATCAAACAAGACATGCTGGCTATGGGCCAAAAAAGCTCCAAAACTAGAAGAAAAAAACAAACAAACCAACCTGCTTTTGTGTACATAGGGCTGCACCACTATAGAAAACTTCTGGATCTTTCATTTCTTTTGCTTAAAAGCAGTAGCTGCTTCATTACTTTTTCAAGAGCCCAGAAAAGCAGCTCGTAGAGTGGGTGCTCTACCACACAGTAATTGTACTCAAATAATGTGACCTTTCCATATGTAAATCCTTCCCAAGCAGAAGTAGGTCACAGACATCTTCAGCCCTAAAAAGCATTTCAGTCAGCCATGCAAAAGAGAAATTACACTCATCACTTAACCTGTGGAGCTGATGCATCCCTCCACGACACCTGTACCATGCAGTCAGCCTTGTGATCTCTCAGCTGCAGTGCCCAAATCCAAAAGCAGTGCTGAACACTATAGGTGGCACTACAGTTTCCTTCTAGGTATTCCTGACAGCAGAGACTTTGTCTGTACTCCCACCACAAGGAAGATTTAAACACCAAACTAATACAAAGCACAGAGCCCCTGCACACTCCAGCAGGGAAAGAGCTAAGGGAGACTTCCAGTTGTAGTGGAAGAGGAAGCCCACGAGGCCTGAACCTTTTAATTCAGACAATGCTGACCTGCAGTGAAGTGGGAGGAACCTAGCAGGTACAGAAGATGCCTACAAGCTGAAGCCTTGCTCTGGAACCACTGGGATGGCATCAAGTAGTACAGGCCACAGAAATGTCCATTTTGTGTTCTAATACAAAGTAGTAACATTGGTCTGATGGTTTGGGAAAGAGTGTTTTGCATGGAAAGATCATTAAAGTCACAAAGGAGGCATGTTCCACAAAAGGAATTCTTGAATAAATACCACCAAGGTTAGTACCATGCCTCAAACACGCATACTAAACGTTTTTTCTTTTGTAAAACACTATTAAAGCCTTTTATCTCATTATTTCATTATAGAAAACTGTTCCAGAATCTGTAGGCTTGTACAGCTTCTGAATTTGCTGCTGCAATAAATAGAAACTAGAAATGGGTGCAGCTTTTCCCAAATGACAAAAGTAGTGATTTAGTAAACTCACACCATGTGTCCATCTGCTTAGTGGATGTAAATGTAATCCAGTAATTCTTTAATAGCTTGCATGCTAGTGGCAGGAATCTTGATGCAATCTTAAATCAAACCTCTAACAGTCCATCAGAATAATCTTACACATAGGGAGTAAAATATCCTTCCATGACCATTCTCACTGCTCAGGCCCAAAGATCCAGATGTAACACAAGATGGCATTCATCCACCCCAAGCAATCCAATGACTCAGCAGATGACAAGTGCAAGAAAAGGCAGCATCCTGGCAGAAAACCAGAAATGGGCAGGGAAGGACACCTGCAGAGCTCACAAACTGAGAGCTTACGCAAGAAGCAAGACCTTATGGCACTTGTATCACGTCTTAAACTAATTTTAAAACTAATCCATTATACCTTCATGTGTCATCAAAAAGATGTGGCCATTTACAAGGACCAGAGCACCTAACCGTGGTGAGCTGATTCTCTTATTTTGTACTACGACTTTACATACAGACCAAGTAGGTCTCTCAGATTTATTATTTTTTTAAGCAGCCTTATGAATTGGAATTAACGATTGCCATCTTTCTGCCAGGTTTACTTCTAATAGGCTTAGCATTTTGTTATGCAAAAAAACCCCAACACAACAAAAAACCAAAACTTGTAGCAAGAGATTAGTTGCTTGATCTAAACCTTTCAGGGCTCAAAGATTAGTTCCAGTTTGAGCAACTTAAAAAAAAAGAAGCATTGAATAATCCCAAGGTGGTTTTAGTACCTGACACAACACTTAGTACAGAAGGTTTGTTGTGATGAAATAGCTTTTAAGAATCAATTTTTCATTTGAGAGAAATGTGACAAAGGGCATCAACTGCAAATTAGCTACAGGCTTATTAAATTTGGGCAATCTTGTACAATCTGTTCTGTCCATTGTACCATATTTTTTGATAACACGTGCATCTGAAGATTGATAAGGAAAATCATACAGCCATATACAGGCTATGAGACTTAAGATGTTTCTCCTTGCCATTTGGGAAGCACCTGACACGTGGTCCCCTTCACTAGAACAATTATATGCAAAAGATTTAATGGGCCTCTGGCTACCTCATTTTACTGCCTCCACATTGATCCCTGCTTCATTTGAACTGCCAAGTTCCCTTGACAGATCCTTGAGCAATACCTTGGTAAAACTCCCATATTCAGATGAAATATTGAGCCTATTTCAATTCTTGGTATCAGTATACCCAAAGGAGGCATGCAAGCAGTTGACAGCAGGGAGTAATCAAAATTTCCCTTGTAGGAGAGGCCTGATTTTACATAGAGCTCCACTGTGAACAAACTAATTAAACTTTAAGTTGCAAACTGTGCTTTGCAAACATTAAATTTTGTGAGAGAAAACCTACACATTGAAGTTTAAAAAGCCCCCTGAACTGATATAAAGAGGGCTAGACATTATAAACTGCTTCCATTTCTGTAGGGCACGTTGCTGAAGAATATTGAGACTGAAGCAGAAGCTTCATTGAGAAAGAGTGTGACAACTCCCAGTTTCGTTATCTCCCTCAAGTCATCCTGTTGGATACACCTTTCAAAGATGTCAAATGATTTATGATTAACAGACTTGCAAATGCTCCCTGTGATTCTCATGCTCTGAAGCTAATTTTGCTTCTGTTTTTTCCCCCCCACAACTTACACAATGCAGATGTGTACTGAAAGTAAAAAAAAAAACCTATTAAATTTAATACATTCTCTGCAATATGGACAATTAAAGATAGTGCCACTGCTAACAGGTGAAAAGTATCATACACAGCCACTCCGGCCAACACCTTGAGACTTCATTAGAGGAACCAGAAAACCAAAATGAAAAGTACTATTGTCATTTGTTTTGCTAACTAAGGTAACTACAGCTGTATTTGCACTACTGTGAGATGTTATCCAAAATGACAAATTAAGAAGAGACTAAGAGATTGTACTTCAGAACTCAAAATCCAAACTCATGAAATTTCAAGACAGAACCTCTCTCAAGCTTCACAGGGACACTTGGTATTATGTCTTGCATGCCATTTAAAAAGAGGTGGCACTTACAGCTGGGGAATGTGTAGTACTATTAGCAGATATGGTGGTTACTAAATATTCTAGAAAGTCTTAACATTCTGTAGAGTGGCATTTTCAAGATATTTTATTGTGACTGAAGGCATTTGCTAATGTGAAGCTGCAGCTCTCAAGAAGAGACTCTAGTTTAACCTGTAGGACCTTATGACCAAAGAACTAAAAATATTAATGTGCCAATAGAATAGTATGCTCAGAAATACCTGAGTATTTCTGGCAGCTGCTTTTCAAAACAATATAACGCCTGCATACTTAACTCCACCTTTGCCACTAGCCTCTGTTAAAGCAACTTTACAGCTTGTACAATTTCATTTTTTGCAATGGGTGACACAGTCAAGATGTAGAACAACTAAAATTCACTTAATAGGATTTCCATAAATACAGCCAGTCATTTTTTTACCTAATTTATTTAAGTTCAATTTTTTCCAATTCCAAACAAAAGCTAAATACAAGTTTTAAACAGGTAAGCACTAGTTTTATCCAAAGGGAGCAGGCTTATGCAGTTTTACTCCAGTAAATTACTCAACCCTTAAGCAGAGCTTTCTTTGTCAAAACTATACAGTAGTCTTCCTTTTTGTCATTGCACAATCTTAAAATGCTCTGTCAGAACCAACTTTTGACACTCCAAACACTATTTTACATTGTTTTATAATGTCTATTCCAAAAGAAAAAACCTCAACGGGTTTTCCATAAGAAATGTTTTAGAAACCAGTATTTCCTGCACAGTTTACCTGCAAGTTTACAAGTCTCAACTCTCAAGAAAAAATAATCCTCTACCAACATTGTTTCTGCAGCTATTATTTTACTTTTAGCTGCTTTAGCTACTTCAGACTCCAGGTATGACTGCCTCATCTGTATAAATGCATCCAACTCAAAAGAATACTTTAATAGTTATGCAGCAACTTGGGGAAAGAGATCCAAAACGGAAGTGCCAGTAAACTTAGACATGGCCCAGCAAAATAAAAGAGGCAAAAAATGCCTACACATTAAATGAGATGCTTTTTTTTCTTAAAGAAAGATTTCTTTCCCACATTTACTCATTATAATAGCCACTTTTCTGCTCATTAAAATGAATGATAGTGCTCTTTGATACAATCACTAACAGCAATGCTGTAAAGGCTTTTATACCAGTTACATTCACTTCTCACCCTTCAAATTCTGATGGCTAACATTATAGATGTTAGGGGGCATGACCAGCACAAATGGGAACACCACCACAAATGATCACCTTGTGCTTTTGGATACATTTGTTTCAGTGTACAGTCCCTTCATTTCACATTTTAGTAAGATGCTGATGCAATGCAGAAGCGTGCAGAGCATCCTCTCTTTCATAAGGTCCATGCAGAAAACATCTAAAAAAATTGTAAAGTTCTGAGATACAAATGATAAAAAAAATCCAGGATGATCAAGTTTCACAATGCATAGTGTTCTGAACATGAGTCCGTTTTCTTCTGAATTCTGAAAGAATAAACTGGTAAGGAAAGTGAAAATCCACTGCTGCATTCTGTGATCTTCCCCATTTTGCTGGCCAGTACCTTACTCTGGCATATAAGGACGGAGGTGATCCTCTATAGTACCAATCGTCCAGTGAGTGAGCTGCTCCTGTGGCAGGTACAGGCAGATGCTGCATAACTTGAAGATTGTAGCTTTGTTTTTTGGAGTCTAGAGGCAAAGAAAACAAAGGAAAACTATTAACATGAAATTAATGCAAGACTAGTAGGCAGACCCTCAACAGATCCAGCTCATTTATTAGCTTACTGCTGGTTGTGGAGGACCACAGAAATTTAAGTCACTATATTTCACCTCTATGAACATCCCAAATTCAAAAATTAAGTCTGCAACCTCTAATGCCTAAAATGCTTTCAACATTATGTTCATTTTCTTACTTGAAAAATTTCTGTAATACCACCAAAATGCACCATTGTTTTAATTTTTCCAAAAACACCTAAGTCTATTTTAGAATTAATTTTTGATAGAACATTAAATCAATTCCAGATGCACAGATCTGTGGCCTATACCTAGTTTTTCCACATGAGAATCCTGTTATAACACACATTTCTTCTGAAACAGCTGAAATGCAATGATGAATGCATAATCAATTTTTCTACTTCAGTAGTTTATAATGACATCACTCATGTTCCCAAGAAGAACCACTAAGATTAAAACACACTTGATAAAAAGAGGGACAAAATAAGTTTACCTGCAAGTGCTGTCTGTCAATGAAGAGAAACACTGACTGGCTAGGGTTGTTGACAACAATTCCAGTCTTGTCCTTCCGGCTCAGAACATGCAGAAACTGTTTTTCATAGTCACCATGATGAAACTCAAACTTGGCCTACATTGTGTGAGAAAGGTGAGTAAAATATTTATTAAGCTAAGGCTCACAGTTAACAAATTAATTTCCTTCAATATTGAGCTTTACAACCAGTTTGCTGCTTTTTCTCATCGTGAAAAGCAGAAATCAGGGATCACAGCAACACTCGAGTGTGCACAATTAAAGTAACTGCCTAGTTTCATTCTGCCAACACAAACATTAGCCACTGCGATGACATGTGAACAATTCAAAATGTAACTTTAACTGCACACATAAAACCAGATTTACCTTGTTCTGTCAGAACATCCCTATGTATCAACAGTACAGCACATTTCTTCTGTTAACTTCTTATTGCAGAACCAGCACAGAAAGTACATATTGTGTTCAGATTGTTTGGATATTAACAGGTCAAGCTGGCTACCAAAAAATAGTTTAAGACATCTGAAACACGTTTCAAAGTAAAATCATAGTGCAAAAACTCCATCTCTCTCAGACTCTCTTCCATCAAAAAAATTACAGCAACTTGGGATACTTACAGAACCTTTATGACTCCACCATTTTAGACAAAGATTCAACTGTATTAAGCACCATTTCTAATCCACTTCTACAAATCCTAACATGATATATGTTTTTATACATTGATGTAACTTGCCAAGGGCCCTTCAGATGCTTAGATTTTGGAAGTCTTAATACAACAGTGCATAAAGATAGGAGACAGAATTTGGCATTCAAAACACTGACTGCTTTATAAATCAGAACAGCAAGCATACTTTAATACCCACAGAAGTCACACACCTTATCAACTTATTTGTTAAAAAAAAGAGTAATACTCCTCCATTGCAAATAGAAATTACTTACTGAACTTAAACAGGAACATACCTGAACAGGCCTAAAGGGTTCATCAGATCCCTTCCACCGGGAGAACAGGAGACAGACTATCTTCTCAATATCATTACGAGGCCAAAGAATGAAGTCCATCTCCTGGGTACAGCCGATCACATCCTGTAAGTAGTAAAGTTTTGTACTTATGTTCCTTTCATTAACCAAAAGCTAGATAAGCAACTTATCTATACAAGCCTATAGTTAAAATGTACTTATTACCACTTTTGTGTAATTTTCCATTTGTATTACTCATAGAGCAACTAAAGACTTCCTTGATGACTTCCACTTCCACTGATACACTATCAGTATCCAGTTACCATAAATTCCAACTTTAATGAAAATACCAGAAGACAGCCTTTGCTACTTAGTTGTACAGCAGGAGTCACTGCTAGAATCAACACATGCCTACTAAACACCAGGGCAAGAAGATATAATTCCCTAGGCATATTTCAATGAGACAGATTAAAGGTAAAGGTTGAATGCTAGATATTTAAACAGAATTTCAGAATGCAAACGTTGTTACCCTTCAAACTAGGCCCTCTAAACACACACCTTCATAACCTTCCTGAGGCAGGTGAGTTGAGTAAGAGCAGCAGGATTAGGCTAAGTAGTCACAAAAGCCACAAGCACTGAAAACAAGCTATGATTCAGCAAGTATAAAGTGCAACTTTACCCTGCGCATAGACTGGTAGCGGGGTGCATGAAGCTGTACAACATCCTTCTGCAGAAGCTCTAAGGAACTTTCCAAAGAATAGCTGGAATCCCGTACACCTTTCAGGATATTTTCTTCATAATTATTGGTCATGACTGGTATCACTTCAGACACTTCAAACAGTGCTGACTTTTTCTTCTAAAAAAAAAAAAAAAATAGCACAAGATTCAGCATTAAGATTACAGTCCTTTCAAGACAATTATAGACAACAGCTTATATCAGAATTTGCAATTTTTCTGTTAGCATTCGTATATAAAGCACATACCTATACAAAACTACACGATAGACAAATCATATTTTGATGTCATACACAACCCCAGCCAGCACACACACAAAAGCCAACTATTTGCTGATCAACTATGCTGAGCTCAACTCCTACTTTAAACAAACTGGTATTGGATGAGTAACTTTAGTTCACTGTGATATAACCAAATTTTATAGGATGTGTAGAGGTATCTTCAACAGATCTCTACAAAGCAATCAGAAATTTGTATGAATGCACCAACTAAACTCATTAAGGTGTTAAATGGCCTATTAATATCCTACTGTATCCATCTCTGCACTAGAAATGAGGAATAAGAACAAACTGAACTTACTAATCTTAAGGAAACTTTTCAATTAATGCTGTTCAAAAAAGAGTCATTAAAAATGCAACTATTACATCAAATGCAATAATGCATTTGAGGGGTCTTGCATCACATACACCATTGCCATCTGCTTTTATCTTCACTTCCTCACCATTTGCTCAGAATCTAAGTACTTTTCTTGCCCTTCTGTGGACTGAAGGAGGCAGACAAGCAAATGAAGACTTCCCCTTTTCCCTCCCAGCTCCCTTTCAAGATGGGTGCAGCAGTTTCACATACGCTTAGCCCACTGCAATATTGCATTTTGCAACTCTACCCTTTGGCTGCCAGAATCTCCCCTCTGCTTTAACCAGATAAACATTGTAACTTCAGCAAACACTTCAAGTCAGCTTTTTGTTTTCTGGTCACCTTTCACAGACAACAATTATGCAATCCAGGCCCCAGTTAGGCTTAATCAATTACAGTATTAACATTGAAAAATATTTACACAATATTTTGGGTAAACACAGAGGTGACCAAGACCTCATTTAATGAGGCACTAGGACCCTCTGCATTACTATAATAGAAGCGTATGAAAAGCCAAAATGACAAACGTTACAAGTAAATGTTATAGTAACTGGCTATTGTTAAAACAGTTTAAAAGTCGGTGGAGTCGATTAGGGATAAACCACAAGATGCAACCAGACAACAGGATTTTTGCACAGTGTAACTAGCATGCACTGCAACAAGCACGGTAAGAGAGAAACATTAAAACCAAGTTACCTTGTCTTTGAACACAAAGGCAATGTACATTTTGAAGTCAAACTGGTCAGCTAAAGATTCTTTTTTCTTTCTAAGCTGAGCACGAAGTCTGTTCAGAGCTTGTTTCTTCCGGGAGTTTGGGTCCCCCATTTTGTAATACGGGTGGTACTAAAGCCTTTGGAAACTGCTGCTAATCTATGGGCACCTTTTCATAAGACTCAAGTACAACAGAAACAAGTCGCTTTATTCCTGCTAATGTGACTAAACAAATAAAACGCGAATGTAACCCAAAACCACACCTCGGGCAGTATTTTTACGAGAATGTAGCATCGGAGGGGTCAAGAAACAAAGTAAGCAGTCGTCCAGCCATGGCTGAACATGAGATTTAATAAAAACAAAAAAAAAAAGGGGGGGGAAGGAAAAAAAAAAATCAAAAAACAAAAACAAACCTAAGAATTTGGGAGAAAAAATTTGAATAGTTTAGCTGCAGGAATAAGTGGGTAAGAATGAAAAAAACAACAAACAAATCTTATCACAATTTATGTGTACAATAAAAAGCAACTGGCACAAGCCCAATCCATGGGGGGGTATTTTTGCTCTGCTTAAAAAAAAAAAAAAAAAAAAGCAGCTGAAATTACAAATTGCGCTTTACCCCAGCCAGATTCATGACTCTACTGATTATTAATCTCAGCTTTCCACTATTGCTATGTTGCCCGTCTTTTTTTTCTTTAGAACAATTACACTTGGTGGAGAGCAGAGAAAACGGTGCTAAGAAGGACTGCACATCCCGGGAGATAGGAGATTTCTCTGCCAACAACAAAATCGACTACAGACAACACAGTGCTGGTTTGCAAGGGAGCAAAGAGAAAAAACAGCAGTGTCATTTCTAACTTCATCCTGCTCATCATCAGGCACATCATTGCCCTGAGGCTGCTGCTGCCAAAGAGAAGAGGGATCATGATGGCCATAGACGAGGTGCGGGCAGGGGGTTTAAGGGACAGTATTATCTCGCCTATATGGACTTAAAACTCAAACCAATGCCCCAAACCCGGGCGCCTTAGGACTGCGAGAACCCTACATCCCCCAACACCTCAGACGTTCCCTGGGCTGCTGATCCCCCGGGGATCCTTCTCTCTCTGCCGCTGCTGCTCTGCACAGCCAGCCCGGTTAACCCAGGCTGTGCATGGCCAATGCTTTTCGCTTTTCCTTTCGCCTCTTTCTGCCCCAGCCGGCAGCGGGCGGGCGGTGCCCGGGGCAGCGGGACACCCGCAGTCGCACGGCCTCTCCCCTCTCACTTCATGGTCACGACTTGGGAAACATAGAGAGCTTTACTCCTGCTTTTCTCGCTACAGAGGTTTTCGGTGGTAAAAATTTGGCGAGGTTTATTTAAAAAAAAAAAAAAAAAAAAAAAAAAAAATTGCAAGCCTCAGCTGCAATTTTAAACCTCGGAAACACCCCTCCCCCCTCAAGAAAGCAAATCGCCAATTATCAGGTTATTTTCCTCCTCTCTCCAGACATTTTTCCCCGCCCTAGGTGTTGTTTGATCAGTCGGAGTTAAAAGTTTTTTTAGGTTAGCAAATTCGCCTGACCAGGTTTTAAAGAGGGGGAAAAAGTACACCCCCCCCCGCCCTCCTCTCTTGACAAAAAGTAAAATTAAGGAAACCAAACACCCCCCAAAAAAAGAAACCCCTCCCAAAACTTCCCTCCCCCCGCTGAAGCAAGAGTCTGAGAGAACTCAGACAAGAGACCGAGACCGTGGCCCGCTCGCTACCCGCAGCCGGCGGGCGCAGGAGGAGCAGTGGAGGCGGCGGCGCTGCTAGCAGCACGGAGAGGAGCCATGTCAAGATAAAGCCACGAAGCCACGGAGCCCCCCCATCCCTGCCGCAGTGGACACGGTGACCGGGCCGCCCGCTCTGCCGCTGCTCAGCCCCAACCTGGTCCCCATAGTCTAGCTCAGAGCCCCGGTGCCGGGGAAGGGGGAAATGGTGGCGGGGAGAGGGAGAGGAGAAGGAGGAAGAGGCGACGGCGGCGGTGGTAGCAGCGGAAGGAGGAAGAGACGGCGGCGGGTCCCTGCGCTAGTGGCTCCTACGGAGGGCGGCGGGCGTAGAGATCCTGGAGTGCTGGAGGAGGACGAAGATGACCGGGAGAAAGCTGAAAGGGCTGAGAGTCTCTTTTCACCCAAGCAGTCTCAGGACGTCCTCGAAAGCGACGTCGGGAGGGAGGGGAAGCGCCTCGGTCACCGCCTGTGCCTGGGCAACGGAGGGAGCGCAAAAAGCTACTGCGCGGTCCAGACCGAGCACTCAAAATGGCAGCGCCTGAGTCACACAGGCACCGCCCTGCCCGCCCCGCGCAAGCGCGCTCTGCCCGCTCGTACCAAGAGCCCGGGCTCCCGGGGGAGGGAGAACCGAATCTTGTGTTACAGGCAAGAAGTCTCAGCAGTAACTTCGCTACACACAGACACTCCCGTTTGGGCGAAGAACACCGAATAATCGAACAGCTACAAAGAACCTCCGAGCCGCCGACAAGCCAAGAATTCGGATCGCACTTTCATACTATCCCCCCCCCCTCCCACCCCTCGGTCCCCGCACTGTCACGTTCCCTATCAACGCCCTCGTCCCGCACGCGATGCCGAGTCTGGAACCGCCGGCGGGGCAAGGACCCGGATGGAGTTGCTCAACGCAGTTCTCAGAAGGGGAGAGGGGAGGGAGGGGGGCGAAGGGAGAGAAAGAGAATGGAGCCCCCCAGCCCCCGCCCTCTGAGGTGCTGCCTGCGTGGGGCAGTTTCTCTTCGCCCCCCGCTCCCACTTCCTTGTCAAACTCTTTCCCAGATTGTGCCCTTCCGACCCCTGCCGGTGTCCCGTGGCAGATAAAGGGAACGCTGAAACTTGTTTCAGCCTTAAGGGTGGCGATGTTACGGGCAAATACGGATCTTAAATGTTGTAGTGGCGCAGTTTGTTTGATGTCGTTTGTTTGGGTTGGTATTAAACATACGCGAAGTAAACTGCAAATAAATAAACAAATAAAATACAGCCTTTGATTGTAAGATTAGAAATTGCCTTCAATACTGATCCTGCAACAGAAAGCAGCACACAGAGTGTGTGTGATGATTGCCATTCTTAACAGTGCTCCTGAGGTTTGCTTACTGAGGAGGCTGGCTAATTAATTGCTATTACAGAGGAACAAAGCAAATCCTTGGAGAAAAGCAAGCATTTTTATTTCTATACCACAAAAATTGCCTCCCTCCTTTCCTCTTCTCTGCTATGGAAGCAAAGTGAGGACACAGCTCACTTTGAGCTGGATTGTGTACAATGGGAGGTCAAGATGAGAAGGAACCTCCATCTTCCAGCCCAGGACCCAGGCAATCGATAGCCATCTTACTGCGTCTCCTCGCAGGTGTGCCTCACCATCCCAAACTACCCAGGCTGGAAGCGCTTCCCAAGTGCCTGGCAGCACAGGTTCAGACTGTGCTGCGCTGGAGTGAAGTGAGGGGATGGCAAGTTGCTGGTTTGTGTGATAACCAGGGCAGGTGAAGGCATCCCTCCCACCTTCCCCCTGGAGGCTGTGACTCACCAGGACAGCAACAATATTAAAAACGTGATAAGCAGAAGGCAAGGGCGGACAAGGTCCTTCTCATTATACTGTGTTTCCAAGGACAAGCAGCATGGCAATGGCACTTCCCTGTAACTACAGAAGAATTCTTTGTGCTTCCCCCCCCATCTCTGCTCCTTCCCTCTGCAGGTTTCCCTGGTCCTCGCTTGATCTTCATATTCATTATTTCCCCATAGCAGACCTTTCCTTTACACGCTTCCCTTTGGACACCTTGTCAACTTTCCTCTGCCCCGTCACAACCCTTCCATCTTGCCTTCCCTGTCACAGGCATTGCACAGGATACGTGTTTGAACAGGAACAGAGCAGAAACATGATTTTTAACCACTTACAGACTTCACTTTATTCCTAACGGCAGTGCCTACTGAAAAGAACCCTGCGCTGCTGGGTCTATTTCAAAATGCCAACATTTTTAAAATGTAATATCAGCCAGGCCTTCACGAGAGCTGTGCTTAGAGACTCGCTTTCCCGGGGCAAAGTGGTTTTCTGCTGCCCTGGGCGGCATTTTGTGCTGCAGTCTGAAATCCCCTCCTGTGCCCGCTGCTATTTTCATCCATGACTCACGCTTGGCCCGTGACCTTCTCTGTGCCGCCTCAGCCCAGGCGAAGCGGGGTTGGCACAGCAGCCCTGCTTGCTTGGCACAGAGATGGCCCCGGCACAGAAGGCCCTCCGAGGGAGGGAACTGGCGGCTTGCCGGCCTGCGGAGGGGAAGGAAAGGAGGTTTCTTCCAGGCCGGTGGCTCCAGCTGCCTCCCCGAGAGCAGGGAGGGATGCAGCCACAGCCACTGCCCTTTATCGCAAGGGATCGGGCAGCTGCCCAGCCCCAGGCTGAGGAATGCATCCAAAAAACGTTGTCAAATGTGCTGGCAGAAGCACAGTTTTTCTTCTGGAGGGTGTTCTAGAAGAGCTATGAGGAGAGGAAAATGCATACTTAGAGGAAATGTGTGTGTATATCTATATCTCTCTCTCTATATATATATATATATTTGAGATTGGGTACAGAGTATTACTTGCTAAGCAGCCACCATCTGTCTTCTGCAAACTTAAGCTGCTCCAATCCTTTCACAACATTTCAGCAGTGGATGGAGAACTAAAACCCCTCCAGGTTCCTTGCGTATATATATTACTGCTTGCCCTTACCAAACTCAGAGATTTTTTTCTTTTTACTCTTTGGCATGTGAGGATGCCCTGATAACATTAACACAAAAGAGTCAGCCAACCAACCTACGTTTATTATACATATGTGCATGGAAATATCTGCACTATTAAAGCCATGAGTAATAGCTGAGCCTTGTCCTACTTTTATACAATCATGTTTCTTTTCCTCCATAGTGCACAATGTTTAAATTCGTATAGTAGAAAAATGGCATATACCAGCATCTCAGTTAAAATATATATTAAGTAGCATCTTATACTGACTGAAGGGGGAGTCAAGACTTATAAAAATGAATATTTATATGCTATTGATCGATAATTCACTTGACCAGATAATTGTATGTTATGGTTAGGCTTCTTATGGGTTATGCAATGTGGTATCCTTTATAAAAGAGGTTTATGTGCCTGAAAGATGTTGTTTTACAACCGTATCCTTTAGTCTAATGACAGAGCGCTTCTTTTCAAATCCGGTTGGTATACACTATATCATTAAGGAGAGAGAAATGTGGGTGGTATACAAAACAAGCCTGACAACTAGGTTGCCTCAATATACCCAAAATAGGTCATGGTTCTTTTTTTAGGCTTCAGTCCCATTAATACAGCAAAAGTAGTATTTCTTGTGCATGTTGAATCTAGGCTGAGCAAAACAGTCAGTGGAGTGGGTCAGCTTCTGCTAGGTTAACATATCACAGACAAATAGGTTGGTGTCCTGTAGTCTTCCTCCCATTCAAAGTGAGGAGGACTTTGCACATCACAGTGTAGCTGTGATCCTGTTGTCTTTGGGGAATCAAATGCATGCACACCCCTAGGGACTTAAGTCTCTGAAGTGGGGGGTGACACTCTTCAGCTGTCATCTGACAGAAACACAGAATCAAGTAGCCTAGGCAATAACCCATCTTATAACCCAAAGTCCGTAGGACGGACTTTGTCACAAAAATATATTTCTATGGAGAGCAGGTATTGGAGTAATGTAGTTTTGAGGAGCACTGTCAGTTTGGAATGTCTGGTTGCATGTGTATTTTTTCCTTTTCTGCTCCGAAAAACTTGTCTTTTTTGTTCCCCATCGTATTATTTCCTTGCTGTTTCCAGTGCACTGAAGCACAGTAGGGGTCTTTTCACATTTCAATTGCACAGCAAGTTGTGTTTTCCCACTAAAATTTATATGATTTCAAAGTTTAACTAGTTTCAAAATTAAATGTTTACTCATCAGCATGTCTCTGCCATTAATTTCCATCTTATTAATTAGTTACTTAAAAGTTAATAATTTCTAGGTAATAGTTACTTTTAACATATTGTAGCAAATTGATATATAAGTTACATACATAGTTAGGAAGAGATGAGATGGATTCTGTTATATTTCAGTTTTTTCACTTTCCATGCATACTGTACTGGCTGTATGTGTTAGAAGTTGTATCAGCCCCGAAGCTACTTACAAAAAGAGAACAGATTAATCCAGCGCCAAATGTTGATGCACCAGACAAAAATAAATTAGCATTCCTTTCTAAGTTCAAACAAGAAGAATTAGGTGGTAATTAGAAGTCTTTCATACAATTCACAGTATACTGTGATTCACTCTTCCTGCCTTTAGAGCAAACATCAGTTTCCAAGGCATAGCAGGAATGCTTTTGTGCAGGGAAATGGCAGCGTTTAATGCAGAAAATGTTCTTTATGTCATGCTGTGTACAACTATATATCCACTGCACAGCTATTGCTACAATATTAAGCTTCATTAATCACCTCTGTGTCCTGACTTCTAACTGTAAAGCCATGGAATGGGCCATACATTCTTGGGCATGTGAGATATTGATCCTAAATTTTGGCTGAACTGTACCTACTATTTGGCTGACTTTGTTCCCTCTTATTAATTGTGCATATATATATATATATATAAAATCACACACATATACTAAATATACATATTTGCTTGTGCAGTTTGTGCTATGCTGACATGTTTATGAGTGCTGAGTATGTGCAGTTAGGGTGTTAGAAGTTACTGACACTTCTCAGTGCCTCTGCTGAGATGACACAGCTTTGCCCAGCTTCCCCAAACACCACCAATTGCCTCTTTGAGTATGATAGTTATGATTTCTTTAACAGCTTGCCCATTTGTTTTGCATAACAAATGCATCTCCCATCTCTAAAACTTTCATTTATTTTGAGAATGCCTGAATGCACATTAAAAACAAGGATCCCTGCCTGCCAGTTGCACATGTATATCAAATTCAGAATTCAGTGTTGTGGTATCTGAAAGACTATTGACTCTGTCAACATCCCTCATCATCTTTAACTGATGTTATCTTTAACTCAGTAAAGTGTGAATGTTTTTGTCTTTACTAAACTGTTTTGATCTATCAAAACCAAAGATAATAATTTCGCTGTGTATGTTTTCTGTTTGCTTAGCAGGTGCTTGCAAGAATAAAAGTCTAAAACAACTTATTTCTTCAGTTTGTAAATATTTTTTTTTAATTGTATTAATTATGTATTAATCATGCATTGTATGTTATTATTGTAAATAATATTCTAAATACTTGTAGTCAGCAGCTTTAGATTAAGAATTCCTAGCCTTTATAGAGAATGTGTCATTTTTTTAGTCTTACAGCACTACAAAAATGTTGGTTTTTTCAAGGTAATTCCATAGCTCAGAAGGCTAGGACCTAGCAATGTTGTAAGGGATGTCAGTGATTCACACAGTATTTAGTGAGGGAAAAACTCAGAAGATGAGATGTAGATTTTTCTTTTAACCTTTCTCCCCTGAAGCACTATGGTTTACCATTCACAGGGCGAACTTTTATTCTAATAAAAGAATCTCTGCTGATTGTCTGGAGGTACTTAATAGCAGTAGCTGTCATAGCAAACTGGTTTGCATTGTGAATTACACCTGGATTGTGCTGTGTGGATTGTGCTATAATCCTTTCTTTAGACAGAGTTTCATTAGCATGATGCCTTCTGTTGTCATCAACCTCGGGGAAAAAAAAAAAGAAAAAGAAAAATTAAAAAGACAAATCATGAACTTTGTGTCAGTAACACCCCAAAACCCCTTGAATACAGCCTAATGCCCCAGAAACAAGCTGGGGGAGAATTGGGCAACATGATGCTACGCTGCCACCTAGTGTTTCGGGTTTATTTTTATTTTTATTTTTTTTTACTTTTATAGCCGTTTTATTCCTGTAATAAATGGTCCTTTTATTGGACAGAGGGGCCAAAAGAACAGCCAGAGCTCCTGTTTATTGATACAGAGATCCCAAAGTCAGCCTCGGGGCTTCCTTTCTGGCACCTTTTTGCAAAGCTTGAATCCCGAGATGAGACATTCTCAAGCACAGAGTCTCAACACTGCACCAAGATCCCTCCAGATTTGTTCTCTGAATCTACAACAGTTGCAGGAGTAATAAGTAGGAAAGCATTAACGATATTTATATATTAATTTAAAAAAATACAAAATAACAATGTACCTTACCTGCACTTAATGTGCCAGGTAGAAATAAAAAGTACTTTAAGCACCCCAGAGCCAGATAATTCTTTGTGGATTACGATAAAGTCAGTCCTTGACAAAAGTTGCAACGTGACTGTCCGATAGAAACATCATTTTGCCAGCACTTGAATCAGCCAGCCATATCCAAAATCCCTCTGTGAAATGCTTAGGAAGTTTCTACATACAGGAGTCTAAGCAAGGCTGGACCCCAGAGTCATCAGAGACCAGGTAGTGCCTTCCCACCTATCCCCACATTCCCAGAACTCCAAGAAGTTGGGGTTTTTTCTATTGCAATTTGCTGTGAAAACTGATAACATTTATCAATAGTACTGGAGGACAAAAGAATTAAAAAGCAACACATTCTCTGCTGCCATGAATAATCTAAGAGGTTGGCTGAGCTCTATGGGATACCTCAGTGTGTTTGCTTAGGCTCACTTGAATTGCAAATAGTTGTAAGTATTTATGACAGAGAGTTTTATTTTTTTATTAAAGAAACAAGCTGAAATGCATTATATTGAATTCAGCCTAAAAATATATATCCTATGATTATTGGGTTGACAGATTTTTGCATGTAAAAATTCCATAACCCGTATTTAAATTTAACCTTCAGCCACAAAAATGGGAATAATTACATTAAAGTAAACTGAAACCTTTTTGTGAGCTTTTCATATAATTAAACTGGCTTCCCACAGTTAAGGATATGAATAAGCTTCTGATAATAAGCTCTGGTTTTTTTGACACAGCGAAGGGATTCTTTACAACCCTTTCAAACTGAAGAAAATGTACAAATGAAAAACTGAGACACAGTGGTTCATAACAGGACATGTTCTTCAGTTGGATAAATTGAAGGAGTGGCACCTTTGTAATAAAACTCCAGATTGTATGCCTCCAGCAAGGAACAAATTAAAAGGGAAAACAAACAGAACAGTCACATCAGAACCATCTCCCATTACCTTGGGCCATTTCCAAAAGCAGTTGTCCCACTTCTGAACTGTAAAACGGCCTGAACATTTTAATAAATTAAAACTGAATTTTGAAAAGGAAATTTTAATGAAAATGTCACTTGAAAATGTTATTATTAAAAAAATATACCACAGTCATAAAAGACACACATTGCCTTTTATGTATATAAATTATGTGCACATATAGTTTAAATGTTTCATATAAGGTGTTGTATATTGCATATTTATATTGCTATATAACAATAAACATAAACATAATAATATTTTGATGTTGTGATTATGTACACATTACCTATATCCAGATCTTTCTGATTTAATGATGGTGAGATTTATGGATATGTTTGCATTTCTGCTAGTGTTATGTAATATGGAAATTTAATGTTTTTCCTCTTGAATCAACAAGAATTTAATTAACTTAAAAGCATGAACAATTTATTTTTGCTACTGTAACAGAATGATAGTAATTGATTCAGACATTTCTGCCCATGTTATTTTTATTTTCTTGATAGAAGACAAAGCTTACTGAGGTGACAGCTTGTTGATGACACTGTATTATTCTAGATAATAAGAACTGAGCTGACTGAAAAAAATTACGAAACTGAGTAACTGACAAGCACAGCAATCAATGAAACTCAGTGTAGATAAATGTAAAAGAACATATGCAGGGGAAAAAAAAATAATTTCACATATCAAATAACAGACTTTGAGGTCCCTTCCAGCCCAGCCAATTCTGTGATTCTATGATCATCACAGAGTAAAATCTCAAGAGTTCTGACAGACATTTCCACAGGGACTCAGCCTGATGTTCAGCATTGGTTAAAAATGCCAATCAAAAAGTCACACAGTTCATGGAAGAGCAGAAGGGGCACAGATTTCACGTAAGGGATGGCTAAGTAGAGCTGGAAAAGACAACTGGAGGGGAAGCTGTGTCACAGTGCCCTAGATGGGAATCAATTGTGTGTTGCCTCTTTCAGTACAAGGACTGGGGACATCACAGGAAGCTACAGGAATTGGGTTCAACATTAGAAAATAAAGGAGGAGGTTGTTCAAACAATAGCTATTTGAGCTCGGAGAGTATGTGCCAGAGGATGTTGTGGACAATGAAAGTTTATATGGGTCAATGGGAGACTGAACAAGTTTATGCAAGAGGGCTTTATTTCCTTATCCTCGTTTAAAGATTTCCTAATTCATCATTTTTATGTTCTACCTTTCTCTATTTCACTTGACCATGACATTCCCCTTAAGACATTCTCATTAAGTGCCAGTTTATTCACAAACATAAGGATGACAGAGTGGCATGCTAAATAAATACTTCTCTCTGTAATCATCTTGATTTTTAATAGCTCTGTCATATCACCTGGGAAAAGTGTTGATAGCTGCTGTGGGCCAGCTATAAGACCTTGATTGCAAGGACTGTGCCCTTTGCTGTACAAATGTTTACTCACAATTCAGCAGAAGATTCTCTTAGCACAAATAAAAGACAAACATGCAAGTATTTGCAAGAACATAGTTGTATAGTGGCCTCTAACAAGCAACCCTATGCCTAACTAAGGGAAGTTGCTGTCTATATCATATGTAAAATTATTGTTGTATACCAGTTGTGGCTTAACCATGACTGTTGTCTTCCCCAGTTTTGCACTGTACTGTGAACATTACAGTACACATCTGTGATGCCAATGAAATGGGAGATATCAGTGAAATGATATGCGATGCCAATGAAAAATTTGTTTTGCTGCAATGCCCTTATAAAATAAAATAAACAGTGAGAGTCAGAAAGCAGTCAGAGAGACCTTTTATCTACCTAGTTTCAAGCTATAGGGAGATTTTGAACACGGAACTAGCAAACTTCCAACACAAGGTTGTAATAACCATGATGAGCACTGAGCAAAGCTTGTGTTTCCTTTCCTACAGCTTCAGTGCAGGTGACTCCAGCCAGACCGCACCAGTCAGGTGCATTCAGGGAGGCTGGAAAAGGCATTCAAGATCACCGAATCCAACCAGTCACCCAGCACCGCCACCTCCATCACCAAACCATGTCCCGGAGCACCGCATCTTCTTGCCTTTTAAGCCCCTCCAGGGATGGTGATTCCACCACTTCCCTGGGCAGCCTGTTCCACCGCCTGAAAACCCTTTCAGTGAAGCATGATTTCTTTCCTCATATCCGATCTAAACCACCCCTGGCACAGCCTGAGGCCATTTTCTATCGCTTGTCACTTGGGAGAAGAGACCGACACCCACCTCGCTACGCTTCCTTCACCGCTGGCGTGTCTCCGGGGCGTTTCCCTCTTACCTTTCTCAAGAAGAAAACCTCCCCTCGCCTCATCCGCAAAGGCGCTGCCTCCACCCTACCCCCCAAGACCCCCCCCGAGCCCCGACCCCCTCAGCCCCTTTCCCGCTCCTCCTCTCCTGGCCCCGCCCCTCCTCCCCGCACTCCCGCCGGCGGCCTGGGGAGGGGGCGGGACGGGGCCCTGCGATTGGCTGAGAGAACGGCGGGCTGCGCGTCACGTGGCTCAGCGCCCCGCCCCGCCCCCTCGGCCCTTCCTCATAGCCGCGCGCCGTCCCGCAGCGAGTGTCCGGCTGGCAGCGCGCGGAGGGGAGGCGTGAGGCGGCGGCGCGAGGCGGCGGCGCGAGGCGAGCGGGGACGGGCGGGTTGAGGGGCGTCGGTTCCGTCAGGCTTGAGCTGTTCGGGGCGAGGGGGGGGTGCAGGCGGGTTGAGGGGCGTCGGTTCCGTCAGGCTTGAGCTGTTCGGGTTGAGAGGGGGTGCGGGGGTGTGGGCGGGTTGAGAGGCGTCGGTTCCGTCAGGCTTGAGCTGTGCGGGGCGAGGGGAACCGCGGGCTTTTGACGGCCGCGTTTGGGTCTTGGCGGGCTCCTCGCCTGCCTTCCCCATTGGCCACGCCGGTGAGCGAGGAGGGGCGGCTGCGGGCAGGGCTGGCGGGATGGCTGCCCGCCATCTTGGGTGTGCGTGAGGGGGAATCCTCGCCCCTCCCGCCCTTCTGGGGATCTTTGTGGAAGGGTCTAACGGGGTTGTAACCCGCAGTGGGGCCTGCGGGCTGCTAGCGTGGCAGCGCTGGGTGTTGGCGTGTCGTGGTTTGAATTAAACCCCACGCAGCTGCTCCGGCTCCTCACCCCCTGTGGGAATTGGGGGGGGGGGGGGGGCGGGGCGGGGTACATGTGCGACAAGTCGTGAGTTGGCGGTAAAGACGCTTTAATAGGTAAAGGAAAAGCCACGCAAGCAAAGCAAAACAAGGATTTAATTCACCGGGAGGCAGGTGTGCAGCCGCGCTCCATCCCAGGTAACGGTGATGGGGCAGACAAACGCCATCGCTCTGAAGGCCTTTCCCCTTCTCCCACCCTTTTTTCCCCATCTTTGTATGCGGAGTGTGACGTCATACGGTATGGGGTATCCTTCATAGAATCATAGAATTGTCTGGGTTGGAAGGGACCTCAGAGATCATCAAGTCCAACCCTCGAACCATCGCTGCGGTGCCAGCCCATGGCACTGAGTGCCACATCCAGGCTCTTTTTAAATATCTCCAGGGATGGAGAATCCACCACCTCACCGGGCAGCCCATTCCAGTACCTGATCACCCTCTCTGTAAAGAATTTTTTCCTGATATCCAACCTAAACTTCCCCTGACAGAGCTTAAGTCCATGCCCTCTTGTCTTGTTGAAAGTTGCCTGGGAAAAGAGCCCAACCCCCCCCTGGCTCCAGCCTCCTTTCAGGGAGTTGTAGAGAGCGATGAGGTCTCCCCTGAGCCTCCTCTTCTCCAGGCTGAACACCTCCAGCTCCCTCAGCCTCTCTTCATAGGGTCTGTGCTTGAGTCCCTTCACCAGCCTCGTTGCCCTCCTTTGGATCTGCTCCAGGCCCTTGATATCTTTCCTAAACTGAGGGGCTTCTGACTGACTTCTCATTTGGGGTCACCTGTGCCCCCTCTCAACTTCCTGTGCACCCCAGCCTACTCGTGGGTTGTGTGAGCAGCACAGAGAGGCCTTGGCTCTGCGTGAGCACCCCTTGGCTGTAATGAAAACATCCTTCTCTTATCAGCCCTGCTTCCAGCACAAATACAAAACAGGCCCATACCAGATACTGTGAAGAAAATTAACGCTGCCCCAACCAAAACCAGCACATAGCATCACGGGGTATCCCCTCAGGGGTTCACATTCCTCCTGCACTTTCAGCTCCTCTGGTGGGATGGAGCCCTAAGAGGGGCTCTGGAAGAGCCAACTGACCCCACAGTTCATGACTGAACTTTTAGTGCTGCTCTAAAAGTTAATAAACCGAAATTCTACTATTCTGTGTACCTGAACTTCAGTTACAGCCAGGTGTTAATAACTGATTTTTGGTTTGGTTTTTTTTTTTTTTTTCAGTGATCCGATGAATTCCAAAATGAAAGAGAAAACAGCAGCAGAAAAATCATCAGGATCTTTGCAGGTATAGGCTTTAAAGTCTCGCAGCTAGGGATTAGAAAAGAAAAGCTAAAATTTTTTAAGTGCATCTCAAACAGTGAATTTTTGTTCAGTCATGTCCTCAGTTATCTGGGAAATGGTCCCTGTGATACTAGTTTTATGTCCACTGAAGAAATACAAAGGGATCTGTTCTATGGTGCTTCCACCTGGCTTATGTCCTGTTGGCTTGAGTAACCTCCTGGCAGGCAGAATGACTTGGGAACACCGTGTTCTGCTTGGGCATATGTACTTACAGCTAATTTTTTTTTCTATTGCTCAGCAAGCCCTTTTTAGTTTGACAATGTGTTTGCTGTCTTGTGGGTTTTTTTGTTGTTGTTTTTTATTGTTGGGGGTTTTGGGGATTGTTTTTTTTAGGTCCTGGGCTTAGCTCTGTTACTGAGTGACTGCTAAGGTTTTGTAGAGTATAAGGTGAACTTATTTAAGGTTATATCTGCCCTGAGCGTGCTTTAACTGAAGAATTCATGTAGGCAGTGCTTTTTCTAAAGTCACTTTCCTGAAGTTGCCTTGGAGTTGGTGGATGTGCTTAAAGGATTTAGGCTTTTAGTCACTAAGTTACCAAAGTTTATAACTGTTCTAGTCCTGTTAATTTATAAGTATAACTTTCACATGTGGCAGTCCTGTCCTATAGTGACTCTGGGATATAAATCCCTCGGGGTGGCTTTTTGCACTTTCTAATACTGACATGCAATGGATTAACTGCAGTATTAGTCAATTTCTTGGCAAAGTATATTTAACTCTAACCCTCAGTCATAGCAAGCTGTGTCTGACACACGATGTGATTTTTGTTCCCACAGTAGTTGGTGTTTGCCCTTTAGTTAACAGGAGGATAATTGGTGGCAGAAACTCCCGTGGGAAAGTCGGCCTCTTTGTCATAGGAAGTAGAGTGTGAATCGGTGACTTTCTCACGCTGGTCTGGCATTGTGTTCTGGCTATTCTTGCTTGGTTGTCTGCCATTGTTTGCTGTCCCTTGGTGGCAGTGTGACCAACCCAGTCAGAACACTTTAATACAGGAAATGGGTATTTATGTGTGACAGGGAAAGCATAAACATGCTGTTGATACAAAGCAATAGCCTATCTGAATTGAAGCAAGGAAGCTTTAGATCCATTTTAATGGATAATTGAGGCAACACATTTATTTAAATGAAAACCACTTGAAGGTGTTGTTCACAGGTAACAAGAATGGCTACAGCCTCAATTGATGTGTGTGACTTTACCAAGGAAACTTGTAATTGCTATTTACTTTTCTCACTCTCTTGGAGTCTAATACTGCTGTTACCAAATACAATCTGGAGAGTTTCTGCTAAAATTTACTACTGAAGTCATTACACTGCAGATGATGTTGAAATCTAGTCAGAATGCTATAAGATGGGTTACATTTTTTTTTTATTGAAGGGTTTTCTAAAAGGCAGGGACTGGGCATGGCTTCATGTGGTTAAGGTCCATCTCTGCTACAATTAACTATATTTCCTTCTTTGCACAAGCCTTAACATGGACTAAAGTATTATCTTTTTGTCTTGAAGATGAACCACTGGTTGTCTTAATGGAAATATGACAGATTTCTATGTTCCAGTATGTATAGAGAAGAGTGGCAATGGTCTGAAGCTGTATTTGTCTTTTTAGAAGTACCTCACAGACACATGCGGTGCTGCCCCAAGAAGGACTCTTAAAATGATTCAGCCTTCAGCAGCAGGTTGCCTGGTTGGCAGACGAAATGAGGTATGAATGAGAGGATAACCTGCCAATGTGTAATTATTTCTAATAGTGAAATGACTTGGAGCTTTTATCTGAGAATTGAGAGGAAAAACACCATAATCCCCCAAGATCGTGTGACACAGCTGCAGTTTCCTATTATTCTGGTGATAAACAATATTAAAAACTAGCTATTTCTGAGAACATCAGGAGAAATTTTGAAATGTTTCTTGGTATCAAGGATCATGTTTGTAAGCTAAAACTTTATGGTAAAGAACCCAGGGCTTATCAAGCCTTATTTGCAGTCATTGGTAAACAGGCTTACAAGTTTGTATTGTAAAAAAAAAAAAAAAAAAAAAAAAAAAAGCTGAAACCATTGCTCTAAAGTTAAACCTGTCTGTGTTTTATGCAGAAGAAAACTTCAGTCAAAAGGAAACTCTGGAATAACAAGTTCACCTCAAAGGCTTGTAAATCTGTGGTGTCTGTAGACAAGGAGCAAGAAAATGAGAATATGAATGATGTAATTCAAGCTGTAGACCTTATGATAAAAGGTACGTTGTAGTTCCTGCTATGTTTTCTTGCACTTACAATGCTATGTTCCCATTGGAATACAACTGAAAAGGTAGTTCCTCTGTCAGTTAGATAAGGGCCTAATATTTTTATATAGTGCCTAGTAGGAATTAATGATATTTATCCTCTGTAGTAGAGTAAATACAGTGTAGTTACTTAATTTTTCAGAATTATTCTCAGATACTGGCTTCTATAGACTCTGTGCAGCAGTGTCAAGTCCTGTAGATTGCTACTTTGGCTTACCTACATGCTTTCAATTGGCTAGTAATTAAATTAAAATTCAAGCTTGTTTTGGCATAGCATACTGTGTGTGGTTTCTCAAAACCAGTTGGAAAATATCAAGTCTGATGGGAGCCTGAAGTCTGGACAGTAACTTAAGAGTAAGAATTTAGTCTTCTACACAGGGTGGCTGAAGACTTGATAGTTGTAAATTTGCCACTATTTACTGGGAAAATACTACACAGAGCGAGTTCTTACTATCACATTTTATGGGACAAGTTTCTCTTTAAATTATCTCAGTAATTCAGCCTTAGCACAGACTTACTGTAGTTTTTTACTTTAGGAAGCCCTTCACCTCAATACTGGAAAGAAGTGGCTGAAGAAAGGAGGAAGGCTCTGTATGAAGTGCTTCAAGAAAACGAAAAGGTAGCTGATGAAATCTCATTAACTTCTTTACCATTTGGCTATTGTCTTCCTCTTCTGATGTTTTGTTATTTGAATTCAGCTGCACAGAGAAATTGAAGAGAAAGATGGTGAAATTGCCCGCCTTAAAGAAGAAAATGAAGAGCTAATGGTCATTGCTGAACACGTGCATTATATGACCAGCATGATTGAGGTACTTGAATTTTCAGTTAATGATGGGGAATGAAAAATTGAAAAAACAGCAAAAACATTTTTAATATTTTTAATTCACAAACCACTTTTAAATTACTGTCTAAGCTTTCTCCTCTGGGTTTGCTGTAGTCCAGAGGTGAGAAACCCCATCTAGGGTATGAATTTTCCATTTTAGAATTCAAAAGAGTTGTGAGAGTGCATAAGAGGGCTGTTTTCTGAAGTGAAGATTCATCCTGCTGTCCTAAAAGAACGGGCATTGTGTGTTAAAGATGTTACAACGGGAAGGAAGTGTTCATTTTCACTTTTGTCATTACTTAATGAAGATGTGTTGTGTGGGGCCACTGGCTGAATGAAGTATTTTAAGCAGAAGAAATTCAAAAGCCTGTGCAGGGACACAAAATGAGCAGTGAGAAGAAGGGAGCACCTACAGCCTTTAAAAGTCAAGGCTTCACTGAGGACTTGCCAAATTTGTAGCCCTGAAAGGACTAATGCACTAAGTCTGTAGGGGTTCATAAACTTAAAATTTCAAAACACTTTACTCTGAGATTATTTGTTGGGGACACATAGTTGTGTTGATTTCATGACTCCTCTACCAGGAGTAAATTGTCTGTAACAGCCTCTGAAGGTGTGGTACATTTATAGCCAGCTAACCTTGATACTGAAGTTATCAGCTGGGTTGTTTTTGTAGGGATTGATTGTCTTAATTGGGACATAAAGCTGAGTGCCTGACAAATACTTTCATTCTCTGGTTAGACTGGGGAAGTGTAAACAAACTGGGGAAGATTATTGCAAGCAACCTGATCAAGTTAATTCTCAGTTTGTGCAGTTATTTAGGTCAGTCTTTAAAGATTCCATTAAAGTGATATACTTTAATTTTTGGTTTTTAGGGGTGCTGATTCTTAGTGATAAACCCTCAGGCAGATACTAAATTTCTTAAGGATTTAAACCTGATGTTGGAAACACCCCTGCAGTTCTTTAACAGTTAAGCAAACATATTAATTGCAAGTTGTTCACCTCTGAGGCTTTCCTGAATGATGTACCAGACAAAGCTTCAAAAGCAGCCTCTTACAGTCCTGTGTTTCTTCCTTAGATCAGGATAGGTGAGGAACTTGCAGTTTGATCATCAAATGCTAGAAACTGCTGAGTCTTCCAGTTGATCAATAAAACTTCATTACCTTGATGAAAAATACAGAACTTAATCTGTTGTATAGTGAATTGTCTAAAATTAAACCTATGTAGTATGATAGCAATATGTAACTTGGGAAACTGTTTCCCATATCTTATGTTGTTGAAGATAAAGCCTGTCCTACTAAAGAACCTGAGGAAACTTTAACAGTCAAAGCAGATATGGTCTGTTAGTTCAAGTTGAACTCAAATTACTACATCCAAGGTTTTTTGTGACTGAAATGTTTTAGATCAAATCAATGATTTCCAAATGAAAATGCTTTTCTTCACTCAATATGCGTGGTCTTATGCACTGCCTTGTAAGCAGAAAAAACATTGTTCTTTCTGTTTTATGTGTCTGTCTAGAGGTTAACTGGGCAAGCACCTGGCAATCTTGAGACTCCGAAGAGTCTGTCTCTAGAGGAATCTGAACAAGAAAATGAAGATCTTAACTCTGGAGATGATGCAGACAGCCCTTCTGAAGAAGGACCATTGCAAGTATTGTGTGGCTTCAGGCAGAGTACATCAGATCTTGCTTCAAAGGAAGAAAATAATTTGCAACTGGAATGACAACCTAAATAGCCTTATGTGTGGCTTTTAATTGCAGGCTTCCTCTTGAAAGGATATACTAAATCTTCTCAGGTGTGGAAACTCTTGTGTAAGTATAATAGATGTTGGGTTTTAACCAGAATTATGTAGCAGTGGGAGTATCTGGATACTGCATAGAAAATTTACTACAGGCTGTACATAGTTGCTTGTATAAAATGCAAATACTGTGTATTTCAAACTTATGTAAATATCAGGTGGTCTCACGTGATACATGAAAATTAATAAATCTTTTACATTACCAAAATGGTGTCTTACTTGAGGGAGGCCCTCCCAGAGGAGGATTCCCCATTCTGTGGGGAATGGTTAGTTCTAGGTTTGTAAGTCAATTGTGACTTTTGTAAAGGGGGTGTACCTGGTGACTCTTGTTTTTGGGGGTGTACCTGGGGCAGCTGTTAACACCTTTAGATTTGCAGGATTTGGGAGAGCAGTGTTTTGGTGGATAGGGAAACAAAAGTAAAAGTGCTGTTGCAGAGACTTCAGAAAGTCAAGAATTGGTAATAAGTCTCAAGATGTAAAGTTTATTTAGATATGTGCTTTTCAGAGGTTTTAAAATTGTCTGTCTTTTCAAAAGGGGAGCCTTTTCCAAGATGTATAGATAAGAGCTTAAGTAAGTGGGAACTATTAGACATCTTTTAGAAACAGATTTATGGGCTTATAAAGAAAAGGTGGGGTGTTCTTTCTTCTAATATCTGTACTGAAAATTAGATGGAGACAAAGCAGCCTTGAGGTATCCTGAAAGGAAAAATTTTGTTTCAAGGTATTGCTCTGGTATTTACTGACAGATGAGGTACCTTTTTACCAAGATAATGTTCTGAAGGGTTTACAGGAATAAAAAAAAGCACTCTTAAGACTTAATGCTGTTCAAAACATTAAGCATTTTTCCCATTTGTTTTAAGTTACTGAGGTGAGAAAGTTGAATATAGTTTTTCCAGTTCTGAGTGAACTCAGCAGTTCTGTAACTCCCAAGGATAGTCTTTAAACAATGGTGGCCATGGCAATATATTGTGAAGATCTTAAAATTGAGTGTCTCAGGAGGCAGAGAGAATCAGGGATTCTGGTTAATGGATTTCTCAAGCCTTGATAAAAAGGGTGCTTCAGGCTATGTGTGAATGGACCTGTGGAACTTAGCACCTTTAGATTCCTTCCCTGTGTGGGTGTTAGTAAGTTAATAGATATTTCACAGCTTATTTCAGTTGTGACATTCAGGGAATGTCTGAATCATTGTAGGAACTAATATTCCTTCTGGCTTCCATTTTAAATTGGAATCTGGTAACCATAAGGCAAGGCATGGTATTTTCCTGGGAAATGTGAACAAGATTACACCCTCCACTTTGTGTTGTAGAGTGCTTAGATATCCTTTCCTTCATGGAGAAATAGTGACAAAGATGTGGTGTAACTCGCACTGATGCTGTATTTAAGAATAAAAAACCTATATGTTGGTATAACTGCTTTGTGGTGTGACCTTGGTATTCTGTTGAAAAGAATTTGACACTGGAAAATGAATTAAACCTTCCCTATCTCAGATTTTAAGCAGTGTTAATGTCAAAGTAGTTCTTCAACACAAATTTTAATTTGCCAAAATAGTTTCCATACAGTGCTATTTAGTTTGTTATTCACAGTCATTCTTCAGAAGTAGCTTTGGTTTTAAACATCAGGAATATTTTGCATTTGTGGGGTATAGAAGGGAAGGTAACACTGTTGCATGATTAACTGTCCAGGCAGACCAGCCCAATCCAACTGAGACAGCAACTTCTTTTACACCATTTCCCTGCCTATCTGTGAATTGTAATACAGGTGCTGGTGTAAGAAAAAACTGCCAGAAAGCAACAAATCTGGAATTTATGTGCATTATCTGGCTCTTCGTTGTTTTTATCAAGATGGTAAAGAAAAATGCTCATTTAGATGAGAGTTGTACTTTTCCTTGATTGATTTTTCTTTAAAGAACATCCCTTAATTAGCTGAATCCTCTTGAAATGCATACTGTGCAAAATAAATTGTGGAAGTACTTAATGAAGCTGATGTATCTATTGCAGCTTCTGGCCCACCTGCAATAGAACTTTTTACACCCAGAAGACATGGACCATTTAGGAATCGATACACTTGCACCTGAAGTCATCAATGTTATAGTGGCTTTATTAATTTTAGTTCATTAGCAGAGAGAATAAAAGCATATAAACTTTCCAGCATGCTGCAGAAGGCGAGGTATGAGTGCTGACCTCTGTGGCACAGAAGTAGAGCATGTGTATGGGGTGCCTCATCATAGATGCATTGGACCTTGGTCAAGTAATCTCTATGCCCATTTTGTCAGGAATGTATGAAAGTGTCAGAAGCTTTGTGCTGATGCATTAATCTAAAAATTTCTAAAAGGGTCAAGTTTCATTTATTGTGCTGAAAGTCCCTGAATATTTTTTTAAACACAGATGAAGTTGTGTATGTATAGTAAGTATGAGAATTTTGCCTACATGTATGAAAGACTTGTATAATGTGTAGAAATATACAATGTTTTTTGTTAAAAATTCTCTTGCAACCATCCGACCTTTTATTTCTGTTTTAGAATACAAGGGAACTCCTACCCCTGAAACAGCTATGTAGCAGGTGAAAATCAATGTAATTATGGGCAAATGTTCATATTCAGCTGTATTACAGAGAAGATTCTGTCTAGTAGAATAAAGTTATCAGTTCTGGAACCTAACTGCAGACTTATTCTCTTCAAGAAGTTTTTTTTGATCAGCATGCTGGCTGACTCCTGTCATTTGCAGAGGCCAGGGCTACAATTTTGGCTTTCACGGCAGTATTTTAAGCCTGCTGCGGGGTGCACTGCACCGACTGCATCCCAGAACTTCTCCCATAAATGCACATGTCCTAACAGGACAATTTCAGGTCTGTCAGACTGAAGTGTTTGGACATGGGCCATTTTTAGGTGTCAGATGTTTCAAGAAGGAACAGCTGTGCGGGGACTATCAGAGGCAAGTACACTGTGGGGTGGGGGAGGTGGTTTGTGGGAAGAAGAACTTCTAATTGGTGTAGCAAAAATAATTGTAGCCAAAAGGCCCATTGTATTTAAGACAATGCATGGAGAGGTGAGTTAGATGATAACTACTTGGCTGGGCAACTGAAAGCCACTTGGTGTTTGGCATTGTATTGCTTACATGAATGCCTGCAGCATTGTTAAGCATGTGTTACAGCTTATTTTGCAGCCTGTGCATAAGTAATGAAGTTGGTCATTGATTTTTGCAAGGAAGGATGCTGCATATTCATTTACTTCTTAAGGGCCACCTGAGGTGGGTTTTTTTTTAAGAACAGGATTTGCAGTTTTGAGCAGAAGGTTTGCAAATCTACCAAGGCCATGTTTCCAGTGTTCTGTTTTTGTGTGGTTATCATCAATATTTTCTTCAGCAGAAAATGTTTATTGTGTGGTGTTAATTTGTCTTTTCATTCTTGTAATAACAAAAAGTAGTTCAGCAAATTATAATAGTGTTCTGAGAAACTTTAATTTGCTCCTGCTTCGTTGATCTGCCAACAACTGCCTGTAATGAATGTGAAGTCATGCTCAAGGTCAGACCCTTGAGTATGACAATGTTTCTGGCATACCTTTAGGGACACCACAGCCATTTGAAGGGGGAGTGTAAGAGATCATATAATTAGGATAATTCTATTGCAGATCAGCAAAGCTGAGTCCACACTTAAGATAGACAGGCTGGCAGTCTTCTCTTTTTCAAGGGTGTTACCCTGAAGCACAGAAACTTGAGAATTTTGTTTGGTTTTGTTCTTAAATCAAGAGTGTCATTAGCCTGAGAGTGGTGAGATACTGGAACTGGTTTCCCAGGGAAATTAGAGATGCCCCCTCCTTGGAAGTGTCTATGGCCAGGTTGGATGGGGCTTTGAGCAACCTGTTCTAGTGGGAGGTGTCCCTGCCCATGGCAGGGGAGTTGGAATTGGATGATCCTTAGGGCCATTTCCAACCCAAACTATTCTATGATTTTATTTTTTTTTCCATATGGTGACATGAATTGGGTTAGAATGCAATTCTTTGTTTTCATTTGTTAAAGTGAAATTCAGCTTCTGTACATTTATATTCCAGGTTGAAGCTTGTCAGTCTCAGATAACATGGTAGGAACTGAACTGGGCCTAAAATCGTTCCCACTAAAATCCTGTGAATTTCCTCACTTCAATGAGAGCAGATTTTGCTTTTGTATGTTTTGTATGAGCTTTTAATGTGTTTTTTAATAGCTAGAATGGTGAAGCAGATCAGCTTTACGATATCAAACTTCTCAAAGGGTGAATTTAAACTACTGTGAGATGAAAGTAGCTATAACCTCGATGTGACATGTTATAAGGATGTATGAGCAGCCTTATGCTCTGCATTTCCTTCTCTCTACCAGCTCCCCAGGTCTGCTTCATAAGCCCTAATGTTTGTAAAAGGAAAAGGAGTGTTTTCTGAGAGAAGTTTTCCTTCACAGAAGGGAAGTAACCAGCTGCAAGTAGGTGGCTCTTACTAAGCTACCTATGGTACTGGGAGCTGACAGTCATGATTTTGAGAGTTTTGTGAGATTCACAGTGGAGTAGCTGCTGATAGAGTGACTATACATATGGACTGGTGTGCTTAGTAATTATAAAATAATCTTTATTATAACTTAAATGTGATGGGAAATTTGGTGAGTACAAATGCCACAAAACTAAAAGGAAAAAAAAATTAAAAAAGAAGCAGAAGTCATTACAAAAGGACACCTTGGAAGAATTGAACTGATGGAATAGACATGGTGTAAAAACCATAACACAGTTATTTTGCCTTCTGCAAAAAGAATCTATATCCTTCAGTAAACAAGTAAGCATTTTGAACTGTACAAAATGTACTTTTTTTCATTAAAGGAAGAATATATATATTTATAAATATACAGATATGTACATTGTTGTAGCATTCACAGTAAAAAACCCAAAACAAAATGAGCCCTGCTTGCCAATATGTTTGGCGCAGGCGGCTTCCTTCTGATGTGAATTGTTTGCAATCTCTTCTATGTAGTCTATGCAAATCTGGGTACTTTAATTGACATCTAAATAGCATTTCATGCATAATCAACACAGTACAGGAACACTCTTCTGTTAAATTCTATTCACCACCTCTGTTAACTTAAGGCTCGTAATCAACAGCTTAAAGCAGTCGGTGTCTTTCATCCTTGCAGTGAGGGGGGGATGCATTCACTTCACTCTCTGCTTATTACTGCCTCTGAGGTCCACTTTAGTTTGTTCTGGTTCTTTATAATTAAATCACTCTATAGAAGCTATGATCCACTAATTAGAGTGTATGAAATCCAATCCTGCCTGCAACTTCCAGGACCAAATGGCTTTGGGGGCTCGTGCAATTAGCCATGTTCACTCCTTCTTCTGAGAATAAATAAATGTCCTTTGCCTTTTCAGTTAGTTTTCGGAAACCTACGTGATTGTTTGATCCCCCTGGCAGGCCACTGGATTAATGATGGCTTGTTACTGGAGGGCAGAAGAAAGGAAATAAAAGACCAGTGGAGGCATTTAGAGTGAGTCACCAAAGTGACACCTCCCAGGGTTTACATCGTGCTGCTTGTGGAGGCAAAACTTGAAGAAACTTGCTCTGTATTTCATTACTGAGACAAAACTTGAAAAAGCCAAGTGGCATTCCCTGCTGCCGGAGTGTTGCTGGGGACACTGCACAGCAGCAGATCCTTAGGTCGGAGTGGAAAGGGATGTTTCTTTGCAGTCCTTTTTAGGTGGCCTTCTACTTGTCCTCGTTAGATACAGTATTGCACATCTCAAGCTTTCATGACAACTTGAAGGGCGTAAATGTAATACTCAGTAAAATATATGAAGGTGCCAAACTCTAAAAACTCACAGAAGTTTGTTCAGGCTGAGTAAGTGCAGTTATATTACTTGTTACAAATCGGTCAAGAAAATGTCCCTCAGCATCGAACTGTTCCATCATGAGCTGCAAAGAGGAGCCAATAGGAACTTTTAAACTGGATTATAGATTTTGCTTTGCCTTAAAAAGTCTGTTAATTGTTACATTTTGTGGCATTCTCACATGTGGAATTCTTCAAACTTTCCCTTCTGTCCCTCACACTGAAGTGCAGCTCCATCCTATTTTCATGACTGTTAAATGTGGGCAGGTTCTTTTCCACCTAAAAAGCTGTGGCAGCTTCAGTTCCACGGCGGCTTCCAACTTTAACAAATTCCCGAGGAAATTTGTCCAGCTGTTCATATGCCAGTCTCCCATCTTCACCTGAATGCAAAATGTTAACACATAATACTGTATTATATCATTGCCCTCCAACATTTAAAATACTGGGTTCCCTGCTGCTAGAAAGTGCTGAGCTGCCAGTATCTTCTTCCCCTTCTTAAAATTTATGTTGTCGAAGGCAATTTTATAAATCACTTGGTAAAATTAAGCCTGCTCTAAATGTTCAAATTATTTGTGGGGTTGTTTTTTTTTTTTATTCATGCAATTTCCTGGGTTTACTTAGAGCAAAACAGAAGCAGATGTGGCTTGTACGATTAGGTGACAGTATTTGTGCATCTGTCTTACTAAATGACCTGAGGTGCTTGTCAAGGTCTCAGCTGCAGCTGTGATACACTCCAGGCAGATGATGTTTATCTGCAATGTGAAGTTACCCACCTCTCACTTCCTGGCACTTTAAAGAAGTGAGTTTAGCCACATCTTTACTTTTATACCACTGTAAAAGAGGAAGCAGAAAAGAGGAAGCTTGCTTGCTAAATTTCATTACTTCTGTCTGTCAAACCCTTTTCTCTTAGGTACTGCCAGCTACACATGCCTGAGGATAGGATCAAGCCTTGTGTGTTAAATTCACCATTAGGAATCAAAATGGTTTCTGTACATCCTCTAGAATGGCAGCACAGTCTCCTAGAGTTTACAGAACTGTCCAGAAGCACAGTGAATTCTGTGGAACTGGTGAGTGGTAGAGAGTACGTGTGAAGAGTCTGGGTAACTAAAATCATGGATGGAGCAGAAGTTCATGCCTACCCTAAAGGCCAGAAAAACACAACTTTTCTGTGTCACTGAAGCATGGGTGCTCTGAAACTGTAGCCACGCTTGCAGTCACATAGTGCTACACAGCTAGAGTACAGCTTAATGAACAGGATATCCCTTATCTCAAGGACAAATGGGGGAGGGTCAAAGCATAGTGCCTGTGGTACCACGTGAAGGAGGACTTGCAGGCTACGGTCTGTCCAAATAAGAATATAAAGATAATTTAGGTTAAATGAATACTTGGCAGTGCTATTGGCACTTGAGAGTGTGATACTGGCACCACAGGGTTGATAGGAGGGGACTCCCAAAGGGAAGATATACGAGATGTAGCAGGCAGTGTGCCCCTACTACCTCCTTGTCAGGGGTGCTTGTTTTACAAATTAATGATGAATTATGTCTGTTTGTCAACTCTTCTTTACTGTTATTCATTTTCTGCTTCCCCCTCCCGACTCACAATTCATTTTCTCTCTTTCTGGCTCATTTCATGATTTTAAAAATGAGTGATTTTTAAGAATATGTACTTTCTAATCTGTCTGAATCTCTATGTAAAGTTTTGTTGCAAGTCAGAGTCTCATGTTTGAATAACTTAGGTGTGTTATGTGGTGGTCTGTTAAGAAAGTAAATTGGATACTGCTCTAAAGCAGGCAACTCACCAAGTGAGAGCAGGGTTTCAGATGCCACTTTTCTGATCTCCTCGTTGTCAGACTGGCAGAGTGTGATCAGCATTTTAATACTCTCAGTAGCCTGGAAAGTGCAAAAAGAACCTTATAGTACACAGTAATTTTATTTCACAACCTTGCGTGGAAAACATGACCATCCTCTGCATTATCTTAGCTACTCCAAGGGAAGGGCCTTGGTGGGAACATAAGGAATGGGGTTTCCCTGAGTCAGAGCATCTAGGATAGGGTGGGCCCTTTCTGAAGTTTCTGCCCTAAGTGCTATATGCATAAATCTGTCTGGCCAGCCAAATGTGCTGCTGCTGCTAAAAAGGCTGGGTGATGGGCCATGGGACAAGGCCATAAAAGTGCCAAGGTACAGGGTGCAGCAGGGACACAGTAGTCAAGGGAACAGGTTTCACACTGGACCTGCTAAACCTGGTAGGTGTGAGAATGCTGTTCTCACCAGCACAGCTATGTCTACAGGGGTACATTGACTGGCCAGACCACTCACTTCATCACAGGCTCCTCACCAGCATTTCCCCATTTTTGTCTTTCTTCTGCTATTTTGGGAAGAAAGCCAAGTATAATACTGCTCTCTGCTACAAAAATGTCAGGCCTTTGGGGAGAGCATCTTTCATAGTGTCTCTGGCAGGCTATTTAACACAACAAGAGAAGAGATGAGTGAAAGGAAGGGTAGGTACTGCCTCAGCATTACACATGGAAGAGATGCTGAGCCACAGAGCTATTATTTGTATGAGCCCTGTTGATCCTGAGGGACACATGTCTGGACTCTGATGCTCTGAATGAGGGCTTAGCTACCACAGCCATTAAATCTCACCACCCTGTCTTCAGTGTGGTTGCTTGTGCTTGACTCAGGACAAGTTTGTGCTGGGTGCATACTGGTGTCTACAGCTCAAATGCTTTTAAGTGATGGGATCACAGCAACATAGAGCATGCTGCAATCTGCACAACCTCTCAGATTCACAGTGTAACGTGGTGAGACTGATGTGGTTTGACGTGGATGAGATTGCCACTGAGGTAGCTTATCCACAGAGACCTTGCCATTGTTAACTCTTCCATCTTTGAAATCTTCTAGAAAGGCTTCAGTTTTTTCTTGAGGTTCTCAAGTGATGGTAGCTCATTCCAGTAATTTTTTTCCCCAGCAATTGTCATTCTCACTGTTCAAGATGCACTGGAGCCACACTGCTCAAGATGAATGTGTCTAGCTCCAGTTCCCACTAGTGGTTTCTAGTCTGCCTATTTTTTTCTCAAAGATCAAAATCCCCAGTGTGCCCTGCATGCAGCAGAGGTGTAAAGCCCCTTGCCATTGAATCTCCAAGATGCAGGCTAGCTTCTCATTTAAGAGAAAACATAACTATTTTTTTAATTTAAACAATATTTCATTATGGGTCACATGGTATCAGTTCTGTCTGGGATGAAGTTACATCTTAGAAGTGTCTTGAAATTCAGGAGACAGTTTTGAGGGAGAAATTGTATGTCCTTGGTGGGTCTGTGTCATGGAACACAGTTTTTGCCCCCGTGTCCTATAGTGGTCAGGTTTGGGCAGCTGCTGTTCCCCATAGCTAAACACAGCCAGAACAAAAGTTCAGTTTTCCTTCCTATCATTCAAGGGAGTGCAGAAATGGTACCATTTGGTAGCTGACACTGTAATGCTCTGATGTAACAGTTATTTGTGTCAAAATGAGCTGTGACCTGTCTCTTCCTTTCTCTTTTACTGCTGCAACCCACATGTATTACAGCTGATTTTATCCTAAGAAAGGACATGTTTTTTTTCCCTACTCAGTATTCTGTGGATGAATAGCTTTTCTTTTCCCCTGTGATGTGGAAGTAAGTCTCCTAAAGTCAATATGAGAGGGAGGAAAACATGATATGCAAAAGATAAACTTTGTTATTGTCACAGAGCCTGGCTGTTTTTGCAGTGAGGTTTCTAAACTGTTCCCAAGCAGCATGGTATCTGTTAAAGAATGAAGTGCAGCAACACAAAATGAAAACACTACAGATGCTGCTACTGCAGTTTCTATTTTGTCTTTTTTACCTATCAGATGTCCTTTCTTTAAAGTAAAGCCAAGTGCCACAATGAAAACCTTGTCTCTTACCTTGAGGTATCTTAGAGCCAAGCAAGCTGCTTTCTGCAGCTGGAGGTTGGGCTGGGTTAGTGCTTCGCAGTAATAAATCAAGGCCTGAAAACAGATAAAGAAGAGTACTGATGAAAATACCTGTGCCTGTGTGGAGCAGAAGGGTGGAGTATGGAGGCATTGAGACCCTACTAAAGGGAGAGGGATTGCAGCCTGCCTGCCTGACAGTGAGTGTGTGGACATGGAGAGGCACAGACCTTGCTAACATGCTGGGATTATTCCCTACATCAGATCCTGGGCAGGCCACTAGTTATAGGCTAGTGGTCTCAGGACAGCTTTTGGTGACAAAAAGTTCATGTTAAAGTGAGAAGTGCCATCAAGCACCCTTGTGGACCTTTCTGCATAAATCACCAAACAGCTTTAAAGGGACCTTGGAGTCTAGATAGTTCAAGAGCTGACCCTTGAGATGGTCTCTCTAATGTAGGGATAGTAATGAATGGGCTGGGATAGACCCCAGGAGGACTGCAAATAACTATTACAAGGTTAGCATGAGCAGCTAGACCAGTTTACTTCTTGGTCCTAGAAATTAGTAGCTACTGCTGAGCAAACACAAGTAGAGTGAGCAGCAAAACCCAGTGGCAGTCAGCTGCACAATTAAGTCATCTGCAGCATAATGATGCATAATGACTTCAACAGCCCTCCAAGCAGGAAGTGAACAACCAGGTATCAGCTACACACAGCTAAGATGCTGCCTCCATCAGGGTGTGGAGGGAGAAGGATGGTATGAGATACCAAGAGGTTGCAAAAATGAAAGATGAAGCAGGAGGGAAAGCAAAGTGGGAGCTGGATCAACTGTAAAGAGCAGCAAAGAGTGAAGTCCTTTTCCTTCTTCCTTCCTTCCACCACTCTTCTGACTGCCTTTTCTTTCCCTATCTCACAAGAGGGAACATGAAGGAAAGCAGGGAAAGGTCTGCCATGAAAGGGTGGAAGCTAATTCTTCTTTCTCTTCTCCCTTCTCTCTAACTTCTGACTGTAATCTGGCTCTGCTTGTTGTTTTCAGTATCTGTGATGGATTAAAATCTCAGGTCTCACAGCTGAGCTGTGTTTACCCAAGTCAGTCCATCCCCTCCAGAGATGGAAGGAGGTCCAGAAGGTGCCAGCCTCCTTTGTGAAACAAGTAAGTCCCAGACCTATGTCTTTGCACGCTGATGATGCTGAGGGCTGCTGCCTTGAAGCCTGAGACTGAAGCCAGGTCTGAGACAGCCCTGGCTGGACAAGACAGAGAAATGCTGAAATGTAGAGGACTGCTGGAGAGCACAGCACTCAGAAATTGTAGAGTTTTGGTTAGTACCTGTTTAGTGTGATGAGAGGTAGAAGCAGACCAGCATAAGGACAGAAACAAACATGGATGTTTGCAGATAAATTAGACAGGAAATCTCTCTGGATCAGTTTATATCAAGCTTGGAGCAATTATTTCATACACACAGCCAGAAAAATGTCATGATGATACAGCTCTCTTTTGCCATAGGTGATTTTCTGTCACTTACCTTCTCTCTGAAGTTCCTGTTTTCTGCTGTAGCTGTTAGAAGTGATGCCACAGTCTCACTGACTTCATTTTTATTTTCATTGAGAAGTAAAGCCAAAGCTCTCAAAATTTCTTGCTGTGGTGGAAGGTTATTGGAGTTTATTTTGGCCACATTTTGCTGCAGTTTTCCATCTTTCACTGACTGTAGCACCTGAATCAGAGAGGCTAAAGGAGCAAGAGGAAAGCCTTTATTACTTATTTTGCCCTCTTGATATTTCAGATTGTTCCTTTCCCTGCCAGTGATCCTCAGTTTTTCTACACACACTGTAGACATGGAAACCCCCCATCTGAGCAATTGCCATGGATCCATATTGCAGTGTGTCTACATTGGGAACTGTCTGGACTTTAAGTTGGACTGGTTTCTCAGATGTTCTTCCAAAGGAGGAGATGAGTAGATGGGCCAGGTGGGACACTGCAGCACTTTTACCTATCCAGAGCTAAGAGCCTCCCTGTCAAATCTTCACTCTGCTGGAAGATGTAAATCCTCCCTATAACAAGTGGAACCCAATAATGTAAGCGTACTGACTTCCAGAGCATCTTTGTGAGAGTTTTTCTGAAGCAGACTGATGTCTGCCACCAAGAGCCAGTACTAATGTGTTTCAGAGATGGGCTGAAATAGCTCCTCTTTCTAGGTTTGTGAGCAAAATCTCCCTGGTATGCCCAAATAAAAATGAAAGCAAGGCAAGTTTCCTTAAAATCCTTCTCAGCTAGAGAAGAAGAAAACTTGGCTTGCTAAGGACTGCAGTCTAGCACAGTCTGTGGAGCATATGCTTCTTTCTACAGCTGTTGGTGGCAGAGCTTGGCCAGACACTGAGGGCTGTGATCCCTTGGCTCTGCAGAAGCACTCAGCACTTCAAAAGGTCTCTTCATAAAGGATGGTGAAAGACCAGAATGTCATCCAAGCTGCAGGCACAGAAAAGTTCTCAGGCCTTGGGCCCATCCCACCGCCATCAGCCGTTTCCTACAAATTAACTCTTTCAACAGTTTTTTTCCTATTGATATATGGAACTAGAAATGGGTCTGTTGGCATCAGCTCCTTTCTCTTGGTACATACAACTGTTGAAGTGCGTTCAGATTTTGGATCCAAATCACTTATTTTTCTCCTTTCCCCTCTTATTTTGTAAAACACAATGAAATGAACTGTTTGGTGCTGTCAGAAAGACACAAATGTACTCCCCAGTCAGCCACCAGAATTTATATACCCTACCTTCCTTTGCGAGCTGCAGCAAGTAACTTCCAAGGTCATTAACGCTGTGGCTGGCAAAATAGTTGTAATACTGAAAAACGGTGATGATCTCGGAGGACATGCTGGAGTAGAGGACAGGCTCTGTCCGGTCCAGGATCTGAGACACCAGGATCCTAAAGACTGCAGGCAGCCATAGACAAAGGGATGAGTTAGTGAGAGCAAAAGCTCCCGGAAAAACACCCGCTTCAAACCCAGAAAGAATGAACTATACTTGCAAAACCAGATACCTCCCAACACTTCTGACCTCAACTGCAGTTCTGTTGGAAGCTAGGCAAACCTTCTCCATGGCTGGCTGTCATTACCAGAGGATATCTTTGTAAAGATGATCTTCTGCCAGTTTATGTCTGGCTAGTGCAGCTTCCTATTCAATACAGCATCCTTTCTGGCCACACAGTACCCTGAATCACTAAACACATATCCACATGCACATGCCAGTTACATCTCTGCAATGCCACTGGAGCAGGGGAAATAGATGCCCACAGAAGCAGGATTTGCCTTTGCTTTTTTATACATTCCTGAGTGAGCACGTGGCACAAAGAAAGCTCATCTGAGGCATTGTCTCTGAGTGCTGTAGCACGAGGTAGGAAGGAAAACATTGCCCTGGGTAGGCATCTGCAATGCAGGTGTCCACATCTGAGCAAGTCACACTACATCCCCATTCTAGACCAGGGAGATCTAGTCATTGTAGTACATCTGTATGGTTCCATCTCCAAACAGGAACATATATTCAGACTCACTTGGATACATATTAATTCCATTCCAGTGAACTGTAACAGGGCACAGAAATTATACAGATGCATAAAATTAAGTGAGAGGGTTCCTACATCTCTGCACCACTGATGAACTTGTACTTGGGAATAGACTTACGTTCCAGTTAGCTCATAAAGCTTTAAATAGTTTTTGGGTTTGTTCCTGGTATTTCTTTTTCTAATCTTCTATTATATTTCTACAATTTTCTTTTCTGCTATTTTAATCTGCTATCTTTTCTCCTATATTTTCTGCTATATTCTCTCTATAGCTTCTGATATCTTTTTTCCTATTTTGATCTAATTATTTTTGGGCCAGCACTGTTTCAAGAGTTCTAGCATATAGTTTCCAAATGAGATCTTGGAGCAATGGCCAAAAACATCTCCAAAGGGTGGGAAAACAAAGCAATGAAGGTTGAGTAAAGCCCAGCACACAACTGTTCTCCATTTTGATGACCAACACAATTCTTTGGCAGCAGCAGCTGGTACCTGTTTCTGCAAGTCCTGGACACTCCTCATTCACACTGGCAGAAAAATTGATATCCAACTGCTTCATCATCTTGTCTGCAGATGTGTGATACACTCCTGAAGGGCCAGTACACTTCATCCAGAATGCCAGCAGTGACAGCTTCTTGTGGAACTCTGGAATTGCTGTCAAAGAAGACAAAACAAATGATGAAGCACGTGGTGGGTCACTGTGTCATTACCTTCACAGAACGTGATCATCTGTGCACCCCAAGTTTGGAGGGTTTTTTGTTTTGTTTTTTTTTTCCAATTGCCATGGTAAGATGTGAGAAAATTTGCTCCTGATCCAGTTCTGAGCACTGATGTCTCATCCTTGTAAACACCGTGAAATACTAGGGAGATACCACAAATGGTCTGCACAAGACCAGACCCTGTCCTAGCACTGCTCTCAATTTTGCCTCAATATTCTGGTCAGAGCAATCACAAGGGTGAGTACCTAAGTGTTTGTCAAAGTCTTCTAGTGTATTAAAACAGATGCAACAGAGAGAAAAATCATTATATAATTCTCCATAGCGATTACCAAAAATAAAACAGATAAAACATACGAAGAGCTGCATTATTCTTCTGATGGGATAAGGCAGATCCTTCCTTTCCTCAGGAAAGAGAGGTGGCAGCATCCTCACGGCACCACAGCAATGACACCTGTCCAACTTCTCCACATTAAGCAGGATAAGAAGTCTGCTCTCACCAGCTTATTTCTAGATACCAGTGCCAAAGACTGACTAAGGCCTCTGACCTGCTGGGGTGACTGCTGTCTCTCCTCGTAACCATGAGTCAATCCCTACTATGGTGGCATCTCCTGGTGAGCTCTGCACAGTGATTATTTCATCAGGCACATGTGCCTGAACAAATCCTTTACAGAAGGAAACCCGCGAACTTGTCTCTTACCATCAGTAAGGGAGGTGATATTTCCCAAGTTCTCAGTGCTGATCTCTGCGATATTTTCCATCACGAGGATCTGCCTGGACAGCTTATCCAGCAGGTCTCTTACCACAAATGGTGTTTTACTGGACAACACAATTTGCTGGTGAAGGCAATCAGGAAGGGAAGAGAAAAGTCACTGAACCAGGAAAAAAAAATCAACACCAAAACCAAAACACAAACCAAAATAAACATCAGAGGAAAAGTAAAACCTCCAAAACAACTGGCATCTGAAGAAGTGCGATGGCAAATTAATTGCCCAGAATCATGAGATCTCCTTAACTTGAAAGGTATTTTTGTCTCTGTGATATTTGGTCGTCCTGGTTGATACACACTGTTGCTTTTATCTTTAATGTCTACATCCAGATCCAGACACTGGAGTATCTAAGCAGCCAATTACATAGGTAACTTCTGATTTATACACAATGCAAAGCTAAAGGAATCCATCATCATAAGCCTTTAAGCTGGAAAAGAATATTAGTCTGACTTTTGCATAATATAGACCACAGGGTTTCAGGACATGCTTGCCTGACAGCAGAGCACAGGCTGTCCTTTCCCCATTCTGTTTCAGTTCTGATCAGCTACCCAGGTGCCTTTAACAATATGATGCTTTCCCCTTCCTGCTGCTCCTTGCTGCTGACATCCACATCTACTTCAGCAGTCCACTGTAAATATTACTCATATCAAATCTGCTCAGTGTGTGGACAGATTTCAATTGTGCCTCCCCCAACTGCATATTTACTATGTACTCTTGTACTTGACTACCCTTTTTCTCATATTAGTGAGTCATCAGTGTTCATCTCGGTCCTAAATGTGCTGGAATCAGGGTGGCTCTGCATTTTGGCCTTTGAAAAAATAAAGCTAATCATATTTAAGATGGAAGAGTCAAATAATTGTAAAGAAGATTTTGCAGTACATTTTAATTTGTCAGGAAAACCTTGATGCCCTCACTTGATGGACTTTTGAAATCACATTTGATGTGCTTGAGCTCTAAAAAAACACAACCCTCTAAAAGGTTGTGTTAGTTAATCGTAAACACAGAGAATTTCCATGTCCCAAAGGGGGTGACATGTGCTGCCTTCACTGTATCTGTTGCAGATAATCTCTCCAACCCCCATGCAGAAATTAATCTTTCCTCTGAATCACAGCAGCCTTGGCTGCGCCTCAGTTAAACAGTGGGGCCATGGGCTTCTGTTTTAACTCTATAGACACGGTCAGCTTTAATTAGAGACTGGTCTCACTCTGGACATCCCAGTGAAGCCATTTCTAACCCAAAGCAGAGGCTGTCCTTGGATGGACACTATGGAGGCTTTTCTGCTGTCTCCTTCACCCCCTCCCCAGCACAGAGGCTGTCCCGGCGCTGTGCTTCCACAGCCTCCCTCATGTTGTGGACACACCAGTGCCTTGCAGGGAAAATTTTAAATAAAATTCATGCCCCAACTAAGCAGGGCCCAGTACCTGAATGAGCTGCGTGCAATACTGCAAGTGCTTAACTATGGTTACATCGAGGCTGTCATTGCCCGTGGTGAGGGGCAGAGGGCTGCCGGCCACGCTGGTGCCCACCCCCGTGTCCTCGGTGAGAGCTTCGCTCAGGTGGCCTCTGGCTTCTGGGTGCTCCGTCCTGTAACTGGGGAGGGATGAGGAAGGCAGGTCAATTCAGGGGTGACCACCACCATGGTAGACACACACACACACACACACACTCACGCAAGGCAATGAGCAGCGAGCACAGCAGAAATGCTGAAAGCAGCCAGAAACCTGGTGATGAACACATCATATCACAACAGAGCAGTGATGCCCTGGCTGGGCATGGAAGGGGGACAGGCTTCTGTCCCCTGTCTGGTTTGCTTTGAGCGATGCCATGCCCTCACCAGCAAGACTTTTAAACCCCCCAGTTATTGTCACTTGCTAGTGACAATGTTTGCTTCCACCTGTCAGTAAAATCATCTTCCCAGTCGCTCTGGACTATTAAAATCTGAGCCATCCCAAGCGCTGAGCTGCTTAGAACAGATCTGTGTTTTTGGTGTCCTCCTGCTGCCAAATTTAACGCAGAAGGAAAGGAAACCCACTGCTGGAGTAAGAGACATGATGTTTTCATACAGTGTTTTAGGCACAATGTGTACAGCTTACTTTGCCAGTTGTTTCTGAAAGAGCATAAAGCTAGTCTCACTGTGTTTTTAATCATTATCTCCAACATTGTCTTGTTGTCCAAATGGTACTTCCTCAGTTCAAATGCAAAGTCTGAGCTCAGTCCCCAGACAGCAAGTGTGTTTGGCTGCAAGTTCAGAAGTTTCAACACTCGCAGTCTTTACACTGAGTCACACGCTTACACATCTAAAAATGGAAGTGGGAATCTACGCTGTTCAGGGATGAGCCAGAGGGAAAGAAATGGAATTGTACATTCTACTTTTAATTTTTTAGTTGATTTCTAAGTTAGCTTGTAACAAACAATTTTTGCTGCTTAAATCAAATTTATGCTGATGTGTCTGGTTAAAGCCTGGTCCTTGGCTCTACACAGACTGAACTGAGCTCAGAGTGTCAGTTTACCAAGCGCTATATTCTTCCAACTTTTATTACCCACCAAGCATTATCCAGAAACGAGGATACAAACTGAGATGGAGAGAAGTGAATGGTGGTTGCTTGTTTGTACTCAAAATTGTTTTAAACAGGCCACGATGAGATGTGAGAAGGATAGCCCCTGGCTGGAAAGTATGGGGTCCTAGGGAACGATGTTCCTTTCCTTTTTTCCCAGCTCTAGTGCCACTTATGTGCCTGCTGGGCATCGTGCTTTGATGACGCAAACATGCTTTTAGGATCTAATGATTGAAACACAGCATCTTAAGATCACACAACACTGGCAGACCACGGCACAAACACCACAGCTTTTTTTTTTTTTTTTCTTGCTTTTTTTTTTTTTTTTTTTTTCCCCTCAGAAAGACCAAAAGTGATGAAAGAAGGGCAGGTAACACACAGGGCCATGAACAGAGTACCAGTCATCACTCTTACATTCCAAAGGAAACCTACACCATGCTGCTTAAATCTGGCCCTGTGTTACTGTTACTGACAAGCTTAATCCACTGCAAAGACTCATTCGGCTAGAGAGAAAAGACAAAGGGAGGGGGGAAAAACCACAGAGGAATTAGTAATTACATTCAAGGAAAGCCAGGTCCAAACCTATGTCAAGGAAGAGGCTCTGCCAGTATTGATGTCAGCTTAATTTAATTTACCCTTCTCCTTTGGAGGACAGATTGCATATATTTGAACAGGAAAAAAAAATGATCCTGGAAGCTAAAGATTTTGTATGCAGCAGCCACAGGGAACCCTCTGAGCCTATGAACTCAAGGAGTAGTCAGTCTTCCTTGAGTAATGTATGCACCGGGATCCTCTGTTTGCGACAAAGAGCCAGGGTATCAGGTTGGCGTAAGCACAGCTGGCAATTACTACAAACTTACCTATTCTTCTCAATCTCAGTATCTGAAAATACCGAGTCTGCACCTCCTCCACCATTACAAACCTCCACACCACCACCATCCTCATCATCAAAGTCAGAGGTGTTCAGGAAATCAAAGCTTTCTAAAGCACTTTCAACTGTTAGACTTAAACTGGAGGACCTGCTTCGGCTTACTGCTGGCTTGCACTGCAAAGGCAGAACGAACCAATGAAAACCCCAGGTATTAGCTACTACTGAAAGAAAATAAAAAGGATAAAGCTTAAAACTTCCAAATTCTTAATTTAAAAAATCATTTTATTGGCTGTTTCATTTCAAAACTTCATATTCATAGCATATACAATCAAAGCCTGAGAACTGGGAAAAAACCCTTCCCTTTCTCCTCCCTTCCCCATCCTACTCCCTTCCTTCCCCAAAGGAAAAGCCTCAATGGCAAAATTTGATTTGTTTTAGAGAAATGGGAAGTGCACCTTGAATCCAAGTGATGCAGCTTTCTGTATCCTCCAAAAGAAGAGATCCAATTAATGCACTGGAAGTTGAAAAGGGAAGGCATGTTCTGTGATTGTTCTAGTTAGAGAAGCCAATTTATATATATTCAGTGGCATTATCAGATTTATTCCAGGTTTAACTCCAACAGACCTTAGCCAGGAACCAATTTGGTCCCATATCTGCAGATTTATTCATGAGATGATAGAACTTTTGTGGCTCTGAAGCCATGTGGCATATCAAGGAAAAGCCAGTCAGATTCCTAAGTGACAGAGAAAGGCAGTACTGTAACGTGGAAATTAACAGTGCCAGAGAGCAGAGAAGCCATCCCATCTCACTGCTGTGAAGAAATGTGACTGAAGCCCTGCTATTGCTGTAGGAAGTACCAAAGGCTCTGGTCCCATGTGGCAATTCATCCAAATGTGCCCACAGAGTTACTTCCAGGGTTATCTTGCAGGATCAGATGCAGCTCGAGGGATCATCACTATTGGTCTGAGCAGTGACTTCAGCATCTTTAGCAGTACATCATTATTGGACCAGAAACAGTCAGGAGTCACCAGTGCTGTTCCACAAAACACATCTTCCACTCACAGCCAGGAGCCAGGATTTTGTCTTGATTTGTAGAAAGAAATGTGCTGGCCTCTCAATTCAGCCTCAACACCAGCTCCTCTAGAGCTACGGAGGCTTGGAGTTCTGTTTCCAATTTGTTTGTATGCAATGTCAGTGCTATAAATGTCATATGTTAGCACTTGGGATGTGCTACAACTTAAACTGACCATGCAGTCATTAGCTGATCAAAAGCACTTCCCAAAATCTCTGTGAAACAGACGGGTGCTGTATTCCACTTCCTCTGCAGCAAAGATGCTTTTAGCTACCATTTCCTTCAGGGCTGGTAGTACAGGTTCTTCAGGAAAAAGCAAAGGGCAGCATGGGTTTCTCCTTTTCTCTGCCTATCTGCTAGGGCCAAGAGTGCTTTCTTCAACCAAAGCTTGATTCCAGCTCAACCTTTTTGTTTGGAGAGCCCAGCATGGCTGCTGGCAATGCTGACTGCTGGTCTGCAAGCTGATCAATTGGTGGCACGCAGATGTCAAGTAGATCTGGAAAAGGCATCCTTCTCCAGTGTGCAGGAATCCTGTCTGCACATGGCCATCCTCTATCTTCTTTATCCCGTCTCTATCCCTTTATAACTTTTGGTAAAAGGAGTATAAATAAATGGCGTTTATTGTCTGCCCACTGTTTGGATAGCTGACCTCTTTGTACAAGCTGCAAAGCAGCCATGAAGTTAAAAATGCAATGGTAGCTTTGCCTGCTTTAACTTCCTTGGGAAATAGTGCAAGAAATGGGCTGCAGGCTGTCAAAAAAAGGACATAACTTGGGAGAATACCATGCAGCTGCAAACTCCAATGGAAAAACAAATGTTAACAAAGTTTCTTTGTAAAAAGATAATGTTGAAGGATAAATGCTTCCTTCCTTTCTCCTCAGCCATGTTTTTAAATGATGAGTATTAAATGAGTAGTAGGCCAACTTGCATATGAATATGAAGCATTTGAAATTATTATTTCCCATTATTTCCCACTCTTTGCACAGCAAAGTGTCATTGGAGAGATACAAGTCATAGTGATTGGCAGTAGACCTATGAACAGCACACATGCAAAACTCATCTCTTTTTTCTAATATTCAACATGTTCATCCATTCTGGTGTAATGACAGGATGTCCCTAATTTTAAAAATGGATGGGGGAAAAAGGAAAAGGCTTGGAAAAAGCCTAGGTGATGTGGTGATGGCAACCTTCAGTGAGACCTGTGCTTCTAAATCCCTTTGGCAATTTAGAAAATTCACTTTCTATGCCTACAAAGTTTTTTCTGCAGCACCTGGCGTAGTTTTGTACAGTTCTGTGGGCTAGTATGCTAAGGTACAGCCACTGAGGATGTGACCCATGGATTTTAAAGGCAGAAAGTTGTCTCTAATCTCATGTCCAGGATGGCACTATCAATGGATTCTAATGTGGTTTCTGCAGAGAAGGTTATAATTGAGTTACCCCTCTGCCATCACACCTTTTTCTCTCTCCCCCAGGTTTTGGGTAGATTAAAACAATGTGTTGCTTAAGGATACAAGGCTATGGTAAGCACATTGAAGACAAGTTTAAAAATGCAACACTGTGAATGGATGCTCCAAGCAGGAGGAAATCTACTATTACTGAGGAATTTTAGTGATTTCCAAAAACCCTACATTGACATTTGTGAGGAAGGGGGGGACATTCTACCTACTCAGATTTTCTTTAGGGCAGTATTTTCTAAAAATGTACTCACTTTTAGGACGTCATCCAGATGCATCACTTCCTGGTCCAGGTCCTGAAACTCTTTATACTGCTCTTTATGTGGCTCAAGAGCTAAGAGAAGCCCTTGCAAGGCTTCTTCAATGCTCCCATCAAGATAAGACTTATATCCTTCTGACTCCCCACTAATTGATCCCTCACATGGCATCCTCTCTGGGGTCATGGGTGCCTCTGCTGACGTAAGCCTTTTTACCAGCTGCTTCGTTATGTTGCCCTCATAGGTGTCCAGCTCTACAGGCTTGAGCTCTGAACTTTCATCTGTGTCCTGCAGGAGAGACACCGGGACACTCGTCTCTATAAAGACATGATCACTCTCAGTGTCAGAAGTTTTTTGGCAAACTTCAGGAGCTGCCCTGGGGGTGGTCTTGTCCTCAACCACTGCTCCCTCTCCCTGGGAGAGCGGGTCCTTCGGCTCAGCAACCGAGTCTCTGCGGGAGTCACTGCTGCTACGGTCCAGGCTGGAGCTCTTGGAGGATGCGAGGGCTCGGTGCTGGGTGGGGGTGGCAGTGATGTCAGGGCTGGAGATGATGTGAGCAGAAGAGGACTCAGCTGAGTTGGCAGGGGGGACGTGGTCTTCGTAAGGCAGGTCGCCAAAAGTGAAAGAAAGAGGCCGCTTCTCAGTGGTCGCCGTTCCATTTTCAAAGACATCGTCTGGTAGATTTGTCTGAAGAAATAATAGAGAAAGAGAGAAAAAGATTTTAATGCAGCACCTAAAAGTGGGGAAAAAAAAATACAGTATGTGCCTGGGAAAGAAAAACGCAAGGAAAAAGATTAAAGAAACCTTCAAGATTTGAGAGGCAGGAAAAATATTTCAAATCCAACTTCAGCTTTCATCTGGCATAGCTCCTAATTTTGGCAGAAAAACTGCTGGAGAACTTGGGCTCAGCATCTCCCTGGTAAGCTGAGAGCTCCCGGAAGTGAGTCCCAAAACAGAAACCCAAATTCTGCTCATCCTACCAGACTCCCTCAGACAGCATTTCCTGCTCTAGTTCCTGCAGCATGTCTCTTTTCAATGGGGTTGTACTTAAGCCATCTTGGCTGCATTTTTGTACCTGTTACAGATTTCTATTGTGTTTATTTTCTGACTTCTAAGTAGCAATCCCCAAAATATGATAGTTTGCTCCAAAAATTACTCTAGTGTCCTAGTCATATTACTATGTTATTTCTTTTCTGTTGAAAGTATGTTCCTCATGTGGCATGGACAATTCTAACAATTGTTCAACATGAGTTACATAGGAGCAATATTCAACATAAGTTTCTACCAAAATGACAAAAGAATTTGTGTGGTGGTGTCTTAACCAGGACATTAATCATTCAGGAAGCAAAACCAGTTTATACAGACCCCCAAAAGATCTCAGCATACATGTAGGTTTATTTCTCTGATTGACCCGTGGGGAAAAAAATCACTGCAGGAGTCACAACCTATACTTTTTGCTCTGTTATCTGGCAATCTTGCACAAATGTTAAGCACAGATGAAAGGCAACTACCATTTTGCTGACAATTTGCTGGAAAAAATTGAAAGCACTCGTGTTGGTAAGGTATAGAAGGCTAAAGTGTCCAAACCCCACAACTTTTCCCCAGCACTACTAGCAGCTTTCTTCCCCAAGCATAATTACAGTCATAGATTCATTTCTTCTTTTCCTCCAAATGGGTATGCTTTTAGCATCCGAAAGTCAAGCTATCAGGCAAATGTATACCATCAATCAGTGTAGGAGGCAATTTTTAACAATACCATGTTGGCTTGTATACCTGCCCTGCTCTCCACCCACAGATAGTTGTTCTATGATCATTATCCCTGCAGAAACCAAGAGGAACTTCGATTTAATGTGAGCAGCATGGGCCCACCATCATGTTCTCCCCTCTAATCAGTCAGCAAAATGAGTTGCAACAGAGAGCAACACATGAAGCATGCGTGGGAATGGAGATGCCACACGAAGACTGGAAGGCTCCTTCACCAAACGAAAAACAGGACTCACATATAGCTCTAGCCCTGGTTTTGGGCTCAGTCTGAGGGATGGCAGGTCACTAAAAGAGCAACTGCGTCGAAGCTTGTCAAAGAAAGTGTCTTGCAGAGCATCTAAGATTGTCAACTTTGGCCTGTCTTGCAGGGGATGCAGCCATTTCTTCAACAGTCAAAGCAAAGAGGATGTGAGGGAGGGCAAGCTAAATGAATGCTTTGCAGCAGAGTACTAAATTACAGGCGTGGGATGCAGCACTTGTAAAATTCAGATCTGTACAGATGGCCTATTCTGTTCATACACAGTTCTGATTAAGCATTCCTAATCTGATTCATGCAAAACATAGTTGCACCCTGCAAATATCTTCAGTACAAGGGCAAGTCTACTGTGGGACACATTAAGACTGCTATCATGGTCATTTAACTACTGTTACAAAATCAACATACATGTCATAAAGATTATTCGAGTATTCTAGCAGTCAGGTAAGAAGAAGAGGCATGCAATAATTGGGCATATAGCTTTGAAGATCCCAGGATCTTAGCCACCTTCTTTTAGGATTAGCAGCAAGGAATGTACTTGCTTTATAAGTATTTGTAAGGGTGACCTGCTAAAACCAAGGAAAAAAGCTTAGACATGTAAAGAAACAAAGTGTTTGCAATGTTTCAACTGCTCTAGGGCTTCTCATTACATAAACATGAAGCCAAACAGTGCTTACAAAGAATGAGTGGTCCTTGAATGTTGGTGTTTCGGGAGTGCCTTGGCTGTACATGGACATTCTCCTCTGGAGAGCAGATGCCTTGCTCACATTTCCTGTGGATGGGGTCAAGTCTTCGACATCAAAGGGGCTATGGACACACAAGCAGAGAAAAAATGGTTGTTAGGCTGAGTAAGAAGGAATTTCAGGTCCATGGAAAGGATTTTTGAAAAGGTGATTTATTAGCACATCAAGATCCAGAGGTGGCAATTTTTTTTAACAGAAGTGTTTAAAAGAAAATGTTGTTAATTAGACAGCAGGCTCAGAAGTGTGGTTTTCAGTTCTGATAAAAGCCTTCTACTCTCAGTAATCATTTCTGTAGCGTAGTCTGATGTTATCCTTCTCACATGAGAAGTATTCTTGGATTTGAGCTGACAAGTGTCACACATACTAATGAGAAAGGTGCTCTACTATTAATAGAGCTGGTGCATTATAAAGGCAACCAGTACCGAATACTGCTGGCTTCATGTTTATTGCATTTTAAGAAACAGCACATATGACTGCAAAAGCTGAAAGCATCAATGCTTCTTTAGAAATGACAGTTACCACTTTTATCAAAGTGCCATGAGAACTGGGTTTGAATCCTAACACCCCCAGTTTGCTACGCTGACCGATGCAGATAGAACCATGGAATCATTTAAGCTGGAAAAGAAATGTAAGATCATTGAGTCCAACCAAAAATCTAATGCTGCCAACTCCACCGCTAAAACATGTCCTTAAGCACCATGACTACATGGGATAGTGCTACATTTCCCACCACTCTCATGGTGTATGAAACCCTTCAAAGACAGCTTTTAAAAATGAGTCAGCTTGCAAACTTAGCTGTGCTAGTGTAAAGGCAGAACAACTCCACCAAATTTCACATTAAAATATTCTAATGAATAGATGAGAACCCAGCTAGGCCCCTTTAAGCTTTGGGAAGAATTATGCACTTCAGGCATTTCCATGACCTGCCTTGTTTCATATATCTCACAATGTCTCATAATTCACCACATCTACTGTAGCAGCTGACATGAGGCACCACTAAACCCCAAGCATAAGCCCATTTTCCACAGGTAACACTGGGAACCTATGGATAACCATGAACTATTTCTCATCTCCCAAACTCAGTCCACAACTGCCTTAGTAGGGAGCAAAAAAGAGAGAGACCATAAGGACATTTTTCCTTTGGCTGAATTTTTGCAACTGCTCGACCCAGTGACCCACCAATCAGCTTTACTTACTACCAGGTGATTTCAAGGTTGAGCTTTATTGTGCCAAGGTCATTAATATCCACTGCAACCACCTGAGGCCGAGCTGCAAACAAGTCTTTTGTCTCACAGGTGACACTTCCCACCAGGATGTGAGTAGCAAGTCCTTTAACTTCTGTGACCTGTAAGAAGCAAGAATAAGATATCTAGGGCCACATAAGGCATTTACATACAACCCATTTACAAAACAATGGGTTAGATTTTCTGGCCTGGACCTCTTGCTAAAAGGTTTCCGAAATATGAATATGTTTTTTGCATCTTCATTATTTAAAGGAAAAATCAGATTTATTTTTTTAATAACTGCGTAGTTGCATATGATCATACTTTTAGGTTTTATTTATATTTTTATGGGTGTCAAAAGAGAACAAAGATACTGACTCAGACCAAGGGGTTATACAGCCTCAGTAATTGGCGTTTTGAAGTGATCAGAAGCAGAACACTAGGGAAGACTAAGAACTGGTAGAGTACATTGGATGTTTTCCCATCCAATACTCTCTCAGCAATTGACAATTTTCAGGACAGGCGATCTTCTGATGTAGCTGGCTTACTTAATAATTCCCAAGGCAGCTCTCTTCTATGTATTAATCTCCTGTAACTATGAAGCCATATATTCATTTATGTCTATAGTGGCCTTTGGTGAGGACTTCCACAGAAAAGTTGGTGAGGAACCACTTCCATGTATGTTTTTATAGTAAGAGTAGAGTGCAGCACTATTCTAACTTACATTTAGATCTACCTCAAAATTCAGAAGGACAGTTATATATGCAGCTCCTACACAAAAATCTTTTGGCCATATGCTTGAACGTAATTTCTTGAACCTTTTATGTGAAAGTCTTTGGAGAGAATCCACAAAGGGCTGAGAAGATACCCATTAACCTTAATAGTACTTAATAATCCCTTAATAAGGACTCGTTTGTCACTGTCTTGTACCATAAGAGAGGGCTCTCTTCTAACCTGCCACTCTAAAACTGTTGTTAGATTGAGGAGAGTGACTCATCTTGTGTCACAACTTGACTGTCTATGAAAACCTACCGTCTCACACATTCAGAATTATTTTGGCGGTGGTTTTGTAATTGCTTGCGTTTTTTGTTCATAAAGTTTTTGAAGTGTCTAAATGGCATATTTCCCACAAGAGTTCCAAACACTCTTCTATTTAAGCTGCCTAACCATGGACACCTGGAATCATTATAAGCAGCAGTTTCTAGACAATCATGAGGGAATGGGTATCTCTGAGGTTGGAGGTCTGTAAGAGGGAAACCATGTGAGCTTTCAGACAACAGAAAACTGTGTGGGAAGGCCTGGGGCAATGAGGGAATGGAGCACTCCTGGAAAGACTCTGGGTTGCCAGAAGCCACTGCTGAATGCTAGGAGTTGTAAGGGCTGTTCTTTCCCTGGGGGATGGGACATAGAATCAGAGGGCAGCAGAAGATGCAGGCATTAGGAAATTTTGGGAACTGCTCTGCTCTGGGAAGCTGCCAAAAAGTCAAGTGGTTTTCCTATAGCCCCCCCCCCATCTCACTGTGAGCAGAAACATAACAGCACAGGGCTGTGTAGCATTGCTCTTCTGCATAGGGTAGTGGGAATGGACTTCAGGACTAATCCAGTTTATGCCAAACTGTCTCCTATGTGTGTTCAAATGAGAGCCCTATGTGTTCCTCCAGATCAGAAGATGATGCTTTCCTGTCTTAGCAGCATTCACAAACTCAGCAGTGGTGGGACTTTTTGGATTTGGGGTTTTTCAATGGTGAATACTGTTAGCAAACAGGTTTCTAGTGTTCCCTTGCTTTGGTGCAAATAATCTGGGTTGCTGGAGAGCAATGTGAGGCAAGGGTTGTGATAGTATGGCTTTGGGAGCAGTGTCAGAGAGAGTTAGGACAGCCTCTGCCACAGGACTCCCAAACTGATTACTGTCTTGCAGCAATTGGACTGTATGATGCTATAGCACTTTATTCTAGTAGGTGCTTTGGGAATAATAGTGATGGGTCATTTCTAAAGAGTTTAATGACCTGTCGCTGGATTTTTGCTGATGGTGCATGAGAAGGCAGCTTCTGGACTCCTGCCTTTCTTGCAGGCAAAGGAGGAAACGTGTACCTTAATGGAGATCAGTCCAACAATCAGAGGAAGGAAAACCATTTCTTCTCCATCCCAGCTCTGCTTGCCATTCACTTCTATTTTGCCTTTCAGTTTCCATCGCTGGCGACCGTAACGCATGAAAATCTGAAAGTGAAAAATCCTCTTATTTTCTTGATAATCCTGCTTTCTTGATGCACAAATATCAGAAACAGGATCAGGGAAAGTGTCTGGAATATAGGTTGGAAGAGTTAGCGGTGTAGGTGCTGCCCTCCTGTTTCCCATTGAGGCAGAAGAAAAAGGTCTGTCCCACAGGATCTCTGCCTCTCAGCTCTCGTTTTGGTAATGTACCCCTCACTGCAGCTTTCAGCTTCATATAACTAGGCGAGACATCACAAAGAAGCTGCACCAACTTGAATTTTCTTTACAGGGAAAGCAGCAGTGAGGGGTAAGATATGGAGGGGCAGGAGGAAAGTCCTCCTGACCATGCCTAACACCTACATCTTGGTGGATCCACTGCCTTTCCAGGCAGCAGAGAGGGTAGGTGAGCTTTTGAGCATTCCCCATCAGAAGCCCTCCCAGCTGCAAGACTTCGGCTGACTGGTGATGTAAATGATTTAGACACACAGTGACATAATTTGAAGCAGTAAGAGAAACAAGCCCATTTTGGGCTGTGGGGATGTCTGGGAGACACCTGCCCCAACTAATGCATCCTGCAGAGGAAGACAATCTGCTTGCAGGTGTGGGAGTGACAGGAAAGATTTCTCACAAGGAATGAGAGTGGGAAGAGACGAATCCATGATCCAGAAGTACAGGTTGTGGGGGACCAGTTATCAAGCCACTTTGAATTTCTTGCAGGGTTAGCTCTGTTCTGGATAGAGTTAAGACTTTTAGTTGAATCCTTCTCTGATTAGCCTGCTCTTGATGTTCTCTACTGGAACACTGCAGTGACCAGAGATCCTAGCACAGCCTCGCAGCATGTAACATCTGGGTTTGAAGAAATGGTTATTCTGTGTCCTTCTGCTACTCTGCTTTATGATGAACTGAATCTAAACGTTCATATAATTGCAAAACCTTGTGCAATTTGCTCTGTGTCCATGGGATGGGGCATGCACTTTACTCCAGGGGAATTAGAAATGTTCATCACAAGTAAGACAGTGAGAAGGATGCCATCATTGTGGGAGACAATGAAAAAAAAGGGGAGGTTTGCTTGTGGATGTGTTGGTTTTTTTATATTTAAATTTTGAAAATTAGAAGAAAAAAGAAAAAAGCTTTTAGTACTTTGAACAGTCATCATCCAGTGCTCTGGATATAAATTCTCAGGCCTTCTGACAGATTCCCTGACATAAGCAGACAAGAAGAGAACTGCGAGGTTTTTCAGAGCACAAAAAGGAAAAAAACCAGCTCTTTCTTGGGGTGCTGCTGTGAAAAGGCTTTACTCACTGTGAAGCAAACAGCAGCAGAAACAAAACAGACCACCAACAAACAGACCACGAACCAACCCAGACCTACCTCGTATTGATCTCCCGGGCAGAGCCGAGCGAAGCCAGCCAGACCTGAAGAAGGAAAGAGACAGAGGGGCTGTGGGAGGGCCGGGGGGCTGCCCGGGGCTGCAGCAGGGGACAACGGGGTACCCGGGGCTGCAGCCTCCGGGCCACCAGTCCACCAGGTGGGGTTGTTAGCCCCCCTTTTGCTGCTGACCCCAAACAAACACTAAGCCCGCCCCCCTCCCCCCCAGTTTATTTATTTTATACAATCCATTATTCGGTTGTGTTTTCTTGCATATCAAAGATTTGCACTTTCCAGCTTTTTTTTTTTTTTTTTTTTTTTTTTTTTTTTTCCCTACAGCAGGTCAAATTATTCTGCAATTGTTATACAGAAAGAAGAAACATCTTCCTGATGTGATCTGGCTTCAGAAAAGCAGCTTAACACCCATACTGTCGGGTGGTGTAGGCGAGCTGATTTACCATGAAGCACTTGCTGCTTAGCACTAATGAGACCAAGCTATATGTTACAATACAGATTTCTTTTCAAAATATCTTAATAGAAACAGGAGAGGGGATCCTTCTGTCTGGTGTTTGCATAACTGCACCATTCCCATACTAGCTGAGTATCTTTCCATAGTAAGTACATCAAGAAACATGACTGACATCTGTAATACAAGATTTATGCCATCTCTCCCCAGAGAGGGAGTAGTGCAGCAAAGCACTTGTGGTATATGTTTGGCTGATTTTTTTTTCCCAGATTGGACATCACAATGTTATTTCTATATTGGCACTGTGCATGTGAAATGGAAAGTTTCTTGAGTCTTGTGACCACCCTGAAATCTCCTGGCCTTGCGAGCTGCTCTTCTACAGGATGCAACTACTTGTTTATTCCTAACCTAATCCTTTCCCTCCACAACAGGAAGCACTCTCTTCTCACAGCTCTCCTCATTACGTAGCTACTGAGCTTGCTTTGGAGCAAAAAGATAGTTCATCCACCTGGTCTTACTGCCACCAAAGATACATGCTGCCTCACACTTGCCATGAGGCAGCTGCTGTGGCACTACCAGCTCACAAGGCAGGTTTGCATCGTCCATACTCTCAACAGGGCCCAGCTTTGCCTGGGTAAACCCCCAAAAATATGCCTGCAGTGTTGCAGCACCCAAAACCACAAGCTTGAGTATGCATACAAAGCCCATGGCAGAGAAAGGCCTGAAAACAAACTTTTTGGGGTCTTTGGACTGTATTTAGCCTCAAATGCCATGACTTATATGGGTGTGTTAAGATCAGAGCAAGATCAGGTACCCAAGTGCTGGCTTTATTTACAGAGCTGAATTAGTCCTTCTAGCAACTAGATCCCTGCATGCAGTAATGGCTTGTCCCCATCATCCACTGATCCTCCTCTTTTATTTCTTTGACCAGAAAAGAGTTTTCTTTGCTTATCTTACTGTTGAGCAGAACAGAGAAGCCCTTGAAAAAAGCTCATATTACCAATTCCTTTCTAATTTATTTACTATTTATAAATAATTTAAGCTTACGAGCACTCCACTGCTGCTTCTCTCTCTCCAGGCATGCTTTTAAAAGTGAATTTGATCTCTGCTGAGAGATCACTGAAATTATCTGAGGAAAATAAAAGGTCTTTCCTTTGCTCAGTGGATGGGGTGGGCAGAGGAATGCATCTTAAGGCTCCAAATGGATGGACAAATTCTGTGAGCGGTGACCAGTCCAACCAGGCTGGTCAAGTTTCTTCAGCTTGATGAAGAGAGACCTAGGCACTGACTTGATTACAGGGGATAAGTACTTTCATAGGAAACAACTTTTTGGTAACTGAATGTCTTTTGGGGGCTGAACGCATGGCAGGAGCCAATGCCACTATCATACCATTTCAAATGTCATGCCTTTGTAAAAACACTTATAATGGGTTTGCAGTGCAGATGGGACAGGAGATTGCTCCTGGGGAATGAGTCCAAGTAATTTAGGGGACAAGATCTGTGGTCAGATAGAGCACTGCCATACCCTATTGGCAGGGCCACTGTTGGTTCATGTGCCGTGTACAGATCCTGCTTGCATGCAGGATGCTCCATGTGTGGACTTGGGTGCTTGTGCTGGGTTTGGTGTTGCAGAGCCCCTGAGATGACAGGCAAGAGTATTGCTGTCCCCATTTAAAACAGCTGAGCATTTCATCTCTTGCTGTCCTGGCACTTCAAACAGGTACAAGGGTACTTCCCTATACATCCCTACAGGACCAGACTCCATACAGGGGCTTCTAAATTTACACACTGGATTTCCCCAATTAATTTCAACAGCTGATTAATTCTGAGCATTAAATCTAAGCCTGCTGGCAACATTTTTATCTTTATTTAAAAAAAATTATCAGGCTTTTTTTTTAATATCAGTCATAAAAACATAGAGTGGGTCCCTTGCTTCCTGACAGCACTGTGTAGGTTGGCTTGCTTTCAGTGTAAAGTGACAGAGGGCACAAAATAAAAATAACTTTCACTGGAATGGGTAGGAACAGATAAGCTTTGAGAAGAAGAATGCTTTGATTTTAAATTAGATCCTAAAGTTAGCTGGATATGCTGCCGAAAAACTTAAAGGGGAAGCTTGCTGTGTGCTCTGCTAGTGTGTGCTTTAGAATCAGCAATAGCTGGATGGTCCTACCAGATTCCTGTTTCTAGGGAAAATTATCTATATAGAAATGTTAGATGTCCAAATTAGAGAATACTTAACAACACAGCACTTCTCTTTGCTATTTTCTGATCTGGGCTTCTTTACGTTATGTGAACTGTGTTCAGAAATAGCTGTTGTTTGTGGATTGTGGTCTGCTCCTGCATGTGAGCACAGCGCCTGGCTTCTTAAGACCCCTTGAGCTTTGCTGGAGAATTTGGGCACCAAAAAGAGAAGAGGTCAGACCTTTTCAGCCCTTTGGGATGCCATGATACCTTCCACAACAGGTCCTGCTGTCAAGAGCTGCATAATGCACTGCATTTACAGCAAATATGGAAATGGACCTAAGAACCTGGCCCGATGCAATTCCCTTTCTGCATTATTTGGCTTTCTATTTGCTTCAGTGTGTCCATTCTCAGCTCTCCTGTGGGTTTTATCTGGAAATACCTCTCTTGGGCTATGTGTGTCCATCTTGTAACTTTACATCTATTCACCTTTGACTGCCTTTCCAGTACTGAAGATTCTGAGGTTTGATGCTGTAGGATGAAGCTAGGGGAACAATAACAACTGCTGCACTTGTTTTCTCTACTATGGAAGCCTGGGGTAAGTACTTTAACTTGGTCTAAGCTAGATCATGTCTCGTGCACTGCAACCCCTGGACACAATGAACTCACAGCTGTGACAGGGCAGGCAAAAGCAAAACTCCACCAGCAATACCATGTTTTTTTTTAAATTGGGTGAGATTTCAAGTGACAAACTAATGCACAAATGTTTAGGTGCTGATTTTGTTTTGTTGAACTATTTTCATGCCAGTGATTGAAGATCCAAAAAAAATATATGCCACCACAATTTACTCTTTAAGAGATAACAGCATTAACAGTCCCTAGTGATTCACTGAGGCAAAACTGATTCTATTGTATTCAAACCCATAAAGTGCCCTGTTGTAAAGACAAGGGATAAAACATAAAGGTGAATGCAGCCACTGAGTTATCTAGGTGTTTAAATGGTAAGCTACTGTGCTTTTTTACAGTCCTTAAAAAATAATAGTAGTCAGAATCAGCAAAAGCAAAGGACTTGGAAGCAGCTGATGTCAAGAAAGTATTTAGAACTAGAGCTTCACGGGCATTCACATAATTTCCCAGTCATCTTCTTAAAGGATCATGGAAATAGAGGAAAGAGGTACTGCAGCCCTCAAAACTGAATTGCTTTGGCTGGTGGGGGGAGTGTTTGTGGAGGGTAATTAGCATTGAAAACAAGAAGCAGCATCTCAGAGAAATCTCTCCCCAAGCTTTGATGTTCCTGGTGCTGTGATCCTTTCCACCAGGTAGAGGTCTAAACTGGGGGGTTGATGGCTCAGCAATGGGGGAAAAACCACACCTATCACAAATACAGGTCAAACAAGCATGTCTTGATGCCTTCAGTAACATGCACAGAGGCTGCTACTGTTCAGGGTGCAAACAGGGGAAAGTGAACAGGCAATTACCTTTCATCTTGATGCAAAACTCCCCCAGTAGGTTTTCCAGCTCTGCTTCGATAGTGCACATGTTCTGTGTTGGAAGGGAGAATAGCAAGGTCAGTCAAATCCTTTTTTTAACACTTTTTAAACATTATTATTTAAAAATCTAATTAAAAAAAAAAAGTTTTAGAAAGAAAAGCTTCTGTTATGCACATGAAAGATATTTTGCAATAAAACCTGCCAGAGCCATCTTTGCTGTTTAGCTAGGCCTGGCCCTAAAATGTCAGCTGAGCTGTGCCTGCTCATGCTGAAGCTGAATGTAACCCTGTGCTCTTCTTCTGTTGCCCTCTAATCCCATCCACTGGCAGAGGGCAGCTGTGACCCCTGAGGTATAACCTGGTCAGCATCCCAGTCCTCTCCAGCCAGGATACGTGCCAGCAGCAGCAGCAGCTCCACAGAAAACTATCTCCCAGCATGTTTTAGTCTCTCAAGAAATGGGAACTCCATTAAGTAAAAAAAGACTGTGGGAGATGGGTGCCAGACCCTCTCCTGTTCCTCCTTCAGATTTCAGAAGGCTGCCACAGCTTGTGTGCTGGGATGTTTACAACATTATCTTCATTCACAAAGCCAAGCCATGATGAGACCCTTCTTAGACTACTGCCTGTTTGAAAAAATAGATGTTGACCACAGCAAATAAAACTGGATACAATGCAGCAGATATTTGTACACACATAGGCTTCCAGCCAACCTGCCATGCCAAAATCTGTGTGTTGGGAAGGAGGCAGGTCGGAGCATAAGTATTTACAGCAGATTTACACTTTTTTCTTGTGTTGAGGTATAAACCTCCTCTTGCAGAGGATAAACAATATTTCAAGGAAATTTTGGGGCCTATGTCACCCATCTCTTTAAGCTATCAGCTACTCATCTGAAGATGAACCAAGTAATAACACTTCTTCTTCACCGAATTTGCTTCTAGTTCTTTTATCTGGATGAAATTCTCCCAGAAAACAGTGGCAAAGTTGCCACAGCCTTCAGAGAGAGCAGAAGTCTAAACAGATGAGGATGTACCTCTGTGTACTCCTTGTAACTCTTGTTGATTTCAGTTAAACTTTCTCGAGCTGCTTTGCTGGCAGGAGACATTGCAAAGGCTTGCTTCATTTTGCTGGCACCATCACAGAGACGTCTTTGGATACAATAGGCTTCATAAAGCTCGTCCACCTAGTGGGAACAGTGAGGGTGTATTGGACAATAAAAAAACAAACCTGAGAAAACCCAACAAAATAAAACCAACAATCAGTGAGGCAATTTGCTTCACAAGGAAACCAAGCCAAACAACTGGCAAATGGTTAGATCCATTGCAGGGGGTGAGCAGATGAAGCTGTGATACAGTTACAGAAAAAGAAACGCAAGATAAAAATAACTTTCACTGTAAAAATCTCATTACAGCTTCACTAGATGCTGCTAGCAATTCACCTGCTTCCTCTGCATGCCTTTAGCCATTGCTACTCCCTTTCCCCTTGTCTGGGCTCCATATGACTGTAACAGCAGGGCAGGCATGCAGCAGGCTTCTCAAATATACTGCTGTGGAAGAGCTCTTTCAAACACCACTGCAAAGTCCATGGTGCCGAAGGGGATGGGATACATTAAATGGCATATTTAACAGCTCCTTCTCTATTGCTTATGCCAGCTGTGGATCGAGGCTATTGCAATATATGGTAATGCAAGTTGCAGTAACAGGGAATACTGGAAGCAGGGAGTGATTTTTTTGAATTCTCACTGCCCATCCTCCAGAAACTGGGAGTCACAGTCGGAATCATCACAAGGGCTTAGAAACAGCTGATGTCAAACTGAAGATGTATTTTGAGCTTCAGGGCCACAGGTATTAATATAATTTCCTAGTCATCTTCAGCTCCTTTGGCATGGCTTAGGGACCCAGCATTTAGTAAACACTCTGGAAGGCTTGCAAAATCTACTCTCACGGAGTTTAAAGCCTCACCTGGATCTAGCCTCAGAGTGCAATGGATTTACATGTTTCTCATGCTTTGGTTTCCCTTTTCCTTCTGTTCCCTACACTGAATGTATATATATAATCCATGTGAGCTGTTTGGTGTGAGTCTGCAGTAGTACAACTTCATTTATGTAAACTTAATCTACTGGATAAAGGAGATGTAATCTACATGAGACTCCTACTCCTAGATGAATTTAACTTGATCTTATCAGTGTGAAGAAAAGGAATAGAGGAAGCTGTATCTTTTTTTCTCCTTCTAATATCCCTGTTAAGGCAGGGTAATGTTTGTTTTCTACCTAGAACAACTTTTCTTCTTTGTTATCTCTGACATCACGCGGTCACCCTGTGGTGCTTTGCTCAATAGTGGATTTTCAGAGCAGAAATTTTCCTCTACAAAAGTTCCCTGCACCTTGGCTTCCTCAGTCGGTGACTGTGTTGTTGCTTTAGAGATGAGCCTGATATGACAGGTGTCTTAAAAATCCCATTTTCCAAGCCTGCTTAACCTCTAAAAAAAAGTGCTGCTGCTTATTTGTTTGGAATGGGACCGATCTTCCTGACAGCTTCAAAGCATTAGATTGACTTTCTACAAGACTAGCTTGGATTCCCCATGACTGGGACTCTTGAGGGCTGAGTGTTCTCTAACCAAAACAGGGACTGCTTTTCAAAGTGAGACAGTTCAGCAAAGGGTCATGGAGGCACAGGTAATGGCACTTTGCCATTTCAAAGTTACAAAAAAAGCTTCTTGGAGTTGTAGCCGCTCTTATTTCTTTTGCAAGTCAGTAAGCTAGAGACAGCTCCTATAAATAGCTGTCACTTGATATTTATTTCTGCCATCCAGGAAGAGGATTAGGCCTGAGCTGATGTCCTGCCCCTGCAAGCATGGTCGGGGCATGGGCACCTGCCATGGGGTCTGCTGCATCACATCCCATTTCCTTTGCTCTGCTTCCCCCGCAGAGCAGCAGCAAGCAGACAGCAGAAGACATCGCTGCAGCCTGGTTGGATACAGCTGAAAAAGACCTCTTCCATCATTACAAAGATGTTTCTTTACCTGCCCAAGCCCCTGTGTTTCAAAGCAGCACAGCTCCACTCTTTTTGTCTCTGTTGCTGTGGGTTACAGAAAGTGAACTGATGTGCTCGGCAAGCTTGAGTAATACTGACCAGTGTTACCTCTTGTGTTTGGTGCTTTTCAGTCCTATTATAAGCCCTGAAACCATTAGCTCTGAGCAGGCTGGAGTGGGAAGGACTTGAATGGAAATGTTTTTTAAGCACTAATTTTGCCATTCATGTTGCCAGCAAGAGAGAAGGTCGTTTGGGAAACAAAATTTCAATCTATCGCCTGATGATTTTTTTTTTTCCAGCTTCAACAGTAAAAGAAGACTGAAATTAAAAGGTTTGGATGGGTTGTCATAATGGGAGCGCTTCAAGCTGCGTGAACGCTTTTCAAATGACTCTCAAAAGACATTTCAACCATCAAAAATAATTCATTCTTTTGTCAGGCTCAGAAAAGCAACTAATCTCTAGCAGATATGTTTATAAGTAAGAGAATACACGCCTTGGTTTTAATCCAGCTTTAAAATGTATTCAAATAAATCACCAGTACTTCTACTGACTATTCTCACCAATGTAATCAAATGGATGTGGGCCCCAAAGCAGGCAGCAAAAGTGTTAGCAGTGAAATCCAGGAATAAGTCCAATCTAGCTGCTGTGTACAGTAGAGACACTGGTGAATTAAATTACTTTCAGATGCAACTCTCTCTCTACCTATGGTTTAACAATAACTACACAGAAAAGAAATGTTTCCCAGCAAGTGCCTGACCCTGTGTTCTCTCTGTCCTGAAAAGCAAGATAGGAATGTCTTGGGGCACCGCTGGACCTCAGGAGCTACAAATCACATGGAAACCCATTCTTTGGCTCTGACCACCAGCTCATCACAGTAAAAATACTGAATCTGGGTGAGGCTTCATCCAGGCGGCCTCCCCGGAGTGAAGGAGAAGCAGGAGGCCACGGGTTTGTTTTCCTAATAACATAGGAGCTGATTCTTGAGAAAGATGATAGGAGCACTCGTTACCTTGCTGATGTGGAACTCCAGCCTTCTCATGTATCTTTCAACTGCTTTGATTTGCTGAAGGAAAAGAAGAAGCAGAGGGCGAGGCACATTTAAATAAATCAGTAAACCATCATCACGCTAGCTCTGCTCGGGTCTTCTGGTTCCCATAGGATGGGAAACTCCTTAAAACATGCAGCATATGAATCTGGAATTCGCTATCCCACCTTACTACCCCTCATCTGCTGCTGACAATGGAGCTCCCTGACTTCTCTACCTAATGCATTTTTTAACAAAACCAGGCTTTTCTTTGATGTGTTTTCCCTAGTTTTTTTAACTCTTAAAAAAATACAAAGGATCTGATTTTTATTAGTTCAAAATACAGTCATCTCAGTAGTCTGAAAACCTGTATTAAAATCGATCAGGTTTTGCATTTTGAAAACCTTTTTTTTTTTTTTTTTTTTCTCTTCAAATTGTTTCTGACAGCAGAACCAAGCTTGGCTTTTTGACAGAAAAACCAAGCTTGGCATTTTGACTGAAAAGAAGCCAGACTTGTTCAGGAAACATTTCTGAAAGCTTGCCTTTTGTTTCACTCAAATTTTTCCTGCAGGGAAAAATATTTTCAATTTTTCTTTCCCCAGAACTGGCAGGAGCAGAGATGAGACAGGGCTTGACCTGGCTCCCACAGCCACCTTGGGGTGCCCCTGCCAGCCCCCCACCCGCCTGGAGCCGACAGGGCAAAGTTGCACAAGGGGATTGATTTAACAGCTGGCAGCTGAACAAAACAGGAGGTTTTGCTCCTCTGCCTACATCCTCCCTTGGCAGGAGTCTGCCTTCTTCCCTGTGCCCATCCTGGGTCTGGTTTAACTCGACAGACCTTGAGGAAGTGCTAATGGGTTAAGGTTGATGCCTGCTTACTGAGCAAAGCTGGCCTGGGAAGGTGCCGGGCAATACCAGAGCCCTGGGAAGAGGAGGGGAGTGGGAATTCTTCCTTTACAAGTGCAAATTGTCAGGTAGCTTCTCCCTCGATGTTGCTGGCCTGAGTAGTAAATCCGGCTTAGAGAGGTTTCCCATGCCAGCTACTTACACCATATGAATACCAATGCTTCCTTGCAAAACCAGTGTCAAAGGGGGTAACGTACCTTATCTAAATCATACAGGACTCCCTGCAAGAGAGAAGATAAAATTGTCATTAATTTTGCATCATCACCACCACAAGAAAGTCATGTTTGTCAGTCAATAGAAATCACAGGCAAGACCAGGGCTGGAGGGCAAGAAGAGCATAAATGCAAATTGCCTGAATCCAGCTCCCACCCTGCAGCTGCTCCAGCACCTCACATGATGAAAAAGCACTCATGTGATGAAAAAGTGAGACACGTACCAGGCGTGAGTTTCTTTTCATGTCTTTCAACTGAGTAGTCAACTTATCCATCTCTGCCTGGTGAACTTCCAGATACTCGCTGTAAACACAAACCAGAGAAAGGATGCATGAGCTCTGCAGCACATACTGAGCTGGCTGCTGACCATCCTAAAAGGAAATCTGTACAATAAATGGCTTTCCTCGTTAGATCTGTTTTCAGATAAACACTAATTTACATTGATCTGTCCTAAATGCAGCTCCCTGCTGCCATTTTCAGAATAAATAGGAGCCACTTATTTAGCTGTGCATAAGAACTCAGTGTTCTCCTTACACTGAACCACCAGTTTCAAGGAAGCTAATCTGCTTTGTTTATGGGCTGTGTTTCAATCACTGTGCCTGTATCTGGCTGGTAAAAGCCCCTTTATTGTCTGGAACATTATCTTAAGGGCGATATGAGCCTCTGATAGGACTCTAGGAAATTCAGAGGGAAAAAAACCCCAACAAACTAGTGTTGAAATCCCAGCCTTTGGGACTTTTCCTAGCAATTGGAGTAGAAATAGGATTCCACCCTCTGTACAAATATTTCAGACCCTAAGTGTTATAATCCTGGCTCCAAGAGGTATGTTTTCCTCTCCTATGAGTAAGGATGCCTGTTCCAGTGATATGTTTCTTCAGGCTCTAAAACATTACGGAAAGCTTCAATCAACAAGCAGTAAAAAGAATCTTACTCCAGGCCATTCTTCAGGGCTCGGTAGACCTCTTCCATCCTTTTAGGCTGGGGCTCTTTGGGTGTGGTGCTGTTCTTATGGCCCAAATTGTGTGTTTTCTTCACCTTTGCTTGGGGCTTCTTGAGTACAGAGGAATTTTCAATAAAGGAGTTACACCTGCAAAATGAACATGAAAGAGGAGGAAATCCCTATAAATCATAACAATCTCAAAGGAGTGTAGCTTGAAGAAATCTTCTGGTATTATCTTCGTTAGGAGAAATGAATCTGCTTCTGTGCCAGGCAGTTAAAGGACTGAATTTGTTTACAGGTTAAGAGGTCTGAACTGCCTGGGACACACACTGTCAGCTTTTGATGTGCCAGTTGCCCTGCTGATATACAAACACTGGTCTGGAAATGCCAGGCTGAGTCTGGAGCTCATCAGATGTTTCTCTGTCTTACACTATGCCTGTCCTGCCTCACATTGCTCAGCCACAGCCATAAAAGGGCTCAGCTACATCCAGGTGCTAAGGAACAAGGGGAGCCCAGATAATCTCAGGCATAAAGCCTGGTGGCTCCTGAGGTGGATTAGGGCTCAGTTAAGAGCACATCTGGAGGACAGCATCACACCACTGGTCTTGAGCATGGCCCATAGTTAGTTATGCTGCATACAGGTGCCTCTTTCAGTGACTCTGCTGGGGTAGGTCAGCAGCTAACAACCATCACTGACTTGAGTCCATGATGGGAAGTGACTCTTTGCCTGTCATTAGTCCTCAGTTGTTAGCTGATGGTCTGGAAAAGTTGTAAAGTAGCCTGGAGGGGCCTGAGGAGCTGGATGATTGACAAAGTGCCTGACTCAGAGGCCTAAATCTTAACTTAAGGGCAGTGAAAGAAAAAGCTCTGCAGCCAAGCTCTGCCCCATTTCCAGAAGGACATGAAGGCAGCCCTGCAAAGGAAACAAGAGCTGTTTTGAATTCATGGCAGCACGGCCATGAACAAACTGTCTTGGGTAGCAACAGTCTTAAATTGGCCATGGTGGGATGTGCATCATGTTCCTGCACATTTCATATGTTGAAAAGATTTCTGAATAAGTTAGTAAATTCGAACGATGTTCTGAAATTCTCCCACAGCTCTGTGGCATGTGAGGAAGCCCTGCATTCATGGAGGAGAGGCAAACAGGCACTTGGTAGCTAAGGCAGAGGCTAACAGCTTAGTTATACAAGCAATAAATGCAGAGATTGTAGCCTAGAGGACTGACTTCTTTTCTGCAATCAGAGAGAAAGCAGCTCTCTCACCTCTTTTCCACCTTCACCCTCCCTTTGGGCCCGATTTGGAAATTCCCCTTAGAGAGCACAGCACTTGCCTGGATCGTCTCTCCTGAAGCCCGCTGAAGCCAGCAAAGGACTGGCTTCTAATAATCCCATTAGGACCTCCTGGAGAGAATGAATGTGATCCTATTGACATGATTTCAGGGAGCCTGGAAGGGATTCCTGGAAAACAATAGAAAGCAGGTCAATGGCAGTGGAAGGTAAGAGGCTGTGGGTGAGGCCAGGACTACCTGGGGCCCATCAGACATACTAAGGGGTGACTGAACCCCACAAGGGGCCAGGAGCCAGAGCAGAGATCTCTTTTGCACTGCCAAACTGTCCAACCTCAAAAATAAAAGGGTCCTATTTTCACTTCTGACGTATGGATCAGGATCTACTGAAAATCTGCCAGAGACACATCTAGCTCCCAGATATGGGACTAGGAACCTGGTGCTTCAGTCCTTATCCCAACACCATCCCCGATTTCTCCCATCCCTGGTGTGCTTCTCCCCCAGCCCTGGAATCCCCATCTGCTACGTTAGGGCATCCTGGAGATTATTTTGGGAGCATGAAGAGCTCTTAGGGGGCTGGTAGATCCTTGGTAGTTTTCTCCTTGGCTGTTCCTGCCTGGCTGCTGAAAAGGAAGATGTGGTGGGTGTACAGACAGTCATGGCATGCTGTGATGAGAGAGGGATGGTGAGGTGAGTAAACAATATCCAGGCACTGTACGTACTACATTTCATGTGTTCAGGGATGGTTCAGCACCCCATTAGGAAGAACTGGCTGTGTGTCTGCTCATTTCCAAGGCCCATCTTGGCACCCACACCGAACCAAAGTGGTTTCAATCCACCCTTAGAGAAACAGCAAACAAGCACCATGGGTCACAACAGGTCCAACAGCTTGCTGCTGCCAAGAGGGGTGACAAAAGGGATGTCTCTTCTTTTCATCCTTGTTCCACTGTTTTCCACATCCCAACCCCAGCACTCGCCGCCCAGTGAAGCAGATTTTTATGCTGCCTGGGTTTTGTGCTGCTGTGGTGAGATGAATGGCCTCACTGACATCTGAGGCATCTGAGGGACATCACAGCCAGCTGAGGCCAGGCAGCAGGACAAGGAGGAGGAGGGAAAGGCGGTGCTGGAAAAGAGGGAACTGGTCTTAAGGTGATGCTAGGGACTAACTCTCCTTCCCTGCAAAACCTATAATGTCACCACCATCTTCATTCCCAGTGTGTCAGCACGGCTGTTAGAGTTAATGCCATTGCACTAGTGAAACTAGGCCATCTTAAAAATAACCTGAAAAAAAATGAAAAAGATTTTTTAGTAATATTTTTTCCCCCATTTCTTTAAAAAGCTGTACCCAGCATGCCTCATGCCTCCCGTCCATTTCACTCCAACAGCCGGGCTGAGGGGTGAGTTTGGTGCTGAGGAAGGATGGCATGGCAGAGGCTGGAGCTGCCTGCAAGCAGAGGCACTGATGCCTGTGAGACCATGACCTACACAGGGCTAAAGGGGTGACAGTGAATCTAAGCCACACTCTCATCTCCACAGATGAGGAATGATCACGAATGCCCCAAAAAGCAGCCACTTGTGAAGGCCACAGATTTACAACATAAGCCTTCTCAACTGAGCATATTTATTAAAGATAAGCACCAGTGCTACGTGGTGCCTGCAGAGCAAACACTCACTGGATAAAGCAAATATATGGGGGAATGTGTGCCATCCAGTTATGTTTAATGTGTATCACTAAGCTGGGCAAATACTCTTTGAAGTGATATGAGGTGTTGTGGCAAGCTACTGCTTCTCCATGGAGAGGACTGCATTGCCTGAGGAGCTGCTCTGTCAGAAATATTTCTGTAAGAGCTCCAAAAACATTTCTTCCAGTCCCAGCACTGCCCAGTGTTACTGGTAACTTGAAGTTTTGTCTATTGCATAACCAAAACCATAGTCAATCTTTTTTGTTTCAGAAGCAAGAGCTGACCCTTGTGACAGGAAAGCCCTCGGAGGTACCATCTGGGCTGCAATTAAGGACAACTTTCTGCTCTGCTGTGTCCAGCAGATAACAATGCTGCACCATTTTTGTCCCTGGGTGAGCCTGGATGCTGCACATCCAGCTCAGACTCATGCCAGATTATCCACAGCTAGGATAAATGCTTGGGACAAAGAAGTTGCTTCAGGCAGAGCAGTGCCATGAGCACCACTGTTGGTGATGCTCACAGCTCACAGCCAGGAGAGGAAAGAGTGGGAGCAGAAGGGGCTTGGGAGCAGCAACTCCTTGCAGGCTCAGGAGGAACTGCAGGGAGGATGCACTTTGGCTGCCTCATGTAGGGATAAACATACTCCAGCCACAGCTGGAGATACTTGAATCTTTGGTCAACAAGAGCCCAAATCTGGTGACACCCATCCCCAGCTCCTTAAGACACTCAGCACACTGCTGCACAGCTGAGCTCTCCTCCGGCTTGCTGATACTCAGCACTTGGCAGAAGCCACTTTGGAGCTTCCAGAGTCAAACCTTGCATCCTTGTGTATGGTATAACAGCTACCCATGCCAGCTGATGTCTAAAAGCTCAAACCCCACCAGGAACCAGGACCCAAGAGACAAAGTGGAAACCACACAGTACTCTGGGGGTCCATGCTCCAAGTTCTCTTTGGTTTTGCAAACCTTCACACAGCTGGGTTGTATGCTGTATACTGCCATTTATATACAAGGATTTGCATTAAAAGTTGGGTCCGGAGAGCAGAAAATCCCTTGCAAGTGTTCAGACCTTGTCCTGTTTGACATGGTGATTAACACCTCACCAACAACATCTGGAGATGTAGGACGATAGAAGCTAAACAATGCTGACAGAGGACATTCAACTGCACAAATATCAGTGATTCCTTAGAAAATAGGAGGAATAAAATCAAACATGAAGCTGAGTGTTAGTCATGCTCACGTTGGCTATAAAAATGTAATTACCTTAGATTCAAAACTGTCATCAAAATGCTAATATCCTCCACAAAATAAATAACTCTGCATTAATACGAATGAAAGATGAACGGGTTCTGCTCTGAACAAAACCTTTGTGGCCACATGTGCAGGGCACACTGAAAGTATTTTGGTTTTCTTTTGCTTTGGGGAAACTTTAAAAAAGAGTAATTTTGAATAAGGAATTTACTTTTTTTTTTTTTTTTTTTTCCCAAGAATTGGGATGGCTTTAGTAGCTCTGACTTTCCTCAAGATAGTGTTAGGACTAGAAAGTGTGGAAGAAGTGCAATTGAAATGCAAATTGACGACCTGCCAGGAGCTACTTTTGCTTTGCTTTTGCATAAAATGGTCAAAACTCAAGAGCTCAGATATGTTTCTGCTCTCTCTATATATATTATATATAATCTTGGTGATTCGTGTATGTTTCATTTCTGCACAGAAGAAAACTGTGATAAAAGGATGTAACAGAGTCAGAACTGACACAATCTTCCAGTTCTGTTCAGTTACTTTTCAGTTGGTCAGGTTATACACTGACTCTATTGTACAAACACATTCTGATTTAAACTTATATTGCTGACACACCAGATATTTCCAGCTGACCTCACAAAATGGCATTGAGTCTGACCAGCAGCTGCAACCCCTTAGCCCAGATTCATATAGATAGTGGCTGCATAGGGGCACCATGTAAAAAGATTATTTATGATACCTGCATCTAGCAAGTACACTTCAATTGATGAGTATTCGTCCCATTATTGTAATCTACTTTTTAGAGGGGGTTTATTTTCCAGCCTTTTGAACCATTCACAGGCCTCTGTGCTATCCACTACACAGTCCTTCCCCTGAATTTAATAGTACAGTTGCATTCTGATTATACATATAGATGTAGTCAGTAGTAAAATCCTAGTGAGGCTCAGCCAACAAAGGTTTACCCATATCTTTTGCTGTCCTTACCAGTATCCCTATAGATGAATAATGCTAAGAGGATTTTGGTGCTACTGCAGGACAGTGACCAAGATTCAAAGACTGCCTTCAGCAGTTACTCAGCATAATGCTACTGTCTTCTAGATTCAATATGCATTTGACTCCCATTATAAAGCATATTACTTATCTAAAAGGGTATTAAATGCTTTTGAGGTTTGAGAATTCAACTCCACCAGCAGATCCAATGACTACACTTACATTTTTAAATCTATAGGGCTGGTGCACTGCTGATATTTCGTTTTTAAAAAGTCACCAGTCTGCTCACTGCTAATATAAGTGTGTGCTGTGTAGGACATAATTAATATTATCAGCATTGCCCATTCTAAGTGCATGGCAGTTGAATGATAAGCCCATCAGCGGGTGATTCACCAGTGATAAGGTGAAATCCTATCAGTGCTTTTTCTCTGCCCTACTCACTGACAGCTTGCAGTGGGGAATAGCAAGATAATTGATGTCTCTGTCCCTGGGGAAATAAAAGTCCCCTCTCCCAGCTTTCCTTTCAGTCTGGAAATAGGGAAACAGCTGAGCCTGAGCTAATGAGAGTGGAAGGGACCACCGAGCCCATCACTTCCAGAGGACAGCCTACTCTGCATCACCCTCAGCATGGACTTCCACCTCCCCTAATAACAAAATATTTAATAAACACTGTGGACTTCAATCCAAGTTGAGAGGGAAAATTCTGGAAGAAACACATTTGCTATATCTAGGCTGACTTTTGTACAGTCATTTTTTGTTTGCTTTTTTCTCGTGACCAAATCTGGAGACGGTGGTTTTTGTCACTTGTTCATGACAAGGGGAAATTGTAAACCTGCAATAAATATACCACTGGTGATGGTGCCCTTGATTCCTCGTATTCTCCCCTTGTGGCATCTACAGCTACGGCTCTGAGTCTGGGGTTTGCTGCTGGGTGTTAGAGAGCTGTCTGCAGGTGAGGGTTTGTGGAATGGAGGCTTTGAGGATGCTCTGAGATTCTGTATAATCCTTGATTAAGTGGGAGTGTGGTGTAGGACTCAGTGACTGAAGGGATTCCTAGATAATCCTTTCCTATATTGTTTTTTTTTGTGTGACACAGGTTTCAAGGCCCATTCTATATCTAAGATGTAATCCCTACAGTGAGATTGTTTGCATGTTGTTCCTTCTGCTGATCTGTGATCTGCAAGCTGTCTATTAAAAACTGGAGGTAACTATGTAGGTTAAGGCAAGCTGAGGATGCCCACTAAATTGATGTGAGTGGAAGGCTTCAGAAATCAACTGATTTGGTTTTGCATGCTAAGAACATTTCTCAACTGCAAACCTGGGGTAAGTCTAACAAATTAACTAGTATCTTCTTGAATAATGAAATAAAATAATATGTTCCTCTCTCCTCAGTGTTATGTTCTGCTTATCAGACTAGCTGACCAGCTTAAAAAGGGAAAAATTTTCATTGCTGCAAGGTCCCATTTAGGAGCATGCATCTCCAAAGGAAGAAATTCAGTAAGGGAAGAAATTGATTATTCCTTAGAAGCCATGTCCTCCTCCCTGACAACCAATTCTTTCTGCTTTGCATTCATAAACTCAAAGAGCACAGTTCAATTCTAAACTTACTCAGGCTCAGTTCAATGCTAAACTCATTCAGCACATTTTCAGCTGGTGTTGCTTTCTTTTGTAGCCCAGTCATTTTTAATATTATTTTTCCAACTTCTTCCTTCTGATTTAATTGAATCACCCTGACAATATGAGGCCAGCACAGCCAGTAGCTGAAATAACTGACTGAAATTTATGGCTTCTATGTTCTCTAGACTCCTAGAAGGCACATAGGTATATGTGTCTTGGATGATAATGTAGACATTCTTGTGGGTGGTTTTTTTAATATAAAAATTTGACAATAGCATACGGGTAAGAGACCTCAGGAGGATGATAAAAACCTTCATAAGAAATTTAATTATTTCATAAAACTTTTAAAACTTTTATGACAAAAACTCTTAGGCATTAGGACATAGACACGATTTCTGGATGTGCCAGGAACACTTTCATGTGATGTGATCTCCAAGAAGCACCTGTAGAAAGCTGTCTTCTGGTCATTGGATTACAAGAATTAAGACTTTCATGGCACATTTTATGCTCTCAGTGACTGTCCTGCTCCTTCTTTGTGCAGGGCAGCGTTTGCCAGAGTTGTACAGACATGTGAGCTCCATCTGAAGAGCTATTCTGGTTGCCAGAACAAAATCATGTGCATTTATTCCATTGAAGTCCAAGGCTATGAGATATTCCCAGATAGCAGCATATGGCTACACTGACAAGCACATTTCCCAAGCCTACATCAGCCGGTGAAAGGCCAGCAGATCTGTGAGCTTCAAGCATTAATTTTAGCATACAGAAAAAGAGATACATGAGCTTACCAGCATGGCTGTGGAGAGCAGTAATGCACAGAGAAGTAGTTATAGCCAAGATGACTCCCTCTCCTTTTCATTGCAGATGTGGGAGCACCCGGGTTCCATTTGGGTGGGCAAAGCCACCGGTACCCACATATTCCTGCCTCCGACACAAGATGGCAAATTTCTGCCCCATCTCTTAGAGCATCAGGAATCTTAGTTCAACCCACTGCAGCTTGTCCTGCCCTCTCTGGCAGCCTGAGGTGGGTTCTTTCCCCCACTGTGGACACCCAAGCCTCACCTCTCACGCCACTGACTACCCAGAGCAATCTCTCTGCTCACTGTTCACTGATGGCTTTTTCTGCATCAGTGACGCCTGCAGTGATTCCATCTTTTATGAGTTGTATTTCAATACCTTCAGTTTGGGTGGATTCAGGTTTTTCAATGCACAGATAAGTGTTTATGAAACTCATGCATCTTTTACAGCTCCACTTAAGGCCATAGCTGGAATCTTTACTTTGTCATGCAAAAATCCCTGTGAGTGAGCACAAGGCGCTGTTACCTGTTTCTAATAAATTGAAATGTTGGCTTTGGGTACATTGCTACCAAATTTTTAGGTTTTCTTTCAGACACAATTATTCCCGATACTTGATGTGAATAGCAAGACTTGGACTTAATGGTATTACTATAGGAACCTTTTTAATGTTGTATGTAAGGACATTTACAACTAAAATGTTGCATTATTTGCTAGCACATCACTAGACACCCTGAGCAGAAATTGCCTGCCATCTGGAATAGCTCATGCTGTTTGTTCTGTGCCTCCTTCCCAAACTAGCTGAAGTACATAAGCTAAAACACAAATAGTAAGGGGGAAAAAAAAGCAATCCAGGTCAATAGCAAATGGTAAAGAATATGTGGCTGTTAATGTTTATAGGACCTGATACCTGATGCTCCCACCGCAGTATAGTTCTATAAATTCAGTAAACATTGGTTTGCTTTCACACCAGGCAAGGTGCCAAAGTCAGTGTGGAGACTTTTAACTTCATCTTTTATTCTTACTGTAAAACATGCCTTTGGCTCTAACAATAATCACCTCACTCACACAAAAATAATTACTTGGTAGTAAGTAAAGTAAAAGCAACACCTTTCTGTCTTGTACTGCAGTTAGCTTTCTTTCTGCCCTTTTTGTAGCTACTCTTTCACCAGAACTCTGGGTACGTGCCCTGCTTCACCAGTCAGGGAGACTCAAACTCCCCTTCCCTCTGCTTCACCTCCTCTCAGAGAAACACCTACAGCCACCTTACCCTTGCTGTAGCACGTGCCCAAAACATAAGGAGAGGGGGATGCAAATGAGTTATTTCACCGTAATAACCCCAAGGAAAATTAATTTCATCCTAAATGGCTCCTGTGCCTGACAGATGGGTTCATGGTAGCTGACCTCATTTTTTTCAGTTCCACCATTTGTTTCATGCTGGCAGCTGGAGCGAGCGTGCGCACAAACCCCACGCTGTGCCCCTTGCAGCACTCGGAACACAGAGCAATCATATTCAGCTGGCATTAGTGCAGAGAAGCAAAATTTGGTCTGTAACAGTATGTATGAGTGTGGCTGAGGGGTCAGAATCCATCCGCCTAATTAGATTTGATGTTCATTCATTTCAAACTCACCCCAGTATGCAGAATGATCTTTGATTAGAAGTCAGCTCCAGTTCTACTCATCAGTGATTATTCTTTGTGTCAGTTAAAGATTTAATTTAAAACAAAGCCCCACTTCCATTCAAGTGCTGACAAGTAATCCAAAGAAAAAGCATTTCTGAAAATCAACTAAGAATGATCTTCTGGTGTTTTAAACCCACCCTCCATCAAATCCATAACAGTGGCTCAGCACAAGTGACCTGGGCATAATTAATCACACAGTTGTTTTGGAAGAGCTACACAGTAGTAAAGGTGAAATGCTTTGTATTTCTCTCTTATCTATTCCTGTGATAGGAGATAAACTACAAGAAGTGATCTTGTGAGAAGTAATAAGACCAGCAGGAAGTAAAATGAGCTATGGGAATTGTTATGTCTAGCAGCAACCTGGCTGCTTGCTTCTCTACCTTTTTAGGCATATGCTGCTGAACACCACCCAGCTGACCAAGAATGTTGGGTCACAAAAAGTGATCAACCTACTCTGCACTTCTGCAAGCATTAGCAGTGAGGGAGGCCTAGGAAACCACGGACAGTGCAGGTGGCATCTCTTGTCCCCTACTGACCAACAGCAACACTTGAACAAACACAAGAGTAAGATCTGAGAAGAAGCAAGGAAAGTCAGCCCTGATGTCTGTATGCATCACTGGTGGGAGTCTTAGCAAGATCCCTGATGACTGTGAGCAGTGACCCAAATTTGTATGGCAAGTGCAAGCAGTAGAGTGGCCTCACTTTCTCAGAGCATGTAAGCAATGAACATAAAAACCATCTCACTGTCAGGAGAGAAAAGCTGTGAACCAACAGTGCTTAATATAAAATCATGCTTAAGAGTGCTGCTTTCTTTTATTACTTTGCACCAACGTTTCTGCTGTTTGCAAGCTTCAGCTAATGCAGATGGCCACAGCATGGTCAAAGACAGAAAGCTGAGGCTACAGCATCCTTGCATCTGAGGGAAAAGTAAAGGCATTGAGTAAACACACGTAAGATGGTCCAGGTAACCACTGGGCTGTTTTAGAGATTATCTGGTTTTCTTCCTCCAAGACAGACAAACTGTTGCTGCACTCCCTTCACACTCCAGGTACACTTGAGTATAAACACAAGTTAGCTAAATTAAGCAAAGAAGAGGGGCTTTTCATCCCTGAAAGGAAAGTAAAACATCATTGTTGTCAAATCCTTCCAGTTGCTAATGAGATACTAACACTTTGCTGCTCCACTTTAAATATGTGGGATTAGGGTGACTTAAAATGCTTTGCATGTTTATACTCTCATTCTATTTCAAGAAGTGTCTTAATGACACATTACTCATTAAAATATTGTTTCAGACCACCCCTATATGTTTTAGGATAGAACATCTTTAAAGGTGGACATTCTCTTCCTGGATACGAGTAGTTCAGCCACTGATTTATTTAATCTTGATGACACTTCACAAGTGTGGCCATTTCAAGAGCACTGCCATAAAAGTACTGTGTTACTTCATTTATATTTGGCTATAGAATGCGTCTGAAACTTTCTTCTGGTACATCAAGTAGTTGAACACTGTCCGTGCACAACCCAGAGAGGCTGTGGGCACTGATGTAGCTCTGGTCTCTTGGCTTTACTTCATTTAAATTTAAGACTTGAATCTTTTGCTAGAGAAGATCTCACATATATGACTTTAAAAACTTTCACTCAAAGTCATGGAAGAGGCTATTATTCTTCTTTTCAGTTTTAAAAACTCTCAAAGGCACAGGAGGCAATGGTGCACATCTAATACCACCAAATAGCCAAAAGTTCCCCCAAGCCACCACCATCTTCTCTAGCCAGGATCATTAAAGGAGATGTGAAAAGCAGCTGAAAGAGATGTGATGTGCGATGAAGGGTTGAGGGGGGGGCTCTCTGCTAGGTAAAGGATACTGTTGGAAAAATTTATTAATGATGCTGGTACTAGAGAGGAGATCTGATGACCAACACTGACAGGGCAGCTGAGCAAAACCAGGAAGGTTATCGCTTTGTGCAGTTGGCCAGGAGACCTGGGTATCCCAGCTCCCTGTTCCCATGCTGCTGTTCTACATGGAGCAGTCACAGCCCACCAGCACAAAAAGCAGGACAGTTCTACAGACTCACAAGTATTTACAGGAACTGCTTGAAGAAACACCTAGAATTCTATGGGGAACTGCTGTCCTTGCTGCTGCTTTCTGAAACCACATCTCATGTCAGCAGCTATCAGTTTATACAGAATAGAAAAGCTGTTTCTGCTTGAATCTGCAAGGGCTTCCTACTCCTTGGGGCAAAGGAGGTTATGCTGCTTGAGCAATTGCTGGCACAGTTTGGCTTGTGCCAGTTATCCCTCTCCCACACAATTACCAGGCACAGTTAGGGAAGGGGCATGAGCCCCAGGACCATTCCCAAAGCAGTCTCTATGTGCTTCCCTCTTTTGGAGGACAGGGGACTTTATTGCCATGGATACAGGCTGGCAAGTGCCTGTTGCCATCAGTATCTCAGAACAATCCCAAATGCCTGTAGTTTACTGTCACAGACACAGCCAATGGAAACCTGATGAAAAACCTACATATACAGTAAGTTGATCTAGTCAGGTTACATTGGTAAATTTAATCTGTAATGAACATTGAAAAAAGAAATCTTGAGTTTAAAACTTCATACGCCCTAGGATTATTTGCCATTTGAGTCTTTTAGACATGCAAATATTACGAATAAACTGAGCATGGATTAAACAGATCTGACAGCATTTATTGTGCTGAACTACAAGGTAACTATTTTGCTTAACTTTCCTGCACAAATTAAGGCTGTACACATCTCGGAACAGCTCTGCTTTTCACAGTCTGCCATTTTAAGGAAAAGCACACCAGAGCCATCATAGGCTAGTGAACAGCTGATAGAAAGGACCCCCTCCTATTTGTCCTCCTATGCTCTCCCACTCTTCTTTCCTTCTCTGCTGAAATTTCTACATTTTCACTTCATTGTAATGGACCATCAGTCTGCATATAAGGAAGATATAATAATTTTATATGTTGATGGAAAACTATTTTTCCCTTTTGCCAATGAAAGCAATTGTCTTCCTCACGTGGTAACAGTGTGACATTCCCACAAGAAATAGAGTGGCTGGAGAACACAACATGTACAGTGTTTGGTTTATGCTCACAGAGGAGCTGCTACACTGGATCCACCAGTGCCGCCTTCTTCTCTACCAGGAAGGAGGATTGTTTTCTTTTTAAGGGTAGAGCCAGGAAAGAATGGGGAAAAAGCAACCCCCATGGTGGATAACCATGGATGAAAAGCCATTTAACCTTCAGGGAGCTTAAGCTTTCAGCGTAGTGCATGGAAATCTAATATATTGCAAGCACTTCCAGCCCAACACCTGCGTGCATGGAAACAAGGCTTTGTGGTCTAGCTGCCATCTGGGGAAATGATGGCAGGCAGCATCTCCCTCTGACTGAAAAGAAATCAAAACCTTGGTACATGCAGGCAGAATTTTAAGCTGATTACTCTCCACCCTCAGCTGAAGTCTTAGCATTTCTAATGTGGCTTTGGTTTGGTTTAATATAGTGCAGACAACTTAGTGAGCATTTCCAGCTCTTGGTTTTATTAGTCTGTACACCTAATAAACTAACCATTCATCTCTCTTTACTTTAGCAGATGTCTATTCTTATCGATAAGATTTTGTGTATATCTAAGTAGATGTGGCCTGCGACTGTTACACTGGATTTAGGAAAATGCCTCATGGTTCAAAGAGCACCTCACAGTCCATTGCTTCCGACACCACAATCATCCCTGTGCAAAACCCAAGGCCCTTCTTTGAACTAACAAAGCCGTATTTTGCGGATGTACTGAACAAGACAAGAAAAGGGCAGTCATTCATGCAGGACTTGACACATTATACACTTAATCAAGCACATTTTTTCAACAGCATCATCATCCACAGACATGACTCTATGTTTGGGAAAGCACAGGGTAGCTGTGGCTACCAGAATCCAGCCATGCCAAGCAGGAATGAGGGGAGACAAAGGTGTCTCCACACCCAGGGAGACTCCCTGGCCAAAGACTGCTTGTGGGGATGTTGTTGCACAAATCTATAACATAAATGCCTACTTTTGCACAACAATTACAGTTGTAAACCGAAACATTTTTAAATTACATGCCAACAGAGGATGTCAAGCTGCTTAATTATGATAAAGGCCCTTTGCCTCACGTTAAATGATTAGAAAATACTCCTGGGACTTTGAAACCTAAGCTGCATCGACCATCCTACCTGCTTGGTAGGACCAGTGCCACCATCTCAGCCCCAGGCACTAGCTTCTGAGACTTCTGAGGCATCTTACAGGGATGCATTCACTACAAACCACATTTTTCCTGTGTTATGCCTCAGTCTTCTAGAAGACACAAGATGAATTTGACAAAGAGGAAAGACAACTCAGTGAGGGACAGATAGAGCTGTTTTGGCTGCTCAGACCAAGAAGATAAATTGTGGAAAGAGAAAGAAGCTGCAGTGCTCAACCTTTTCCTGCCTGTTGAAACACAAACCTCCTGCAGCTATTTGCAGGTGCTTATTTGCCTGTCTGTCTCCAACAGATTTCATTGTAAATGAGTTCCTTCCTTTGGTCAGCTTGAATAGAAAGGTTTAAGTTGTAATAGATAGGGTTGGTTTAGACTGCTCTTTCATAGAGGTGAAGGCACAAGCTAAAACTAGAACCTCAGTGATGAATTGATGGATTTTTCTCTGCCACAATGGCTTTTTGGAGTTGATAGATGGCTTTCCTGCTGGTGACGGTTTCAGGACAAATTGCTGGACATTCCGGATAAATTGCTTTTTTGATTAAAAATAAATAAATAAATAAATAGTTCCTTGCAGAAGGGCTTATTTGAAACAGATCTGGTGTCACTGAAGGGCTACCAGCACACTGTCTAACCTGGGAAGCTCTAGTTGTTGCAGCTAATCCAACTGTTTGAAGGCCAGGAAAGAGGGCAGGCTGTGAGCAATGGGACAGCAGTAATGAGGTGGCTGGCTCTGCCAGCCAAGGTCATCTTACTGGAGGCATCAGAGACCAGAGAGCTTCTGATGCTTTAAAAGGTCTGGAAGATAAAATGTATTATTGTGACTGCTTCATGTGTTGTGCTGGTTCCAGACAACTGTCAGCTTCAATTTGTTCCTCCCATTGAAAAGAAGAAAGATGCTAGAATATTTCTGTGCTAATCCCTCATTTCTTTTGTGCTGGTTGGAGGGTAAAAATCATAGGATACGTTTGTAACATGGAAACACAGCAGAAAAAGACAACTTTAGAGAAAAACCCACACACAGTTCTTGCGTCACACTCAGAAGAGTCACTTTCTTACTGAGGCCACTGGGTGCAGAGCTGGGATGCAAAAAACAAGGCTTGTGTCTGCCAAAAGGTAATTCAAGAGCACTCAAGGAACCTGCTCTTCTCTGTGCCTTCCAGGGAGAGGGGCAGTGTGTACTGGGATCTGCTTTTTGTCATGACTGGAATACATCTTGTTCCTGGAGCCTCACCGCCACTTCCTAACTAATTTGGACCTGGTCCCAATTAAGGGGACAGGGGTCCTCTTTCTTCCCACTTGCACCAAACCCAGCGACGAAACCACTTCAAAGCTAAAGCTGCATTCTCTGGATTTAGATCTGCAGCAACAGGACAAGGGGTAATGGTTTTAAACTAAAAGAGGGTAGATTAGACTAGATATAAGAAAGACATTTTTTAAGATGAGGCTGGGGAAACACTGGAGCAGGCTGCCCAGAATCCCTGGAAACATTCAACATCAGGTTGTACAGGGCTCTGAGTGTCCTGGTCTAATTGAACATGTCTTTAATCATTGCTTGATTGTTGGACTAGATGGCCTTTAAAAGTCCCTTCCAACCTGAACAATTTTATGAAAGCTGAATGAAAACTTCTGCCCACTTGCAATAAAACAGGAGCACAAAGTACTCTGGAGAGCAAACAAGGAATGCTCACCTGCAGGAGGATGCTCAACCATGTTTTGGCATGGCAGCTGTTGCCAAATCAGTGTAAAACCAGCTTCAGGAGAGGTTTACTTTGTACCCTCTTCTTCTTTCCCCCTGGAAAGAAGATACCTGCCCCAAAGCAGCAATTAGAGCATCAGCTTTGTAGGAGAGGAGAAGGATGGAGTCAGCCACACAGCCCAGCTGGTGCAGGTAAGTGAGGGCAAGTTCAGCATTAGCACTGAGGAGTGGAAATAAAGCTACTGAGCAGCTATGGTCAGGAAAACAAGCAGTTTCTACTTAGATTTGGGGTATGCAGAGAAGGACAGCCATGGAGCTCACAGTGAGCTGGCTGCCCAGACTTAGCCAAGCCATTCCTGACATTAGGCAGGGATATAGAATATGATCTGGTTTACTTCACCCGAGCTGGCTCCAACTGCTGCTCTCCTCCCAGCCCTCTGATGGGGAGTTTGTAAAGCCCATCCCACCATTCCTCTTCAGGATGCCCAGATTGTCTGCCCTCCTGCCTTGCACTGACAGAACTAAATTCTGAAGGGCCTCAAGGGAAAAAAAGATGTTGGCAACTCTGCTATAGGAAGGAAATAAAATTCCCATTTACACTGCTGCATATCCAAAGTAGAGCCACCACAGCTTGTGAAGTCCCCTGGAGCAAAACTGCTTCTGCTGTCAAAAGACTTTAATTTTTTTAAATTCACAGTGGGCCCAGTTCTTTCTCTTCGCCTTCTAAAAGGGCAAGCACATCTCAGAGTCAGTGACACAATCTATGCAAAACTGGCAGGGGGAAAAGTAGTCAGTGCATGTTCTTTCTCATTATTGTTTTGAAAATCTCTTACTGAGAAATTCCTTTAACACCTCCCACCCCACCACCAGGAAAGCAGCAAGCACTGGAAGTTGAATGAACAAAACAGTGACCTCCAAGCACCTGCTAAGTGGGAAACTGACTGGGTTTCTTAGCATTTTGCTAATAAAGTCATCCAGGAACCACATAGCTTGGAAGTGATTCGACAGGCCCCTGGCCGATCCTCATTATGTCCTGGTTCTTTTTAATGAGCCCATGCCAGGAGCATGGTTCAGGCATCATTTGCCTCGCCTCCTTTTCTGTCTGCTTTCAGCTGATGCTCTGTGCTGGTTGAATGGCCACAGATACAAGCCACCCATCTACCCCCTGCTTGCTGCTTAGCTTGACTGATGAAAACTACCCCAGTAAGTGGGTTGTCCATAAGCAGCTTGTCACTGCCACACGTATAGCATGGGGAGGGGGAGGACACCAGTCAGACCAGCCATCCCTTTTTTGGAAAAAGCCAAAGCTGCCTTTAGTTCTCACTCCCACTTCTTCCCAGTGGGGAAGCAAGGCAGCTTTCCCCAGAAGCGGACTTTTCCCAACAGTGTGCTTTGTCTGGAAGTTATCTTTCTGCTTGCTTGGGTTTAAAAATATCAAAGAGAAAAATGTAATGCTGCATGGCATTTGAATATACTGCTGTGAGCTTTGAGACCATACTTTTTACTGCTCTTCCCCTGGCACCTGTATTACATCTGTGGATAAAATGGCCATGTGCCTTGAGACCACAAGGAGGTAAAGCAGCCTTCTTACTTAGGGATCTTCCTTCACAAACCACACACTTCTCCCCTTACAGATTCCTAAGTGCTTAAGGAATATTAATTTTGCTAAAGGAAAGCCTCTGAAATGTACCATCATTCTGAAGAGGAGTAGAGAGACAGAAGAGCTAATTGCTCTGTTCCGTCGCAGGTTCCTAGAAAGAAAATTCAACCTGAAAAACAAACCCCCCCCCCAAAACAACCAAACAAACAAAGAAAAAAAAACCCCAAAACACACAAAAGACCAACCAAACCAAACCAAACAAAACCAAAACAAAACAAATAAGCAAAAAAAACCAAAAACCAAACCACCAAACAAAACCCCCAAAGCCAACACCCTGTCAAGAAAATGCTTCTTGGATGTCAAAAGTTAAACCAGCATGAGGTTATGAATGCTGGGATTTGAAAAGTCCACACTGCACAAGTGCCAATCTGCACTTGCAAGCAGCACTAACACCATCTTAAGTGACTGTCCTAGTGGTTTACTTACTGTCTTAGAAAATGCTGAATTCACAGTAGATAGATTTTGCTACCTTTAAACTCCCACTATGTAACACACATCCACCCACACTTACTCCAGCATGGAGCAATCTGTCACGTTGTCCCTTTATGGTTAATAAAGCAATGCTCTAACCTGTCCTGGTGGATACTTTCCTTGAGCCACAATAAACCAGTTCACATTATGTGTCTTCCCAGTGTGGGAAGATCTCAGAGACAGCTGGTCAGCAAGCACAAAAACCTTCCAGGAAAGACACCTTCCTCTTGCCTTCTTCCTCAAGCCTCCTGTTTGGGTGTGCTTCCACTTTTTGTTTATTCAGGAGAAGGATGCTTGTGAAACCTAATTAGCTACTGGAGAAGATGAAGATAATGTTTCTGTTTGGGAGTATGTTCCCTGCCCCGGGCTCCAGCTGCGTGACAGCAACTCAAACATGGTCATTAAGATGAGCGTGGCAGAATGCACGACCAGGTTAATGAATGTAGAAATTGTGCTGTAAATACATTCAGCTCTTCCCAATGAGATGGATAAAAGGGTGCAGAAGCAGAATGGCCACGGGTACACAAACACACACAGAGTTTCCAGAAAGCTTTTCGAAACTTTGAATGAGAGACAGCAAAATACTCAGTTAACACAGCAATAGAAAGATCAGTCATAGGATTTAGGATGACGTTTTGTAACCAGGGCATTCAAAGGTAAACTAAAGTGCAATGCCAGTGTGTGTAATATGTTTGCATCAGTTCTTGGGTATAAGCCAGAGACTGAAAGAAGAATTTAAGAGGGTCTAAGCTCTCCTCCAACTAGTAATACCATAAAAGCTCACTGGAAATAGAAGGACGAGACCTGAGGAAACGCCAAGACTTTTGGGGTTTGGATGGAAACCAGGCTAAGCACTTCCACGCGCGACGAGAAAACATGAAATCAGTTCCCCCGCACAGCTCCTCGTACCCCACAGCCACAACCAAGATTTCCTTCACGTTCCCAGCCTAACAGAACACGCACGAAGCCCCACAGAAGCTCATTTTCCCTCCTCAAAAACCTGTCCCCTCAAAAACCTGTCCCCCCCTCACAGGTGGACAGAGCCGAGGAGACAGAACCCGCTCCGGTGACAGCGGCTCCTCGGCCCCGCAGCCCTCGGGCTCGGTTCGGCCACGGCCAGCTCCGGCACCAGGCAGTCCTCCTTCCATCCCACCCGGGTTTTTATGTCCTCCCCACCTCCCCCCGAGCACGGCCGGGTACCTGTTGGTGCCGGGGGGCTGCCCGCTCACAGCCGGACCCGCTGGGCCGAACTCCGGGCACCGCCGCCCCCCATCCCCGCCGGCGTCTCCCACAGCCGGGAAAAACTGATAATAATTTGCAATGATTTAAAACGAATAAATGATAATAATTTTAAAAATCAAGGAAATGAATAAAAAGGAAAAGGAGAGCGGTGGCAGCCCCTCGGCGACCGCAGCTCTGACAGCGAGCGCAGCCGCTGCCGGCTTTTCCTTGCGGAGCTGCGGGAGGGACGAGGAGGAGGAGGCGGAGGAAGAGGAGGAGGAGGAGGAGGAGGCGGGGGCATTGCTGCGCGGCTGCGGCCCGCCCCCACGGGTGGCGCGGAGGGGTGCGGGGTCCTCTGTGGACAGCTCGGTGCGGGAGGGTGCGGGGTTCTCTGTGGACAGCTCGGTGCGGGAGGGTGCGGGGTTTCAGAGAGAGGGATGCGGTGCTCGGTCCCTCAGGGTGCGGAGCTCCCTTCCCGCAGCTCGTCCCGGGTGGATGCGTTGCCGGTGGCTCCGCACCTTTTTTCGGGAGAGGCGGCGGAGCGGCACTTCCCCTTTTTTTACTTTTCTGGTTTTTGCCGAAAAGGGAGAATGGCACCGGCAGAATGGCCCTGGGCCCTCTCCCGGGGAATGGGGAGGGAGGGGGCGGTGGGCTGCTCGCCGTAGCCTTCGGTGCTTTCAGTAGCGTGTGTGAAAGCAGGCTCTAAATTTGGATATTGGAAAGGCTGCAGAGAGCAGTTAAAGATGAATGTAAGTGAAAGAACATTGCAATGAACAGAGCTTAATAGTTCTGCCTTGGAGCATCTTTCCCATATTACCCTGAGAGAGATGAAAAGGCAGGAACACTCTAGTTTCCCGGGCATCATGGGGTATTTTCTTCAAATTCTTCCTTCCTTCCAAAACATGTAGTCCTAGTTACTATAAATACATCTCTCTATAGGAGTAAGGACTCTGGATATATTGATTGCCAGCCTTAGGACTTCTCCATTTCTCTTCTTGCCCCTGTACTCAGCCCTGGTGAGGCCACAGCTCGAGTCCTGTGTCCAGTTCTGGGCCCCTCAGTTCAGGAAGGAGATTGAGGTCCTGGAGCAGGTCCAAAGGAGGGCAACCAGGCTGGTGAAGGGACTCCAGCACAAGTCCTGTGAGGAGAGGCTGAGGGAGCTGGGGGTGTTCAGCCTGGAGAAGAGGAGGCTCAGGGGAGACCTCATCGCTCTCTACAACTCCCTGAAAGGAGGCTGGAGCCAGGGGGGGGTTGGGCTCTTTTCCCAGGCAACTATCAGCAAGACAAGAGGACATGGACTTAAGTTGTGCCAGGGGAAGTTTAGGTTGGATATTAGAAAGAATTTCTTCACAGAGAGGGTGATCAGACATTGGAATGGGCTGCCCAGGGAAGTAGTGGATTCTCTGTCCCTGGAGATATTTAAAAAGAGACTGGATGTGGCACTCAGTGCCATGGGCTGGTAACCGCAGCGGTAGTGGTCAAGGGTTGGACTTGATGATCTCTGAGGTCCCTTCCAACCCAGCCAATTCTATGATTCTATGATTCTGCAGCTTTTTTTCACAGTGGGCTTTGCCTCAGCCATCACCCATGTTGTATTCTCTATATGATTTGCTGCCTCTTTTACAACATTTGAGGCTCTTCCGGCAGACTGTCCCCTGTGTCTCCTAATGAGTTGAAAGTGCTTCTTTTTGAGGGGCATGGGGAACGCCTGGCAAATTAATAATTTGGTAAATGGAGGGGGCTTGAGGAGGCCATTCTGATACCCTCCCTGTATGCCTGTGTCTTTCGCTCTTTGGGTCAGGATAGGAAGACTCATCCTTTCAAACACAGATGTTTTTCATGGAGCACACGGACTGGTTACACACGTATGGAGAAGTTTAGGAAACGACAATGAAGATTAAGAGTTATAGTTTCACAGGGCATTTTGCATGAAAAAAAAAATAAATCTCACTGAATAAAAAAAATCCAGGCTGCCAATTCCAGCTGACCTATCATTTCATGTAATTTTCAGCAGTAATGACGAACATTTGTTATTTACACTGTCTGATGACTTTTCAGCACCCGTGTAGCCTTAAGAAGTAGAAATGAGAGAAAATGACTCTAGACTGAAGAAACGCAGAAGAGGATGCTCTTCACACTGGCATGCAGACCTCTTGGGGCCTAAGGGCTGTTTCCAAGGTTTCTGAGTTCAGATAGGCTCTACAGCAACCACAGTGGTAGTTTTTCCAGAGGCACTCACTTCCCCACTGGAAAAAGTGAAGAGACTCCAGGCAACATGGTGCTAGTGCTGTAGCTGCAGGGTGAACTTTTTAAGGTGACCTTTGTGTGGCTCTGAGTGAATTGCCTGTACCCCCATTTCATGAGTTTCACAGAGGATGCAAACTTGAAGGCCAAGATGGAGAAGTTGCTTTCTGGAAACAGCAGCTGTGCGCTTCAGGCCCTGGAATGCCAGGGAAAGAAGAGAGGGAATATTTGTGGCAATGCTGAAAGCTATAAATGTCTCATCATGCATAGTTAATATGCTTTTGAGTCCATTTCAGCCTTTTAGGGGGTGGCAGCTCTCACTGTGGAAGCCTGGTTAATTTCTTAAAGGTTTTCAGTGCCATATATTAATTGCAGCATCTTACTCCAACCTTGAGCCTCCTACAGTAGTTCCTAGCAGTTACTCTGTGTGCCCATGTTGCAAATTCCCTCTGGCCTTTTTGGTCTTATCTTGAACTTGGAGGTGGAAGATGCAAATACGTCATTCATTTGCAGCCTCTTCTTTCAAGGAAATACTCTCTATCCTATTCAAATACATGTTCTAGGGATGTATGAACTGGTTCTCTTGGATCCTTAATTCAGTTTTGCATAACAAATGCAGAAAGCTAATTTCCTTCCCTCCGTCACCCCCCAACTCTACACACATTCCCACTTCCCTGCTCCCAGTGCTGCAGCTTGCCAAAACTGCCTAGAGACTGAGTAGGTTTATGGATGCTCTAGATAAAATCTTTGCCCCACTTAGTCCTCCTGAACATGTATTCATTCTGAAACATAAGCTTTTGAAAGGCTCTGTCTGATCATTCCACGTGTGTCTTGTTTTGCTAAATCAGTGGAAAATGCCAGAGATCTCTGCCTCCCTCCATAATTAGGCAGGAACCAAAGCTGCCATTGTATTGTGGCTGTGATCATGCTACTACTCCCATAAATTATTCACTGTATTGCAGTATAATCTGCTGTTATGTTAAAAACAGGTCAGCATGAATGTTCCCAGTGAAATTTCTAAGTGACAACAGCCAATTCCAACTTTCTCTCCAGAAAACAGTGACCTTTCCAAACTGGTAATTGCCAATTATGCTCCACTTCATCTCCCTGCCAGCTCCCGTGCACCTTCACAAACACTAATTCTCAGCAATGGCAACCCCATGTTATACTTGGGAGAGCTAAGCCAGAGTTCCTAAATTGCCTGCTGGGCTTTGCCAGAAGACTTTGCTTTCTATTAGTCTTTGCTCCCAGACCAAAGAGTAAATCAGGATTACCAGTGAAGAGATTATTGTCTGAGAATACCTAAGTGATCTGCTCCTCCCAGGCACCCAGAGGGCTTCTCCCAAGAGCTGAGCAGGATTTTCTGGCTGATATGCATCAGCTGCACATCTCTCTGGGGGGGTGGATGTATGGAGAAGTACTTCACTTTTCCCATAATTTTAAGCCTGCTGAATCCCCCAGATCAGCTGAGCAGGAAGACCTCCTGACTTACAAATCTCCTGCAGATGTGTCATCTAGAGAAACATGGAAAGGGGTAGTGGGACCGGGTAGGTTGGACAGAGGTCTGGGGGAAACCCTCTTTTGTCATAAGAGACTCTGCAGGAGGACTCTGTGAGCCCCCGCTCTCCCTCCCCCCCCATGGAAATATGGGATTATTCCTGCAATTTCACATTTTATTGTGAGGATACGTGTCTAATTTGGAGATGCAAAGGCTTAGGTCAGTCCCTGGTGACTTCCGGGGGGAGTCGGTCTCTTTTCCCAGGCAACTTTCAACAAGACAAGAGAGCATGGTCTCAAGTTGTGCCAGGGGAAGTTTAGGTTGGATATTAGAAATAATTTCTTTACGGAGAGGGTGATCAGACATTGGAATGGGCTGCCCAGGGAAGTAGTGGATTCTCCGTCCCTGGAGATATTTAAAAAGAGACTGGATGTGGCACTCAGTGCCATGGTCTGGTAACCACAGCGGTAGTGGCTCAAGGGTTGGACTTGATGATCTCTGAGGTCCCTTCCAACCCAGCCAATTCTATGATTCTATGTTTCATTCATCTGAAAGTGAGGGTTGGTGGTGAGTGGAAAGGCACAACAGGCCAAGCAGATAGTGATTCACATGGTGATGTCTTGTTAGCATGCTGAGATCAGCAAGAGGCCAAAGGAAGCATGGTAGCTTTGGATGTCTGAGGTTGTGCAGGCCTGCCCTAGCCTTTAAGGAAGACAATTTGTACATGGGTCTTTTTCTGTTGTAACTCCTCTTTGCTGTGTTTCTGTGGAATTTTTTTTCCTCAGAAAAGGATGCCTGGAAGCACATGGCACCTTCATATCGCTGATGGACACCCCACAAGACATCTCCAGCAAGTATCACGCCCAGGCAAACCTCCTGTGGGAATACAAGTGGCAAATCTGAGTGTTCTTAGGTAAAGTCTGCACCCCTGCCATGACCAGTCAGGGCAAGATGCAAGCTTTGACTTGCTGTCTACATCTAAGTTCACCATTATTCTTTTCAGCTAAACATATTAAAGTGTTGCCACAGCTCTCCTACTCTCCATACTACACTCTGCCCATGCTGCTCTTTGGGTTGACTCCATTCCCATGCTTATGCTTTCTCTGTCAGACAAGCCTGTCCAGTACATCTGGCTTCTGCTCATTGTCATCCTGTAATAATTCTCGCTCTCCTAAAAGAGTTTCGTACTCACTTGTTTTTCACTGCTGACATCCTCTAACCACTGTGCAACCATTTCCCCCCTTTTACTTCCCATCACTGTGTTGCTGCTCCACCCTCAAGTTCCTCATTTCTCTTGATGTTGCTTTTGCAGAACTTTCCAGCTGCAGCTCTTAGGGTACTTTGAGGGGAAAAGCTACTTGAGCTGATGTTCTGCAATGATTTTGGAACAGATTAAATCTTCTGGTACTTCTGGACAGATGTTTATCACAGCTGGATCACTGGGAGTGACCAAAATACAATGCAGTGGTTGTGCCTTGTGGCACACTGATCGAGCTGCCAAGCAATGGCAAGCTACAAGTGCAGAGGTAGAGGCCCAGAGACAGAAAGGGGAGTTGCCTTTAGCTTTTAGTGCACTGCAAGAGGTAACATTTTCCATGGGTAATCCTTCTTTTCTCTCTTCTTCATCCCATTGTGCTGCATTTGTGATGGTCTGAGGGAGATGCCTCCAGAGCAAGAACACTTCTCACTGACAGCCTGTGCCTCTGCCATCATTTGGAGATTGCAAGTTAAATCTGGGAGGTGCACGCACAAGCAGACATCCTACCTGCCCTCAAGTATTTAAATTGGAACAAGAGCAAGGAGCCACTGATTGCTTGTTTTTCCCCCAGAACTGTCCCCCTTTCAAAATCATCAATGATACGCTTCTGGGCAGGTTTTGGGTAGTGTTGGGGAGGAGTTCATGGAGGGTTGGAGGGACCAGCACATTCCAGTTTGTCAGAGTGCTTAGCAACCAGGGCTGGCTGAGCAGCTCTTAAGTGCATGCTCTTAAGAGCAGCTCTTAAGTGTGTGGATGGCATGTCTAGTACTGCAGATTTAGCATTCCTCCCACCTTGTTTTTTGAAAAGCATTTCTTGTTTTCTAATTAAGGCACATTAAAAACTGCTGGCAACTTATTCTTGCTTTCCTGGACAGCTGGAATCAGCTACACAATTCAATGATCAAAGCTACGGCAGTGATCAGAGAACTAAAGCAACAGGTATGGCACTGTCAGTCTGATTTTTGGGAGTGTGGCTGTCAGGCACCCTCTGCCATGCTGTGGAAGATGTGCTGGCTTGAAGTCCTGCTGCTGGACAGCTTCAAAACCCTTGCCCCACCCTGCCCAGAGGAGTGCACAGAGTGGGATGCAATGCTTCCCAGAGGTCTGCAGCATACCTGCTAGGGGCTGCCACACAGGTAAAGTGCATTTCTTAGTACAACCAACATGTATAAGATCAAGTAGTCCCTGACAGACCATCACCAGGAAAGGGTTCAGCTTTGTAGACAGAAAGCTGATCTGAGCCCAGCTTCCTAATTTCAATCCTCTTGAATCTTTGGGTATTCTCTTGGCTCTTTCCTGTTCCTTAGGTCTTTCCTGTTTCTTGGCTCTCAAGTGCTCAGACCTGGTTTCCTGCCACAAACTTCACTTTCCATCACAACAGTGGGCTAATCTCCCCACTGTGTTTGTGGGTCTCTCAGAGGATTGATGCCATCTCTACCTATGTTACAGTAGCACTCCCTCCACTATTGAAACTTGCTGGCTACAACAGAACTTCTGTTAAAACATGCACCCAGCCCATATTCACCTCCAGGCTTCCCTTACAGCTTCACCTGCACTTGAGAGGCAAATTATGGGCAAGCTCTGAAGCACAGAGGTGGAGAAACCCTTTCTTAGTACATCCCCATCACACCCTAGTTAGCAGTCCCAGGTATGGCTGGGCCAGCCCTATCATCATCCACCCCATGCTATGAAACAGGTAATTGCCCTGGAAGGACCAGGGATCATGAAGAATAGCTATTATGTGGGGTGAGACACTGTGGGCCATGTTAGCAAACACTGAAGGTATCCTAGGTCCATGACTGAAAGAGCAGGTTGGGAGCTTTGACCTGCCTTGCTGTTCCCTCCAGCAGCCATGTAGAGACAGCCTCTGCCTTCCTCCTGCTCAGTGTCTCACAGAGGTCACAGCAAGGAGAGGAACTGCAGAGATAAAGAGCAGGCCTGGAGAAAATGGTGATGAGGTAGGAGAAGGACACAAAGTCTGAGGTGTAGGGAAAGGAGCAAATAATGCCAGGTAAGTTTCAAAATTAAGTGCTGTGTAGGAACCCTGCAGTGCTGGACACCCCTATTCCTCGCATGTTCCTAATGTGACCATTTCATAACAGAAACCCCGGAAAAGTCCTCAGGGAAAAGCTCCAAGCAGTTTCCATCCTCAGTTACACTTGTATAAAACCAGAGTTGCCCTGAAACCATTTCCTGAGGGACTGCAGCACGGGTGACCCAGCCAGGTCCTCAGTGCAGCCATTGACCCCAGCTGACTGTGCTCTTCTTTCCTTCTCCTCTGCAAAAGTTCTCCAAAGAGGATTGCAGCTTTGAGAAATGATTTTCATTCCCTCCCTGCCTCCAAGATACCACCACGGCCCTTTTTTCCTCATCAGTGCATATTTCTGTGGCTTAAATATAGCAAACATAAAACAAGTGCAGCGCACATGAAATGCCATTCGGGGGAGCGCAATGAACACACTGCCTCTTGTAATGTAATGAGCCCCAAGTGCATCTGCCAAATATTTGGACTGAAATTCCAGACAAGAGGCAGGGATGGGTGGGAGGTTCCGTGGTATGGAGATACTTGCAACTAAACCTCTGGGGAATACAAGTTGCTTGCTGGTCCAGCCTGCCTTCACCTGGAAGTGTTTAACCACTCACAGAAGTAATTTCCCCTAGGAAAGATGAAAAGCAGCTGGTTGTGCCAAGTCACAGGGACTGTGAGTAGATTTGAATTTAAAAAAAAAAACCAACAATCACAAATACTATTTAAAGGAAAGCAAGGAAATAGTGTTTCCTTAGTGGCATGGTCTGGCTTTGTGGCTGGGGTTGAATGACACCAGTTATACCATGCCAGTTTTTGCACATCTGACCCTCAGTACTATTTTCAGCTCAGTGATTTTTGAAGTGATTAATGACAACAGCTTGGCACTAATCAGTGGCTGGTGTTGCTGATTAAGCTAACTCTTCCTTGGCTCACAACAGGCATCAGGAATAGAAAGGGCAGGAAGCTCCCCAGAGCGACAGAAGAGGCAGAGCAGATCAGATCATGACCTCCTGAGCTGCCTGCTTTGCTTTGGGAAAATAATAATAATAAAAAAGCAATAGCCATCTAACTCAAGATCTGAGCTCAGCAGTGCTGCAGGGTTCTGCTTCTCCTGTGGTTTTGTTTCACTTTGAGAATATTTTTATATGGACCCTTTTCAACATTCCCACCCCTCTCAATCAAAAAAGTGCCTCACATGTTGAGTGTATTCTAGTATTGCTAGCCTGGCACTCCTTGCATGTGTTTGTAGGAGGATGTCAGAGATTCTGTCTGGCTTCAAATCTACCTATATCTAGAAAATTTCTCTTTTCTCCAAGACTCTGAAGAGGAGATTTGTTAGGCCAGTGTGAAGGCTGCACATTATTACCTAATCCTTTAGTCTTGATGTAACCTGAATTCCACAAACCATTCAATTTATAAATCAGATGCGATCTCCAGATGCCACTCCAGAACTCAGGGATTCCCTAGAGGAATCAGGCTCTCCTCTCTTTGCCTTTACATTACTACCATTAAGGAACTGCAGTGATCTCTGGTCTGCTGTTGGTGTTGGAGGCAAAGATCTCATTTGTTCTGTGCTACCTGTTAACTCTGTGACTTTACCTAGGCCCTGGCCTCTCTTCTTCCTTCTCAAGTGAGAAGACACAGCAAGAGGGACTCCAAAACTTGCAGGGAGCTCTCACTTGGCAAACTGCACTTCTAGACAGTCACAGCCACTCTGCTGGAATGAACACAGTGCCTTGCAGGATGCATCCACATTCACAGTAGTGCTCTTCCACTGCCCCGAGCTACCATGAATTGGAAAGGATATGAAAGCACCTTTGTTTATGCTGTGGAGCCTGAATGCTGGCCAGCCTTGTTAGTCACTGGCACCTTAATCACAAACTTCAGAGAGACGTAGGGTGAAAACATCAGATTTTGTCATCTCCAAGATGGTCCTGCAGGAGTCACAGAATGTTAGGGGCTGGGAGGGACCTAAAAAATTCATTGAGTCCAACCCCCCTGCCAGAGCAGGGTCACCTAGCGTAAGTCACACATCCAGGTGGGTTTTGAATGTCTGCAAAGAAGGAGACTCCACAACCTCCCTGGGCAGCCTGTGCAAGTGCTCTTTCACCCCCACAGTGAAAAAGCTTTTCTTTATGTTTATGTGAACCTTCTCTGCTCCAGTTTGCACCCATTGCCCTTGTCCTGTCATTGGAGCAATTGAAAACGTAAAGTTTATGATAATGACAAAATCCTCAGGGAATCCTGAGGTGCTTCCCACTCCAGTGTTGCATGGAATGAAGAGAGAGTATCACTTGCATAAATGTTCATCACAGGGGGAGACTTACCCTTGGGTCAGGCATGGGTTGGCAGGAATGGGAGGTGTTGCAAGCCCTTGTGTACCACACACACCTCAAACAGTTCTGTCTGGGATTTTGGGGCAGTTTTGGGTTTTGTTTTCCAGGGCGGTCATTTCAGCTGGGATTATGGGCTTAAGTATTTGTGGGGCTAGGCTTTTTTCAGTGTCCTCTCTGTGGGATGAATCTTTATTAATTAATGGCAGGCTCATGCGATGCTGTGATGTGGGCAGAAAAGGCCAGGGGTTGTCTTGGCATGGGTCTGGTGAATGATGCTGCAGGAGCAACCTGGGTGCTGAGCTCCTCCACTGTGGTGCCACAGGATGGCTATCAGGTAGTCATTTTTCCCAGTTGGACATGACTCAAAGCATTGCCATGCACTGGAGGAACCTAACCCCAGGCCTGTGTGGGCAGTACCTTAACTACAAAGTGCCATTTGGAGGAAAAGTACAAGTAGAGCATCACTTTGATGGTAAATGGTGGCTGCAGAACTTTCTGGCTGAAACCCATTATCACAAAGATGAGTCTTCCCAGATCCTCCAGTGGATCTGCCCCCTGTGGCCCTGCCTGGTGACCAGCCACCCCTATGGACATGCACACTGTCCTGTGTTGTGCCCACTGTGGCCAGGCTAGCAGCAGGGGACTGCTGAGGGCAGGGCAAGAGCCAGGGTGTTCCAACAAGTGATGCAGCCCCATTTCCATGTTCTGAATTGGCATCTGGAGGGGCACCTTGTTTCCATCCCCGCTCTCCCTCTTTTTTCAAATGTACTCTGCACACACTCACTATTGATTATAAGGGGAAATTCAGGTTACCAGCTTGAAAAGTTAGGACCTTAAATATTTGAGAAGATTGGAATAGAAATGACTTGAACTGCCCCAGTTTGTATGCAGCCAGATGTGTTTCTCCCCTACCATTTTTTCAGGCAGGGAGTGGGTCGCAGTGTGACTTTGCCCAAAATCCCACTTTATTTTTTTTCCTCTCTCTCTTTATCTTTGTGTCTTTCTTTCTTTCTGCCTCATTTTTTGTCTTTCTATCTTTTTGTCAAATATTTGAACTCCAGGCATCATTTCCAAGCTCTGGGTCTCTGAGCTTTCCAATTCCCAGACTACCTTCAATTAAACCAGAGTAAAGCAAATGTCAGCCCCTGTAAATTATACAGTGTTAATCCTGTTGTGCTCACGATCTCCATAGTGGCTTTGCTTCACCTGTTTTTTAGTTGCCAAAGACACAGGAATATCAGGAATATCAGTGGCTCTTTATAGGAAAAATGTTTCTCTGCACCTTCTCCACCCAACTTTTTATGGTTGGGTGTCACATACACCCACCTCTTTTGGCAGGTCTATAGGTTGAGCTGTGAATTTCAGCAGTGAGGAAGGATTGCTTAGGTGGCAGCTGCAGTGGGACCCCTCTTCAAACCATTTCCCTTCAGCTAGGTGCCAGATCAAGACAACATTGCTTAAAATTCAGTGGGGCTTCAAAACACCCCCACCCTCCCAGTGATGCTGAGATATAAGAGAAACCCTACCATCAGAAAATCATCCCACCATCAATTTTTCAGTGCCTCTGTGCCATTGTCAAGTACTTGATTGCTTTCCCCTCTCTCTTCTAATTCATGCTCTCAGGCTGTTTTCTCTCCTTGCCTTTTAACTCTGCACTTCCTGACCCGGTTGTTTTCTGCCTGTCACACCCTTGATACACCAACCACAAGGCTTTGGTTTTAGCATCCAGGCAGGCGGAAGCTCATTTCGGAGGTGGCTGAGCTGTGCCTCGAATTGTTAAAGGGGTGAAGTTGTTTACACCACTGGCTAATGCTAAGCCAAGCTGCATTTATTTTGTGAGTTTAATGGCAGGACTGGACAATGAAAAGCTTTTGTGTTTTACAACATTTTGTAAAGGTACTGTTTAAAAAGAGGAGGGGGGGGGAAAGGGTGAAAAGGAAGGCAGTCTTGCTTCTGTCTTTGGTGAGACTCTTGTTTTGAAAGCCTAGAAGGTGGCCTGAGCACACCTCATCAGTGGTTTCTCTCTGGCTTGTACATACCTTCCTCTTTTCTCTGAGGGCTGTTTAAATGTCACTTGTTTATTTGACCTGGTTTTCCCCCTGGCTTTGTTATTATTAGTGATCTAGAAACACTGTCGACAAATAAGAACCAAACATGTTGCCTTCAAGACACAGAGAAGGAAAAACCAAAAAGATCAAAGATCTTTAATTTAAAAAGTAGAGAGGCAACAAAGCAGAAAGTGTCTCTCATCAATCTCTTCTTTTAATTTCAGGCCTCGTGGACTCCATCGCTTCTGCTTCAAGCACTGATCATGATGCCCTGTTAAAAATATTCCTCCAGCTGCCCAGGACAGCTGGAAATGCCAGGGGCTGGAGTGCTGTGGGTGATTCTGCGTGGGGGTGCCTGGGGTGGGGACAGGCTCCTTACACTGCCTCCTCCCACCACAAAAAGCTCTCTTGCCTGTCTGCATAACTCTGCATCTACCCATGGACCACAGTCAAAAAGAAGCAGCTGGGAGAAGCAAGTGAGACAAACATTTAGCACAAAGAGTAATTGTGCTCCAAAAAATGCTCCATAAGAGAGCACCCGCTTTCCCACACCGTCCTTGTCCTACATGCTAAGGAGCTTTGCACATGTTCTTGGAGAAAGGTGCTTCAATCTGAGTTTGTAGGCCAAAAAATCTCTTGCTGTGATCTGTCAGTCTGGTTGAAGTAGACACTGTTGCCTTGGTGATGAAGTGATGGGACTTCTCTTCCTCTGGGCTGCAGTGAGTATGGCATAACGTGTTCTCCCTCTCCAGGAACATGGGATTAAGCTGAAAGGATAGGTAGGTCTGGTGGGACTTATAAACCTTTTCAGGACAATGACCCATAATCTCCTAGCACTCAGGAAGGGAAGCTTGCATTCTTAATGCATTGCAAGGCTGCTCACCTTTAATAAAGACTTTGCAAATTTTAAGCCCTTGTGTGCTGGAAAAAGTATTCATTTCAAACTCTATTTGGGATGAAAAACTGAGGAAAAAAAATCTATCTCTGTATATCTCTGAGTTAGACATCTGCTAGAATGCTGTACTACTTTGTACACATGAATAGCCTTTAGAAGACATAATTTGCTTCAAGCTGCATCAGTTTGATGCTTTCTGTGGGGACGGGACATAACTGAGCTGGCTCTCACCAGAGCAGGGTTGTCAGCTAGCTACAGCATGGAAAGAAGCCTGGTCCAGTGGGTCATGGACAAGCTGTGACATTGATCTCCCTGCGTGATGTTTAGACAAGTCACTGCAACTTTACATCTGAGGAAAGCATAGAGTCTTGTATTGCTTTAGGGGAAGAGAAAGGTTGCTTAACCTGAACTGTTGCTGAATAAAGAGTATGTCTCAACTTTAAGTTAACATCCTAGACTTCATCCTCTTTTTTCTCTAACATCAGCAGCAATGTTACAATACACCAGGCAGCGCACATAACCATGAACAGAAACTACCTTTCATTTCAGCTAAGCCTCAAAGCTGATCCCAAACCCCAGAGCTAAAACTTTTCTCTCTTGAAAAGGGCAGGAAGTCTTTACAAGGTTGTAAAGGCATCTGGTAAATTTTTGAAGCATATCTTAAAAGTTTGATGCAGTTACTCTTTTTAGTGTATGAAATGGCTAAATTGTGACAGTACTAATGCTGAGATTATTAGCAACTGGCCACACTTTTGATCAGAATAGTGACGTACCTCTAGCTGAGACTGAGAAAAATCAACCTGGAACCTATAATGTGGTAATTTTCTAGTTTGCAGAAGGTCAGTTACAGAGATAGCACAGCCATCTAATAACCTAGGTTTCAATGTGATATGTATCTGAGAGAGTCAGGAATGCTATCAGAACACAGGGATGGTAAGTCATGACCTTGTTGACAAGTCCTCCCCTAGCAAGCAAAGATTGATGCCCTGTCTGCAGCTCAGCTGTTAGACTCACTGTTTACAAAACCAGAGTATTAAAGATGGGCAAAACAGGCTGTCAGTCAAGGTGCTGATGACATTAAGAAGATTTTTCTGTTTCAAAGCTTCCTATCTCATCAGCCATGATCTCAGTAACAATAGGATTGCTTGGAGGCAATTAGCCACCCATGCTGTGTAAATGAAGCCTAAGAGAGTGCCGATTTCTGTTATGACATTTACCTTTACTTCAAAGGAAAGACTGAACAATTCATCTCAGTTTTCCCTTGTCTCCTTGCTCAAATCTTTTGCTTGGATCCTTCACGGGCAGCAGTGCTGGAGCATGTCTGTGGGCCATAGAAGCACATTGGTCCAGGGCAAGGAGAGGGCTCTGGCATTCTAACACCCTGCCATGCACCATCTGAATTGGAGCTCTGGTCTACTGAACTGAAGCATGCACTTGCTTACAGAACATGATAAAAAGGACAGCTTTGGATCTTTTCCCTTTGGAAACATGGATGGGATTTTGTGTTGGCTTTGGCCTGAGAGGTAGGTCAGGGTTACTGTGGGCGCAATCAGAGGAGGTGGGAGGTGGAGGTTCAATGGGAGCAGCTCTATGAAAAGATCTGCAATAAGTGACAGTCTAATTTATATTTCTCCTGTGCATTCTCTGAATATGTTGATCTCTGCTGACAAAATGCCTGGACCTACACACTGGCTCTTTTTGCTGAGTGTCTGCAAGTCTCTTCATGGATGTGTTGGCATTGATCTAGGGGCTCCTGCTGTGCCAAGCCTCTGGCCCCAGTCTGGGGCAGTGGCATCACGCCTCCCTCTGAGCACTCAGGTCTTCTCCCAGGGTCTGCCAAGAAAATTAAATTATGTCCAAATATCCCTCTCTCCCCTGGGAGGTCTGGGAACCACAGGAGCCTTCCTGGCTTCTTAGCTTAGACAGACCTAAGTAAAACCCATGCCTGTTTGGCTGCAATGATGAGGGGAAGCTTTGTGCTATTGGGAGTGATTTCTTTTTAATGAAATACAACTTCAAAATCACAGGCACTTAAAGCCACTAAAAATTAAAAAGCGTTTTCCCCAAAGTAAGTGTTTGGACTCTGTGTAAGACTAACTGAAGTCACTTGCCTTGAATTAACATAGTGAGTAAGGCCATAAAAGAAACAAAATGCATCACTGCCTGTAATTTCAAGAGGGTAAACCAGTTCCTCTTCTAAACTTTTCCATCCTACAGCTGTATGCTATAAACAATGGCTGCCTTGCAGGGGAGAGGGAGCTGAGCTCCACTGAACCTAAGCACCATAATTCGCAAAGTCTCTGCCGATCCTCTGAAGGAGACAGCACAATATATGTGCAAGACTGTTATTAGAAAACAGGAAAATTAGGTAACAGATTTTCTTGGTACTGCACAAGAGCTTGACTAAGAAATTTGAAACAGAGTGGATCAATTAGGGATGTGCTGAATGGATCCAAAAGAAGTCTGAATGACAGATGTAAGCCAGGTGAGGAATCATCAGGGATGCCAGTTTCTAGGGAGGACCTGCACAGACTAGTTCTGTCCCTGTGGGATTTAACTCTTTTTGTGTCACTGACCTGAAAGTCACTGAACAGTGACTGACTGAATATGTAGGTAGCACAATGTCTGGGGAAGTGGTAAATCATTTCAAGAACAGGCTACTTGAGAAAGTGAGCTGGCCTTAGTGTGGGCATAGCTGGGAGGAAAGGAGATAAGCCATAGTCATGGGATACTTCTGACCTTGTCCTGAGAAATTTTCATGCTGAAAGACTTGAGAATTATAGAGGAAAATCTGATGGAGAAAAGACACTCAAGTGATGCTGGAACCCAAATGGTCTTAAGCAGTTTTTGTATGTACTAGCTGATCCTTGGACTGATCCTGATATATATACTCATAAAGTAATTTATACTGTGACTTATGGATTTGTTTCTAGTGTAAACATTTTGGGATGGTGGGCTCCATGCTGGTATCCACTTCTCCAAAGGAATGATCCCAAGAAGAACCATAAAAACACTTAGAAGATTAAAACTCACATGTAATAAAGAAACAGTCATTGATAGCAGTCTGCTTGGCAAAGGGCAAGAGAAGTCTGAATACTGTCTGTGGATACTTATGTGAGACCTTCATACAGAATTAAAACAGAGGTTGGTTTTGGTTGGTAGGGGTCATCTAGTTCCAACCCCACTGCATGGTCAGGAACATCTTTCACTAGACCAGGTTCTTCAAAACCCCATCATGCTTGGCCTTGAACACTTCTAGGGATGAAGCATCCATAACCTTCCCGGGCAGCCTGTTCCACTGTCTCATCACCCTCACACTAAAGAATTCCTTCCTAATGTCAAAATAGACACAGAAACAAATAAGATATATCTGTCTTTAACTGTGAAAATAGCTTAGCATTGAATCACATTAAAGGGGTGGATGGGAAATCTGCCATCATGATTTCCAAATAAAGCTGGATGTGGAAAATGAAAAAAAATTTTAAAATAGCCCCCACCCTAAGAGCTGTGGTCACTGCTGAGCTGGTATTCAGAGTTCACCACCTGACAAATGCCTCCATCCAGCCTAAAAAAATCTTTGGCTGGCTCCTAGGTCTCTGCAGCGTGAGTGGGGTGGGAGCTGCCCTCTGACCATAGTAGGCACTGCTCCTCCCCTCTCACATCCTGGGGAGACATGCTGGGTTGTCCAGGGTCAGTGGAGCTCCAGAAATAGCAGCTAACACATTAATATTTCCTTGCTCTCTTCCATTGAAGAGAAAGTAGAGAGGGCTGTGTTGTTTGTGCCTGTGTTGTTTGGGCTTGCCAGCTGGCAGGTTCAGGAGCCAGCAGACCCTCTGGCCAAGAAAGCAGCTGGGGTCAATTTGTTCCCAGTTACATGCAGATGACTTGAAGAGGCTGTGACCAAGCCACAGGCTTATAGGATCACTCAGGTGGGAAAGGACCTCAGGAGGTCATCTTCTCCAACCTCCTGCTCCAAGCAGGGTCATGGAGAGATTTTTTTAAATGTTCCTACCTTTGGAAAGCCAACTTCCTCGAGCTGTTGCTGGATCAGCCTTGCCAGAAACAACTTAGCAGAGAGTCTGGAAAGGATTTCTTAAGCTCTTTATCTTTCCCTTCAGATAATACAATATAAATGTCAACCTGCACGCATTCCTCTCCTTCTCTCCTACATTTCTGATTAAGAGCATAGACTACAGGTTTTAGAAACATCAGCGAAGCCTAAATCCCACTGACTCTTCAGACCACTTGAAAATGTCCATATGGAGTTGGAGCACACAGCTGGTTATGCTGGGAAACAGCATCAACCTGTGTGAGGGCAAGGTGCATGGAATAAAACAGGGTACTTTAAATGCCAGTTGATTTGCCCAGTGGCATCGGGTCTTCCCTGAACTATCAGATTTTTTTGCTCAATACAACTGCTGTAACATCTCCTTCCTGCAAAACCATCGCCCTCTGAGCCCAGACTGGGACACAGGGTAAGGAGTGGGGGCATATATACGTGAGAAATGTATTTGAGTAGGGACAGTACATCATTGAAACCGCTTTCTTTCTGTGCAATGCCTTTCACTGGGGCTCAGATAACTTGATTTGGCACTAGTCAATTATAAGTTTTCCATACCAACCACAGCTGAGCTTTGTTTAAAGGAGGTTTGCTGAAGCTGTGCTGAAAGCAAGTTTAAAGGTTCACAGTCTTTGGAGCTGATCCAGGCAGCTCTTTGTGCCTTCAGCTCCCTTGGAAACCATGGAGGGCTGGGGGCCAGAAGAAGATTTGCATGAGCAAGTTCTCCCCCCCTGGCCCCTGCTCAAGTGCAAAAGGGAGCAGAGAGCAGAAGCAGAAATCAGACACCATGGGCCAGATAATTCCTCCTCCTCTGGGTCCTCTTATCTGTGTCTCTGCTATTTTGACATCGTAGCACTTGGTACACATGTAAATGGTGGCACAGGGTGCAAGCAGTGAGGAATCAAGCTCTGGAAGAAGCAGTTTTAGGGATAAAAAAACCTATGGCACCAGCTTTTTGCCCTGAGTTGTGGCAGTCAGAGAGGGGCAGGCTAATTTTGCTCAGATAATTTAAGTAGCGAGTGGCCTTTAGCCCCTGTAAAGAGCCCCTACTACTTTAATGACAGCTGCACCTGCGGTGTTGAATGCTCAAGATGCTGTTTTGCATAGTGCAGCCTCTGCAGAAAACACACTTGGTGCCCCCCCAGCTTTCTTCTTTAACACTAACTTCCTTACTGAAGAAACAAGCTGCTGAACCAGTGAGAAAGTAATTTTTATTATGTCCGGGATGCTTTTGTCCTCCATTCTTTTAGGAGAAGAAGAAAGTCTGGGCACCCTGGAGCCCATAGACAACTTCAGATTTACTCAAGAAATACCACCCAAGCCGGAAAGAGGTCTCTAGACCGAGCAGGGAAAGGATTAGTTTAATAAAAGATGACGTTACCTTCCATAAAGGCATCATCTTCTTCTCCAGGTGCAGTCAGATCTTCCTGGGCGTGCTGCATCGTGGTGAGGACACAGCAAGAGGAGCAGCCAGAGCTGAGTGCTTGGACTGGTTCCTACGCTACCGCTCGACTACTTCCTTTCACCAGTTTCCTAAACATTTTGGTGGTAACAGCTTCCGCATCGGCACTTATGAAAATAGTCTCATTCATACCAACAACGCCTCCTGTTTTCACAGACAGCCTTTGAGATGGGTTTTGAGGTGAGGCGTCCTTACTGCTGAGAGAGAAGTTGGCTTTGAGAGGAGAGGCAGGCAGGACGGGCTCAAAATGCCCTCTGCCCTGTGGCTGAATGCCTCTGAGCATCACAGCCCTGTCAGCCTGGGGTGTAGGGGTTTTGCATATGAATGTGAATCCTTTCTGCTGGCAAGGATAGAGCCAGGGAACAACTTGCCCTGCTTTGCTCTGCACAGCAGCTTGCTTTCACCTCAAGGATAGTTTGGCCATAGTAATCCCCCTGGGCCCTCCCAGTGCCGTGCCTTCATGGGATTTTCTTTTTTGTTTAGCACAGCAGCAGTGACAACACCTTCTCACCCACACTGGGGTGACCCACAGCAATGGACAAATGGACGAACTGGAACACTGTAGGTGACACCAGTTGTCCCATGAGCAGGTGTACTATCAGGGATGTGATTCTTGCAGCTAAGCTTTCCCTAGATACTGTCTTCTATAAGGTGCCAAAGCCAAGCACTTCCCTGATGGTCATATGAACAATTAAAGAACCCCAAAGTAAAACTTGCTGTCAATAATGGGCACAGTATTTGAGTCTCTCTGTCACTGCTAATTCTGCATCACATTCATCCTTTCAGTCACCGTGTTTCCTGAAATTTATAAAGCAAGTTGATTCCTTCCTGCCTGGTCTCTCAATTTCTGAATGGACCTTGCTTACAAACTAACTTACTCTAAATTTTTACAAAATTACATTTGGGCTTCAGAGAGCCTTGCATAGTCTTTCCGACTTCATTCAACAACTCGTGAATATTCATGCACATGTGTGGGGGGCCTAACACCAGTACCTCCTCACACCTCTGCTATCAGAAGTCAGTGTGCAATGACAGTAAGCCTGTACTGAGTTCTGATTACTCAATCTAGTAATTGCATGGGTCACCACACCCTTGGAAGCAAAACTCCCAGCACAGCGGTGGTGATAGCTGCAGCTTCCTGTAGATGAGTCACGAGCAGATATAATGAGCTCATCTCTAATTATTATGGCTGCATTTTTTTTTAAGAGTGGGTTTATTCAGGGCTGTAAATGGACACAGCTGGCCTCCTAGGCAGTGAGTGAGTTCACAAATTGAACAAGTCCAGCTGGAGAAGACATAAGATGGGACAGGTCCATTTGGAGGCGCCTGATCTAACCCCAGTCCAGGCTTTAGAGCCACATTCAGCTTCTGCAGCAAACACTGGCAGAAATTTGTTCATCGTGGAAAGGGAAAAATTCCTGTCCCAGCTCAACCACAGCCTTCTTTTGACGGCAGGGTAAAGTGCCTCCCAGTCCCTGGAAAGTGGCACTGTACCCTGAGGAGTTTGTGCCTCTCTCTCACTGTCACTTCAGGGATCTTAACCTGAGGGCTGATGCCTCGCTGGGTTTGGGAAGCTGTTTTTTGTTAGGCTGATGTGGACAAAGCCAAGAGCTTCCCTGGACTCTTTTTTGTTGGTGTGACTTGGCTGCCTGGTTGTTCCTCTGTCACAGAAGCAGGCCTCTGTGAAGAGCCCATAGGAGTTCCTAGAAGGTCCCTCTTCCACTTTGCTTCACTTTAAAATTACACTTAAGTCCCCATGGAGTAAAGGTTACAGTTTGTCCCAATGGGTCCACACATTTGTTTCTGGCCCCACTGGCCAGGCTTGGGGAAATCCCTTCTCCTGTCTAGACTTCCTTCAGTCTTTTTTTCCCTGCCCTGCTTATTTAAGGTGATTTCTTCAGGCAAGATCCACCTTTGATCAGGTGGCAGCTGCAGCCTAGTGTGCTCAACAAGAGCATCCCTCTGCCTCAGCAAGGCATTTCTGCCATGGTGATGAGTAGATGAAGACATTGGCAAAAAGAGAGAAACACCATTACAGAGTGATGAGGGCAAACACAGCAGAAGAAGAGATCAATAAGGGAAAAGAGAGATGTATGAGAAGAGGACTAACAAGATGGAGACATGAAAGCTGCACAGTAGAAGCATTGATCTGGAAAGACAGGTTGCTGAGGCAGAGGGGTGGCACCTCTCTGGGTCAGAGCTTGGATCTGCTGAGGTTGTCGAGTCTTGTGGGGCCCATATGTGAGAAGTTTTCTGGGGCTGAGGGAAAGGAGAAGTGCTGAAGGAAAAGCAGTCACAGGGTGCACATTGCCTTAAAATTTCTGGCAAGAGCCACTCCAGGCAATGGGCAGTGGCTGCTGTATCAATTCCTTAAAAGAGCAGGAGGTGGGGATGGGAGAAATCTCAAGCCCTTGTAAAGTCAATGGCTACACTACCTCAGGGTGCTGTGCAGCATGTCAGTCCTTGAGGAATGGTGTGGGCCACAAGAGACTTTGCTGTTCCTGATGACAAGGTTTGGGGCAGCTTGATTCAAATAAATTGCAAGAATAGTGGTGCTACACATATAGATATGAGTGAATCAAACTAGACAGGCAGCATAGCAGGAAGAATCCCAGCCAAAATACCCTGCAACAGGAATGATTACTTTCTTATTGTCCTGCAATTGGAACTCATTTTTAAATTGGAAGTTTTAACCATTTCCTTGACAAGCACGAAGGAGTAAGCCACACTGTCCTGGTTATTGTGGGAGTTCCCTTTTGTGCTGCATTTCCCTGCAGCTTAAAGTTATTTCCTTACCCACTGTTTTCAGTCAGCCTCTCTGGATGCCTGTTACCTTGACAGCCCTTTTTTTCTTTTATCTTTGGGAATTAAAAGGCATCAAAAGCTGTCCTCTCTCCCGAAAAAAACCTGTCACCAGAATAAACACACCATCCAGGCTGGTGATGAATGGTAATGACTCAGCCTCAATTGCAGATGCACAAAGAGGAGTCACTTTGATTTGTTCCCATTTGCCACATCGTCCCTTGATGGCAGCCTCACCTACATCACCCGCAGCATGAGATCTTCCTACAGAAAACTGTGCCCCAGGGAAGCAAATTGCTCTCTCCCTCAAGACAGGATAAGTTAACATGGACAAAACCAGCCCAGCTCATGTGAATGCCTTCCCCCTTCTCCCAGTCCCATCTTTGTATTTGGGCCAGCATAATTTTGCCCTGCTAGTTTCCGTGCTGGTGTCTTTGCTGTTTACTTATCTCAGCCATCCAGACTAAAAAAGTGGCTTCCTCCCTGCTTTATTTTGTAGCATCTCAGCTTCTTTTTTTTTTTTTTTTTTTTTTTTTTTTTTTTTTTTTTTCCCCTCCGTACCCACAAGAAGTACTTTTATCTCATTTTTGTTGAGATGTTCCAAGACGCAGTAACTTCTCCTTTCACCTGTTGGCTAGTGAAGCCCCACTCCTCACCAAAAAACCCCCAGATACATTTTGCAGTCACTGTGAAGCTCTCACGTGCATGTTTTTCACGTAAACACATCTGATACTGCTCTCAGGAAAAGCCACCACCCATCCTCTAAGAACCTGTCAACAAAAAGCAGGTTGACTGGGGAAATGTCAAAAACACGGGCAGATCAAGCAAGAGGAGGCAGCTTTTAGAGTCTTTAAATCACCCCAACTTTACTCTTCTTCCCCTGCAACTTAGAGAATTTCTGACTCAGGAGAAAAATAAAGTATTTTGTTGTTTTATCTTCAGATACAGGACTAAAAGCCAAGATATTCTTAATGAAAAAGTAATGCAAAAAAATTTGTGCCATGTAGCAATGCTGGATAGAGTTGTTTAAATTTAACTCTACCTTAAATTACCAACATCCTCACAAGCAGCAGGAGATACAAGTCAGCCCTTTTCTGCCCTTCTGTGCAAGTGGATAAGGGAGGTGTTTTAAACACTTTGTGCCCTATTCACATCTCCTGCTTCAGCTCAAGAAGGATATTGGAGCTACAGCAAGTTGTGATCACAGGCTTATTCAGTCCCCTACTTTGTTCTGGGGACATTTTGGGGGTGAAGATTGCATTGCAGGGATTAACCTGTATGGAGAAAAGGAGAGATGATAAAGGGAGGGGCAAATGACCCAAAGGTGGAGACAGTATGAAGGAGGACATAGGAAAAGGTAATTGACACTGGTTACCAGTCAGTTTGGGAAAAGGAATATTCACACAGATTTAGAATTCTTTTAAAAGTTTTGCTCTGGATATTGCTACAGTTTCAGTTCTCCTGGTAAACATTCTTCTTAGGAACTTGAAAGACGGAGTTATAATAAGTTGTCTAGTTGTTAACTTATTTGGAAGTCACAGGGTCTCCAGAGACTTAGATTATGTTTAGACAGTCTGTGCCAGTGACTGACTGAGCTTAGTATAATTTTTTTCTTTGCCAAGCTCTTGAAGGTTTTTTCACTTTTTTCCCCTCATCGGGATATTCAGTTCCGCTGAAAACTCATAGGGAGAAATTTTCCCTCTTACTGTGCAGGAGAGCCTGCAGGCCAGGATGGTAGAAAGCTTCAGAGACCACATTCCACAAAGCTTCAGAGACCTTGGGAGCCCTGTGCACAAATCTGTGTGAGGCAAAGAAATACACACCACGTATTTTAGAGAGATAAGAAAAAGGCAGGCTCCAAGAACCATTCACCTAGAGGACAGGACAGTGATTCCTGAGGATCCTTGGACTTCATTAGATGGTGGAGATGAGATGAGTGTACGAGCTGGCCTCTGGGAAGACTGAACTCTTGTGCCAGGTGGATTGTGGAGCCAATTTGAGCTGTAGCTCAATGCCCTTGATCTGTGTAAATGCCATGGTGTCTGAAGAACTGGCTCCCCTAGCCTAGCTGGTGTCCATGTCCTTCTCAGACACCTCTGTTTGGCGACTTGGGGGGAAGTCTGTGCACAGCCTTGTACTTGATGTCCCAGTAGGCATACACATCACAGTGAACAGGGACCATGATACGTGTGTTGTGCATGACCTACTCTGTCCCTTCATGTTCCTTGCCATGTTGTGTGCAGTCAACCCATTACATGCCCCAGAGGTGGGTTGTATGTGTGTCCATTCAGGCATGTCACTGCAATCCACAACACCGAGTGCATCCCACCAGGCCCATCAAAGCTTACTCTGGGATTCTGCTGCTCTCTTCTGCTCTCTACCAATTTTCATTCCAGTATCACTTGGCCTATGGAAGTAAATCATTACCTTCTCAAAGCAAAATACAATTTCAGTGCAAAGGGAGGAAGTAAACCAGCCTGGATGAAGCCGCTACAGAATTAATAAAAGCTGGAAAATTGTACTTAGTATCTCCCAATAATTCATTATCAAAAGAAAAGAATACAGTCAAGTGTGATTTTGCTGTGCTCAGCCTTGGACCTGATATTATTCAATATATCCTTTAATATCCTAGATGGATATGATCACAGCTGTAACATTTGCAGACACCACGCTGCCCAGGAGCATACATACACTCACTGGAGGACAGAATCAAAATTCAAGCTAATATTGATAAACTGGAGAACCAGCCTGGGAAAAATTAAATGCAGCTGAAGAGAGCAAGCTGTGAAGTCCTGTGCTCAAGCAAGAATAATCAGCCTTCTAACTGTGGGCTGATGGATGGCTGCATAAGTAGCACTTCTTTTCAGAAAAGAGGCTGGAGGCAGCCAAATGGGTCAGCAGTAACCTCTGGAAACAGCAGATAAAGTGCTACCATGTGCCATCAAATGCAGAGATACCTGGTAGTTCTCTCACTGTAGCGGGGGTCTGCCAAGGTGGGACACAGCTTTCAGGCACCTGAGTTCAAGGAGTATAGAGAGGGTTTGGTGATAGTCCTGAGAGGGGCAACCACACTGCTGAGAGGGTAGAACATTGGGAATTAAGAACAAGATAGGAGGAATTAGACCCGCTTCGTTTGAGGTAAGATCGAGACAGGAGATCCTGAGGCGGTCCTCAAACCCTCTCATCCACCTCTGTGGTACACAAGGAGCCATGGATTTAGGCTGGAGAATGGGAGAATTGAACCAGGAAGCAAATTAGGAAGCAGACTAGCAGAAAGTAGGAAGAAGCAAGGTAGGAAAAAACCTTTCTAACAGTTGAGACAATGAAGCAGCAAAATGGGTGCCTGGGTGACTCAGACTGCTGCTTTAACTTATACAGCATCCAAAGAGCTTTTGAAGAACAGAGTAGACAACTAGCTATTGGGAATAATAATAGAATAGCTGACTCTGCCTTAGGGAAGGGAGGTGGGAGTAGGGGATCTCTTGAGGTTAGGCTCAATGCTGTTTTGCTGGAACAGCTATTGAGTAATGCTGGATTTCTGCAAGTTGGATTTATTTCTTGGTGACAGCTGAGTGCTGAATTGTCCCAGTGTTGGGGGGCTCAGCACATTCCAGTGACTCTTGGATGAAACATGAGTATCTTTGCTGTTTCAGCCAATTTACCTATCCTTAGCATTTCTGTCCTTCTGCAAGAAGTCTTCACATCTGGTTACTTTTTCCTTCATTTCTTCTTCCTGGTTATTTTGACTCCTCTTCCTCTCAGATCCTGTGAGGTCATTGTCATCAGCAAACAATAAGGTGATGGATTTTTCAAACCACAGTTATTAAATCCCATTGGTTTATCTCAGAAACATTTGAGACTGTCTCCATAAATTGCTATAGAAAAGCAATCTGCATGCCATAGTAACATGCAAACAAGTTTATGCTATTTCCAGCATAACCAACAAATATGTTCAATCCCACATAAGCATCAAAACTTTGTTATGATTTACTGAGGGTTACACATCAACTATATGATCTTTTTACCAATTCAAAAATTGTTAATTTTTTTTTCAAATTCTAAAGCTGACCAAAAAGCTGATACAATATTCTAATGCCTATGCATAAGACCTTCCAAATATTGTTTAATATTCTTATCTAGCATTTGTTACTCAGAGTTTTTTTCTCCCAGTACCAATTTTCTTGGGTGTTGGAGGAATCACAGGGAAGAAACTCAGTTCATTGTTGTACATTGCAAGTTGATTCATGGCACTATTTCACTAATATCTCCATAAGGATGAGTTCCCTTTCTTTCCCTGCAGCTAGACTACTAGAAATGGAGTGAAAGTTCTGGGTCACTTATTTTAGACTCCCCAGGTCCCACTGTCAAACAAACAGTGCCTGTAGATCAATGTAACTCCTCCTCGTTAAATTCCATCATCAGCGCACTGTCAAGTCTCAGCATTTTCACCTCTACACAATTCATTCTTTTCATCAGTCCCTTAAAAAGCTGTAAATTACTGTTTAGCACAATTCTGAAGCCCTCTTGCAGAACACTGCTTAGCAGTGTCTGGCATACATAAGGAATTGCTGCCACAAATGATATTCCAAGGAGGAGTATGAAATTCAGGCCATGCCTTTGCCTTCCAAACCATGTTTCAGTGATGGTCCAAACAACACAGGTCCTCTCTGGTGGAGTTTCTTCTTCCAGGCTCTGTATTTTCAAGAGCTGGGACAGCCCTAAACTTTGAACCTCCTCTGCTGTGTAGGAAGCCATCACTTCAGTCTAGCTCATATAGGTTATTGCAAAGCTGGTGGGGTGCTGGGAGGTAGTTTGGTTTCCAGCCCAGTCTAGTTTCTGTTAAATCTTTTCTGATACTGGTCCTGACTTAGGTGCACTCTCCCTGGCCACATCTCACTCTCAACTGATACCAAAGTCTCAGAAGGGTTAAGTCCAAACTCAGTGGCAATGTCAGCACTCAGACTTTTGATCCTTCTCTGGTTACTACTTCCAACCCATGTGCTGCAGGTGACCATGACACAGGTAGTAGTGGGGTTGTATTAAAACTGAAGAATCTTCGCTTTTGAAAAATAAACATTTCGCTGCAAAGAATGGAAAAGCCTGTTTTGCATGTGATAGCAGAGAAGAGTTCTTTTGATAAGGATGCCAAGCTGAGATGGGTCTATCTGTTCTAGCTTTCCGGCAACTTTTCTAAAACTTTTTCTGAAAAATGTCCCCACTTTGTACTTGCAACCTCTTGGTACATTGGTGACATCCTGGGATCAAGTTGTCCAAATAATTGCAACAGGAGGATTTACTTCTCTTTTTTTTTTTTTTTTTTCCTTTTTTTTTTCTGAAGCTCTAGAATAAGAGCATAGCTGAGAACGGAACCTGTGGCAGAGGAAATCTCACCGCAAGGCATCCCCACCCTGTCTGCCTTCCTCTTTGAGCAAGTGGTACAGGGCATGCATGGGGGCTGGATGTGTACAAGGCTGCCAATAGGTCTATTGGAGGGATTGCTTCATTTTTACTCCTATGAAGTAGGTCAGGAAAGAGGATTTTAAAATTTTTTTTTGGCATAGTGTCTCTTTTTTGTGTATGTGTGTGTGTGTGATTCTTTTAAGTGATTAGAAGCAGTGCAATGAGTACAGCAGTCCAAAGAAGCATTTCTGGTTTTGGTTGCTTTTAGCTGAAAAGGTTGCTTTTAGGTTCTGCATACCCTGGAAAGCACTGATGGTCAAAAATAGGGATATGGGACATCAAAATTCCAGCAGATAGGTGGACAAGCAATAATATTTGTAGAGTATCTTAAAATGAGGAATTCCCTGCAAACACTTCCACATGTCTGCACTGCTCTGCCCCTACAAAGATATAGTAGTATGAGATGGGAAGTGAGGAACAGCTTTCCCACCTTCAAACGACAGATCATTATGTATGTAAAGTGACTTCTGTTTATCATGGTATCCTGAACAAATTTAACTCATAAAGTGTACCTAAAGTCTTCCACTGACTGTTGATGGCGAGGATGTTGGTTCCTTCATGCTACATTGCTGCACTAGTCCATAGCTGGCTCAGGAAAAGATCATCAGTGTTTCTTCAGCAGCCTTAATTTTGTTAATCAGCCTGGCCTTGTTTGCTGAGAGAGCTACTTCAGAGAGAGCCGAACAATGCAGAACAACATAAATAGCAACAGGAGTTTCAGCAAAATGTAGCACTCAATGCTATTACTTTTTTTCCTGTTTGCATCTCATGAATTTTCTTCTTTTAGCAAGTTTAACTCTTGTGTGGAGACCACTCCCACACACACATAAGGAGCCTAGTGAGAGGCTCCCCTGAACAGCAGTGGAACAGCAGTGGAATTAGCTTCTCAAGGTGAAAAAAAAAATGGCACAGTCTGAAGTACAAGCGTTAATGAGTTTTAGTATTATACACAACAGGCAGTTGAGAAGTAATACTCATGGCTGATAGAAAATAACACAAGCTGGCCAAAAGGAAAATCAGGAACAAACTGGTGCATCCCCATGGGTAAACTCTTTGCTCTAGTATGGAAGGTGCTCTGGTTGGTCTCACAGGCTACAAGCTTAGCTATTGCAGATGAGACAAGAAATTGATGATAGAAAAGCATCAGCTTACACTGAGTGACAAAGCAGCTATTGTGGAAGACACACCAGCATGCCCTACTTCACACTATCTGCACAGGGAGTGCTACAGTCTGTGAAAAAACTGGGGGGGATGTGGTGGGGGAGAGTATATTTTATCTCAAATTGAATTCATGCTGACCACCCAGTTCTGAAGACAGAGAGAATGATGCTCCTTCTGGGGGAGGGCAGCAGGAATGGAGGAGCCCAGATGTGGTCTGGCAGTGCCCACAGACACATAGCATCTCACCTTTGCCATCACCATGGTGCAGGGCAGAGCCCCAGGGAGAGACCCTGCAAACTTCTCTCCAGATGTCTGCCCCACCATGGCACCCTACCCTCCCCCTGGCCCCAGGGCTTGTGGGGGATGGGGATGGAAATGTAACCCCTCCTCTCTGCTCCTCTGCAGGATCTGGGCAGGATGAGGAAAAATTACGAAGTCTTTTTTTTTTTTTTTTTTTTTTTTTTTTTTTTTGTCTGTGCATCTTAACAACAGCACCTACACAAAGATCTAAGTATAAGATCTTTTACCCCCCACCTTTCCAAGCACTTAGCATGCTGGAATACAGGCAAGAAAGAGGATGGCAGTGTCAAAACATGTAGGAAGATGACAATTTCTGAACCTTCCTCCTCAATTCATGGAGAATTGCCTCTGCAGCAGCTTTGGTAACTGTCCAAAACCTCCTGCTTCTGGTGACTGGCACTCTCCTGGTACTCGATGCCCAGAGGGTTTCAAATTGCCAAAATAAGAAAATCCGAGCCCCCGTGGATTTCACTTCTCTCCAGTGAAACTAGGTTGCTCAAAAATATCCAAGGAAAGTGGAGAACGAAGGCTGCCTGTTTGAAGTAGATAGACTGTCTCTTGGAGTAGAGTGGAGCAAAGAAGAAAGGCAGCTGGTGACATATTCAGTGCAGCACTGGCTCTGTCAGAGCCTTTTTTCATTGGCCAAATTTTAAATTAATCTCAATCTGGTTTCTGAATCTTGCTGGCAAGTTTTCCAGTAACCTGAAGTCTTAGAAGAGGCTATAGAAAGATGCTAGGCAGACAAATTTGTGTTATGGTTTCCAGGTGTGGCCAGAGGTGCCTGGGAAGCTGTTTATGAAACCAGAAGCTGCTGTGGGAAATATGGGGTGATCTTCTCCAGCACTTCACACCTCCTGTGTGCAGGGTCAGCAGGCAAATCCCCCCAGATGAAAGACAAACAGACCTATGTAACTGGCCATGAACCAAACCTGGTTACACTCAACAGTGGATCTTCAGGGTTTGCATTTTGATTAAAGAAACAAGTGAGTCCAAGCCCTCTGCTTTTGCTGTCTTTTCCATCCTAAGAACAAATGATGAGGTTTCTTTTTTTTTCCTCTTCAGAAATGTGATTTCCACCCAAAAAGCTCACCATTCCAACCCACAGCTGATGAACAGAGCAGAAAAGGCAAGGCATTGCTGTGTGGGGAGGATGCCACTGAAGGCAGCAGGAAAGCTGAAGGTAGGAAGGAAATCCCTGTGAACATCCTCACACAGGGGTTTAGGAAACTGAAGTCTCCATAGAGTTTTTCTCTTAATTTCTTCATGTTTATTGAGATTTGCCTTCCAACTTACTTGTCTGACTGAAAGCCTGACTTTTTTTCTTCTCTCCTTGCTCCTAACACCCACTCACCCAAACACCTCTTCCCTGAATGCCCATGTGTACCTGCCCCAAATCTGGGGACTTGAGATCGATTAAAGCAAGGCAAATTGTCTTGTCTTGAAGGTTGTAAAAAATCTCACCCTAGTTCCCCACTTACTTCAGCAGTTAGATCAGCAATCCATCCCTGCTGTGCTCGCAGGCCGAGTTCCATAAGAATTTTCCATTTTAAAGTCCAAAAGTAAACTTTTTAGGCAGGCGATAAGCCTGCAAGTAAGCCTTTCAAGTAGATTGCATTTTAGAAGGTGCAATAACTTGTGAAATGAATCACCAAATTTGAAGCTGCCAGATATTTTTTTTCCTTAGTGGTCAAGGTTAAGTATGAGAAGAAAGTAACTTGGCGTAGGAGGACCAGAAAATGCGTTAACAGCAAAACAGCAAGACAAGGACTGACCCAGCCGCCTAAATTTACAGGTTTTACTTTATTAATTGTTTTTTTACTCTCTCAGGAGCTACCAGAACAGCAATACATTTTGCTTTTAGCCCATGCTTTCCTGTTCCTTCTTCTTGGTCTCACCCTCAGCCACAGCCACGCAACTTGAGCAAGCACGGGGGAGAAACCCTTGCTCAAACCCTGCTTTCTGAGAACAGGGAAAGCAGAGCAAAACTCAGCTGCTCAGGACAGCCTCCTCCTCTCAGATCTGACTGTGGGTGAGTTCTCACCCCTCTGTCGCTTGCTCCACAGCCCAATGAGTAGAGCAAAACCTCTCTGGGACAGAGATGAAGGTTCCTCAGCCACTGTCCCACACTGGTACAGAGAAGCACTGCAAGAGCTGGCAAGCTTCCTTGACCCAGTCACCATCCCGAAGTGCCCTTCATTAGCTTTCCTAACACAGACACTCCAGTATAATTACATTCATTTAAAAAGCACTCACAAGCCAGAAGCAAGCAGATCACCAAACCAAAACACTCCGCTGCACACACTTGTCCCTTTGGGGACAAGAAAAGGGAGGAAGGGAGCTATGGCAGGTGCAAACCATGCTGCCTGGCATGTCCCTGGCAGGGCACACTTGCCATGGCCTCAAGCTCAGTCATGAATCTCATCAGAAAATGGAATACAGCTCCTTGCAGGCTTGCACAGTAGTCACTTAACAGGAACTGAGGAAAGCCCTTTGAGCAAAATGCTTTGCATTAGAGTAGGAGCCCATTTTAAACATCAGGGTTATCTTCTCCTAGATAGCCAAAGCTCAGCATCTTTGGTACTGGGCATAATTGCACTGTCAGTGGATAACATTGTCTCCTGAACTACTTGCAGGAAAGCCACCTCAAGGCAGTGCAGTGCTTAAGAAAATATTTTCTGTGCTCTAAAAGGGAGAGATTCCCAAGAGCACATAAATACATTATGCAGCAGCAGAATGCTCAATAATTAATTTTCGTTAAGGAGAAGATTTTATTTCAATCAGAATAGCATAAAAAGGTCTTTTTGATTCTCACACTATGTAAGTGTAAAGCTGAGATGACTCAACCCAAAGGTTGTTGTGAGAGGCTCAGCCAACAAGAGCTGATCCCCATGCAGTGACATCCCGACCCCATTTGTGAACAAATGCAATTTTCTGTGCTATTTCTCAGCAACAGAGAAATAGTAAACACCCCACCAAGCAGCAGGTCCTTTTCAGTCCTTTCCTTTTATTTTGGTATTAGAAATGGCCCGCATAAGTGTCAGAATTGCAGCAGCCCAAGGGATCATCCCACTCATTTCTGCCAGGAGTGAGCTCTTGTCTTGTTTGTGGTGTTTCTCCTTGCATATGGAGGTGTCCCTGACCATACAGGGGGGCTGGAATTAGATGATCTTTAAGGTCCCTTTCAATCAGAACCATTCTATGATTCTGTGATTCTGTTAAGGCAGGAAGTGTTGATACATTAATCGTTACTTTGCATGTATTGTGAACACCTAAATAACTCTTTCGATGAGTTACCTGGATACAAGTAGAAGCTCATGAAGGACTCAGTCTTTGGACAAATAACTCAAATAATTCTACCTGGGGACAAACAAATTCTTATGAGCACTTCGGGTGGCAGAGGGCAGTGAGGCAGTTATGCTTGTGTCAGGAGCATAAGAGACCTATATGGAACAGCTAGTTTGAGAGATGAACCGACTATAAGATTTTTTTCTAAAGACACACAAGGCATTCACTAACAATGAAAGTGCTATAAATCTTGTTACTATGAGTACTTTTCTGTATACAAAGGTGTATAGGTTTCTGACTGACTGACTGACTGATAGAACACCTATGCTAAATTTTAGTCTCCATTAATTTCACTGCTCAAAACCCCATAGCAGATAAATGAATAAGCCTACACAGTGCATTAATGTAGTTTTCTTTTGTGAGTGGGTGTGGGGGGGTTTTTTTGTCATTGATAAATCTAGCCAGCCCTGCTGAGGCAGTAGTTCAGCAGTGGGCTGAGAGGCACAGCCCATGTGGCATCCTTTCCTTGTGCACCCAGCATCTCCTTGCAGCATCCCTCCTTGGCACTACCCCACCAGACCAGCTGTCAGTTCTTGCAGAGGTACAGACCCACTCATCTTCTAAAGGGATGAGAGGCAAGAGAAAGCTGCAACAGCTCCAGAACCCCCTAGACCACAACCTGAAAATACCAATAAAAGCCAGGCATACCAGGTTCTGGTGCCATGGTGGAGGTTAAAGCCAGGGAGATTTCACATGAGGTTGTCATCTCCTCCCTAGTTGATACAGAGGGTGTGGGAATTAGAGATGGGGAGAGTTCTTTTCCTGAAAATAATGTAATTAAAACATAGTAACAAAGGGCCTAGCTGTATGTGACTGATGGCCAGTGGCAGCAAGGAGTAAGAGCATCTGTGGGAACCAGATGAACTCGTACCCATTGTCCAGCAAATCCATTGGAAGCAAAGCAGCCAACAAAGTGCTCTTGCAGTACCATCAGGCACTTATCTTACTCCTGCTCTTTCTGTGATAGTTATTATAGCTTTTTCCATGTTTCTAATAGCCCAGCAAAGAAGTAATCTCTGTTTTATACCAGCCTTCTAAGGATATTTATGGCAGCTATTTTAAAACTCATCTCAGTGAGTTTCCTCAGATTTCCCCAGTCTGAAATGCTTTGTGTTCCTTTAATAAGGATGCCACTCATAGCTAGGAGGCATTTTTAATGCATTATTTATTCATTATTCTGGGTGATGAATGTGGGAGGTGTCATGGATCCATGGTAGGAGCTCTGGAAGTAGGCTCATTTACTTTTAGTACTATGTGATTAAAAAGAAACTCGCTGCTTGTGTAGGCAATGAAAGTATTGAATTTCTCTTATCATGGAGATGGTGAAAGACTGTTTCTTTCATTTCCTCCATGCAGGAAGCAATGACTGCCAGCACAAGCATAGCGTGTGATCTGTCCAGAAGATACATAGTTGCTAGACTAGATCTGTTCTCATCACTTGCAGAAGGAAGAGTCAGGAAGTATGCGTTTAAGGGATGTAATCAAATATTCAGGAGATAAAATCTGCAGAGAGTGTACAATGAAAGATGTAATCTGAGCCTTCCCGTAAAGACCTGGGTTTGTTCTCCTGTCTACTGTCTACTGCCCAAATCCAAATAATATGTTAGAAGATGTTCTGATAGGCCACGGGCAACACAGAATTCAAAATCTCCTGATTTAAGAAAGTTGTCTCCCAGGTTTTTTGTTTCTGCTTGTGACAGAACTAATACAAACCCACTGTGCTGCATAATGAATGCAAATCCCATTAAATCACCATGCCCTGCTCTCATGCTTGGGAGTTTGGCAGGGCTTTGCCACTTTTAAAGGTGCCTTTGCCAATGCCCTGGCCATGCAGCCCTGTGAGCTACAGCACCTCAGATGGGGGGCTCTGGGCACTGCTGACAGCTCTGGAAGGCTCATGGGCAAGGAGAGGGTCCCAGCAGAGGAAAACTGTGAGCAGAGCTTCCTGCCTTAGTGCACTCTCATTAGCCAAACACCAGATAGTACTGGCTGTGCAATCCCTTGATCTGATGATGGGCTGGAAATGTGTCTGTCAAGAAAATATTTCATAATTTATAAGTAAGAGATAGGGTTACAAAGTGATGCCAGGAGAATGGGGAAGGCCCATAGATGCCCCATCTAGACTGTGGGTATATCTGTGTCAGATTTTTCCCCTGAAGGAAAGGAGGAAGAGAAAAGGGACAAGAAAGGAAAGAATTTGGAGAACTAGTCATGTAACATTAGCTAAATATAAAGCTCCTCGCCCAGCTTAAAGTCAGCAGCTGAGTAGCAGACCTGAGAGACACAGAGTGCCACTTCCTGCCAGAGAGAGATGCTGAAATCTTAAATGAAAGTTAAAGTTAACATGAAGTTGGAAATCTCTTTCCTGGAGAAGATCCCCAGCAACTTTCTGACAGGAAATTTCACTTCTTGCAGAAGTGTCTTGGTGAAGTTAAGCAACTTCTGGTAGAGGCAGAAATAACCATCAGGTGTAATTTCCACTAAGTCTGAAAACCGTGAGGAGTTGGTAGGACCCATCTCACCATCAAACACTCAACAGCCACAGAACTCTCTCATGAACATTTGAGAATGGAGAAAAGTAAGGCACAGACCAGGAAAGGCTTTACCCACAGTCATCAGACAAATCTGTGGCAGTGAGTGGAAGAGAATGATTCCTTGCTGAAGCTGCTTGGCAAAATGTCCTTTCAGGGCAGCATCTGGCCATGGCTAAACTGCCATGAGGTAGTAAAACTGCCAGGAGGCCACTGTGGAAAATACTCTTCTCCTACTGACAGTAAGTTGGTCTTTAAAGAGCAAGAAAAATGTTGAAAGATGACACAATAAAATCATTAAAAATTATTGCAACATGTGCTTGGCTGCCTTATGCAAATTCCAGAGTGTGTTCTGTAGCGTGTGTCCTCTCATCACAAAATAAACCCTCAGCTCTCTTCTTTGTCAGTGATTTTTGGCAGCCAGGGAAAATAAAGTGCCACTAAAAGCTGACCATCTTACTTGTGGAATAACTGAAAAGGAGAACGGCTTGGCACTTGTGTTCATTTTCTAGCACAACAAATGCCTGATTATAGAAGCAGCCCAGTCAGGCAATGATGGCACCACTCAGTGCTGGCTGGGATGGGCTCCCAGCCCACCATGCGTGGTGCAAAGGAGCTGCATCACCCCAGCAGGAGCTGGTGTTCTTCTAGGAGATGGTGATCCTCTGTCCATTGCCATTCCTGCAGCCTGGGGAGGGGGTCAGTTCCTAGGAGCTCCCTTCTCAAGCTCCCCCTCTGCTCTGCAGGGCACTCACCTCCCCCCTTGGCACCAGGCTGGGAGCTGCTGGTGGATGCCACCCAGTGCTGACCAGGGACATCAACTAAGGACAGAAGTACAGAGGAAAAAAATCTAGAAGTGTAGAAAATTAAAATAGGGCTGGAAGAGACCTGCAGAAGGTCATTCTCCTGCCCCAGGGCAAGAACACTCCAGATAGATATTGGTTAAATTATTCTCTAAGACCTCATGTGATAGGGATCTGAGCCTTCCCCAGCAGCCTGTCCCACTGCTCCGTGGTCTCCACCCGTGACAATGTTGCCTGAAATCTAACCCAACTCCATCTTGCTGCAGTTTAAGACTATATATCAATGAAATATTTACTTTTTAGCAAGTCTATTGATTTGTGTACATTTTAAAGGAAATATACTGATTAGAGATTTTCCCTTACTTTTCTTGAGCAAGATATTTAGGGAGCCTTAATTCACAATAACATTGAGCCTTTCCCCTGAATTCCTTGTTGGCACTTGCTTGTCAAAGGGATGACAGAAGACCAAAGACTGATTTGGCAAACAAAAATATTAATGTGTCAAAAAGAGTTATGGTTTTGACTCTAACATCCCCTTTCTGAAGTGAAATGAATGCTGCATTTTCATATCCCACCTTCAACTTTACAATGGTAATGGGCTGGAGAGCAGGAATAACTGGGAATATCCGATGGGTTGCCTGGCTGGGATTGCTCCATGGTGTGCAGCAGGCTGATAGCCATAGGTGAGCAAACCTCTTGCTGAAACCAAGACACAGCTGCTCTCAGTCCTCCAGCCAGGTGCTGCCTGGTACCTCACAAACACCTCTTCCTCTCCCCAAAACCTCTCCGTGCCTTGCCAGGGGCTCCTCCCTCACTGTCCTTCCCTGACCTCGCAGCTGGGTTTGCACAAGCAGACCAAACCACACCTGATACTTGTTGCTGCCGGGAAGGGAAGTTTGGGAGGCTCAAGTGTTACCACAGCCCTCGTGCTTGGCACTGGTTCAGCTCTGCTTGCTGCTGGCCACTTGTGAGCATCTGATATTGCACTGTATGTGAGGTATACCAGGGACAAAAGCTTCTGGGAGGGACCCAGTGAGGCAGAGAGCAGACATCTCCTTGTGAAACAGTTTTTAAGTTGGTCTTGGTAAGAAAACCCTTTCTGTATATGACAGAGAGGGGCACAACGTGTGTATTACTTGTGGTAATTAATTGGGAATTACTTGGGAATTAATGGGTTGAGTCAGCTGAATAGCAGCACGCATCATCTGCTGTTGGTAGTTTTCTAAATAGCGTCACACGTGATCTCACTGGTAGTTCTCATCAGCAAAGGAAATACTTTATGTAAGTAAAGGCTCATCAAAACCAGTAATAATGAAAACAGAAAGCAGAGAGGTTAATATCTAAGTCAGCCCACATTCATGAATGTGCAGTGCCCAGCTGCAAACTGGAGCACTCTAACAAAGTGCAAAGAGATGATGCTATGTGGTATCGCTTTCATTAATTGCTCCTTAGAAATGTCTCGCTGAGAAAATCAAGGAAATTCATAAAATAACAGTGATCTAGTTGCATGACTGTGACAATAGAAGAATGCTTTTTTGCATGAGGCCTGAAATCCCAGGGAGAACAGGGTATAAACACAGGAACACTCATTCAAGATTACAAAGTATGGCCCAGTAACCCCTGCAGCCCCCAGAGGACAAAAACTCTCCTACATGACTGTTTTGCTTGCCTCCACAGCATCACAAGAGGGTTTTCACACAGAGTGTTTCTGTGCATTATCAAGATTGTGGCTGCTGTAAAACATTTGTTAAAACTTTTTAACAGCCATTCCTGGATGTCAGCAAGAGGCAGGACTCAGAATTACTATGTGGATATTTTTGCTGATGCTTGCTTCACCAGGGTTTGATGCCCAGGCTTTTTGGTAGATGTGAAAAGCTATTCCTCACTAGCATGTGCTATGGTGGAGCTACTGATGTCCTACTGTGTATGAGTATTTTCTTTATCTCTCATTCAGTGTCCAGCTGAGCATGCAGTGTGCACCTTGCCATGGCCAAATGCCATCAGCCCTCTGGACCAGCAAGCTCAAATGATTCTGAGGTAGATAAATTAAGCCTTCTGCCTTTACTGTGTTCTTTTGTCTGAGACTTTAGCAACTCATATTCCTGCCTGCTCCTTGGGACAGTCAGAGGTGCCAAAGCTCTTCTCCTGAAGCCAGTTTTCCATGGGTTTCTTGTTTATAGTCTCTGCCTCCATCTGCCTCAATGCATCAGTGCAAGTGCACTTGGTGCACAATACATCATTTTGGTACGTGAGGGGTTTCACTGACCAAAGATATGCTATGGATATTTCTAAACAGATACACTAGAAGTTGTGCTTCCTATCAAGTATCCCAATCTTTGAATTTAACACAGGCTGTGAAAATAAGTCTCTTAGTGTGTTAGTGCAAATAAATCCCTGGGTTACATCACCTGAGTCTCACCATGCCTCCCAGTGCCAAGTGATGCCCTGTACTGCTGCAGCAGTACCAGTCTGGGAGAGCCTGAAGAACCAAGAAAGAGGCTGCTCAAGAAACATCTTTACAAAATAAATTATCAAATATGAAATCATCTGAAAGCACATGTAGTTCTCTCCTGTTAAGGAAGAACAGCCCCAGGATTAGCATAAAGATTTGGGGCATTACAAGCTGTTCTCCAGCTCTGGATTAATCTGTGGGTGAGGAGCAAAGGCAAGGCAGCCTTGCCTGAGTGGCTGATGGTGTTTCCAAGCTGGGAGTCACCAACAGGAGCTATCTTTAGCAGCACAGCTGATAACTGACAGGCAAGTTTGTGCAAAGGGAACTCAAAGCATCAACGCCCTTGCTATGCATGGCAGGCATTTCGACAACTGCCAAAAAGCAGCTGCCGGGGGAATTCCCTCAGGACACCCTACTTATGTACAAAGCTTTTAGGAATCAGGAAGGGCCATTTATTACCTGTTTTTGTTATTGTAACACTTAGGGACACTTGCTCAAATCTTAATTTTCATACCAATGTTAGCGCGGCTCTATTGGTAGAACTTTGGGACTTTTAAAATAGAAAAAAGTAGAAATCTTTAGTAAGAATTGTACTCCATATTAGCTTAAGTTAGAGGAGTCAGCTAGATGTATAACATGTGATCTGCTAAAAGTAGGTGAGCTAAATTCCAGCAGTTCAAACTGGAGCTAGAAGCTCTGTGCCTCTCCTAAAATTGAGCGATTGAAGAAGCCCAGGTAATTTTTTGCCCCCATCTTCATTAATCATGGGAGCTCTGGATTGCATGGCCTGTATTCACAGATCCTGCATGTAATTGTTATTTTTGACTGTGATAAAGAATCATTAAATACAAGATGATGTATAAATGGAGTACAACAGAGATACGATCAAAATAACTTGAAACTGGAACTCTTGAAAACTTGGCTGAGAATTTACTTGGGAAGCTTACATGGCAGGGAGGAGTGTGATCCCCCAAATGCTGGGGATTAAGTTTCCAAAATTACAGCAGGGGTATGCAATAACAACTCCATAATATTTTGATTAGGAAGGAAGCAAATAACATACTGCAGGATGCTGCTGTTTGAGCACACCCCTTGGCAATGCCTCTGTTTAAAAAGAATTTCTTTTAAAAGAATAAAAATAGGGGGAAAAAAAGAAATATTCCCACAGCTTAAAGATTCATAGAGGTAGAATTCAAAGTTCAGAGAAGATGTTTGCAGGCACTCTTCCCATACCACCTTTGCTTCCCTGAGACCACCAAACAGCAATCTTGTGTTTACAGATACCCAGCTGTAGGCAAGCAGCAAAACTTCTCTTCAAAACCATCACAGACAGTGAATGTTTGGTTGGGATCTAACTAATATGGCAGGCTTTCCTCCCTTGTTTTTATACAAATTCTTTTCTTTATTCTTAATTGCTGATCAATCCTATTAGTTTAACACACACCTTCCACTGCTCTGTGCTCTCAGTGACATGCGGTGGCCTCATGAAGTCTGAAGAGGACAATTTTGTTTTAATGATCTGCTTCTGACTGTTTTGGGGCTGAGGACATTTGTGACTGAGGTTTAAGCTGAAGCCATAGCAGCAGCTGCTTTCTCTTTGTGGGGTGGCTTGCTCTTGAAACCAGGCTGTTGTGTGTTAAGTAGCACTATCAGTTCCCTTCTCATTACTGCCCACCACATCACCTAAAATAGAGAAGTGTTCCAAAGGTCTTGTATATACTCAGGGCACAGAAGAAAGGTGATGTGTTACTCTTTCCAAAACAGCAATATTAGCACTCTCTGCATTTGAGTTCTGCTTTCCTCCTGCAGAGTGTTCTTGCTGCAGGTTGTGGCACACAAACTTGAAGAACTAAGGCAGGCCCAAAAATATTTCTGAAAACTCAATTGTGAACTCGAAAATTAATAATTCAGCTAATATTAAAAAAAATAATAAATGCAACAGAGAAATTGATTTTGTGGCACATAGTAATTCTCCCATGTCTTATCCCAACTAATACCTTAATGTCCTAGCTACCTCTCTCCTGTCTGTAGTACAGGTGCTGATGACTTTATCATCCTCTTTCCATCTCACATTCCCCCATTACTCTACAGTAACAAGCCACTTTCTTCTTTTGGCTTTCCTATATTATCAACATTGTTAGCACAAACTCCAGTTTTCTGAAGCTATTATTAACTTACAGTACACGTGACTTGGCATTAAAATTTGCTGATTCCAACTTGAAGAGATTCTGTGCCCAAAAGGTTGGTCTCTGCATTTTCAGCTCTATCTGTTGGTTGAACAAGAGAAGGTCACCTTAAGTCTTTGCTGCAACTATTAATTTGATATTTTGTCTCACTAGTGACAAAAGGCTTTGAACCTGTTGGCTGGTATGATTGCTAGCTCTGAATGGTTTTAGTGTAGAAGCCAGTGAGTAAGTGTGTGCCCTAATCTTCTGTGAGAAGTCTTATTTCAGACAAAGCAACTATGTTGTGAGGGAAAAGACTTAAAAGATGTTGAATTCAGAAAAACTGAGATATATTCCTGACCCTTCCATTACACAGTTTATATAATTAGATATAATTATAAAGTTAGTGCTTCATTTCTGGTATCCGGTCCTCCCACAGACTCCAGCAATGTACTGCAGCTTCCTAACTTTTCCAGGTACTCCTCCCAAAGTATTCCTATTGCTAAATATTAAATGTCATCAGTTAGTAAGTAAAAGCACTCACAATAAATGCTCTTTCAGGAGGATGCCTTCCAATAAAGAAAAAATCAAAAAACTTTGGTCTTATTCTTGACATCTTAGAAATGTCTATTAATAATAATTAATTTACTTGTAGTAAGTCACTAGAAAATAAACAGGTTACCAATCATACCACCTTAATATCATTCTCCTAAGAGAAAGAGGTTCCAAAGTTAATTTTGTCAGTCCTGAATCCCCCATGCCTGTTGCAATGCTAATTGCAGAGGGGACAAAGAGAAAAGGCAGTGTTTTTCAGAACTGCAGTTGTTACAGTCCTAAATTTTGACTCATTAAAAGCTGGTGAGCAAAGTGCAGAGGAAAACTATCACAAAGATCTCAGGAAGTGTTGTGAAACCAGAATTTAACCTGCTTTCTTGTGTGGTCCTGTTATGCAGAATAGACAGGCTAAGAAAAGAAAAAACCCAAACAAAACACAGTGCGACTTTGGTGTAATTTGGCCATCCCCAGTCCACCAGTGGCACTGAGACCCAAACTAGCCAAAGTTCCTCAAAAGCCATAGGCATCAAAATGTTCATCAGTAAGCACTTGAAGTTTCACTACTGACTCTTTGGTACCCAGAGAGGGTACCAAACATGTTAGCACCTCTCAGACCTAAGCCTGTCTTCAGTGCAGCAGCCCAGCCTCCCCAGGAAACAGGGATGAAGGAATTTATATGGGCCTTGTGGTGGTCCCTTCCACCCTGCTGTTGACACCAGCACTCACCTACCCCCTCCATGAGCCCTTTGGTGGAACTCAGTCAGGAGAATCAATCCTACAAAAAAGTTCCCCTGAGCAGCTGGGCCTCCCGGGTGTGCTGGTGGTACTTCCAGCAAATGCACCAGTATGTGGTTTGGCAGAGCACAAAGCAGTTGTATTGCTTTATTATTCAACATTTACCAATGTCAGGGGTGCTGGCAACGCCTATATCCTATTATAGCTCTGGGCTTTAATTAGCAACATGTTCAAAATACTTTCAGTGCTTCTAGATGATAGCTGTAGAGGCCTGCAGATGATGTTGGATGGTGCTGGCAGTCCCCTCTGTAAAGGGAAATGTAACTGGGTGTTAATGAATGTCACAGGCACTTAGCATCACTCAAACAAGCCAAAGAATTAATTTCTATCAACATCTCTGTTTATAGAATCTCTGGATAGTTAGCAAAAGAACAGCAGTTGTAAGTTAATAACAATTTTTTAAAAAAACAGTAAACAAAACAAAAAGATGGGAAGTCTTCAGAACAATTGAAACTTGTGTGAAACTACTGACTCATTAATATACGTATATATATAAGTGTATACATATATGTATAAGAACAGAAACTGAATGTAATGAGACTGAAGTCAGCTTCCATCAGATCATGCCAAAGCTCGACCACAGTAATAAAATCAAACAAATCTGGAGGAGCAGTAGTGAGAATAAACCTCCAGCTGAGTACCTTGGTGCACTTACTTTTCACCTTTGCAGAAAGCTCTTCCCTGTTCAGGGGCAGCTCAGTGCTAACAGGAGAACAGTGAACCTTCCCTGGCACCCAGTCTGCCCACTGCTCCAAACTTTGCCTGCCTCATGCTCTTTCTCTCTTTCTGTCTTCTAAAAATGGGCATTGCCTGGCCATGAGCAGCCCATGGCTGGTGAGTAGCTGCCTGGCTGCCTGCACAGGTACGGGGCACGCACCGAGCACCTGTGATGCTGCTACCAGCAGCAGTCCTGCTTCTGCTCTGTTATCTTCTGAAAATCACAGCTCTTAGAGAAACATCACATATGCCATGAGAAATGCTTTCCTTACAGGCTAATGCATTATCTGAATAAAAATGCATCCACTCATCTTATCTTGCATTTTAATAGTATGAGCTGTAGCACCTCAGTATAGCTTTTGCAGCTTCAGTTGATTATTGTGCTGTTTTTTTCATCTAAACCTAGGCATGTAATTCTTAGGAGCAAAGAGCAGTGACATTATTAAGTGTATTACAGAAATCTTGAATTAACACTGTGAGGAAATCCTTTAGTTATGATGGTCACCTGCCTTTCTTATAGCAAGAAAATATGAAGGCATTGGGAATATGGAACTACTTTTTTCTTTGCAGAATCAGGAAACTTGGGTGGAGGGAGTTGATCCTCCTGGGCAGAGCAGCGTAGAGGCTTGCTGACAGTAAGACTGCTGGTGGTTTGTCCTCTAACAGGTTTTACCAAACCTGTTTCACTGAACACTGCATAAAGGCTTGGGAAGACCATCATACACACAAACTTGTCCCTTTGAATTAGCAGAGAGGAGGCCACACCATCTGTGAGGAGCTGGGCATGTGTTTTGAGCCCACAAAGGGATGAGCCCGTAAGAAAAGTGCTTTTTGGAGGAGCCAGGCTTTGGTAGCTTCTCTTATGCAAGGTTTCAGAGAGAGATTTTTTTCCTTTTAATTTCCTCTATTATGTGGCTTCACAGGACACACACCCAATGGAGTGCAGACACCGTGGGAATAATAGACTTTAGATAGGACTGGCAGGGTCTGGCTTCATCTAAGTGAAGATCTGGTTCTCCTGTCAGTGGGCACAATGTACAGGATCCCTCAAAGGGGATGACTGTGGTCATTACTAAGGAGGTCACAACAAGCTTAACCTTCCTAGGTAAGAAGACAGAGCAAGATGTTTTATTTCTTAGTCCTTTTATGGCCTCACCTAAAGCAAGGATGGGAGAATTACACCATTCTTCCTCAGCTATACAGGGTGATTTGTTTGAGACTGACATTCAAAGGCATCAATGCCTAACAAACAGTACCTAATTCTGCATAATTTGGGGGCAGCTGAGCATCAGATGTATCCAGACCCAGCCTCCAGAGTACCTTTGTCTCTTCAGGAGAGCTAGAGGGAAACTTTCCCTTGGGAGATTTTAGGGGTTTGTGCTGCATCTTTGATTTCCTGATTGCAAGTCCATCAGTGGTCCTCACTCCCAGCACCTGGGAGAGGATGCTTGGTCCCTGTATAGGGGGGGTTGAATGGCTGCAAGTTGGGCAGGAAAAAGCTGCAGACATTTGCTCTGTACTCCTTCCTGAGGATAATAAACAGTCACAGTCTCTGGTGGGACCCACAGGTTATGGACAGGAAAGGAGGCAGGTTTATCTCACAGGAAATGGGCATGGACCACCCGAACTGCTGATTGTTTTCTTTATCAAAAGTGTATCACCAAAGAACTTTGCCCACTAGACGTGCTCTATATTCAGTTAGTAATGCTAGGGAATTTAGCAGCACATGGAGATTTAGCAAACGTGCTACACCTATGGGTAAATTTATTCACATTTACTGAGCCTTACCCTGTCTCTAACTGGATATTTTCAACACCAACCTGAATATTTCTGCTCAGACATATTTTGTTTCTATGCGACTGAACACTCCCCATTTATTATGAAGAAAAAAACAATGCCTCTTGTTTTTTGCGTTTTCTTTCCACAGAGAACTTAGTTAGAGAAGGATGGTATAAACAACTCAGTGTCTCTGCTCCAACCACATTGTAAGGTTACCATACAAGCAAAATCATAAGCTGGACATATATTTTTGCCTTCAAGGAAGAAATGCCCCTTAACTGCCATCTGCCACCACGGAAAGAGGGTTTTAAGCTTCTGCTTTTCAACAACAACAACAAGAGAAAAACTTGCAAACAAAGGAAAATCAGAACAAAAGCCTTCCATGGTGCATACACTGCAGGAGGAGCTATTTTACAGAGCAAAGAGCAATTTCAGGAGAGGGAATGTTTGTGGCTGTGAAGAAGGACAGCTCTCCCATTCCTCTCTTGTAGTGGGTACAGCAAACCCCTAGAGTACCCCCTCCCATGGACGCACCCCCACAGTGCTTGCTGCCAGCATGGCACATCCTTCACCCTACTCTCATACATACACACTGAATTCATGCTGGAAGAAAACTTGAGCTTAGAAGATAAACGAAGTTCACTGCTTGGGGTCTTTTTGGGAAGTGAATTACAATCAATGAAAATATCTGAGACACCAAGTAACTTGTTTTCATTTTAATTAGCAATTATCGCTGCTAATTAAAGCAATACCAAAACAATTGTGTCATAATGCAAAAGTTATGCATGTATTTTCTGTGCCAGAAAAATAAGCTTATGACCTCCCGTCATAGTTCCAGAAGAGATAATGCTTTACTAATATTTTTACAGGGCTTAGATCAATGTGCATGTGAGAGACAACTGTGTAGCTTTTTATGTATGGTGCAGGACACCACCTCACATTAAGATGCAGAGAGGTATCACAACAGCCCATTTCTTAGAGTTGCAACACAATTACCCAAAGAATCAGGTTCAAGTGATCTCACATTCTTCACTCTCTTTTGTTTTTCAGATCTTCTTTGTATGTTAAAATAGAAACTGTAATTCTGTCGGTATGGATTTTCCTTGCCTAGTGCCTTTACATAGACACGTCTTTGACCATTTACTCAGGGTAGCACCCCCAGGACAAGACTGATTTCCTGCAAACAGCTGAATAGTCTTTTTTTTTAAGAATAAAAGAAAGGCACATCCTCCACAGAAGCTAATTCATGCAGCATGACTCTTTGAATATGCAGTCTAGCAATACGCAAGTGTTGGAAGTGGCACAAAAGACACTTGAAAACACTTCTAATTGATTAATTCAGCAGGCTAGCACCATGGAAATGATTGATTTGAGTCTACCAGACCTCCCTCTGGACCTTTTCAGAGACTCTGTTGATGGCTTCTTGAATGGAAAAATTTGAATACAGATGACAACATGACAATAGCACCTAAATTCTTTAAGGAGAAGTTTTCCCATGTAAGATTTTCATGTATCAAATTGACTGCAACAGGTTAAAGATGCCCCAAAGACCAATGCATTTTTTTAAAAAAGTCTTTCAAATAGCGGCAGTTCTGTTAGTAGTAATGACTGATCTCAAATGACTGGTCTGATTCACAAATAACAGATGACTGTGTTGTCCTTAGACAAGAGTTCCTAATATGGTGATAAGGACTATTAGAAATGGTAGATAAAACCACAACTGTAGATTTTTTAATTATTATTTTCTTTTTTTTAGGTCATAAACATGGATTTTACACGTGGGTATTTGCAGCAGTTGAGCAGCTCAGGGCTCAGCAGTGTAAGCAGGAGACAACTCAGCTCCTGATTTGAGAATGAGGGCAGGCTTTTCCTTCCTGAAATCCCTGCCATGACATTAAATACCTGGTTTACTTGTGTTTGGTGACTGCTGCAAGAAGGGGAAGCATGCAAACTCATGCTCACCAAAGGTACCTTCTGCTGGTGTTTCCAAAGGGACTTTGGTACTTTGGCATCTTTTGAGAATCTAAACCTGCTAACGTGGTTTCTCTTCACAACTTCCTGTGATGGCTGAATTTGATCACCTCAGCTGCATTGGCAAACCCATCCTGGGACATTTGGACCTATGACTGCAGAAAATGTCAATGAGCAATTTACAGGTGTTTCTTCAGATATCAAAGATGAGACATATTCAGGCTGGCTGGGACTCAGTTTCATATGCCTTTTTTTTTTTTTTTTTTTGTCTCATAATTTACTAACTTGTTCTTTGCAATCTCTGCTCTTATTTATATGTGGATTTAAAATCTCTTACCCTTGTGACTGTAATTTAAACTGCGAAAATTATTCAGAGTGTAACCAAGAAACATCTGCCCAAACTATAAGGTGCTTGAGGAGGTGTCAGTAAAGACTTTCCCATGAAGCAGCAACCAGTCCTCTCTCCCCTGCTCCACAACCTGCAGAAATGTGTAGCAGAGATGGAGGGAGAATCACCTCAGATGCACCTAAAGATGTTTCCTAGCACATGACCTAAGCAGATGACATTTCACTTTAGAGCGACGAGTGGTACCTCCTGGATAAGTCCATTCCTGTCCTCCACCAGATGGTTCATCATCCAGGAAAGAAAGGAAGCATGGCAGGTTTGTGTGGGACTTTTTCTGGACCGGGAAATAAGAATCACCCATGAGGATTCCTCCCTGTGCATCTACTGCCTTTCCCTGGGACTCTCAGTCCCTGGATAGGGAGGCCCACATAGCTGGCAATACCTGTGATGCTTTTCTCCTTATCCTCTACCCCCAGACATCTTGCAGATTTTTGGCTGCATCTCAGAGGGCTCCCAGGCTTGCTGGGATGCACCGATTAGCTCTGCATCCCACATGTGTATCACACAGAAATGGCATTTTTGTGCAATCCCTCTTTAGGGCCCTCCCAAGCTAGGACCATGGCAACCCACCTCTCATTATTCATCTTCTGTCTTCTTGGGGCTACAATAATTTATTTATTTCATTTCCCAATTCAGGGTCATAGGAAGCAGCACAAGAGGTATGTGCCTAAGCCAAGCTCCCAGTTTAGTCCCTATTATCAGTCAGACACGTTCATGAAATTGTAGACAAAGTAATCAGAAATGGCCTAACCAAGCTTACTGCACAAGCAGAGTGCTAATGAGCAATAATTAGTGCACTCGAGTGCTGTGAGATTACCTCATGTGCTTAAAAAGGACTGGGTTTCTAATATAATGCCAATTTTTATTACAGATACATCATCAATGAACACTCATCTCAGGGTCAAGAAGATGTTGCAGTTTGTCAGTTCCTCCTGAAAAACTTGGTGAAATACTTGGAGGTTTTTAAAGAGCACCTGGGTGTATTAAAAAAACTGCATATACATGTGTAGGTAAAATATTAATTAATTAAATTTTAAACCATACTGGATTTATCCAGCACTCTTGCAGTAGGAAAGCAATGGAAATACAAGCAACTACAGAAAAAAACCTGAATTGCTCTACCTTCTTCTTAGAAGTTTTTTCCTCCACTTCAAGGGGATTTGACATTTTTGGGTTAGACTTCAGGGACTCAGTGAGGGTGCCGGGCTTTGTACTGCCGCTCCAAACAAGACAGGATTCATTTATGCATCAGCCCACCCCTTCCCCAAAACTAAACCCTCTCAAATCCTGAGCTCCCTTCAGCACAGGTTTTAAATAGAAAGGATAAGTAGGGTAAAGCTGTTTGTGGGAGTTACTTTATCTTCCATATTTTCCACCAGATGATTCCTCTGACCTGGCCAGGATTTCGGGGTCCTAGCTGAGTTTTCTCCTGCTGGGAGATGCTGACCTCCTCACACTCTGTGTATGATCAGGTGTGGGAAATGGAGACAATTCCCCATCACAGAGCCGTAACTGTGGGTCTGCCCACTATTGTGCAAAGATTTGATGAATGCAACAGATGATGTTTTAATATAAGGGTTCAAATTTTACCTCAGATGTTATATTAAATAGGGGGGCCTAGTTTCACTGAAGCATGGTTGTGTGAAAGCATTATAAATCTGTTCATCTTATACAAAAGTATGTAACAGCTGCTCCTGCTAAGCCATTTTGCAGGATTGGTGATGAGTCTATTGCTTTTATTTTATTGCATACTGCTTCCTTAATATTTGGAATGCATTCATCTTTTTTTCAGTTTCATCTTAGTGATCTGAAATCTGGATGTTAAAAATGAAGTCAGAAAACTGATCTTAATGGATTTGCTATTTTCAAATATGCGGTTTTTTAATTCTCATTGCATCAGAGAATGCAATGTAAAGTTCTTTTAAGTGGAGAGTTTTGTATATCATAAACATAAAAGCACCTTTCATAGGTATGTTGGAGAAAAACAGCTATGAAAATTAGAAATAAAGAGGTCACTTCAAAAAATTTGGCAGCTCTAAATAAAACAAAAAGTACTTTAATAGTGCAATGTTAATATTTCACTGGAGGTCTGTATTCCTCACAGAATTTGTGTGTTGCATACTTATATTTCCTACACCTGTCCATCACTTAGGAAATAGCTGGTTTCCATTATTTAATGCAGATGCCTTACAAACACTTCTGTAATTTGGTTTCTCCTAGGGAAGAACAGCCAGTTCTTGCAGAGCTGCTGGAGCTCAGCTATGTGTGATTATAGCCCATGCTGGCTTTTGAAGGTGACTTGTACAGAGGACTTCAGGATCCAGTGGCACTGATGGAAAGCTGCCACCAGCACCCAGAAGCTTGGACAAATGCAACTGCTGCCTGTGGAACAGGATCATCAACACACAAGGGATCTAAAACCATTTCACCATAAGCACTGTGCCAACATATCTATCCTGATGACATATTTTTCCTGCTTGAGTTTAAGTCTTCATCTGACAAGACCTAAGTTTGGTTCTTTCCTATCTTTTAAAACATAAGTTACATGCTTTTATCTGGGCTTGTCAAAATAGATGCTTAGGGTAGCAACCACTCTACACCTGGTGAGTGTGCTAAGGTTTTTAAGGCTCTTATGTGTCTCTTGCATTTCTTTATCCCTGATGAGCTCCATTCTGTGTAGACATAATCTGTTTTTCCTTTTCATTGCTTTCTCTTTGCTTTACTGATTAATTTTCCAACATGTCACTCCTTACTCAGATGGAAAGGATTAACAGAGCTAAACAGTTTAAATAAAGCAGTCATTTAATTTGGCACAAGTTTTCCAGTGCCTATACTATGGACACTGTAGCCACACCATTTAAATGACTAGCTTTGGATCACCTCATTATTTTTTTTTCAGCTGACTGCTAAATCCTTACTCATTTTGAAAAAAAGAATGAGGTTGAAACCCTCTGGAGAAGATCACTGTGAATGGTATTTATCTTGACTAATTTTAGACACCTAAAAGTTTTGGGGCTAGCTTAAGCCCATACTGTTTGCAGAGAGGACAGGTGAGGAACTTAGGATAATGGGCAGGGTAATTCAGCAGAAGGCAGAGATACAGCAATCCAAAGAGTCTAGATTCCTCCATTCCCTTTGTCTTGAGAGCAGGAGCGGAGGTTGTTAGTTTAGATCTGGAGCAAGACTGACAAAAATTACCTATTTCCTAGGAATTCTTCATGTTGACATCTGTGAATTATTGCACGTCATACAAATGTATCTACCACATTTTCACCACCAAGTGCCTGCCAGGGGTCTGCTGCAGCCTCATCATTAAGCTGTCAGGTTCCCTGGTTGTAACAAGTAATGACAAAGAAGTTCCAGCTCCTCTGTAAAGCTCCTAAAAATGAATTCTCGGAGGCGTGATATTAAGAAAAACAAAACAAACCTTGCAAGTGTTCTTGAGGTTGTTTTCAAAGACTTATTATGGATGTGAAATTCTCAGTATTTTAATTGGTGTTCAAAATGTACCTAGAAACCCATTATGAATTTCTAGTCACTGAAATATGGAGTGTAGGCCTCACATGGGTATGGCACTAACAAAGGCTCGGTGGGAAAAGGTTTTGCACAGCAATGGGTAAACATTAGTCATACTTGCATATTCTTCTTTCCACATGTCAAAGGTCTGAGAAGACAAAGAGCCATGCCTTGGACCGTTTTGAAACCCATCAATCTCCATCAGTCCTGAATGGACCCCTCTGAGTGGAAAGAAGGGTGTTTTGCCTACACAGGTATCACTGTACTGCACAGGGCATCATGCCTCTGGGCACATTTCCCTGAGCTAAGAGGTAAAATATGGCACTTGCATCCAATATTGCAAAAAGTCTACTCCTCGGCAGGAGTGCAATCTTCTCCTCCCTTCCCAAAACAAAAAACACCATTTAAAACTACATTATTACTAAGAATGAGTAGGGCAAACAGCGCATTCCTTTTATTTTATTGCCATTTAAGGGTTGTTTGAAGCCAGGCTCATCTATTAGCTTGTAGAAGATTATTTCCATTTATGAAAATGAACAATATTTCTGTACAGCTTTCCCAACACCAGTGACTTATAATTATTTTTGTCCCCTATGAACCAATTACACCTACGATGAAATAAGGTAGGTTTTGATATTGTGTGAGGCTATGCAGTTCATGTACAAATTGTGCTTTTGATGGTTTTATTTTCCAGATTACATTTTTGATCCTGGTTTCTTTCTTTCCTCTGCTTTTTGTTGGCAATCAATTTTTTTCCTTCACTTGGGAACAAATCAAAACACAGAGCAAACATTTTGGTATTAGGACCAGAAATAATAAAGGGCTGTTTTCAAATTACTCTAGTAGGCCTTGCTGGTGAGGAGAGAAAGTGCTTAATGATGTATACTAAGTGAGATCAGGTCAAAGCTCACCATTGATTCCTTGCCCTATAGGTTACAGGTTGTGAAAGCTGCATTAGCACCAGAAGGATGTAGATTTTTAGGCCAGCCCTTCCTTGGAAAATGCTATGGCCTGACCTCTGATACCTGGCAATGTCCCAGGATAAATTCGTGGTGGTGACTGGCAGTGCTGCCAAGGGCTAAACCCAGACCTGGGCATAGAACTTAACCCAGACCCAGCACAGTGGCAGAGGTGGTCCCTTTCTGAGATGAGCATCTGGATGGGCATCCTGTGCCCTTCCAGCTCCAGCTGGGATTACAGCTCTGAACACATTGCCTGATGTTTATGCTGCAGCTTTCCCAACTCTTGCCGTTCACCAAATGCTTACAATGATACATGGAGAAGAATGGATGAATCCAACCCAGCAGAATAGCTGCAGAGATCTCCCAAGACCAGGGACCTTACAACATCTGAGCACCAGTTTGGCATGGCAAGCCAGCAAAAGCCATACAAAAATGCTCCCTGGCCACACCAACCTGAAGAATTCCCCAATTTGCTATCCTGCATCAGGGACATCCAATCCTTTTTCTCTATGTGAAGTCTTACCTGTTTTGTGCAAACCTTATCTTTAAAATTTCGGAAGAATGCAGAGAAACCTCCTCCCCACCAATTCCCAGAGATTTCACATGTGTTGGTGGCCAGGAGCCAAGTACATTCTGGGTAGTAGCAGCAAACAGCTGCTTTTCAGACTCTCCCCAATTCAGTTTTAACACTTGCTCCATGCAGTTGTTACCAGGATGATTCAAACTCAGCTTCCAACCCTGGTGGAAGCAGGACCTTTTAGCCTGCTATCCTAAGCAAACATTGCACGTGTGATGACACTCTGATCAATCTTTCTTTTTCTGATCAGTAGTTTTGAATCCACCAGCCAGCTTCAGTCAAATGTAGCAACCAGGCAGCAGCCTGGGAGACCCCAAGTTACTACAAGATGTCTGAGCCAAGAGAAATGAAAGAAAAAATGGGTCAGCTTGTATGAGACCTGGAGACACAGCTGCATCCAGCCTGGACAGAGGAGAGCCTTGCTCTTCATTTGAAAATATGCTTTTGTTCAAAACAGTGATTTTGCCATCAGCACATGTGTCTGGAGGGAGCTTTCCCTGGGGACTCAGCTGGATAACGGGGCCACGAGGGCAGGCACAGAAGGACTGTGAAGTCCCCTGGCTGTTTTTTGAATGACTGCTTTAACAAGAATCTACAGTGACAGCCTGTTCTTACAGGGACCTCAGAAACCAGCCAGCAGTTTCCTCACTGAAGTTCTGTTATTTTTCTTTAATACTGAGCCACACATTTCTAAACAGCAGAGTAGGATGTCTGCTGTATTAGCAACAGTTCCTCTGCAGCGTCTCAGCAGCAAGCAGCTTGGGAGGACAAACTGAGTCTGGACGCAAGGAACTTACAAAGAGCTGACCCTCAGGACTGGCCAAGACAGGTCACAGAAAGCTGTGCTCCTTCACCAAGGAAGCCAAAAGCAATATAATTAAAGATGTCAAAAGTTATTTCGAGTTCCAAAGCCAAAAAACCACTCTTGTAACTGATAAGCATTTTTCAGACTCATTAAATAAAATAAGAATCTTTATTTCCCCTCTCCCTTTTTTTCTTCTCCTTTCTGTTTGATGCTGCAAGGTTCCCTGAAGCCAGAGGCAAGAAAAGAACACTGGATGGGAGAGATGTGCAAAGATAGCACCATTGTCAACCAGAGAAACCTCCTTGAATTATTCAGAATATCTGCTGTTCTCAATTTTCCCATTCTTACAGCTTGAGCTAAGTGCTGCTGCATGCATTTGGCAGTAGTTCTTATTAACTCAGAGGACAACCTGAGTAAGGAACATATGTATTCATGCAATAATTAATGTCTGAAGTGAATGTTGTGGTAAGAAGTTTCCATATACATTCCCAAGTTATCTGCCAAATGAATAACTGTAAAATGTAGGGAGCTTCAAGTGGAAAAGGCAAATTAGTCCTCAGTAGACATGAAGCAGAACTGCTTCTTTTTACTTCATTAACAACTAGAAAATTGATCATAAAGCTGTGGCACACCAAAATATTCACAAAGCTGAAAGCATCCAAACACAGAGAGCAACTGAGCACAGTCAACTGACACAAGTAAAAACAGACTTTCTGACATCTACAGTAATATTTTGAATCTTAAAGGCAAGCTGGAGTTGAATTCATGAAAAAAAACAATATTTAAGAATGTGAGAGGTGGGTGCCTATGCTGCAATGATATGAGTTAGAATAAATCAAACAGGCCTTGGTGTCTCCATGGGTAAACATACGAGCTCTGGGCAGAGGTGTTGACAGACAGCATGATAATTTTATCATATTTATCCTTTTGCAGCTTAGTCTGAATGGCGTGCTCATTCCAAGATCACTTTTACAGTGTATCCACCTCTTGACAGGGGAGAGGAGGCTTCAGTTTGCCAGGGAACACAGCCCCTTCTCTTGAGCCACTGCATTCCACCTCCTTGGGACTCATTTAGATGCCACAGTTGCCTGAACCAAAGAAGTCCCCTCTCTTTCCCCAGTTTATCACAGATGCATTACTCTGAGTCTCTGCAGAACCACTGGCAGCTTTTCCTTCCAAGGTGCCAGCTAAAACGGGAGCCCGAATAAATCAGCTAAAAGTGGCTGGATCTCCATACAGCAGCACCTTCTGCAGTATGTAAGGTCTGTCATGGAAGGCAAGCAGCCTGCCTCCGGTTAAATCATGATGAAATGGTGAATAATGTACACCAGCAAATTGCAGCAAGGCTATATATTAATTAGCTCACTAATGTGCACATCTCCTACCAGATGAAGAAAAGGGAAGGCTCATGATATTGCCTGTACTGTGACATTTCACGAGCCACCCGTCTGATTGTGTTTCTTTCAATCACATCGATTCGTGCAGCAGGTCAAAACAAGAGGGGTAGTTATTATTCTGCTTTTTTTCATATTCCCCTTCCAACACAGAGACCCTTCTCTCTTAAGACTCTCTTAGAAGTACAGAAAACTACCTAGCTGGGTGAGGAAGTCACCCTTTCAAACCATCCTCTCCCAGAGGTGGTCACCAGCCCCAGGGCTGTGCTCAGCAGGGGCTTCCCACTGTGGGGCTGTAGGAGGTGGACATACGAGCCATGGCTGTGTCCCTACCCTCCTGCCATCTTCTCAGCAGCCAGGCCAAGGTCCCTAGAGCTGGGGATGGGCGTTCTGGGGGGAGTCGTGGGACCCTGCTCCACTCTGGCTGCGAGTGGCAGGAAGGCTGCGAGCCTGGGAGGGTGAGGGCAAAAGGGTAGGAAAGGGGGAAAGGCCATGAGGAGACACTTACTGCAGAACCGCCGCCTCCTGCTCCCGCATCGCCAGAGCCGCTTCCGCACCCAGCGCAGGCATGGGGACAGGTCCATGGCTCCAGGGGCTGCCCGTCCCCGGGGCCACGCAGGACACCTCGATGCCCACCGGGCAAACCTACGGCAGCCCCGGGCCAAGCCCCTGGCTGCTGGGAGGATGTGTCGGGCGGCTGCCGGGGCCCTGCCGTCCCTCCGCCGCCATGCCATGTTTTATGCATGAAGGCGACGGCAGGGTAATTTCATCCCGATTCTCTGTGCCCGCTGTCTACGTGAGATCCTGACACACAGAGGAGCCACAGCATCCCTTCCCGAGGAGAGCAAGCTCAGGGGGAAGGCGAGGAGAGCTCCTGAAGTGAGGGAAGGTGCCCATCGGAGCGGCCTTTTTCAGTCCCTCAAGGTTTTGGCTGAAGTTCATCCACCAGTAGGTCTGCAGGTGCTGTGCAGAGTGGGATGAGATTCAAGGATATCAGGGTGCCCCACAGAAAGCCTTGTGCAGTCTGATCACACCCATGGTCTGTGTTTGAAGCCCCAAGCCCACTGCTGCACATCCCTGGCAGTGTGAGGAAATGGGCTTGGCGCACAAGAAAGCTTTAGCACATCCATGTCAGCACTGCACTGGCAGGGGATGGTCAGCAGCTCTTACTTACATGCTAACTTCACTTTTGATGTTAGAGTAATCTCCAGAATGCCACTTATGACCCTGTCACTGCTGTGTGAGGCACTTGCTCTGTAACTTGACAAAATGACCTCTCCACCGAGGAACTGACAAGTGAAACACCTGTCCTGGTTTGAGCTGGTGTATGTCTGAGGGATCACGAGCTTCTTCATCCATGGCCAGCATCCTGAGAGGACTTTGTCCATTTGTCTGCTTTTGATCCCAGTTGTTGTGTTGCTGATTCTATAGGTTCCTGGATCGAGCTCCCATCTGCTGATGAGTCCAGGAACCTCCTCTCTACAACTCCCTGAAAGGAGGCTGGAGCCAGGGGGGGGTTGGGCTCTTTTCCCAATCAACTAGCAGCAAGACAAGAGGGCATGGTCTCAAGTTGTGCCAGGGGAGGTTTAGGTTAGATATTAGAAAGAATTTCTTCACAGAGAGGGTGATCAGACATTGGAATGGGCTGCCCAGGGAAGTGGTGGATTCTCCGTCCCTGGAGACATTTAAAAAGACACTGGATGTGGCACTCAGTGCCATGGGCTGGTAACCACAGCGGTAGTGGATCAAGGGTTGGACTTGATGATCTCAGAGGTCCCTTCCAACCCAGCTGATTCTATGATTCTATGACTTTTCCAGGGCATGTCCTGAAGCCCCAGGGGTGACATGAGCATTACTGGGAGGGGAGCACTTTAATTGGTTTGTATGACTTTTTATATATTTAATTATTTTCATTCTCATTACTACTGATTTATTAAAGATATGTAGTTTATTTTCCAACCCTAAAGTCTCTCTCCCTTATTCTCTTTCCTTTGCCTCTCTGGGAAGGGAGAGAGGTTAATAGAGACCATCCATCATTTGTTTAATTGCCGGTCCAGTGTTAAACCATGTCAGCACCTGACTTCTAACCATAGACACTCCTATAAGCTTTGTCTCAGCACATATATTTTTGTTTCTTACCTTACATGTTCTCTAGGTCTCAAGAAATACGTTACAGTATACACCCCCTACCCCAGCACATCCTTTACTCAGTTAGGGCAAAGCCAAGAAGTGGGTTTGGAACACATGAGCTGTGTTGCAAACACATAGGCATTACCCTCCCCAGCAGGACCCCTGAAGCCCCTAGGCAGGTCCTGCTGTGAGACCACAAGGTTGGACAGGAGGGCTGCAAATGCTGCTACATGCAGCAGAGTAACTGGAGAGCAGTGGCTGGCAGGGTTTCAGTTTTCCTTGCCATTTGAATGTCACAGTAGGGTCACCCAAAGGCTCGCCTTCCTCAGTGGTTTTGGTCTGATGTAACCAGGTAAATCTTGCACTTTCATTGTAGTGGCAGACAAAACACAGAAAATGCTTTTTAGCTTCATTTAAAGTTGGTTGTAGTCATCCTGGTCTAGACTAAAGTAAGTACTTTGAATCCCTGGGAATATGAAAAACTCAGTAATATTTCTACAGATGTTTGTGTTTAAGCCTACAGGTGTAGCTCATCCACACTAGAAGTTCCCAAAGGATTCAGTATGATGACCCCAAACATCCTGAACATTATAAAACAAACCCACAAATCATTATCAAGGGAAGATATAAAATTCCACAGACCTCCATTACATTTTGCCAGACCTCAGTCATGTCATATTATTCATTTGGAGCTGATCGCAAATTAAGTAAATAGATGGTATAGAAAAACATGAAGAATCCGCTTTGTATCTTTGATCATTGTGCAGAAACCTAATTTTGAGACCAAACAGAGTGAATTAGCCACACAGTGTGGTGGACAACACTGCTGGCATAACAAGGAACATCTAACCCAGGTTATTTTTCCCACCCAGCATGCTTCTGGTATGGGAGTGGGCACCATCACCTATGTCTGTTCCTGACAAGAAGGATTCACCATATGCTGCTTCGGGTCTGCTAAAACCATTGCTGTACCAGATTGGAAGGAATTCCTGGGTTACCACATCCAGTCTCCAGCTGCCCTAGGTCATCCCACAACATTTCTATCCTTTAATAAACTGTATCTCACACCCTCTTGTCCATTCTTTACTTGAGGACTAAGGAATACTGGTTGAAGGAACTTGAAGCATTGTCAAGACACTTTTTGATTAGAATTCAGCTCATCAGTGTCACCAGTTACATACAGTGCCTCTGATGCACATAATTAACAGCAATAATGAGATACAACAGCAGGTATTTGTGGGCTGAAAGTAGAAATTAGATCTGAAATGAGAAAGGTATGATGGCTTTGGTGTATTTTATGCTTAAATAGTGCATATAATTGTCTTCTTAGGATGTTAAGGACAAATAAAAAGAATAATGTAAGAGACTGGATACGTAGCATTTGTTGTACTAGTTTAAGGAAAAGACATGCCAATGACAGGAATATTTGTGCTGATGATAGCTTGTTTTCTGCAGCATTTGATGTTTCTCCTTTGCTCTTTTTTAAACACAAACACTCCTAAGCTTAGAATAAGGTATTTGCGGATATTTTTTTACTTTAAAGTAGGTAGACATCACCATTTTTACACTTGATTTGTTCTAATTCATTATTATTTTCTCCATAGCATTCTGAGTGATTTGCATGCAGTCACCTGGCACCAAAGTGCAAAGGAGATGACCAAAAAAACCCTTAATTATACACATCAATTTTTACTGCACTCTCCTTTCAACATTCCTCCAACTCATTTTCTGCAAACAAATGATGACATGTCACAGTCACATGGCAGGGCACCCAATACATGTGTCTTTTTATGTTTGACTTTAAAATCTTGGTGGAGGGGAAGAAACCTGCATCTGCACAGTAGAAATAGGAACCTCCGAGCCAGTTTGCACCCAGTCGTGTTGCTCCAGTAACTCCAATCAGCAAGAAAAACCTTGGCAACAGTGACAAAAGCAACAGCCTTCAGTCACTGCAGGGTTTCCAGGCTGCTCGGTCCAATGCTTCTCATTGACCTACGAGCACAAAGTGTTTTTTTTTTTAGCATCTGCTGTTACTCCTATAGAAATAGAGAGAACTTCTGCAGATCATGATAGCCATAAATTAATGCTTCAAGGCCTGGCATGTGACTCCACTAGTGTTTTCCCAAACATGCTACTGATAAGCGAACACAGTTACTGAACATTTTCCACCAGCAGAGGGGATCTGTTGTGGGGCTATGTTCCCCCATGTCTTTTAGAGGTTTTGAGATGTTCCGATTGCAATATAAGCAAATATTTTTCAAGTTAGCAACCCACAAGCCTGCTAAACGTTGGAGCATCATACCTCAGCGTGTCAAATATCTATTTTTATGTACAGTGGATTTCAATCTTATTTAATGTTTGGAAGCAGTTGGTAACGTGTAGAGATGTAAGTGGATGTCAGGAGTACACAATGCACTCAGTGATGGAGGAACCAGCATCTCAGGGAGAAGCTGCTCACTCCATGTGCTCCGGTGCAATGATTCAGAAAGTTAAATCCCTGGGTAACAGCCTTTATAAATACTGCAATAGGGGCTGGGGGGGAAAGCCAGCATTGATGCTTCAGGAGGCATTCCTGGCACTTCAGTCCCGTGAAGCTCTTGTGCCACCTACTGACCAGCTCCTCCTAACTTTGAATTCCTCCTTTCCCTGAACAGAACGGTTTGGTTTTAAATGCAAATATTTGATGTTGGATTTTGCCCAAGCTATTCATAGATAGTGAATACAGTCATTCTTCATGCTTTTATAATAAGCTCTATTTTTTTAATAAGTTCTAATTTAGAGCTGAACCACCCTATCCTGCACCAGCTGGCTCAGAAGAAAATCAGGATGGGACGTGATGGGGTGGTCTGTTTTATCCAGTACGTCAGATCCAAAGGTGCTGTCTGTCCTTAAATATGTAATTTCCTACTGAAATAATAATTATTTTACAGATTTTCAAAAGCAGAAGCCACTTAGAGAATTTGCTGTCTGTCCCTAGGTGCTTTTCTTGACACAGCAGACGTACAGCAAGGGGTTGACCTCTTGTTCCTGTACCAGGGGGAGGTATTGAAATGCTGGCTGCAAGTCCTCACCCACTGGGTGTGCTAATGGAAATATGCTTTTCTTTTGGCTTTAGAAGCCCCTGAAATCAGGAACTGCTTTGCAGAATTAAGAAAATACTTTTGATTTTGTTATCTTTTTTTTTTTTCTACATGTGATCTTAAAACATCACTTTGCTCTGGGGCCAACTCAGCCTTGGCCAGGCCAGGGTGTGATACTGGAGAAGTTGTTTCCAGCTGCAGCTTTTACCTCCCACTCATGTTCTGCTCCAGCTGCATGTTTCAGCGGGGCCACGACCTCAGTGTGTATTTTTAAAAATATGTGGAAAATAAGCTTTTGGCTTTCTTCATTGCTAAATGGTATGATCCTTGCAACTCTTTATTCAGTAGAAAGGTAAAAATAGCAAGATAGGATGATAAGCTCCTTTGATCTAACTTAAAGCATGCTGAAAATTTTATGTACCCTTTAAAGGGGATTACGAGGGGACCATACATGATTTTTGTGTTTGGGGAAAAGATACTTTCTTTTTAATTATTTAAAATTCAGTATGTTCTCTTAATTAATTTTTTTCCTTGCATTTTACATGTTGCCCTCTGGGTAATTTCTTCTAAAATTAATGGGTTTAATTATTTCAGGAATCTCAACTGGGTGATCACATTTTTACTAAATATTTTTAGGAACAATTTCAGATACTGGCAAGCATTTGGATTATGGTACAAATAAATTTATACTGAAAGAAAGTTTCTCAAGTAACTATGATAACTTTCTTGTTTTAGGCTCAACTATCCCCCTCAGCTACCCTCTCCAGACAGGACATGTCACAAAGCATCAAATATAGTAGAGTTTAGGAATAAACCATTTCCCACTTGTATATATAGATTTGAGTCAGAAACACTGCAGGAAGCTCACCTCTGACAAAAAAAAAGCTTTCAGAATAGATTGCTGCCCCAGAGTTACAGCAGGACAGATAAGAGTCATTACTCTTGAAATATTTATCTTAGCATTTTCCCATCAAGCACTGAAAACACAGCTGCACCACTTATGGGTCAACAAATAAACATTCTATCCCAGGCACAGTTGTGTTGTTTTCTTAATCTTTTCCTAAACTTCCCTGTTTTCACTTGCAGACAGCTACCTGGCACAGTAAAGCTTGCTCACTGAGCCAGGCTTTCAGGCTAACCAGGCTTTCACAGGTGTATGGGCTAAACCAGCTGCCTGGATAAACCTAGGGTGAATAGGATTGTTTCTGTAGAGGAGGATGATTAACATGGGAAGGGCTGTGAAAGCGGAGCTCACATGGAAGCTCCCAGCATGAGTTCACCATTGCCTTCCCCCTCGAAGACACATACCCAAGCAAAACATCAAAAAAAAGACACAGGAGGCTTGTACCTGGGAAGACCAAGTGCAAACAAGAAGCACCTTGTTCACAAGGTGATAGTGGTGGGAGACTCTCTTCTGAGAGGTGTAGAGGTACCCATTTGCCAACACCATCCACTCTCTAGAGAAGTCTGTGCTTACCAGAGCCTTGTGTCAAGGTTATCACTGAAAGTACGTCCCACTGACTATTATCCACTCCTGCTGTGTCTTGTGGGTATCAGTCATAGAGCTGAGAGACATCTAAAGACATGAAGAAGGACTACAGAGCCCTAGGAGTGGTGGCAAAGGACTCGGGAGCACAGATAGTCTTTTCATCTCTCCTCCTGGTCAAAGGGAAGGGGCTTAAAAGGGCAAATCTTCTTTGAAAAAAATCCATAAATTGTTATAGGAGTGGTGTCACAGACAGGGCTTTTGCTTCGTAGACCATGAGACTCATTGCAAGAAACACAGTCTCCTGGGGGCTGATAGGGTTCATCTCTCAGAGAAAAGGGAGACCATCTTTGGCCATAAGTTTGTCAGTCTCGCAAAGAGGGTTTTCAGCTAGAGTTGCCAGAGGAGGGGATCTTCAGTCCATAGGAAACCAACGTGTTCACATCTGCAGGGCTATGACCTTATTGGCACCACTGGGACATGGTGGGGTGACTCCTACAACATCAAATGGGAACAGTTGGATACAAGTTCTTTAGGAAGGATACAAGGGGGGGAGGTGGGGGTAAGGAAGGAGTGTCACCCTCTATATCAGTGACCAGCTGGAGTCCATGGAGCTCCTCTTGGGGATGGATGGGGACCTGACAGAGAGCTTATGGGTCTGTCCTGGTTTGGGCCAGGATAAAGGTGGTTTTCTGTTTTGTACTTTTGCTTTCAACTAAGTCTCTTGTAAGTAGTTGCACTTGCTCAAATTAATAGCAAGTTTCTCAGACAGTGTCTGCTTCTAGGACTGATAACACTCAATGTTTATAGTTACTACTAGAGACTGGTGTGCAGAGCCAAGGACACTGCTCAGCTCTCAGGAACATTTTGCCTTCCAGAAGGAGCAAGGAGGTCCCACCTGAACCCCTCCTCTGGGGAGGACCAGACAAGATAGATGCCAGAATTGACCAAACAGAGTATTCCATCCCATACACATCATACTCGGTATAAATTTGAGGGATCACAAGGCTCAAACACTTCTTCCTTCCTGTTTCTTCTCCCTGCCCTCCCTGCTTCCTTCGGCATCCTGAGAGGATTCCATCCGTCCCTCTGCCTGTGGTCCTGATCTGTGCCAGCCTGAATCTGTGTGTTCCTGCCTCCTGTTCCCGACTGCTGCTGAGCCCAGGAGTCCAGCCTGGACTTTCCCAGGGCTGCCCTGCAGCCTCAGTGGTGACGTGAGAGTTATTGGGGAAAAGGGGGGAGGAACGTGGGATCAATTTTCCTGTATATTTGTATATATTTTAGTAATTTTTTTCCTATTTATCATTACTGTTTCATTAAAGTTGTGTAGTTTAGTTTCCAACCCATAAGTCTCTTCCTCTGTCTTTTCTTTAGCAGTGAGGAGAAAGAGATTAATATATAAATCTGTTATTCAGTTTAAATCTGTTATTTGGCCGGGCCAGTGTTAAACCGTGACAGGGTCAGGACTAAAGGGAAGACAGAGGCATGTGGTATCATAGTGAAGCTCTGACACAGGGCACCGGTCAGGAAGACTGAGCGGATGAGGCCCTTTACAGGCAGACAAGAGCAGTTTTGTGTTCAGAAGCTGTGGTCCTCATGAGGGATTTCAACCCCCCTGACTGACATCTGCAGATCTGCTGGAGGGACAACACAGCAAGGCACCAGCATCCCAGGAAATTCCTGGAATGCACTGATGACAGTTTTGTTCTCCAAGTGGAAGGGGAAATGAGAAAAGGTGTTATGTTGGACCTTGCTCACACCAAAAAGAACAGGCAGGTGGACAATGTGAAGCTTAAGGGCTCCAGTGACCATGAAATGATGGAATTCAGGATCCATAGGGCAACAAGGAGGGTACGAAGCAAGATCACTATCCTGGATTTCAGGAGGGCAGACCTTGACCTCTCCAGAGGTAAAGGTTTTTTATCTGTAAAGCTGACAGATAACCTAGCAGCATGATTCAAAGCCAAAGAAAAGTATAAACCTGTATTCTAACCTATTGTGTTCTCAAACTGAGGCTGCACAAAATACCTGGTAGGAGAAAAGTAAGTTCAAATTACTCTATAGTCTGACAGAAAATTTCTGCTCTGTTTGCTCATGACTCAAATGCATTTACTCACTGACTGCTTTAGAAAAGCATGTCTGATGAAATATTTCTGGGCACTGTTTCTTCTCCCCCACTCCCAGCAAGGACTGCATAAAATGAAACTTTTAGGCTTATTGCAGGGACTACTGCAGAGAGCCCAACTGCTGTGAAGGAACTTTGATGTTCACCCAGAAAACAAAAAAATCATTAGGTCTACAAAGTCATGTTTCAAAAATAGATTGCCTCAGTCCCATAGGCACATTCATATTCTTCTGAAATTCTGAAAATTCCAGGCTTCAAAAACTGAAACTTGGAAATTACATCACAACTATTTGTAATAAAACTTCTAGAGAAGGCATCCTGTGTCTCCAGGGGAGTGATGGCATTTATACCACAATGTAAATAAACTGTGGGTTATGCCTGAGCTTCTCTTCAAAGTGAAGACCCTGATTGCAACTTTATTGAAATATTTGTGGTCTGGGGCTTGGTTTGACAGGTCACACAGCTTGCTGGGATAACTCAGGGAACAATAGAAAAACTGCCACTGGAAGGAGCTCTGGAGGTCACCTGGTCCATGCTTGAATCAGGGTCAACTTCAGAATCAAATGAGGTTTATTAGGGCCTTCTCCATCTGAGCTTTGAAAGGTTTCCAAAGATCAAGCTAAGAAAGCAGTGCAAATTACCTAAGGTCCTCTACATACATTAAATAAAGGCCCCCAGATTTTCAGTCATGAAACTAACAATTTCTGCTACTTATCCTAGGCTAATTTTTTTATCTATTAGGAATCCTCCCCTTTCAGGTTTGTCTATGACTGAAGTTATACAGAAACCCTACATCAGTATGTTTTACCTTGTCTGGTCATCTAGAGGTGTCTTGTCCTCTTTCCTCTTTTCAGGGTATCACCTCATGTGACAAATGGGTGACACCTCTCCTGTGGGGTGCAGGGGCATCGCCTCGGATACCCTTTGCTACTGTTGTCTTGTGACACAGTGCATCCTAACAGGATTTATCCTACATAGTTTTTGCCTTGTTTGGCTTTGGATGTATCCTACATAGGTTTTTTGCCTGTTTTTCCTTTGGTCCAGCAAGGAAGGACAGGGCACATGTAGTCATTGGCATGCCAACCCTTCACCTGTGGTGAAGATGAAGTCACAGTCTTGCACTGGGGTGGAAGAGCACCTCCTGCACAGCAAGGCCAGGAAAGGGGGAAGGAATTAGGGTGTCCCTGTGGTAGCAGAGCCCCTTGTCTGCCCCCTTGAAGTGTCATATGGGGCCTCCTTAAACCTCTCCACCCCTTGCACTGAGGATCCTGCCACCCCCCACCCACTCCGCCCCCAGGCACCTTTTCTATGAGAATTGCCTATGAGGGAGGAGTGTTTCTCAGGCCAGGGTTTTGCAGTACATTTTTGGTTCATGCCACTTAGGACCACATCAAACTCTCTAAAGCTGTGCGAATCAGTACGAAACCATGCTCTTTAAAGGGATACCCCAGAGTCCAGGCAGGGTTTATGATACCCCAATTGGCTTGCTGGAAAGTCAAGTGCCATTTCCATGGCTCTGTTTGTGCAGTGCTGAATCCATCTGACACCCTCTGGATGGATTGAGAGAAATACAGTTGTACATGAGAGCCCCACAAATCCATACATGGTATCCAGTGTATGTGAAAGCATATGCTATGCCCTGAAATGAGCTGATGAGGAGTTGGGGACCATTGGTGAAGTGTCTTAGAAATTTTTACTGTGAGATCATCACTGGTGCTCACCCAGGTCTTCCTGTGAATGCTTCCAGTGGAGAAAAATTTTTCCTCAGATTCCAGCAAGAGTGTGAAACTGAATCTTCCACTGAGATGATCCGTGGGCTATCCTCCCACTAAAAGATAATCTGGCTAGAGTAGAAAAACCCTACCTGTTTTGCTGTTAAGTAGCAAAGTTTTCAAAGGTGTTTTCTCTGCCTGGAAGTTTAAGCATTCTTAACCATATAAAAACATAAAGGAATGAGCGCAAACCCTCACTTATGTTGACATTTGTGTGACTCTTTAAAGATCTAATTAAGTGATGGTTAAAGAAAACTTCGCTCCTTAGAGAATAGCTAGATGATTCAAAAATGCAGCATGCTTTTTTCTTTACACGTTCTGGCCAGAAGGTGTCAATCCTTACTCACAAGAAGAACTAATGGCTGGTGTATTAGCTGAAGCTAAGTTTATGGCTCTTCCAGGAGCAATGGCAAATAGGGAAATAGAAAATGAAAGGCAGTAAATGCAAGGGGTAATCATAAACCCGAACTGCAAAGTTTTCTCCTTTCGTCTTGCAAGGAGAACACATGCCTGCTTTGTAGTATGAGATACACAGCAGCACCTGCATAGCTAATGTATTACACAGTCCCCTACCCCATTATTATTTTCCTGCAATATTTCAGTTTTCATGAGACGCGTTAAGAAGTTGTACTCTCTTCAATATGTTTCTCTTTAATGAAGTGTCTTGGGTTAGCTCTAGGGGCACTTCCAGAAACACTTAACAGTTCTGAATAACAAGTGACAGGGGAAAAAGAAAAGGAAAAAAAAAAAAAGTGTGAAAAAATGAAAAGGGAAAATCAGGCGTTTAGACAGCTTGGTACCATTTAAAATGGTCAGATTTTTCAGGGGTGCTTTAATAATGAAACACCTTCTTGTCAGCTGCTGCTGTATAAACAGTATTCTTTTCTACAGAAATCCTAGCCAAGCATTAACAGTCCATATGAAACACAGCAAAGTCATTTTTTTTTCCCTTTCACAGCAGCTAATGGACATTAAAACTCCTCTGAGTTCCCTGGGTCAGCTTCAGTTGCTTCAAGCAGCCATTCTGCATTCAAGTACTCACCCTGAGTGGCAGCTGGAGACGATAGCACTGATTTGCTGAAAATTATACAAAGTATGTAATTTATTGGTATTCTGAACTGTCTTTTTCAGTTCTTCAGTGTTTGGGTTTGTTGTTTTGTTTTTTGTTTTTTTTTTTCCCCGGTGAGTAAGATTATGTGTGAATATGCATGGGTTTATGCTCCATGGTGTCATATTGTTTCCTGGAGGGGAAGGCATTTTTGTCACCCTGTAGGAATTATTTACAGGGCTGGAAAAAAACTGGAAAGAGGAGAAAACTCCATCTGTCCAGTCCACAGCAAAATAGTCTCTCAGCACATCCACACTCTGAAAATTTACTGAAGATGCTGTGTTTTTACCTGGATACTTATCTCCTGAGCTTAGTAAGTTTGTCCTCAGTGCCTCTGATGCCTGTCAGTACCCCACTGCAGCTCTGTCAGCTTCACTGTGGCAAGTTTCCCCGTGCAACACTATCAGAGCCACCGGAACCAGCAAGCTGATAGCATCAACTGATGGCCACACTGGGTCATGCAGGCGCAGCTTGGGACTGGAACTTGTTGGCACAACCCTTCCTTACTGGCAATGATGCCTAAGATGAAAGAAATCCAGCTCAGCTGTTGGAGAGTTGCCTGAGTTGGCAGCTCAAGAAAAACACTTTCAAACCAAGCCTATCTCATGGGGAAATCATAGTTTGATAGTAAACATTACAAGCTCTGTGGAGGGTCCTAAGGGAGAGGAGAGCTGCAGTTCAGAAAGGGAATTAGCAAAAACTTGGTGGGTCTTCCAAGGGAATGAGAAAAAAAAAAGGTAATTTAATGCCCTTGGAAAAAAGCAAGGAGGTTCCTAAGGCTGGTGACGCAGGGAATTGCTTCAGGAGGGATTGCTTTGTGTAAATGTTGTAGGGAACTCCAAAGCCTTTGTTTGGGAAGCTTTCATGCCCTGCCATTTCCCTCTGTCCCTATCTGGCCTCAGTGTCCTTGCTTGGAGGAGTGACTGTCTCCTTGCAGCTCAGGAGCTTTGGCACATTTGAGGCTCTGGTACATGTTGCCTTAAATATATTGGAAGGTGTTGTGTCTCCCTGAGTTAGCTGGTGTACATTGTGTGCTAGTGCCTGGGCTGGTCCCCTTGCTGCGAGTGATGAGGGTGTCTGGCGTATTTTCCCTGACCAGAGGCAAAGGTTTTGTGGCTGAACAACCTTGTTTTGGAAATATGGCATCACAGGGGCCTAATTTGCTGAGAAAGGAAATGAGTCGATGGGGTGTGTGCGACTGGGAAGAGTGAGGAGTAGTGAAGTCTTTGTGTTTCTGGCAGTTATTCCTCTTTTTGTTGAACCATGGCTAAACAAATAAACCAAACAACCCAGGACGGCCATAGCACTCTTAGACACAGGTAAAGCTCTGCCAAAGATCTATTTGTGCCTGTGTTCACACTGAGATGCTAACAGCACACATTTTGCTGCTTACTAAAGAACATTAATTTCAAGGAGCCATCTGATGTAAAACTGAAAATAGATATGTCTACATATCCAGGGCAGCAGCAATAAAATAAACATTCACGAAGCCCACAGCTTTCTGGGAAGCCTGCCTGCAGAACTGCCCTAGGAAAGGGGCAGGGGGCAGCCAACCCAATTTGTGTCAGGCTGCTCCTGCTCAGCCGAGAGGAGGAGGTGCCCAACCTCTGCCATGGAGAATGGCCCAGTTGTCCCTGGGGTGGGATAAAGGCATGATCACAATTGTGGTTGCTCTGTTTGCAGCAAGATGGCTCTCCTGAACATTTTCAAAACACTGCTTTTTTTTTTTTTTTTTTTTTTTTTCTTCTGGTGTCTGTCTCTTACCCTAAACAAACAGGTTTCTCTTCTCCAGACCTTGCCCTTCAGATGTCCTGAGTGATAGATAGAGCCCCGGAGTCCTCTCTGCCAAGCCCCTGACTGTGCTGAAGTGGATGCTGAATTAGCTCTTCAGCTTCTGTGTTCACCCAAAACCTCCATTTGTCACCTCTGCCTCCTCCCAGCCCCATCTGCAAATATTGCAGTACGTATACCCAACTGCATGCTTACTGATTTGTTTTGATTTTTTTAACAAGGTTTTTTCTGTCTCTCATCCTCCATATTTTAGTTTTGGGGTCTTGCAAGTTTTACCCTTTGTATTTAAATGTGGTGCAGTTGATAGAGAGGGAGGGCAAACCTGGGACCATCTGTCAGCTTGCATCATGAGAAGCAGCACTGCCAGCTTCATGCTGCCTTGAATTGAACTGGTCAGTCCATCCCTCCTCCAACACCCAGGGATCCTAGTGGGCTCAGTGCAGCCCCTTGTTCTCTACAAACCCCTCTGTCTTCCACCAGACAGATTTAATGTCATATTTGTAATCTGCCCATACACCCATCAACTGTGTGGTCAACACAGTTGTATGACAAAGATTTTAGGCTTCTGTGACACTGAATAAATGAGCGTATGTGTAACACTGGCAGTAACACTGGCAGAGATTTCCTGTTATGAAGCTGCCTGGGGACAAAGAAACTCAGTTGTCTACCCAGATAAGCTCACCTGTACAGAAAATTGAATCAAGCTATGCCATGTAAAAGGAAACAGTGCAGGTACATAATTTTTCCTGTTGAGGTACATAATATGTTATAATTTTTACTGGTCATGTGTGTATTAAGGTGTGTATTAAGTCAGTGTGAACACCTTGTGGAAGTTACAGAGGTGACTTTTACTATTTATTTCAAGTTAGGCAGGTCTTGTCTGTGCTACAATTTTACACTGTTATGGTTAGTAACGTAAAACCAGATCCTTTTGTACTTAAAAAAAAACCCTATAGCAACATTTATCTATTTTTTTAAAAGCCAGTAAACAATACCAGGACCCTCTGTGTTGACACTGAATCAAAGAGGCTTTCTTGAGAGTGATAGTGGAGACTGGATTGAAAAGAATTCTGAGGAGGACTTGAGGGTGATAGCTGGAGAGAAACTCAACATGAGCCAGCAATGTGCACTTGCAGCCCAGAAAAACAACCATACCCTGTGCTGCATCAAAAGAAGCGTGGCCAGCAGGTCAAGGGAGGTGAGTCTCCCCTCCTACTCTGCTCTCATGAGACCCCAGCTCAAGTCCTGTGTCCAGTTCTGGTACCCCCTGCATAAGAAGGACATTGAGCTCTTGGAGTGAGTCCAGAGCAGGGCCACAAAGATGATTAGAGGGTTGAAGCACCTCTGCTGTGAAATCAGGCTGAGAGAGTCAGGGTTATTCAGACTACAGAAGAGAAGGCTCAGGGCAGATCTTACAGTGGCCTTCCAGTTCCTGAAGGGGCCCACTGGAGAGCTGGGGAGGAACTTTGTAAAAAGGCAGGTAGTCATAGGACAAGGAGGAATGGCTTTAAACTAAAAAAGGGTAGATGTAGGTTAGATATTAGGGAGCAATTCTTTAATATGAGCATGGTGAGACACTGGCACAGGTTGCCCAGGGAGGATGTGGCTGCCTCCTCCCTGGAAGTGTTCAAGGACAGGTTGGATGGGACTTTGAGCAACCTGGTCTGGTGGATGGCAGGGGGTGTTGGAACTAGACGATCTCTTAGGATCCTTCCAACCCAAACTATTCTATGATAGCATGTTTTCACATGAGAGAATGATGGAATTTTCCAAAGCAGAGAGTCTAATGGGTTGTTACAAAACAAAAATCAGGTTTGACCTCTTGCTGAGGAATGGGGATCTAATGCTTTCTATTAGCAGAGAGCTGTTAATATGTTGAAAAGATCATTCTGATTCCTTGATGGTGGAGCAAATGAATTAGAATGAGGGAAGAAAAAATCTCATCTTGTACCTAGCACCTCATAATTTTGCTGTCAGTTGAAGAACTAAGTTTACTGCCAGCAACAGATAATACACAGTGAAAGGAACCAAAAGCATCAAGTTGCAGGAAAAAAAAAAAAAAGAAAAAAAAAAGACTTGCATCTGTGCAGTGAGGCAGGAAAGGAAGAAAGGGTAATAAAAACTTGTTCTGAACACTAAATTAACCACTTAGGGGCACCCTGAAGACTACTGAATGCTATTGGATCCTTTCTGTCAAAGTGAAAAGGATAAAAACTAAATACAAACTCATCCTTAACATTGCTTTATTTTACTGCACATAATCACAATAAACTTAAATATTTGTGCTTTGAGAAATCATTTTACTGAAAGTGGCAGCCAAGGCTGATGATTGGAGAAAATGCTTCCAAAAATCTCTAATCAAATTCATGAGTAGATTTGGAGACCACAGGGGAGTAACCATTTCATAATTGTTTTCAGAGATCATTTGAGGACTAGAACTTGATGAGAACTGGCTCTCATATGCTGAAAGCAAACTTCAGGCTGATTGTGAAATATGCTGTTCTTGTGCTAGATTCTTATGTAAATAATCCAGAGGGGAAACAGAAATAATACCATTTGACCTGTAGCACTGGCTGAAAAGTGCAGTTTGCAAATTGGAAATGTTACCGTCTGAATACATTTCCCTGTTTACCATCTTCATGGCCTAGCCTAAATAATGTGGTCATGTTTCTGCTCTCCTAGCCAGGAGGCAACTCTAACTGAGACTGAAATGCATCTGGAGATTACAAACTGCAAACAGTTCTTTGTGGATCACAGATTATTTTCTGAATAACTATGTGGGTCATTCTTTCCTAATAGTACATTCAGCAAGTGTGTGGTCTTTCCAGTGGTGATATGAGATTTAAGAAATGAAGAAAATATTCTAAAGTATTCACATCAAGTTAAAAGATCAGCCATGACTTTTCTGGAGTAACTGTCCTTTATGAGAATTATCTCAATATCATCATAGACTGACTTGTTTTTCATTTATATCTGGTTTATAGTCCAGCCCAGCCAGTCCCCAAGCAACAGCATCCCAGGAAAACTCCCCTCAGCTTTCGTTGCTGAGCACAACATTGTCTGAGATCATAGAATCATAGAATCATAGAATCATCATAGAATCATAGAATTGGCTGAGTTGGAAGGGACCTCAGAGATCATCAAGTCCAACCCTTGATCCACTACCGCTGTGGTTACCAGCCCATGGCACTGAGTGCCACATCCAGTCTCTTTTTAAATATCTCCAGGGATGGAGAATCCACTACTTGCCTGGGCAGCCCATTCCAATGTCTGATCACCCTCTCCGTAAAGAAATTCTTTCTAATATCCAACCTAAACCTCCCCTGGTACAACTTGAGACCATGCCCTCTTGTCTTGCTGATAGCTGCCTGGGAAAAGAGCCCAACCCCCCCCTGGCTCCAGCCTCCTTTCAGGGAGTTGTAGAGAGCGATGAGGTCTCCCCTGAGCCTCCTCTTCTCCAGGCTGAACACCCCCAGCTCCCTCAGCCTCTCCTCACAGGACTTGTGCTGGAGTCCCTTCACCAGCCTGGTTGCCCTCCTTTGGACCTGCTCCAGGACCTCAATCTCCTTCCTGAACTGAGGGGCCCAGAACTGGACACAGGACTCGAGCTGTGGCCTCACCAGGGCTGAGTACAGGGGCAGAATCCCTTCCCTGGACCTGCTGGCCACGCTGTTCCTGATCCAGGCCAGGATGCCATTGGCCTTCTTGGCCACCTGGGCACACTGCTGGCTCCTGTTCAGCTTCCTGTCAATCCAGACTCCCAGGTCCCTCTCTGCCTGGCTGCTCTCAGCCACTCTGTGCCCAGCCTGGAGCTCCCCATGGGGTTGTTGTGGCCAAAGTGCAGGACCCGGCACCCAGATGGGATGCGCTGTCCCTCTGGGGAATTTGGGTCAACTGTTCTGGTTTTGTCCTCTCTCAGTCTCTTGCCTGCCTCCGGGCCACTTGCTGGCAGCACAGCCTGGGAAGCAGAGAAGGCCCTGATGCTGTGTGAGCACTGCTCACATCTCTGTGTTATTATCAGCACTGTTTTATTCAAAACCCCAAAACATAGCACCATACAGGCTGCTCTGAAGAAAATGAACTCTGTCCCAGAAAAACCTGGTACATCTGGTCAAGTGATTACAAAATGCAGTGGTATTAGAAACAGGTATAGAAGAAACATCTGAGGCTTGTTTTGCTGATGGCACACCATGAAGCTGCAAGGCAGGTTTTCCGTCTTGACCTCCTCCTATTTGTGTCTTATCTCAGGAATTCTAGAAGTGTTTTTCCTTCTGCTCCTCTTGAAGTGCTCCTTTGGCACTGCTGGTCTGAGTTCGTTGCCTCTGCAGCAAAATGTTCAGTCATTTCATTTTACTTGACAAGTCCTCTGAGCACCCTACATCATGCAGGGAGGACAGAGAGAGCATGGTCAAGGTAAATTTGTACTCCATAAATAAACTGTACTAGAAACCATGCCCAGCCCCTGGAAAGAAAACAACTCCACTAAAAAGTTCCCTGGTTTGAGTCTGCCAAGTGCCACCTAACATACAACATTCCATTGCTGCATAGTGACTAAGATGCTCCACAGACCTCTTTGAAGGCTGTGGGAGATACAACCCAACCCATGCTCACCATCCTCAAAACTCAACAGCATCACTGGGCCATTAAATTTACTAATAGTAATGTCTATTTGTGTGCATGGTGTTTCTCCTGCTTTTTAGTGCTACTCGTGTGAATTTTACCTGTCCTTTGCTGGGAAGCAGAACACTCAGATGGAGTGGGAAGTGAGGCTGGTGAGCTGTTGGAAGGCTTCCCTGGGTAACCCGAGGGCCATGATGAATGATATGAACTGGTTTTTTCCCCTTCAGCAAACCAGAACCTGTTACTACATTTGTGTCCCCAGATACTAGCCACTTTAGGAATTAGAAATAGAGCTTGGAATTAATAGCCTAAAGACACTACTTTTAAGTAAAACTGTGTAAATAACCCTATGTGGAGGAAAATCTACTCAGAGGAACATATGCCTGTACACTGGTGAAAGGAAGTTACGTGCATTGGCTATAACCCTATTGCAGAATATTTTTTCCAGATCTGATAAATGATTATTCAAACCTGAAAAGCAGCACTTTTAAAAATGGTTTTCTCCAATTCATTGGTGACATACATGCATGGAGAAAAAGTTGTGTGACTTCAACTTCACTGTGTTAGTCAACACCTATGTTAACATCCTGTTACAGTCAGTCCCGGAAATGGCAATCCTATTTTGACAGCAAATGCCTATTATATTGCAATATCATATCTGATGCTGTTTTACATTAGGGACATGCAGCTGGGATGTTCTTGCTGTTTGTTCACATTGCTTTCCCTCTTTGCTAGTTCCTATATATATTATCCATAAAAATTCGTAAGTTGTCCAGGGATACGGATGTTTCTTAATTTTACAGAACATCTAGGACAACTCAAGACACTATAGAAATAGCAAGGAGATCCTCTTGAAGGAGCTCATCCTCACAGGGAACTCTCCTGAAGCCAGATGCAACCATAGATATTGCAAGGAGGGTTCAAGCCTGAGAGCAAAATATAAGTCCTAAACAGTACTGACCCAAGCTTAGCAGTAGTCTGATCTCTGATAAAGAGTAACAGTTTATTGGTCTTGAACACTCTGCATATATCTATCAATATAAATGGATGAAGGCTCTCAGACTATATTATGCAGGGTCCTTTGTAGGGAAAAGCTTGTGCAAAGGGAGCAGAAGTACCTTACAAAATACTACTGCCACAGCCTATAGCAGAGTTCAGATCTTCTACATGAAATAGGAGACTCCTGCATGTTCTAGCCATACCCCAATCTTTTCCTAAAGGTGTCTGAAATTCTAAAGATCGGCAGCTCAATGTAGCTAGAAAGCTTTTAAGTTTCACCTGTAATAGATGCCAGTCTGACTTTTCAGTCACTATATATTTAACTTTTTCTGCTTCCATGGAATAGTGCAAGATAACTTTTCTCCACATTTCTCACAGTTTCTTCTTTGTTTCTCAGGCTATGTCATGCTGTGAGCTAGGGGGCTGTCTTGCCACTTAGGCTTAGAACGCTCTCTTAAAGGCTCTTGTTGACAAACCACATGGTCACTGACCTCTCCAGAATGTGCTGCTTCTGAGAAAACTTTTTGAGGTTTAAAGAACGTATTCTTTTCAGAACTCATTGCTAGGTTGAGTGAAAGATACTGGTATTGATGAAAGGGCTGTTAATAGTTTCTGTGAGGGAAGCAGTAAGAATAGTCAAGGCTGAGAGCTCAAACTTCTAAACAGGAGAGAGAATCATGTTCAGTTTGAAATTTAGGTCAGAACTACACCAGATTTATTTTGCATGGGTTAATGTCATCTGCTTCACTGGCTACAATGAAAATCTCTCTTCCTCTTCAGTTATTTCAGACAGTACAAATAATCTCTATAGAGAATGGTTCACCACCTTGATTCTAAGAGCTGACAAGAATATAACCAAAGTGATTTGTTTGATTAAGTTGGAGTCAATGGTAAGACAAAGAGGCTTGCTGAAACACTGGACATGATCAAAGTCTCTGGTAGAAGAGTAACAAGATTTCACAGACCGTAAAAATGGTGCAGCTTGACTTAGTGACAGATGAGCTGGGGAGCTGCAACATACACATACCTGTTTTAAAATGTTATGCTTCCATTCAGTAACTTGCCAGGTGTATTCCATGTATCACTAGTGATGTCTGATAATGAACAAAATAAAACAAGATGCCAGTTTAGGATACATGTTTAGCAATCATCTGCATTTGCTCTCTAGTTCCACATCTGAAGTAATAAAAATTATAACAGTGTCTATCTAAATGTGGTGGGATATGCAGAGGATTATGCTTTCCCATGAATGCTGAGAAGCAGAAGTAGATGAGCTCTTAAGAAACAATGATTCTGGTTTTATGCAAATATGCCTGCTAAAAAGGAACAAGGGAAGAGGAATATGGAAATAGATGATTTAATAATACAGTAGAGTAACCAGAATTATTCTGAATAGATTTCTTTTATTAAGATTTCCATGAGGCATCAGCTGCTCTTTGTAATTTTCTCCTTAAGACTACCATCAAAGTATGCCTTATCTAAATATACATCTTTGCTGCTGCATTTATATTCACCCTATTTAAAATTGGGACAAAGTAAGTTTTTCTGTGCTGGGTACTGAAATAATCATAAGAGCATATAGCAACCCAGAGTAAAGGGTTTGAAAAGATTCAGACACAGATAATGACAGGAGACTACTTACAAGTCTTCCATTTCCTTGCCAAGGTATTAATTGATGGAGGAAACACTTTTTTTCCTAACATTTTTTTTCTCAACTGGTGAAATCCAAAGCAAGCATCCAAGCATTAAGCAGTATGAGATATATTTATTATTGTGCAATTAGCTAGCTGCTTGTTCTCTGCTGTTTTCTGAAACATCAACAGGTTCCTGAGCAGATGTGATCAATGTGAGAGGCCCAAATACCACATTTAATGGCATTATCAAATACAGACAAGGAACACAAAAAAGATAATTGGATCAATATTTAATCAAACTAACAAACAAACAAACAAAACCTGGAGAGAGCCCAAAATCAGAAATGTAAATTCTTTTTAGTCTGAGTGGAAATAAAGCTGGTATGGATGGGTAGATTCCATGAGCTTCTGAGTTCAGGCATAACAGGAAGCATGTGTCCTATTTGTGCTTCACATACTTCCACAGAGTGGCAGGCTAGTTCAGTCTTGAAAATACCCCTGTGATTGAAAAATAACACTTATTTAAACCACAGTGCTCTCAGAGATGGCTGAATGGCTGCTATTGTGGTATGTGAGACAGTGTGGCCCCATTCAGTCTGCATCCAACCAGGACAGAAAATAGTATCTATGGCATTGTGAAGGCTAAACTGGGGAAGAACACATCCCTTTGAATTTGTTCCTAGAAATACACCCGGGTCATGTATTATCTGGAGGTGTTTTCTGTCATGTCTTTCATGAAATGTTCTGAGCTTTTACCATATGCTGCAAGGCAGCTTTGCAGATCAGATGGGATCGTCTGGTCCCTCCCAACATGATGCTGCTCTGGACTCCAGGGTGTAACTCAAAGGTCTGACACCTGCTCGAAATCTTTCCACTGGCTTCAACAAGAGTAGGATCATGCCGTTCATCACATCATAATATTGATGACATCAGACTATTGCTTTTAGGGGAAAATGACGAATTCTACAGTGCTAAAGCCATAATCCAAGTGGCAGAGAAGTTGGCAGGGAGGGCACGCAGAAGTTGAGACTATGAATAGGCTGTCTTTAGAGAGTCTGTTTGGGTTGGCACCAGCTCATGTTGACACCTGCCTTATCTGCAGGAGAAGACAGGATTTAGGCTGAAAAGGAGAACAAGGGCAACAGGCTGGAAACAGGAATATGTTACATTGTACGTCAATATGTGGTGTGTGATAATGTAGCAACCTGGAAGAGGTGGAGTCAGACATTCCTCAAAAGTTACTTCATGTAATTAATGTTTAATCTGATGCATGAAGGCTGCATATTTATTGCCTGTACTCCCTTCCATGTCAAACATCTCCTTGATCAATGTCTTCTGAAGCTCCTATTTCGCCCCTGCTTTGTTTCTGCCAACTGAGTGTAAGCTGTGGATGCTGCAATGCTCCCTGCAGCCATTTAACTCACAGACTATCCAGCCCACTGCTCTCATCAGCATTTTTGTCATGCCAGAAATTACAACATGAGCAGTCTTTAGATAAAAAATACCTGCAACAAAACTACAGAAATCCCATTCCCGTGGGAGGTGAACCAGTTACCCTTTGAATGACTTTTAAAATAACTTCATACATCTTCTGCTCTGGTAGAAGAAAATGCAGCCTCTTTCCATTCTCTCTGTGCCTGTTGTGAGTGTGTTGTGCAATGCTGTGCTATGACTGGAGTGTGATCCTAGCTGGGGCACCCATGGTGAGATCATTCACACCAATGCACGTAACACAACAACAGGAGTAGATCAGGGAATGAACAGACCCTTAGAGTTATGGGAATGACACAGTCAGGAAACCCAGATGAGTTTGCCCCGGTTGCCCGTTTAACTGGAGACATCTGTTCTCTTCAGCTGTGCCAATGCACCTCTATTGGTAGGTGAGGAGGGATGAAAGATAATCTAAAGTCAGCCCCTGAAATGACAAAAATCCCCTTTCTGACCTCCCATCACTGACTGAGGTTACAACACTTTATTGCAATTTCTCGTGCTGGCACAACATGGAAACTGGTAAACAGCCACAGGCAGTAAATAGTGACTTGGTACAGGGGGACACAACTTCTTCAAGTGGCCTTGCTGCTGGGGAAGATGCCTGTGACAGCTTTGTCCCTGCTGAAGTGACTAGTGGAGAGCAAGAGTCACCAGGAAAGGACAAAAACCACAGTTCCCTACAACGCCAGCAGCCTCCATGTTGTGCCTTTGCCTCAAGACTGCAGGGAAAAGTCTTAGTTTGGAAGGTTCTGGGAGTTGATTGGGATCCCTGGGAAGGTGGTCTGGTCCTCTGTGTGCTGGGAGGTGGACCCCTGGGGTTGGAAACACCCTTCATTTCACATGCCAGGCTGACATGAGAAATACCTAGGCACTGCTGTAGTTGAAGGAGCAGGAAGCAGCATCTGGTCTGGAAAGTCCTGTCCTGCCTCCTCTCTGGGGAAAAGGGAATGGGAAACTCCATTTTGTTGATTGAACTTGGCTTTGGGGGCACTATCCATCTGAATTTAGTCTGTACCTTCCCTACCTTGAATCAGCTCCAGTCTCCTAGGCTCCAAACCAGGAATTATACAGTAGCCTTGGCAGTGCTACTTCATTAGCACTGTAGTGCTGGTGATTAAAAAAACAAAACAAAAAAGCCCTGCCTGCTGCTATAATTCATTCTTCTTCTTCTTCTTCTTCTTTTATTTTTTTTTTATTTTTTTATTTTTATTTTTATTTTTTTAATTCCCCATTTACACATCCTGGCCCAGCCCTGATGACCAGCTCTCCTGATAGAAGCACAGAGGGAGGAGGTGCTAGCAGTATCCCAGCAGAATGCTACAGGCAGGCCTGGAAGGAACACATCATTTTTGCAGCTGATGCGTGCTGAGAAACCTGTGGTTGTCTGGCAGCAGCCAAGGAAGCAAGGCTCATGCCGCAAATACTGTTCCAGACAGAAAAAAACGCAGTGGTTTAGTGCAGCTTGAGAAACTGGTGTGCTTTGTGTATAAGGGGTGATAGACTCATAAAATGTAAATTTTTTTTGCAGAGCTGGTGAATAGCGATGGCAGAGAAGACATCTTTATGGAAGTTTTAGCTGAACACAAAGCATTAGACTCAACGTGGAAGCAACAGCATGAAATTATGTACTCACAATGATCTGATTTTCCCCTCCTGGGTATTAGAAAAGATGTGGACTTCTCAATTCTTTTTTCTTTTCCTGCCATGAGATGCCTGTATTGCTCAGTAGAAGTAAGCTTGATTGTATACAGCAAGTAAGAAATGCGTGTCTTTGCTGAGCTGTAAGGAAAGATTGGTAGGAAGAGGCCAGCAGGTATTCTGCATACATCAGAAAAGCATACAGATTCAGTGAGGAAAAGAAAAGAGAGGACCAGAAACAGAAAAGGAATACTGTGCATTTTATACATATATATATATATATGTGCATGCATGTGTGTGTGTATACAGATAAGATTTGATTGACATGTCTGTATTAAAAACATACACCTTCTTTGCTATGTTCATTTACAAATGTATCAATTTTTTTGTTTATTTAATTTAAAGAGTGTCCTTAGTTGTTACATGCAAACGGCAACTGGGAAAGAGAGATGATTGCAGCTATTTCTGTAGTAATTTTATCTGTGTTGCTAAGATAACCTCCCAAATTTCTTAGAGAGCTGATTAATGCCATGGGAATCATAATATAATTGTATGACAAGTCACACCAATTTCAAACTGCTAAACGTGCTTCTTTTGAAGAGCAGGCTATGCAGGAATCTCTAGGACACAGACTGCAGCAGCATGGTATTACACCAACAAATAACTCTTCTTGGATTTACACTGTTGCTCTCATTTCGGGTTTCTTAATGAGACATAATGACTTTGATCTCACAGTCCCCTCACTCACTCGCAGAGCGCTCGAAATACGAGCACAGGCCCTATGAAGAGAGGCTGAGGGAGCTGGGGGTGTTCAGCCTGGAGAAGAGGAGGCTCAGGGGAGACCTCATCGCTCTCTACAACTCCCTGAAAGGAGGCTGGAGCCAGGGGGGGGTTGGACCCTTTTCCCAGACGACTTTCAACAAGACAAGAGGACACAGTCTTAAGTTGTGTCAGGGGAAGTTTAGGTTAGATATTAGAAAGAATTTCTTCACGGAGAGGGTGATCAGGCAATGGAATGGGCTGCCCAGTGAGGTGGTGGATTCTCCGTCCCTGGAGACATTTAAAAAAAGACTGGATGTGGCACTCAGTGCCATGGTCTAGCAACTGCTCCGGTGGGTCAAGGGTTGGACTTGATGATCTCTGAGGTCCCTTCCAACCCGGCTAATTTTATGATTCTATGATTCTATACGAGGCTTATGCAGTAACCCACCCACTTTAGGGTGGAGAGCAACCAATCACAGGCCTGCTGCAGTGAAAATGATTCTTTCATTGAAAGTAGGCATCGCTACCAGAAGCAAGTTGAAGAATTTCCAGAGCTGCCGAGCCCCGTCCTTCGCTCTCACCCGATAAGCATCTTTCTGCCCCGATTCCTATAGGCGCCGCTAAGGCAGCTCGCCTGTTGCCTCCCCGTAATGTGGAGGCTACGCACGACAAAAATTCTCAGCGGTAAAATTCCAACAAGCAAAAACGCTGCCCTTTGTGCATTGGGGTTTTTTGTTGGTTTTCCCTTCCCCCTAGCCCAAGCCCCGGTGGCTTGCCTCCCCCTGCATGAGGAACTTGAGCAGCATCCTCTAGCGAGGGCGTTATCGCAAAAGGGGTGCTGAGGCGGCTGCCGTCCCTATGGAGATGGTGGGGGAGCGAGGGAGAGGCAGATGGGTTCTGGATCAAATGGATCAAAGCTTAACCCTCTTCCACGGCTTCAGCCAAGGCCCAGGCAGCGATGACTGGCTCCACGATGCCAGCCGCCCCCCTTCATGCCATGCACCTTGGGTTTTTTAATGACGCGACCCCAGGGGAAAATTCCCGCGGTGCAGAGCCTGAAGGCGCACCTGCGGAAGGCAGAGCGTTTGCGGAGGGGAAATGGTGCTGCTGGTAGTGGTGGTGGTGGTGGTGGTGCTGCTGCTGCTGCTGCCAGAGCCCCCGGGGCTGCTGGTGGGGGAAGAGGTGACCGGGTTTGTGGGGCCGGGGGAGCGGCGACACTCGCGGCTGCCGGCAGATGGCCCCCGCCACCGCCCTGCCGATGGATTTTCGGGGGAAGGAGGGGCCGGCCTCGCCGCGCTGAATTTCCCAGCACGCTGCCTTCCTCCTCCTCCTCCTCCTCCCTCTCCGCGGTGGGGCGGGCTCGCTGGCTCCCTGAGAGGCGATGCTCTGGGCCGCCGCCTCCACCGCTACCTCCGGGTGTTGGGTGGGCGCTGGCGCTCGGCTCCCGGTGGCTCTCGCGAGGTGAGGAGGCCGGACCGGGCCGAAGGCGCCAGCCCTCCCGGGGCGGGGGCAACCTCCGCCGCCACCGCCTCCTCCCGCCCGCGCTTCAGGCGCCGGTGCCGGGCTGGGGGAGCCGGGCGGCGCGGAGGGGCCGACCGTGTGCGGGGGGAAGAAGGGAGCCGGCGCGGGGGCAGCCGTAAGCCCGGCCCGCCGTGCTTGAGGGCTGCCTGCCAGCCATTCCCCACCCCTGGAAATGCCCCTCCTGGCCGCGCCGGCAGCCGGCGGCGTCATGTAGCGCGGAGGGAGCGGGCTCCTCGGGGCGGGAGAAGCCCCTTCCCTCCGCCCGCTCTCACCGCACACAGACACCGCAGAGAGGCGCAGAGCCGACCCTCCTCCTCCTCCTCCTCCTTCTCTTCTCCTCCTTCTTCTCCTCCTCCTCCGCCCCGCTGGTCGCATGCCCGCCTCGCCTGGCGGAGGGACGGCGAGCCGCTGAAGCAGCCCCGCCGCCGGGCACCCCCGGTCGCCGGGCAGCGCCACCATGGCCGAGGAAAGCTCCGATGTCCCCAGAGAGTTGATCGGTAAGGGACGGGGCACGGCGGCGCGGACGGGGCGGGCAGGGAGTCCCCGGGGGAAGGTGTTGCGGGAGGGAGGGAAGGAGGGAAAGAGGAAGGGAGGGGGGGGCAAGTTTGGAGGCCGCCGTGCACGACCCCAGGCTGCAGCGGAGGGGATGTGGGGGAAGCCGGGGGAGCGGCGCCGGGGGCAGGGAAAGGTGTGGAGCCGGGGTAACGCTGTGGGGTCTGTGTCGGGGAGCCGCGGGGGGACTGCGGGTGCCGGAGTGGCTCCGCGGGTGATCGGGCGGACTCGGAGAAGGCGGCGGGGGGCGGCGAGGCCGCGCCGCCGGCGCTTGGCCCCGCTGCTGCGTGGGGGAATTGGGGGTGTGGGGGGACAGGGGGTGGGCTGCGGGCCTGCGGCGGGGAGCGGGGAGGCGGCTGCGGGCAGGGGCTACAGCGGGTAGTGCTGGGCATCCCAGCCCCACGGCCGGAGCTGACAGACGGCCCCGGCCTGGCGCCCACTCTACCCGCCCTCTTGAGGGGGGTTCTGCCGGGGGTCTGCCAAAGCCCCGGTGAGAATGCCCCGGCTCCTCCGTTCCCCAGCGCCAGGACACCGGCACCGCCGCCCGGCCCGGCAGGTCCGTCCTCCGAGAGGCTGGCTGTGCCTGGCTGAGGCTCCGAGCTGAGGCTCTGGTCGTTGTTTTTTTTTTGGTTTTTTTTTTTTATTTTTCCCCTGGGTTTTGAATAGTTTCAGATTCGCTTTCCTGTGTAGGTACGAGAGAGCCGAGGGTATTTGTAATTAAAGTTTCACGGCCACATGCACGCAAACCCCTGTGTTGCATGGTACACGTTTAGGCAAACATAGGTCCCTGAAATGTCCCTCGGTGCTGGGGACCTCTCGATAAATGGATCATTAACACATTACTTTGGTAACCAGGGTCCTTTGGGGACAACAAGTCTGATGCTCTAGGCCTGATCTTTAACAAGACAAAAGGACATGGTTTTAAGTTGTGCCAGGGGAAGTTTAGGTTGAGTATTAGAAAGAATTTCTTCACGGAGAGGGTGATCAGGCAATGGAATGGACTTTCCAGTGAGGTGGTAGATTCTCCGTCCCTGGAGATATTTAAAAAGAGACTGGATGTGGCACTCAGTGCCATGGTCTAGCAACTGCAGCAGTGGGTCAAGGGTTGGACATGATGATCTCTGAGGTCCCTTCCAACCCAGACAATTCTATGATTGATTCTATGATTCTGCCACCTTGCTTAATCTAGAATTCCTTTGGTTTTAGTTGCACTTTTGCCTGTTGAAGGAGGGGATCTAAGGATCTCGCCAACATTAGAAAAATTTAAAGTGTTGCCTTAGTGACAGATGGAAAGAGAAAAATGTCAGGCAACAAGGCAGGTGTTGCATTGAGTACAGTCCTTCAAACTCTACCAACGTTTGCACTGTTCCATTTTCTTCTGTGTCATCAGTCAGCAATATCTGGTGGCAGTGGGTTCAGCACTTTAAAAATATTGGTGATAATCTGGATGCAGGCTTACAGCTGTTGCAGATTTTTTTTTTTTTCTGTATAGACAAAATAGCTCTATTTTGCAGTACTTTTATTGCATAAACCACAGGGCTTGCTTTAGTCTGTAGCTTATCACTGGGAAGTGTGCTAGGAGTAGTTGTGGTGAAAACCATGAACTTTTTTTTTAAAAGGCACTGTACTCTAGTGTCTTAAGTGAAATGTGGTCCATATTATGGAGAAGAGTGAAGTGAGTGTCTTCACACATGCCTCCTCTGATAGCTTGGGACAATTTTAAGCGTTATCCCCCTGTCCTTGTACCCTGCATCTGCCCAGTTTGCTCTGTCAAGGGCTCTTCTGGGGTGCGTTGATCTGGTCTTTGTAGATTGGTTTGATTTCTAGCAGTATTTTGGTGTCTGCACGTTATAATTTAACATTTTAAACAGACCTTTTTGTAGTAACTCTATATGTTCATAGCAGGATGAAAGGATGTGCCTTGATGGTGATTGGTGCATGGAGATTAAGTTGGGAGAAGGAGTGTTTGAGCTGCAGTTTTTGTTCTGTTACTCACTTCCTGTGTGACCTTTGTCAGGTTTTGTAGGTCATACTCTTCAAAAAACCTCACTCAGTATTGACTTACCTGGATCCACTCCTCCGAGGTGCAGGTGTCTGAAGGCACTCATAGTCTTCAGTGTTAAAAATAAATGAGCACTTGAAACTACAAGCCTTAGTGTTGTGTTTTTGTTTCTTGGTCTGAAAGACTGCTTTGCAAATCATCCATGTGTCACATAGAAAAAAAAAATAATAAAAAAAAATCTGTGTAAGCTAAATCTTCCCTCTTTGGAGAAGCCTTTCTAGCCCTGTCTGGCAGATAGAGCCTTGGAAGGAGTTCTGTGGAGGCTTGGGTGTCCAGACCTTTCTTGCCCTGTGACTTGATGCAAGTAAGAATGCTGGAGCTGACGGCCTGCAGTGACTGCCACTTGCTGCTCTGTGGGACCTGTGGGACAGCGAGGGGAAGTGCCATTTCCATGCCGGTGGCTCAGAAGGAAGTCTCTTGCTAGATGCAGGCACTTGGAGCTTTTTGTAGGAAAAACTGAAAGGCAGAGACCAGAGCTTGGGGGCAGAGTAGCAGAGACAGCATCAGTAGCTTTCCTTCTGCAAGGAGGGAGGACGTAAGGGAAAAAGACTTTGTGGTCAGCTTTCTTCTGGTTTCTCAAGCTGTGATAAAAAGCCCATAATTAAGCATTACCCATAGGGGACGAAGCCTGGGGAAAAATAGGTTACCTTGGGCTGTACTTTCCCTTGGGCTTTGCTTACCTGGCTGCTCGGGGAGCTTACTGCTTGGCTCCTGACCAAAAGGTTGCCCAGGGAGCCGACCATGCTGGCTGCCTGCCATGGGGCTGCCTTGGCCTGGGGCAAGCTTCTCACCAGGAAAACCACTGCCACCGAGGAGCTTTTGTTTCCTGATAGGAAAATTAAAATTCCGGGGGAAAACATGCCGGTTCTGCAGAAAGAGCTCTTTCTGGTGGAGAGTCCCTCTGGCCGGGCATGTTTCTGACTTGCTACACCCTCCTGCCCTGCAGGCAGAAAGCTGTGGCCTGGGCTAGATGTCCAGGCTTAATAAATGGTGTCTTGTTTGTGCTAAGGCATTCTGGCTACCAGATGAATATTGTCTCAAAAAGTGCTATACAGAGCAGTATAGAAGCCGTAGGAAGAGCCTGTTATTTTCAGTTTTAGCCTTTAAACTCTGGTGTCTATGAGGGCAAAGTGTGTGTGTGGGGAGGGTGGAGACTTGCCTTTTAAAGGTTCCAGTTGTAGTGCTGGAAATAGGTTAATGTGTTTAAAATAAGTCTTTCTTTTTCCTTTTCTGTGGGGGAACGAAAGTTACAGAAGGTGCCAAATTGGCTCTTCCTAGGTGAACTCCTCTGGTTATCACCCAATTACATCAGTGTCAGTAGTTCTGACACTGCTCTTCCCTTTGTGTATGTTTCTACCCGGCCTGCATGCAAATATTTAGGGGAAGGAATGGTTCCTTGGGTACCTGCAGATACATGTGTATGCATATATGTATTAAAACTTCATGGCAATTAATGTAATTTTGGTGTTGGCACCGTGAGGTGGCTATGTTGTTGTTTGGGCTTGGACCCAGACCAGTGTTGCTTTCCATAGCATCCACTGCATAGCTGTCAGGTGTCTGTAAGTCCCCCCCGTTTGCTTTGCAGCTTCAACATGCAGAGTGCAAAATGTGCCAACACTGGCTTTTCCATTGTCTGACCCATTTAGCCTGCCTGTTATTAACAACAGCAGGCTAAAGTTTTTGCAATACAAGAAGTTAATTTGCTTTAGCAAACTTTTCAGGTACGAATAATAGCAAGTGAGGAATTTGCTGTATTTTCTCCAAGTAGAGCCCAAGTGGTGCTGGGGCTTGCCTTGGGAATGCTTTTGATGTGTAGGTAGTGCTGGAAAGAAATACCAAATTATGTTTAGAATCCTCGCATGCTAAAATTGATAACCCTAACATAGCAGACATGTTGTGTAGATGGTATACTTTAAAAAGTTGTACTTGTGTTAGGTTGGATTTAGTACTAGTGTGTGTGCTTGAGACTTCCATGAATGCAAGCAGGTGAACAACATAAATCTGAGCCTTCCTGGAAACTGTGGTGTCCTTCTCAAGTAGTGACTGAAAATATTTAATTAAGATATTTTATTTTATTTTATTTCAGAAAGCATCAGGGATGTTATTGGGAGAAAAATAAAAATTTCTGTCAAGAAGAAAGTGAAACTGGAAACCAAGGGAGATAAAGTGGATAACAAAATCTTGGTAAGTACGATAGACTGACTCTGGCTAAGTTTGTGGAGAAAAAGCCACTATCTTCTCAGAAGGCATTCATTCTTCTCTTGAAAGGTTCTTTTACCTTTGTGTGTACAATCAGATTTACATCTCATTTATTTTCCTACTTTCTTGCTAGCCTGCACTGCAAGTTGATGTGCAGGTGTGGACATGTACATGCATGTTTATCACCGAGTTATTCTTCAGAGTTTAGGGTATTGTTTTGTGGACTGATGCTAAAGCAATATATTATCAGAACCTCTCCTAAAATTATGTGCTGCCTTTGCTGGTTAGGTTTCCTGTTTACATCTGTAGGAATTTTGAGTGGACAAGAAAAGAAAAATGAAGCATGTAGAAATACTTCTCTTTTGATAATATTCTGAAGCTGTTATATAGAGAAGAGGAACAGTAAAAACATTGTGCTTTTGAAACTCAAATGACTTTGTACTTTTTGGTATTCTTTGTTAAGTCACACATCTGCGATTTAAAGGAAGTGCTTACTGTGTGGGATCCTCCATTCTCATTCCTAAAACTGTAGTGGAGGAGAGTGTCAAATTGATCTCAAGTATGCTTTCCTGTTTTCTCAAGAATAGTTTGCTGGCCTCTCTTGATAAGGAGAAATAGTAATGAGCTGGTGTGCCTGCATACTGTCTTGAATATTTGGATATGCAAAAAGAAATTGAACTTTTAATTCTTCCTTTTGATGCCTCTCTGACAGGAGAACTAGAGTCAAAAATACAAGTAACTACATGCTGCTATAATATTTTTGAAGATGTTTGAAATTTGGTGCTTTCTGTTAGTAAGAATGCTATTGCATATTTGAAAATTTCATTACCAAGGTTATTGTTAAGAGCTTCTAGATGCATTCCCCATGCAGCTATTCTATTTTGTCTTTAAAAACTGCAACCTAATCAGTTTTGGATTACCTTAATAAAGTACTTGTTGATTATCTGAGGGCAGTAAGACTGTTGATAATGGTCTACTTTTCAGCAAGAGAATCTACTTCAGAATTTGAAATATTTTCTGCATAATATCTATCCATGTTATATGTAGCTCCTGAGTATACATTTTCTGTTTCTGTATTGGAAAGTGGCTGAATATGTGAATGCTGTTTGATTGCCTCTATTTACTTTCCATGTTTATAGGGAAGGCTGACAGTTTCACTGAAGCAGTAACACTTGATTGACTTTTTGACTTACACAGATTCATTACTGTTATTAATAGTGAAATATATTGTGGAAATACTGTGCCAATCAGATGGGACCAAAACAATGTCAAACATGGAATTGTCAGTGAAGTTTCTGAGATGTGCTACTCAGCAGTAAAACATCTTAATGTGATGACTCGGCTCTTTTTTTCTCTCTTTAATTTTCCATGCTCTCAGGTGGGGGACTTTAACCTTTTATGCCTAGCTGAAGAGGTTCTGACAGGGAAGGGACCTCTTTAAAGGATTCAGAAGTTACTGAATGTTTCTTTTGTCTGTGTATGTTGACTTCACTGCAGAGGATAAGTTGATCAAGGGGATGAATTGCTGAAGGTGGTGTTGTCTGGTACAACTATTTGTTCTTTGATGCATAATTGCAGAGTATATTGGGGAAAGAAAAGAAGAGTATGTTACTATGGTTGGAGAAATTGACTGCTGGAGCTGGATTTTGTGTTTTCTTCTGCCTCAAAAGAAAATTGCCCTGTGTGAAGCTGTACAAATCACTAATGACACTTTTTACAGTGTTTCTCTAATTGCCCATGTGTATCTTTACTTTATATGGGTTGTTTTTTTGCAGAAGTGCTGAGTGTTGTCTGCTATGGCAGAGGCCAGGGGAGACTGTGGTTCCTTTTGAGGATGCAGAGTTCTCTGAAATGCAGTGCTCTGAATAAAATGACACCTGAGGATTTTTGGCCTTGCTGTGTCTATCTAGGCTCATGTCTTATAGAAAGAATAGGAAGAAATAGAGGAGAGATACCCTTCTTTCCTCAAGAGAGTGATGTTGAAAGCAAATTACCCTGCTTCAGAAATATACAGGTGTTTAATACTAAGAGCCACAGGAAAGCTGCCAACAAAATTAAGAATTTTTGCATGCCAAGCTGGGACTTAACAGTATTCAATAAATAATGTGTATGGCTACATTCTTATCAGGGCAGGTAAAACTGGGGACTGAACTAACTAAATGCTGAATGAAGTGTTGGCAGCAAAAGTAATTCAGTAATTAAAAGACTGTATCCTTAAGTGCATGCACTAGAGTGCTCAAATGTGATTGTATGGGCAACCTCCATGCCAGTGCTTCTTGAGTCCTGAGAGCTTAGTTTTGAAATGTTTATAATCTCTGAGCACAGTCTCTTTAGTGCACGCGTGGCAATGAATTGTTTTGAGATTTAATTTTATTAGCAGATGGATGTTTATAAGGAAACTAAGTAGCATGTATTAGGTCCAGCAATTAATGAGGAGGAAATGTGAGTTGCTGTCAGTCTAGCTCACCCCAGAGCCATGATGGAGTATGCTAAAGGTTTTGGAGGAGGTTGATTGCAGAGTTTCACACTGAGCACTGACACCCAAAGTTGTGCTTTCATTAAGCAATCTCATGTCCTTCTTTCCTAGGAAAATCCAGCCAAATCAGTAGCACTTTGAGAAAGGGAGACTATTTAAGAATGACTGCACTTTGCAGGTAACTATTAAAACACTAGACCTTTGGCCCTGTTGTTCACAACATATTCAAGGTGCAGAGTACTAGAGTATGGATATAGCCATCTACTTAAATCACTTTGCTCTAAGAAATTTGTCTGATCATCAAGATAGAAATTGGAATCTGAGACTAAAGAAAAAGCAGTGGGGAAAGAAGAGTTGCTTGAAATAATATCCTGATGTAAAAGTGATGAGATGGATAGGTAAATTCTTTATTGCCCTAAAGTGCTTTAAGGTCTGGATGCCAGGGTTTGGAAATTATGACTGGGTTTTGATGTGACAGATTTTTTTTTTTTTTTTTTTTCTTTTGAGTCTCCACGATCAGCTTGCTACCTCATTAGTTTCAATTTGCAGCTATTTAGTTTTTCAGTTAGTTATAATGATGCAAACCAGTAAACAAGGCAAGGTACTCAGCTGCCTCTGGGCTGCTGGTACAAGATTTCAGCTCTGCAGGCAGCAAGCTGTTATCCAACCCTAAAAAGCTGATAACCATCTTGCACAGGCAAAAGATCAGTCCTCAAGCAATTGGGGAAAAACCCCAGCCATACCCTATCCTGTAATGTCTTCTTTATACTCAGTGTGAGACAGCTGCCAGCAGGGAGGATGAGGGAACACCCAGATATAGAGGCAACCTTGAATGGGGACAAGCCACCAAACTTGCCTCATGGGGCAAGGGGGAAAGGCATCTTGGGGCTCCCTGATGGGGCACGGGCTCTCCATGTACCAGTGGAGTGAGCAGAGGAGGTCTGGGGTGGTTGCCAGGGGCAGATGTGCTCCAGTGATCCCTGAGCAGGCAGTAGTGCCAAGGCAGATCCAAGGTGGAGCCAGGGAGCTGGGTCAGTGGGGCAGGCTCAGCTGGTAAAATGAGCAGGCCCAGGCAGAGCAGCAGTGTTACTCAGGCTGAGGCCAAGTGCTGGAGCTCTAGAGCAACATGAGAAGCCTCAGTCAAGGCTTTTCCCACCTTGTTGGGTTATACACCTACGCTGTCAGAGCTGGCCTCGGGTGCAGGCTGCCAAACTCCATCAGAGCCCTTGGTCAGACCACCCAAGCTGGGTCCACATGGCCCTTGGCAAGAGCCAGGGTGCTGCTGCAGGAGCAGACCCCACCGTGTTTGGCTTCGGTATGGTTCTCAAAACAGTGATTTTGCTGGGTTAAAACAGAGAAGGATGTTACTATTTTGTAATTGGTAGAGGTTTGTTTTGGTTTTGTAGGATTGTTGGGGTTTTTTTGAGGACAACGCATCCTCAAAAATGTTGCTGAGGAGCTGCTATCTTCACACTGACAACTTCTGACCTCTCTGTTTTCAGCTTAAGCTGTTGGATATGTAGAGGTCTCAGAGCAATGATAATAGCATTAGTTTTGTGTGTGTGTAACCATTTAAGAAAAAAGAAGAGAAACTTTACACCTGCCATTCCTCAGGGCCCTGCTTTTTGGCACCATTAGGAAGTACCCTGTCCATAAGAGAGGTTTCAGTGTTTTGTCTTGTTTTTTTTTTTAACCCAGAGGCTTGGATGATTGTCCTACAGACAAGCCTTGACAGGAAGCTGGGCTGCTCACTTTGGGTGCTGGTGGTGCTGCTTTTTTCTCCTCAAAATATCCAACCTATATGTACAATGTTTTTCTGAGTATTTCCCATTGCTGTTTCTCCCAGTCAGTTTTGTTGTGATAGCCATCACTGAGAAGCTGGGATTGCGAGATAAAGGCAACATGTTAAATACATCTGAGCAGCTTGTTACAAAGTACTGATGTTTTCAGGACTGGTTTGCGACTGGTCAGAATTCGAGATTCTTTTTTTTTTTTTTTTTTTTTTTTTTTTTTTAGTAATTATACAACAGAATACATGGTCTGGTTTTCTTTGAGATAAGTTTTACTTTATAAATACATTGTAAGGGAGGAAATATTGTCATCTCATAATTGCTAATGACTGTGCTCTCTATGTGGCTGCTCTGAGTTTTTTTGCTGTGTTGATTTTTTTTGTTGTTGTTATTATTTGGACTTTTTTGTTTGGTTTTGTTGGTTTTGTTTTGTTTGTTTGGATGGGGGGTTGGGGTTGTGTTTTGTTTTTTTTTTTTTCCCACTGTTTTCCCAACCTTAAGGTCATGGAATAATCTGATATGCTGTTGTGATCATGAACAATTTTATTAAGAAATCCCATCTAGGAATTTCTGCTATGCTGCTCCCCCAGGTCATTTATGTTCTCTTTGTTAGAATATGGCAGTGCTGCTTCTGGAACTGGGACAGCTGCTTTGGCAGGTGGCTCCTCTTAACATGTACTATATGCCCAACATAGATTCAGTAGGAGTAGTTTTATGTTCTTGTCACATTCTTTAGGAAATACATTTCCATGGGCTTTTAAAACAAAATTTATAGTTGACTCCTGCCAAATAGGTTTGTATTTGTTCTGTGCACAACAGATATGTCTGAGATATGTAATGTTCTACTTCTAAAGACTTGCTAATAGAGACTCAAATTCTATTTTTAAAAAAATCTATCTTTATTTCCATTTGAAGGAGCAATTATGGCTGTCTGGTGCACTATGTGGCCTCTGAACAACCTGGGTGACGGTACTGAAACATTTGAGAAAAGTGGATATGAGCTGCTGTGCCTGTTTAGCTACAAGAATGGCAATATCTGTGTAGAGGCAGTTATATTTTGTACTGCCGAAAGTATTTTGGGATTAAAAGCTCTGGCACTTGTTTTCTATTGATCATCCTTTGTCTTCATCCATCCATGATATTCTATTCAAATAGAGATGAATTTCTTTATCTATCTAGGTGTGAAATATCCTGTGCTTGTATTAAATCACTAAGAGCATGAAGCTCACAGGGTTGTCTGAGGTTAGTTCTACATAAAATGTGTGGAATCTCACACATTATATCATGACAGCTGGTATGTGATAATGATGTTAAATATGGACATTCTTTTAAAATAATGGTGTTTCCTCTTTTCTGCCCAGAACATTGAGTGTTATGACTTCTATCTTAAGTGTGTGTTTATGAAGATGAAAGGAAGTAGGTGTTTGTACATCTCTCATGTCAGGAAAACTAAATGGAATGAAGCAATCAAAATTGCTTCAATGTGAAAATGTGTTTTAATCCGCTTACAAAGTGCCTCTTATAATACAATTAAACTGTGATTTAACCAAGATTGCTACAGATGAACTAAGATTGCTACAGAAAACTGAAATAGTGTGAATACTGCAGGAAAGAGAATTTATATGAATTGTATATAGTTCCAAGATAGGAACCATGTTTACTGGAATCTATGCTTGTTATACACTGATCTATAGGGTTACTTTTAACCAGTGAGGTGATGGTCAGTGTCCTGCTGCACCACATGGATATGCACAAATCTATGGGGCCAGGTGGGATGCACCCAGGAAAGAGCTGGCAGGGGTGCTCACCAGGCCACTTTACATCATTTATCATCAGTCCTGGCTCACTGGAGAGATACCAGAGGATTGGAAAACTGCCAACATAATCCCCATATATAAGAAGGGATGGAAGGATGATCTGGGAAATTACAGGCCTGTCAGTCTGACCTCAGGACCAGGGAAGCTGATGGAGCAGATCATCCTGAGTACCATTATGCAATACATGCAAAACAAGTGGGTTTGAGACCCAGTCAGGATGGGTTCATGAAGGGTAGGTCCTGTTTGATTAACCTGATCTCCTCCTATGACGGAGTACCCTGCTTATTGGATGAAGGAAGAGCTATGGATGTTGTTGTACCTCGATTTATCAAGGCCTTTGACAAGGTTTCCCACAGCATTCTCCTAGAGAAGCTGCCTGCTTCTGGCTTGGATGTGTGTACATTCTGCTGGATTAAAAATTGTTGGGATCGATGGGTCCAAAGAGTTGTGCTGAATGGAGTTAAATCCAGATTGTGGCTGATCATGAGTGGTGTTCCCCAGGGCTCAGTGCTGGGGCCACTCCTGTTTAACATCTTTATTGATGATATGGATGAGGTGGTAGAGTGCACTCTCATAAATTTGCAGATGACACTAAGTTGGGTGGGACTTTCAATCTGCTTGAGCGTAGGGAGGCTCTGCAGAGAGACCTGGACAGGCTTGATTGATGGGCCAAGGCCAGTTGCATGAGTTTCAACAATGCCAAATACTGGATCCCACACTTCAGCCACAACAACCCCCAGCAGCACTACAGGCTTGGGGAGGAGTGGCTGTAGAGCTGCCCAGCAGAGAGGGACCTGGGGGTGCTGATTGACAGTGGCTGATTGAACAGTGTGACCACAAAGGCCAAGAGCATCCTGGGCTGCATCAGGAACAGTGTGTCCAGCAGCACCAGGGAGGTGAACTTGCCCCTATGCCCTGCCTTAGTGAGGCCACACCTTGAGTACTGTGTGCAGTTTTGGGCACCACAGTATAAGAAAGACATTGAGGTGATGGAGAGGGTGCAGAAAAGGGCAGCCAAGCTAATTAGGGGTCTGGAGAACAGGCCTGATGAGGAGAGGCTGAGGGAACTGGGGCTGTTCAGCCTGGACAAGAGAAGGCTGAGGAGAGACCTCATTTCTCTCTGCAACTACCTGTAAAGAGGTTGTTGTGAGAAAGAGATATTGGCCTTTTCTCCCTGGTCACCAGTGGTAGAACAAGAGGAAACGGGGTCAAGCTCCACCATGGGAAGTTCAGGTTGGATAATAGGAAAAATTTCTTCATGGAAGGAGTGATTAAACATTGGAATAAGCTGCCCAGGGAGGTGGTGGAGGCACCATCTCTGGGCATGTTCAAAAGATGGATAGATGATGTACTATAGGGGATGGTGTAGTGGTTAGGGACTGTAGCTTGGATGGTTGGACTTGATGATCCCAAATGTCCTTTCCAGCCCCAGTGGTTCTACGATTTACAAGCTTAGCATTCGGACACTGTGGTAGTGCATACAAATGTTGAAATCCTTTTTGTTGAGAAGTTTCCACTTCTAGGAGGGGAAACTGGCCAGTGGTGGAATTAACCAGGCTGAGAGGAATGTTTCCCTCTTATTTTGTTTTTGTGTGCTCGGATATTGCTTTTCTTTCCTCAATTTCACTTCCAAGTCCTACTTCCAGTTTTTGTTTTCTTCTTTCTTTCTCTCTTCTCCCACACTCAAAGCATCTGTTACAGACAGAACCTTGTCTTGTGTTTAAATCAGTGTTGATGCATTTTTTAGCATAACAGTAATATGAATAGACTCTGAGGCTTCTTTCCCTCAGGTTTGTTTCCATTAAAGGTAAGATCTAATCTACACCCTTAATTAAACTGGCCTGTGACCAAACTAAAAGAGTCCCACTTCTCTGGCTTCTCAGGAAAAATGCAGGTTTTCTACAGTCCTGGCACTATTGTGTCCTTGTGAGTGTAGCTCTGCCCAGAGTTGTGTGGTTTCTCAGTTGAAGCATAAAAGATTTCTTGCACACTGAGTGTATGGTGTATTCTTTGCACACTTTGAGAGGATGGTATAACCAGTACATCAGAAGAGCAGCTTGCTTGCTCTCCCTTTCTTTATATTTGGGCAACTAGCACGGCGCAAGTTAAGAAAAGGTAACTTGTCTTTTAGTGCCCTGAAAGTACCTTTGTTCCTTCTCCTATACTTTGCATGTGCACACCCACCTGCAGGCACATATATCCTTATCTGTCTTCTGGAAGCAGGAGATGTAAACATTAATCTCACCTTTAGCAACTTCTGCTTTTCTGTTGACAGCTCATAACACCTATCAGGAAAAAAAGAGGAGAGGTGAAAGGCAGGAGTCCACTAGGGCTCTGACTCGTTCATGGGATCTTTCTTTCTGTCAATTTCTCATAACTCAATTAACAAGCATTTTTTATTCTTTTGAACTGCCATACTCTTTCTACTTCCTTTGCTGAATATATAATGTATCAAAGTGGTTTGCTAATGTACTTTTGTTTCTAGAGGGCCTGACTCCCTGCCACCATTATTTGTGAAATGGAGTCTTCATAAACAAGGATTTGCATTGAAATCTGTGCATAAAAGTTGCAGAAGACTATTACATATAATTACCCAAAAGCTGAGAATAAAAAGTAAAATATTAGCAATTAGGGTCAACTTCTTGTCTCAGTCACTTGTCTCCACTGATGTCTTTTGTGTTTTGTTTTTTTTTTTCACCAACAAGAGAAGGCTTGGGAAGGAACAAACTATGTTTTATTTGATAGACCAATATAAATGCAAAAACTTTGCTCATAATTCAGTTGTTTTGTGTGTTGTGTGTTTTTTGGGTGTTTTTCTTCATGGATTGTTTTGTATACATAAAGATAGGCATTTGGAAAAAAGACTTCTCAGGAAGGGAATGTGGTTCGCTTTCTGTAATTGGTGTGGAGGAGGCAGTAAGTTTGAGAAGGGCCACGAGGGCTGCTAATTGAGAAGTTTGTGCAGCATACTGTGAAAAATGCTGCTTCTTCCTCAGAACCCCTCTCTTCAGGGATTGTTGTGGTGGAAAAACTGGTGAAGGTCACAGATTTGTCTCATTATTAAAATACGTACTCTGGATCACCTACAATTCTTCTTAGTTTTTTTCTCATAGTGGTGGTAATTTAATTCTGTGTGAAGTAATTACAGGCCCAGTAAGTAAAATTGTTCTTTAAATATAATTTCTGCTAGCTGTGCTTCATACTGCTGCCATAGTCCCCAGGTTGATTTCTGCCCTTGTTTCTCAGTAATCCCTGTGTTTCTGGAGCAACCACTTTGTGGCAACTCAGAAGTGACATGTTTTTGGTTAATGATAGCTTCCTTAATTTGAACTTTTAAGATGACAAACTATTGTGATAAAAATTTAATAGTAAAAGCCAGTTGATAACTGAACACTCCTGAGACCAAACTAATGAAATTAATCGGCCTTTTGAGTAAGAAATGTGCTCTGCTGGATTGGGGAATCAGGGTTGCAGAGGAAGGTTCAAGTAGCTGCAGGTTGTGATTTTAATCTTAGCAAACTGAGAGAAGTATCTCCTAGTTGGTATAAACTTGAGAAATGTTCCATCACTGGTGGTGAGCATGGGAGAGATTGTTGCCTGGCCCCCTGGGAAATCAGGGCAGCTTCTTCTGGGATGGTGATGGATAGGTGGGTTTTAGTAAAATGAAAGGCTTCCCCCCTCAACTGAACAGTATTTGCTCATTGTTATATTACTGTCACTCTTCAGGGGGCTTTGCAAATGAATCCTGACAGCACTCGCCCCTCTGAACAAATAGTACTTAAAAGGGTCCTTGTGTCCTGTGTGGCTAATGTGAAAGCACCTGCAGGATAAAAACCATGAACAAACGAGGAGCAGCTCTTTCTTGGACAGGTTGTGTTTCTGAATTTTCTATGCCAAATGACTTTTATAAAAATAAATTTGTGGACTGAGCTTATGGGCACTGGAAGCTGTGCAGCTTCTTTCCTTGGCTGACAAGTGGCATTTGTTTCCCTGTACCCAGGAGAAGTCCTGGATGACAGCAGGATGGGCTTTAGAAAGTGTCTATGTGGGGATGGAGAGCAGAAGGGGAAATGCTGGGTGTGTTTTCGTTTTAGGATTTTTGTCCTGCATTGCTTTTTCAAGTGGCGTTTGTTTCTGTGCTTTTTAGATAGGCTGGTAACTAGATTAAATTTTTTTTTTCCTTTCTGCAGTTGAAGCAGCTGCTAGCAGCGTGTTGCCTGTGAGGTGGGCAGCAGTGTGGTTGGGAGGGCTGGAAGCACTCTGATAGCCAGGGCTTAGGAGTCTGAGGTCACTCGGAGCAACCCTTTCCCATTTCCTGCTCCTGAGGATTGGAAAGACACGTGCCAGAGACGTGTCTCATGGGATGAGCACTCCAGGTACGTGTCTCTTGCTCTGAACATACCCTCAGTTCTCCAACTGAGCAGCAATCCTCCCCGTGTAGCTAGAACTTTGTCAAACCATTGCTTTTGTAGAGCTTCAAGGAATTTTGAGGATTAGAGTTAAGTTATAGATACCTACTTATTCTTGGGGCCTGGGAGGGCAACAAGAAGGTGATGTAGCTGCTGCTGAGCAGTTTCTTCTCAGATCTGATCAGGGGAAGTGAATGGCTGTTGAGCCTGAGCTGAATTAGGTGGCAGGGCACTGCTGTGTTTGTTCAGAGTTGACCTTTGAATGAAAAGGCTTCTCCCTCTCTGCCTTCGAGACTGAAACTATTCATACAAAACTATAGATAAAGAGGAAGCCTTTCAGAGGCTCATCTCTTAACCAACACTTGAGCCTGGTGTTTAAGAATGGCACTGCATAGAGCTGTGTGTGTGAGTTTAGATTCTGATGTAGAGCTGGAGGAGCCCGAAGTGAGGAGCAGTGAAGGTCAATACAGATGTGTGGATTTTAGCTGGCTTTAGCTGACAATCTTTTCTGTTTATAATGTTGCCAGTAAATATTCGAAGAAATGCTAGCTTTTTTAGGTACTGATGCATTGATGAGTAATGATTTCTGCCAACTTGGCATTTAAAGTGTAACACAAAAAATGCGTTTCAAACATAATGAGGTGTTTTGTTGACTGTGTCACTGTTCACATCTGTACCTCTGTACTTAGCAAGTATCAGAAAAGCACAGTATTTGAGCTTTGGGCTTTCTGTTCTTTCATCTCAAGAAGGTACTGAAATGCCTATCCTTTTTATGAAGAGTGTTGGTGTATGCTGTGTACAGTTGTTGCATACATTATGGGTACCTTTATGCTTTCTCCCTTTTTGTCATCCTCTCATCTTCTCTGCTTCAGCAAATCCCTGGAAATTTCCCTCTGTGTAGATTACCATCAGGACAGGGTTTGCTTTTTTAGTCTACTCATCGTCATGCTTGTGTTTCCATTTTCCCAACAGTGTATTCCCCTACTTCTGTTTCCTTTCCTTACAGAGATAATACAAACATCTCCAAAGACCTCAGAGACATGAGAATGATACACATAATGCTACTTTGCTAAAAAATATTTTTCAGTGTCATCAACTTACTCTGTATGCAATTTTATCTGATCCTTCTGGGCAAGTTCTCTACTTCCTTGTCTTCCAATTTCATCGAAGTACATGCTAAATCGATGTTATTTGTGTCATTGTAGCAGTTCAGTTCATGATGGATGGTATGGAGCTGTTACTATAACCTGGCTTTAGATTCTTAACCATCTTTCCCAAAGCATCTTTCTTTGGTTAAAAAGAAAAACAAACCAATACAAAACTGACAATAAAGCCCTAAAAAACTTCTAGCAACTCTGAGTGCTGCGCAAATTGTGTTTGTCGTGAAGATAGTTTGATGTACACAACTTGCTTCTGTTGCTCTCTCCATCTCTAGGTAGATGAGCTGTTGGGCTGAGAAAAGGTAAAGTAAAAAAAAGGAAAGAACTGTATAACAGTGATTTAACTGCAGTTAGCTGATATGGATAGTGCTAGAGCAGTCTAAAAGACTAAAATAACATTAAAAGGGTTTTGTCTCTTAATAGAATGCTGTGTTACCCAATTTTAATATTTTTTCTTTGGGAAGATATCTTCTAAGAGATTTGATTCTGCAGATAACTAAGTGTATTTTATGTATTTCCCTCACAGATTATTTCAAAGCCACTTTTCTACCATTTACTTTCTTAGCTCCACCATGGAGCCAAACTGCCACAGAAGCAGAATGCTGACTATCTTAAGCTTCTGTGTAGGTATGTCAGCTAAAGCTTGCAAAATCTGGTTATCTGTAGAAGAATGTGTGTTTAGTCTTTAGCAAAATGCCAACAAAAGTCTTCAGGAGTGGCCTAATACAGCAGGAAACATATATTTTGTTTTAGTTGTAAACTGTTGCTGTTTTTTTACCTGCACTAAATTCTTCTAAAAATAGGAAGATATGTAGGTCTCAACTCTTAAAAGTTGCATATTTGAGTTAGATTTTAAGTGGTTGCAGGATTGATGCCAACACTTGCTTTCTCAATGTTAAACTGTGATCTTTGTCAGTTGGCAAAGATTTATTCAAATTAGTGAATGCTTATTGTAAGCCTGGGAAATAATTTTTTTCCTGTTAAGTATTTTGAAAACCTTGAGGAAAAAATACCGAATCTAAAGATGAGGTAGTTTCATATGCTATTTCCAGTGTAATGCTGTCTTTTAAAAGTATTTTGTGTAACACTATTAACGCTATTAACTGGATCTGCTGTTATTTATATATGTGTGAAATTGTGTGAAATTAAAATGCTGCAGTTTTTTTGTATGGTATTAATTTATCACAATGCAGCCTTAATGCAATTTTAGTAGTTCTTTGTTCAGCTTGAGTGGTTAAGTACACCCCAAATAGATTATTCTTCTATTTTATATTTTCTGTTTTTTCTATTTTTTTTTTTTTTTTTTTTTTTTTTAATCTTTCATTGTTAGAGTATTCCCTGTGTTGTTTTTTCCCTTTCTGGAGGGTCTGTTTGCTTACCAATAAGAAAATACTGCAGACAGTTGTTCGAAATCAGAACTGTCCTTAAGGACATACGCATAATTGAAGATAACACTATCAAGTCAGCTTCTCAGCCTTCTCTTTCACCTCTGCAACTGCTCCAGTCTCCCATGACTTTCTAGGATAGAGTTCTCAGTGTGGTGCTGATGCTGTCTCTCTCTTTTGTCATGATCAGGATTAAGCTCACGTGGAAGGGTTTGGTGAGTTGTGCTTAACAAAGAACACTGGGGACCTCCTTTCCTCTCCCTTCCCAGGTGCTGCCTCCTGCTCCTCTTCTCTGGCTCTGAGTAAATGCAATTCAGTGTCAGGGTAGCTTAGATCCTAATGAGAAGAGGATTTTTTACCCTGAGATGTGCTGCAAGGAAAGCTTTGCTGTGGAGTAGCCCTTGTATTTCTGGTTCACACAGCGTGGCTGTTCTTTGTGTGACCGTGTTCACTTGCCCTAGACCAGGGGAGATGGAAGAGGCTGTGCTGGAGAAGGCTGTGTCTCTGCTTGCACCATTCCTTCTGTAATGCTAGACCTCTCTTTTGCTAAATGCAGGAGTCTGCATGGCCCTGCTTTGACTTCAGAATATGATGGGAAGAAGGGATTCCTGAGCTGTACTGCTTCTTTCAGTGCACCGAAGGATTAAGGGTAAAAGTTGCATCAGAGGGACTGCTTGCTCTCACCAGCCTCAGAAATGGTTTCTCAAATGACCTTCACCTGCTAATTTATTGGTTTATTGGTAATACTTCTAAAAAAGCTCAGCTCATGCGAAAGGGGATGTCCAACCTGACAGAACTGACAAAAAGAAGAGGGGTAACTTCCTCCACTTCCCTGTGTCACTGTTTCTCAAGTGGTAATAACAGCTTTTCCTGGAACGTCAAAAGGAAGAGCTGGCAGACACATGAGACTCCAGAAGCCTGGCAGGAATTAAGCAAGCTGCCTTAAGTTGTTCTTGTGTTTTTGTGTTCTCTTCAAATGCATTTTCCATGGATTCAGGCAAAGGGACTGATTATAAATACGACACCAGTTTTACTGGGTTCATGGTAAAGTTACCATTTAGTTGCCATTGCAGTTACCTTTCAAAGAAACTTTGTTGTAATGTCACGGATTGCTTAAGTTTTTTCTGTGGTAAATGTAGCAAATTGACAAAAGATTGCAGAGGCGTTTTAAAAACACATGCAGGACTTGCTATAGTTCATGGGTGTTGCTCCCTTCTCAAAACTGTGTTTCAAGTTGTGCATTATCCTCGAGGTCCAGTTCCCTGAATTAAGAATTAATATAACAAAAAATAATGAGAAAATTCCTAAAACATGTAGGGTCCATATGCATCTTGGAGAGGCTGGCTGGAGAGTTGTTTGGCACAGTGTGGTTCTTACCACTAAGTCAAGTAATCGACTTTATGTTCATGGATGTTGGATGGCTCTCTGTTGGGAAGCAAAGAGGTTTTCATAATTGACCTTTAGATAATCCAGTGGCATTTTCTAAGAATAAACCAAAAAATGTATAGTTGTGGAATTTGTCCTACTGTTGTTTAAGCTTGGATATTTAAAATTCATTAAATCAATAGGGCCACCAATCTGTGACCTTTTTTAGGGTTTCTGAATAACCCCTCTATTCAGTTTTGTTGAACTGTTTCTACTTAAGATGTGACCAAAACCTGATTTTGGTTTCTTGGCTGTAATTTGTCTTGGTCTAAGTATGGCTTTTGGACCCCACACTGGCAGGGTGAAGAGTGGCTTGGATTGCCATTGGTTTCAGAGTTTCTTGTACAGTCTGAGGATTAGTGGATATGTTGGTTAGTGGTGGAGTCAGGCCAGTTGGACAAAGCACTGTGGATGAACTGGACATGAGGAAATTTAGTGTCTGGGTTACAGTAGCCTCTGGCACTGGTGTTAAGCTGCTACTGTGAGAAAAAAAAAAAATATATATATATTTTTTTTTTTTTTTAAATTCCTCTTAAATGGGAAATCTGTCCCAAGCTGATTTTAGCATTACATGGTGGTAAAAATTCATAGTGATTCGTAGTTATCACTGTATCACTGTGTGGTAAGGTTGCTTTCAAGATCTGTAATGGGGAAATTGATGTTTTTCACCTCCTGTAGGCAGAGTTCAATGTGTAAAATGAGCTTTCAAGTGTGTTTAATAATCACTCCTCCCATTAATATATACATGTACATGTACATATAACATTGCATACACTTGTGCTTTAGATAGCTCTGTGACTGAAAGAACTGGTTTATTATATATTGCGTAATATTTTACATGTAGATTACATACATTTCAAATATCATAGTTATACTCTTATTTTAAGGTCAGTAGTGTAACTGAAACAGGAAGCAATCAAATCAAATCTTCTGAGCCCAGCATGCTGCCTCTTGCATCAAGCTGGTGTTTAGTTGCCAAATGTGTTTTTCCCAGGCAGTGAATGTGTCTGCAGATTCTGCAGTGCCCATTTGTTTCAGGCTGAGCACACTCCTCTCTCAATGCTTGCTGTGAAATACCATAGCCTGGTTCACCTTCTGTGCAGCTGAGTTCTTGTAGCTTTATCTGCTTCGTTTATTCATTATTAAATGCATGCTTTCTGCTTGACAAGTGTTATAAAATCCCTTTCACAGTGGCTGAACCCAAGAACCTCCCCTGAGAGTCTAGAAGGGTTATTAATTTTTTTAAATGCAAATACTATGCATTTCTGCTTTCCACTGAAGTGCTCTTCAGACCAGGCTACTTTATGGGCTGGTAGATTCCCTTAGCCCTGTTCTTTATGCCCTGTAGTCATGGAAAACAAAGTGCTAGATTTTTCCAGATTTCTAATGAAAACAGAAACAAGGCTATCTCATCTTTGAGAATGTTTCTAGATGTCTGATAACACATTGTCTACATAAAAATTAATGTGTGTACTCTGTAGGATGTGTGTTATTATAGGTACTTGCATATTAAAGTATCTGGTATGCAGCTGCCATTAAGAGCACATACACAGCACAAAACTGAAAGGTATGCTTTTCTGACAGGAGCTACAAGGGTTCAAGCATTCTGGAGTTCTAATTTTAAAGTAATTAGTTCAGACATAGTGTTAAAATTTTCTTAATTTATTTAGGTTTTCTGATCATCTGAGAAAAACAATAAATCAAGGCTTTGTGATTCCTTTCTAATCTCTATCTTGTGTAAGCACTGTCTGTATCTTTTTAATTTATTAGTAAGCATGTTCTGACTGGTTTTTATTACATTATATTTTATTTATCCTTTCTTAGATGAGATTTCTGGTGTTGGGGAGCTAATCCAGGACACCATCTTTTCCTGTAAAGGGAGAAGAACAGGGTTGACCACTAGATCTTGGTTTGATAAGTAGGTATCCTTCCAAATACAGGCTTTTCTAATCCTTACTCTTCTTAGAAAATATAGTCATGGTAGATTTTAGCTCAGCCTTCACCTGTGCATATTTGTTTGCTTTGAAGATAAACAATTTGAGACTGTAAGGTTCTTCTTCTGTAGGATTCACTTCTTGGGTCAAAAGAAGTAGCTCAGGATTTCTCTTGCAATTGGATATAACATCAGCAGTGTCCTGGGACAGCAGTTCTGCTGTCAAGATAGGTAGTAGTGGAACAGCTGACTTTTTCCTTAGAGAAAAACAAAGAAGCAGATGGGAGGCTGTCTGAAGAATATTTCAAAGAAAGGCCACAGAGAGTGAGATCAAGGCCAGAAAAATTACTTGGATGGCTGTGTCAGCCTCCCTCTTACTTTCTGTACTTTACAGACTGCAGCTGTGAACCGTGTGCTCCTCCACACAGCAGAAGGCCTGGAAGGAAAGACATAATTTTTCTCAAAGGAAGAGTCAACTAGGATTTCTCTGATTGGGTGAACAGAAGCTAAAAAAAATTTGATAGAGCTCAAGTGGCTTTGGGGAGCTTGATCAGTCTCAATGCTGAATACTTTTATGGATATTATAAGTAAAGAAGTCCAGGGAGCTGAGCCTTCCCATGCCTCAAGCTTGTGGGTTCTATCTGATTTTAACTGGTAAGCATAGCTGTTCCATTCCATATTTTCACACATACCTGGCCAAGGGGCAGCTGTAGACCTATTCCAAGTCCTGTAGCTTGGTGAAATAGCCATAGAGCAGGCCATGGGCATTGCAGGTGGACTTCAGGTCTCCTTAAAATGCTGTAAACCAATCTGGGCACCAAAACCCAGTTTCTTCTGACCGGTAGCCTCTTGTTGCCTCTCTAATTCCTTCAGAGTATACAATCTCCTCAGAAGAGAAATGCTGGTTTCCTGAATAAATGTGCAGCTGAGCACACTGACCCTTGGTAGACGTGTAGTCAGTACTGGTTTAGCACCAAATGTACCACTACCTCTTTCTAGTAAGGAGTCCTGTTTCAGCACCCCAAATGCAATTCTCGGGGGGGAGGAAGAGGAGGAGAGAAGCTCTTCTTTTTCGGTAGCACTGGGTATGATGAAATGCTTAATTTCCAAGGTATATACCATCAAATTTTCCTGTTAGTGCCACAAAAATCATTAATGTTGTGGGAGAGCTAATCGGAACCAAGTGTGTCATCTGCAATTAATAAATAAGTGGATGAATTTGTATCCTTACCTCCTCCATCTGGTTATGTGTTTACAAAAATGTCATGGTGTTTGTTTGCTAGGTGGATTTAACAGCATTCCTGGGAAATCTCAGATAGATGTGCAGATAGATGTGCAAGCCTCTGTGTTCAGAGACTTGAGTCTGGCTTTTGGGATATTTGTTTTAATATTGTTTCCATATCCAAACTTGCATATGTTGGACGTGTTTCTGGTGTGAATGTTAATTTTTGTGTACTGTCAAGACTCATAGGGCTAAAGCCTTGCTATTGTTTCTGTGGGTGGTTTTTCAGTGAACTTTGTTTCCCAAGCATTTGTGGAAGGAATGAGTGGTGTGAGAATGATAGCCTGTGGCTGTTGGTGCTTGCTGAGGATGGTGTGTGGTTGTTGATTTAGCCTTGCTTCTTAAAAACAATGCTTTATGGAGATTTGTGCTGCTTTTCTTTTTTTGCTGCCTTTTTTTTTTTTTTTTTTTTTTTTTTTAATTTTTTTGGGGGGGGAGGAGGGATGATTTGCAACAAATATCAACTTGAAAATAAAACCTTCTTTGGGGTGTTTTTTCTGGTTTTGATGCTTCTGAAGTCTGACCATATAACATTATATCTGAATACATGAGGACAGAATTAACTCTGAATCACACTGCATATTAGCTGTTGGGTTTACGGGTGGAGAGTTATAAAGTTGGTTCTTGTCACGCTAACAGTTTCTAGTGAAAGAAAGACAGAAGGAAAATCTGTTACCTTAGGTCATACTGACAGTGGTGTCTGCTGTCTCACTCCTTTGGATTTAATGGTAACAAAAATGTCTGAACATAAGCTCTAAGCAGTATATTGATAACGGACTGAATAAGTATAATTATTTAATAACATTAAATGCTTAGGTGAAGATGTATAAAAGCCTCTAGCCAACAACATCTAATATTTAAGTGGGGTTGACAATTTACTGTAGCCATCACACAAATAATTTTACACCCATTCCTGCTGAGTGTGTACCTTGAGTTTTCCCTCACATCCCCAAACCACGACAAATTAAGTCAATATTGTTTGTTTTCCCCACCACCAGATTCAAAAGCTGATTAATGGCATGGAATAAGGGGTAGTTTAATGGAAGGAGGATAAGATACTGAATCCTTCAGTCATAAGTGATGCTGGCAGTTTTCAGCAGCTATTTTCACAAGAAAGCCAATTCTTCAGGAAATGCTCCACTTTGCATCTGGGAAAACACGTATCAAGCAACAATGTGGTCTCAGGTTTGACAAACTATTTTTCTTCCAACATTATCTCTGTACCCTGATAATGTGAGTGATTTCAGTATAATACAGGGCTTCCTAGTTTGTGCTTTTCCAGTGAAGACTATGCAATGAACTCTCCTGGACAAGTGTTATCTCTTTGCAGCCTGAAGTGTTCTTGAACTGTATTGATGAGTTATGATATCATGGGAAGCTCATGGCCACAGTTTAGATAATCTCTAGTTAAATAGTTTTCTTTTTTACACTAATGGAAGCTGTTCCTCTATTTTGAACATGCTGTTTTTAAATGAGAACTGTATAATTTACTTGCACACCATACCAAACTAAGAATATTCCAATAAATATTTTATTAAGGGAAGGCCAACCAGAAGGGAATTGTCTCAGAGTCTCTGACTCTGGGGAATACCAGTAGCTGAGATGTAAAGCTCTTCCCTGAAGTGAAACTCCATGAAGATTTATTGCTAGTAAGTGGGGAAAAACATATTGAGAGGCAACACAAGCATTTAACAGATTTTAATAAATACACAATATGCAAGGACAAGAAAAAATATTTATAGTACTACAGGTCTGCTAATTTGTCAAATGACCTTGAAAATATGCAAGTGCTGCTGTTCTTGTTAAATTACTGTGAAAGAATGCTTCTTAGGAAAAACATAGGAGCTGAGGGCTGGGTCAGACCCTCACAAGCAAAAAATCATTCAAGATAATGACTGATGACACTATCATCTATTTTGTCTGAGTTGGAAAGATGTATGGATTTGATGCAGTCCTTATGAAAGTGTGTTAAGATTTGGTAACCATCCCTTTGTATATGTCTGATTTTGACTGATCAGACTGGGAAAGGGGTATCTTTGCCAATAAACTAGCCTGAAAGCAATGCTGGAGCTTTTAAAGAAGAGCTGTTGCTCTTTTGTAGGTAAGTAGTGGATAAAAGCTACTAAAACTGCTGGAGAAACTGTAGGTTTTCTAACTTCTTCAGCCCAGTCTGGTTTTGGGATTAGTTCCTGACTAGCATAAGTACTACCAACTTGATTTGTGTAATTCAGTAGAAAGAAAAGATGTTTACATAGGTAAGATGGCCTTTACCATTCGGTGGGAGTGGAGAAGGGCCATGTTGAATGATGTGAAAGTGTTTAATTTCTTTGCACTTCTCAATTGTCAGTGTGTGTACTGAATAAACTGACTGATCTTGAATCCTCATGATCTTGTAAGAAAAGATTGTTTAGTTAGGACTTGTCGAATGCTGGACAGGATTAAAGTTTGACTCAGTATGGAAAATCTTCCTTTATACAGAGGCATATGTAGCATAATGCTTTTTCTAGAACTTAACTATGTTCCATTTAGAAGGTCATTAGTATTTACAAATGTGTTTGGAAAGTTGTTTGCTACTACTTTTGAGAAGTTGTATGCTGTCAGAATTTTTCTGCTGAGCTATCTGAATCATTAAAGCAAATTCCCTGGGCACTGTGATAGTTTTATCTTAACAGTGAAGGAGCTGCTTCACTCAGTTTTGTTTCTTCTGTAGAGAAGTCCACTGATCTCTTGAAAACTTGATACAGTGGTTGTTATGTTCCTTTCTTTGAAGAACTATAACTCTCTTAATTTTCTGAATGCTCTGTCTGCTAAAGGAAGATACAGCATTCAGGTTTATAATTCGCAGGACACTTTATCAAGGAAAGGATGTTTATGGAATTGGTGGTGTTGATATTTGTATGACTGCAAAGGAGTGACAATGCCAAAGCCACATGGTTTTTGTGGCTTTTCTGTTACCTATGTATATATGTCCTGATTTCTTAATCCCACTGCTCCTAATGAGAGACAGCACCAACAAACTCTGGATGTTTTGAAAGTATAAACCCACAGCAATAACTTTGAACCCTCTCTCTACCCTGGGATTTCCTTTGCTATTTATTATGGTATCCATAGGTGTGACACCGAGCTGTTTGTGGTGGGTTTTCATGTTTGATTGGAGGCTGGAGAAGAGTAGGAGGAAAGCTTTCCAGCTAGAGAGCAGCTGCCCAGTACTGTGATCCACAGTGTTTTCCTGAGTGAGCTGCTGTGATGAGCAGTGACAGTGAGAAAGCTGAGCAGACTCGGGCTGCTGCAGGGCAGTTTTACCTGTTAGTGAAGACAGACACCAGGTATCAAATCAAGGTACAGTGGAATAGCTCTTGTGAGCTGTAGCTAGCGGCCTTCGTGGCACTGAGAAGGAAAAAGCAGATGGAAATGTTCAAATGCATTTCCTCCTTTCCCTCCCCTGTCTCTTGGATCTTTTATTTCAGTCAGTAATGGAAATCTGTGCTGAGTTTTGAATGAAGGGTTTACACTGCACTAGTGTGAAGTACTTAATGAGCCTCATTTCTCAAAGATCTTGCAGCCTGCCTCAGTTAACCCAGCTGCTTTTTTTAGGAGTACTTGTGCTGGCAGAGGCATTTCTATGTGTGTGAAGAATGCACAAATAAAGTGTTGTGCTTTTTGCAATAGAAAATGAGGTTGTAGAGAAGGGGAGGTTTTCCAGCCAGGAGATCAGAGGCTGCAGAGCCAAGTAAAACAATTGCTCAGCATAGCTTTGGAGACCCCTGTCTCAACAAGACTTGTGTGTGTTTGCGTTGCCTGCTGAAGAGTGGAAATGTGAGTCCACAATGGGGCAGTCCTGCAGTGCTTGTCAGGCTCATGTCCTGACAAAGGGATGTTGGAAGTACCTTATGAGGGTGAGGGATTGAATTGAGTCTCCCCTGCCCAAGGGATAGTAATATTGTGGGGAAATTTTGCAGAGCACATGTAATGATAATGGTTAGGATTATCGTGGTTAAAATGAGTGAAACTAGTGGCTCAGGAAGCTTTCAAGGGGTGTTTGAAAGGGTACAAATACATAAATCTAGAGCTCAGCCACAGCTGTGGAGTTCTTTCAGTTCATAGACATCAGCAGTTAGCCATAAGAGTAGATGTGCTGAGGTTTATCCTTACGCTAAATTCAGATTTCTGTACTGATTGGGTTAGCGTTAAGCAGGAGTGGATTGGTCTGATGTAAATTTTATTTGGCAAGAAAAGGGAAGGAGGGCTGTTGCCTGGGTGATTGCATCGCATCAGCAGTTCCAGTGATGGCTTGGTATTGGCTAAAAGTGCAATTATATATCACATTTTAAAGACTGGCCTATGTTTGTCAGCTTCCTTTCATATGGGGGTCTCAAACAGCTGTCTCCTAAGTGTGCTTACTTTAAAAATCCTTTATGTGTTAGAAGCATCCAGAATATCAAACAGGCCTAACTACACAGGTTAAAAATGTCAGCTGTGGGTTACACAAACAACTTCCTGAATTGATGGAGTTCAGATGTCCCTCATATTGGCTGCAGCTGGTGTTTGCCTGTGTGTCTGCTCTTACTCTGAGAAGCCCTTGGTAACCAACTTGCTCTTGTGAAGAGGTCAGCTTTCAAGTGTACTGCCACGCCACTGAGTAAGGGGTGTACTCTGCACCCGGATTCCTGTGATGGTCTTTTAACCTTACATCTCCATCTTACTTGAGAGACTGTAGCTCAGTTCTGTGTCAGTCATCCGGGCAAGACAGAACTTGCTGCACGTTTAGCTGGCTATAAGCAAAGATTTTTCGAGCTCGTTTAATTCACTGAAGAACAACACTGAATCACCCTCTGTAAGTACAGTGACCAGAGGGGACACCAAGACTTCAGTATAGGCTAAATGCCAGTCTTCTAGATGGCTGAAGTTAAACAAAATGATTTCTGTCTTGCTTGTCTGCACTTTGCTTTCATGTTTGTGAAATGGAAAAGTGGCTTGGTGCTGCCTCACACAATAACTATCCTTTTGCCTGAATGGTGTATCCTGCTGGCACGCAGAGTGTCTTTACTGGAACAACTTTCTATGAATGTGTGGTACTCAGTCATGCTGCCGATCTCTCCATTTGTCTTGTGCAGGCTATAATTGTGGTTTCTGGTCTTCTGCTGAAGCCTGTGATGGTGTATAGGGATACCTTCTGTGGGCTGTGGCCATGCATTTAACAGATGTTTTCTGGAGTCTACTAGACTTGCTTTCTACTTCTTTGTGGTCTTTAAAGTCTGTCTAGTGCTGCTGTCTCCACTGCTTAGAGGTAAACAGAACTCTTGACCATATTGGTCACACAGAAGCTAACCATGTTCAGAAATGTACTATAGTACTAACTACTGTACAAATAGTGTACAAAAATAATAAAACTAATGATGTGTCACAGATAGTGGTTGTGAGGAAAAGCAGTTGTTGGGAGGTATGTTCAGTGATCCTGTACAGCAAACCTGAAAAAACATGGATTTGATCAAAACCAGTTTGCTTGGGCTATTGCTGAGGAAACTGTCCTTCCCTAGCCTGATAGAGACCTTGGACACTGTTCTGCTATGGTATATGCGGGGCGTGCAGCAAGTCCTTGGCAATTCCCTTCCTGCAGCCAGGGTGGGTGCCACTTCTGCAGCCCAGGCATGGCTTGTGTGCTGCCAGGTGCTGGAGAAGGGAGGCCTTTCCTTTTGACACCAGCACCTCTCATCAGATGTCTCCAAGTACCTTTGCTCTAACCATGACAGCTGAAGTTTCCCCTTTGTTTGGGAGATGAACTTTTTTCCAAATATCAAGATTACATTAAATAAAGCCAAATGATCTGTAAGAGTTAAGGCAAATGCTCCTAAATCAAAGACAAACAGAATAAGTTGTTGTATAACCCACCACCAAAACCAGTTCAACTAAATAGTCACAGTCTTGAGGGGACAACCACACAGGAGCAGTGAAGTCTGCTCAGGGAATAACCTGTCCTTGTGCAGAAGTTTCTTGTTACAGTGCTGGTAATAGGCATCTAAACTGGTGAGTTGCTTCACTCTGATTTAAGATTATCTTGGCGGTTTTTGACAGCCTAGCTGTGAGTTTACATTTTTATATTAACTCTGGGATCCTATTTTCTATTCAAAGAACAGTTGCTTAAACACAATATCCTGGAAAGGGTAGTAATCCATTGTAAATACAATATAGCCACCGATTGCCTTCTTTCATGGAGATCTGAGTCTTTCTCCCTTCCCCCAAGAATTCTCAGTAATTTTTCTAGGCTCTTCATGCAGTTACTTACTGTAAATATGTGAATTTATTTCTGTCCTTCCTCCCTCCTTCTCTCATGTTCTTTGTTGCACTGTAATGTCTAGTCTTAAACATTGAAAGCTGTGGGGTGCAATGTAAAAATTCAAGCAGGACATTGGACTCTTGGTTGTAGAAGGGTTTGTACACGCTGCTGGAGTGGGAATCATGAAATATGAAGTGTTGTGATGATATATTTAGTTCAGGATATAAAAAAAGAGGAGTTTAATGACTAGCTATTAAAAATCCTAATCTAGTGTTGCTAGAATTCAGAGTGTCTGGAAACCAGTGTATTTTTTACTTCTGTGCAACATTTCTGGCTTACTTTTCATCAACACCAAAAAGTGGGCCTTGAGCTTTAATGTTGCCCGAGGTGGGTGGCAGATACAACTGCAGCAACCAGAATGTCACAAACCTCTGGTGACAGGGGAAGCTGTGGTCATTACTCAGGTGTCTGGGTGACTGAATGCTTCTACTAAGGTAAGTGAGCCAGGCTGCTCTGAATACACATGGTGCAAGAACTCTGAGACTGATCATCAGGGTGATTGGGAAGAAGTGGAGCAACCATGATATCTCAGGTTCCTCTTACCAGCTGTGAGAGGCACCTGATCTGTGATGCTGCATGAATGGATGTGATCTCGGAGGCTTTAGGTGGTTTATATAGCTATTGATCCTGTCTTCCTAGTCCTTCAAATAGGTTCCTGTGGAAGTACTAATAAGCAGCTTGCTTTTTTTTTTTTTTTTTTTTTTTTTTGGATATATGCCCTATATCAGAGAAAGAAATATCACTGTATAAATAGGCTGCTAAGACTTTTTGGTTGGTTGGTTGTTTTCTTTACAACCAAGTAGTTTCTTTCTCAGCATTTCTATGTGTCAAATATGACATCTCAGCAAATGACGTTCCAATACTTCATCTCACTTTCCAATGGATTTGGATTAGAATAAGCAGGTAACATAAAAAAATCCCCAAATCCTACAAAACCATGCAAGGCCTCTAACCCCTAGAGAAAAAAGGGCACACAGAAGTTGGCATGAAGGATTCTGGCTGCTTCTGCCTGGCCTCTGCCCTAAAAGAACTGCAGTGCAATGGAGAAGATACTATTTGTTTGTCATCCTTTCTTTTGGAAAATGGCTTCCCAAGGATGGGTAATGGCCTGTATACTTCTCCTCTTGAAGCTGCCTTGGTTTCTTTGGTCTTCAGATGCCATTCTTACTGCAAGAAAAAAAAAAAGAAAAAACAAAAACAAAAACATTTTTCTTTTCTCTCAGGATTTCTTGCCTGTCTTGCATAATTTTGAAGAGATACAAGCTGCGAGTGGTGCTTGATGCAGTTTAGTAGAAATTGTAGGCAGTTCCAAACTGGAATAATGGCAAACTACTTTGTCCTCCAAGCATGAAGTTTAGACACACCTGAGAGAATGAGCTGCATAGGAGTGAACCCAGAGGCGCAGCCCTTCAGTGTGACTGCAGGTATACCCACCTCTTTGCAGGTATGACAGGTATGATGATTTCTAATTTGGTGTTTGTGCTCCTGTTACATGTTAAGGTAGTCCTAACAAGGTAGATACTGAATAATTGTGTGGGCATGGCAGCGTGAGGGGCAGTGGCTTTTACTCCAACCTCTGATTCTGTGGCTGATGTGAAAGGTAAAGATGAAATTGGAAAATTTGCTCTTTCTGTCCTCAAGTCCTTCTGCGTGGCTCCTGACTTTTCCCCTGCTCTCCAGTCACCCACTCCCAAAGGGAGCCCTGGAGCTGCAGGGTCTCTGAGGGAAGAGCGTGTCACTGCAAGCCAAGCAGCTCCCAGGTGAGTTGCAACACGTAAGAAGAACTGGAGTGAGTTTAACTAAGCCTATCTCATGCTGCTGTACACCAGGACTGGCAAGAGGCCAAGCTGGCAGGTGTGTGGGGAACAGAAGATTTGCTCACTGCAGCGAGCTGGGATGACAGCGGGTGAGTTGCTAAAAATCCCATCACAAATGCCAAGTGTCCAGCAGCCCCATCACCTGCAAGCCTAACATGGCCTAAATGAATTGGGATTTATTGGCACAGGAGTAGGATTGAAAACAAGGATTGAGGCTGTTGCACAATGCTAACTTAAAAATAAAATGAAGTAAAAAAGAAAAAAAAAAAAAAAAAAAAAAAAAGATTATGGATGCTGGGCTAGGAGGTCTCATATCTGTTCTAGGTATGGTGTTACATAGGGCAACCAGGCTGGTGAGGGGACTCCAGCACAAGTCCTGTGAGGAGAGGCTGAGGGAGCTGGGGGTGTTCAGCCTGGAGAAGAGGAGGCTCAGGGGAGACCTCATCGCTCTCTACAACTCCCTGAAAGGAGGCTGGAGCCAGGGGGGGGTTGGGCTCTTCTCCCAGGCACCTTTCAACAAAACAAGAGGGCATGGTGTCAAGTTGTGCCAGGGGAGGCTTAGGTTAGATATTAGGAAGAATTTCTTCATGGAGAGGGTGATCAGACATTAGAATGGGCTGCCCAGGGAAGCAGTGGATTCTCTGTCCCTGGAGATATTTAAAAAGAGACTGGATGTGGCACTCAGTGCCATGGGCTGGTAACCACAGCGGTAGTGGATCAAGGGTTGGACTTGATGATCTCTGAGGTCCCTTCCAACCCAGCCGATTCTATGATTCTATAGTCACATTAAAATTAGTGGCCACCTCCTGTTACAGATTTCTGTGATGACAAGTTTCATCTTTCAAAGTTAGATACAAAGGTGCTGTTCTTAAACCTGCGTTGGAAACATAGTATGCCTCTCCCGTTTTATTTTACATCTGGAGTATTTCAGAGAAAGAAAACTAAGGAAGAGAATGCATTTGCATCCTCAAAAATACATAGGAATGAATAACAAATTGTTTAATATCTCATCTCCCATTAATTTTTCAATATTCACCCCATGGGAAGGCCTTGAAATGTTTTCTTGTCACCTTATGTTTCTGGGTGCTGTTTAAATCCTACCTTTCTAATGTATTGACATACATTTTTCAAGAGACAGCTATATTAAATTAATTCTCTATCCTAATGGAGTAAACAAATATGATCACTTCCTTTTTTCTAGAAGTGCTTCCTGTAGAAAACAAAGGGCTACTAAATAAGCAGTGATATTAACTAGGTGTGGCAATGTGTGAATAGGACTTTGATAGCAATTCCACACATTTCTTGCTACTTTAATTATTTTTTAATATAAGGGTAAAAGAGCTTTTTAAGGTAAAGGGCATTTGGACCTAACTTCTCTACAATTTTTGAAAACCCAGGAAGTTTTATGACTGCATTCATAAGCCTCTGAAGACCTTTGAAGCCCTGCACAATGGCTGATAACTACTGGAACATCAGAGAAGAAATTCTTCTAATTTATATTCTTTGTGAAATAGTGAAAGATTCAAAGTGAAAGATTTTTGGAGGAAACAGCATTTTCTGAATAATTTTTTTCCATGGAGTATTGTAGGGAAGTATCACGAAAGGGTATTTGTAGTGATGGTTTTGTAGCCAATATAGTAGAAAAAGATCTTGCAAACCAATACTTTTTAATACCAGTTACTTGCTATCTTTTTCTTTGACTTTTGAGATATTTCAGAAATCTTGTACATCTTTCTGAAAATATTTATATAATTGTGATAGTCAAAAAAACAGGAAGGAAAATGAATGTGTTTGGGATAGAAGGCTGGAGTACATGGGATAAATGGAGCCTCTCAACCTCAGTCTGGTGAGGCTCCCTCTGTTATCAGTGTATAAATAGAGGGGCTTCTCCAGAAAGTGGTGGGGAGAATCCAGATTAAACTCTTCTTCTGAATATCTCTGTGGAAATAGTTGTATTTTTCTCTTGATTAATATTCAGACATTTAGTTACCTGGCTGCACCTAAGCAATATGAATATCCTCTCCTGAAGGATACAGAAGAACATGATTTGAAAGCGATCAGGTTGTTTGGGAGAGAATAAAAAAAGGGGGTGTTCCTCTACTGCTACACAAGTTCAGTGTATTCAGAATTTCAGTGTACAGTAAGTGTGAGGAATTAGGTGTAAAAAAAATTTCTTACAATGTCAAGTGCAGGGCTTTAAACTTTCCTTGAAATGTTTTCCCTTGACAGTCCATTAGTTTTATTGCTCCGATTTTGGCAGGGACCCAGATATGGCAGTATTATGTCTGGATGGATAATGAATATCTGTGAATAATGAAGACTCCATTTTATAACTGTTAAAATAAAAAGCTACCAGTGCAATTTAAATGATCTGCAATGGTAAGTGCAGATCTCCACCTCCGAAACTGCTCAGTGGATCTGTGTTAATTTATCCATCAAGTCCTTTCTAGAAGTGTGTCTTCTGCATATCACTCCACGTTGCTTTCAGAAGGTATCTGTTCTTCTAAATTTGTGCTACATTATAGGTCCTCTACAGAAAATGTAGTGAGGGGCCATAGGTGTTTGGTTTTGTCACTCACTGCACTCAAAACTGATGAAATGGTCGCTTGTCAGTATATTGCTGGATGACCACATCAGAGAGGAATGCCACTGCAGGGGTGGGGGAAGGATGTTCACTTAGCAGCAGTGGCAGAAGTGTGGGAATTTCAGAACTGAAGAGAAATAGGCTGGTCCAATGTCACCCTTCCATGCTTATTGTATTAAGAATTTAAGTATTAGTTCACAGACACTGTAGAGTATGTGAAATATATTCCTAGCATATTGGATATTGTTTACTTCCCCTCCTCCTTATTGCTTTTTTTAAAAAAACAACTTAAAAAGAAACCCAACAAACCTAAACAGTAAATTGCATTGACTGGCTCAGTGTATTTACAATGGAAAAAAAATTGATAGACCCTTGCTTAGTATTCATAGAATGGTGTTTTCTAGGAAATGAGCTTAAGCTGTTACAGCTTCCAAAGAGGCACTATTTTTTTTTTTTCTTGGGGACTTATGCTTACATTTAATTATGTATTTTTATCCATACTGCTAAGCATGTCATGCATCTCCAGCCTCAAACTGTATGGCATGAAAGATTAGTTTTATTTCCTGGCTGATGAAAACAGCAGACAGATTCTCTCTGGCTTTAGAAAACTGGTGGTGCTCCCTGCCCCATGTAAGCCAAGGAGGCTGACCTAATGATGACCCATCAAGCAGTATAATAAGGTGGTGTGTATCCCAAATTCTGACTGGACTGCAGCTGGACTGGATGACTCAGGGAAGGCACTGCAGGGTTCCTCTCCTTTCCCAGGCTTTGCCCAGGAAAACATCACGCTGGGTTGCTCGAGTAGGTGTGGAGAAATGTTATCTTGTTTTGCAGCTGAGATGATTGTTATTCTTCCAGTGTGGTAGCTGTCATTTGCAGCTGATAAAGGTTGTCTGGAATTGAAGGGGAATTTGCAGGCTGTTGAGAGTCACTCTTCTAGTTACTTTACTTTTTCTTCCCATATTTGATTAGTTATAGGTAGGTCTTACTACAATGCACCATTCTAGAGCAGAAAACAAAGATGGGGGAAGAAACATCAAAGGGAACAGAACAGAAAAAACTTTGCTCCTACAAGGTGGAGCAGATTCTCCGTGGTGACTGGGAAATAGCAGTGAATTACTGCCTGGCAGGCATGGTTGAAAACAGGAAGAATGATTATAGTTATCCAAAAGGAGAGGGTGGCTGCAGATACTCAGGAATCTTCTCATTTGGTCCCAGGGAGGAACAGCAGTGTTCTAGGAAGGGGACCAGGTCAGCCAGATATAAGAAAAAGGCAAAACAGAGTTTTGCAGGAGTGTAGCTTTTGTGATTCATGCCAGATGTATATTTATCCGATTGGACAAAGGTTGAATAATGCTCTTCAAAAGGAATATGATGCATCTGCTGCTGATTCCCAAGGCTTTATCTTCTCTAATTCACACAAATATCTGTTTAGCCAGCTAGCTTCCTGGAAGACCTGTTCTGTATCTCTTGCTTTCATTAGTACATTTCTCAGTTTGCTGCAGGAAAATATTACAGATTTTAAGGCTTTGTTTAACACAGGATTGTTAAAAAAAAAAAAAAAAAGGTTTACTGCAAGGGCGATTTCTTATCCGGATGATTAGTTCTAAGGCTGTGCTATCCAGGAATTGTGTGGGTTTTCATTTCAAGGCCAACACTGATGCTGAATACCAGAGGCTTACGCATGACTGCTATCCCCAAAATTGGGAGTGTTTCATGTGACTCTTAGAAGAGGAGAGGTTTTTTTATAGGTTTACTCCATTTTATCTGGTGGTGGGTAGTGTTTTTACACAGCACTGGTGCCATGAAACTTCTGAATCAAGTTGTTTGTTCAGAAGTCTGCCTGGGTGGTGGTAGTAACTATGAATTCAGGTCCCAGAGACCAGATGGCATTAGGTACCTTATGATTGTATGTAGGCAAACATGTATGAGTAAGAGGAGGGGGAAATAATAATCCTCCCAATCTTTTCTGCTCCTGTTTTGTTCCTCCTTTCCTGGTAGTACAGAAACACTGCCCACACCACTGCAGTGGGTGATCGGCCGGGAAGTGATGCATGGCGGTGATTAACACGGGGCAGGCAGAACAGGATGTTCGGATCACGAAGGAACATGAACTTTCGTACCTTTTTTTTGTTTTGTTTTTGGTTTTTTGTTTTTAAATCTGCTATTGTTTAAAACTGACCTGTTGCTTTCTTATCTCCTGCAGTTTTTCTAGAGGAATGAGGATTCTGTGATTGTAAATTCACAACAAAAAAACAAGGAGTAATTTCGTAACTGTGATGAATCAAAACGTATTCTTAAGATAAGGAATTTTGCCCCAGTGAGAGGGCAAAGTGTGTCAGTAAGATGAACAGTAATGATGTATTCACTGTCAGGCAACTGAACTGAAAGCAAATCTGTTTATATTTTGCTTTTATGTTGCTGTATTGGCTCCTGATTTCTACCATTCACTCATTAGCTTTTTAAGCTGAGTATTCTTTGTTTGGCAGTTACCTCTCTGGTTTTCAACAATTTGGAATATGGATATTCATAGTGCTCTTAGAAAAATCCGATCTCAAGGGAGTATTTAACCATTGGTAATTAACTTTGTCATGAAAAATCGTGACTGACATATTTACAGCTCCTATTTATCAGTAGGTACTTCTTCCTGCTTAGAAAAGAATGCAGGTCTGTATGGCTTTTCACTTGGTATCACTGTGGGTGCCTCCCTGTTAAATGTTTCTCTTGGGATGAATATAAAAAGTGAGAAGAGTGAAAAGAAACTTTTATTTGTTTTAGGATGATCTCTGACTTCACATTTAAAATGTGAACTTCACACCTTGCCATTCATTTTTAGTTCATTTTCTCAGTAACAGGACCATTTTTATGGAGCATTAATACAGCAGGACTAAAGTGATAGCAGTGCTCTAGTTCCAAGACTCTGTAGTCATTGGACAATATATTTGTAAGGTGAAAGTCACATGTATATGAACCTTGTAGTTTCAGCTCTTAAGTTTTGATTTAATGGCATTATCTGAACTAGCATGACCTACCCCTTCTTAACTTGGCATGGTAGGTGATTTCTCTGCCCTACTTTGCAGAGGCAGTCTTGCCCATGCAGTGATATGTCTACTGTGTTAAATCAGTCAGTGCAGCGTATTATTGGGAGTTAAACAGAGACTGAGTTAAACAGAAATGCTGAATGACTTGCCCAGGGACCTGATGGCAGGACAGAATTGAGGCATCAGGGCCTGATTGACAGTAGAAGATGGGACTGGCAGATGTTGGTTGTGCATTGGGAGAGGATAAAGCATTGTGAGATAAGGAAGGACAAGTGTCTGTCCCAGAGGTGAGTCTTCTGGCACAGACTTCAGTGACATGTCTGGACTTTCAAAGAGGGAAACCTGACACAATTCCATAATCTGAACTAAATACTTTGTATCTGGGGCTCTTGGCCTGCATCCAGAAAGTAAACAGTAAAGTACCTGATTGTTTTGTTTGGTAATATATTTCCCTTCTCTGCTTCCTCTGGCAGAGTATTTACTGGCAAGTGTTGCAGTCACAGAAACCAGCAGTACAACTGCTTGTCAGCACTGGCTGTTGTTGCAGGCCAGAAGCCTTACTGGTGCTTACTGGAGCAAAGAAAGTGTATATAGTAGCAACCAGTGTCTGAGATGGTCCAACTTGAAGGCTCTTGTGGTTCCGAGAATCTGACAAGTGTGGCTTTCAAGAGCAAGGCACTCTCAAGAGTGAGTTACCTCTGCCAGCTTTGCAAGCTGGGTGTGAATGCAGAGTCCCCTCTGCGCCTCCATGCCCATGGTGAGGAGGGGGCTCTGGCAGTCTCTGCCACCAGGGTCTGGTTGCTGCTTCCCGGCTGCCTCAAGTGACAGTGCTGACCTCTCCGCCTGGGATGGGCTGCTCCTTGTGGACCCCTGCAGCCACCTTAAAGCCCTCTTCCTCCCTGTGCCTTCCCCAGGGCCCCACTCTCAGCCAACTCACCTCGTAATCCTAGAGGAACTCCATTGGGAAAAGCCTCCCAAGGAGGACAGTGGTTTCTTGTTATTATCATCAACTCGCATTTATGCATCTGAGAGGCTGGATTGTAACAAATGCTTGGCAGACTTCAGCAAAAAAATGCTGTCGAATCAAAAAAGCAATAGGAAGATATGATTGCTTATGGGTTTATAACTATCTGTGGCATAAATTATTTACAGGCTGCTTAAATTGCCAGAGCTCTTGAAAGAGAATGGGAAGTCAGTAGTGTCCTGTGGCAGGGCAGGCTTGTTCAGCTTTGCAGGGAGAGGGGTAAAGATGAACACAGCAAACACCACTTATTTGAACAAAATGAATGTGTATACTCACTCCTAAAATATAGAGTTGCTACTGTCATACCCTGACTGTTCATGGCCACCTTCTCAGGTTAGTTGGTAGTTTTTGCTAGAGCAGTAGTGCTCTGCTTTCTGTCTTTAGCTCTAGTAGGGACCTTCTGTGTTTTCACAGGAGACTGCATGCCCATGCAAAAGCACAGTTTTACATATTTGGGTCCCAAACATGTGTAAACATGACTGCCTGGACTAATAATATATTGAACTAGTGGAATTGTGTACCTGTGGTGTTTATGTGTATTTGTTGTATGTAAAATAAACCCTGTGCTTAAATGTCTTCCAGGCTTTGGTTCATAAGTGGCTGATCAGTTTGTAAAGGACTTGGTAAATGTACAGAGCTTTGTGGGTTTGCAGAACACCAAAGAGACTGTATAGTGAGACAGGGTTATCACAAGGTCATCCTTTGAAAATCAAGGTACATAGCATCCTTCCTGGGTGCTTTGTAACTGACTGGGGTATAGAGAGCTAGAACACTGTTCATAGGTCTGTGAAAGAGTTTGAGATGCTACCATATTGGAGAGTTTTAAATTTGTACAGAAGTGAAATCACTTTTATGGACATATTTAAAATGGTTCTGAGGTATTTTTGGAAAATACAGTGATATTTATTTTTTTCTTCCAATTCAATGAGATATTGTACACATGTTTTTTAGACACTGGTGTACTTTAGTGCCTGGAAAGCATAACTAAGCAGTTACATCATATTTTCTCACATTACTAGTACTGTACTGGTAACTACTATATCCCATTAACTGTTCAACTAACCTAGAGTATTTCCTAGAGAGGAAAGGGTTACACACAAATATTTTCTGTAACTGTGCAAAACACAGGGGCATCTATAAAGAAATGCCATGAAGATATAGCCAAAAATTACTATAAGGTAGCCAAGTGCTGTCCAGGAAAAAGGCTCACATGAAAATGTTTCAAAGCCCCTCCTGCCTGAAGCTCTTCAGCCTTCTTAAAGTGCTGCTGGTTCTCACTGGAGGGTCTGGAAATCTGTCACCTTTTCACTCCTTTAGAGAACATAACATCTTCTGGATTAAATAAGGAAAGATACTGTTTGGAGACCCATTTAGTTTTGATCCAGAGCACAGAAGGCTGTATACAGTAGGAGCAGGGGAAGCATCAAGGGATCCAGGGCTTTGATGGATTATATGACTGGTAGTATTGCTCAGTAAAAGCCTAATCTCCTGTTTTGAAGCTGGAAGAAAGCATTGGAACAAAAACCTTACACTAATGACTTACTTTTAATTTTCTTTTTTGGCACTGAGAAAGAGGGTGTTGTGCAAAATTATACGCAGCACTACAGACTGGGTATTTTTGAACAAAGTATACGTACACCAAGGTTAAATAAAGCTTGCTATTGAAACAAACAGCTGTAGTAATATACACTTGGGGAAGAATTTCTGCTATGATGAGCTAATGACAGAAATGGGTTTTGTTCCTTACATTAAACTTTGAGTTGTGTGACACAACTGAACATAGTTCTTAAAAATAATGAAGTTACTTTTGCAGCAGTAATATCTCAGGCAAGGGGAAAGGAGGGGAAGCATTGCTACAGGAGGTAAGGATGTGAGAGAGCATTCCACAAGTCAGGAATAGGGGTTGTAGGACATAATAGCTGCACGTGCTTGGTGCAAGCTAAAGCATGGGTTGGGGTAGTCTTCCCAGTTCCAGTCTAACAGTAATGAGCCCCATGCTTCAAGGCTGGAAGCAATGAGCACAACCTAGAAGGTGAAGTCCTAGGCTAAGAAGGACAAAGGAGAGAAAAACTGAGTCCACGTGCTTCAGCTGATATGGAGAAAATGGCTCAGGAGTTTCTACCCAGCTTACCACTTGAGCTTGTGTCTCATGTATATGGCAGCAACAATTCAGCAAAATCGGGCACCTGCCTGTGAAGGTCCATTTGAATGCAGCAATGTCTTGAGACTGACTGCAAGGAGCAGGACACAGACACTGCTTTTGCTGTCCCTTCCTCTCAGAGGTGACGGGGCAGCAAGGACCGTGCCTCTCAGGCAGGCTGTGCTGGCCTGATGGAATTGCTGGGGCTCTGTCCCTTGCCACATCCCTGCTCCCCTGCCAGGATGCTGCCTGGGAGCTTGTGGTTTACTTTAACTCGATTAACTCTGCATTCCCCTGTCTGTTTAGCTGAGCTCTCCTGTATTGTCTGAATGAACCCTGCCCAGGCTGGTGGGAAAAGCCTGGCCTCTGAGGTGGCAATAAAGCATTTCACTGGCTTCAGCAAAGTCTTTGAATACCTCTCTGAGCAAACCCAAGATAAGCGTTCTCTCTCATAACAAAGTAGAGGTGAAATTCACTTAGGTGCCTCCCCCACTCATGTTTTGTAAAAGTGTAAAATAAACCTTGTAAAGATGTGCAGTGTAATAAACCCGGAGTCCCTATTGCCCATTATCTCTCCAGCAATTCTCTGGTGCCTGTAATATTCAGTGGTCCATGCTGAAGGTCAGGAATAACAGAGAAATGAGCTTTTGGTGGTTTGCTGTGAATATTCCTCATCATAAGTTTTACTCATCATAGGTACTGCCATCCATTGCCTACTTTTTATTTTCTTTAACAGATCATGCACAAATCGGACACCCAAGTTGTTACTTTTGAGAACGAGCCTCTTCTAGTTTGTACACAATAAAGACAGTGATACTTAGTATTGCTTAAAAAGCTGAACTTAAACATTTCAGTGAAGGATTTGTAAGATATTTTAGAAATACAGCTATGTAACTTGCAATTTTTAAACTATTTTAAATAATCTTATGCTTGGAGTTGTGTACTTTACTGACTTTTAATAGTCACTGCTACATTATTAGCCATTACTAGAAAGTCTTTCAAATATCACATTAATATTTTTTCATAATAGAAAGCTTTTCACAGTTTCAATAAATTTAAGCCTTACAAATGACAAAGAATGAGGTTAGCAAATTTGCAGAACATTAGCGTAGCATAAAAACTTCAGAGTTTTAGTTGCAGTAAAGAATTCTTTTCTATATGCTACAATTAAATAATTTCTTAGAGTTCAAATTAGGATTCATATAAATTTGATAAAATTCACATAAAATAGAGATGTCAGCAATAATAAAAAAGAGAAGATCATGATCAGATGATTTGGCAGAAGCAAAAGGCATTATTCCAAGGTCATCAACTATCCAGTGATTTGAAAATGTCCTATAAAATGTCAGTTGATATATTAAGGGGTCAAGAAGTTTTGCAACATTAAATACTGGATTTCTTGGTTGCTTGTGGTTGCTTGTTTTTTGCTTGTTTGTTTTGGGTTTGTTTTGATGGTTGGTTTTGTTTGTGTTTGGGTTTTTTTTGTTTATTTGTTTTTTTCTGAAATAAACTGAAGGTATTTGCCGAGAAAAGTAAAGTGATTTATGGTACTATTATTTTGTTGCTTAAATTTTCTAAGTCTATCCAAGGCTTTTCTTGAAAGGTAAGTTTTCTAAGAAGTGTCAGGCTTGTGCAGTTGTTGAGGTCCATTTGTGTTAGGTAATTCCTGCCTCCTGGCTGTGAAGTAGCATTCTGTCATGGTCCGTCCTTCCTTCCTTATGGAGCTGACTATTTTCTTCTCTTGCACTTTGGGATTAAGGTATAAAACTTCCTATTAATTTCCAATTAATTAATTTACCAATTAATTTTCTCTGAAACCGACAGAGTTGGTCTCAGTTTCACCCAGCCTTTCTTGGCAAACAAATCTCTTCTCATGACCAGCAGGACCAGGGGAGTGACTGTCTCCCTCTGTATTTAAGGGACCACACGTTGAGCACTGTGTTTGGGTTTGGGCCCCTCTTTATGAGAAGGACATTGAGGTGCTGGAGCATGTCTGAAGAAGGGCAGCAAAGATGGTGAAGGGTCTGGAGCACAGGTTTTATGAGGAGTATCTAGGGGATCTGGGGTTGTTTAGCCAGAAGAAAATGAGGCTGAGGGGAGATTTTATCACACTCTACAAATACCTGAAAGGAGGTTGTAGCTTCTCACTAGTAACAAGTGACAGGACTAGAGGAAATGGACTCACGTTGCACCACGGGAGGTTTAGGTTCAATGTTAAGAAAAATTATTCACCAGAAGGGTTGTCAGGCACTGGGACAGACTGCCCAGGAAGGTGGTGGAGTCACCATCCCTGGAGATATTTAAAAGCTGTGTAGATTAAAAGCTTCGGGACGTGGTGTAGTGGTAGACTTGTCAATGCTGGGTCAATTGTTGGACTTTGGTGATTTTAAACATCTTTTCCATCCTAAGTGTTTCTATGGCTCTGATTAGAAGGCTTAGTACTTAAATTCGTATAATTTAAATTAAAATAATTACTGATAGGAAAACAAACAAAAAGATTAAAAAAATCTACAGTGATTCTTGATGTTTCCCTCTCTTCTGTCTCATTTTTCTGGGTATCTTTTATAATGTAGCTTTGCTGGACATGTTTGATCTGCAGAAAAGGTTTCTTTATGAAGTTTTCTGAGCCACAGAGTTTATAGGTATCAATCTGCAGCATATTTTAGCCTTATGTTGCCCTCCAGTAGTCTTGAGTTCTGCCTAAAGCTGATGCGTCAGCAGTAGTATGCTTGATTTTTTTAATTAATTAGGTGTTGTGATGCTGGTGGGCTTGCACTGATACTTAGGTGTTCAAGTTTGTAGGCTTGGTTGAATTCATGAATTAATGATTCTGTGATTTCTGTGGGGAGGGAAGGTGGTATGTTGGCTGTCTAGCAGGTTGTTTTATTTTTTCTTTCTTGCAAGTTTAAGTTAGTGAATGGGTGGCAATAAAAGCACTACTTTTGTTTTGTAAGTATTGTATAATTATGATTATTTTCTAAATTATATTGCTCCTTCCAGGTCTTTCCCCTTTCAAGAGTTTGTTTTAGAGAGCGGTTTTAGTGGAGGTTTGATTTACATCCTTTAATTCAGTTGGAAATACTTCAATATTAAGAACAAGCTCCCCACTCTTTTTTTTTTTTTTTTTTTTTTTTTTTTTTCTATCCTTCTTTGTGGTGTTGTTTTTTATACTCTGTATAGCAATGCTAAGTGTCTGCTTTTTGAAAACTGCAAGAACAAATGAGTGAAACAAATGGGAATTATGGCATTTTCAGGGTGGAAGGGAAGGACTGGCTGTTGGGATGGCAGCCAGTTTCTCATCTCTGAGGCTTGTGGCCTCTGGGGAGGCTGGGACATGGCCATGGGCCTTCTACTCTGGAACTCCATTTTCATGTTATTTCCAGGAGGGAGAAATGGATGCATGCACTGGGTAACTGAGACTAAATCCTACTGGTACGTCTGAAGACCTATTTGGTGTATATATATAACTATACAGAATATTTAGTACCAAAGGTAAGGAAAAGAGGGAGCAACTGTCAAGTGCTATGATGATGTACAATTGTTACAGTTTGCTTTGGGAAGTGTAAATCTCTCCCACCTTTCTTTACAGCCATCCCAGACTCTTAAAGTAAGGGTTTCTTCACTGTTTCACATGCCATGTTGCTTAAATTGTTCCTTTTCACAATCAAGTGGCAAGAGTCCTGCAAGAAACATACTGAATAGACTTTCTGTTAGGTTCATCTCACTGTACATTTCTTCCATACTTCCAGTTTCTAGCAGGTTGCTCACTGTAAAAATAAGAGCAAATAAGTCACATCTGAATCCTTTGGAGTAAAATCAGCCCTCTTAGGGGCGTCTAGGTGGCAGCTGCATTTGCTGGGGATGGCTGTACCTCCAGTAGGGCTGCATTCTGAATCCCAAAGACTAAATGATGACTGATCTTTATTTGTTGAAGTTTGGATAGTGTCTTTTTTCCTGCTGCTTAGCTAACGCGGGGTGAACTGCCTGACTTGCAGCAAATTTTGTGGAGAGACCATAGCTTGGAAATTTATTACAGAGGTCTTACAGGGAGGAATAAAACCAGGAGGAAACACTTGGGGATGCAGTGAAAGAGAGGAGGATCAAGTAGGAAGCTTTTTCTGAAAGAAGGTGGTAAGTAGCAAGAAGTGCATTATTTCCCTGGTTGGACAGGACTGGGATGGAAATCACCTTGCTTGTCAGCCTGTATTAAAATTGTGTGCACTGAGTGGCAAGCTATTAGAATTTGTGAAGTAATCATGCTGGCAGGTTAAAAATAATCAGGAAATATGTTACTAAATATATCAGGAGTTTATTGAAATTGTAGTTTATTTAGATATAAATAATTCATTAAATGAGCAATTCTTAAACTTGGTTTGCTGTTCTTCAGGTGCCTTTTTGAGGCAGGAGTCTGGCATTTTCAAGCTCAGCATTCAAAGTATAAGTCTTAAATATTGCATTTTTCCCAAAGCTTGTGGCCTTTTCTTGGGTATGGTGGCATTGGATCAAAGTGCTTTCTCACTGATTTATGGTATGTTTTTCCGTATGGCCTAGGTTATCTTTCAATTTCTATTTATTAAGTAAGCAATAGCATTGAAGAATGATTTAGGGAAGCTTGAAAACCATTTGAAGTGGCCAAATACAAAAATTTGACTGGATCTTTATGGTATTTCCTCTTTTATGTCTGGTGCCTGTTTTTGCAAGAAATGGTTACATGGCCTTTAGTTGACCTCCTTAGTTTCTTTGAAGGTTGTTTTAAGTATTTTCTGTACTCCTATAAGAGGAAGTTCTCTAAACAAATTTACTTTACATTGTGCTACACATCCCTCCTTGTTTCTTTTCCCAAAACCTCTGTCTAGAGGTATGTGACCTCATGGGGTACAAATAACTTGCAGACCTTATAAATCAGTGGTAATTTAAGTGTATGCTTATGTTTCTTAAATAGATGCAGGTATCTCTTTTAGGTCTAAAGAGAGGAAGCTTGGCTGCCTAATGAAGTACATGAGTAGGATGCCAGACAGTTGGTTATATAACACAGTATAAAAATTTTATAAGTTGTCTGAGCACCACTTCCGCAAAGTAGGTTAGCACATGCTAAGACCAAGTTATTCAAATAGCATTTATACCTCAGCACAGGGTTGTGTGTTCAAGGGGCTTCTCAGTAAAGCGCTAAAGAACTGTGATTTTATTTTTTTTTTTAATTATTTTATTTAATATGAGAAGAGTCTGTGTGACTCAAGACTTAGTGGTACTGCTGTTTGAATGGTTTTAGGGTTGTACTTGATGTCTTTGTTTCTTTGATTTTTTTGTTTGTTTGTTTGTTTTTTCTGTTGTTTGTTTGTTTGTTTTGTTTTTTTTTTTTCCTGTGCAGTTATTATCTGAACATTATCAGTCTTAAATCTCTGTTAATAACTGGTATTTTGTCATTGAGTAAACTTCTTTCTGAAAAGACAATATTGGTTCTCAGAAGTGATATAAACCATTTGGACTCGCCTGTTTAATTACTTTTGAATGAATAAGAAAGGTGTGTTGGGTGATCCTAAAGTAGGGTTCCTCTATTGATCACTTGAAACTAGGAAACATTAATGTTGAGAGTCTATTTTCCCCTCTGTTCTGGGCTTCTGATGGTAATGAAAACCACCATATAACCAGAGATTTTTTTTGTGTGTGTGTTTTTGGTTGGTTGGTTGGGTTTTTTCTCTGTATCAAAGAATTATCATACCTTTTCAGAGCTGTGTTTTTGTACAAAGCTGCTTTCATAGAATCATAGAATCATAGAATTAGCCGGGTTGGAAGGGACCTCAGAGATCATCAAGTCCAACCCATTGCTTTGTCTCAGCAAAACTGTCAGGTGAAGCATAAAGCCACAGTAAAGTGGACATCCTGGATTTTCCTCAGAGAACTTCTGAAGAGACAAATTCCAGAGGACTTTGCCTGTTAATGCTGTGATCTGGCAGGGGTCAGACGACAGCTCTGGGTGACTTTTGGCAAGTGTGGAAAAGAAACTCTCAGAATGCAAAAAACCTGTCCCAGCCTGGGGTATACTGATGGATGTTTTGTAGTCAAATGGTTTCTTTTGAACATTTGTGTTTGAAGTATGTTCACAGGGGCACTGGAGCTGTTCATAAACTTAAAGGATTTGCGGCATTGGTTCTTGTCCCATATATTGCACGTCTGCAATATTAGGCCTGAAAGAGCTTTGTTGTGCCCTAGATGCCTGTTAAGGAAAAGTCAAAGGAGAAAAAGAAAGTTTTTCTTATGTGTTTCTTTTTTTACATGTGTGCTGCATATGTGTAGCCATTCGCTTTTGCACCTTTTTTTCCCTCTGACCCAGAAGTGTGTCATTGTGGAACCAAGCTGTATGAAGAAGCAAAGTTTCTGGTTTGCTGTCAGAAACCTTGATGGGAGCTATTGTCTTATGAAGATATGACAGGGATGACAGCTTGCTGAAAAAGTGCTGCCAGGCAGGAAAGGTCATGGTAACTCCTAATGGCTTTACCGTGGCCGTGGCACACGCTGTGCAGCACTGGATCTTTGCATCCTTCTGTAGAACAACTGTCTGTGAGGTATGTGGCCATGTTCACCCAAATCTTAGTCAAGTGAGGATGAAAGCTTTAACAGCTGTTACATTATCTGCCTCACATTAAAAACCAGTTGCCTTTAGCTCTCCACAAATTGCCTAGGATTTCCTGCACAGAGTGTTCTCCAGTGGCCAAGCCTTTTGAAGTGTTATGTTGAATTCTGACAAGAAAAGCTGTAGGCCGTTCTGTTTGCTAATATGTGAGGTACCAGGTGTGATTTTAGTATTGTTCAGTTTCTTAACTGGGGAATTCTTTTCTGCACTGCTAGTTTTTTCAGCAAATGAAAGACCTGCAGGATTTATTAAGTAAAACTTAACAAAGAGTCATGGCTGCAGTTGTATTTTGAATGTTTCAGATTGAATTCTCATCTCTGTACATGGAAGTACTCTTTCTATATGATAGGAGAGAATCTTGTCCTATCACCTGCTTCTTCATATTTCTCATTGAAACTATTAACGTGATAAAATACGAAGTGAAAAACAGTTAAAAGAAAAATGCAACATACTAACTTAACAAGATCTGTGCCAACAATTTGAAAGACAAAATTTTGGATGTTAATTTTGTCTTCGAGGAAAGTATCTTTTAGAGACCTTAGTAAAAAACCTCATTTTCTTAAGAAATTTAAATGGTAAGTGGTTGCAGCAAACCATACAGTCACACATCAAATGTATTGTGGAGGGGTTTCATAACAAGTAAATAGGTTGTAAGTTGTAAGTTCCATTTATATTTCAGCAATTCTAAAGTTTATAGGAGAAAAGCCATGAAAGGATAAAATTAGTATTATCTGCTATAGGTAATAATTTTCACTTTGCATCATCAAACAAAACATTTATTAGATACAATGTAAAAAACCCCATGATTCTGTTATTCTCATGGTAGCTTTTTGTTTCTTATCGCACCAACTATATACTTGAACTGATACAGTAGGGTAAGAACAGCTACAGTAACACTAATCATATCTTAACTACTTTTAAACACAGTAGTACTCATGAGATAGAAACTTTGCATTTATGCAGTCTGCTTCATGTAACATTTAATAATGTGTTTACCCAGTGAAGTACAACTGCTTGAAATATAGAGTTCCAAAATAAAATTATCCCCCTCCCAATCTAATTCTGGTTATTCTGTGCCTGTTTACTGATTCACTATTACAGAATTAAATAGGAAAGAAATTGTTTCAAACACCTATCTTGCAAAACCTCAGTGAATGAAGGGGAAAGAGGAGAGAGCTCACCACAGATTATGTAAAATTAACAACATCAGTAGCCTGTGGATTTTGAAGGTTGTAGGGTCAGGAAATTCTGATTGGGTGAGATGGAAAAAATAATCTACAAAACCAAAAAGTGAAAAAGCAATTGTTTTTTATTTATAAACATATGAATAGAAACTACTTTTTTTGTAGTAAGAACCAGGTATAAAATTAAAAGGTCGTTGGTTTGTCCAGAGAAAGTTAGTGACTGCTTTGTCCTAAAGTGTAGAAGTTCTTCTCTACTATCTTGTCTTTACAGAAAGTAAGCAGTGTTCTTAAAGTTGTGAAGTCATTGCTTTCGAATGGAAAGGGAAAGACTCAGTGAGAGACATGGTTTCAAAATACATTAGAAGATGGAGTTTTTGAAAAGGGCGGATGGGTGATTTGCCACTTTTGAACTTGCTGTAATATTTTACTTGGGATTTGCTTTGATGTTTGGAGTTGGCAATGGTGTCTCCAGGATGAGCAGACTGATTTTAAAGGGATTAATTTATGTGACAAGTGCTAATACTGAAGATTGATTCTGTGCTGGATTTCTGCATTTGTTGATGTATTAATTCTGACAACTCTTAAACAAAAACACTCACCAACTAAAAGGTTTTTCATCCCTATTTGAACTCCAAGAGACTTTGAAGTGGCTTTCACAGTAAGTAGCTACACAACATGCAAAGGGAGATAAATAGTGTGCTGAGAAAGAGAGTATTTTTAATACTAACAGAAGACTCAAAAGAAGAACGAAAAAACCAAAACTACACAGGTTTATTATATTTTTCAAACATAGGCCTAGCTGTCCACAACCACAGACAACTTCTAAATTCCTAAAGTTAAAAAAATGTTTGTGATGGGGATACTGATGTACAAGATCAAGTTCTTCTCTTGTGAGGGATAGATAGTACAGCCAATGCTACAGGGCTTTCTTTGAGGTAGAACTGAATTAGTCACAAATTACTCTCTCTCTCTTCTGCAGGATAGGACTACCCAGATCCTGCCCTCTTACTCCTTTTCAAATTGTGCTATTTTAATTTCTGCGTGCATGCTGATATCCAGCTGGTTACAAGTGTCTAATTATTGTGATTATATGCATGCAGACTTCATCACTTTTTTTTTTTTTTTTTTTTTTTTTTTTTTCCAATGGAGCTGGCAGTGCAAGAGAAGCTTGGCATTTTATCTGCTTTATAGTTTCCTTGTTTTCATGCCTAGTGTAACAGCTTGCTGAATGAGTGCTGGAGTGAGACATGGGTAAACAAAAAGAGAAGGGTAAAACATGCAGGCACATGGGTCCTCAGTGGTCATCGCATGGATCTGAGGAGGCCTATCAAACAGGGGTTGCAAGGCAAAAAAAGTGAAAGGAAATTCAGGATTAACTTCTACTGCTTGTGCAGACATGCCTGCTGACACTTATGTCTGGACTTTTAACCCTGGAAGGTAATTTCTCAGTGGCTGAATGGCATCTGCTGTTTGCAGAGGGCCCTGTGGTGGCTGGCTGTGTGCTCAGCTGCCAGGGGTTTCCTTATGGGCACAGCAAATCCTGGCAGTGACTGACTGGGATTTGCAGGGGTGAGTGGGGAGGACACCCATTACCAGAGCACATGTGCCCCCATCATTTCTGGAGTGGAGGCAGCCAGGGATGCTGGTGTTACACTGTGAAGGGACCCTGGCTGCTAGCCTGCCAACAAGGCAGCTGCAGGACACTTACCACCAGCTGCTTGAGGATCAAAGAAGGATTCAGTCAAAAACTAAAGAGGTAAATGAAGCCCTGCCCACCCTACTGGGGCAAAATGTGAGGCAGGAGCATCCCAAGGGTAACGTGCTGTCACGGTTTAACCCTGGCCCGGCAAAACAACAGATTTAAACCGAGTAACAGATTTATATATTAATCTCCCTCTCCTCTGATAAAGGAAAGAGAGAGAGAGAATAAGGAAGAGAGACTTATGGGTTGGAAACTAAACTACAGAACTTTAATGAAACAGTAATGATAAATAGGAAAAATTACTAAATATATACAAATATACAGGGAAATTGATACCACGTTCCTCCCCCCTTTCCCCAATAACTCTCACGTCACCACCGAGGCTGCAGGGCAGCCCTGGGAAAGTCCAGGCTGGAATCCTGGAGTCAGCAGCAGTCAGGAGCTGGGGGCAGGAACACACAGACCCAGGCTGGCACGGATCAGGACCACAGGGACGGATGGAATCCTCTCAGGATGCCGAAGGAAGCAGGGAGGGCAGGAAGGAGTAGAGGGGTTTGACCCTTGTGGTCCCTCAAATTTATACTGAGTATGACGTGTATGGGATGGAATATTCTTTTTGGTCAATTCTGGCATCTATCTTGTCTGGTCCTCCCCAGAGGAGGGTTTCAGGTGGGACCTTGTTGCTCCTTCTGGAAGGCAAAATGTTCCTGAGAGCTGAGCAGTGTCCTTGGCTCTGCATGCCAGTCTCTGGCAGTAACTATAAACATGGAGTGTTATCAGTCCTAGAAGCAGACACTGTCTGAGAAACTTGCTGTTAACCCCAGCAAGTGCAGCTACTTACAAGAGACTTAGCTGAAAGCAAAAGTACAAACCAGAAAATCACCTCTATCCTGGCCTAAACCAGGACACGTGCTGTTAGGACATGGGGGTGACTCCTTGCTGATCCTGTGGCTGCACTGCTGAAGGGGCTGCCAGGTCCCTGACCCAGCTGAGCAAAGGGCAGGAGCCCCAGCAGCCATTGCTGCTTCCACAGCCAGCTGCTGCCCCTGTGCCTCTGCAGCCTCCGTGCCTGTTGTGCTTTGCTTGTTTGGACAGAGTTTTGCATTTACTTCCTTAGGTAGCTCCACGTGGATTACTTCTTATGTGAAGTAATTTATTGGACGTCACCACCATAGAATCATAGAACTGGCTGGGTTGGAAGGGACCTCAGAGATCATCAAGTCCAACCCTTGATCCACTACCGCTGTGGTTACCAGACCGTGGCACTGAGTGCCACATCCAGTCCCTTTTTAAATATCTCCAGGGATGGAGAATCCACTGCTTCCCTGGGCAGCCCATTCTAATGTCTGATCACCCTCTCCATGAAGAAATTCTTTCTAATATCCAACCTAAGCCTCCCCTGGCACAACTTGAGACCATGCCCTCTTGTCCTACTGACAGCTGCCTGGGAGAAGAGCCCAACCCCCCCCTGGCTCCAGCCTCCTTTCAGGGAGTTGTAGAGAGCGATGAGGTCTCCCCTGAGCCTCCTCTTCTCCAGGCTGAACACCCCCAGCTCCCTCAGCCTCTCCTCACAGGACTTGTGCTGGAGTCCCTTCACCAGCCTGGTTGCCCTCCTTTGGACCTGCTCCAGGACCTCAATCTCCTTCCTGAACTGAGGGGCCCAGAACTGGACACAGGACTCGAGCTGTGGCCTCACCAGGGCTGAGTACAGGGGCAGAATCCCTTCCCTGGACCTGCTGGCCACGCTGTTCCTGATCCAGGCCAGGATGCCATTGGCCTTCTTGGCCACCTGGGCACACTGCTGGCTCCTGTTCAGCTTCCTGTCAATCCAGACTCCCAGGTCCCTCTCTGCCTGGCTGCTCTCAGCCACTCTGTGCCCAGCCTGGAGCTCCCCATGGGGTTGTTGTGGCCAAAGTGCAGGACCCGGCACTTGGCCGTGTTGAACCTCATCCCGCTGGAATCTGTCTGTCCAGGTCCCTCTGCAGAGCCCTCCTGCTTTCCAGCTGATCCACACTTGCCTTCTCCTTCCCATGGATATCAACCAGATGATGGGTAAACCTCTAGGTGCCAAAGGCTCTGGTTTCAGTTCCCAGCCCCACACACAGCTTGTGACCTGTCAGCATTGATAGGCAGGGCCATGCTAGAAGCCACTCGGGTCAGACCAGGTTTTAATCCCAGAAGTTGCCTCAGATTATTTGCTGAAGGCTCCATGGCTGGGCTTGCTGCTGCCACCCTTGGTCTTGCCCCAGGGGAGTCCCCATGGCTCTTCTCCACTAATTGGACTCCTTGTCCACCTTTCACCTGCTTTACATACACCAAGGCTGCGGGATGAAGAGAGATCTGGGTTGTCTCAAGACTTGGCTGAGTTGTTTCCAGCCTGAGTCAGGGCAGGGAAGAATTCTGTGTGGATCTCAAGAATCTGGTTTAGTCACCTGCAATGGGGTCTGCAACAGGCCAGGAAGCAACTTCCATGACCTGTGCTAAATGCTTTTGTATCCTGCTTGGGTGGTTCAGGACTGCTTGGGTGGTTCTGTACTGGACCATGCTCTGAATCAGCCTGCCAAGGGCTGTTACAGTGATGGTGTTAGAAAAGCACTGCATTTCACCTGCTCTTTTGGGCATGTTCCTTGGCAGAGTAGATGTAGCCATGCTAGGAGCCTTCTTTCTCTCACCAAATAAAAGATTTCAAACCTTTGTATTAGGACCTCCTGAATTCCGCTTTTACACTTGGGCCTTTTTCTGGGTTTTGAGTTGAAAAGCTTATGATGTTTGTGGTTGTTCTTAAGGCAGATTTCTTAAGGCTTATTTGTTCTGATTTTGTAGCTTCTAGTTTCAACTCTGGCATTATACCCAAGTTTTTCTTTGCAAGCCCATACTCACGTGGTTTTAGACAATAAAATGGTAGTTTGATACTGACATCAGAATGTGGGATTTACAAAAAAATGAGAGATATTATGGGATTTAGTAGTAAAATGGCAAAAGGTAGGTTAGCATACCTTCACAATTCTGCCAGAAGTGAGCTTATGGAAATTCTCAGTTATCTCTAAAAGGTCACTAGCTTGCAGTAGGAACCATTGCCTTGTGACAATATTGCTGTTTTCTCATACTTTTTTCTTTTGGAAAATCTAGCATTGCAGCAGGAAATTTCTGTTTTCTTATAGAAAACTGGGAAAAAAACAACAAAACCATTGTTTCTGGATGTATTCTTCAAATGAGAATTCTGAAATACTGTTTGAGGGTAGCACTGAAATGTTAAATTTTGGTAAGGGTGTGAAACTTTTCATTTTGATTAGTAGTTTAATGTACTAAATAGTAGTTCTATTTAGTGCACATGTCCACTCTTGCGAAGAAAGAGGTAGAGGGCAAAGCAATTGACACAGAAATGTCAATGCCAGTTTAGAATGCTTATGTGCCTTCTACGTGTTTCCATGTTTTTAGTTTTTTCCTTTTTTTTTTTTTTTTTTTTATCTGCCATATGCTGAATGTCTTCTTGCAAGATCACTGAGGATAGATGGTAGCTAAATATACCTTTTCTCAGTTTTAGCACAGTGTGGCTGTGGTTGTGATAGGGACTTGAATGTTCTAGAGAATAAAAGTGTTAGAGGAATTTGAAGCCATTTGTGAAATGGTCCCTTTCTGAATATGGGATGTACTTTGAGACTTCAATAGAATTAGCATGTCCTGCCTTCTGAGTGAAAGTATTGACGAAAAACTTAGGATAGCAAGAAATATTGATATAGAACAAGTGATTTTGCTATTTAATGAGATTTCATATATATGGTATATATGGTCTCATGTTCTGCTAGGAGTTTTATGTCTCCTGAGTAAGGATTTCAAGAAAGATAAAGGACTGTATCAAGATCAAGAAACATTTGGACTGTATTTAAAAATCTAAAGTTGAAATAATGAAAATAAAAATTATAATAAAAACATCCCAACTTCCTTTTAATCTTTCTTCTATACCAACAAAGCAGTTCCTCCCATTGTGTTTGATCTCAGTATCTCTGCTGTGTTTTCAGGTTGGCACATTGAAGGAATTGTGTCTGCAGGGAGTCTGGTTTAATGGAGACTGCTCTATGTATTTGTGCTGTGCTGGGTTTTCATCTGGAGTAGTGGGTCCCTGGAAGCAGGTGAGGCAGCCGTAGTTGGAATTGCTGGGTGAAATCAGAGCAGGGCCCGTATGCTGCCTGGGTTATTTCCTGGGTAGATAAGAGTAAGCAGGATGTTTGACTGTTCTCTCCTGGTCTGAAAACACCAAGATTTTTCAATACAATCCATTCTTCTGTTATTTTTTATTGCAGTGGGGTCTAGAAATCCAATAGCAATTATCCACAGCATTCAATGTAGTGCGTATGGATTCTTGGGCAAGCCTAGACTGTGCTAGGTTGGATACTAGAAGCTGTGTAGTAGAGAAAGGAGGAGGTGGTAGGAGCAAATAGCTGCTTCTTTGCACCACAGCTGAAAACTATAAACATCTTGACACAATAATTCTAATTTTGTGTTATTTCTATGTATGCAGTAGCACTTATATCTGCTAAGTGTCTGCTCTTTGGATATGCACAGTAACCTCTCTCTAGCAAGACTAGTAAGATGGACCAAGAGGCAATATAAACCTACTTGTGCTTACTAAATGCGTATGATTTCCCCCTGTCCTGGTTTCCCCCCTTACCACTTTGCTTTTTGCCCCCTCTCTGTTAGGAAATGTGAATTATTTTGGATTTGTAGCAGTTCCTTTCATTATGTTACAGTTCCCTGGCAGCAGATTTTTCTGCAGCAGAAGAATCTACAAGTTTAGTGAGTTTTTGTCTTAAATATAAGGAATGAACAAATAAATAAAAATTATTCATTTATGTCAAAGAACCTATTATTTCCATGTGGGATCCTGGGCTTAGTATTTTTATAAAGTAAACAATAGTTTCCACTTTGGGGATGTTATTGTTCACATTACTGCAACTTACTGGAAGAAATGAGATCAGATTTACTGACTCATTTTGAGGATATTTTCATTCTTCTTTCTAACTTGAGCAACTGTTGTGGGTTTTTTGCTGTTGTTGTCGATTATCTTCTATTACTGCTCACATCTTACTTGGCAGCTAATTCTGTGTCTCTTACATACCATGCTGTTCTGGGTCTGTTGCTCGTGGGTGGGTGTTTTTTGCTAGCCATTTTTTCATGGCTTGCATTACATCTTTTTCTCATCGTCACATCCACCTTTCTTCATCTTCCCACTCAGATGTGTTAGTGGGAACATTTTTCTGTAGAGTTTGTCTTATATGCATCTTTCATGAATTCTGTTGATTCAGAGGAAGTCTATGAGAACTCAATGCACCGCTGGACCTGGATGTCTAGCAGAATTGCACAAGACTTTAACAAGCTAAATTTCACCAGAATCCCTCTGACTAGTTGTAGCAAAGATGGACAGATAGCAGCAGGAAAGGCCGGTCAGTGGGCAGTAAGATCTCTGGGCATGTAAGTTGAATTTAGATGTCTGGGTTTTGTCTTGCAAAACAATACAGGCTTTACACTGTCATTATTAAAATTTACTTTTATTATTTCTTTTTAAACCTCACTTTTTTTTCTCAGTGAAGTATGTGATTGTTGCATTTCATATGTATGATATACTAACTGAGCTAATACTACATTCCCTTTTTTCTCCACCACTTTGTGGAGAAGGTGTGCCAGATATTGCTGCCCTGAACCCAGTCCTAGAACTTGTTTGTGCAGAGACTCCTGGTGCCTCTGAGGCTTGTGCAAAGTAAGGAGGCATAATATGGTTTAAAACAAACAAAGCAACTCTCTTTCCCGTCGCAAAAAGTGGAGCTCTCCTGGTATCATCGCTTTGTAGGAATATTCAACTGAAAAGTTAGTGCAACTGCAACCATGAAGTCTTCTGGCAAGCTCTAGCATATGACTAACTATTTGAGTAAGCACTTGAAGAAGAGGAAAGAGGCACCCATATCAAACTGTTACAGTATTGATAAATGAAAGAAACCCTTATGAGAGAGGAGTGGTTCATTGAGTCCAGTTCCTGCTGCAACAGGCACGTCACATCATATAATAGTGCTCCTATATAACCAAGCTCTGTCTTTAGGGTTCTTGTCTCAGTTACACCCATCTGATACTTTGCTTTCCTGGTGGTGAGGAGCCTTCCAACTTCTGACAGAGATGTTGCCACGAGCCTTGGTTCTTATGCCATGTGAAATCATTGTAAATTTAATGAGTTCATGTCTTTTGCAAGATTTACTTAATCTGTAGGAGGGACACTTACAGACCCCTCAGAATGCAAATGTAACAAGCTCTTTCTGGTGTCCTGTCACACGAATAGTTTTCTCTCCCCTTGGCCCTTTATTGCCAAGGCCTTTATGCTTAGTGCTAAGAATTTTTGTCTCGGTGTCCTAGGTGAAATGTTGACTTGTGTAGTAGTCTGGTGTTTGTATAACCTTTGTTATGGTCTCATAGCAAGTTTCCTACACACCTACAGTTCTTAATTCCCATCTCCAGTGCCCCAAGCAGCGCTGGTGCGTGCTGTAGTGTACTCAGCTGTGTCAGAGCTAACGTTTTGCCTTCATCTAGAAAATGAGCTGCTATGTGAAAAAAATAATGGCATATTAGTGTGATGTATTTTTCTTTTTGGCACTGGCAATCTGATGTGTTTAATCCTCTTTTTCTTTACCCTCTTTCTTCAATTGTATCTCCCTCTAAAATGTGTTCTAGTGTCCAGTGTTTCCACTGAGGTGATTTTTGTAAGCAGTACTTGCCTGGATGACTTGTTTCTGTTTGCCCCTACCTCTGCATTTTTTAAAAAAAGTGAAGTTAACAGTGTTGTTTGAACATTTTCAGATCATATGCCATTATATACTTAATAGTTTCATTAAAGTTCTTAAATGTAGTTTTTTAATTTCATTTGCCAATGCTTTAAGAATACATAGGTGGCAGTTATTTTATTTTTTTTCTAGTTCTGAGTGGTTTGAGCCCTTTGAGTTTTGCTCCTATTTTTATGCTGTCTGCCTCATAGGCATCTTAGATTTCTGAGGCTGTGAAATAGTCAGTTCCTCTTGGAAGCTGTTGAAAGTTGCCTGTAGGGCATGTTGATTTTGGATGCTCTGCGCAAGCAGTATGGGATGCACGACTGAAATTTTCATTTCATTGTTTAAAAGTAACGATAGTGATGCCATGCAAAAGTCCAAAACTGTGTCTTGATTAATTTTTTCACTCCGGTGGATTATTTCTCCTGCTACTGTTATGTGGGCTCAACCACAGTGAGTGGGAGTGGCAGTAATTCCTTTTCCCAGTGCTCAACCCCATCATTCAGCAATGTGCCATCTGACAGGCAGCCCTTCCAGGCACCTCATCCTTTTGCCCAGCAGGAGGCTTATGCTTTTACTGCTGTTCTGCTGAATTCCATCAATAAAAAAGGAAACAATTTCTCTGCTACCACTCAGGATTTTGCAAGGGCTCACTTTAGTAAGTTTCAATGGCTTGTGCAGCTTCCAGTTCACCGTGGGTTAAATTCCATTCAGATTGATAAACCTTTTCCCAGTTAGTGAGGGGAGTAGACCCAATTTGTCTATTGGGGAACAATAAAGTGAGCAACAACAGCTAAGAAGATAAAGGCACCACTAAGGAAGTGTATTTGAGAAAGGATTGTGACTTCTCTGATAACTTCTCTTAAAATAAAAACATTTTAAAAAAGTGAAGCTCAGCAGATGGCCATGTAATCTGTTGTTGAGACTGTAAAGGTAGAGGCTGAGGGAACTTCTGGAAGAGCATGACACACCCTGATAGAGAAGCAGGACAGTGTGTTTTTCCTTTCCTCTGGTCCTGCATATCCCTCTATCTGCCTAGAGAGCACACACAAACCCCACGAAGTTCAGGCTTCTCCTTTTGGAGAGAGGTTGGAAAGCTTCAAGCAAGTATGATTTTTGAAGTTCGTGAAGCATCAGCTCTGTAGCAATGGTGTTTTCCTCTTCCTTTTCCTCTCTGAATTCCTCTGGGAATAGGAATGAATCTTAAAATTTTACAGTTTAAGGATTTAAGATTTTAAAATTCAGAGTTTTAGAATCAGCAGAAGTGAGAAGGCAATTCTCATTCCTGTCATTCTGAACAGGAGAATTTATGCAGTGGGAATGGTGCTGTTGCTTAAACAACTGCTTACCCCAAGACCCTTCTGTTTGGATTGCTGTTGCAGAGGTTTATTTGACTCTAATGTTTTTTGTCATTACCAAGCCAACTGCTTTTAGCCTTTCACAGAAAAGAAAAGGAAAGCCTTGCTCACATTTTTAAGAGTATTTGAAACCTACTGTTGCCTCAAGCTTTAGTTTCCTGTGCTGTGTGGTAGAGTGTCTGATAATGAAAGATGAAAGCTTTTCTATTTTTGTCTTGTGAGTGTAGCTCATGTTTCATGGGCCAGATTGGTTGATTTTTGTGTGTTCCTTTTCAGTGCTGCCTTTAACTTGGGAAGTGGGGAGAAGGGAACAGCGACTTCACAAAGATGCTAAATTTAGAGAGGTTAGAAAAAGTGAGGATGTGTAGCTGGAATGTTTCCACCTATGCAGTCTTAAAGCACCTGAAGGGGCTGATACATGACCAAGCATGTCAAGTGGAAAGAACAGTGCCTGAGCACCAGAAACCCCCTTGCCTTTCACCCTGGTGAATATCACAGGTAGCAAATATGTGCACCCTGTGACACATAAAGACAGTCTTTTTCTTTTTGTCATTTGAAGTGTATACTGCAGAGATAGTTGTGGATGGTGTGTTCAGATCTAGACAAGCTTAAAATACATTTTAAAAAATGATGTGTTTTAATTCTTTGTGCCTAGTATACTAGATAGCTTGATACAATATTTTTATTTGAATAAAAGTATTTGCAAAGATGAGGGACAGAAGATTGGTGGGCTTTTTTTCCTAGCTAAGCAAAGTACAGAGATGCTATTAAATGTAAAGAGGAGAGTCCAAAAAGAGGACCTAAAGGAGGGGCCATAATGTTCTGTGCCTTGGGTATCATAATTTCTGCATTAAATTTATTGAGGAAACTTGTTTATTTTAACTGTAATTATCCAAGTGCTTTTACTGCATAAAGGCAAAATATTATTTCATTTTCTTTTACTAGGACCTACAGCCTAGTTATAGAATAAATATCTCTTTTCATCATAATTGTGTGTATTGAGATGTTCTTTCTCCTCACTTTGTTCTCAAATGTTGATACTTCAACATTCTTTTTTTAGGATAATGGATAATTCCATTAAAAACATGTTTGTGCAAATATTGCAGAATAAAATCTATTCACAGTATAGTCCTGCTGTAGGAATTTTTCTGTGGAGACTGAAGCCTGCATACTTGTGTGTCCAGTCTGAAGTGTTCCAGAGCAGATGCCATCCATGTTCTGCGAGAGGCCATAGTCCAGGATACAGTTCCATCTGCAAACCCCAGCCAAGAAGTTCTAAGGCTCAGCCTTCCTTCCCTTTCTTCCTCATCTATTTTCTTCTATCCCTTTTCAACCTGCCAAAGTCAGCAAATGTGATGTGCAAGAGAAACTAATTGTCTAGGCTGTTCTGGCAGAAGTCAGATTAGGTGAATGCTGCTCAGTTTGACCTCTTCTGAACACAGGCACACCCCGATGGCACTCCACACCAAGGCTGGCTAAGATCCCCTGCAAAATGGGGGGGAGGGAACACTCCTCATGCAGTTTTCATTACAAAATAGCTAGGGTTGCTAACATATATAGGAGGTGCTGCTTTTTGTGATGCTACAGTCAAACTTAACACCTTCAGAATCAGAATGACTGTGATGTTCTGTACCTGGCTGTCCTGTTCATTTTTGAACTGGCTATCATTGTTAGAATATTTATGATGGGTCCTACTTTTTTAACATGGCTTTACCCCAGCTACCTCCCGTAGAGCCAGATGTCAAGTTTTCCTTTTTAAAAAAATATCTCCTTGGTGCTTCTGAGAGGAGGCAGCAGCTTCCAGATAATCTGCTGGGTTGCAGGTTTGTGTGAGAAGAGTTCAGCTTGCGTGTGCTTTCCGTGTGAGGCAAGTCCTTCTCAGGCCCTACGTGTGTAGTACAGAGAGGAGTGTTCAGCTGCTTGGGCAGCCTTTCCTGCTGAGAGGTTGTGTTCAGTGGAAAAAGCTGTGTCTTGCATGGGAGCATCTGGGAAGGCTTTATTCAGCTTCCTAAGCGTAACATTTTCTGGAAAGCAAATGCTGCTCTAGGGCACGCTCAGTTGTCAGCGGTTTCCTTGCGTTGACTAAATGAGAAGATCCATGAGAAGATTTTTTTCTTCTTTCTATGACAAACTCACAGACTAGGATGATGAGAATGGGGTACAAATGATGAACAGTGATGCTCTGTACAAGAGCTAACTTCACATTTATCCTGCAGTGTGAACTAGGTGTTTATTTTTACTTGCATATAAAAATCTGAAGGTACTTACATTTTGCTCTTTCATACTTTAGGGTAGCATAAAGGATGTGCTTTTGATCCTGCTTGTTTTGATTCAAAGTACTGTAAGACATATAAAAAAAACATTTCAATCTAAATCAAAATGACAAAATGATGTGTATATTGGAGAGCTGCTCTTGGAGTTGTTGCTTTGTTCTCCAAGTGCTCTGAGACAGAACAGGATTTTGCTGTTATTTGGGGTTATTGTACACTGATTCCCTGCCTCTTCCCAGCAGTTTAGGAAGCTCATGGACCCTGGCACGATATGTGCTTAACCTGGCATCTTAGGAAGCAGAACAGGTTATAGTGAACTCATCAATAGGAGGCAGCATCAAACACACTCTGTGGCTTTGTAGGGGTAACAAATAAGGAGGCCTTGTGCCTTGCTCTGGAGGGACCGTATTCATCAGTAACTGTGTGCAGACATGCATGCATGTTCTCAAGTAATTTTCTCAATTAAAGGACTTGCAGAAAGCTGGTTAGATGTCTGGCTAAACAGTTACCAAATCTTGTTAAGCTATTACTGGTGGATCATTCACAAAAAGAATCAGTTGTTTTCACAGTTGGTTATGTCTATCCTACTTGTTTAGCATGAGATAAGGAATTATTTTGCTGGTTTATTCAGCTTTTTACCTGCAGCTGTTACTTTCAACAATTTTTTTCAACATTACTGGAACTCAATGTTTTTCCTTTTAAATGAAATATATCCACCATTAAAAAAAAAAACCTTGGTGTGCGAGGTTCCCAGTGGCTACAGGATTGCTGGAGGATGGCAGGTGGAGCTTGCTGACTGAAGATAAGAATTGGAAAGCAGCAGAGTGTAAGTCTAGAAATGGAAATATTGGTACTTTGCTACACTCAGCCCAAACTATTTGTGAGCAGGGACAGAGCATCATGAAACAGCGGGTGACACATCTCTTTGGATCATGGTTTTGTCTTAGAATCCACACTCCATGCGCTACAGAGCACACTTCAGTTGATGGCTGCATTTTATTTGGTAGGTGGCTCTTATTTAATGTTTAGGATGATTTGTGATCTTCCCTTTTTTCATGTCTTCCTTCCCTCTTACAAAGCGTGCAGTACAGTTACCTCTCTGCAGTCTTACTGTTTTCTGCCAGCTTTCTTCTTGTTCTCCCACTCACTGCTTAGGGCCATAGGGAAGGTGTTTCATCTCCTCCACCTGTGTGCTGAAGATACCTCTTCACAGCAGAGTGAGGAAGGGAGATGCTACTCTCCATAATGCTATCTATAAACTTTGAAGTCAACAAGTTCCCATGCTGTATCCATGTGATATTTCTGCTGTTCCAAGGGGTTTCTTGGAGTGGAAAGGAGCCCTGGAAGTGTTTTAAAAGCAAAAAGAGTTGTGTAAAGTCACAGTCTTGTGACTTCTTAGCAGTCAGCAACTCCACCTTTATGACTTAGACTTGTGGAGAGAGAAATGACTCTAGGAATCAGCTGAAGTGAATTACTTGAATTGGAAACACCCACAATCATTAATGAATTTTCAATGTCACATGTATTAATTAAAGCATCCTGTTGTTTTTTATTTTCCCCTAGGAGGTAATAATAATAAGGAGCAGTACTTCGAATAGTGGAAAAAGAGTCTAAACAAAGGCAAAATTACTGCTTTGTTCTGGGCTTTTTTGTGGGTTTTTTTGTGTGTGTGTCTGGTTTTGTTTTGTAGCAATTTTTGTTAGCGGTGTGTTGTCAGGTTATTTGTTTGTTTTCTTGGTTTTTGGGGTTTTTTTTGTTTTGTTTCATGTTGTTTGTTTTTTTGTTTTGGTGACACCCTTGATCTGTTTTGCTGTTACACATCTCAGTTGCTGTTTAAGTGTTTTTCTGTAGACCTAAAGGAGAATCCATAACAGTTCATCAAAAATGAACAAATGAAAAAGCTGAAATATGCATTTAATATATGACAAAAAGTGTCAAAAAGCTGAAACATACCTTTTTGTAGTTCAGAGAGGTGCTTTATTTAATATCCTTGCTTAGCAAACGTAATTGTTGCTGAAATTTGGAAAGTTAATACTTACACAACCCAAGGCAAACAACTTTGAAACAAGCCCGTTCCTGAAGTTTTCATTGTTTGAAGATGCCTCATTTAGACAAAACTTCAAATACCCACAATTTACTGACAACAAGTAGAAAAACTTTGTTGTTCCTAAGGGTACAAAACAATTTCTTTTATGTTTTGGGCAGTGAGTCATGGCTGAAAAGCATGTCAGTCATGCTTTAAAGGTAAATTACCCACAGAATTACTGTATCAGACACCCGGAGTTCATGCACCGTTAGTTATTTCTAGGGATGGACTTTGGTTTCCTCTTGGAGCTGTGGTGGATTTAATCATCATAAATGACCTCGTGGTTCCTAAGCTTTACTCTGCTGATGACTTTGACCCCCTCTGGAGCCAAAGAATGGTGACAAAGAATGGCGAGCTTCCAGTCTGTTGCTGGTTAGGGACAGATAAAGACTGTTAATGGCTATGATTTAATTAAAGATGAGGCATGGGAATGTGCAACAAACTGGTAAGAGCTGACCTGACTTGGCATGCTTTCCAGTTGCATGTGTAGTAGGATTTGCAAAATGCAGGCTGCAAATGCTTCTACTTGACTCCTCAGCTGACAGCACTCCCTTGTGTGGTCTTGTGGGGTGGGTGGGGAGTCCAGCCTCTCCACTGGACAAGCTCAGCATCTGAGCCATCAGCTGGCATCTGTCTGGTTTCTGACTTCTCATTGAATTTAAGGTAAAACAAAAACGCCTTCACTGCGAGCTAACCTGAGAACAGCTCAGCCTCGTGAAATCACGGGTGTTTTTTTTAAAAAAAAAGATCCAATTCCCTGGCAATAAGGAAGGGAGTGGCAATACTTACTCTGGAGCCATAGCTGTAGCAGAGGAGCTTCTCACCTGCTTTTCCAGGTGAAACACTTCTGCTTGTGAGTAGCTGGCACTGGCAGTCATTGATTCCAGCTGCCTTCCGCTTGTGGGTGCATGAAGTTGTTTCTTTCTGTCTTTGGAGTGGATTTTATGCTCATGGTTAGGTATTCTGGTTGCACATGTGCAACTGCCTCTCTGTGCTACCCTCAAAACCAGGGGTGAGTATGCCATGGAAGTTTCCCAAGTTGCTGCTCATGGGTTTGCAAGCATCTAGATGCAGAGGGCTTGGGACTCACGCTGCTGGTTCAAAGTCAGGGGAGCAAAAGTGTAGTTGACAGCTGGCATCTCTTTGTAACCTCTCCCTTGTGGGACTGTTGTCTTTGGTCAGGTCAGCAGACATCAAACAAGCAAAGGAATAGAAGTTACTCGGCCTCTGGAGTACAAGTATTTCACCATTCCCTGGTGTCTGCTTCCTCAGAGACATGAATTTGATCTTGTGAAGGGTGTGGACTGCAGCTGACTTCCCCAGTGACTCCATGTATCTGCTGACGGTGTTGTACACGGAAGATAAATTGCTCATCATTGCAGTCTGACAGCTGCCTAGAGATTGGAGTAGATTAATCTCTGAAGTTCTTGTAACTATTTTATTTATCTGTGTGGGTGCTCGCTACTGAATTTCAAACTCCTTTACAGGCAATAGTTATATAATTATCTGTCTTGTTTGTTTCATGAATGCTTAGCATCCTAGATAGCACAGGTACTGTGTTGTTATTTAGCTGGCTTAGGAAAAAAAATCTTAATCCTTAAAGTAGACTGATGTATTTAGTAGAGGCTGTTGCCTCGAGCTATAGCTCATCTCATTAACCAACTGAGGAAACCGTGCAGTTTTCCATCACAGGTATATTACCAAAGACCAGGTATATTACCATTCATATTATGTATCTACAGTTTCTTTAGGGCAATGATGAGTAGGGTACTCATGTATTTCTGGTGTATTTACACAAAGCTGCTCCCCGATGGATGCAGACTCTGGAGTTGAATCTTTTAATGCAAATGTTGATGGGCTGCTCTATAAAAATAATAACTAGGGAAAAAAAATATTCTGTTCATTCGGCATGGAGGTTTGCTTACCTTGTATTGTGACATTCAGTTTTACTCCATGAATGTGATGTAATAACAAGAGGCTGTTGGAAAAGCCGGGAGCAAAACAATAGCCTGAAATAAGATACTTTCTGAAAGCCTCTCAAGGGTGGTTAATAGACAATCCTTGAGCTTTTAGCTGTTAGAAGTCTTCTCTGAGCTCCAGGCAGGTTACAAAACCTGTTTTGCCTGAATCAGTGAGCCAAAAGGTTATGAACAGCTGAGAAAATCCTTTCTGACAGAGTTCAGGCTCTTGTTTCAAAAGGAGGTTGAATTTCTCCTGGGTCTCCAGCACAGAAGTTTGATAGTCACTTAGGTAAGCAGGGTTTGCATTATGTATTTGTTTATTCCTCTAATGTTTTGTTGGGTTTTTTTCTATAAATAAGATTCAGTATTGGTTGGAGAAGACTTCTTAGCCACTTGCAGTATGGCTATTTCCTTCCAGGAAGGAGAAGATGCAGGGGATGGGGTCACAGGACAGGGGCTGGGAGCTTGGGAGCTCAGAGGGGTACGCTGGCAAAGGCTGGAGTGCAGCCCAAATATCCAGATTCAAAACAGTGGCATTTTGCCCACCCCAGCTATTTTTATCAAAATGTTAAGCAGTGCTTTGTGAATGAATAAAAAAGAGGCTCTGGAGAAAGCTTTTTGTTAAGATGTCTGGGTTTAGGTAGTAGTTTATCGGAATATTTCTCTGAAGAGGAGATTCAGTTGATTTTTTTTTTTGGGGGGGGGGGGGGGTGGGGGCGGTGTCTGGTTTATTCAGAACCTTGAAAGAGAAAATTGTTTTATAAAATGAAACTTTATTACTAAATACAGTTTTGGGACAGATGTTGTATGTTGTCATGTTGCTTGTTAGGACACAAACATAAATATAGCTACACAGTGTTAAATGCTGTGACTAACCTAAGATACTCTGTTACACATTGGTTAAGATTTTATGCTGCCAAGCATGTTACCTTCTGCTGAAACATTTGCTACAGTTTTTAGTAATCTGCAAGGAGTTGCTCAGTTTATGTGACAAATGGATTGCTACTTGCAGTATTGTGAGGAATATTGTAAAATAGCCACAATAATGGGTTCACTTCCTCTAGTATGAAAGAAGTGCTGCAGAAAAGTGTCCTTGTACTTTTTTTACCTGTTTTCTGCAACCAGTGTATATCTGTATGCATGTATCAGTATGAAAAATAAACCAAACAAACCAGTGAAAAATATCTTGATTTTGTTTTCCTCTATTTGATTGTTGATTACTTCAGAAGTAAGAGGATTACCAGGTCTTATGTTTTCATTGTTTTCCTTTCCTATTTCATCAGCTGAATAGCTAATCTGTACTTCTCTTTGAATTAGATAAAGGTTTTTTCCTCTCTTATTCTCAGTGGACACAATATTTTCTTCCATGGTACATGTAGGTGACCTCTGCTTTTTAATTTGCAAGCAAACCAAACTTTGGGGGTGCATAGTTAAGCATAAGGTTTTTTCTGATTATGGATTATTTTCTTTAAAAAAGAGCACAGACCTTTTATAAAACTGCCTTCAGTATGAATGTACTTATCTTGGCTGTTGTACTAGCTAAATGGAAGCTGAAAGTGCTCTTTGGAAACCACTTGTGTATCTCTGGATAGCAGCAGTGCCAGAATTAGAGCCAAATTGACCAAAATTACATCCTTTTTGTATGTTAGGGCATAAAAGTGAAGCATGCTAACAGGTTAATATGCCCAACCTGGGAGCTGATTTTTACAGTCAACTCACTTCTTTGCTTCAGCTTTCTTCGTCTGCTTTTTCATTCTCTGAATTAGCATCAATACACGTGGGAGGACGTTTTCTTTGGATTCTGCTCTAAATTATTCTGAAATCGTGTAGAAGCCCTGACAGTGAAAGGAGTTTGAGTGTCTGTCTCCTCATCTATCCTGTCAATGGGCTTTTCACTGCATATTTTTACACCTATTTGAAGCATTAATATTAGTCTTCCAATTCTTGCCCAAGCTCTTGGTGCCGATGAGCAGTTATGCAACATGTCTGAGTTGTTTCCTTTTTCCCAAGAGTAGCCAAGGGCCCACAGGACAAGTATTTGCTTCTACATGCAAGTTAACTCTTGAACTGAAATTCAAAACTCAGGCTGCAGATACTCTGAAGAGGTCCCTGATGGGTAAGGATGAGAGGCTGCTAGCTAGTAAAGAATGGATGCTATGTGCTAGCACAGTGTCAGGAGAGCTGGATTTCAGTCTGAGGCTTCTGAAAAGTTGAGTGCAAATTCATGCAGCTTCACCTCTCATCCACAGTATGAGCTGCTGACTTTTTTCCCCTGTATATTTAAGGTTAATCAGCCACAATGGCACTGGTTGTTCTAGGGTAGTGGTTAAACAAATTGATGAACTGATGTGTGTGGGCTTGTTACTGTGCTGCTTGGTGACCCAGTGATCTGCCATACCAGCTTCCAGTGTTTGTTTCTCCTTCAGGGACTCCCAGCCTGCCCCTTTGAACACAGAGCAGCTTTTCCAGCTTTATTAGGAGACTCATCTCCAAATGAGATCTGTCTGGTGGAATGGCAGGAGGTGAACTGCCAGGTGGTATTCACCAGGGCAGAGGGTTGCCAGAGCTCAGTCCATATACCTAAATCACAGAATGACTCAAAGTAATCCATCTGTGATACATCACTGACTTGATTAGTTGCTTCATTGCATTGCCCTCCCTCTTCTGTTCTTTCCTACAAGACCACCTTGTGTCTGGCCCTTTCTAAAGAAGTAGGCTCGGATTTTCTTCTTTCTTTGAGGCTTTGTCCTGTTGAAAAAAAGCAAAAGGATGACAATTAAAATGATAGAACATATCCAGCTCTTATGGAAGGGCCTCCTTCATGTATCAGGTGGCCAGCAAGCTCTGGCTGATCCACCTCTGCAAATTTTCAGAAGTTTTAATATCTGTTTGCCACCTGTCCCTCTGGCAGAGTTTGCTGCTCCATTGGTTAGATTGGTGGTGTGGATTTGGGCATGCACACCTGCATCAGCTGATGGAGAACTGATTCTCTGTGTGTGTCTGTGTTAGCTCCCTGCCTGGATGAGTGACCTGAGCAGCTGTCTGGCATTGTAAGTGCCATGCAGAATGGTGGAATCAGGGGGAGAGTGGGCTCAGCTTCTCAGGGCTGGCTGTGTGGTTACACTGAATTGGTTGTTGTATGCAGCTACATCCTAAGACTGCATTTTGGCACGTGCATGGAGGCTTTGCACTTCTAATTGATTTCCCTTGCTTTATGTTTTATTGCAGGTTATGTATTTAGTTCACTGTCTTTAAGTAGGAGATTTTTCATCTTTGGTCAAGTGATTTAGATTTCCTGCTGATTATTGATGGCTTAGTGGGTGTAGTTGGATCTTGGAAGAGACCAGTTCATAGGCATGAACAAGGAAGAAAGAGGAGGTGGGTCCTGCCTCTAGAGCTAGTGGATCATCTTCAGATGTTTCTTCATTACTATGTAGTTAGTAAAAAAAGGCACCACATATTTGTAAACCTTGGTAACTTTACAAAAAGATAGTATCAACTGTATTTTTTTGTGCCGTGTTTTTATTTTTAAATATGCCAGCTTTTAAGTCTTACTTATTCCTTCATAGTTTTCAGAGAACCCCAGTTGTTTGTGGTTCCAAAAGATTTGTGTCACCTTTAGGTATTATCAAATTAAACTCAAAACAGTATGGTTATGTTGTTTCTTTAAAATTGCTGGTTACCTTTTATTTGTGTTCTCTCTGCATTCGTTTGTTACAATGAAACAAAAAAAATAATCCTTGAATTAGTGATCCGTTACAAAAGCAGTGTTAAATTAGGGAAATGAATCACAGGAGTATATAATTTGCAAGGGATTGTTCTCTGAATGAATAATCTGGAATAGGATAGCACTGTCTTTTTTACAGGAACTCTGATTCGTCAGCAATGTATACATTTACTCCTGAAAAGAAGGATGTTTATAAAATCAACAGAGGGGGTTCAGAGAATCAGGACATGTTCCATGGTAAAAGTGACCTGCAAAGGAACATTTTCATGCAGTTTTGTGTTGTCACTGCTTTTCATTTGTCATGCATCCACATACATATCTCTGGCTGAAATGTTGTTTTGTCTTGTTGGTTTCCAAAGCTTCCTGGCTTTTCTGTAAGAATTATTTAGTGTCCCAGATATGCCAATTACAGGCTTCTTAAGCTCTGGGCACAGGAGCAGAGGGGCAAACCTCCGGGCAGAAACCTGGTGCAAATAGCACTGAAGCAGCTGCAGACAAAGGATGGGCTGTGCATTTGATGCACAACTTAAGAAATGAGTGCACTGGGATTGAAAGGTAGGCATATGAAAGGTGACAAATTTAGCTCAGGGTAAACTTGCCTTTGGGAGAGAGCTCAGTTCCTAGTAAGTGTCATGTGTTCACAGCTTGACTTGGTACAGATTAACCCTTTTGTGAACCCCTATCCTCAAATCTGTGCAACCGATATACAATTGGGTTTCTTTGGTCATGCTGTGCATTTTGGAACAAAACAGGTGGATGGGGGGGAATGGAAACAGGTCCCTCATCGGAGAGGTAAAAGAATCCCCTCCCAATCCCAACCATCCCTCCAGGTGCCCTTAGAGAACAGATATGAGGCCCTGGAATCAGGGAATCAGGCAGAGGACAGACAAGAGGAAGATCTGTCTGGAAGGTCTCCTGTTCTCCCCCTGCCTACCAGATGGGTTACAACTACAGCTACAGGGAAAAAAAAGAAGGGTAGTTGTAGTTGGTGACTCCCTTCTGAGGGGAACTGAGGACCCCGTATGTCGACCTGACCCATCCCACAGGGAGGTCTGCTGCCTTCCCAGGGCCCGGGTGAGGGATATTAGTAAGAGACTCCCTCAGCTAATTCGGCCCTCTGATTATTATCCACTGTTGGTAGTCCAGGCTGGCAGTGATGATATTAATGGAAGAAGTGCCAAGATAACTAAAAGGGACTTCAAGGCACTGGGTCGATTAGTTCATGGGTCAGGAGCACAGGTGGTGTTTGCTTCAATTCCTGCAGTAGCAGAGACAAATGAGGAGAGGAGTAGGAAAACCTATCTTATCAATAGGTGGCTAAAAGATTGGTGCCATCGGCAGAATTTTGGGTTCTTTGACCATGGGGCAAATTCCATACTACCTAGTGTCTTCAAATCAGATGGGCTTCATCTGTCTATCAAAGCCAAAAGGACTCTAGCCCATAAGTTGGCAGGGCTGATAAGGAGGGCTTTAAACTAGGTTTGAAGGGGGAAGGGGTTGAAACCGGGCTCTCTGGAAAGGAGCCCAAGGGTGGGCAGCCCAAGTTGAGAGACAAATCAGCAGCCCAGCTGAAATGCATGTACACCAATGCACACAGCATGGGCAACAAGAGGAGCTGGAAGCCATCGTGCAGCAGGAAAGCTATGATGTAGTCGCTATCACAGAAATGTGGTGGGATGACTGCCATGACTGGAGTGCTGCCATGGGTGGCTACAGGCTCTTCAGAAGGGACAGGCAGGGTAGGAGAGGTGGAGGGGTAGCTCTGTATGTTAGAGGGTCTCTTGACTCTGTGGAAGTTGAAATAAGCAATAATAAGGTGGAGTGCCTGTGGATCAGAATCAGGGGGAAGGCCAACAAGGCTGACACCCTGGTGGGAGTCTGTTACAGACCACCCAATCAGGGTGATGAGGATGATGAATTATTCTACAGGCAGCTGGCGGATGTTTCAAAATCGTCAGCCCTTGTTCTCGTGGGTGACTTTAACCTGCCAGACATCTGCTGGGAACTCCAGACTGCAGAGAGGAGGCAGTCTAGGAAATTCCTAGAGTGTATAGAGGATTATTTCCTGCTTCAGCTGGTAAATGAGCCTACCACGGATGGAGCCCCGCTAGACCTGCTGTTCACAGAGAGGGGCTGGTGGGAGATGTGGCGGTCGGTGGACATCTGGGACACAGTGATCATGAAATAATAGAGTTTTCAATACTCAGGGATGGAAGGAGGGCCGTTAATAAAACCTCTACGTTGGATTCCAGAGGACAGATTTTGGCCTGTTCAGAAGACTCGTTAAGAGTGTACCCTGGGAAACAGCCCTTAAAAAGGGGTCCAGGAGGGATGGACGTACATCAAGAAGCAAGTTTTGAAAGCACAGGAGCAGGCTGTCCCAGTGTGCTGAAAGGCAAGCCAGCAGGGAAGATGACTGGTCTGGCTGAACAGGGAGATTTTGAAAGAAATTAGGGTAAAGAAGAGAGCCTACCAATTATGGAAAAAAGGGCTAACTACTCATGAAGAATTTAGGAATATAGTTAGGTTGTGTAGAAAGAAAATTAGAGAGACAAAGGCACAACTTGAACTGAGTCCTGCCACCTCTGTGAAGGATAACAAAAAAATCCCAAAAGGAGGGGCAAGGAGAACCTCCATTCTTTACTGGACATGGGTGGGAATATAGTTATCAAAGATGAAGAAAAAGCTGAGGTATTTAACACCTTCTTTGCCTCGGTTTTCAACAGTAAGGCAGGTTGTCCTGAGGACAGCTGGCTTCTGGAGCTTGTAGAAAGAGACGAGAATCTGAACAGCCCCCCTGTAATCCAGATGGAAACAGTCAGTGACCTACTGAGCTGCTTGGATCCCCACAAGTCTATGGGACCGGATGGGATCCACCCAAGGGTGATGAGGGAGCTGGCAGAAGAGCTCGCCAAGCCTCTCTCTATCATCTACCAACAGTCCTGGCTCACTGGGGACATCCCAGATGATTGGAAGTTGGCGAATGTCACGCCAATCCACAAAAAGGGACGGAAGGAAGACCCGGGAAACTCCAGACCTGTCAGCCTGACCTCAGTGCCTGGCAATGTTATGGATCAGATCATCCTGGGGGCAATCACACAGCACCTGCAGGATGGACAAGGGATCAGACCCAGTCAGCACGGGGTTAGGGAGGGCAGGTCCTGTCTGACCAACCTGATCTCCTTTTATGATTGGGTGACCCGTCTGGTAGATGAGGGGAAGGCTGTGGATGTGGTCTGCCTGGACTTCAGCAAAGCCTGTGACACCATCTCCCACAGCATTCTCCTGAAAAAGCTGTCAGCCCACAGCTTGGACAGGGGTACCCTGTGCTGGGTTAGGAACTGGCTGGAAGGCCAGGCCCAGAGAGTGGTGCTGAATGGTGCTGATCCAGTTGGCGGCCGGTAACCAGTGGTGTCACCCAGGGATCAGTGTTGGGCCCAGTTCTGTTTAATATTTTTATTGATGATTTGGATGAGGGGACGGAGTCCATCATCAGCAAATTTGCAGATGACACTAAGCTGGGGGGGAGTGTGGATCAGCTGGAAGGCAGGAGGGCTCTGCAGAGGGACCTGGACAGACTGGAGAGTTGGGCTGATTCCAACGGGATGAGGTTCAACACGGCCAAGTGCCGGGTCCTGCACTTTGGCCACAACAACCCCATAGGGAGCTCCAGGCTGGGCACAGAGTGGCTGAGAGCAGCCAGGCAGAGAGGGACCTGGGAGTCTGGATTGACAGGAAGCTGAACAGGAGCCAGCAGTGTGCCCAGGTGGCCAAGAAGGCCAATGGCATCCTGGCCTGGATCAGGAACAGCGTGGCCAGCAGGTCCAGGGAAGTGATTCTGCCCCTGTACTCAGCCCTGGTAAGGCCACAGCTCGAGTCCTGTGTCCAGTTCTGGGCCCTTCAGTTCAGGAAGGAGATTGAGGTCCTGGAGCAGGTCCAAAGGAGGGCAACCAGGCTGGTGAAGGGACTCCAGCACAAGTCCTGTGAGGAGAGGCTGAGGGAGCTGGGGGTGTTCAGCCTGGAGAAGAGGAGGCTCAGGGGAGACCTCATCGCTCTCTACAACTCCCTGAAAGGAGGCTGGAGCCAGGGGGGGGTTGGGCTCTTCTCCCAGGCAGCTGTCAGTAGGACAAGAGGGCATGGTCTCAAGTTGTGCCAGGGGAGGCTTAGGTTGGATATTAGAAAGAATTTCTTCATGGAGAGGGTGATCAGACATTAGAATGGGCTGCCCAGGGAAGCAGTGGATTCTCCATCCCTGGAGATATTTAAAAAGAGACTGGATGTGGCACTCAGTGCCATGGGCTGGTAACCACAGCGGTAGTGGATCAAGGGTTGGACTTGATGATCTCTGAGGTCCCTTCCAACCCAGACAATTCTATGATTCTATGATGATTCTATGACTTCTACTTGGGAAAAAAAAAAATATGGATGAAATGTTGAAGGTATGGGGCATATCTCCTGGGTGTCCAGGCCTGTAGTGGCCTAGACGGTACCATGGCTATGAAGAGGATGTTGGATCTCTTGAGATAATGATCACATCTATTGTCAGTATACATGAACTCAACACTTGGAATCAAACGTGGCTTGCATTAGTTGCATGTCAGAAAGTGTAGAATGTCTCAGGCATGTTGGTTTCCCAAGCATGAACAGAGCAGCTATCATTTGTAGGCAGCAGAACAGTCCAGGATTTCCAGAAGCATTCACCTTTCTTTGTATAAATGCAATCTTGTTTCTATGTAGTAGAAAACTTCCAGAGCCACAATTAAAAAGAGGCTGGTTTGCTGCAGCCTAATTATTCTTCTTCAAGTTCTTCAGTGCCTGCATGTTGCCAACAAAACATCTCCAGACAGTATAAATAATAATGTCCTTACCAGTGAAGGTTTGTGGGGGATGTTGAAGTCTTTGTACTGTTAATGCAGCCTTCCAGAAGCAAAAAGTGGCAAGGAATGTAAATAGAACGAAGAAGAAAATTCACGTTCCTCCTTGGAATGGGATTTCTTTGACACATGCCAGTTCTGTAGAAGTTTTGCTTTGCATTAAAACCTCTTCCCAGTTTGATTGTTAGGAAGTATCCAAGTTCCCCTCCCCAGGAGTGATACCCAGATGATGAGATCTGAGTCTTAGGCATGTCTGGTTGTGTTTTACACCACATCTCTGTTTGATGACCTCACATTTTTCAGGGTTACAAAGCCTGTTCTGTTGAGGTGAACCCGTCAGGCTGTTGCAGCACAGGCAACCTGGGAGCTGTGATCTGCAGACTTTGACCCCTTTGAAGGAAGGAGCATTATAAAGTACCAGTGTTTCCAGGCAGCTGTGATTCATTCAGCATGTGTTTATAGTGACAGAATTGTTGCAACCAGTCAGATCATAAATTGTGAACCTTGAGGAAGAGGAGAAAACTGTGTTTTCCAAGCTAGTTTACCAGGGTTCAGAAACTTCTTAGTATTGATTTGTGCCACAAGTTGTCAATGGTGTAATTTGCAAGCTCTTACAGATTTTCATGTGGCTCCAGGAAAAGTGAAATTGCCACCCTTGACACTGTTGTGTATTTTAAAATGAATTAGCAACCACAACAAATACTCAGCTTCTGAAACTGCTCTAAAGCATCAGGCTGAGAAGCTGAAGTTACAGGCCCTGTGCAGATGTTGTTGGATGAAGCACTGTGGTCTTTGTCATGCAAAAGTGAGCATAAGGATATATTAGTAATTTAAAACTCTGGTGTTTGGCTTATTTTCTTTAAAGGGTGCACGTACTTGCTTCTGTCATCTACAATTTTGAATTAGGGCCTTAATCATTTGTCTGCATATAGTAATAGCTTCTAGGACATGAGTGCCCACATTAAAAATGTTGTTTATGATAATGTCATTGTTTCAGGTGTAAAGCCAATTTTTATTTCTTTTTAAAAATGTGTTGGGAAGTGAGTGACCCTCCATTTTTTAGTTTGAGTAAAGTAATGTCCCCTGGAGCTTCCTTACTCAGCCTGGAGTAGATGTTAATAGAATGTCCTACTGTTTCTGTCTCCCTTGACTGCTACTTATAGGAGAACTGCATACCTAAAGACAGAAGATCCTTAATTTCTCATCTAATTTATGAACAAGGGGGGAGTAGTGGCCCTTTAAGAATTGGTAGGAGATCTGCAATGTGACTGAGTTTGAAAAGTCACAATACCACCACAGATGGATTGACATGGATGCTTGCTTCATCTTGTCTTCATTTCCTCGTGGACTTGCTCTGTGAGCAATGCTGGGATTTAGGAAGGGGAAAAAGGAGATATCTGTATCCAGTCTGTCAAAAAGTCAAAAATGGTAGTCTAGAAAAATTGAGTGATCACAAGACGATGATATAGAAGAAATGGTTGATAAAACAAGGCTGAGTGAGTTGTTTCAGTGTCACAGTTGTGGTGGGAGGTTTTGAGTTTTGATGGCTGTGCTTTACTAACATAATTAATGCTCTCATCTGAACAATGAAGTTAATAGTCCAATAATATGAGTGTTTGTGTGTGGGCAGAGTTAAAATCTTCAATGTAAATGATGTTCTGTTGGGTGCAGTTCTCTGCAAACCTACTAACAAGACTGCAATCATTCACTTATGGTGTGTTTGAGAGTTTATCCCTGTAATTCAAAAACTTAACAGTGATTTTTTTGAAAGTTCTAATTTTACTTGTACAAAACTTCCATGTTTATATAAGTAGCAAAGCTCAACAGAAGGAAAACATATTTAGAAATTTATTCAATGAAAGATCTTGAGAAGACATAAGTGGGTTGAAAATTCCTGATTGAATATGTTGATCAGCCATTTAGGCAGCACAAAAGAATGATTTTTTGCTCTCTGGCTTGTGTGAGAAGACCAGCAAAATTGTCTGAATCTAGGTGAGTTGATTTGTTAAGTAGTTGATGGATAATGTATAATTCCAATAATAGAAAATAAATGTTATTTTGAACATAATTAGTCTAAGGCTAATAGCATATTAAATGCAAATCTAGCTAAACCATACTTTATGACTGGCATAAACTTAAAATTGTATCTGCAAGCCTTGTTCTAACAGATTAAACTTAGATGAGCTGTCCTTTAAACAATCTAAAACTTCACTTAAGAGACCTTGAACTACCTAAACTAAGTATTAAAATCTCACCTGAAGTTAATTGGTGAAAAGGAAAAGCAACTGAACAAATTCCACCTTAGAAAAGGAACATTTGAAGTAGTTTTTTCAAGGTTAAGCACTTGCACATTATTGTGAAATATGGTAACCAACATTTGTTTTTTGCTTTGCAGAACAAAAAAAGTCTTTTGCCAACATTAATAATCAAAGAAACCACAACTTAAAAAAAAAAAAGGAAATAACAGTAATACTTCATTGAGATGGTTCAAGATTATTTTAGCATGAGTTTTGTTTCACACTGACTTTGAAGCTGTGATGTGATGAGAATATATTGGAGTTAAAGTTGTATGTAAGGGTCAGTCTGTGTGTAGCAGGCTGAAGGTCTTTGGACTTGTTTGGCTTTTTTTAAGAGCTGCCAAACATAAAAATATCATAAAGAAACAAATTGTGTGTGTAAACACCCTGGGTCCAAAATGTAAAGCATGGAAAAAATACAGCATGAAAAACTGTGTCTATTATGTGCTGAATTTCAGCTGAAGGCTTCCCAGCTTTATTAGAAGCTGTACATCTCCAGTGGTAGAAGAGTGAGTGGGTTTTCAGCCATGCTGTTGAATAGGTAGAGATAATAGGCCTGGGAAGCCTATGCTTAAAGGCATTCCAGCTTCTTAAAGTTTCGTCTGTAATTTATCTCTCTGTTTTCATCACTAGTGAAATTACATTGATGGCAAGAGCCTTGTGGGGTTTGGGAAAACAAAGCCTGGGAAGTATGTGCTATAGACTACATCCATACAGCAGTTTGGGTACCTTCTGATTTGTCTTGTCTTGTTGAAGAAAGCCTTAAATTTCCTCAAAACCACAATAACTTAGAGTAGCATGGAACTTGGTTTAAAGACCTATCTGTAGAACAGGGAAGTAGCAGTAAACTTACCTAAGAGCTGTTGGTAGCTGGGCCATATTGGTACTAAACTGACCTTAGTTTGATGCAATCATGCTTTTGCCTGTGTGAGAGGCTGCTTTTGGCTGTGTTGGTCCCCTCTGGTGGTTCTGTGCTGGTGGATCGTGGTGCTTGGGCCATGGGGGAGTTGGTTTCACCACAGCACAAGCTGCTGCTGAGCCAGGTGGCTCCTTGTCAACCTTTCTTAGTTTTGGCCCCATGCCATACCAGCCTTTCCACTGTCAGAAATGTCTTTAAAAGCAAAACAACATAGATGTCTCCAATTAAAGTTTTTGAATCTGTGTTCTGTCCACCCAGGGTGCATGCCAGAAGAACCTCTTGAGATTGCCTGGCTTGCTGATCTGACAGCTTCTGAGGGGGGATGGTTGTGCTGCCAGCTCCCAGGATTGCTTAGCCTGGCCAGCACTGCTGCTCCTTGCACTGCTCCATGAGCACCCCCAGCACAAATGCCTTGTGTCCCCCAAGGAAAACCTCTGGAAAGCAGCTTGGGTTGGTCAGCAGAATAACTTAATCAGTGCCAGAGCAGGTGGGTGAAAGGCTTAGCTAAGAAGAGCTGAAGGTTTGGCTGGATGGGGAATGGAGGCAGAGAGGTCCTTGCAAATCCACCATCTAAAAAAAGCAAAAGTTCTTCTTAGGTTTGCTTTCCTGTTAGTCAGACTGTATTTCCTCCATAGTGAAAATTAAGAGTCTGCAAATAGAAGAGCTCGTATATCATGATTCTACACAAAATGAAAAAGCCCAGCTTTACACTTTTTGTAGCTTGCATGGAAAAGCCAAATGGGTTGTTCAAGTTTGCAGTAGTGAAGTAACCTTTTAAAAGCTCACTTCTTGGGAATCTACTGTTTTGAAATGAACAATGATTAAGCAGCATTGTCTGTGACTCCGTGCTGAGGAGTGAAAACAGAGTGAGACAGAACTGAGGAGGTGAAAGAATTTAGGACAGCTGTGAGGAGAAGGACTTGGGGATGATGGTGGACCAGAAGCCTAACATGAGCCATTAATGTGTGCTTGCAGCCCAGAAAGCCAAGCAGGTCCTGGGCTCCATCAAAAGAAGACAAGACAGACAGCTGAGGGAGGTGATTTTCCCCCTCTACTCTGCTCTTGTGAGACCATACCTGAAGCACTGTGTTCAGTTCTGGAGACATAAGAAAATTATGAAGAAAGAGCTCCTGGAATGTGTCCATAGGATAGACACCAAAATGACCAGGGGTCTGGAACCACCTCCCCTATGAAGCTAAACTGAGGAAGCTGGGGTTGTTCAGCCTGGAGAAGAAGAGGCTCTGAGGTGACCTTATGGCAACCTTACAATGTCTGAAGGAGGCCTACAGTAAAGCTGAGATAGGGCTTTGTACATGGGTGTGTAGTGAGAGGACAAGGGAAAATGGTTTAAAACTTGAAGAGGGGAGATTTAGGTTAGACATTAAGTAAGGGTGGTGAGACACTGGCACAGGTTGTCCAGAGAAACTGGAAGTGTTCAAGGCCAGGTTGGATGGGGCCTTGAGCAACCTGGTCTGGTGGGAGGTGTCCCTGCCCATGGCAGGGGGGTTGGAACTGGGTGACCTTTAAGGTCCCACCCAACAGTAGCCATTCTCTGATTCTATGAAAACCAAAATTCACCCCAAAATTGATCAGAGGAACTGTTTGATTTATTGGTTTTGATCTTATGAAGGCTTTTGGGGGAAGCAAGCTGAATTTTTTTTCTCATTTTTCTGTGGCAAAGGTGATTTACAAACCGCTAAAGTCTTCTGTTGTAGCTAGCACCTGGTTTTTGTTACTGAGGTTGGGTAACGAGTTAAAAAAGTTGGGTATAAATATACAAGTATAAGTTACTAAGTTCTAAGTTTGCAGAGCAGAATTCTCTTTTGTTTTTAATTCAATGGATTGTAATTTTCATTTGTTTAGTGCAGTTTCTGACATTTGTGAAGTTAAATTTCCATTTGTTCTCAGGTAAATAAGGATATTTAGCTATTACACACATTTTGTCTGGTTAATATACTGTATGAGAACCTGTACAAGTAAAACACAGGCACTGATAATGTGATAGATTTAAATAATCCTCACAAAATCAGAAAGTATTAAAATAGCCTTCGTATTGGACAGGAGCATATTAATTTTTAATATTGAACAGCATTAGGTAATTGATATCATATGACCTTAAAATCAGCACAAAAGAATAAAAACTAAATAAAAAAGTTTCTTAGTGCTTTTTGCCTGATACATGCAGTTTGTACATCTTAGTCAGACAAGATGGTGTGAGTGTGAGCTGGGAGTGGGGTGAAACTGCAAGTATTTTTTTGTAGGATGTTGGAGGCAAAATTGCTTTCCTGGATTGTGGCAATTCCTGAATTTCTGTCTAAGGGGAAACCATATGCAATCAGCTGTGTCACAGCCCAAAGCTGGCTTTGCCTCTGGCTTTCCTGCCTTGTTGCGGATGAAATATTTTGGCAGGATGATTTATCAACAATTCACTTTTTTTTTTTTTAACGGTGTGAGGTGGATGAAAAGGTTAAATTTTAGCAGCACTTGCTCATTAACCAATTTAAAGATTAACAAGTTGATTCACACAGTAGAGTTGATTAACAGTAGAGTATGTTCTAGTTAAAACAGTGACTTAATTATAGTTTTGAGAATTACAAGGCTCACACTAACATACTAGAATGTATCCTAAACCCAAGTGTGTGTGTATATACATGTGTATGTATAAACACAAAGCATACAAACAGACAGAAGTATTTGTGTCCAGTGAGATATATTCACTCACTCTGATGAAGGCAGATGTGTATATTCGAGCACATAGATAGGTAAAGAGGTGGCTGGAAGAGGCTGGCCTGCAGTTAAGATTTCCCTCTTCATGTGTTGGGAGTAAATACTCACACTGCATCAACATTCCTTGACAGATGATAATTAAGACTCGAGAAGGTTGATCTTTCCCTGGCCTTCTCTTGGCTTTGACTGTCCTGGAGGAATTTATGCCTGTGAGGTGTCTCAGCCCAGGGGAGATTCTTGTCACAGCCCACTGCCGTCCAGGGGAGCTCAAAAGGTGTTCTTAGAATTGCTGGGGGTTTGAGATATTTGACTTTTGTCAGCTACTTTTTCATTTTGTCCAGGTTTGGGTGATGACATCCTGGTACTTCACGCTGGTTGTGCAGGCTCAGAATTTGCTCTATTTTTGAGTTCTGTTTTCACATTAATTTGGGCCACAACCCATGGACAGAAGTATTAGGATCATATAATCATCATGTTTGGAAAGGACCTTCAAGATCATCAAGTCCAACCATCTGTTGCACCAGTATAACCATTAAATAATCTCCCAAAGTGCCACATCTACCCATTTTTTGAATACTCCCAGGGATGGCAGCTTCACCACCTCCCTGGTCAACCTGTTCCAATGCTTCACCACTCTTTCAGTGAAGAATTTTTTCCTAATATCTAATCTGAACCACATCTGGAGCAACTTCAACCCATTTATCTTGTCACTAGGGAGAAGAGGCCAACACTTGCCTCCCTAAAATCTCCTTTTAGGTTGTTGTAGAGGGCAATAAGGTCTCCCCTAAATCTCCTCTTTTCCAGGCTGAATAGCCCCAGCTTCTTCAGCCTCTCCTCATGAGACCTGTGCTTCAGACCCCAAAGCTTTATTAGATATTATTTCCTTATTAAAAATTATTATTAATTATCATTAACATTAATAATTATTAATTGTTATCAGTTATTATAATTATTGTTTATTAGATGTTAGGCTGTCAGGAGGTGAGTGATTGTCATTACTGTTCCCAGGTGGTTAGGGAGAAGGCTCCTATTGTGCCAAGGGGGTACCTCAAGGCTCTGGTCCATTGCTTATGATGATACAGGTGCTCTATGATATAATAGATTGTCATTATTGTCCCCCAAAGAATAAGGGAAACAGGAGCAAGGTACATTAAGGGGCTGACATAACATTCTGTGGTACACTGCCTTTCACACTCTGTACCTGATTTATCCTGGGCTGGTGTGTGGCCTAGGGAGGAGAAATGAGCAAGTACGGAGTGGCCCAAGAGAGTGAGGGTTGAGGGATTTGTCTTCTGCAGCTCTCACTGCACTAGGCGACTCGACTAGAGCGGGAGCAGGGTGAGGGACTGCAAGCTGGGATTTATAATTTTGTGCAGAATTTTGTAAGGAATCCATCCAGCAATATGCACCTGCATGCCAGGGGAGTGGGAGCATTGTTCACACCTGGGATATTTGGCTGCTCGGCCTCTAAGAGTGAAGTGGCTGAGAGAGCTTTTGTGTTTTTTCCCTGGGAGATGCTAGCTACTCATCAGCTAAGCTGGTGGATGGGTGATCAGCAGTGGGTATGCCAAGAGAGAGGTGCCTCACCCCTCTTTAGCACCTACCACTTAAATAATAAAGTATGGGAAAGCAGTTGTATGAGAGGATGGCAATGGGCAGTGAAAGGGAGGTCTCTTCCAGCCCTGTCTTCCTGTGCAGGGACAGGGGAGTAGTTTGTTCTCTTCATCCTTTTTTCTGGGAGATATTTTAAAGCTCTGAAAGAAAAGATTGCTTTAGCAAAGGGGAAATGTGATGCACTGGAAATAATAAAAAAAAAATCTCTGAAGGAAATTATCTTACAAAATGTAAAATAGTATAACAAAAAAATCAAGTTTGGAGGTTGGGAGTATAGTGGTAGCTTTTAAGGATTTTAAAGTGACGAAGTGGCTGATTCCAGCACTTAAGCACTATTCCTCTCTTGAAAGATTGATGGTCTTAAGATATCAAAATATGAAAAGATGAAGATTTGCAGCATACCTCAGGTGATTAAGGATGGAGTGCTTGTCACAGTCGCTTTAGTTCCAGAGAGTAGTTCGTAGTTTACAGATGATAGAGATTGAAAGAGGGTTCTGTGGGGAATAAAGGGAAATCTGAGTGCATCTGAGGACTGCAGGGAGGCTTTTGAAGTGATGTAGAGGAGAAGATCTTGAGAAATCCTCTCTGGACCTAATGGGGAAGTGGGTTTTGTCTTGCACCTGTAACAGTAGCTTATTTGGGAGAGTTGCCTTGTCTTGGAGATTTTAGTGAGTCTCCACCCATCGATTTGGTTTTGTGTTGCAATTTGTATATGCCGCACAAAAGGCTTAATTCTACAGATATATTAAGCTGACATCTTTCTCTAGCCCTTAGCTCTCAAGGCTGTTTAAGATCAATATTATTGAGACTGTGGTTTATGGCAGTGGCTACTGAGGAAAATGGTTTTACTGTGCTTATTATTTTATTTTAATATTAAGTGGAGCTAAGTGCATTGCACTTTACTAACTGGATCTTCATTTAATTATTGATAACTAAAAGCAAGTACAAATGGTTGTAGAGGAGTTTCTTATAAAACATTTGCATTGTGGATCAAACTGTGTCTCTGAAATTTTTTGTTTATTTCCTGGTCTTTAAAATTTTGCATTATGGTTATGTGTGACATACTTACAAAGAGAGCACTGTGAAATGTTTAATCTGCCATTTCTAAGCAATGAAATTAAATAAAGATAAGAATAAAAGCACTGCAATAGCAAAATCTATTTCCAACTGCTTCTGCATAGAAACAGTGTCACACACAGCACAGCAGAATGCTTCTCCGGTCTCAACTGCTCTCTGTAAACCCAGAAAGAAGCTCTGCAGGAAGAGGGAAGGTGTATGGATGTTTCTTAATACAAACACGAAGCATAGATGGTGGGAAGGTATTTCTAAAGGGTGCTCTTTTTATAATAGACAGAAAGTAATAAGGGAATGTAAAAATGGTTGCACAGGAGATGCTAGAGCCCAGGGCCTTTTGAATTAGAAGCTGACTGACTATTTTCAGCCTACTATTTAATGGTATTGAGGGGGTAAAACATTGTAAAAGGCTGGGATGTGAGGAAGATATCCTGCTGTGACACTTCATAACCTGAATGTGGGGCAGTGAATCTGTGTTATGGCTGTATACAGAGGAAGGCAAAAGTGGAAAAAAAAATCTGAAAGTTGTATTATCACTAATGTGCTAGTGACCTATTTATGTTTAATGTAGATGCAGAGAAGGAAAAAACTCCTTGGGGATTATATGCCTCAGTGGTGAGTTACAAATGGATGTGTGTGGTTGAGCCTGCACCCTTCTTGCTCCCCTCCTCTACTGCAACTGGGTTTAGCCCAGGATGGGTCCAGTGCCACCAAGTGGATTTTGTATTGGTGAAATGCTGCTGCTCTCTGTTTCCTATTTTCATGGCTCAGAGCAGGTAGTCAGACCTTCTGGTGTTTGGTGCTTTACAGCACTAGGATTTTTGTTGTTGGAAATGGTGCGGTGGTGTGGGGAATGGTGAGGAAGTTTTTCAGTCTTCAACAGGTTGCCTTGGCTTATTTGCTCTGCATTGGACATGTCTCAGAACACCATGAAAATCAATTTCATGAATGACTGGTTGGAAGAGCAAGGGAGTCATGTGCTTACTCAGTAGATGGCTGCCCCTCTGCAAGTAGTTCCATGGTTAATGAAAGTGATAGGTTATGAGACATCAGGTTATGAAAAAAATTGTTCAATGTATGTTCAATTGTTCATTCAGAGTATGGTCTCTGAATCAGGGGAGTTCCAGTCTGTACCACATATCACAAGATACCTCTTGTTTGATGTCTGGCCAAAGGTGAAACCCCTGTGTCAGTGTCTCCTGAAATGTCACCCTTACTGAAGTGGTTGGGTTTACACAAGGCAGGCAGGGTTGTAACAAGTGTATATATTTATTTATGCTCCAGGTCCAGAAGAAGAACCACGCAGTTTGCAGGTTTAGGATGTTGCATAGGGGAGATATCAGTGTTGTTACAGCTGTTGAGGAGCTAACAAATGAATTGGCTGTAGCTAGGAGAGTTTGGTTTAATTCACTGAGAAACCTCCATTTTTCTCTCCTAGTCCAGAATTTGGACCCATTTATTCCAAGTTTCAAGGTGAAGCTTTCAAGCCTCCTTTTGCCCTTTTTATTTAGGCAAATCTCTTGGAAAGTTCATGCCTTGGTTTGGTGTCAGTTTTAAAAGGAGGATAGTTACTGTCTTCCAGGGAAGACTCGTTCATTGTTGCTTCTGAAGTAGAAACCACCTTGCATGCTGGAGCAGCTCTGTGATCACTAAATCAGCCTTTCTCTTAAGAGGGTCCTCCCAAGTGTAGGATGAAAGGGAAATCTGCACGAAGCACTCCATTGTGCCATCTTGTGGTGTCCCTTCGTCATGTTCGGTAAATGAGTTTGAAAGGTGCTTCTCTTTTCTTCTCTTGAGACACAGCAGATAGATTGCCAGCAGTTCTGATACCTGACGCCACTTTTTTTTGTAAGAACCCACGTCAACTAAAAAAAAAAAATATAATTCTTCATAGGATCCTTTTCTATCCAAGAAATATGGAACATGGTGGGCCTTACAGATCAGGTTTGAGTTTTTAATGCAGTGTGACAGCAGCAAGGATCAATGAAAACCTGTGCATTATACAGCATGCCAGTGACAGGGCAGAGGGCAGGCAGGCTCTCTCTCCTCTGCTCCAGCCAGGAGACCTTGTTGAGGAAGCTGTGGTTGACTTCAGGAATGATCATCTTGTCTTGGACAGGAGAGAATTGTACTGATGCAAAAAACAGCTTCCCTTGCCACTAAGGGTTTGCTCTGGGTTGTGTTTTGCGTAGGTCTTTGGCTGGCTGCACAGTCCCTGACAACTTAGGCAAGCCTGGGAACATGTTCAACTTAGCTAAGGTCAGATGAGGAAGGGAGAAATTCTGGTTTTTTTGTGTGAGAATGCCAAGAACTGAATTACACTAACCACTTCCCAAAGGACCTTCCTCAGCTATGAAAGAAAGACTGCTTTAGTGCTGGTGGATAAATAAGTAGGCACTTGGAACAGGAGTGAATAGGGTTTGTCAATGGTTTTATCATAGATAACATTTTAAAAGTAGCTGAAACTGAATGGTCAGAGTGAAATTCAGCCTCAAACAACAGAGAGGGCTGTGGGTGAAGGTGGTGGTGCTGTGAGCCCTTAGACTGGGGCTGAACCGAGGCGCTTTGCTGGTGTGAGTGCTCTGCAGACATGTCACATGCCAAGTGACACCAACCTTTTAGAAACATCACACATGTTCGTGTTGCTCCTGAGCTAATTAGACATCCAAAAAAGACCTCCAGGATGTCAGCTAGCCTCTTTCTGTAGGAAGGCTCAGTGCTTTTAACACAGACCTCTTCATTCAAAACCACCTCCAGCATCTCTCACATGGTGCCAAAAGGGGCCTTTTAGCTAATCAATCTCCAATTGCTCCAGGATGAAGCATTTACAGCATCAGGCATACAACCCAGGAAATGGCTGGTCGATCCTACAGGGACTGAGAGAGGCTGGATGCTCTAACATCTATTGATTCATCTGTATTTTATCAAAACAAAACACTGTATTAGTGATGCTGCTTTACCTCACATTATTATGTGTACATTAGATATTGAGTCAGTAATAGTAATGGAAAGCTTATGATAGAAATCATAAAACAATTGCTAAGACTAGAAACTTAGAAAATACTTAAAAAATATTTGGGATAATAATGGTAATGAATAATGGTAAAAATAAAGATAGTATGGCAAGGAAGTACATAAAGAAAAGTCACCGTTTTCTCCTGTCTTCTCGTCTTCAAGGGCTTCTCAAAATTGTGGATATCTGAAAAACAAAACATGTCACAAATGTTTCTTTCTTCATGTAAATGGTAATGGAAGAGATGGAAGCAGTTTTGAGGCTGACAAAATGGCAAATGGTGTGGGCAGAGGAATAAACTACAGTAGAAGGAAAGAATCAGAGTGTAAGGGATCAGAGAGTGTATTTTAAGAAGTAAAACTGCAATTATTGTTAAAATACTAAGGTTTTTTTGTTGTCTGAGTTTTGCTTTTGTTTTTTTTAAATGTTTGTCTTCATCACCTTTCCATCAAGAGAAAAACATTTGGCCTGTCCATAATGTTTTGGAAATTTCAGCAAAACATCTGTGCTAGCAGTGAGTGGAGTGAGCACCACATGACTTTCCAGGGCTCATGAAGTGCTGGGGCTGTTTCATTTTTGTTTCTATTCCATTATGAAGCTGTGCGTGCTCCCTGTATTTTCCAGAACTCCTTATTCCTAGCCATTTTAAACAGTGTAATAGTGATCATTAAAAGAATTTGTTCATTTGCTTATGAATTTGAAACAACTTTAAATATAGATTAGGTGTCTTGAGTTGCTGTGATCTGTCTGGCAAAACAGATACAATTAGCACAGAGCTCTGTTGCTCTAATGATCTTCCCAAGACTGACTGCCAGGTAGGCTGTGTGTCTGGGTTAGCCCAGAGCAGCCCTTACTCTGCTGAAATGGGTATTAAGGCTAGGATTTGACAATCCATCACAAAATGCATCTGTATGTTTACATATTGTTGATATACTCACTGAAGATCTGTGTTCAAATTAATTATAGTTGCTAACACATTATTTATTCTGGGAAATAAAAGAGTCTCTAGAGAAATCATTTTCAGAGAGTGTTTATGGTGAACTTTTCCAAAATAGCTTCCAAATTTTAACTTGTTTCAGGTACCTTTTGAGCAGTGTAGAGAGTGCTACAGATTTTGGAGTGATAAAAACTTTAAAAAAATCATCAACTCGAGTATCTGTGTCAGTAGGAGTCACTTAACATTCAAATGCTAATCCTATTTTGTGCTTGAAAAAAGGCAGGGTAGTCAGACAGACTGAAGCTACATTAAACTAATTGTAATTCTCTTTTATTTGTGCCTTCCATGGAGCAGCAGCCAAGCTGCATAGCCCCTATAAAATTTGCCTGGTTGTGTTTGCTGCCTTCACATCCAGAACTCCCAAACTTTTTAGTTACAGGTTTAATTACAAGCGTGAACCTGCTTCCCCAGTCCCCTTCTTTACCTTGAGTGTGTTTATCTCCTGGTGATATCTTTTAACTGTAGTAATGGTTGAATAACACTTGTGACCAAACAATATGGGTATAGAGGAATGAGGCTGCTACTCATTGAAATGAACATGTGATCATTTTCTTATCAGAAGATAAGGTAGGCTACACACTGTGCCCAGCTGACATTCTTGGTGGGCTGTGAGTGGGGAAACATTTTGTTCAGAATTGTGGCTGGATACGGATCTGTTCCTCTGAAGCTCTCATTTTCAAAGTGAATTTGACCATGACATTACTCCTGTACTCAAGGTTCCCTGGGTGCAAAATAAATACACAGTGGTGGAGTCTTCTTCATGAGATGCTTGAGGACTTATACAGAGTAACTAGTGGCTACTTTTGCTATTTAGGGTTTTTTTGGTGGGTTTTTGGGTTTTTTTGGTGGGTTTTTTTGTGGTTGTTTTTTTTTTTTTTTTTGTTTTGTTTTGTTTTTGTTTTGGTTTTTTTTGTGTGTGTGTGTGTGTTTTGGTTTTGTTTTTTGGTTTGTTTTTTTCAGAAATTAAAAACTTCAGAAAACCTAGAATCTAGCTATTTATATGTCACCACTCCTGAATACTTCTGGAAGACCTAGACAATTGTGCAAACAAATACATGCTCATTATTTGTGTCAGCAGAATGCATCAGAGATCTGGGACTTCCTTCACAAACATAGCTTGGTGTTTAAAAGAAGCCTTGAACTGTCAGTGTGAAAACACCCCCAGTAGCTCTGCCTTTGGTTCCCGCATTGTAGTTCGAAAGGGAAGGAATAGTGGAATACATTGTTTTAAGTAGTCTGTAATGTATGTTCTATTGCCCTTGTAAGTACTAACAAGCCAGTATCTTAATAGCCATTATTTGTTTATGCACTGCAGGCTTATGTAGGAGAAGGAGGTCACTGGAAGCTGTTCATGATTTGCAGCTTATCCAATGAGTCTCAAGTTAATTTGGGGTAGAGGCTACTGTTTTACTAAATCTGAACAAAAATAGCAAAATTTTGAAAAGATAAAAAATCAGAAAGCAGTAAACAAAGCTGCTTCTGTCAAAGGTCACAAAGAATACTCACAGATCTAGCAGCTGAAAATCTGATAAATGCCAAGCCTCCCCTTGGCTGATTATGCCACTGTCAAAAAAATACCTAGTTTTGCTGTTGCCAAGGTGGGACATTAATTTTGCAGTAATACTTGACCTTGTCTTCAATTGACTTTATGTAAAGATCAAATTCTTACTTATTTTTGACAGTCTCAACTGTGAAAACAGTGTTATTGGATTAGAGGGCTCACACTTCCTAGTACCATCTTAATGCTCAAGAGTCATTTCTTTACCTGCTGAGTGAGGGGAATCATCTTATAGCAATCTTCTCCTTTGTATGTAAATGCAACTTCTTAAGGCAAGTGGGTGCTTCAGTTTTGTTCATTTTAGCAAGATCACTTTTGGAACCTTTGTACATCAACCATGCAGTGATACATTGGCATATTCTCTTTTGGAACATCCTTTTCCAACATGATTGGAAAGTTACTGCCTTCTGATTACCTAGGTTGGATTTACCTCTGTTCTTTGGACTGTTCATATGTAGCATAATCATGTTAAAGGGACCCCGTCAGTCCTCATACAGTAGCTTTAACCCATATATACATCAAATCTCATGTAACATGACTGTGGCATGATTTTCCTGTAATCAGCTGCCCTGCTGTGTCCACACTGGTTTGGCTCTGCATCAGTGGTGACCAGAGCACTAGGTTTCATCACATAAACCATAAAACAGTCTGCAAATATCCAACGCTGGTACATAGCAGCATTCATGCTCTTAGGTTTTAGCAAGATGTGATTCAGCTGAGATACCACTGCTGAAACCCAACCTCCAAAGTATTTGAATGGCATTCAGAGCTGGGTGTTGGGTTACCTTCCTTCTCAGGCTGGTTCTCCCTCTCTGGGTGAGGAACATGTTTGGTGTCAACCTGGTCATCCACAGGTGATGATGCTCATCACTCACTGACCAGAACTATGTTCAGGAGATCTCAGCTGTTTGATCCAGATGTTTGAATTGCTATCAGGGTTTTTTGTCTGGGAAAGGATGGAGCCACCTACAACTAATTCTGTAGGCAGGTAAATTAAAAAGCAATTCTGAAGTTTTGCAGAATGAATCATCCCTTTTACAAAACCTGAAAAATGTGAGTGGACTGGACACTGGAGTGTTACCTTTGTATATAATTTTGTTTTAATAGGCAATAACTTCTGCATTATTGTGTTTTCTCCCTGGAGTCACTGGTCTTACTAGTCTAGTAATGTTTTCCCATTCTCACTGGAGAAGAAACAGAGGTGGTGGTGATGACAAATCTTTGCATTGTTACTCTAGAAGTGCACTGTCTCCAAAAAATGCTTATGGTCTCTTGTATTACTAATATTATAATTTTTGTTGCATATTTTCTTTATATATAAGTACATCCTGTGTCCTGGTAGGACTTTTTATCCTTGTTTCTTTTAAAAATGTCACAAAGATCACTTTAGATATTCTTGAGACTGATTAAATGGTTTTCATCTCTTTGATGTTACCTTATACAGTTCATCAGAGCCTTTACTATCCTCTGTTGTATCTGAGACCAGTTTTGGTTCCTTCAATGCATGACAGCAAAGGGAGTCAACACTCATTCTACTAGAGCCTTGTCCCCTTTGGTTCCAGAATTTTCCTAACAGGAAATCTTTAATAATATTCCTGATAAATATTTCTTACAAAATCTGTTCTTCTGTTTCAATAGGTGTTGGCATCATGTCGGGCATTTCTTTTAACATCTCGGATTCCCACCAAGGTAAAGCTGCTGTTCCTATAAATATTTTGGGGTTTTAGATACAAATTTAGGCTGCATAAGCTAGGTTGTAAAAAACTTAATGTATTTTAGTTATGCTGTGTGTCTGTTTAAAAAAATAATTAAGGAAATATATGTTGCATGGCATTGAGTTTGTTAGAACGGTGCTTCTTATTATGTCTTAAATGCATTTGTCAGTTTACGTATACAGTTTTATAGGAATTTTATCTTATAGAAATGTGAAGAATTATGGAAACATCACCTTTAAGAACTGTGAGAGGACCCTGATGGGAGAGTTTATGTCCAGACAACCTTGATATCTTTATTCCTTGTTGGAGACAGAGATTATGTTGATTTTTATTCAATTTTGCTGTTTTCTGTTGATTTCTGTTGTTCATTTTGAAAAGCATCTTGTCAACTTGCCATGCCAGTGCTGGTGAATTGTTCTTTGTATTCTTAGGACAATTTGTAATGATTGTTGTAGTCAAGAAAGATAATTACCATGTGAATGAAATAACTGATGTGGAAGATCATAGAATCACAGAATGGCCAGGGTTGGAATGGGCCTTAAAGATCATATATATCCAACCCTCCTGCCACGGGCAGGGACACCTACCTCTAGATCAGGTTGCTCAAAGCCCCATCCAACCTGGCCTTGAACACTTCAGGGAGGGGGCATCTACAACCTCTCTGAGCAACCTGTTCCACTGTCTCACCACCCTCATAGAAAAGTATCTCCCTTTAACATCTAATCTAAATCTCAGTTCAACTTTTAAACCATTACCCCTTTTTCCTGTCCAACTTGGAATCAGGGAATGGGAATTTGGCACAAGTTATATTTTACTGGGTTTTATATGTTTGGGTGTGTGCAGGAGGGCATGTGTGTATGTGTCAGCGTGTATATATGTGCTTTACAGAAAAAACAGGCATGATTTATACCAGCTTTTTATCTGTGGTTGCTGGTAAATGTGACTGTCCTTCACTATAGTTTGAAGATGCTGACTGACAGGTAGGATGACACTAGCTTGAATTTCAGCTGAGATCTGTTTCCTTCAGTTGATCACACACCCCCTGCAGCACAGATGTCTCTGGTTGGCTGTCTGTTGGCTTTTGGATCATAGCAGTTTGCAGCCTGTTTTTAAGATGGAGTTTGGTGACTGGTTGCATGGAAATACAGACCCAGTTGATGAACAATTCAGACATCAATGCAATGTCAGTATGATGGACAGATGGTGATGATGATCTTGTAAAATAATAGCAAAGCCATTGTCATTCATCGAAAAGCTTTTGAAAGCTAGGGCTTGGAGTGCTAAGGAGTAGCTGTACTTCTGCTTCAGTGTTACAGACACCTCTCACAACTCCTTTTCATAAATTAATTTATACAGCTGAAAAACTTGTTTCTGTTTTCATGGGGATTTAGAACATGTATGCTTTACTAATGAAAGTGGGACTTTAGTGATAACAAATGGAAGAAAGGTGATAAGAAGAAACTGCCTGCTCATGATTTATGTCAAAATTAAATTCTGTGTATATGAACCATTATTAGGGTGGTTGAAAATGCACTTCTTTTCTAGAAGGATTAGTGAAATTTACTGGATTTTCCAGTCTAATATTTTCAAAAGCTGCTCACAAGTTTTCTGAGCCTGAGAACTTCTGTATAACTGAGACGCAGTAGCTCCTATCAAGACAGCTGAGAACATGCAGCAAAGACACTTTATTTCTTGGACAACCTCACACAGAATTAATTGTGCTGAGAGATGGCTGTTTCTAAGTAATTATCATTACTACATCTGATTCCAAGCTTCGTTTTTCCTTAAACAGTGCTGTTGGGACGTATCTACTAAACAAGGATCAAAGTTGAAAAGAATAAAGGTTAATTAACTAGAATATCAACTCCCATGGCTATCTTTAGAACAAGGGTATTACAATGGCCACCTCATAGCTTTACACTCAGGTCCAGTCAGTTCATTTCCACTAATCTACATGGACTAATAAGAAAGGAGGTACTCCTACTAATTCTTGCTGCAGTCTGTAAAAAACATAAGTGCAATTTTATATGTTCCATCAAGCCCACAGGTAAGCACATTTGTGGATGTATATTTCAGGTTTTGGAACATATTTCTAGTGCCAGCTTTCAGTAAGTTTTGACTAGAAAAAAATGGAAACTGAAATTAGCTGGCTTGGTATCTGCAGGGTTCCTAAATGAGAGGCAAAACCACATAATTTTATCTATTAAATGAAATTGTGATTTTTTTAAACCTTGCAAAAATTATTTAATAGTCTCAGGTAGACTATGTTTAGAATGTGTTCTGTATTTTTGCTGCCACCCAATGACTGTAAATCCATTTTTCAAAGTGTAAAAATGAACCAAAGATGAACTACAGAGATATTGCAACGTTTCCTGGTATTTGTTAATTCTAGCCAAAAGAATTTTTGCAGAATTAATTCTTTCATTTGGATCTGTGTAAACTTTTTGTAGGAGTAGAAAATAATTTTTGATCACGTGTATGAACATATGTATGTTTGCACATACAAAGTACAGTAGCAAAAGCAGAACCTTCAGTCTGTTAGGCAGGTAGATAATTTCCAAAATAGGAAGGATTCCAGTTGTAGAAACCTTTCCCTAATGTTTCACTTTGATTTTGGTAAATAAATACTGGATAGTGTCCTATGTTGAATTTGACTAGCACTGGAGAAAAAGAGCCTTTCACTATGTGTAGTCTGTCTTAGTCCAGTAGTGCGCAAGAGCTGCTATGTTTTGTTTTTTTTTTTTTCTTTCTGGCCTGAATGAACTGATCAGAACCATATTCTGCCATTAAAAAAGTCTTATCTTGCAAATCAGACACTGAAGAAACTTGATGAGCAGTGGGTACCTTATCCTTGAAAAAACACAAGATTCTGGTGCAGGCACTTAGAAGATGCTTGTGCTGGTCCTGCCTCTCCTGCCTCAGTTCCCTGTGTGCACTTGCATCCTTAACAGTGGTAACCCTATGGTCTAAAACTGCCTGTTTGCTGTGGGATGCTGTCCACACAGCAGAAAAAGGGAAGAAAAATGCATGAAGACTCATTGAAAACTCCTGAATAAAGTTTGGTTACTAAGCTGGGTCTCTGGTGAAAGGTGGACTTTGCACAGAAGCATCTAAGGGGTGCTTATGTCTTCTGCTGCTGTCAAATCATAGGGGAAGTTGAAGGGGGAAGTATTCAGAAAATTGGCAACAAAGAACAAGTAGACAGTAATAGCATCTTCAATCTTTGCATCTGTGAGTAGATAACGTAGCTTCTTCTAGGTCTTCTATTTCATGAAAATCCCCTAAGTTTTAAAGCATTCTAAATCATTACTACTTTAATAGGAATTTTTTGGGTGGCTTCATCCTGCAGTAACACTGTTCATGACAGCTCATAGATTTGTCAGTGAGACTTTGGTGTTTTGGAGTTCTCCCTGCTATTTTGCTGCTTTCTGGAAAACTTAGGTGCTTCTTAAAGTTGGAAATTGGTACCTCCATTCCTGACTTCTTCATGCACTGTTGTAGTCTTAATGGAAAGAGAGTCTTGAGAGCTGCTTCTAGGTTCTGAATACCCCAGGAGTCATTCAAGGTAATCTTTAAAAAGTTTGCCACATAATCAGAAAAAAAATAATACAGTGTTTGTCAGCCTGTGAGCAGCCTGACTGTAAACCTAGGTAAGATAAAGTACAGGAAACTTCATTCAATTCAAACAGATTGCTCAGTTACAGTGGTTCAAATTATACATAAAAGGAAATGGCCATGCTGATGTCTTGCCCTCTAGTTTTGATTAAGTTCAAGAGGTTTGGTTTTTTCTGCCTATCTCAACTGTCATGGTATTCATCTATGTAATTATGAATTCAGATCTTAGCACATTCTCTGTAGCCCTAGATTAGTCCTTGGAGAAGAGGGCTTTACTGCTGCCTTTCTGATCTTCTGTTTGGATTTAGTATGTTCACCCTTCTTCCCTGCCTCTCCTGACTCTGGTATTCAGATAACCCACTCAGGCAAAGCTAATGTATTATTTCCTCACATGTTTAGTCATACTAAAGGTGTCTTTAATATTTAAATATCTGTATTTGTATCTTTATTTATGTGTGTGTGTATATATATATATATATAAAATTGTGTTTGCATGTCCCTTCAGCTTCTATGCAGCAAAAGTTTCCACATCTATAGTCAATGTAACCGAAGAAAGAGTAATATATGATGCTGTAATTATTGTAATTAATGATTATTCAGCCACCAGGGTGAACGTCAGTAGGGTATTGTACAAATTATGCTTTTTATAGTAAAATTTCAGTGTAGATTTTTATTATAAGCTTATGTAAAAGGTCCAATATTGTATTCCTATGATCTCTAATAACCGTTTGAGCCAGTAACAAGCAATAGATGGGAACAAATACTTAGTCAATTGCAGAAATTGATGAGTGTTGATTGTAGAAATTGATGTAAAATTACAGTAGCCTTGCACAAGATTGTTTTAACTCCACTGAAAAGCTTAAGTGCTCTTTAAAATGACATTTACAATAATGTGCCATTTTCTTTTTTAACTACAGTTAGAACTAACTTTCAGTTACTTGGAAATCCAAGGAGTAACTTCCAGTAAACCAGGTCAGGTGAGTGTATTCTAGATAAAAGATACTTGTTTATGCATTGCTAAATCTGTTCCAGTCAAGGAGGTAGTGCTCTAACATGCAGGTGTCCCCATCTGGTGAGCACACTGTATGTTTGCATTCTTACATTCATGATGCTTTAAATTCTTAAAAGCAAGAATTTAAAGAGTTGATCTTAGAAATGTGTGGTGCAGATGGCATGACAATGTGAATTATTTTTTTTTCTAGTTGAATATGGTACAAGTTTTTGTTTGTTTCAAGTGAACATTTTTCTGAGATGATAAAACAATGGTGGCTGGTATATCATCATTACCACCCAAGCTTGAATGGCTTCTGTGGTATATACCTTTATGGCGAATCCAGAAGCTACTGTTTACATTGCAGGCAGAAATGGTTTGTTTCCAAATATTTCAGTGCCATTACAGTATACAGCACTAAATATATTTGACAGCAAGTTATGTGCCCAAGAAAGTGAATGTCAAAAAGAAGGTGCTGAATAGAAACATGTCTCCAATACATTTTTCATTCCTAAGGTGAATATGTTGACAGGATTTGACAGTCCAGTTGTATAAAAATCTTCATGTATTTCATGTCTTATTGGCTTTTAAAGAGTTTTTTAAAAATTGGAGTATCTGACACTTTTTCGAACTCTGAAAAGCTCTCATTATTTTTAACATGTCATATTTTTAACCTAGCTTTTGAAGCTTTCCTTAAAGGAGAAGAGGGAAAAAAAGGTCTAGATGTTTGCTGTTTCAATGGGGAGACATTTAGTAAATTTTTTTTATATTTTTGTTTCTTTCTTTCTTTAAGTAACTAAAATGCCATGGTAGCTAATGCTAATTATTTCTGGAGACACAGACAATCACCACAGTGTCAGGGTTTACAAGTGTTCTTCATCAGCCTCACTTAGCTTATTGTTTTCCTAAAATATTTTTTAAGGTTTTGTATGTTTGCATTTATTTGTATTTTAAGCATATAAGGCTTATAGCTGAAGGCAGGCAGAATCCTACAGTATTGCTAGTGGGGCAGAGGGTATTGCTACAGTTTTTCTGCAATACCACCTTATATCTTTGATGCCTGAAATATGTAGTCTTGTGCTAGGCATCTCACAGAAAACCATGAAGAGGTTCCTGCTGTAAGATAAATGAACAAATAGACAGAGTAATACAGGGAATAGTTGTGTTAATATTTGTGATGATGAAAAACAGTTGTAACTTTCCCACTCATTCATCTTCAGGGAGTGACAGCAACAAGTTCAGAAAGGAGTTGAATCAGTGGGAAAAGGTGTGAAGATTCTCAGTGTGCTTTTGGGGTAATACTGCCTCTTCAAGAGGTATCCTGCAGATGACCCTAGGCATGAATTGGAAACCAAAAGAGCCCTGGGAGTAATTCCCAGTGAAAAATAATCTTCTGCAGCATACTATGTAGTGTCCACTCTTGTACTGTCTGATTACACTTCTTTTTTATTCCTAAAGTTAGCCTCTTTCTGTTTATGCACTTGTCAAAAAGTTTGACTTGTTTAGTGCTAAATATTCACATTGGAGAAGTGAGAAACTTAATTTTGATTCCTGTGATACACCTGAAAGCAGCAGCAGACTTGATGTGTCTGTCATGCTGTAATCTATTTGATTCTCACTATATAAGGGAGATGGGCTGCAAAATGCTTTCTTTTCCCCTCTAGCTGAAGCACGTATCCCCCAGACAGCAGGATAGTTATTTTAGTTGAATTACTACTTCATCTGAACTGAGACAATATATTACCATAACATTTTCTTAAACAGCATAGATGAAAGCATTAGAACTTTTCCAGAGGATCACAGCCATGAAAGACTTTCTACTTTTTGCTGGAGGAAGTTCAGTAGTTTCCTGCTCGTTCAGTAGTTTCCTGTCAGGCTCCATTCGCTTCTTCTGGTGTTCTGGGATGTGTTTCAAAAGGTGACAATGCTGTGAAAAGGTCTTGATTTTTGAAGTGTCAGCTGAGGTCAAGATTCTTTGAAAATTTTGTTCCAGTGGGAAGCAGAGTACTGCTAGGAAATGCAAAGTTTGAGTACCATGGTCTCCTCTTGTACATTCAACAACTCTCAGAAAGTTTACCTGGAGCATTGTTGAGTCATGTCTTAAAGTATAGCAGATTTCTACCAGCACACAAAGCATTCCTCTGGCATTCAAGATGCTCTCCTTTTTAAATGGACGTGAATTACATGATACCCAGTTCTTGCCCTTATGCCCTGTTATTTATAGTTGCTTATGGAAACTGAGAAATGCAGCATCTCCATGAAGATGGCATCCTCGGAGGATGTGAACGAGGTGCTGGCACACATTGGGACCTGCCTCAGGAAGATATTCCCTGGACTCTCACCAGTGTAAGTGTCTTTCAGAGAACCTCAAATGGGAACAGATGGTGCTGAATGGGTGAAAAGGCACCGCTTCATGTCCTCTGGTCATAGAATCATAGAAAGTTAAGGGCTAGAAAGGACCTCAAGAGATCATCTAGTCCAGCCCCTATGTCCTCAGAAATAGATTGAGGTTATGAGAAACACACTGAGGCAAGCACCAAGCTTTTGTCCAGGTCTATGGCAGAACCAGGAGACAGTGCAGAACATATTTAGGCTATGTATGGTCTGTAGGGTCACAAAAGCCTTTATTTTTAGAGGGTGCTGCAGGTATTCAGAATCTTAAGTTTTTATTATACTGAATTGCCTCTGCAACCTCAAGTGTAGCTTAGGTTCTAACTTTTTGTTGTAATTTACTTCTTTTGTTGTTGTTGTAGTGTGGGTTTTTTTGTTTGGGGTTGGGGTTTTTGTGTGTGTTTGTGTGCTTCTTTTGTTTTCTTTGGTTTTTTTTTTGTTGTTGTTGTTTTGGTTTTGTTTGTTATTTTTTCCCCCAGAATTAAAATCTAAACTGGGAGAAGAAAATTCTGTTTACTTTCATTGTCTGTGAAAGGATGCACACAATTGGGAGCCTTGGTCTTCAAAAATGAGCCCTAGGCAGTCTTCTCATGTGCTTTTCATGATTTTCCCACGGGTTCCTTGGATCATACCTTTCCTCTAGCTTTTTTACTCTGCTTCATTTAGGCATTATTCTTGCCTTTGCTGGGTTTTTTTGTGTACGTTTATTTTTTTCTTGCTTTCGTGTATTTGTGCCTCTGGATGTTATCATCTTGCAACAATTTGCAATAGTTTTCTTCATTTTATTTTCTTCCTTCTCTCTGTCCTTGACTCATCTTCATCACTTTCTAGCAGATCATGCAGCTTTACTATTGCTCTCTTCAGCTCTTGGTTTTCAGTGGTATTAGAGAAAATGGACTGTGCAAAACAGTTTTCCCAGATGTTTTTTATAATTGAATTTTTGTAACAGTAGCTAGATGTAAATGGTCAAGCTAAATTTACATGTTTTATTTTGGGTGCATGTCTTTATTATTGACCTTTCCTGTAGGTGGAGTAGGAAATCGAGTTCATAAACTCTGGGTGGCATTTTTTGGGGTTTTTTTGTTGTTTTTTTTTTTTTTTTTTGCTTCCAGTTTTCCTTTGGGACAGTATTATTTACTGCCTGAGTAGAGATCAAGCTCTTCCTTAAAAAAACATGCATACACTTGGGAGCAGATTTGCCATAAAACCTCAGTGATGATATGAGAGTTGCAGGCAAAAATGTAGAGGGAAGAGAACTGTAAAAATATGCCTGTTTGTTTGGGTGCCTGTGAAGCCCTTGAGCTCTATACATGTTTTCTCTGGGTTTTCTTGATAACAATTTAGATAGCTGTATGGAGTCCTCACTTCCCAGAAAAGAAATAAAGAAGTCTTGCTCTTCTCTCAGATAGTAAAACTTTCCAAAATGAAAACATTGGAGTTGTGCAGATTAGGTAAAACCAAAACAGACGAGAAAGGGAAAAGTGGTTTCTCTCATTAATGCCTTTTATTACCCAACACCCTACCCACCCCCAATTTTATGGGGTTCTGCAGTTTACAAAGCAGTCAGAAGAACAGGTAATTTAAAAGGCAAGAATGGACTGAGTCTCTATATACAAGTGGAGGAACACTAACAAACAGCAAAGGTTGGAGCTGAGTATCTAGAGTGCAGCCTAGAGCCCACATGTACTACTCAGCATGCTCTCTGGCTCTGTGTACCATCCTGCCTCTGCTGCATAAATGCACTTTATAAACAGCAGTGGGCTCAGGGCAACCAATAATACTATGCCTCCTCTCTATTTTGGGCATTTTTGTGTTAGGTGAGGGTCCACAAGTCTTAGCTTGAATAATCCTGTCATAGTAAAGGGCTCCGTTGCTCCAGTAGTTAGAGGGTTAATCATTGCAAAGAAGAAACAGATTTTACTCCTACTGGGCTGAATCACAATGTGTCTGACTATTAAGTAGAGAAGTGAGTTGTATCAAAGATGGTAATTCTTCCTATGCACTCATTTTTTAAATGATACTTGAAATAAAGATGATTTACAATTTTAAAAAGACTTTCAAAGGAATAAGCATTTTTTTGTTGTTGTTTTTTTCTTCCCCTGTTGCATCTAGGAGGATTCTGAAAAAAGTAACTATGGAGCCTTCAGAAAGACTGTCTAATCTCCAGGCCTTGTGGGACAGTCAGACAGTAGCAGAACTTGGACCTTGTGGTGAGAATGAATTTGAAGACTCAAATATAAAGAGGGTGGAAGTGCAGTGTCAGGAAGTTTAATTCTATTTCTGTAAAAGCTTATAAAGGTGTAATTAGTTTTAAGGTGTAATTAGTATGGAGCAGACTTCTGATTGGTAGGTGAAGGCACTATTTTAAGCTTTCTTGCAACCTGCTTGGCAAAGATAGGGTAGTCTTAGTTTCTTTCAGCAGCACAATGGACACCCTTCTAAGAGGAAAAGAGAGTGAGTTTTGAAAGAGTGGATCTTTAAGTATTAAAGTATCCTTTCATATGTTGTTTGGTTGCTTGCTTCTTTTGCTATTGTGTTAAACACTTGTGTTTTTTAGGAGGCTTTTCGCAGATGTATGCCTGTGTTTGTGATTGGCTTGGATTTCCCTATAGAGAAGAAGTACAGTGGGTAAGTACATGGCTTATTCTGTAGCCCTTTCCATCTAACAGTACAAATGATAAAAGAGCAGGTAAATCATGAAAAAAAAAAGTTTTGTAAAGATGTATTTGTTTATGTATTTTTAACAGGATGTTGATACAATTTATTTGACACAAGATACCAGAGAGTTGAATTTGCAAGACTTCAGCCACCTTGACCACAGGTAAACATCATGCTAATATTTTAATGTTTTGCAAACTTTCCTTGTTCCTCCTAGCAGTAGGGTTCACCTGCCCTTCTGAAGTGGCATTGTCCCACAGATGTTAATTGCATGTGTAGACCCCTGAAATGGCCATCTGTAGCATTTTTTAGTTTTCAGCACAAAGCTGCTGGTTTTGCATAAAAGCCCCATGAAGAGCACATTTCACTGAGGAGCCTGAGAAGATAAATATATTTTGCTGTTGGAAGGGCTCCAGAAAGTTAGCAGACAGAGAATTTTCCTGCAATGGCAGTCTAAGAGCTCAGACTAAGCAGAGAAAACATGAAACTACATCTGGTGGGCAAAGTAGAAAAGGAAATTACGCAGTCTTTGCTTATGCAGAAATGGTGCCACACAGTAAAGGAAACTATTTTTGTCAGTAGAAGGTCTAATTTGTCCAACTGAATCTCAGCCAGTTGTTTCTCTGCTTACAATAGAGGCTATCAAAAATGTGTGCTCCCAGAAAGGAACTAATTGAGTGTAATTTTACTATGAGATGCTGAAATGTTAGCTAGATGTTTACTGAATTTAGTTGGCTGAGAAAACTGGATTCTAAGGAAGTTGAATATGAAGATATTTAAGTAGGAGGAAATGGGAAACAGTCTTAATGAAAATCCATCATTATACGACAAAAATTACTAATTTAAGAAACTATAAATAAGACAGAGGAAGCTTGTATTTCTTTGGGAAGGCCCAGTGGAAGAAAGAATCTGACGGAGGTACGCTGTTAAAATATTGTGACAGGAAGGCTAAACTTGGAGGTAGATAATAATAAAATAAGAGTATTTTGCTGTAGCGTTCTTTGTGCTTTAAGCCATCTAGTATGTAAACATATGAAAAACCCTACTCAACACTTACTTCTGTGATGGATTTTCACAGTCCACACTGAGTCTCATGGCACAGTTACTAAACTGCACCTGTGTTTGCTAACTCAGAGGTAACTTGAACAAGACTGCGAGGCTGCAACTAGTTGATGATGGATAGAGCCATATATTCTTTGATTAAGTCTTGCTGAGAGAAGATGAGGAAAGGAATACTATTCAGTGCAAGCAAATGTGAGATGAGACCATAAGAATGCTTCAAACATTGCAAGATGGAAGTGCTGAGAACACCAAGATTGACGTAGATACCCAGCTTCAGTAGAAATGAAATCATTAAACAGTTTATTGGGAGTTAAAAATATTACTTATTAGAAAAGAGTAGACAGAATAGGGGGGATTAACTATTTAAAATATTTCAGAAGTTATGTTGTGCTGTGAACTGTATAACTGTAAAAAAGATATAATTTTTTTGTTTGGTTGGTTTTTTGTTGTTGTTTAGCTTGAATGTTGTTGGAGCTTGGAAATATTTTGTGCACTCCAGAACAAGAGATTCTGTTTTCATTTTAAGATTTTACTTTATTTAGATGGTAATTTACTAAAGAAACTAACAAATATCAGCAACTTAATGTAACTTAATGAGGGAAAGTTATGAGAAGGCTCTGCTTTTGGAGATGATCAATAGTATTCTTTCATACTGTATTGCAGAAGAATCCAGGTCAATTATATTATATTCAAAAGAATTTTGAACAATTATATTATATTCAAAAGAAAAAAAAAACAACAAGTGTATTGAGGTTAGGCAAGCCTAATGAGAGGAGGATTAGAGGTAAATTCGTAAAGGACCCTCATTGTTCAGAAACACCTTCAAAAATTTGACCAAAATTAAAACAAAACTATATAGTTTCTCCTTCAGTTCAGATGGTAGAATCGGATAAAACAGAGTTTCTAGGCACTAAGGCAAAGGTTTCACAGTCTTCAGGCCCATGGGGAGGAAGGGGTGTGTGGGTTAGGAGTTGGTGTTACTGAAGGGTGCCAGTATCTGTGTTTGTCCAGGGTTTGGACAAACAGGCCTTGAATTCCACGGAAGACTAAACTATTTAAACACAAGAACTTGCAAGTCAGCTGGGTAGATTTGTGTAAAAAATATCCCTGTCCTGCTGCAGCAATGTTTCCTTAGCTTGTTGAAAGTGTGATGCTTTTCCCACTAGCTTGGAGCACTCCCTGTCCTTCAGCCTTGCTTCCCAGCCCCGTCGCTCTCAGGCGAGTTCTGCCTGCAGTTGCTCTCCTGCCCAGAAGGTACCGAGCTCTTGCCAGTCCTCAAGCTCCCTAGCAGTGTAAACTCTCCCTGCCAGTGGTTGCTGATCATTGTACCTCTGTTTCATCAGCTGCTGATGGCTGAAATATGACTGGGTGGTGGTGGTTCTTTCTGCCTCTTTTGGGGGCCATGGTCCGCAGTGTGAACAGCTCTGCTCCACCAGTGAGATGGTGATACCATCAACTTACCTGATATTTACCCTGAAGCATTCACTACCAGCTGTGGATGGTTACCACTGGGCTGTAAAGCCAAAAATTACTCCTGAAAAATGGCTCTTATGTTCATGCCACTTCTAAGGAAAAGACACTGGCAGGAGGTATATCAAAACTGCTAATTAATTACATTCTTACTGATCTTTCTGAGGGAAAGCAAAGGAGAAACAAACCTGTATATGAACATTCCTAACTCCATAGCAAGATCCCTGCCTGCCCAGCCTAAGGAGAAAATACCTCTAGGTTGTTTTTTCTCATCCCTAGCATTTTACTAGTCAGTTATTGCTTTACAGGGAGATAGATTGTGTGTGTGTGTGTGTGTGTGTCTATAAAAACAAAAACAACCTGGTGGGCAGAAATAAATCTATACACTTCATGAAGCTGACAAGACACTGCTGTGTTGGTGGAAATGAATTCACCACAAGACTTGATGTGTGCTGTGAACAAGATGGAAAACAGGCTTAATCCTTGAAGGGCATCGCACTCTAGTTCCTCTTCAGGAGTGTTAAAACTGTCTATTTGCAGGAGCTTTGCAGTTGGTGGGCTACAGTCTTGCTGCAAATTACTGCACTTTCTTACTGTTACCTTAGTGATGGGCTTGCGCTTCCAAATCTAGCAACTGCAGTTCCCAACATAGCCTGCTGAAGGCTTGTCCATGTGATGTTGCCTTGTTCCCTGGCTTTCCCATGTATTTAACAACCACCTGATAGTGTCTAACTGGAAGGCAAAGAAGATGTGAGAAAGGTGCTGCTTGTTTAGTGCAGATCTGTGCCTTGCTTATGTGCTTAATGAAAAGGATGGGAGAATGTGACTTGCTTGTAAAAAACAATACTTGAAATTTCTCCCAGCAAAAAGTGAGGCTTGGATGGCACTATTTTGCTGGTCAGCAAACCAGCATATGTTAAAGCTCTTCTATAAAGACCAGGTTTCTAGGTAAAATCCAAGTGTAGGTGTATATATGAGTTTAACATATGTCAAAATGATCCACGTGCTGTGCTGCTAAGTAGTATGCAAGTGTGTGATGGGTGGTTCTGCTAGGAGGTAGTGTATGGGCATGACATTTATCAATGTCTGTTATTGCAGAAACTTAACAGGTTGAGAGCAGATCACATTAAGGGACTTGGAATGAAAAAAAATGGGAATAATTTAAAATTTCATTTGTAAAATCCCTTTTACAACTAAGGAGGGCTTGTGATGAAAGTCCTATTATCCTTTAACAGGTCTCCTGCTTCCTCAGGGAGTTTTACTATAGAGATGAGACAGGGAGGTGTTCTCTGGAAGCATTCAGTCATGGAATTATATTAAATCACCAGACTGCCAAAAGCTTTTTAGCGTCATGCTCAATTATAATTAGAGGTGATTAAGAAGCTTAAATATGTCACAGGCTGAAGAAAAAGTAATGCTAAAAGTAGGAATGGCAGCCCAGAAAAATTTCTGGTTTAAAAATTCATGATAAAATGGATGTCAGTTGGACAGTCAAAAATTTGTATTAAAATATGAGACACACAGCTGCTCTTAATGCTTATGTCAGAATAGAGCTTTCTGTAATGGGGATAGTAGGCAGTTAGCATTGCAAAAGCATAAGGAGTTAGATATGGAAGAACACTTAAGAGATTGTTTCAAATAAGCAACACCAAGTATTACATGAAACGTGTGTAAAAGTGTTTTTCTTTTTCTAGAGACTTAATACCTATAGTTGCTGCTCTGGAGTATAATCAGTGGTTCACAAAGCTGTCCTCCAAGGATCTGAAATTAGTAAGTAATAAATTGAAACAGTATATTTGCTCCTACCCGGCTGTGATGTGTTTTGGAGGATACTATTAAATCTTTCAAGGTGAACTTTTTCACGCAAGTGCAGCTAGGCAATCTATTGAATTTTTTTCCCCTTTGTAACAGGAAAAGATAAACTGTTAGATGGTTAATTTATGTCATAGAAACACTGCTGAGAGTCAGACCTTGTGAAAATTCCAAGTGAATTAAGTCTGAAAACTCTGTTGGACAGTAACAAGCCTACTTCGTTAGGCCTTGCTAGCTCCTTCAAACAATAGTGGGTGATTAAAGAGGTAAGTAAGTCTACAGAAGTCAGAAATCTCAGTTGCTTCTTGGAGGTAGAAAGAAAATGCCAGGATTATGTTTTGCTGCATACTTATGAGATTTTACTCATAATTTTCATTGCAGCTTGATTTTTTTTCCCCAGTTGTGTGAAGATAACATTGTGTAACTGATATTTTTCAACAGCAGTTGTACTTTTAAGAGAAAAAAATATGGCAAATCTAAACTAATTGGACTGCTGAAGAAAGGGTCAAGAAATACAGTAATTAGGTGACAATTTTAAAATATCAAACTATACCATTTCTTCTAACCTTGAAAGTTTCAGAAATCCATTCACACTTGGATCCAGGAGTTTTTGTCCTTAAAAATGAAGGCTGAATCTCATCTTGTTTAAATTGATGCAATTTTATTGATCAAAGAGTGCTCTTATTGCACTCCTAAGCTATCATTTTCATGAAAACTCAGTCAAAACTAATTTCTGTGATTTTTGGCAGAAGAGTAAGCAAAATTCTCTCCTTTCTTGCTGGGACATTTTATTCAATTACACACAGAATTAAACTGGGGATATTTTCATTCCTGTTGTAGTTTTCTGTTAAAGTCATCGTTGTTAGAAGTTACAATGTTTCTGCTTCAATGAAATGAGATGGTTTGCTTAGTTAGAAGCCTGACTGGTATAGACGGCTTAGAACAAGAATTGGCTGTGTAATCTGAGATATTTTGTCATGGAAGGTTTTTTTTTGCATTCTTAGTAACTTTTCTTTGGAAAAATACCAATTCCTTCAGTCTTGAAAATGCATCAGTTCCTTCTAAAAAAAAAAAGAAAAAATGATCTTCTACGCATTCCATTTTCAGCCAAAACTACCAGGAAAATGTAAATTGTTGGGCAGTAAATCTGTGCCACAGGAACACTGCTGAGGGTCAATATGAGGTCAGACATAACCGGAGGCCACTGAACACATTGTGCTTCATGACTCCCACTCTGCCACTTGAGAGGCAGTATCCATAGTGTTTTTATAGTGCATATGTGAAACTTTCCACTTGCAATCACATTGCTATAGAAGCATTGTGATAATATTCTGAATTATTAAAATATGGAAGGCAATGATAGAATTGGGAAAATGGTTGAGTTGAGAGTCTTCAGGAAAAGGTGTTGCTTTTACTGTGGAAAAAGACTAAACAGATGTGGAAATACATTTTATATGTTTGGTAGAGTAGACTTTTTTTTTCTTCTTTTCTTTTTAGGAGATTCCATTAGTTTAATTTTTTTTAAAAGGCAGCAAATTAGAAAATATGAGACTCAATAGAGACACAGCTATCCTAGGTATCAATGTCACACTGTTGCTTTTTAAAGACAGATAACAGAATAGCATGTGGTTAATGTGTGCTGGAAAAAAACATCCAGAAGCAAAATAAAAGATAATATTGAAAGGTGATGAGGCACAGAGTTCACTGTATGGATTCTGAATCATTAAGGTTTTATCTCTGTATCTGAATGAGCACAACAAATAAACTCTTGTTAGTGTGTCCAGGGTACTTGCAAACGTCTGCAAATTCTGCAGTCTAACAACAGTAAGATCATGAGATGGGATTTACTTCTGTGTTGGCTGAGAGAATTCATACTGAAATACACTGGCCCTTAAGCACTAGTCCTTAGCAGTCTTTGGAGGACCTTTAGTTAGAGTCCTTTTGCTCTCAAGTATTTCAGGGAATTTTTTTGTCTGCCCGATAACACAGATCATGGGATCACAGAATTTTTGGGTTGGAAGGGACCTTAGAGGTTATCTAGCTCCAACCGCCCTGCATGGGCAGAGACACCTCCCACTGGACCAGGTTGCTCAAAGCCCCATTCAGCCTGGATTTTAATATTTCCAGGGGTGAGGCATCCACAGTTTCTCTGGACAACCTGTTGCAGTGTATCATAACCCTTACAGTGAAGAATTTCTTCTGAATAGGTAACCAAAATCTGTCCTCTTCCAGTTTAAAACCATTCCGTAGACCACTTCAGGTACTGGAAGGGCCACTATGAGGTCTCCCTGGAGTCTTCTCCAGACTGAACCAACCCCAACTCTCCCAGCCTGGCTTCATAGGAAGCCATACTTAAGCCCTCTGATTGTTTTCATGGCCCTCCTCTGGACTTACTCCAAGAGCTTTTTGTCCTCCGTGTGTTGGGGACTCCAGAACTGGACCCAGTATTCTAGATGGGATATCACAGGAGAGGAATAGAAGGGGAGAATCATCTGCCTCAACCTGCTGGTCACTCTTCTTTTGATGCAGCTCAGGATACAGGTGGCTTTCTGGAATGCAAGCACACATTGCTGGCTTATGTACTTCTCATCATCCAACACCTCGAAGTCCCTCTGCTCAGGGCTGCTTTCAGTCCACATCTTTCTTTGTGTTTAATTGCATTCCAGGTCAGGCTTTATTCTCCATTGCACTAATTGCAATTCTGAAGGATTGGCATACATATGAGCAAAAGTTATGTAAAAATCGAGTGTTTTTCCTGAGTCACAGAGTCTGGGTTTTTTGTTACCATTATAAAGATTCTGTGCCCTATGATCTGATTATGAAATTAACTTGTTTTCAGTCTGCCTCTCATTTTTCTAAGTCTTCCAGAAGTCCTGTGTTGCCACCTGACCCTCTCTTGGATGTGTCTGGTATTTTTACTTACTATGACCAAGTGATGATCGTGGCCTGAATCCCATTCTGAAGTACACCTTATAACTCAATAACCATCTGTTCCATGTTTGTGTTCTTTAATGCTGTTCTGTCTTTTTTTGTGGCAGTCCACTGATGTCTGTGAGCAGATACTGCGTGTGGTGAGTAGGTCCAATCGCTTGGAAGAACTGGTATTAGAGAATGCCGGGCTTAGAACGTAAGTAATTCCTTTGAAATGTCCTAATAGTTATTGCTTATTCCCAACAAAAAGGATGGGTGGTGTGGGCTAGCTGGAATAAGCATTAAAAAAAGGTTCGTACTCCATGTCTACCTTGTTCGGTGAAGTCTCTAGTCAAAAGCTCGTCATCAGGTTTTTTCAGAGGTTTCTTAGATCCAGGATGTCTCTTGAAACTCTTTTTTTTAAGGTTCTGTCTGGAGAGAGAAGTGAAATGTATCATATAAGGGCATAGGATCTAAATCAGCTCTTCATCTCCAAATACAGTTTCCAGTAGAAGCCTGAAGACCTTTTTATAATTTGAAAAAGTGTTTAAGGCTTTGCTTAAAAAGCATATTATTCCTTCTCTTGTAATAGCGTACACTTTCATTCCCAAGAGAGCTGTTTTTATCTTATTGTGGGTTGCAGTTAGCTAGCAACTTTTTTAAAGCAAGAAAGCAGATAATTAAGCTTAACACTTTGCCATAACCTTAAAAGAAAGGTTCATAGAAATAAGCCATACAATTTAATCCTTGTATATGTTTTAAATATAGCCAGTTGTAGTTACTACATATATTGGGATTTTTCCCCTTCACAAGAAATAGAAGCAAAGTTCAAGGTAAAAACTATCTCAGTTGGAAGTATTTGTAGCTTGTTTTAGTGTTCATGTAGCATCTGTGTAGATCATGTAGGCAAGATAAAGTCTAGCCTCAAGGAGTTTTTATGCTAACAATAAAAGCAGTGGAAAGGTGGGAGAAGCAGAATACTATACTGAATCACAAATAACAAAGGGAAGCATGCTTGGAGAAAATATTTGGTGTGCTTTACATTGTCTCATCTTCAATTTTTGGATCTTTTCCCCCTTTTTAAAATGGGTTTTGCATAATAATACTTTTGAAAGAAATCTGACTAAATGACCAAGGAAACCTGAGGCAGAGTTTGGGATTGTATGCAAACTTCCTGATCATGAGTGTCCTGCCATTAATACTTGCAATTCAAACAGGCATCTGATTTTAATCTCATTTCTCTCACAGTATGTGCCATGAAATGCAGTGATAATCATGAATATTAAAAGCTATATTGACTTCCTTTGCACACTGCATACCTTAGCTTATTGCAGTTGAATTAACTGGTTTCAGTTTTAACAGGACTTGACAGATAATCAACCTGTGACTTTGGTTTTCATGTCTCCATCTACGTGAACAGTGTTTGGCATTTTGCCTTGCTGTATATCTGCTCTGATCAGCATTGTCTGTCTGTTTTTGTCAAGGACACATTTGTCAGTTTTGCCAGTTATCATATCTGCTTGCTGGGAGGAAATCCTGGTGTTACTGGGGATCTTCACATAGCTTACAGCCCAGTCATTTTTAATGTGCTGTGACAGACTGCCAAACCAGGGTTAAGGAGGAGCTACCAAGAGTAATGCTTTGAGAAATAATCTGAGCACCTGCAAGAGCATATTTTCTCCTGCAGCAGAGTCAATTTAAGATTATTTCATTATTTTCTACCTCCAGACACTCTTTTCTGTGATTTATTTTGGAACATGGCCCCATAAACACTTGTTATCCTCCCAGCTAATGAGACAGCAAACTTCTGTGCAGTAGTAGTTGTAAGGACTCAGGATTAGGGGAGTGTGGAGTTACTGTTGGGGAAAACAGGTTGTCAGATGGAACTCCCTCTCTGGTAAGGTTTGTACCAGTTTAGATGCTCTTTAAAATTTTATCCCCATTGCTCTTTCTTTAACAGATAGTAAAGGGTGTAGTCCAGATTATTTTGCATGGCTTTAATCCATAAAGCAAACACTGATGTCCTGGTTAGTGTTAGGGTGCTAACTAAGGTAGGTGATATGCAGATTTCAGGTAAAGAAGGATAGTTCAGGATGACCTGAACAAATGAGCTTGAAAAGAGATTAACAGAGGTGTTTTGGAGGAATGGGGCAATATATGATAACTAGAATATTAATTTCTATGAAACTGCAAGAAGGATTCTTCAGTCTGCAAAGGCCTGTTTGCAGGAGCTGGTGAAAATTATCTACTTGTTGCACTTAGATGCTTTTTGAAAACTGTTGGGCAGAATGTCCCCATTGCCTTCCACACCATCCTCTGCAGCCCTGTTCCAATGGGAATGGTCAGATACAACAGAGGGGAAACAACAGAAATGCCTGCTGCTGGTGCCCAAAGGGCCTCTGACAGTGACACTGCATCTCATCTTCCCATCTGATATCCTCAGACCTAACTGTGTTAGTTCCTCCCACACACATCCTCTTGGTATGTTGTTGTCTAAACACATCTTGAGGAATGTTTTTTTTGTCTGAGGTTTTCAGATCTCTGCTATTCTTATCTTTGATGGAATATCCTTACTCTCATAAATTTAGTTATATATTCCTTTTTGGTCTTGGCCTCCAAGCCTCACTTCAGGCAAGTGTGGCTGTGCAGTGCATACAGAGTGAGTTTGATGCTTTATAGAAAGCATCAATGTTGCATGCTCTGTGGTTGAAGTGTGAAGCCAAAAAACCCTATACTTTTTTGGGACTGAAACAGAGAGTGGGCAAAGGAAGACAAGGTGTGTCACCCAGATGCCTCCACTTAGGATAGAGGCTGCAAAGGGAGTAGGGAAGTTATATTAGTTTTTTCCCAAATAACCCCTGGAGCCCCATGCAGCCTACATAGGTAATTTAGTGCTTTCTGGTGGCAGTTGATTTACTTGCCTCTGCTAAGTTGTTCACACAAACACACACATACACACACACCAGTTGTCCAAAAAGTTGTAGTAATCCTTCCTATGTTGGTAGGAAGAGCTGGAGAAAAGTTTATCAGCAAGCCTGGAGTTATAGACAGAACACTGTAATGACAAGAATCTGTTAGGGATAAAGAAAGAGGATGAAGCTCCTAATGAAAAAAAGGGGGTTTTTGTGTTTTTTAACTCAAAACCTCATTTTTCTTGGCTGGACATGAGGAGCTTGATTCAGTTGCTTAAGCACAGGCATGTAGTACCATTTAAAATGCTGGAGGGTATCCATAGGCTGTTGGCAAGTGTAACTAAGGACTTACAGGAGATAAGTAGTCTTTGCAGCAGCAGCTGGTATCAAAGAAGGATACCCTGAGGCCTGTCAGGTGGCACAACTTCAAGCCCAGAATTTATTTTTTGTTGAATATATTCACATGCTGCCTGTAACTTAGGAAGAGAATTCGCTTTTCCTAAGGGCAGCCCATCATCATGCGTTTGAAGTACTGGAACCAATACTACCCTCAGGGTCTGTCTAAGGGCATGGGGTTTGAAATAAAAATTGAACTTCCCTGAAACCATCCATACTCAAGCAGACCTTGCAATAACAGATGACCAAAAGCTATCGAGTCTTTTGCTGTCTTGTCTCCACTCTCTTCTGGAGACTTGAAGAGGATATTAGCTCCACTGCTATTCACAGCACACAGGCTGATCATGTTTTATGGTAGGCAAGATCTGTCCTGAGGAAAACAGTCAATTTTAATGCTTTTCTAGCAGTGTAGCTGGTAGTTCACCACTGGCCTACAGGAAGTAAGGTACTTCACTTCAAGGCAGAGACTGTGAGAGGGAAAATCTGTGAAGGGATATTTTTGATTCCTACCATAGTATATAGTTTAGGTGAAGTAAGAACATTGAAATTAGAGTCTCAGTTTAACAAAAGCAACAAAAGGCCAGTCCTTAATACATGCAAGCTTCTTGGTAGGCACAAGGACAGCAGATTTGTCTTAGAGCTGGTAGCTTCTGACTTGATGAAAGGAACATGTATCCACCTATGTCTGAGAATGTGATTGTGTAGGAAAAGCCACAAAAAAAAATTCAAAAACACTAAGCTCAAGAAGCTTTGAACTTAGCATTGTTTGTGGTGGTAGCTGCAGCAGAATGCTCTGAGCTGGAGTGATGTTCCCTTGCCTCTCAAGTGGATTTGAAACAAATGTTGGTCATGCTACTCCCAGCTATCTACCATAGTTTGTTCAAGTTAGTTCAAAGCTGTCTGTGCTGCCTGACCTGGCTGTTGTGAGCATCATAGAACTCAAACTCTCTTGGGACATGCTGCTAGAGCTGTGGTAAGCAAGTTATGTACTTTGGTGCTTCTTACTCTAAAAAGAAGCAAAGAAAGACCAGTTCATTCGTGTGCTGCTGTTCCTTGAGAGCTTTATTTCTACGAGGTTAGAAATTCTCCTGGTTCTCTGACCTGGTTATGCTGCAATGCTCATCTGTTTGGGTGACTTGGTAGAAAGCTGCTGCAAGTGAGGAGGTTGGTTTGTAAGTGAAGATGGTGGTACAAAAGTTGATATATATATCCCACCCCTGTGTGGCAAGGAGGATGTGCTCGAGTTTTAAGTTATTCTCTGTAACTTTTATTTTACATCTTCAGATCTTTATCAGAAACTGTTTGAGCTTTGAATAAGTTCTCTTCAGTCTCTTAGGCTGCAGAACAAATAAATACTAAAAGATAGCAAATTAGCTGGACAAGCATTGTTTAAAACTATGAAGAATCTTCTGCTCTGGAGTAGGATAAGCTGCTTTGGTCTAGTAATCTCTTGACATTTTAAAGCCTCTGAATGTACTGTTGTTACAGGAGATAACAGGAGTCTTTCTTCTTTTCTTTTCTTGCAGAGATTTTGCACAAAAACTAGCCAGTGCCCTAGCCCATAATCCCAGCTCAGGACTCCATACGATCAACCTTGCTAGCAATCCACTTGAAGATAGAGGTAGTGTACCATTTACTCTTTTTCTGTAACTGTAATAGGATGATTACTGCTGCTGTGTTCAGCTTTTCCTGAATGATAAGTTATTGTTCTATGTGAAATGCTATTGTAAATATCTGTTGTTCACAAATAACTGAGAATTGCTACTCTTTTTGATTTAGATGTATCCATTAGCTTGTTGAAAAATATTTATTTTCTTAAACCAGCCATGGGTTTCATTAGATTTCATTGCATTTTCATAAAGGTATTTCTTAAAGAAAGATAGAACATAGTGACTGTCTTAGGACTAGGAAGTAAATAAAATATGCATTTTTAAAGGCAATGTCATCAGTTGAAAGATGAAACATGAGGAGACTTTGTTGCTTGGATTATATTTTCCTGCTTGTTCTGTGTTTTTGCTTCGGCCATAATTCTATACTTGTTTCCAGTATTGAAATTATTCCTTTTTTCAACTTTGTGCCAGTCCATAGCATTGCCAGTACTTGGCAATATTCAGTGATACTAGCATCCTTATGGAGCAAAATTATTTTTATTCTAGAAGATGGAAAATCAAGCTGAACAGATGAGCTTTTCTCAGACTAGGCACTGCTAGGCATGATTTCTGTACATATCCAGTCATTCCCTCTCTTGTATACTCTCTTTTCACCCGAGAGGCATTTATTTTAAAAATAAGGTTACATTCTTTCACTCTGGAGTTGACCCTTCAGTGCTGCTCTTGTGAGATTTCCATTTGTTTCATTAATTCATTCCAGGCACAGAGTGTTCTGGGATCAGACTATCTTGTGCTCCTGTTGGGCCAGAAGAAAAATAAAAATTTTATACACTGAACCTTTTCTTGTTTTACTTGGTTTGGTTTGGGAAAATTTTCCACTCTCTTAGCTGTCATGATTCAAAATGGAAAAACTGTTCATTTTGATTATAACCTGACTAATTCTGAATGTTGCTAACACAGAGTTTTGTAGTTGTCTTCCCTGTTTTGCTGGTTTAGTAAGGAGAAAAAGAGTTTTTGCCTTTCCTCTTCTGTATGACTTTCTCTTCTGAATAGAAACTACTGTGAAAATATTTTTGTTTTTAACCTATTCAGAGTGGGTTTTTTGTTTGAAATTGCTTACACGAATTGCTCTAAATCTTCTGATTGCCTCTTGTCTGCAGATTACTTCTTGGTCTCCTTAAAAATCTATACCATGTGAAAGCCAATGCTTTGCTGAAAAACATTATTATTACAATGTGCCATAAGCATAACTGCTTTATACAAAAATGTTGTAAGATGGAAAAAAAGCTCTTACACTGTCGATTCTGCTTTTGAAGAAATGTGTTCTGATTGTACTATATTGCGTTCTTTTAAAGGAACTCATTTTTCTCCTGAGAGCAAAACAAATGACCAAAGCATTTAGTAGATATCCTACAGTGCATTGGATTTTTATTAAAAAAATAAAAAAAGTATCAGCGTGGGTACTCTCTTTGCAACTAACCTATAGATTCAAACCATTCTGTAGTACCCACATACAAGATACAAATGAAGTGCAAAAAATACAACTTAAAGAAAACTTTCTTGTTATCTTGGTCTCTGCTGTCACAAACACAATTAAGATTTGACCTTTTTGACAGAATTAGATAAATCATAAAGTACTTAAAGAGAAATTAACTATAAATGAAACGTGCAAATATCGCACCTTTTCAGTTTAAGAAAGATTTATATGTCCTGTGATCTGATACTCTCTGAATGCAAAGCAGATTTCACTTTATTAAACTGAAGGGCCAGCAAGCATTTCATAGGGAAAAGATGGCACTTTTCTGTATTTCAGAAAATACCTCTTGAAAAATCACCTTTGCAGTAACTGGAACTTCAACCAGATTAATCTGCAGTTATAGGGGGAATAACACAGAGGTGTGTGAATTACATGGACTAACGTATTCACCGTGTCTTATTTGAACAAAAAAAAACACCCTAAGGTGTCACATATAGTTGAGTACCAATTAGGAAAGACTTTATACTATTACATTAATACAACTCTGTTTCCATAAGAAGTATGTTTAGTTTAACTAAAGCTTAGGATATGGCTTCTGTTCAGATACAAAGCAGTGTTCATACAAAGTGATTTTACACTGAGACCAGTCTTTTGTGGTTGACTTACCTTTATGGTACTGTCAATATATGTGAGATTAACACCTGGGAAGTTTATTCTCATCCTTTGCTTTAAAATCTATCCATGCTAAAACAATGGGAGTCTTGCTTTTGGGTCTACAAGAATCAGAATTTCATCTCGTATATAGTTAAAAATTATACAACCCAAACATACTAAAGCCTAGAAATACTCAAATTCAAAACTCTGTGCTTGGATGCAGTTAACTCTACTTCTGACTTTAGAGCTCTTGTCTCTGTTACAAAGTTAGCAAAAATGGTTAATTTAAAGTATTCAAGGCCCTTAGTGACCAGAAAGATATTTTCTTTTCTGTACCTGACTTCTGCATCTTATAATTTTGTGGAACCTTAACCCCCAGTGCTTGTAAGATGTTAATATTGTTCAGCTTGGGTGGAGTGATAAGCACTCTCTAAGCACTCTCTCCACACACTCTACATGGTCTGTAGATTGTTAACTAAATGCAAAGATGGAGACGTAAATGTATTTGTTGCCCTTCATACCCAAATTGCTTCACAACAAATCATTTTTGATTCTGACAGTACTCCTTTTTCCCCTCTTCTCCCAGCATAACACTGCCTTGATTTTGAAAGTATATATAGTGACTGAACCAGCTTAATAAAAATGGACAGTCAGCTACAGAATATAAATTCTGAGGCCAGCTTAAGACAGACTGAACTGCCTATTTCAGAGAAGCTAAAAAGATACTTGTTTTCTCTTTAATAGTAGGGCTATGAAAGAAAATTCTATTAATATGAATTGATGCATTCTTGCTTAAATTTGTTGTGGACATCCTATTACCATTGTGTATTAGAATGAATGATGCAAAAGCATCATCAGTATAATATTTTTGCAGTGTAAGTAAAATACAATATGCTGTGCTGAGCCGCATGGAGGTTGCACTTATCACCAGCATGCACGATGTGCTTTTACAGAAAGCATTAAAAAACCCCAACAACAACTTCAACAAGATAATTGCTTTTTCATTATGAATGATGGGTAAAGCGTGACAAAAGCAGAGTCAACATATGTATGTGACATTCTAACAGGCTGTTTCATCTCTGCATATGTGGAGAAGGGTTATCAGCTTTTTCATTTATTGTATTTTCAAACAATAGGTTTTACCCCCTTTCTCTTTGCCCTCTCTCACTGAGTGAGTTGCTGTAGAGGACTAGATTTCATACCTCAGGTTAAGCCTGGAGTTTCTGTGTTGATTTATTCCTCTAATAAATGTTTAATGGCTTGGTTGCATTGTTATTTAGGATATGCACTCTTAATCAAATTTCAGTCTTCTGCTTAAATGGGAGGATTAAATATATTGAGTGTGGAACTGAGGAAGGGCTTAAAGAAAAGTGTTGGCTTATTTTTTGCTTTCATTGGATTTGTGATGTGGTAGTCTAATCCCTGACAGCATCTTCATAGGTTTTTACTGTTTGGTATTGCAAGTGGTTTTAGCATTTCCAAGTCTATGTGTTTCCTCCAGCCACAGCTCAGTGGAGGTTTCAGGTTTGTAGCTCCTACCTAAGGAGTTTAATGAATGTGGATGCCTCTCTTTTACTCGACAGCTCTTCCTTTTAAGAGAAAAAACATTCAGAAGTTTTGTGTGAAGTACCATTGCAGTGTTATGTGTTGTGTTGTTTTTTTTTTTAAACTTCCATAAAGCTGTAAAACTTCCAGATTTCTCAAGTGCTGACTGTTTCATGTGTATAGTACCTTCCCTTTGACCCCTTCTCAAAAGTATGTGTGCATTATATGGATTTTAAACCAGTGAAGGTGGCTCGCTGATTGATTGTTAACAACAAAGTTCCAGTGGTTAACAAAGAAGAAATCTTAATTTCAAAGATTTTCAATCATGAAACGATAGGGTAATTTTGGGCCAACCCCCACAGTTTCTCCTGTAAGAGTGTTGCCCCTAGTATGATTTTCTCTTTACTCCTCCAACAGGTGTGTCATCTTTGAGCATTCAGTTCGCCAAACTTCCAAAGGGACTGAAACATTTAAATTTATCTAAAACCTCCTTGTCACCTAAAGGTATGTTTTATAAGTACATCTCTTTTTTTTTTTGGTTCTAAAAGTTTCTGTCTTTCAACCTAATAATAGATTTTTTTAGCAGATAATAAAGTAATTATTTCTGTAATTGATTTACACTTGTATTTGCAATAAAGCAGCTGGTTTACTTTGCAGTCCTGGGTTGCTGAGCATCACGCTGGGTTCTGTGTCCTCTTCAACACTTGTAAACTCTTACTTGCCTCTGCAAGCTTTGGGCTTGAATCTGTTTTGTAGAGAAAGATTGAATTTAGAATTTACATAAATGACATGTTTCAGATACGCTTCAAAAAGAAATTTGAAGCAAAAATTTGCAGCAAATTCTCCAAATGTTTTACACATTTTACATAATGGCTTTTAAGTTGTTTGCTCTGAGATTTCTTTGGTTTTTTTCTGGCTTAATATCAACATTGAAATGCATGTGTATTTTAAAATCAAAACCAGTACTGAAATACAAGTCATAAGCTGTCAGAGATTTTTCCATTGCTATTTTACAAATAATACACACATTGACCTCTTAAATGGACTGCACAAACCCAGGGTCTCCTGTATAGAACATGAGTGTTAAAAATAGAAAAGATGCACTGACATTATTATAGCTTTTTCATAGATGTTGATGACCTGGAAAAGATGAGTGAGTTACAGTCTGTGAAGGACAACAGTTGCAAAAAGTCAGGAGTCATGCTCTTTTATCCTCTTAATTTTTATTCTATGAAATGCAGATTCTGTATTCTGTGAAGCTTGAAGAGTTGATCTGGGGGAATATGGGTGGAGGGGAGTGGTTTTCTTTTTCGTTTTTGACTGTTCTGCAGATCTTCTTATGCTTAAATAATAAGCCTTAAACTGAATTTATTTAATCATTCTGTTCATTTAAAAGACTTCCTTGAACTCTAGGGTTGTTGTTTTTTCCCTGCTGCTATTTTCCTTTTTGGTGACAAGCAATTGATTAAGAGTCTTGACTAACCTTACATGTACTCTTGAGATTAGATGGTCATGAATTTGACAGAAATTCATGGAGTTCTGGTATGTTCATTTGTCCTTTGCTTTTCCTCATATGATCTGAATTATTTCATCAAGAGCTTGTGGTTGTTGAGTCACTTTAGCAACACTTCCATCTTCATAAAAAGTAAATGCCAGCATGATGTTCATCCACAAAACTCTTGTTAGAGTAAAAATGAATTTTGAGGTTATGAAAAGAATTTGGAAGGTTTTAATAGTTTTTAAGAAAATCCTTAAGCAAAAGCTGAAAATATATTTCATTATGTGTAATACTGGCCTTATATCTATTCTAGGCCACACTGCATTGCAATGGTTACCTATTCTCCCTAGGGGAAACATGTCACCATGAATACCAGAGGACAACCTGTGGCAACTTCTCTGCATTCCTTGAAAATGTTTATGCAGTGTCTTAAAAGTGGGGTTCTTATAACACTCTGGACCTGAACAAACTGAGCTTCATTACATTAGTTGTCTGCAAAGCTGTCTACCTTAGCCAGTTTTCATTTAACTTAAGAAGACAGTACTGAATTGGTTTTAACTTGAGGAGCTTTTAAGAAATTTGTAATATTGAGAGAGGAATATTGTAGTATTTTCTGTTGGGAAGGTCTAAAGAAGACCTTAGATCCTGGATTCAGTGGATTCCACGATGCATGGATATTTTTTCCCCCAGCCTTTCTTCTTTTTATTATTTTATTTTGAGCTTTTCTGTTTCAGAAATTCTGTACAACCCCTCACTGGTTTTGACCTTATTTATAAAGCACTTTCTATTCAGGTTTCTAAGACGGAGAAGTGAAGTTCAGGTGGTAACTTCCCAACTGATCTTTCTTCAAATATTGTACCTCAAAGTTCCTAAGAGCTATTAACACTCTGAGCCTCCTGAGAGTGGTAAAAGAGAATGAAAGATTGTCTGCAAATGAAACTGAGATTACTGTTAGAGTATGAGCATGAGATGGGTGAAGTTCAAATAAAAATGTATTGATTTGAAGATTCTTGGTAAATGGAAAATTCTAGTATACTCATTCAAAAATATGACTTGCTTTTCTCATCCTGAGCCAAAGGCAAATAAAAAAAGAAAAAACACCTCATTCTCATTGTTTGCCTTCGGTGATGTGGCTGATTTTGAGCATTTGATCCTTTCTAAGTATGAAACAAGAAGCAACATTACAGGTTATTTGATAGCTCTTCTTCTCCCCCAAACTTAGACACTACTAAATTTCCTGAATTAGTTCTTAATAGCATATGCTGAGTTGTTGATAATACATTAATTTTTACTTTTTTATTGCTTACAAATGCCGTTGAGAAGACACACTGAAGTGAATCCAGAGCTATAAGCTCTAGCAGTTAAACAGAGCTTTAGATATTTCAGAAGGATTCATTTGCAGTTTTACCTTTATAGGTGGTAGGGTGTGGATTCAACATTGCAATGTTAAAATAAAAGTTACACTTTATGTAACTTTTGTGAAAAAGTTTGTGAGACTTGGCAAAGATGACCCTATGCTTCAATTCTTTTCAGTATCAAAAGCCTCCTGAAATCAAAAGCCATGCTACTAGCATGGAAGATTTAATATATGGAAGCTTGGAAAACTAAAGCACTGAAGTGAGATATTTTGGTCTCTGGTGGCTTGCTAGCTGCTTCCTCCACATCCTTACCGATAAATCAATTTTGTAATAATATACACTTGAGGATTTACACTTGAAGAATAGACATGTTCTCCTGTGCATGGAATGCCAGTCCATTCACTGAGTAGTGGCTTTGCGAAATTGCCCAATATTGTGTGGTAGATCAAAACACATGCCTCCTTTATAGCTTTGTCCAGGCACTTGAACACATGCATGTAAGAAAGACATGCATGTACTGCTTGAAAGGTAACAGTAGCCATCTACAATAAATTAAAAACTTGATGATAAGATACAGAACCAACAGATGAAAGTTAAAATTCCTGGAAGTAGCTGTGGCCTGATTTGGAAAAGCTGAAGAAAGCTCTGACTGCTGTTTTCCTAGTGTGAGCTTTTTAATTTTACTGTAAAAAATATGGATTTGTTCTGATCAAGAATTGAAGAGTCTTTATCTTGATATTGTAATTCACTTTTTTCCCTGAAATTACAGGCAAACATGCAGTTGAAATATTTTTAATTTCTAGCACTCATCAGTTGCTTTTGATGGTCTGGCAATTATAATTGTTAATGTACTTGGTCTTCCACAGATGCTTTCATCTACTGCCACAGATACTTTTATCTAAATATTATTGTTTATGGAATGACACCACATCCATTAAAGAGTAAACCCCGTTTTACAAATTAAAATGTGATTGCACTGTTAAAACCACTGCAGGCTTCACAAAAAGACTTCTTCCATGGATCCAGGTGTAAAGCACACCGTGGCTCCATCAGAGCAGCTGATGGAGCATGGTCTGGGTAAAACTGGACATGCTGATAGGGAAGGGTCTTGTTATCTGCCTGGTGATCTGTAATCCTCTGCTGCAGTGCAGTGGTGGTAACAAGAGGTCATAAAACCTTTACATATGTCTGTGTTCACTGCAGTTGTGCACTTGCTGGAGTTGGGTTAGTGTTGTATAGAGCAGACTGAGTTGAGTACTGAGGTCTTTTTTGGTTTTTGGTCTTTTTTTTTGGCAGGGGTGAACAGCCTTTCCCAGTCACTGAGTGCCAACTCACTGATCGCCAACACGCTTGTCTATCTTGACCTCTCAGGGAACGCGCTCCGCAGCGATGATCTCTCAGTAAGCACTTCCTTCTCATCTAATGAGTTACTCAGTGGATGCTTTCATTAATTCTTGAGAAAAGGTCAAAGCCAATTTGCCTAGATCCTTCTTTTTGCCTTTATTTCTGTACCGTTCCAGTAGGGATAGAGAATAACACTTTGATCTCTACTTGTCAGCGTAAAGACAGAGTATTAAATTGTCCCACATGATTAAACAAATTGCATGATTTTAGTTCATGCTTTTAGTCCTTGGCTTCTACTGATAGATGAGAAAACTGCAAGTGTGCCACTTGTTTCAGTGGACTTATCATTTTCCCTGAATTCAGCTTGAAAGTAACGAAAACAAAATGAAAAAGCTTCAACTTCTTTTTATTGATTGTATTAAAAATTTTTCATTGGAAGGTTAGAAACAATTTCTTTTCAAAAAAATAATTCTGGTTTTCGATTCTTTTTTTTTGTAAACAAAAACAATAATTAAAAAAAATATGTAAAAAATATGTGCAACTCCTTGACACATCCTATTGAAGCTCATGATTCTTTGGAGAATGTAATTATTTTTTAAAATCCTTTGTCCAGTTTATTAGTTGCCATAGAGGGTGCAGCTCTATCATCAATATTAAAAAATCAACTTAGTTCTCAATTTGTATGTATTCATTTTTTCACTGTTACATCTGTATTTCTGTCACATCAAACTTTGTATGCATGTGTGCGGTTTCAAATTCTTTACGTATCAAGCATTTAAAATATGAAACACTACAGACACCCGATCTTATAATTTAAAACGCAGTCAGACGTGACTCTGTGACATTTTCGCAGATCTTAATAGTTTCAGATTCATCAGCATATTCAAATAAATACTCATTTCTGACATGAAATGAAAGTGCCAGTGGGACAAGAGGATTTAAAAGGTAGAAATTCTTATATATAAATAAAGATACACAGTGAATCACTCTTTGGAGATGGAATGAAATAGCAAATACTTTAAAAAACAGAAGTAAAATAAAATGTACAACTTTGATAGGCAATGTTTAAAGAAATTTGATGTCTACCCACAATATTTTAAGGAACATAAATACAAAAAGTGAGGCTGTCAAAGAGAGAGATGGTATTAATACTGAGATCTCTTAATCTATGGAACAGCTTTCCAGCAGGAGTAAGGAAATACTGTTATTTAGCAATTAAAATAAACCCTAGTAAAGGGCAGGGATTTTTAAAGCAGGGACCTTTTTTGCACTGTAGGTATAGGGTCTAAATGACCTAATTTTTAGAAAGGTAGATCTATTTTAAAAATGTTGAACATACTCTGTTGAGCTGGATTTCATGTGGAGCTGAGCATCCCACATTTCTGTGAATTAGGTCATACTTTTTCTGTGTTATTCTCTGACACTAAACACAGCCCAAAATAAAACAGTGCATAGTAAGAAGTTTTACATTTGCTAACATTTACGTGGCATATCCTATGCAGCACTGAAGCCAGTATTAAAATCTTGTTACCTGTTCTATATTCTCCCTTAGACCTTTAAAATACTGCTAATATTGAGAAACAACCCTAGACTTCTGATACAAATCACTTGTTTCCCTCATGGCTGAAGGATCTGTTTAATCTTACAGACCAATTAGCCTTTATGAAATGTAACAGCGATCTGAGTGCTATTCAAAGATATTTCTGGCTAAATTAATTTTCATTTGCTGTGAAAGTGAATTGCAAAGTAGCTAAGACTTCATGTATTAAGTGTAATGTTTGGTAGATGTAGTCTGAGCACTATTTTTCCCCCTATTGTCTTTTTAAAAAAATATAGCCTTCAAAACTAAAACAGGCTGTATTGATTAGGCAAAAAAATGTTTCAGACTCAACTCTTGTAGTGTAATTTTATAAAAAGCCTAAAATGTCAATAGAAAAAACAATCCAGAAACCAGTGTCATAATATCAAAATTAACATGGATAATTCTTTTATTTTTTTTTCCTCCTTTAATTATAGAGCCTGTATAATTTTTTGGCCCAGCCAAATGCCCTTGTTCATCTGGACTTATCCAACACGGAGTGTGCACTCGATATGGTAAAGATGTTTTTTGTGTGGGATTCAAATACCAAGGAAGCATTCCCCATCTTTTATTCCTAGGTATTTTTCTGTATTAATATACAGTGAAATCAACTGTCTTTGTTTTTAATCAGGTGTGTGGAGCCCTCCTTCGTGGTTGTCTTCAGCATCTAGCTGTCCTTAGCCTTTCTAGGACTCTTTTTTCTCACAGGTACAGTTTAAGTGTCATTAGTTTCAACTCCTGCAATACTTTGTTCTATAATTTCTTGCTCTCATGTTGCATCTTTCTTTTTAAGAAAAATTCTGAGAATTTGTGGAAGTCTTAGATATCTTAGTTTTTAGTTCTCTGTGAAATATATATTTATTCCAAGCAAAATACTTTCTTTCCTTTTCTTCTTTTTGCTGGATGGCTGTAAAATAAGCTACCTTGTCTAATATGTTTTTTGTGATACCGATGCAGTGGAAAGTCTGTAACATTTTTCTCTAAGAAGCATAACAGGCTTCAGGCTTTGAAGTCTGACCGACTTGACTCCTCTTAAATTTGTTTTTTAAAGTTGGTGATTTTTGTGATTTGATGATGGCTACTGGTGCTTATTTCCTTTATTGTCCTTCTCTGAGAGGAAATCTCTTTGAAAGTCTTTGAGAATGAGCTTCGACTTTGTAGAGTACTTGCATCATAGGAAGTACTAACTTTAGCTTCCTTTTTCTTCACCTTGGTGTTGGGTATTCAAGCAGATACCTAGTTTAGGATACCAACTTCAGCACTGAATGATTATCTCCAGTGGTGAAAAACCTATTTCAGGGGTTTTGTAATGCCTTATTTGATCTTCTACTCATAAGATATAAGTATATTCATTATTTACCAGACCTAAATAATAATTCTTTGTAGTTCATCTAACAGAAATTAGATAGTATTTTCTTCTGCACAGCAGTGCAGTGCTGAGGATTGTTTGTTGCATCAACATTTTGATGACAATATTGGCTCTCAAATCAAGATGAGAGCCACTGATTACAGAACTGTTGAAGGTAGAGCAAATTAAACATGTAAAAGATCATTACAGTTCTGACAGTTTGCATTCACTATTTATTGAAATGAGAAGTGTCTATATACTATTTTTAAATCAATTTGTTTATTTACAGAAAAGGAAAAGAAGTCCCTCCCTCCTTCAAACAGTTTTTCAGCAGCTCACTTGCGTTGATGCAGATTAATCTTTCAGGAACTAAACTCCCTCCTGAGCCTCTAAAGTAAGAATTTCATTTTCTCCTGTTGCCTAAAACTGGGTTTGCATTGTTATTATGTGAGTGTCTTATACTGAAAATGAAGGGGAAAAGATTTTGCCTTATTATTTTCTTTTTATTTGTAAATTAGTGATACTGAAGAATGAGTTTCATAATGATCACTCATTGGAGAATTTTTGTTTCCACCTGTCAGTTGAGTCTATTAATCAGACTTTGTTCTGTGGAAACGTCACAGCTGTTTAGCTACCCTGAATTTTTAATTTTTTTTTGGTGATACATTTTTTACTTTGTGCTTTAGGAACACAACTGTTTGCTTCACAATAAAATGGGATTACGTACTTGTGTGAGTGCCATTCCTTTGCAGCAACTATTGTAAAACTGAACCTGTTGGAATGCTTGGGAGGAGAAACCTGTTGCACAGAGCTCTGCTCCCCTTTTGTGGGGAGAGACAATTAGAGCAAATTATAGAAATGCTAAGTGTACTGTATCTCTTTGCTATATTTCACCCAACCAAGAGGTGCTGGTGATGTGGACTTGGCACTTTCATTGCCCACCCAACACTGGAGAAAAACTCCTCTTGTAACCTAATGCAGCCTATTTAACAGTGTGTCACCCTTCCTGTGGTGTGTACATTTTTGAACTGTCATGAACTTTCCAAAGATAAAATTTAGAGGTGTGTTTTAAAGTGAGGAGAGGTCTACATAGATAGGTCTGATCTCGTTAGGTCATTCTGTGATTTTTGCAGAATCCTTGTGTTTGATGGGCTAAATTAAAGAAAGGGCTCTTTGTGGAGTGTCAGTTTGATAGGTAATATGCATTAGAATGTACATAAACCTATCGGTAGTAGACACCTAGATGTGTTCACTGACCATTTTGGGGAACACATCTCCAAAAATCTAATCTGGAGAGAGCTGTAGATATATTTGTGTATGCTTGTGTAGTTGTGTGGGGGTGATCCTGCCTCCTGAGAGGGAACAGGGAAGGGAAGCAGTCAGTAGCTCAGCAATGAGGTAGCTAAAGAATGGGATCTGATGACAAGATCAGAGATGTGGGATGTAAAGAGTAGTTAGTGAGTACCAGGTGGAAAGCTTTTGGTACAATCTGAGGGAAGCTAAAGGAGAGGAAAGTGACAAGTGCTGCACAGGACAGACTGGTGTACATTCTTGGGGTATTTTTTCTTTATGCAATGTGACATTGGACAGTACAGTACAATATGATGCTTAAGAAAGATGCACTGGATTGAGATCACTATTCAGCTGCAGGAGCCTGTAATTTTAGCTGTGATCTTTCACTCAGTCCTGTGTGATGCTCTCGGTTGTTGTCTTGCTTAGACTCTGCTGAAATTAAGAAAAAATAGTACTGATGTGTTTTCAAACAGAAGGTGATTATTGAGAAACACAGTGGTTGATTCTGATTAATTTAGGGCTATTAATTCTGTGGTGGAGGGCAACAGGGAGCAAAGTTTAATGAAGCAAGAAGAATGGAGGATATATTTGACTGATACACAGGACAATCTTATCAGTGTTACAGGAAAAAAAGAATGCTAGGAGGCATTGAATATATCTGCACAGATTAGGAAAGGTGAGAAGCCCCAGACACTTAAGTTTCATATTTAGCTCTTCTCCATTACATCCTGAGTATCTCCTGGGATGTGAGGAGTTTTGACAGGTGAGTGCTCTGCAGAAGTCTGTTCTTGTGGAAGTTTTTATTATATTAATCCAAAATATTTGTGACCCCTGGTCTGCCAGCTGTGCAGCAAACAAGCTCTTCCTAGTCCTTTTCAGCTGAAGTGATTTTGTATTAGCAAAAACCTACTCTGTTGATAACGTTTAAGCTAATCTGGCTCAATTTGACTGAATTGGGTTAGAGGAAGTTAGTGTTGACTGCTGTTGGTGGAAGTAAAGTGATGCATAGTGTAGGATGAGATGAGATGAGAGCCTCTTTAGCCAGTACATACAGCTGACAAAAGGAGAGTCTGTCCAAAGTCCGGCTGGACACAGGTGGTCTTAGTGTCCATGCCTCTCTCAGCTGGCTAGCATTTTGGCATGGGTTTCTTTTGTTTTACTTTGATAGCGTTGTTCAACTCTGCACAGTAGGCAGGACTGAGCTCTTAACTCTGACCTGAGTTTTTCCTTCAGTCTGAGATGAGTATTTTTGGCAAGAGTACAAAGAAATGTGAGCTGCAGTGTGCCTTGCTTTCCTTCTTAAAGTATGGAATGACTGATACACTTGAAATGCATCCCGTGGGAGCTAGGCTGGTGTTAAAAGGACTGAGGATGTGCTATATCTCACATATATATGTGTGTATATTTGGGCAGCTGCTTAGGTCTTTAAGAAATTACAAAACTTCTACAGAACAATCAAGAGCATAGGATTTGTTAGACAAGAAGATGGAAACGTTTTTTTTTCCCCAGACAGACTTGTCATTGCCAAGATTGCAGTAGCACATGAGGGATGATTTCTGGAAGGAAAAATAAAAACTCCATGGTGTGTGAGAATAGTACTTCTCTGGTGTCTTAGATCAGTGCATGTCAAAAAGCTTTTGACAAAATGGGCCTTTGTCACAAAGCGACAGAGGAGGAGATCTTGGTTTGTGTTAATCAGTCAGAAGACACAGAGTTGGATATGTGATTCAAGCTCAAGTCTGCATACAGAAAAAAAAATCCAGATAATGCAGATACCTGACACTCTGACTCCCATATCCCCCTGGTTGTTATTTTGTTTCTTACAAACGTCCTTTAGATCAACAGCTGTGGTATGTTTAGTCGTATATTCTAACCCATTGAGTTTAAAAATAATGGTTAATCAGTGCACGTGGGGGAAGAGATGAACTTGCTTGTACAGTGAAGGACCTGCTAATATAATCAGGCTTTTCAGGGAAGAAAGAGGTTTGCTAATAAAGCTGTACTGTGAGGGTGCCACGTAGTGGTTGGGAAAAGGGTACATAGTTTTAGTATGTAGTTAATATAACTAATGTTCCATCACAGCTAGCTCTTTTTTTTTTTTTTTTAACTGAGTGAAACAGTTTACACTTTTTTTTGTTGTTGTTGTTTAAGTGTATGTTGGCATTTTTGTTCATTTACAGACCCTGCCAAAAGTTGTATTTTGATCTGTCAGTGCTATAAGACAAGTTTCTGTTATGCTTCTCATGCAAATGCTAGTTACGAGGCCAATTCTTGCAATCTGCATGTACCACAGTTGACAGAACCTTTCCATGTATTGCCATGTGTGAGATTTAAACACAGTTGCTAGGTATAATTATGTCTGCCTTCAGTGCCTTTGAATGCTAGTGATTTTTTGTGAAAAATAATTGAGAAATCATGGAATTTTCTTAGGATGAGTTTATAGGAAACAGGTCTGGAAAAAACCCAAAACAACCATTTTTTCTTTCTATGAGGAGCATACAGTTTAAGCAACATTCGCTTTTAATCTCCATTTCTTATGTTTGCACTGTATTTTATAAGTTGCCTCAAAATGTTTCGGAAGTTCTTTGCAAAAATATACTCAGACAGACTAACTTTGAATAAGGCCATGTCTGGCAAGGAAACATAGACAAAGATTGTCAAAAAAATTGCAAAAAACAGTTGCAGAGATTTCGCTTTTTTTTAAGTCTGCATATTAATAGCTTAAGAAGTAAATAAGCACAAGACACTTGCCTTTGTTAAGTGTGAAGGCCTCCTTAACATTTATACCTGCAGGGCAGATATAAGTAGCTATAAATGAAAAACCTTCCTGGGGTGCAGAGATTTTAAATATGACTTTTAGACACTACTTGCATAGCAAGTGTGTAGGCAAATGGCTTAGTGAAATGGATTGTTTTCTATCTCCGTGCATCAGTAGTTAGAATTTTGCTAGCTTGCTTTTGGCTGAAATGAAATTTGAGGAGCAAGTCCTTCTGTTTCTCTGTTCAAAGCAGCATCTATACTAAAGAATCATTTTAGAGAATCATAAAATCTGCCGAGTTGGAAGGGACCCATGAGGATCATTGAGTCCAACTCCTCTCCCTGTGGAGGGCACCTCCAGAATCACCATGTGCCTGAGAGCATCATCCAAACGCTTCTTGAACTCAGGCAGGCTTGGTGCACTTCCCTGGGGAGCTTGTTCCACTGCACTGCTCAACCACCTTTGGGGTCAAAAACCTCTTCCTGCTATTTAACCTAAACCTTCCATTCCAGATCCCCTTCTTCTAGATACTAGAAGGTTTACACAGATTGTGTTTGTTCCTTCTCTAAGACATGGACTGTTGTACTTGATACATGTGATACTAACACTAACTTTAATATGTGAAATCAAACTTCTGTAAGCCTTTAAAAGTGGATTTATGCAATGATAAGCAGTCATTTCTGTGCTTCTCTGCCATTTTGTCTAAAGACAAAGAGCATTGTTGCCTAGAAATATAATTTTGAAATCTGTAAATATTGGTTGCAGAAGTGGAGAATTGTGTGATACTTGAACATAATCCAGAATTTGAGTATTACAGACAGTGTGCCTGGCTGAAATGGCTGGCTGAACTGCATCTTGCATATATTTACCCCCTCACTTTTTCCTGAATTTTTGGAAAAACAGAGAGTTGGTATGGTTATACAACAGAACAGCCCTTTTGAACACATTTGATGCTCTTTGAAAGCAAATGCTGAAGAAAATACATCTCTGACAAATGTTATTAAATGTTGATGTAGTATTAGCTTTATGATTCCTTTATTAGTCTTACATCCCTGCAGTTTTTGAAGCTGCTGGAGTGTTTTGAGAGTGGCAGGTTTGTTTTGCCATTGTTGTTTAAGAAGTAACTGCTCAGCTGCTGTGGTTGTGTTTTGAGATGGTTGTTCACATTATAGTTGTATTAACCTGTGATTGCTTAGATAATGATGTAAAGCTGCCTTTTTTTTTTTTTTTTTTTTTTTTAATGGTTTTAAAATTGGTCTTTTTCAGAGCGCTTTTATTAGGCCTGGCTTGCAATCACAATCTGAAGGAGGTGTCTTTAGATCTCAGTAGCTGTGAGGTAAGGAATATTTATCAGGTTGTGTTTGTAAGATACAGCAATGTGGAAATAGAGTTCCTGTGAAATCCACTGGGCAAGATATTCTTCCTCAGTAGTCAAAAACCGTGGGAAAGGTAGAGCTCAGAGAAGCAGTTGTAAGAATAAGCTGCTGTGTGTTACAGCATCATCCCAAATATTGAGCACAGAGGTTCAAAGCACCTGCAGCATCCGATTGGCAAAACACTCCTTGCAGCATAACCCGTTCTAGAAACCGAGCCAGTGCCCTGCTTGCTGCTTGGCAGCTTCTGCTCCCTGGTGCTGTGATTACACAGGACCCTACAGCAGGATTTTCCAAGGCACCTAAAGATAAATGGTTCATAGGAAGCTGTATGCCCTGAAGACACATCTATGGTTTGATTGTCTTCCTTCAAAACCAGAGACATGCTTCCTTTTCTGCAGGTTTTCTTTTTAACCTTGGAAGAAATTCTGCTTTCGTAAATAATTATTGAATTCAGATTGAATTCAGGCTAATAATTGATAATAATTGATCGAAGTATGCCATTAACTTCATAGGCCCTGTGAAAATGGCTTTAAATAGCTCAGGAATAAATAAAACCAATTGTGGCACCTCAATTCACTTAATCTTGTTTCTCTCTTGCTTCTCTGTGCTTTGCTGTGCACTTGGTTTCTCAGGATTGTCCATACCACTGCAGGATGATACCTGCATGCCTACAATTTATGACAAAACATCAGCCAAGACCCTGAGGAGCCAGTGAGACAAAGTTACACAAAGGAATGTGTGAACCTGAGCCAAAACCAACACGAACCCGCTTTTGCTCAGGCCTTCTGTATCTGAACAAGCCAGCCTTTTTTAGGCTGGAAAGAAAACCTCTCACTTGTTAGGCAGATCTTTCCAAGACCATCACCTGAATATTAATTATTCTGGAAGTGCCTTTCAAATGCAATGGTTTCCTTTTAAGTAGAAAACATCCAATTTCATGAACATGTTGAGGTGTGGGAATCCTTGCTTTAGGTCATGGTCGATTGCTTTTGGACTGGAACAGATTTACTTATGAAAAAAACCCAATTGTGAATGCATTTTGTAGTTTGTTTTGATGTTTTATACTTTTTCTAAAATGGTATTACTTTGAAGAGTATATTACATGTAAATTCCAAATAGAAAAGCTTTCAAGTGAAGTATACATGCTTCTAACTTCTGCATAGAGATCAGAGAGATGATAATTTTTCTTCCAGAAGGAGGAAGGGAGGAGTAATTAAAGAAATTGAAATTAAGTCCTGTAATCATAACCTTAAAAGAATAAATCAATAAAACACAAACAGAAGTAATCAGAGTAAAATTAGCATGTAAATCAACAAGGGCTGCCGCTGATGAAAACATAAGCCTTTCATTAAATAACCCCAGGATGGGATACAGAGGGGCTATTAGCTATTTTGAACACCAGAGCTCAAGTGGTCATGGCTGACTCTCATGACAGAACGAAAGGAATCGTGCCCAACTCAGAGTGTTGCATTCCTGTAGCTTGTCCCTCCAAACTGACAGCACTTCCTTAGATCCTTCCCTTAACATTTTTTCATATCACTCAGCTTTATCCATTCTCATGTGCTATGGAAAGAAGAAGTGATGCTTCCACTGGCAGGAGCTGGGAGTGGGTCAGTGGGTCCAGCACCTCATGGTGATCTGCAGTCAGACACAGAGCTATGGAAAGCTTGAAGCCTGTGACCCTTGCTACTCCCAGTTCCTGCAAGCACACACTCTTAGGAGGCTGTTAAGCTGATGCCTCAGCTTTCCCCTCCTCTTTCCTATATCTCACAAGGTGTACTCAAATATGGAAGGATAAATATCTTTGTTCCTTTCCCCTTCCAGCACCTTTCATTTGCTCACATAATTTTCTGGTATATTAACGCCAAGCTTAATCATTTTATATTGCTTGTTTGGTTGTTCTTTTTATTATTTTTACTATAAAAATTACATTCTTTTTTTTCTACCTGCTCAGCACTGATGTATTTCACTCTTTTCCTTTCTGCTTCCTTAGCTTGGTCACTGTGTAAGTACCCTCCATGCTTTACCTTGATTGTTAAATCAGTAAGCAGCTTTGTTTGCCCTTCACATATTGGTGCCTCATAGCTTCAAACACACTTAGCATTTTTAATTGTTGAAGGGTTGTTCTTCATTTTCTGAATAAGGGCTTGCATTTGTAGTCTCAAAAGAATATCATATAGGAGGTGTTGCAGGGGTGGGGTTTTTTTTCAGCATCACAGTCCATGTTGATGAATAGCCCTTCAATTAATCTCTGCTTTTATGTATATATAATTTTAATACAGTTGCAATAAATTTTTATCCGAGAAGACAAGTTGTCATCATCACCCTCAGATTAAATACCACCCTTTGTTAAGATGAAATGTTTGTGTATTAAAGACTTTGAATATAGAGTTATCAGTACAAGATTGAAAATTGCTTCTGAAAAGTTGTCCACTTTAGCCCTCGAAGTATATATTGCAGAAGCATTTGGCTTCTATTGTGAATATAATTTTAGCATGTAGAACTTTTACCATATCAACATCCAACCCAAGGCTGCATATAATCTGCTGGTTCCATAGATTCTGAAATAATAGATGTGACACTGTGTCATATGGTTGTCTCGTGGTGGCCCACACTGAGAGAGCAACACAGAGAAAAACTGAAAGATTTTGGCATTCATACAGCAACTGCCACAGATGCTCTTACAAAAATAAATTTGAGTTAAAATGGCTGAAATACAGACTTCAATCATACTGCTATTGAGAAGATAGGGTGAAGGATAGGTAGGCTTTGTTTTATGCAGAAGAGGAAGGGTGCCTTACATTTTACATCACTTCTACATGACTTAGGATTTAGGTGTTGTCTTTGACCACCACAGTTCTTTAAATTCTCAGGCCAATCTTTTGAGCTGCTGGTTAACCAACCACATATCTCCAGCTTTCTAAAAAGTGCCAAATCAAGACTTTATTGAGGAGCAGCACATTTAGGAGGCATTTGTGAGTCTTTAATTGTAGCATGGATAAAAGAGATTATACACAGAAATATCAGCAGGTTGATTCAGGATATTTAGCCAAGTTACTAGATTAAGTAAACTATTAGTAATGTTTTATGCAGAGGAGGAGAAAAGGCCTATTTCATGTTCTTGAAGCAAGGAAAATAAAAACTGAAAACGCAAAAATAAAATTTTTGTGAAACATTTCCCCTCTTTTGCTTAAGTCTTTCTCTGGGCAATAATCATAAAGTGAAATATACTTTGTATAGTTTCTAAAGCTACAAGAAATAAAGAAATGCATCTTTGGAAAAAAAATGTATTTTTTAGTTCAGTAACATTAGTTTTTAAGTGTGTAAGTTTTTTTAACTTTAATTGATGCTTTCCCCTAGGCTATTTAATTTTTTAATGAAATTTATATTATTTTGATATTTCAGATTATTAATAACATAATAGATACTTTCCACTTGAGGATTTTGTTTATTTTTGCTTTTTTTGTTTCCAATGCCTACCTAAATTAACAATAAGGTAAATTATTGGTCTCTCTTGTTTATGGTCTTTTGTGGCCATTTTACAATTGGATTATTTATATTTTCTTTTCAGTGACAGAGAAACATAATTTCTTTGGGTTTTAAATTGTTTGGGTTTTTTTTGTTTTTTTTTTTAATTTGCTACTCCTTTTTGATTTGAGCATGATTGCATTGCGCTAAAAGCAGGAAGCATATATTTACAATAAGCCTTGACTATAGTGGAATTCAAGGGTTGTATACTTATAGACTGGGCTATGTTTCTTTTTTCTCTCACTGAATGCTGGAAATGTCCTGACCCTTTCATGTACTACTTGGCACAAGTGCTGAAGGCTTCATTTTGTCTGCACATTTAAATATTTCCCTGATTAAGCTGCTGAGCAGTAGTTTTAAGAAAGAGGAGAGTCTCTTTTCTCGTTTATATGCAAATACTGAGTGCAAAGGATGAGAGTAGTAGGGATGTGTGCATAAGCTGTCATGTTGATGTCTGTAACTTGCTTTTGCTGCTGGTAGTGTCTTCTGTATTCACAAAACTCCTACCACTATTTTTCTGTGTGATCCTGAAACCGTAACTAGCTTGCAAAAATGGATGATGTTTTGTCTCTAGTTAAGATCGGGAGGTGCTCAAGTCTTGGAAGGATGCATAGCAGAAATACACAATATCACCAGCCTAGATATTTCAGACAATGGTAAGTAAAAAGAACAGGAATGGAGTGTCATGCAAGTCCGGAGTCTGAGAAACAATTATTCTTTAAGCTCATGTTGTAATCAAGGATGTTCTCTCTTGATGTATGATTATTGTCTGTACATGTTACAGAAGTGTCTCAGACCAAGAATTCTTATTGCTATAAAATATATAATAAATGTTTAGAGTAACTGTACCCTTGGAAGTTTATGTTGTTTGAGATAAATGTAATGTGCAGCAGAATAAATTGTTGGCATCAAGCATCATGTTAGATCTGGAGGAGAATGGGTTTAAGTACAAGAGGATGAGAAGCTAAGCAAGACATAAAGTGTAGGGAAAGAAGAAAGGAAAAGGCCAGATACAGGAGGAAGCTGAGGTGATGATATTGAAGAAGCAAGAGAGAAAAATTTGGACCAGTCAACCAACTTCAGGTCACAGAAGGCCTGCTTGAGTCTTTGGAAAAGTCTTGGACTATTCCTGCTTTGGGGGCTCTGTGCATCTGAGCTGGGAACACCAGCTGGTTTCTCACCTTGCAAACTCAAGTTGTAGAGGTACAGAATGGAAGAACTCACCTGCTGTGTTTGCCCCTTTGACAGCCAAGTGTGGATGTATTTGAGAAAGACATTCTCAGTACAGCTGAATGCCTGAGAAAGGTGGAATAGATTGGGAAGTGGAAAGCTTTGGGAGCTATTGGATCAGGCTGCAATAGATTGATTGTTATAAATATTTGACATGTAAATTGACATGCAAATCTGTACCCTAAGTCATCATAATCTAACTAGTAGATTCTTCAAATACGCAGCAGTTCAGGAATACGAAACTACATCAAGTTATTTTTCTTTCTTAGGAGTAGAATAAGTAGAGTCTTGTTTTTCAGGTAATTTTATTTTATATCCCATTATGTTTCTGTAACTGAAGGCATTGAGGCCTTGTTAGTACACAGTTCTACTAAGTCTAAATAGACTAGACTAGTAGGTCTCAAAATTCTCAAAGGAAATTTAAACTCTTCCTTACAATGTGAGACAATCTGCCTGACAAACCCTTGGGTGGTTCTGCTACATATAAGGGAGTAAATTCTCTTCTGTGTTTTTGAGAGGTGCTTTCAATAGGTTTTGAGAGGTGCTGATTAGGATGGAGATTTAAAGGGCTCCTTTTAGAGAAAGTATTCATTCTTCTAGAAAACCAGGGGCAAGAATGAGATAAAGGCTTTTGAAAAATAAAAAGAGTGAAAATTTGTCTAGAGCTCATAGAAATCAGTACACTGATATAGTTACTTGAATTACCATAGCATTAATAATTGGACGTTTTCTGAGTCTTTTGTGAAGACGTGTTTTAATTCTTAATCTGTTCTGATTCTTTACAGGCCTAGAATCTGACCTCTCAACCCTTGTAGTCTGGCTTAGTAAAAACCGATCGATAAGACACTTGGCGTTAGGCAAAAACTTTAACAACATGAAATCCAAGTAAGGCTTTCCTTTCTTATAAATAACAAGAGAATGTGTGAGGAGAATCTGCTGATTTCATCATCTTCCTAACTTTTCTTCCCTCAGAAATCTCACTCCAGTACTTGATAATTTAGTTCAGATGATTCAAGATGAGGATTCAGTGAGTATCTTTTTGCCTTCTATCACTGTGTGTATTTATACTCTCAATGCCTATTTCTGATAATGTTCTTCACTGTAAATTTGCTGCATAAAATTCAGAATAACATTTTGGGTTATTATTTTAAAATAATATAAAAATATAAACCATTATTTTTTCAAATAGTAATTTGGATTATGTACCATGTAGGTCAGCGTTTCTTAGGATCTCTGTTTGTTGAAAAATATTAATTCTGAAAAGTTGGATGTGCTTAGACCTAGTTGCTTTAGGTCTAAGATATACAGCCCTGTAGGCACAAGTTTTCCAAATTATAGTCTTGATAGGTGATTACAGGGGCGGTGTTCTCTGGGTGGTGATACTCCTTTAATAACAATTTTCATTTTTCATGTTTTAAATTATTAGAATGCTTTATTTCATGACAGCTGTTCTTGAGTGTTAGCCTTTTTTTTTTTTTCACTTGACAAAATGTAAAGTCACTACAGTGATCTCCTCAAAATTTCTCCTTTGAAAGATGTGAAACTGTTCACTATGCTGCTCTTTACTTCCATTACAGTAATCCCAGGAGCAGTTTCATAAAGCCCTTTCAGAGTGCCTTGCTGTGATCCATGCCCACTTTCTTCAGTGCCACCCTCTCTCCTGATTTTGAAAGACTTTTATGATTGGGTTTGTGTTCTTGCCTTACTAGTTCTGGCTATAAGGGAATCCTAAGATTGTTTGTTACTCTTGTGTTTTTCGATCTATGTTCATCTATTCTTAGTCGTTTCTTTCCCCTTCATTCCCCGTAGAAGTAACAAACAAGTTCTGCTTTCCTCATTCTCCAGAAACAGCTGACTGTAGACTTCAGCTGTCTAAGCATCTGCTGTTCCTGTTGCCCTTATTGTCTCACCTCCAAGTTTACAGTTTCCAAACTGCCTTATTTTCTCCTCCTATCTGTCTCTGCACCCCGCAATTCAATGGAGCAGTTTTAAACAAGATCTCTGATGTCTCTCTCAGTACAAGCTCATTAGATCTATATTCTGTGTTTATCTTTTCTCACTACTTAGTTTTATTTGAAGTGATTTGTCAAACTAGCTCTCTCTCCTTTCTTTGTCCTCTTAATGGAGATAAGTGGTTTCTTGATTCCTTTTCCTGTTGATACCATGCTGGGGTTGGTATAATTTAATCTGGTATCACCTGCTTTTTTTCTTTGACCATTTGTCTGTCATGCCCTGTGTTTCATGCTTAATCTTCACAGCTATCCTGAAGACTGTTATGTCAAACCACATTAATCACAAGCAAATGTGATTTAGTATTTTTTAATTTCCTTCATCTTGTTGCTCTGTTTCAGGTCAACTTTTCTTCCCACTCAGGCCATATCCTAAATCCCCTCTTCAGTGCACTCCCTACATCTTTCAGTATCAAACCATCTCAAACATACTGTAGTAATTTATCTTCTATTTATATGATTATCCTGTTCAGTATTATTTGTTCACAAGAAGCATTGCACCTTTCATCTTACTGTCTCTGTCAGTGTTACAGCCTTCTGTCTATCTTATCTGGCTTCTGTTTTTGAAGCTTCTGGGACAGAGAAAATGTAGTTGCTAAATTCTGGATGTGTAATTCTCACAGCTCTACCTGCCTTGGCATCATCAGCTTCAACTTCTTGTTCTCCTTTTCTTTCCAGCCCATAGGCAGTGACAGCCACTGGCCCACTTTCTGCCTTTGCCACAATCCAGTGGTCAGATGTGCTCCTGTAATTCTTGTTCACCTTGTCTTTTCTGAGCTAACCTCCTGAACACACTGTACAGTCTCATCCTGTTTTCAGTCTTACAATGTAATAACCCACCAAGTAGCTACTTTATTTAGATACTTGAAATAACTGTTTTTCCTTTATGTCATGCATTAACCTTTGGGATAAAGTATGTGAACCTGTTGGTGGTAGCCTGTCCCTTCTCTCACCTGTTTTTTTATCTTGTTAATACTCCTCAGTGAAGGAATCTTGTTTGTTTCTATTGCATCAAATGCTAGAATCAATCTGAAGCATCTCCTAGCTGCTCAAGGGCTGAGGACGTAGACTCTGTAGTAGCACCATGGGAAAAACATTTTTTGCTGATAGCTGAATGAACTTTACACTGAGATAGTAAAATGCTTTGAGAAATATTTTAAGTTTCTGGTTATGTTGGTTTGGTCTTGAATCCTAAGTAGGGTGGTCTTTGTGCTGTCATGACTATGTATTTACTGCCACAGGACATAAAAAAAGGGATGAGATTAGAGAGACCAGAGTATGATGTTGCCCAGAGCCTCCTGCTTGATCTGTATTGCCAGCAGGCTCATACAGTTTGTGAACCATGCATGGAAACCTGAAGCAAGAAGCCTTAATCTAAAATAGTAATCTGCCAAATGCTTCTTCATATATTTATACACACTTTAAATAGATTTGTTGCTGTGTAATATGAGTCATGAGTAAAATTATTTGCACAATCCATAGCTTGGTTTCATGACTAAAAAATACTACTAGATGCAAATGTAATTCTACACAATTTAAAAGCAGCATTTGTAACACAAACAGTAAAATTTCCCAGGTGTTTAATATAGACAAGAATGTAATATTTAGGTTTTGCAGTCCTGTGCAGGATACAACAATGTTTATGGTATTGCAGAAAGCTGCAAACTTACTATGCTGTTTCTTCTCCTCTTACAAAAATAGATGTTCCACTGCAGGTATAGCATAGCACTACTGAGAGTGGTAGTCAGCCCTCCGGAGAACTGCTACAATGCTGAGTGGTTTTAGTTCTTAATTCGGCATTGGTTGCAGAGCTGGACTTTTGAGGGCTTTTACAGCATTTTTGTTTGTAGGAGAAGAGTTTTAAGTTGATTTAATTCTTAAATATTTTGCAACAGGAGTATGTCAACATCAATTAATTCAACTAAACCATTTATAATCCTGGTTTCTAATTCCTCTTCCTTAATAACATTGTGTTAAGACTTCACTGTGTCGACAAAGCATCTTCCTTTCTGCAGCAGGGACACTGAAGTGTTTATATGACTTCTGTTTTCTCGATACCCAGCTATAACTATTAAGTTGTTAGAAGGAAATGTATTATAGTCTATGTAGAGTATTGCCCCTGGTTGTGGTGGTGGGTTTTGTTATTTGATGTATGCTTGAGTTTTTTTAATGCAGTGGTCAGATAATTTAATGTGTATGTTTAATCCATCAATTACATTCTGATTGTAGTTTTTGTTTCTTGCTCACTGAGTAAATGATAAGGGTAGCTATGCAAGAAAACTAGTAGTTCATCTCCTTCAAAGGCACTGCTAGTATAGACATTCTTTAATGTGCTAGGAATGATGTATAGATGTCAATCCTTACAGAACAAAAGCATTTTGAGTCATGTACTGTTTTGTCAGAGTATTGGAATGGGAGAGGTGACAAATCCTTTCCTGGGAGAATATTTGAGGTTTAAAAAAAATTGGTGTGCAGAAGGGAGTACTTCCAGCTAAGGTACTTGATTGACTCCTTCTGAAGTGACACATGAGAAACACAAGACACTTCAGTTTCACAAGGTTACTGGCAATTTCTGTCCAAGTGGTGCACAATACTACTTCTCTGTGAACTGTCACAGGAGGTCTACTCAAAGTTGTGCCAAGAGCTCTAAGTGCCATTCTAATGCAATGCTAATATTCTTTAGGGTACATAATGTAATATAAATGGGGAAACACAGACAGATTAAGGGCATTAACATAGTAATTTAATAACTTCCATTTAAAATAAAACCAGCATGTGGCTTGTGTTACTGTGTAGACTTTTTAATTATAAACCTGCTGTGTCTCCAAATTTTTATGCATTTCCTGATTTATAAGTACATTTCCTGTTGTTGCAAGCTTTTTGTTTATCACTAGCTTCCAGGCACCACTGGATTTACAGAGTCCCAATGTGTAGCAGGTACTGTGTAAGCATCTTGGACCGTGGAAGGTGTGCACAGTTCAGTTGGTTTATTTATATTAATCTAAGCTTTAGGCATCTAATGTAGGTGCCATGCTTCATGAATACAAGTTGTTGATTTTTCCATACTCCCAGTTTGGAGATCTTAGACTCCTAAAATTCATCCTCCAATACATGGCTAAGTAGGTGTATAGTGACAAGGCAGTCTTCTGAATGAACTCACACTTAAGCAAGAGGAGTGTTTTGGGGAGTTCTTGGACATCAGCAAAGACAAATTACAATTTTAGCAGCTGTCATAGCACTGCAAGGCATGATGGCAGACTGTAGTTCTTGAGCTCTTGCCATTGAGTGTTGGAACACTGAAAATGAAGGGAACACAGGCATTTTTAAAAGAGATTTTCTTAAGATTTAGGAGTGTGACTTGCATAAGACAAAGTAGTTTCAACTTAACATAGCATATATATAAAAGAAGTTACATGAAGATAATTGCAAATGCAGGTGTCTGAATACCACCGTGAATAATATCTATTGGGTTACTCATATTAATAGGTACTCTTCTTACTGTTTTTAATTTCAGACCTGCTACTTTTTCCTCTCAAATGTGCATGCCTTTAGTTGAAGAAACAGAGTCACAAAATCACTCCCAAAGTTGAAGTAAGAAGAATAAAAGGAATTGGTTTTGTTTTAACAATGTATAAGATTTTAATTTTTCCTTGGATAAATCTTGCAGCCTGTGGGAGAGGAGGCAAATACCAAATGTTTCTGTTTCTCAGTGACAGGGAAGCATGCTGGTTAAGCATACCCACTGGACACTAGAGGTTGTCTTGTGGAGCTGGTTGTTGCTATCTTGCCTCTTTCCAGGTTCCTGATGTATTCTGTACAGGACACTGTAATAGGACACTGGAAACTGGAGACAGTGTCACTTCAAAAAAATTTTTTTTCAGGGTCTTGCAACTTAATCTATGTGTGTATTTGTTTGACACGTGCTGTAAGTTGCTGATTTCCAATTTATCAAGTGTTGTAGGGTCTGCAACAAAACCAGAAGTACCTCTTTTTATGCTTACTGTTCTCTCCAAGAATTTGGGAAACTTGAAAATTCTTTTGGTTGATGTTTAAGGAGTAAGTGCATTATGAATCGCTCTTACCAATGCCTTTTCTGTGCTCCACAGCCTCTGCAGTCATTGTCCCTTGCAGATTCCAAGCTGAAGACAGAGGTCACCATCATTATTAATGCCTTGGGCAGCAATACTTCTCTTACAAAAGTGGATATTAGCGGAAATGCCATGGGAGATATGGGAGCAAAGATGCTGGCAAAAGCCCTACAGATAAATACCAAGCTCAGGTAAGGGAAATTTATTTTCAATAAAAGATAGAATGGTTTAATAATACTTAACAAAACAAAGCAAAAAACCAACCAACCAAAAATTCCCTGAGAATCAAATTGTCTCTGCATAAACATTTCCAAAATATTACATTTTCTAATTTTAAACAGAAAGACTTTTGTTGAAACAAGGGAGCTCTAAATGTCTTAAGTGTCCTAGAAAAAAAAGTTATCTTGTTATAGACCTTTGGATGTCATCCAATCCAATGTCTTTCTCAAAATTGGGTCATAATTTTACCACCAGTTTTAAAGTTATATGAAGTTGCTCTGAGCCATGTCTTGGTTTTGAAGATTTCCAAGTACAGGAATTCCATGATGTCTCTGGGAACCCTTTCCCACTGCTTAGCCACATTCTTCTGTTCTGCTCACTCGTTTCTAGCGGAGGCCTTTCCAGCAGAGAAAATTCTGGTACTTAGGTGGGAAACTAAAGTAAATTACTCTTCGCCTTCTGGAGAATGAGTTCGTAGGAGAAGTAAGAGCATGTGGAAGTCAGAATGGCTGGCAACACGGACCATCCCTCTTTCCACTCCTTCCTGCCTACATTGCTGATGGACCTTGGCATCTCTTCTCTGCAGCTTCAACCACCTGACAATTTCACTGCTTTTTAGCATGTGTCTGGCACTGGTGGCCTGAGACTATCACTTTTTTCTATCCAGCACGTAATTAGCAAACAGTTAAAACCTTCAATCAGCGTGAGTTTGGATGGGGACCTCTAAATATGTCATTGTTATCAGGAAAGCTATTCTTCACTTTTCTCGTCAGACTGTGCAGATGGACCTTCCTCAGCGTGTTGTCTGTGTGAGGAGACCACTTGGTGCTTGCTCTCCAAGCATTTGTCCCTGTAGGATAAGAAATTCCTCAGAACAGTCCTGGCAATTTTGTTCAGAAGCAGGGATCCTGGTCATTGTGTTGATATGCCCTGACTGAACATTGAACTGACATGAAAATGTCAAGAAAACACTGGAGGGTAGTTTAGGTTTATTGAGTGTATTAACCTGAAATGACCACAGCACCTGAAGAAATAAACCCTTGGAGGCTTTCAGGATGGCAAACACTGTAGTCCACAGTACACTAAATGTCACAGTTGACATAATGTCACCACGGTCTGTGGTATGGTTACAAACTGAATAATGAAATGGCAACTGGCTCTTGCTTAAAAGGTTGTAACATCGCATCTGGGTAGAAACAAACACACTTTCCAATGACAAAAATATTTAAAATTTGACCCTAAGTGTATCTGATCTTATGGAGCGGGTGTAAAATCTCTCTTTCTTATTTTCATCTGAAAAACAATGGGATAATTCTGCAACACCAGAAGGGTGTGTTAATACCTGCGAAACTCTGTAATCTATCTTTTATTTCTTCCTTTAACACCATAAATCTTTGGGTTAGTGCCTTTATTTTGAGGAACAGCTAGAACTAGTGCTCTTGCACAAGCAAGATTTATCCTTGACTGTCTCTTTTGACTACTAATGAGATCTTGGAACATGTGTTAGCAAATTGCCAGGCAGTCTGCTTGGGAGGTCTAAATTGGAGGAGGAGTGGGAAGGCTTGATTACTCCTGTCACTGTTGTGTATTCAGAAGAGCTGCAATTTATGCCCCTAACCCAACAGCTTATACTGACAGCTAGTTATGTTTCATTTGGAACCATAGGAACTGTGTGATAAACTAGTACAGGTATATACAGTAACCTGCAAAGTTTGACCACCAATTGCCATGAATACCTTTTAATACCTTTTTCTGTAACTCTAGCCATATAGCCTGTATAGAGCAATGATTGATCATTTACTGCAATTTTCTTGGTTTTCACTGTGAGCTTGCAAAACAGACATTTGAATTTCATTTTTAGTTCTGTTTCTGGAAAAAGCTGGAATTTTTATCTCCAAATCTTTCTATTAACTATATTTTAGAAAAGTTACAGTTTTATGTTAACGATGAAAAATATAGTGCAGTCCCCTTTAAAGAATGGGAAACTGAATTTTATGGTATCTTTGTCCCCAGCTTCTGTCACTTCAGGGTTTTAGCATATAGCTAAAGACAGGTTAAAAACAAAAGGTTTTTAAAGCTTGCCTTCCACTATACAATTTTGAACACAAAGCATTGTGTTATTTCAATATGCTAAGTTTCAATATAGATTTATTCAATGGTTCTTGATAACCTTTTTTTTTTCTTTTTTTCTTTTTTTCTTTTTTTTTTAATTTCTTTTCCTTCCCACGTCTCAGAACTGTAATATGGGACAAGAACAACATCACTGCACAGGGCTTCCAGGACATAGCTGTGGCACTGGAAAAGTAAGTTCTCAAACAAGGGAATAACTGATGAAGAAGCCAAAAATTTAGGTCCTGAGTGGTCTCAGCAGCTTCAGTTTTCACTGCAGTCAATACAGTTTTAAGATGCTGAGTGATCTAAGCTTTAAGAATGAGGTTTTTAGTGTAAAGAAAAATGTATGACTTGACATCCATAAAAATGGTGAGAAAAAGCTCTCTGGCTCTTTTGTTCATGCCCTATCAGCATTAAGAACATTGAATTCTGCTGTTAACATTAAAATTCTGAATTTCAAAAGTATTTTCCCTTTTCTTTGTGTTGATAGCATATAGAAATTCTGTTGTAGTCAATGAATGAAGCTATATGTAGTAAGAGAAAATTACTGCAGCATACTTCATGGTCTGACTTTTTTTTCTTTCCCCCAGCAAGACGGAAATAGTAGTGATGGTCTCAGGAACTGCAACTGTTCATAATCACTATAGTCTGGGGCCTTTTTCTTCCCTGAGCTTACTCACAGCTGCAGCCATTACCAGTGATAAATGCTAGATGACTTTCAAGTCTCTCCATCTCCATCACATTTCTTTATGTGTTGTTATTACTTTTCTTAAGAGAGAAAAATTACAAATTTAAATTAAGCAACAGTTGCAGTTGTTTCAGATCATTAAAACCCTCAGAGAGGAGCAAAGCCTCTCTAAGAAGGTGAAGATAACACAATCACAGGTGTCTAGACAAGCAGCCTTGCAAACTTGTGTGACTATTGAGGGAAGCATTTTAATCCTCAAAGACATCATGAGGCTAGACCTTATAAAGTCATTTGTTTTATGAAACCGTTGCATTTTGTATACTTGGTTTCAAAATTAATTCAGTTGCAGTGATGGGGGAATTATATGAATGGTGTATAATTAAGCAAATCATCTTGGAGTGATTCCATTGACAGTAGTGAATAATAACTTGCAAGGGTTATTTGTCAGCTTGCAGGCATTTCTCTTTTAGAGAGCAGTAGCATGTACATTTATGCGAAGGTCTGGTAGAAATGAAAATACACTTATTTTCTGGTTAGCCTCAACTTTACTTTTGTGTTCTGATGTGCTTGGATAAATAAACAGAAAGGAGGAGGAAATCCTAAGGAAAAAGCAAATCATCTAAGCAGTAAAATAAGAAATGCTACTGATAGTGCTGTGAAATTGCACTTTGTTGTGGAGACATCTCATTTATTTAGCTTGGAAGCTGGGGCTATTTTATATATCCTAACATTTTAAAATTGTTAAAATCATTGATAATATCACAAACTAAGCAACAAAGGTCTGTACTATAAGGCACAGACTCTCAATATTGGCTGAAGACAATTAGCCTTTAAACAGCCCATCTCAAAGACATATTGAGAACATCCTGCACCATATGTTTCCTAAAAATATACAAACCCATCATTATTCTGTAGGAAAGGATTGTTGCTCAAAATGGAACGAAATACATTGAAGAAGGTTAGGAGTATGTGTCTAGTTTGAGGTGTTCTGATTTTCTTCTTAAGAAAAATATTCACATAGTAAACCATAAAAAAAAAAGTGAAAGCTAGGGTGTTACAGTGTGATGAGAAGGCTGAGGAGAAACGGGCAGGATTGTAGCAGACTTAAACAGGCTGAAGTAATCTGAAGAATTTCTACTCCTCCCAGCTTTGCTTCATCTGCTTCAGTTTGTGTGAAAATGTTCCTTCAAAGGGAATTCTAGAAGCTAAGCTACTGTCAGTGTCACCCATGGGGTGTCCCAGGCAGCCAATGTGACAGGTTCTTCTGTAGAGTCCTTTACAGGTGTCAGTTCAGGAGAACATCTGAGAACAGTGAGCAACCTGATAAGCCTGGCTGCTACATAGGGGGTTGTAGCTCAATAATTTTGATAGGAAAGTAAGCATGTACTTGTGGGCTTTGCAGCCTAGAGCCCACTCTGTTGGATAACTGTGCAGCATATTCATTTCTGGATTTTTTTTTGTGTGTGTGTGGACGGACTTAAAGAAATAGTGCAGGCTGTAAAATCTCATGGGAAAAACTGGGGCTTGTTAAAGACATTTGCACTGACATGGAATTCACATACCCAAGCTTGCAGAACAGATGGTCTTATTCCTTGTTTTTTTTAAAAAAAATAGGCAGGAAAATCATTGCTTTGCAGGAGAGGTTATATGTCATGAATGGAGCAGAAGTTACTACAAAGAAAAGAGCACATGATGAAATGAGGAAAATGCTGTATATAAAGGGAGAGACAGGAGGCTTTTTAGACATCCTTTCCAGTCTCTAAGCAACTCTCTGAAATGTAACATCCTTTAAATACAAGTATTTTACTGAGAGTATTAATATGTTATGAAATTGCTGGTTATTGAGTTTGTAGAGAAATGTACTCCTTTACAAAAGACAAATCGAGCATTAATAAAAAGAAGAATGGGAGAACATTTTAGACTTCAAAGAAGACAGAGAAAAATTGAAGCGTGAAGATAAATGTTTCTCTGATGATCAAAGTTGAAAAGCAAGCTTTAAATTTTTCATTTTATTTTTTTTCCCTTTAGAGATGGTTAATTCTTAGATGAAAAAAAAGTATCATTCCAATACAGTTCTGTCTGTCTGGAAGGAAACCAAATACAGTGCTTTCCTTAGGGTAGTGATCTTTCAAAATTCTGTGCCCATGAGATGTCCCCTTTCCTTTCATTTTCCTCACTTCATCTGCATGTGTGTCTGTGTGTGAGGGAGGGTACACTAAGCCTTTGACTAAATACACTTTAGCTTATAATCACTATCACAAGAGCTGGCAATTATAGATTTTGATGAATGAGATACATTAAATGTCAAACAGCTGCAGAGTTTCTTGGAATTCTACCTTTGTTTCTTTTCAGCTAAATAAATACCCCACCTGCCAGGTAGCAGTCAGGCAATCAGAAAGTTCTGTAGTTCCTCTCTCTGTCTTTGAGCTCAGTGTCTTTGAAATTTAAAAATTGTCCCCATACTGGTGGACAGACAATTATTTCCTGCTTAGTATTGCACACGGGCACATAATGGGGTCTGTAGAGCAGGGACAGTACTTTTGAAGGATAAGAAAATTAGAAAGAAAAGTTAGTTTTCTGTCTTTGATGCAGCAGGCATTGTACAGAGTTGGACAATTTTTCAACTTTAAAGTGCTCAAAAATAGAGCTTTTCATCTGTATTTAGGAAGCTTTGAGTGGGATAGGAGCAGTTAGTTGGTCTTTTGCAGACCTTTGAAGAAGGAGAAGGAAGAGGTGTTTGCAGGAAATTAAGTTTAATTGAAAATAGAATTATTTTCCCTTCCTGATTTTTTAGAAATTCCTGCCCTTTTTCCTTTCATTTATTCAAATCTGAAGGTGTATGGACACTACGTACACACACTGCATGTATTGTTTTATTTTTAACTGTGTCATGTGAGCTAAGTTATTTTCTCAAAGTTTAAGTACAATTTTGAGTCAAGACCAAAACTGTCTTTAGTCTTGTGCCGCAGCTGATGGACAAAGCTACAGAAATATTTTGCAAAAAAGTAAAATGCAGGGATCAATTGTTTGCATAAAGCAATGTGAAAGCCCTGTGTTTATATTGTCAGCTATTATTAAAAATTCAGCAAGTGTCTTCAAATTGTTTTTAAAAAAAGAAGTTATTTAATGCTAGATTTTCAAAACTTAGTCTCTTAGCAGCCATCTATCTGTTACTGAAATTTTCCATTTAGGTTTAGATCAGATAGAATAGCTACCAGGCACTGTTCTTTTTTGATACAGGAAAAAGTAATCCAACCCTGGATGGGAGGGTACAGAGGACAGCCAGGCCTTTAATTGACAGCAGCTGGGCATTGGCCATTTAACTGCATTTGTGCTTTTTAAAATCTCCACCTCTGTCTAGTGACAAAGAAGAATTTATAGCAAAAAAGGAACATTAATGCTTCCAGTTAGTCCTCTTACAAATGTGGAAAATACATTCTTAATGCCTTCCATGTGCAACCTAGATGCATCTTATCCTTTCTATTCTATTCTCTTCTCATAAAGAGATAAACTAATTAGCTTAACTTTTACTACTAAAAAAATTTTTTTTTCTTTAGGAATTATACTTTGAGATTCATGCCTATACCAATGAATGATGCTTCCCAAGCACTCAAAACAAACCCTGAGAAAACAGAAGAAGCACTGCAAAAGGTATTGCATTTACTGCTTATATACAGAAATAAAACGTTTTAAAATACAGTAATAATTTTAAGTGGCTGTGATTTCATGCTTGGCTGAGTAAGAATTCTAGACTAGATTCATTGGTTGTTTGATTTGTATGGATATATACATGGTAATCAATTGCTGCAGGAGCACGTAAGGCTTGATTATTCCAAAGAGTTCTTGGAGCAAAGGGTGATGGAATGTGGTGCTGTGGTATCAGAAAGTCATCATTAAATGAGTGGAAGCTGGATGTTGTATTGCCATATGCCTAACGATGAAAGGGAAAGTTAGAAAGTGACACGTCTGTTACATATGTGCTGGTGCATATTTCCATGTGTGTAGAATCATTGGTACATGCTTTTTATTTTGGCATAAAAAGTGCAGCCAGCACTGTACAAGACAAAGGATACTCTTTAATTTGAGGGAGGATAAAAACATTTACTGCCTGTGTTTTATATTGTACGTATAAAATTTGCACACTGTGTTGCCCTAAATAAGCAACTACAGCAATGTGTTCTTCTGGATGAAGAGGTGTTGACAGTATCTGTAGCTGTTCCACTTGCATGAGTTATAAAATTCCCAGCTGACTTTTAATAAAGTAAATCTTGTGAGCTCCAAATGATCCTCCTGCTCAATCAGAAAGCATACAAATCATATCTCATTAGTGAGTAGCTTTTATTCAGCCGGAGTAAGGTCATAAAAACCCTATGAATAGTTCTTACAGATAACTATGATTAAAAAGTAAATTTCTATGAGCCTTATTAGTAAAGAAATTGTCAATAAAGCAATTCTCACTGGGAACAGGACTGGTAATTAGTGCCTTTTTTTGATGCATGAAAATTATCTAAATTCTACTTTAAAAAAATCTGAATCATGGGGAATGAACATAGTTCTTATTTCTCTCTTAATATAATTGTAGATAGGTTCATATCTTTTTACTTTCTGAAAAAAATACTACAAAACGTCTTGTCACAGGGCTTTAAATTCTACATGTTCATTAGGCAGTAGGTACAAAGAGCATTTTTTAAAAAATTCATTTCAAAGTTGCTTAAAACTGTTTGGCTCTGAGTTTGCTTTAACATGTGTGGTTCAGGCTTTCTTTATGCAAGGTGAGGAAGTTATCTCCAGAAGAAGGTAACCAGTCTCTGGATCAGTGCTGTGCACACAGCTAATTCCATGCATGCAGGAATGCCTTCCAGCATGGACTGAGGTGTTATGCCTGCTGCAGGGACACCTGAACTAAGATGTCTCATGAGGGTTAAGCTTCAGCACACCACAGCTTGAGTACAGTGTGAGAGCATCTGGCCCTGGTCCAGCACCAGATGGACCAGGTAGTAGCTGACCTCCTGTATCTCTGCAGCATGCTTTAGAATCATAGAATCATAGAACTGGCTGGGTTGGAAGGGACCTCAGAGATCATCAAGTCCAACCCTTGATCCACTACCGCTGTGGTTCCCAGCCCATGGCACTGAGTGCCACATCCAGTCTCTTTTTAAATATCTCCAGGGATGGAGAATCCACTGCTTCCCTGGGCAGCCCATTCTAATGTCTGATCACCCTCTCCATGAAGAAATTCTTTCTAATATCCAACCTAAGCCTCCCCTGGCACAACTTGAGACCATGCCCTCTTGTTCTACTGACAGCTGCCTGGGAGAAGAGTCCAACCCCCCCCTGGCTCCAGCCTCCTTTCAGGGAGTTGTAGAGAGCGATGAGGTCTCCCCTGAGCCTCCTCTTCTCCAGGCTGAACACCCCCAGCTCCCTCAGCCTCTCCTCACAGGACTTGTGCTGGAGTCCCTTCACCAGCCTGGTTGCCCTCCTTTGGACCTGCTCCAGGACCTCAATCTCCTTCCTGAACTGAGGGGCCCAGAACTGGACACAGGACTCAAGCTGTGGCCTCACCAGGGCTGAGTACAGGGGCAAACTGGATAAACTGCACTACTGTGGGGCATAGTCAGACTGTTCCAGTTCTTGTTGCTTGTGCAGGTTTAGAGGTGATGGTCAGTCGCTGTTAGTCTCTGCCTCACAGCCTGCTGGCCACCCCACTCATGGCCTTCCCCTTTCTTCCTTTCAGGCTGGATCCATCACCTTTGATAAAGTTTGAAAAGTTTACTAGGAGAGTTTTTTGACTTGACTGAGTTTGGTAGAGCCAGGCTAGGGGGTCACTCTCTCTGCCCTTAAGATGGCTGATGATGATAGGTGTTTACTGCTGGTGACAATTATGATAGGCTGTCACCAGCAGCTGCAGGCACAAATCACTTGGTTTTGAAGACCACGTATGTACTGCTTAGCCTTACGTAGCTTTTAAGCTGAGGCTCCTGTATCAATTAGGCACTTTCAGATACGTTATCTTCTCTCCAGGCCATGCTACTGTTAAAATCTGTGACTCTGCAGCAGGTTGAATGCATTTAAAAGAAGTCTGTCATCATGGTGTGTCATCACACCTGTGTCATCATGGTCTCTACAACAGCACTTGATGTAGAGTCCCTTTAAATATCTGCTCCCTTGTCAGTGTAACTTATTAAATTGTTCAAAGTAGAAAGGTACTTCAGAAAACACTGGCAAAAGCACAGAGTTTAATGATGTTTCACTAATCAAGAGAGTGAACATCGGCCAATGTGATTTTTAAACATCGCACACACGGAATACAGGTTTACAGATAATAAATAAATACTTGCGGGGGACTGAGAGGAAAAACTGCCTTACAGATACAGCAGCAAAATTGTAAGCAAATTAAAATATGGAGGGTCAAATCAGTTCCCTAATCTGGCTTTGTTTTTTTAGATAGAAAACTACTTGCTTCGTAATCACGAGACCAGAAAGTACCTACAGGAGCAAGCGTACCGGCTGCAGCAGGGCATTGTCACCAGTACCACGCAGCAGGTGAGAACTTCTTCCTGACTGATAATTCCCACTGTCTCAAGTCTGCCTGAGGACAGAGTTCTCCCTCATTCTGTCAGAACAGCTTAAAGCAAGATGTGCCTTGCGAGCGATACTTCGTTTCCCAAGAAATAGTAATTATCTATGATGATATTTTGGGGAAGAAAAAAAAAAAAAAAGAGGTGGTGTGAGAGGGAGGTCTTACATGTAGCAGAATGGTGTAGAGAAAGACCCATGCTATTTCTGAGTGAAAAACTGTTGGAACCAGGAACAGTTTAGTTCACTCATGCTCAGGAGTCTGACTTTTCATCAGGCTTTCCTCAGTGTGACAAGGATGATCAGGAAGCTGTGCCAATTCTGGTGACTGAGTGTTTGAGTCTCTCTGCCTAGCACTGAGCAACCATGTAAACATGCCCTTAGGTAACACCAGAGCAAGTAGCCTTAGGGAGCAAGTCATCATACACCTTACACCTTCAGAACTGTGGGGAATCATAGGAATGTTTACTTAGAGGGAGGAAGCAAAGGAAGGCAGAAATCTTCTTTGCACTTCATAGTCTGGACAGCTGAAAAGGCTTCTTGTCTACTGCAGACCAAAATATTGCTTGAAGCTGGGAAGCTTTTCTGCTTTGTCAAGCCCTACCAGGTTTCCTAAATGCAATGTGTTTTGTTTATTTTCATATCCTTGAGAGGACGACAAGCATTTTCCATGGTTCTCTCTATTCCAGTGCATTTCTTTCCATTACTCTTCAGGGCTGCTTTCAGCTCCAGCAGGCCACAGAAGCAAGGGTGGTGTAAGCAGAACAAAACTTGTTATGGCCTTTGCTTTAAATGTATTTACATGTTTGTTTGCACCAGTTGTGTTCCCATGCTAACAGGGGACTCCAGCAAACAGGAGAGAAATACCTGTTTTGATCTTCAGCTAGGTCTATAAAATTTCTCTCTGTTCTCTGCATTAATTTTTATTTGGTGAATCTTAATTCCAAGTGGCCTTTTCTACCTCTGTTATTAAAATTTAATAAAATGGAGTTTTATTACTAAAACCTGAAATTGTAATCTAACCTCTTAGTGGAGAAAATGGCACTTGGAGATGTATTGGCACCAAAAACTGCAACAGCAGCATCACTTTATTTCAGTAACTTTTCTGTTCCAATTCTACCTTTTTTTCCTGTGAATATGAATTAAGTTTATGAACTTAATGAATTAAGTTTAGATCTTTCTATAGCTTGGTATGTTTAGGTGTGCTTTTCTCCAATGAGAATGATCACACACACCAGGTTTCAGTAAATGTAATTTATTTGTTTTTTTTAAGTAGAATAAAATTATTAATTTCTGTATTAAATTGTTACCAGTAAAGATGGATTTTTAAAACAGTTTTAAAAGAGAGATGGAAAAATATTGTCTGGTTAGTATGGTGGAATTACATTAATATTCCCAGAATGTAATTATTATTTTTTTCAGTCCAGATGTCCCAATAGACTTTCCACTGTCTAATAATTAATTTTGTACTTATAGAAAAAAACCACCCAAAACCCTTTGAAGAGGAAGAGTCATGTGGAGCAGAAAAAGAGCATGCTGTGAAATTATTTCAGTTCTTGTTGCTAATGATATTAGGTGCTACAACTCTAGGCTTTATAAAGTCTTGACACATACACTCAGATTTTGCTTCAAAATTTCAAATAGACAGTTCTAATTAATTCTATGTGGGCTAATAAAGACTTAACTATTATGTCTCTCTGCCTCATATATCTTAATCAAAACAATGTATGTCAGGAATTCTCAATGGTTTCTCTTGAAGGAGACAGATATACCACCTGCTCTGTATTTTGCAGCGTGTTGAATGAATTGTGTTGCAGATACAAATTAAGTTCAGTTTATCCCACTGTGAAACATCTGATTGAAATCTCTGCTTTGGGAATTATAGTTCTCTTGCAGCTAAGAAAGTATGCTCTTTGAAAGAAGACCCCATAAGCATGCACAGTTGCGTTTTGCTTAGACAGGAGAAATCTCTGTTTATGTTTGTTGAGTGCATAGTGATAGAGCTTCTTAACAATTTGGGGGCCTTTGGACTTAAGCGTTAGAGATATTGACAAGATTTTCAGCATTAAACTTGCTCCAAAAAAACAGAAAAACACTTGACCTGGATAACCTGTTGGTTATTTGCAGTTACCCTGGAAGTAACCGGGGTGGGGGAATATGCAAGAGCAGTTATGCTTTTTAATGGTAAAGTGTTATTTATTTTTTCAATGTTTAGGTGTCTTTGTGAGATATAATGCTTTCCTGCAGTAGCAGTGATATACCTCCAAGCTCTGATCATGCATTTTTATAATGTTATATTTTCACCACAAATCTCGTTATGCTACTATTGATTTTGCTACATGGACTGAATTAAGTTTGCGTTTGACCAACATTCTGATGATTTATCTTTTCTATTTCTTCTGTTCAAGTAGATGATTGACAGAATATGTGTAAAAGTACAAGATCATCTCAACTCTTTAAGAAACTGTGGTGTGGAGGCTGTACAGGAAGATGTCAAATCCGCAGAACGGCTTATGCGGGATGCTAAGAACTCCAAAACAGTAAGTGTTTCCCAGCAGAGTGGTAACACTTTAGAGCAGGTCAGTGTGTGCTTGGGGCTTTCTCTTTTTGGGAGAAAATCTCTTTAGTAGAGAGCTTTTCTTCTGTTTGCCCAGACTGGAAGAAAAGCCTGCTTTCTGAAGATATTCTTGCTATCTTACAGCTCTTACCAAATCTGTATCACCTCGGTGGAGCTTCTTGGGCAGGAGCAAATGGTTCACTTTCCAATCCAATTCAAGAGACACTTGAATCCATGGCTGGAGAAGTCACAAGGGTTGTTGATGAGCAACTTAAGGTCTGTGGATAAATGTGTTGTTATTTCTTGCATATTTCTTTTAATCTGAAGCCTCCTATTGCTAACAGCAAATGTGCCACAATTTTTTTTTTTTTTTTTTTTTACTTCGCTATATATTTGTATGTAAGCTATCTTTCCATTATTAGTTTCTTGTAACTTTGTGCCTTATGATCTGGATATTTGCCTTGTTGGAATAAAAAAGCTGTTTTAGTGCTTGCAATGAGCAGAAGGAACATATGCTGCTTATTATGTTATCTTCTAGAAAGGGAATACTTACCAATTGCTCCTTAAACCCTTAATAAAGGCATCTCTCACACACCCTAAAACGTCACATGTCCTGGCGAAAAGTATTCACTAGTTAAGGTATCCCACTGGAGTGAAAACTGCTTTTCTGCAGACTTGAGTGCAGATTTTATTTTTCCCAGGGACCACTTCTGAACCTGGTGCACAACTTCCTTTTTCAATGTGTGGTTTGGATTAGTTGCACACACTGAGAGTGCCCCTAGAATTAGTACAGGCAGCTCTACAGGAATCTTTTCACAAGCTGCCCATCAAACATCAGTTCTTGAAACAGAGATTCTTGACTGTAGATAATCTCACCTGTGTGTTCAACCAGCTCTTGCTCAGAAACTTCTACCTTCAATTAGGTTAGACCTTACTGTATAATAACAAGGAAGGCTCATCAATACAGTATGTGCAAAAGGATCAGTCCAGAAAGAAGTCAAGGCTGGAAAACTTTAGGAACTTGTTGGGGTCTGTGTGGAAACTGTTAAGCTACTCTGCCTGTATTTTTCTGTGTTTTTACCAAAGAATCTGAAAATGAAAGTTGAACTTTCAGTTTAAACAACAAGCTGCTGCTTCATGCCGAGGGAATATATTGAAGATCAATTATAACACCACACTAATAATTATTTTTTTTTCAAAATTAAAAAGTTATTGAGGAGGAAAATGGTGCTGAATTTTAATATTTTCCTCCCTCTCCCTATTCTATGAAATAAGGTGAAGTTTCTTTATAACTTTTTTAAATTTCTGCAGACATGAAAGTGATTTATCTGCAAGATTCTTCCCCATGGAGCTTGTAGGCTGTTATTGAAATAGGAATGGTCAGATCAGCCCTTTGTGCTGGGCTCATGCACTTAAGGAAGCCATAGAATGGTTTGGTTTGGAAGGGACTTGGAAGATCATCTAATTCCAGCCCCCTTGCCATGGGCAGGGACACCTCCCACTAGACTGTGTTGCTCCAAGCCCCATCCAACCTGGTCTTGAACACTTCCAGGGAAGGGGAACATCAGCAACTTCTCTGGGCAACCCATTTCCAATGTCTTGCTACTCCCATAGTGAAAAATATCTGTGTATATCTAATCTAAATCTATCCTTTTCCAGTTTGAAAGTGTGTTTCCCCCTTGTCCTGTTACTATGTGCCTGTGTAAAAAGTCCCTCCCCAGCTTTTCTGTAGGTCTCCTCAGGTACTGGAAGGACACCAGTTTTATACTCAAGACCTGAATGTTTTCTGTTAAGTTCTGTGGCTGGTGTACTTTGCTTAGAAGAGAAAATGTTGAGCATGCATTAGGATTTTTTTTCTTTTAATCCTGTTGTTCAGGTCAATTCAAAACATCATATGCAGTTTATTATTTGTGAAGACAGATAAAGGAGCTCACAGAAGTACAGGGTTTTATGTAACCATGGGGGAAAAAAAACATCCTGTGTGCTGTAAGTGGAATTTTGATTTTTAGCTACTATACCAGAGCCTGATTTTAGGAAGAAGTATTTGGAAATTGGGTAAAGTCAACGAGTACTCTTCAGGCAAAGAAGATAGGTTTTTTTAACCTTAAAGAAGGGAAGAGAAGACAAGGATGAAGTTAATATAAGGAAAAGCAACGTCTCGGAGTAAGTTAAGCTGGCCAAAGGAGAAATTATAACAAGGCTCTTGCATTTATTTTCTCCTGATGGTTTCACTGTAAACACAAAGAACCTGCAGATGCTTTATTCAGTGGCAAAGGCCCCAGGGAAAATCATCCACAATATAAATGGTGCTTAGGCAATAGGAAGTTGCTTTTTAAGAGCAAGAGTGCTTGAACTGTTCCTCCTCAATTCTGTCTTAATGCAAAGGACTTGTTGGCTTCACCACCCGATCAATTTTTTCTTTATTAATAATTTTCTTTATTATATAATCATCATTCTTCAGTCCTTTTACTCACTATATGTTTCTCCTGAATGATAAGAATCATTAATTGTGGGGAGGATTTTGTTCTTGTCCTTCTGCATACCTGCTGACTGGCACTTGTGGTCTTGTGACTAAAATGTTTGCCCCTCCACAGTCAATGTTGTTAGCTGTGAGTTCCCATCATTGAAAAGTTTGGAGGTGGGAACAGGGGATGGGGAATGATTTCTGTGGATGTGATGTCATGCGAAATCAACAGCTGAAATCCACCACTGAAGAAATTATGCTGTGTGCACCTAAAAAAAAGAGATCCAAACTCAATTTAACTTTTAAATTAGACATTCTCTATTTTGAGAAAAAAAATATTTTGAAATTATTAGGTAATGTCTTTAGTCTTTCTCCTACTTCCCATGACACTTTCAAGCAGCATATCTTCACATTATGTAGTTTGAAAGGCAATTGTGATTCAACATAGCAAGTCTGTATAATTTTTGTTATTGTGTTCCATCAATAACTCTTGGGAGGCTGAGTGTGACTTGTTAAGGTAGACTACACAGTTGCAGCAGTGAATAAATACCATACAAAAAAAGTGTGTTTGTCTGAAATTCTCATTAGTAGCTTACCTGGCTCTGTTGTCTCTACTATTGAAGTTCTTCATCCTTTGTGTGGTTATGGCCACAGGGGCTTGAAAAGCTCTTTATTTTGTCACAGTGCTTGGGGGTTGAAGGAGAGAGTGTAAGAAGAGTCCTTGAAATGCAGAAAGCTTGGGAACACGGCAAAAAGCCACACATTATCTATAATGGGATTCGTCCCTTATACCTGTAAATCAAATGTCTCAAAGATGTTCAAGGCCAGGTTGGATGAGGCCTTGAGCAACCTGATCTGATGAAAGGTGTCTCTGCCCATGGGGGGGGGGGAGTTGGAACCAGATAAACTTTAAGGTCCCTTCCAACCCAAACCATTCTGTGATTCATAGATCATGCTGTGGCTGCTTCATGCATTATTGTGCATTTATTGAGTATTGTCCTTGAGATTCTACATTTAAAAATCAGTTATTTAAAAGCTACAGACTGGAAGATTCTGCATTAAATAATTGAAATTATTATGCAGCACCGGTATTTTTGTTTCTTACTCAGTATCTACATATGAAAATGCCAGTTATGGTAGTTCAGCCTGAGGTCACTTACCTGTGGTGCAAGACTGAGAAGGAACCAGAAGTCAGGAGTTTTCAAGGGCCACAATTCAGTATTTTTGTACAATTTCGAAGCACCTGTATTAGAGCTAGCCTTAATGAAACTATGGGTTTGTTTCTTCTTTATATATATATGATTTTTAAGTATGTTTTTCTGTTTGGTTATCAAACTTCAGCCTTACTGGAGATGGCTTGGCCCATTTCAGTAAGCTGGGCTCTCCCTCACTTGTCTGGAGGACTCAAAGTTGGGGAAATGGGCCTGGCACATAGACTGAAGCATGAACCAAGGACAGTGTTTTTGTTCTCATTGCTTCCTTGGAAGCACTGTAGCCTGAGGAGACCCCACAGTTGCTACACGGCAGCAGTGGGAGAGCCTTAACATTCAGAGGGTCCTGCTCTTGGAGAGAACCATCTCCTTACTGATTTTTTCGAAGTATTTTGTGCAGGTAATGAAAAAAGAGGGCTTTATTTCAGATGATGTAGTGATGAGCCTTGATCTCTTGCAATGTCTGAAACAGGTTATTTGGTGAAAAAATAACTGGTGGTTGGACAGCCTTCTGAAGGTACCTAAAATAGATTTCCTGAGTTGCTGGGACTGGAGATGGAGGAAGGTGGATATAGGAGAAGATTTGAACAAAGAACAATTTCTAGTTTTATCAGAAACTACCACTTTGTGTTTATAAATAAATAACTTTTACTGAAAACAGGATATATGTGAGCATGTAGATAAACTAGTGTGAATCTAAAATTTAGTTTTCCAGATAAGCAGGTGACTTCTTTGAACCTTCTGTGGTCCTGCCTAACCTTTTTGAAGAAAAAAAAATTGAATCATTCAAGGAAGGATGTTTCAGTAGTGCATCATGCTGGTAGTGTTTCTGTGTCTCATCCTGATCCTTAGGTGTGTACATTCAGGCTTTTCTGCATTTTTCTGTGACACAGGTTCATACATGGAGGATTTTGTGAGGGACTGCGAGTCCTCACCTGCACATGTATTGAGGAATTTTTAATTTCGTAGTGAGCTGGGGTTTGGGAAAGAAACTAGTAGATGACAGAACAGGATTTAAACAAGAATTACCTTTTCTCACAGGCACAGAATGGAGATAAATGTAATGCAACTGAAAGAGGCTTCATAGCATAACTTCATAGCACTGAGATATATGTGAAAGATTTTTGCAAAACTAAAAGGGAGGAGGTCTACCTTATACCATGAACAGAGAAGACCTTGTTTAAAAAAAAAAAAAAAGCTGAGCTGAGAGGGTTACACAGTCCTGTTTCTGGAACATGTATGGTTTTCTTCTGTCCTGGTTTGGGGTTTTAATCGGTCATTAAAAAAGCATAAAGATTTTTCACTGCACCTAATGTTCACTGTGGGCTTCCACGTGTATAAATGAGATCTATATGTTGAAGGTTTCTGTGCCTACTGCAAATTGTAGCTGCTACTTAATATTTGGCCAGTATATTCCAGCCTTGTACAGAATGACAAATTCTCATGAGTTTTCTTGCTTCTTATACTGATATCTCTTACAAATTGGCAAGTCTGGAGCATTGATAAAAGTAGTTGATTTAGATGTTTTATATTTGAAAAGGAGAATAAGTACAGTTGTGGGTTGCTTTCAAACCAAATATGTTGCTCCCCCTTTCTTTTGTTTTCTAAAATGCCTTTTTTATTGCAATTGGATTGCAAAATGGATTTCACATTAGGAAGAAAAATTGTAAAAATTATGAGTCCAAAAGTGTCATAGTGCTATATACCAGAATAATACTGTGAAAATCCAGATAATGAAAATTTAAGTACTTGATGTTAACTTTTGTTTACTGTTCTGCAGACATTGCTTGAGTCTATGGTGGATGCAGCGGAAAACCTTTGCCCAAATGTAATGAAGAAAGCTCACATCCGTGAAGATCTGATAGAGGCTAGCACTGAGAAGATTTCCATCCCACGCACTTTTGTGAAAAATGTCCTCTTGGAACAATCTGGAATAGATATCCTCAATAAAATCAGGTATTTCAAGAGATTAATCCAACAAAACTGGTTATAGAATTTGGATTTTTGGTTGTGCGTCCATGTGTTTGTGCAGTACAAGAAATCATATGAAGGCATTCAAAGAGCAGGAAATTGTCCTACAGTTCTAGGGAACTTAATTCAGAAGATACACATCTTTGGACTCCCCAGGGATGTTAACTTGATGCATGTGTTTCTGTTTTATTTAGTAAGAGTTTTGGTTTATGGTACACAACATTTTCATGTCGAATACTTTTTTTGATCTGTTGGCCCCAGGTATTACTGAATTACTGTAATAGAAGGAAATTGCACATATTTGCTTTCAGTATTAACAATACTTTGTTGCTGCATTTGCTCTTATCCTGTAGCAGTCCCTTTAAACCTTTTTGTTTGTGTGAGAGCTAGAAAATGAAAGCAGAAAGACCTAGAAAATGGAAACTTTGATGTTCAAACCGCAAACCTGGAGCAGAAACAGTTACCTTACACGTTTTAGTTCACCGTTTTTTAAAAAGAGAGGCTTTTGCCTGACCTTTTACTGCCTCTTTTTTTCTCATTAAGTATACCAGAGAATATATTTATGCAGTATAATGTAGCTGACCTATACTTAAACCTTTGCAGTTACCATCATTTGGCTAAGAAATCTTTTCTGCTTGATGGAAAAGCATGTCATTTTGCATTGTGGTGCTAATATCTTTCAGAAGAAGAAAACAGTATGACTGAGAAACTGGTTTTGCAGATGGCAGCAAAATTGGCAGGAAAAGCTGTTAAAGAGTTTAGCTGTGACTTCAGAGTGTTTAAAATGGTTCAAGGAGTCAGTTTTCTTTACTTCACTATCAAACATATCTCGACACTGAGACAATAATAGTGCCACTTTCTCCTTCCACTAGAAGCTGCAACTATCAGTGAGGTGAGGATGCCATACTGTCACCCTTCCTACCATACAGTATTTGAAATGAATATGTAGGTAACTGAGGGAAACCCCTTCACTCTCATTCTCTCCCACCCTGGCTTGGCCACTATTCTACCTGCCAACAAATTGCATTGCCTTTCCAAGGAGCTTCTTACCTTTTTCCCCGGGCTTTCTGCAACAGTAGTGCTATCCCTAGATATAAAACCAGTTTTGTTAATACAATACAACTCATCCCACACATAAAAAACCAAACTCATGTTAGCTTGTTGGCAAATGTCAGTCAAAGCAGTTGGCCTTGAAACCATAGAGGCAGGAGAGGTGAGGCTTCAGGCTTCAGGTCAGGCTGATGTGCATGTCAGCTGCAAATCAACTGCCCCCCCTCCACAGCCTGAGCCTTTTGTGCTGTGGCCAAAGATGGGACCCCATGGCACAATTCAGGCTACATATTTCCTCATATGAAGTTACCCATGAAACCTCAGTACAGTGTCCAAAGTGTATTTGTGTTCCATGCACATCTTTGTAATGGGAATAGCTGACATGAGGCAGAGCGGGAGCAAAACAAGGAAGCAAAGTTATGATGGCAAAGACTGAAGAAGCAGCATTGTACCATTGCTCTTCAGCTGGCAGACAAATATAAAAAGGAGATGAGGAAGTGAGTGGATTATAACTGTGCAGTTTAGGAGTGTTAAACAGGCATCCCTGTCTTATTCATCCGAGCTTTGAATTTCTCTGACTTCAGTGGTGAGGTGTCCCTTACTGCATTTCACAAGTTCCACATGTGGTTTCTATTCATCTCTCTTAACCAGATGTTTTCACTTCAGCTCTTAGAAAAATGTTTGAATCAGGTTAAATACGGTACAGAGGCTCTTGTGTTTATTGTGTGATTCATGAGTTTATTTCTGAAGCCTGCAGTCATGTATCCTGACACCCTCTAATGTTTTATTTAAAATAAAGTGACAGCACTGTGGATAATCATTGTACCGCTGAAACTGTAATAAAGACAAAATTCTCCTGTGTGAATTAAAATTCTCTCTGCCTTGCTTTTAATCCTCACACAGTGAAGTAAAGCTGACAGTGGCTTCTTTCCTGTCTGATCGGGTTGTAGATGAAATCCTGGATGCACTTTCCCACTGTCATCATAAACTGGTGAGTATTTGCATGGTTGATATCTCAATCTGCTGGGTATTTTAACAATGCCATTTCATGTGTAACTTGTTCAGTTTCTCCTTAGAATAGTTCTGTTTTGAAATTGATCTTATTTTCACTAGCATCAGTGACATCACTTGAAATACAATTGTGGGACTCTCGCCTCTTTGCTTTAAGGAGGATATAACCTCTGAAGAGACTTTAATATACATTTGTCTTGCTATCTCTTGCACTGCTGTCCAATTTAAAAGTGGCATCAGGATGCAACAGTGCCAATAGTTGTTCTGGTAAGATAATAAGGTTTGGTTGCTCCTGAGATGAGAGGTAAATTTTTGTTCATAGAGACTGCAGAGACCTTGTTCCCATCTTGAGGATACTTTAGAATGTCAGTATCAAGTTTGAAGAGTCAGGAGTTGAAACACATGAAGGGAAAAATGGTGTATTATTTGAAGGTGCTGAGCTGTCATTTATTTATTTATTTATTTTAGTTATTTATTGTAAAGGCACTTGCTTCACCAACAGTAGAAGAAATAAGCATTGATTAAGAAATAAACACTGAAGAAAAATATATATATATTTCTAAGGCAATGGGCCTCTGTAAGGAGAATCCAGTACTGTTTTTTAAAGAAGCCACTTGAGTGGTCATTCTCCTGATTGAAATTATTCTTCATTTCTACTTGAAGCTTCTCTGACTTCAATTTGCAGTCATGAGTTTATTCACATGCTTTTCCCCACAAGACAGGGAAACTATATATATTTCTCTTTGCTTCCTTTCTGTGAAAGTCCTCATACATAGGAAACGAAATGCTTTTCCCCCCTTCTCTGTCTCTCTGTTTTTTTGTTTTATTTTAACGATTTAAAAGGCAGGGTTATTTGAGGGTGTGTCTTCATGGTACAGAGCAGCACTGTGTAAAGGTACAACCTCTGGTCTCAGGAGCTATGTAGCACCGTCAGCCTGCTGTGTGAGTGGCCACATTTATTAGCTCCAGTTGGTCCTGGAGCAGGCTCAGCTGGCATCAGCAATGGTCTGGCTCTGTCCAGTGGTGTTGCACAACTTGGACCTACCCTGACTCTTGCACAGTAAGTCATTTTCTAAAGCCTTTGAGTCACTTCAGGAACATTCCTCTGCACTTTCTTCAGCTCTTTTAAAAGCCTCTTAAAATTACGCACCCCCCAAACCAGACGGATTAGTCCAATGTTTTAACCAATGCCGTGTATAGGAGCCAAGTTGGTTTTCTGCTGATGATCTTTAGTCCTCATATTTACATAGCCAAGGAGATAAGAATTATTTCCTTCTGTCAGAGATTTAGTGGCAGCTCATTTTCTGGACTGGGTTTGGTAGGTCTCCGTCCTCATAATGGCTTCTGGATGCTTGTCACTCACTGTGATTTTCAGGATTGTGTCCATAGCCAGTGCCTCCTAAGGCAGGATTGTCTATATGTTTGATTTGAGTTGATTTACTTTGTGATCCATTTTGGCCTGCATTAGTAACATGTCCCTTTCCCTGTGTTAATACTTCAGTGTTTCTGGTAGCTGCAGATTGTTTCAAGTAGTGAAATATGGATGAAAACGTTGAAGAGTACGGATCTCAAAAATGCAGCTGGAGCAACTCCTGTCTAATTTGTTCATGCTAATCTTCAACTGACAGCTGTAATCTGAGAGCTGGCAGCTAGTTCTTAATACTGCAAAGATGAAACACACTGATACAGTTCTGTGCCAACTTCTTAAATTGTTCTGTCACATACTTCTAATTCAGCCACCTATAAATGTCTGTGCTCTAACACAGTAGAGTTTGAGGCACATGATGATGATTATTATTCTAGCCATTTTAGTGTGATTAAAGATAAATCTATAACAGCTCTCCAGTTGTTTTTCCTGAGTAGACACTAGATGAAGTGAGCTATAATTTACTTATGTCATCTATTTACCCTTTTTGATGGTTAACAAAAGTACAATCCACTGATTGTCTGGAGCCCTGCCAATGTTAAGCAGTGGACTGCAGCTCTCCCTTGATGCCTCTCTCAAAGTTTCTGTGACTAATTTGGGCCAGCTGATCTTCAAACACTCTTAACAGATGTTGTTTAATATTCTCTTTAGTTAGCAACAGAGCTAGAAAGTATTTCATCAGTTTCGTGACAACAGGAATACACTCAAATCCAAGTAGGATCCAGGGTAGTTTAAATAACATTCTCTGTGTTCTTAGTAGCAGCTTTTGCTATGCAGGTGTACTAAGGTATTTTATTACCATGGAGTTTTTTCTCTCTTATGCTTTAAAAAAAATTTATTGTCCCATGGATCTATCACTGATTTTCAATTTTTGTGTTAACCCCTGCCTATTGCCTCAGTGAAACAGTACTGAGGTTTTTAACAAAGCTGTCCTGTTTTTTGAATAGGGAATAACATTTTGGCCATCTAATAATTATCAAAATTATTTTACCTGGAACTGTACATGTCTTTGTGATATTTAATTTAAAAAATGGTCCAGAGTAAAGCTTTTCTTCCACACCTTTATTTTCTTTATTATAAAGTCAGGGAAAAGTGCTGAGGAAGCTCCATAAGATTATTATAAGTAAAAAGCAGGGTGGCTTTTTATTTGACCTTTTCTCTTTTCTTGTTTCCTGCTAGACTTTCTCTCTTCCTTCTTAGAATGACTGTCAAAAAAACAACCAACCAAACAAACAAACAAAACAAAACAACCCCTATATGAAGTTAACACATGCAACTGAGCCTTGTTTTTGTAATTGGTCTCCAGGATCTGTGTTCACTTAGATTCTGCAATCTTTCTGGTTTGGTCTGGTTTCCCTTTTTTAGCAGTTTGATTGACCTATTGCTGTCTTTATCCTTGTCTGCAGGCTGACCATTTGACCAGACGTGGCAAACCACTTCCACAGCAGGAATCACTAGAAATTGAGTTAGCAGAAGAAAAACCAACTAAACGCTCTATCATCACAGTCGAGGAGTTGACAGAGATAGAACGTTTGGAGGATCTGGACACTTGTATGGTAAGACACATTCCATAACCTGTTTAATTAAATATGCAAACTGGGAGGAAAATCTTTTTTCAAAATGTTGTTTGCTAATTTCATTATGTCAGGAATTGGCTTCTCTAAAAAATAAATAAATGTTATCTTGTGAACATTTTGTCCAAGTTTCATACTGCTGTTCAGCAAGGAGAAGACTTTTCCCATTTGTTCACCTTCTCTTTCTTAGTATGAATTAAGGGCCTTTCTCTTGCATACATTGCTACAGCCAAGCTAAGAATAAATGTCTCTTTCACTGGCCACAGTTCCACAGAAGTTCACTTCCAGTAGGAAATTGGACCATGCTACCCTTTAACAGCATGTTACTTTCTGCCTTGATCATTCTCTACTTGACGTGGATTCGTCTGAGCCATAACAAAAGATGTTCCTACCTGGAAGTTACTTTATTGGCCATGAACAGAAGCTGATTTTTATTAAATTAGCTTTTGAATATTTGTAAGAAATCTTAAAACCCTGAGACTGGGCTGCAAGCCCTACAGGGCAAGCTTTTCAAAAGTAATTGAGTTAGAAGTATTAGATTCAGTATAAATGCTGAACATAAATTACTGAAGTGCCTTATAAATCCCATATGTGACTTTTATCATTATCATGGGTCCATGCCATATAGTAGAATCACAGAAAAGGTCATGATCTTTTATGAAATGTAAATCTGCAGAATTCCAAATAATTGCTAGCTGTTTTTAACCTCAAATTCCCCTCCACCCATATTGGTCTGTTGCAGAACTCTACTGTGGACAGGAACTTCAGCGAGTGCTTCTCCATTACAACTTAGTGTAATAGGAGATCACTGCTGCAAGGGGTGGGCTTTCTCTTCTGCCCCACTACCTGGTTCTTTGGCCATGTGCTTTCACAGGAGGCTGAACTGGCAGAAAGATTGATTCCATCTTTTTTTGCAGAAGTTTTGTTGATTCATCTCTGTGAATAGATTCAGTACAGTCAGGCAAGTACAGCTCAAGAGAAGGATCCAGCAGGGTTGCTCCTTTCTGCAGGAGCTGTCTGTTGGTCTCATTTAGCTATAAAATGAAAGCATGCCTTCATTGGAAATATCATCTTAAAGTAGATGTCTGTGCCTTCCAAATCCCTTTCTTCACCAAGATTTGATTTGATGCAATATTTGTCTGGACATCAAAAATCCCTGTGAGGCATGGGGGATTGGCTGCCTCATCTGGCTCATCACTGGTAATATCAAGTTCCAGACACTTTCTGTAACCAACACTGAGTAATCACTTGGAGCTATCAATACTATAAGAGAAACATCCCAGTAAAATATATAGCATCTGAGCCCTATACCAGTAAGTTACTTTTTGCATGCTGACTTCATATATAGAAAAATAGATTAAGCTCTCCTTTCACCCCCTGCTGCCCCCTTTAAATTTATTCTTGCAACACCTTAAAAGTAATGATACTGGAAGTCTGAAAAAATAGCTGCTGTTTTTTATCTCTTATCACCATGGTTGTATGAATGGATCATATCGCTGTGCTATTATTTTTCACTTTGGTTATATTAAAATAATGGAAATGCGATGATGCTCGCACTCTTAAAAAAAGATGCATTAGATGCTAATGGTACTTCCAGAATGTTTGTATGTCTCTTTATTCTCTCTATTCATGCCCATCTTTCACAGAGACTCAAATACTTCTGTGACTCAGATTCTCATCAGTGTCTAATTTCTGAAGAGAATAAAGTATCAAATAAACACAAGACAGTAGTCCATTTTAGGAGTTTCCTTTTGCATCCTAGGTGCCAATGATACCAGTTGCTGTTAAAAAAAAAATAGAGATAAATAGATAACCCCAAGAGGACAAGTAATAACACAGGGATTTTTACTGAACTAGTGTTCTTACTGAGTCTTTTGCAACTGAAAGCATCCTAAGAATGGATTTCTTATATTTTCTGAGTGGAGTTGGTAACTTCAGAGATAGCACTTTCCAAGTGATACATTTTGGCTGTGGAAAAATTATACAGATTTCAGATACTATCTTCGAAAAATTAATCTGATCTGTGGCAATTTTTAAGCTTTGTACAGTTATTTGCATGGAAATGAAGACTCTTCTGAAAGGGGCAGCAGTGAATGCTTCGTGAGCTGTCCAGTGCAGGAAACATCGATGAAATATTTTACTAGAAAGAGAAGGCTATGGTTTTATGAGCTATAATTATGAACCTGATTTCCTTTGATTATTTTTAATCTTAAAGGAGAAATAGCTATTTTGATCCCATTTTCAAAATGGCATCAGTCCAGAACACTGCCTTTTTTGGCCATTGGAAATCCCTAAGCAGTACAAAGTCTAATATTAAAACAGATCATAGATGTGAGTAGATGATGCACCTGGCTGTGTATTCTCCAGACCTCAAATCAGAAACCTTGATTTGCAGCCTGGTGTTGTGCATATTTGGGAGCCTACTCTCCTGTTGCCAAAAAAACTATAGAACATGAGATGAGGCTGATCGTGTTGCTCATATCCCAGGAAGAGCTATTCTATTCTAAGCCATTTCATTTGCAGTTTGCTTTCTGTTTGCTCCACTATTTGTCAAGATATCTGGGGAAGAACAGATTTTGGGCTTACAGAAGAGGCACTTAGTTGCACCATCATTTTGCTGGAGCTGTTTGAGTTGTTTTTTTTTTTTCGTTGGCAAAACTGGATTCATTTTGCAAACCTATTATTTTCAGCAGGCAACTTCGTTCTTTGTTTTCTTCAAGAAGTCTGTCAAGGATCAGTATTCTGGCTGAGCCAATGTGTAGAACAGCATGTTGTTAGGCACCAGCTTCCCTTGAAGCTGTATTTGAACAGCTTGGGGAAAAAAATGGATTTAGGTTTAGTTTTGACTTTCTAGTTGCAGGTAGAGTATATAGCACTAAAACTAGGTGAGTTACTATAAATAAGGTAAGTTATTTGGAACAAAATACTTATGAGCTATTTGTTCTTATACGTGAATTGAACTTGGAGGATGTGCAGCTTTGTTTATAAAACTCGAACAGGCAGAATATAGGGGTCTGAAACTTCCAGCAGTGGAGAAAGGGCAAACAAACTGGCACCAGTGTGGTCCAAAGCCTGCCCACCTATTTGTGAGTGCAGGGTGCAGAGTAGCCATGGCTGGGAGAATTGCTGTCCAAGAATAAAGAGTTGCCATCCATCCACTTCAAATTTTGATATGTATAAGCAGAACAGACAAGACAGAATGAAATAATGCAAATTGACCCTTGAAAGCCCCACCGAAAAAAAAAATGTCTTTTAAATGTTATTTTTTCATTGTGGGAATTAGGACTTACTGAACATCAAACTGTGCAGCTAAAGCCTATTAGCTTCAATTTAGGACATGATTCTCATCCAGCCTTTAATACTGTCTGGAGAGCTCATAATGTGGAAGATTTGTCAATCATACCAGAATTTGCTATTCTGTTAAATGAGTTCTGAAGAATGCTGTGAGTGATTGAGTGCTGTAGTATAGGATGTGATAGCTGGAATGTTATGGCCCTGAGAGTTTCTGAATTCTCTCAGCTACACTACAGTAAATTGATGCTTCCTAATCTACAAAACTGTCTTAGTTGTCTATGTTTAATTAGTGCTGCATTGATTGTAATGAGTCATTAGATAAAAGTTGTTTGCAAGTAAGATGGAAAGAAATATCTTAAGGTAGAATATTACTTACTGTTCTCAGATTAAAGGAAAAAACATGGCCTGCTTTCAGAGTTTAGACTCAATCATCAATTAACTTCATAAAACAGTACAATTTCTCTACATTTTTCTATGCTTATATTACAAGGGTGACACATTTTAAAATAATGCATGCCTTTTAAAAATCAGTAAAGCACCCTTTTTTATTGAGATTTATCTGTATCTTGGTTCTGATGTTTATCTGTATCTTGGTTCTGTGTCAGTAGATACTGATTTAATTTTGCGTAATGCTTCTTGTTGTATTTTATTCTTTCATTGCCATTAGCTCTATGCGGAACTAAGAGATACTAAATGGTGCTCAGTTCCCCACCAAAAAGTAATGGAGCATTTTTTTAGATTGTGATTAATGGCTACACTCTGAAACTTTTTTTTTTTTTTTTTTTTCAGTTATTTGAATGTTAATTTCGCTTCCAGAATACTAAAAAGAGAGCAGCAGAGCTGAGCCACTATTTAAAGAAAAGATTTGAGAGAAATAGCTTTTTTACCAGAAATCCATGTTCTCATCACCTTTAAAATAAACATTTCAGCAATATAATTTTATTATTTACTAATAAGCATGCAGCCAGGATACATACTGTTTTTAAAGCAAAGCAGAGGTTATTTACATTATGAAGAGGAAAGGTAAGAAATTGTTGGAAACGTGTGAAGGAGAATTGAAGGTTTTAAAACACAAGTGTGCTTATAAATCTTCATTAAGCATTTCAGTGAAAGATTGAAACACTTGGATGGTAAATTATGTGTGTGCAAAAGTGATTGTAGCTAATAAAAAAGAACTGCCTGTGATGAATACTGAATCTTAGCCATTTCTTATCTACTCCTAATTTTAAACATAGAGATGATTCTGTGACTTTAATAGAGGGAAGTTTAGAATATAATCCTATGAGCAATATACTAATGTGTTTGTCCTTATTGAACAGTAGATTTCACCCATACAGTAGATTTTCAGAAGTTGCAGAAAACCTGTAGGTCAGTGACATATAATTTTCCCTGGGAATGTACTAACTAGCCATTGTCAAAGATTTTAGCAGATTAGTCCTGTACCCAGGTGAAGATTTATGAACCCGTGAGTTCTGAAAGTAAAGGATTGTGTGGACCTCAGTTTTTCAGAGGAAAGGAAGAAAATGCACTTACCACACCAGAGTTAAATTTATTTATTTTTTAAAAGAAGAAAACTCACAATGCACTACCTGAAAGCTTTTCTCTACCCACTCCTTCACCCAAAACAGATTGGGTTTAAAAGTGCAGAAACCCCTTTCAGTTGCTTTCACTGGAGGACGGAGAAAATAATGATACAGACTCATATGTGCACATGTGCTGGTACCATAGGAAGAAAAATGTGAGATTTTCTGGTATGCCCTGTCATGTTACCACATCCCAATCCATGTTGCTCTCTGTTTACCCAAACCAGGAGAGACTTGGGCCCAGATAGCAGCTTTTTGAATGAGCAACCGAATACTTGGTGCCATAAATCCTCACTTCTTGTGGCACTCCTTATGTTCTCCTGCACTATAAATAAAGCTCTAGCTCTACAACTGGCTTAGCCTGGCAGTAATCATTGTTCTTGCTGAAAAAAAGAGCATTTCCACCTCCTGCTGTACACAGCTCTTCCTCTGCTGCTCAGTGCAAACTGGGTGTGGGAATTGATTCAGGGGAGAACGAAGCTTTTTATAGAGGATTTCTTTCCCAGGTTAGTTTACAGACTGACCAGTCCTCTGCTTGAGTTCACAAAACAAATCCTGAGCAGCAGGAACAAGCAGGCAGGGATGAGGGCAATGGCAGAAGCCTGGATGAATGCGGGGTTAAATTGATTGTGACACTTGAGTTTCTGTCTTGTATGCGTTAGCAGAAATGGGCCTTTGATGTGTAGTAAATACAGCACTCTGTGGGAAGCTAGGAATTGGCATTATGGTATGTGATAGTATTCTTGGCTTCTGAAAAGGCTCCATCACAGGCACACAGGCAAATCTACTTCAGTGGGATGCCAGTAATATTTATAACTCACCATGAACTAGGACAGTTTAGGAAAACAGGAGAGGGACAGCACAGTGCCAGGATGCTCCCTATGCATACAGTGCTGTGGCTGAGAAAGTAAAAAGCAAAGGGAGCCAATGTGATAATTTTGTAGAATCTGTGACTACTGTGTTTATTTCAAAGTTATATGTTTGTATGTGAGCCTCATCACTAATATTATTTTTACATGAATATTGGTTGCCTGTCTTTTCCTGAGTTCCTTTATATGTAGTTTTTGCAGCATCCGCACTACTTCTGGAGGTCCTTATCCATGTTTATTCAATTACAGACTACAGTCTCTTTCAGACTCATGAGGGGCTGCATGTTTCCAGCTGAAACACTTTAAACGAAACCTGGCTTTCAATGTTTTTTTCTTGGTTTTTTTGAGTTGAGGGAGGTATTGGATAATTGATTTATAGTATGTTTTTCGTAAACTAACTGAGATTTGAGTCAGAACTCAGAGCTATTTCTCATAATCTAGGGTACATTATTGGCACAATAGGAAATAAATTAAGAACATTATAAGCTGCTTCTAGTAACAGTTCTATATGCTTGGTTAAGAAAAAAAAAAAAGTGTAATATAAAAAACTGTTTTCTACTGGGGTTAAAAGAATTGTGAGGTGTAGCTGTTGGATTTTCTGCTTGCATGGTACCAGGGTGTTCTTTTCCTGTAATACTGATGCTTTCTTTTGCTTTAGTAGACCCAGATTTGTACAGAGAGGCAGAGGGAAGGAGCTATAGTTATGTCCTCTCTGGTTGTAGTTATTACTGGTACTGAGTTTCTGTGATTTTGTTTCATTTGTCATTAAAAAGCCACATTGAAAGGAGAGCTCAGTAACAAAGCACTCGCTGAAACACTGCTCTTGAGAGTGTAACTTCTCTGCAGTGTTTTTGAGAGGGAGTTTACTACTAAGAAGTTAGGCTCTGGCAAAAGAAAGGCTCCTGCACATGTAGGTATGCAGTCTATAGGTAGTGCTAGCCCCAGCTACTCAGTCTTGCCATTCACCACCCTGCTAGCAAGGCTTTCAAATCATCCAGCAGGCACCAGCTATTTGTTGGACACCCCTCCAGCTAAACTGACTTGGTGAGAGAGGTGACTGTTCCTACCTGGGCTTTATTCCCTTGCCAAAGGGCACTCACCTGTACAGCCAGCAGTAGGGATCACCCAACCTCCTTACCTCCTTCAGGTGAAGTTATCAGGTTACGAGGGCAAAGCCCCTTTGTACAGGCTGGATCAGGGGGCACTTGTGTGATCTCTTTTACTAGCAGAGCTGTGGGCTCAAATGATCTTCAGGATAAGTGGATTCAGAATTCATCTTCGCACAGTCTCTGTTTGTAAGAAGCTACTCATTCTTTTCTACGGAGGGTCAAGAAGAGCTCTTTTGGAGGAGTACTTGCCAAAATCTAGACTCTACCCTTTGGCAGAGGGACACAGCAAACAACTTGAGAATAACCTCTAACAGTGCTGTTCTTGTAGCACACATCTGTCTGCAGCCATAATGATTCTTGATTCAATTAATATCTGTCAAAATGACCTTCTCAATGGGTTAAGGAGTTTTCTCTGTAGGTTGCATGGTGCTTTTTACTGCTTTTTTTTTTTTTTTCAAGTATGTCAAATAAATAACTTGACATGAGTTGCTTGTATGTATTGTATAGGAGAGTCCTTTTTAAACTCTGAAATCTGGTAAGCCTACTGAAAATAGAGAATGCAGGAGCTGGTCTTATTACGAGTGCTTCATGGTTCTCGCTTCATCCAGAAGAGCCAGAGGCTTGCAATTTTTTGCTCTGCAAAATTTTTACCTCAGATTGCAGAGCTTAAAGAATGATTGCTCACACAAAGAGAGAAATCATCTGTGTTAGGGCAGGCAGTTATAGAGAACCATTAGATTTTGCTACATTTTGTCAAGGAAAATGAGGTTAGGATAAACAGGGTTACTGGAAGAAGAACTTTTAAATAAATAAATAAATAAAATCAAGAGTACTTCGTGCCAAAAGGCTGGAAGACAGCTTCTGAGTATGCTCATCTCTGCTCACTGACTGCATCACAAATCCTATTCATAAATTTATCAGACTTTCTCTGAAAACATCTCATTTTGACTAGAGGGGAAATTCAAGATAGATTCTTTCTTCTGCTGTTATTCAGGCCAGCTAAAGCCTCATTGCAAAGTGGTGAGTTTATCTCTGTAGAAAAATCTTCCTTCGTTTGAGTTAAGATCAAATTACTGAGGCTTTCCTAGGTCAGTAGTGACAGGATTGGAATACTCATCTGAAACCACAAGCACTTAAACTGGTGGAAAAAACCAAGTAAGCAGATACTAAGGCAAAGTAAAAGAAATAAGAAGGGCAGAAAATGAAAAGTCAGGGTAGTTCTTTCAAAGCTGATCATAACCTTTTTTATCTGGTACATTTTAGCTGTGGGTGATTTCCAATACTGTGGTATTTCGATACTCCAGGGAAAGTTTATGTCCAAATGCTCTGAGAAATTGCAGAATCCAGTGTCTTGTTTCCAGCCAGCACTCAATTCCATGCTTGTGGTGAGCAGTTCTACTTTTCAGGGTGGGCACCCTCCTCTTATGTCATGGTGTTTCTGCCCTTCCTGGCTCATGTGCTGCCCCATGACTGTCTAACCAAGCAGCATTGTTTCAGTCAGGTGTCATGCTTAGATACTGGCAGTCTATAGACCAGTTTTTGAGTTTTGCCATCCTCTCTTGGGAAATTATGATTGAGCCTTTCTATCAGTTTGTTTTAGAGAAGAAACTCAATATACTCAAATATTTCTGCTGCTCTTACAGGATCTTAGAATATTTGCCAGTTGCCTATCAGGTATCTCTTGGTTTTTAATAGGGACATATCTTGATAGAGCAGTTCCTGAGAGGACTTAGAAAATCGGTTGTTGGTTATTTTAATGTTTAAGTTCACAAAGCACATCTTAAAGTGTCTGAGGGATATAAAGATTTACTGTGCATGCTGGAAACATGTCTGAAACATACTTCAATGAGAAAAGAGCAGCATCACAAGTGTGCTTGGGTTTACAAGGGTAAAACCCCATCATAATTCTAAGTAGAGCATCTGCCAGTCCACTTCCCTGCTCAGTGTAAACTGTATCTTATTCAGTCTCCCTGTAGCATTTCTGCTTTGAAAAGTCACTGCTTCAATGCAAGCAATGCGTATGCCCCCAAAGGGTCCAACGATGGTGAGGACATGACCAGTGGGTTTTGCCTGGGTGACTGCTTATCTTTTTGGTAGCTGTTCACCTCAGGATGTCAGACAGAAGGAGAGATGCAACAGCTGTGTTGGTTTTCAGTCTTGGGAAGCTGTAGAGAGGGAAAATAAAGAAGGTTCTGTTCACAAAGTCACTGGAAGGTTGAGTTGAAGGGACCTTCAGAGATCGTCTAGTTCCAATCCCACTGCTGTATGCAGGGACATCTTTCACTAGATCAAGTTTTTCAAATCCTCATCTAACCTGACTTCAAACACTTCCATTCAGGAGGGAACCTTGCCTCACACTGGCTTTAATGGTGTTATTGTCCAGGGCACCTGATACACATAGCGGGTTTCTTCGAAAAATTCCCCAAGAATATTTTAAATGGCTGTCCACCCCTCTGTATTTGATTATTTTAAGAGCTTTTTATTCCCAGTATGTGGAAGTTTAGGTCATGACTGTTGTAATTTTTGCATCAGAATTTGCCAGATGAAGGTGATGAACAACAAGCAGGCAGGTTGGTAGTGAAGAGACAGTTTGTGCCATCTGACCTGCAATAGCTCTCCATTCAACTTAGTTCTTAATTAAAGTAAATTAGTTGGGACCACCCTTCTTGTTAACCTTAAAGCCCAAGTTCTGTAGATGCTGCTGCTAGCCTCTTCATGAGCAAGTAGAAAACAGAACTGATAATACTGGGGATTACTTTTTCTATTCCAGATGGTAGTTGCAGGCAGAGTTCCTTGCAGGTTACTCATTCAAAACATGAAATAGAAGACCCGGTGTAATAGTTCTAGGAACTGCTTAGTTCAATTTATGCATCCATTTTTACTCATTGTAATAAAATCTTTGGATATGAATATGCAGAAATATTATTAGCAGGAATTTTACATGACTTGAAAGATGTAAGCACAGAATGATTGGGGGGGGGGAAGTATATTGAAATACTTGGCCAAATATAATAGAACACATGAGTAATTTCTCAGCACGTGGAAAAGCAAAGGTTTCTTGGCTAGCAAAATGAAATGAGCTCAAGGGCAAATCTATTGAGCTTATCTTACTGCAGTGCTACTCCTTTCAGAAAATGTTGCTGTGCAAAGTAATGCTAAAGGTCAGGGTGGCTGAAATGAGACTAATTGAATTAATTCTGAACCACAGCTCTTTCTCTAGAAATTCAGCTTTTGAGGAAGGGAAGGAAATAAACAAGCACATAGATTATTTGTATGCCACATTTATTTACAGCAACTATATTTATATATAGTATTTCCACCTAGAGGACAGAACTCTGAAGTATAAGGTCAGGACTACATCCTCTGCTGGTGTAAAAAGGCATAGCTTTTACATTCAGGACAACTGAATCAACAAACAGAACCCTATTGCTGCTTGGCCTTGGTTTCAAAATGATGCCAATGACTTTGCTCTCCTCTAAAATAGTCAGTTCACTGTCATGGAATCTAGCATTTCAATTGACTTTCCAAGGACAATGGTACTCAAGAAGGAGTTTCTATGGACAGTGATTCAGGTTGCCATCACTGCTAGTGGAAAGTAAGTAGCTGAGTTTCTGTGAGCCATTCTGAGGGTTTTACCCTGGAAATCACAGGAGAAAATCTTCAGTATTTGATGTAAGCTATAGCAACTTCCTAATTTCTAAAGCTGACAGATACCTGTGTATCCAAATATTCATATGCAAAATAGCAAAGCTGGTCAATTTACTGCTCTGCTTCATAAAGAATACTTGAAGATTATTTTATTTTATTTTTAAATCAGAGAACAGATGTGTAATACCTCTGCCAAAGGCAGTTAGTGGACTGGAAGAACTGTGGGAAATGTCGATTGACTGAAATTGTGTCATGCCAGCTTTACAGATCAGGATTCTTTACAGCAAAAGAAAACAGCAGGATTTGTGATAAAATGGTTTGTTTTCTTAAAAAGGCATACTCCACAAAATACACGTAGCTGAAACAATTTAGCACTGGTTTAAAATGTTCTGGAAGAATCTTTGAGAATATTTTGTCTGACAGCTTATTCCCATTTGGCACATTGTTGTGATTCCCCCATCCAGTTTCTGGTTTTGAATTGAATATGGCTGGGATTTTTGGTTGTGGGTTGGCACTTTGTCCTTAGTAGCGGCCCATGTGGGCTGGGAGGCAGGCCACTTTAATCTGCAGTTATGCTGAGAGAAAACAAAAGGATGGGTTGGGAGGCCTCATAGTCTGTAGTGCTTCAGTGACCTGAAGATGGGCATCAGGTTCCCTGCAGAGCAGCAAGGTTCTTTGGTGCCTTCAAACAAGTCCCTTGGTCTTTGCTTTGCTTAAGGATGCTGCTTAAGGATGCTTCTTTGTCTTAACCTGTTTGTTGCCTGCTGTGAGCCTCTCTCTCCTCCTTCTCCCTCCTTTTTTTCTGTTTAGCTGTTTAGCACCTTTTAACTCCTAAGCAGCTCAGCAGTCACACTCCTCACTTGGGGGGGATCCCTAAAGTGTGGGAGGTAGGGCCTTCCATAAGCTGTTGCTAGAGCAGGACTGCAGACTGCAAACTCCTCAGATCCTGGGACTGCTTCCTTTTATAGGTCACGACCTCTTACTTTGATTTGCACTTTAGTCCTCATCTCATCTCCAGCTAGTTGTTAATATAAAAATAACTTCCCTGTCTGTGCATTAAATACACAAAATGCACTGGAGCACTACCAAGAATTCTGTCTGAAAGAGAACCCATGTTGCAGATTGATTTTTTTTTTTTTTTTTTTTAAGTGTGCTGGAGATTTATTTTTAAAATGGTTTCAGTTTTAGAAGTGTCTCTCAGTGGATTCTGCAGTCTCTTCAGCAATCTCAGAGAAGCCCTAGTGAATGGTAATATGGAAGATAGGCAAGAGAAGAGAGAGCATCAATTCAGGCAGGGGAATGGAGTAAGAGTGTGTGTGTGTGCACAGCATACAAAAATGAAAGTAATGAGGAGGCTTGCCTGAACCACTGTTAACTCAGCACTCATGTGCAAAGCCAAAGACTCTGAAGGTAAGGGAAAATAAAACCAACTAAATAAAAACAAAACAAAAAAAAAGACAAAAGCCCTGAGGACAGGAGGAAATAAAGGACTGGAACTACATGGAAGAATACATCTCTTGCAATTCAAAGATAGGCCATTGTATCTTTAAAACTTTCAGCTACAGTAAGGCTTCAAAGGATGAACTGTGACAAGCGAATCAGATTGTTGAAAATGTCAAAGCATTGAATAACTGACCTTAATATCCCTTTAGCAATTAAATGTTGAACTTCATGTTATTTTTCACTGCTGGTAATTAAACACCAGTGCAGTATCCATTTAAAATTGCAGCACTTCCTTGCAGAGTTGCTTAATCCAGGCCATAATTACTGACTTCTGTGACAAACACTGTGTGAATATCTGCAGTGTTGTTAAGAACAGAAGTTCCCATTCAACTTGAAGCCAAACCTGTACTTCTAATAATTGTTTTTTCTTTACCTAAATTAAGGAGGAGTGTGATTGGGCGTGTCATGTGCCATCCAGGTATGGCATTGCTTCATTTCTTATGATGGCTGTGCTGCTAACAACTCTAAACAACTCCCCCCCTGCCCAAAAAAAAAAAAAAACCAACAATCAACCCACCACATTTCTGGAGGGGAGCAGAAAGGTTTTACTTTATTAATGTACTTTATTCTACTAGTGTGCTAAAAATGCTTGAAAAGCCCGTGCCTCTAAACCTTCTTATGGAAAGGAGAAATACTGTTGCTTTGGATTAGGTTACTATAAACCTCAGGAGAAAGACTTGCATTTGCTTTCATTCTTTCAAGAGAAGTTTTTGTTTGTTTACTTTCCTTGCTCTCCTGCTTTCCACAAGAAACTACAGATCTGAATTCAGAAGCTTCCCTCAGTCCAGGCAATAACAGACTTACAGGGTTTTTTCTTTCTACTTGTGTGAGCAAAAAGGAAAAAAAAGACAGTACATGGGGACTGGGACTGGTGGCAAGTTGGCATCATTAGTGAGTCTCATATACTGGAAACAAACATCTGAAAACCTGAATTTGTCCCAGTATAGATAAAACAAAAGATGAAATATTCTTCTCTGGCTATCCTCTGAAAACACGAAGTGTACAACACCTCCAAATGCAAAGGATTTTTACCTCATTCTCGCATGTCACCTTTCCTGCTAAGACTTCTAAGTGTTTTGGCTTTAGTTTTCTTTATTTTGGTGAATGCTGGTTTTGCCTCCTTTCCTGAGAACTGCTATTGCTTTGTCTTCCCCATTCATATTCTTTTTTTCTTTCTTTTTTGCTGCATGGAGACTCTCTGCTGTACAAGTGTAAGTATTTGTTTAGCTCTGCTGTTTCTGGCCTACTTGTTTATGGTTTTGTGCTCCATTTGCCTCTGCACTGCCTTGTGTGTCTCCTGGGAGACTCTAGTGCCATCCATCTGCACCTAAAAAAGAAAGAGGCATTGGTTCAGGAGTGAGATTGGATTTTACAAGAAGGGGGAGCTAGTGTAGCATCTGAATTTAAAGCATCCCTTGGCTTTAAAGGCCAAAGAACAAACATAAGTGGAGTGCTCATGTTGGAGGTGTAAGCACAAATGTTACTGCTCAGAAAGAAATACTCCTGGTTTGGTTTCATATTCAAGCATCACCTAGCATAATGAAAGAATTGCTTTAAAATGGGCTTAAACTAGTGGCTTCTTGCCACTAGTGAGGGAGAGATGTCAAGGGGTTATCTCGTGTTGGTCAGTTGTGTTTCCTTTGTCTGGTTGAATCACCTTGAGCTTTTGGCTGCTGTTCTTACCTTTTGGTGCTGTTGCCCTTAATGCATTCTGGAAGCTGAAAACCCATACATTGTTTTGCAGGAAGGAGAACTGAAGGGAAACTGGTTGGGAAGGTGGATTTCAAGAGGGAGAGGGAAGCTGTTAATTAGTTTGTTTGAAATCTCTTGCAAGGAAAGTGACAGGAGGGTCACAGAGCAACCCTGTATCTAACCAGATTGAATATAAATTACTTTGAAGGAAGAGGAGGACAAGAACATGGTAATGAGCATATCCCTCAGCACTGAGAGAAATTTCAATTATCTGTATAATGGAGGGATGTAGAGTATCCGAAACCCTGTTGCCAAAGGAACATTGTTTTCTGACACTCAAACCAAAGTGATTTCAGTAGTTGTTTCTAATTTCCAAAGTGCTAGTGTTCTTCCACAGTTGGTACTATAATTTAAGAGAACTCAAAACAGCTCAGATAGTTATGTGAGGAAGGGAATCACAAGGGAGGAATCTGGAAAAGTGATCATGGTTAATGATCCTGGGAGTTTAAAGTTTGTCTGGACTTATGAGAGTATCTAACTCTAAATAGGCCCTTATTTAGGAGCATGATGGAGATTTGCTGGCTCCCCTCCACTGCTGAGGGATGCCTTTGTGGAGCCATCTCTAGAGAGCTCAGTGGCATAGGTGCATGCAGACTTCCAAGAGGGCCTCCCAAGACCCAGAGTTCCAGTTAATCTTTTTATTCCTTTTTGCCAAGCAGCTTACAGTCTGCTCACCAAAAAAGTAGGCAAAACAAGGAAGAAGTTCAGGAGGTGACCTGCTGGAATGGACAGTCTTTGGGAGATGTGGAAGAAGGGAAGGAGGAGAGGTTGAGACTAAGAGCTCAACCCTGTAAAGGCCACAAGTGAAATGTAAGGCAGGAAAGCTGCATTGTGCTCATGTGGCCATCACTAGTGGGAAGACAGAAGGTGTGCTGCATCTACCAAACATGAACTGCTTCCATGAAAAAAAAAAAAGGAAATGGAGCTCAGGCTAGGGAGAGGAAGAGGTCTTTCCCTAAGAGTTCAGATATCTCCTCTGATAACGACATGTGCTCTCTGCTGCTGCGGCATACTAGACACTGGCTGAGATACTAAGCTGAGATTAAGTCTAATATTTTGTAAAAAGAGCAGACTGGCCTATTTAAATTAATGCTTTGACCCATTTTGCTCTGCATGTGATCTAGAAAGTTCACTTGGCAAGAAGCCTTTCATCTGTGCACTTCCTAAACAGGCCAGAAAACAGAAGGTTTTCAAATAAAAGTGTATGTATAGCTGTTATTCATGCTGTTTAAGCAAATGTGAGGCATCTCTATCCCTTTGCCTTTATCCTCAGCAACCAAGCTGCCAGTAGATGATGCCAAGCTGACAGTAAGGTACAGCAGTGATCCAGAGACTGGCTTATGGTTATCAGCACAAGCTCTGCAGGGTTATCTAGGGCCATTTTTTTTTTTTTTTTTTCTGGGAAGGAAGATGAAATCATTCTATACCTGGCTGTCAGGGTGTCTTGGAGCATTTCAGTCCCTGAACAGGGACTTCAAAATTCACACTGCACTGTTTTGCATTGGTGCCCTGAGCACAGTTTGTCTGTGTTCATCCAGAAGCACTCTCAACACTGTCCATGGCTGTGAAGTTACTGAGCAATCCGAGGCCTCCAATCAGCCTTGGTTTTGATGATCTTTAATGTATGAGTTGCTACTACAATTAATCTGCAGTCATATGGCCAGAAACGTGGCAAGTAGATTAAAATGCCTGCAAATATACATTAAAAAGAGAAATGGGCTCTGGCTGGAAATAAAACCAGGGTACTACTGTTAGTGACTCCTAATTGCTGTCCCACAAATACTGGCCTATTTCATCTCTTCTTTACATGAGGAACAGATGCCTTTGGTTGTTTCAGGTTTGACTGATGGATAGGCAGCTGTCACTGGGTGCAGTTAAAAGGCTGCCCAGCTGCCTACCTGTTGCACAGTCCACTGCAATTTTGGCTGAAAATGTTCAGCACCTCTCTAGCCACTTGCCACCAAATCCATCACTTTTAATCTGTTGATAACTCTGACCTTTTGATGCAGTAACACTTTGCCTGCTCATTAGTTTCAAGGTAAGTCTGCTCACGTGGCAAGCTGTTTTCTTGCTGATCTTGAAACTATTGTATGATTTGCTAATGCTAGTCAAATGTGGAAGAGAAAAAAACATGCAACGGCTGAAGGCATCTTTTTTTTTCCTTTTTTTTTGTTTTTTTTTTTTTTTCTTCCAGTAATGTGCATGGCAGTAAAAGCAGAGCTCTGTTGCCTAGAGAGTGCTCTCACTGCCAACTCTGTACTCTGCAAGTCCTTTTCTGATCTTGAGATGATGAGTAATAACTTTCCTGTTACAAAACTGTACATGTGAATAGTGGCATAATAATCTTTCTGACTTACTTTGGATGGGAATATGAGTTCACTACATGTAGGTCTGTGCACTGGAATTTCCATAAATAAAAACTAGCAAATGTTTACCTTAAGCAATTCATGATTTGTCTGAAATGTGGATGCCCACTATGTCTTTTTTGGATCATATAAAATTGATACTACTAACCTTGATTAACAATTCTATTAGGGAGTTGTGAGCCATAACAGCTTTCCTGAGTGACATCCCAGTTTTGAAGTCACTAGTCTTCAAGGCTAGCAAGTAAATGGAAAAATGTGTATGTCACTAGAGCTAGCAACAAGTAGGAGAAGCTGAGTCATTTTTAATTAACCCTTCATAAACCTGCAGGTCAAGTTTTGGTTTAAAAGCCTTACAGTGCTGAGTTATGTTAAGAAATTTGGAATTGGTGACACATGCATTCCCATGACTTTCACATCATGCAGACTTTCAGCAGAGTTCAGGCAAGAAAATGTGGGCAACTTGCAAAAATAATGGATTCTTAAGTCAGGGTAATTGTGCTCTTGAGGCAACATACTCCTTTTTTCTGGGAATGCAAAGATGAGAATAATAACATATAACTTTGAGTAACTATGTTGAATGTATGCCAAGGTAACTTTCCACCTACTCTCAGTGTATCTAAAGTTCAGGGAAGTCATGTGTTTGCTGGAGATATTGCTGACACTGTGGTGGTATTTTTGCTTCTTGAAGAAAGGCTATGTGCTCAAAGACTAAATTTTCCAAGGAAAGTTCAGTGAGCTGTGTGATGGTGTCGAGGGTCATGGATACCTGTATTTTCATCATTCCCATGCTAACGTTATGTTAGTGTGTCACTAGCAAATAAACTGAGGAAATTTATTTAGATCAAAAATAAGGGGGAGGCTATTCCTGATACTGCCATTAACTGTGTAGTAATTACAGTTCCTGTGCCTCCTGATCTCAAATGCTGAGGTGAGGTTTTAATAGTTCCCAAGTTTTAACAGTAGGCAGTCAATGCGTTAATGCTTGGACAATTCAAATACTCATCCTATGAATAGCCTTCATTTTTAATGAGCAGAATAAACTACCCTCCCTGGTACTGTTTGAAGTCAATTGATCAAAAGGTCAATTTAGAACAAGCTGTGAATGTTTGAGTAGGGGAGAAAAAATTCATTCCCTCCCAGTGTTAAACCCAATCAGATCTTGAAATGATAACGTAGATGTGAAGAATTGAGTTGTTGGATAGAAAGGAAAAGATGTTCTTTTTCATTTCTTCTGTTCACTAAAGTAATGTTTGTTTCATTTTATGTTGATAGATGACTCCTAAGTCAAAAAGGAAAAGTATCCACAGTAGAATGCTTCGGCCAGTGTCCAGAGCTTTTGGTAAGTGAGAATTTCTAAAATCTTTTTTGCCTGAAATTCTTCAAATTCTTCATAACTGAAAAGAACAGGTGACTCTTCATCCCTCTAGATTGCATTCAAGACCACGTTAGTTACTCTGTTTTGTGACACTTCTAGTATGTTTTCTAGTACATGTTTCCTCATGATGCTCACAAACTTGTAATGGCTGAGTTTTCTGAATCTGTTCATAATTATTTATCACAAAAGGGAGGAGTGGCTTTTTTATTCTTTGTTTTAAATGGCATGTTAAATCTAACTGGAAAGTTTTGATTTCTCTTAGAGATGGAATTTGATCTAGATAAAGCACTGGAAGAAGTACCTATCCATATAGAAGACCCACCGTTTCCTTCCAGCAGGCCAGACAAACGAACTTCTGGATTCATTTCAGAGCTGCCATCAGAAGAAGGGAGAAAATTGGAACACTTTACAAAATTAAGGCCCAAAAGGAATAAAAAGCAGCAGCCCAGCCAAGCAGCAGTGAGTCTCCATTAAAATATTGCTGGCGATGTCATCTGTTGATTGCTTCTTGCCATGAGTCAGGTCCTGCAATCTAATGAGGACAACTTAAGTTTCAAGTAGTTCCTTATGGCTTTTAGTTTTTCCTCTGTTATTTGTATGTTTCAGCGTGGAACCCTATAACAAGCTTTTTTGTCTTGTTTGACACAGCTTAAAACCAGGATATGTTTCATGCTTTTTAAATTTGCTTTTGTTTTTTCATAGAAGCAGTTTCTGGAAGTACTTGCAGCTTTCACAGGAAACGCACAAAATATCTTGAGACTTTTCAGTTATATTGCAAGGGTTTGTTAAGTCTTAATCCTTTTTCCTGCCTGCATTAGGACATGGTAATTTGGCATAAATTCTAATTTCTGTCAGCTTCCAAAGGAGGTACTCTCTGACACCAGCTTCCCACAGCTCTTCAACTAAAGATGGTGTTTTGGCCAGCAAATCTGCATAGTCACAGATCTGCTTTTCATGCTGAAACTTGCCTTAGAAAAGCAAAACAGAAGAGCACTGTCTGTCTATGAAAGTCATTGGTGTGAACCCAAGTATATGTCTGTGGACTTCCCATAGTTCCATTTCTTTGGTATACCACATCAATAAAGGTTTATTTCTGTGATGGTATGTCTTTGGGGTGTGTAAGGATGTATCTGGAGGAGTTAAGGTAGCTATCTAACAGCAACAGGGCACAGCTGATAGCATAAGTAGTCCTTATCAAGGGGCAGCCATTGCTTCTCTGAGTTATGCTGCCTAGTAATGAGTATCTGGGACCTTTCCTGCTCCTTGAGGATTGTTGGCAGAGAGGATCCTTTAAAGTTTCTCTAATGCTGGGAAAGATCATATCACACAGTAGAGTACTTTTTGCACCAGGAGAAGCCTTCAGGCAGAGGGGATATTCAAGCCAGCTTTCCATTCCCTTGCATTTAAAGGGAAGTACAGAGGTAGCAGAAGGATGCACTGGTCTCTGCATTATAGAGAAAACACATCTGTGTTTACTTCTTCCAATTCCAATTTTACAGAATGTACACGTTCTCCCATCTGGTAAACTCCCCTCTCTTCCAGACGTACTCAGCACATCCTGTGCCATCTGCCAAGGGTGGGGAGAGTAGTGGGGGCATGGAAGGGCACCTGCTTTGCTACCAGGCATGGAACTAGGATGTACAGTGTCTTGCTCAACAAAACCAAAAGGCTTACTTCTTGTAGAGAAGAAGTGTTACTTCCCGTGACAGTGCAGTGTTGTGGGAATCCTCACCCATATTAAATTAATTAGGAAATTAAGGGTTTATTTAGTCATAAATTGAAAGGAACACCTTGAAACTCATTTGCCCTTTTCTTGATTTTGTGGACCATTTAATTCTTTACTGGTTCTGACCTCATAACAAGTTTTTAAAAATGTTTGAAGAACTTAAGATGTTTGCTTTGATGCATATAAAAATTAGACGGCCAAATACCAAAGGCCAGAGTTGTGAGTGGACTGTGGCATTTTTTGCAGAATTGGTTTATGGCTGGTTTTGCCAGATTGAGAATACAGAAACCAGTGGTGAGGAAAAGCACTTAAAATGTGAAAGGCAAAATCTTGACCTTTTACAGCACTTAAAGCAGGTCTTTTGGGTTATCTGTTGTTCTCATTATTTCCATTTAGTAATTTAAGGAGTCTCAGATAATCACAGCTGTACTGCTCTGGTTTTGCTGGAGAACAGATTTGTTCTTTGTACCCTGAAAAATATAAGAAAAAAAGGGGAAAATTGAGAAAAAAAGATGGAAATACTAACTTTTCTAACTTTTAACCTGGGCTGAGTGGGCAGACAGAAGAAAGATTTACAGTTTTGTCAGGGTTTTTACTGAATCGAGTGTTCAGAGGGGGAAAAAAAAAAAAAAAAAAAAAAAAAAAAAAAAAAAAAAAAAAAAAAAAAAAAAAAAAAAAGGAAGACCTAAGCACCACCCACTCCCAAATAGCTTTGAAGCAAAATAGTGAAAGAAATGTTTAGCATTTAGCATTTGTGGGATCTTGACGTCCTAAGTTCTTCCATCATTTGTGAAGATGTATTGCAAGAAAGAAATTAATCTCTAGTATATGAAAGAGATGATGATTCATCTTATTTATTTGTGCTTCCAAGACAGTTTTTTTCCTTCATAAGCAAAAGTCTCACCCTTAAAGTTAGGGCTAAAAAAAAAAAAAGACAAATTAAAACTACTATTTTTTTCTTTTGCACAAGAGCCCTCAACTCTTGTGTACATCTTTTAGGAACTTGCTGCTTTTTCAGATGTAGAGTTATTTCTTTTGTGAAAGAAATACACCTTCTCATTTGCTGTAAATTACTGGATCATTGCATTACTTCCCCTTCAGGACTTGCATTTGCCTTTGATACTTATGTGCTTGTTCCTGCTCTGTGGCTGCCCCCTCCCTGGAAATCATAGAGTCATAGAATCATAGAATCGGCTGGGTTGGAAGGGACCTCAGAGATCATCAAGTCCAACCCTTGATCCACTGCCGCTGTGGTTACCAGCCCATGGCACTGAGTGCCACATCCAGTCTCTTTTTAAATATCTCCAGGGACGGAGAATCCACTACTTCCCTGGGCAGCCCATTCCAATGTCTGATCACCCTCTCCGTAAAGAAATTCTTCCTAATATCTAACCTAAACCTCCCTGGGCACAATGTGAGACCATGTCGTCTTGTCTTGCTGATAGTTGCCTGGGAAAAGAGCCCAACCCCCCCTGGCTCCAGCCTCCTTTCAGGGAGTTGTAGAGAGCGATGAGGTCTCCCCTGAGCCTCCTCTTCTCCAGGCTGAACACCCCCAGCTCCCTCAGCCTCTCCTCACAGGACTTGTGCTGGAGTCCCTTCACCAGCCTGGTTGCCCTCCTTTGGACCTGCTCCAGGACCTCAATCTCCTTCCTGAACTGAGGGGCCCAGAACTGGACACAGGACTCAAGGTGTGGCCTCACCAGGGCTGAGTACAGGGGCAGAATCACTTCCCTGGACCTGCTGGCCACGCTGTTCCTGATCCAGGCCAGGATGCCATTGGCCTTCTTGGCCACCTGGGCACACTGCTGGCTCAAGTTCAGGGCCAGGTTGGATGGGGCTTTGAGCAACCTGGTCTAGTGGGAGGTGTCCCTGCCCATGGCAGGGGGGTTGGAACTAGAGGACCTTTAAGGTCTCTTCCAATCCAAACCTTTCTATGATTGTGTTTCTGTTGAAATGGGTCAACTTGCTTTTTGGCTGAGCACATAAATGTTTACAGTGAGACAACCAGCACTGATGTGACCAAACTAGATGTCAGTACATGCATTCTTACCTAGTGTCAGGTGTTCCAGCTAAACCAGTTCTCTTCAGAAAACCCCAGAGGTGGCAGAGTTGAAAATCTAGTGAGTAATTGTGCTCATTAAAATAAAACTGTTTTCTATAGAAGATACACAAGTTTGGCGAGAAAGCAGTCATTACCATGTGAGCTCTTTTCAGATCATTACTACATTGCTAAAGTAGGTATCAATGGAATATTAACTATTATCTTTCATAACAGAATCAATACTGGGCTTCTAACAAGGTTCAGCCACTGGAAAGTAAGAAGTTTCACAGATGTGTCAAAGCATTATTTCATATGAAATCCCATATTGTCCTAGCTTAATGAGTCTGGGTTTGGTCTACACAGCACCTTTTAAGAATATTTATTTTTCTTTTTAGAGGCACGGAAAAGCTGAGCATTCCAGTTGAGAAGGGAACCTGGGATTATTCTGAATTATTGTGGCAACTAGGAGATTCCTTGATTTAAGTTGTTTCAAAGTTTACACACCCTGCTATTTTGCTGCAGACAGATTCCTGGTCATTAGTTCTACCAAGAATACAACTGGGTTGTGTCTTGTGGGTCCTCTGTAGTCATCTAGAAGGTTTTCATACAACATTTAACTTGAAGGAAGTCTCTCCTCCTGGTAATAGAGCTTTTCCACATCAAAGTTACAAATGGGAGCCAGATCACATGAAAAGTCCTCCCAGGAGGTGGCATGTTTCATCTTCAGGAAGCTGCAGAGTCACCAGCTAATCTTCACAGGGCCTTTGTGGTTTTCAGGTACCTAAGTCAGCCTGCTTTAGATGTTTCCCATCACCCACATTAAAAATATGGACATTGAAACTAAAGGAAAGGAGCAGGTTTTCCATTTTCAGACACTCAGCAAAAATCTGTGTTCGAGTACTGAAGTGAAACACCTGGTTCTGGTTTTAGAGTCTCTACTTTTGGAAGTGCTGGACAGAATGAGTTATAAAAGGCTCTTGTTAGCCTGCTGGAGCTCTGTTTCTAAATCTCTAAATCCAAAATCCCAAACATATGTTTTTTTCTTAACAGGGAAACAACTAGCTGGTGAAAATACTTTCAGATCATCACCTGATCAGGATTTAATTTATCCTTAACTGCTCCTTTATAATTAAACTAGTACTCTGTTCTCTCAAGCATTTGGTTCCTGGTATCATGGATTGCAGTATCCAGTTTGTCACTGGTGTTTTGGGATACTTTATATTTTATGCAATGTATCAACTGGCCTGAATAAAGGGGCAATTCCAGTGGTGATTCAGTAATCTGCCCTGAGGTTTGGTTGGCACACACAATTTTTATAATGTCATAACTCCTAGTTGTTATCACTGAAATAAATGTGCTTAGGTTATTATATACCAGTAAGAGTTCTTTCTTCTGTCAGGTGTCTGCTGGAGTGCCTCCAGAGGGGGATCAGAATGGCCTCATGGGGAGAGTGGATGAAGGTGTGGATGAATTTTTCACTAAGAAAGTTACAAAAATGGATTCAAAGTAAGTTCAGATTTGTTTGTTTGTTTTTAATACATATATTTTAAAAAAAATAATCCACCCTTATAGTTGGGCAAATAGAACTTCTAAGTTGCATTTGACTTCTGTTCCCAATATCCAGTGTTGCTGTTGTCACAGAAAATACCTTAGAAGACAAGATATTGTGAATTCAGTCCTTCTGAATAGTCATTTAAAAATGACTATTTTGAAGTAAATTACTTTAATATACCATGTGGAGGGGAATATTGACTAGTGTGAGGTTTTTTGTAATTCAGTTACCCTTCAGTGGAGCTCATTAGAGCTGAAGCAAAGCTGCCTGTTGGTTGAGGCGCTCAGCTCCTGTATTAGTTGTACACATGGGTGTCTTTGTCTAGTGTGCTGTTGGGCACAGTGTTTTGATAGATGCTAGTAGATTTATGTTGGTTTACAAATATGATAAAGACACATCTGACCTGTTAGTAGTATTCCAGATGTAGGCAATAAATTCACCTGAAAGGTAGGTCTCCTTCAGCTTTTTTTTATGGTTATAGAGCTTATAGATTTGCTTTGCAGCTGGTTGCATATTTACAGGACCATGCATCTAGATGTTCTTGCATTCATGAATGTTTGTGTGCAGACACTCACACACAGGCACAAATACTTCCATAAATAAATAATTAAATAAGAAAGCTGGGGTGATTTCCAGACAGCTTGGAATGACCCTTTCTGTGCTGTATGTGACATCCATTAAGGAAAATGGTAGGTGTTAACTGGTCGATAGCTGTGACAGGAAAAACAAATGTTTTAAAGTCACTGTGAGTTATAGATATCTCCAGTGACATGTGAAGCCATGTGTGATATACTATGTGTAGTGGAAAAATTATGGTAGCTTTGAAAAATGGATTAGCCAGCTTAAGTTCAGGGTGCTCACAGACTACTACATCCTCTTGTGTGCCTGCCAGCCACCATTTCAGATGTCCTGGTGATTTTGCAATATAGCTATATGTCTGTCCCTGGCCATGCCCACAGCTAAGGATCTTTTGTTTTGCTCCATTTGTGGCACTGGTGGCTCTTTCTCCAGTTGGGGTGCTTCTGTGCAGACATGGTATGCTCTCAGCTTTCCCCTCAAATGTAAATACTCTGCTTATAAGATGCCCGTAGAAAATCTTCTGCTATGTGAGTTGTTTTGTGGTGGGTTGATTTGATATTTTTGAGGATGAGTGTCTGCACGGTAAGGTTGATCTCTCCATGTTCCTTACTGAGACAACGTGGCTGTGCCAACTAGCTCCTGTTTCAAGTGAGGCCCTTAAGGGACAAGATCCACCAAAACGCCTGGATCTGTTGTACTCCTTCTACTAAGGAAGATACAAACTATGGGCAGATACAAACTGGAGGTGATGCACTCTGGAAAGGGAACAGAGTGAAAATTGCATGTACATGGAGGCAGCTTGGGCAGGGCTCCACCAAAGCCACATTTGACTGGTGTTGGAAGCAGCTGGATGGCCAGTGCAGGTGAAACTGCTGCCTTTCTTCATCGTGCCATGCACAAGGCCATCACAGGAATCTTCAGGACAGTGTGATCAGTGGTAGTTGTCCAGTTTTTCATTAGGGGATGTTAGCTAATGACTTGGCCTAGGGCAATCTATGGATCATACAAAAGATTGGCTTTGCCTAGAAGAAGTCATTAGGTACTATTTAATAGAGAAGGAGGAGGGGAGTGGAGAAGAGTTTAAAATGTCTGTGTCTTTTATTAGGAGGCCATCAGCTAAAAGTTCAGACAGCAGTGAGCCCAGTGAAGCAGGTGATGAGAAGAAGAAAAGAGACTCAAGGAAGAGTGGCTTCCTTAACTTAATCAAATCAAGAGGCTCCAAATCTGAACGTCCACAGACTGTGTTGGTGGCAGAGGAACCCTCCTCACCCAAGGTTGCTTCAAAAAATCCAGCTGTGGACACAAGCAAGAAGGAGGTAAAGCCTGCAGAGCCAAATGGTGGTACAGAGCGATCTGAGGAATTAAAGACACCAGACTCACTGGAGGAAGCACAGCCAGATGATGCTGCAAAAGAGAGGGGTGACAGCAAAGGAAGCCCACAAGGAGGCCGGAGGTATGGCGTGCAGGTGATGGGCAGTGGACTTCTCGCAGAAATGAAAGCCAAGCAGGAGAAGAGAGCAGCCTCTGCTCAGAAGGTGAAGGCAATTTGATTTCTCTTGAGTTGCTGAAAAAATGAGCAAGATCTAGGTGTCTTTGGGGAATGGGATTGGGTCTTCAAGGGCTGGTGGCTGGGGCTTGACAGATCCAGTCCTGTTTGCCACCATGGCTTGTGGTATTACTGCAACAACAGCTTGCTTTGGTCATTGAACATGAACACCTTGGCCAAGGACTAGGCTGCACATGTGGAGCTGGAGAGATATTCACCTATGAGCCTACACTTCCCCCTTGGGGAGGAGGTGATACCAACTTGTGCTAGATGCTAGGCCATTACAAGCACAGCAGAGGTCATATAATTGTTTGCATGCATTACAGAGTCATTTTTTAGTGACTAGAAATCACAGCTTGCATGTCTCCACACTGTATATGTGGTTTGTTCATGTGTGGTGGAACCATGGTCTACAAAAGGTAAAGCTAGGACAGACTTCTTACTGCATTCTTACACACACAACAGTACCTCAGGTGTTTGCTAGTTAACTACAGGGGTAACTGTTTGTATTCTTCTCTTCTGGAAGGTGATGTAGAAAGGTGGAGACATGTACTGTATGTTAAGTTATATATTCCATGCAGAGAAGTAAATCTTGTAAACATTGTTTACAGCTATTTTGCATATACTTTTCTTGTTGCATTTTATTTTTATGTCCTTTTCTATCACACCAAATTATTTGAATGCCTTTCATTTATGTATTCTAAGTACTAAAACTCAAAAGAAAATAAGCATGCATTTAAAAATAATTAATCTATTCCTAGCTCTGAATTCCCTTCACTCTCTAATTTTCTTGTCTGTCAAGGTGTTTATGTTGGGCAGGAACACTGTTTCAATTTGCAGACGTGCAAAGTGTAATATCCTTGTGTTACTCCAAGCATTTTGTGCTGACCTATTTTGCCTGATGCCCATTTCCCATTGAACTTCCCCATTAGCATCTCCTGCTTCCTCCCATCTGCAGCTGGTGTGCTCTAAAATTACCAAAGGATCATCCTTTTTTTCACTCCTCTCTTCCTCCTCAATGTGCAGGGCTCCAGGGCTCTCAGATGCTATCAATTCCCCACCATTATTCCCAAGTAATTTGGAAGGTGCTTCCTTGTGACAAAGCTCATCTGCAAGCTTTGCTGGGTTTTTCTGCCTTTAACACAGTGCAGAATTGTCTTGCTGTGGTTGAACAAGGCATCCAAAGTTCTTTTTTACCTTTCTTCATAGATTTACTGTGCTTGCCATTATGTCTGAGCTATTCCTGCAGAAACTGAGGCCTGCAGTAAGCAGATTCAAATTAATGCTGTAGTCTATAGTTCATTAAAGGGATCCTCAACATAAAAATTATTTTTTAAAAAGAAATTAACAGTTCTCCCCCCCTTTCTCATTTGTGCTGTTCCTGTGAACAATGTCATTGATATCTAAAACACCAAGTTTTCAAGTAAAATGCTGTAAGATTTTACTTAAGAGCATTATGCTCTGCCTGTAATTTATAAAATACAAAGCCTGCTCTAGATTATATAAATTTTTACAACTGCATAAAGTATGTGTGCTTGGTGCTCTTCAAGTTCTTAACACCTTTCCTCTAGAGTTGGTCAGATCTGGCACAATATGACTGAAGTCAATAGTAGGATGTGCAATTTTTTTAAGTGGGGAGAGTAAAAGTCCTACTAAATTGATGAGCTTTCATAGCATTGGCTGAAAACTAGAATTTTATGTATCAAAAAGTTACTGCCTTTTCCCAGGATTTCTTCCACTCTTTGTTTTTTTAATGATTGGGAAGGTTTCCTCTCTTCTTGCAGATTTAATTATGAAGCAAATAGTGTTATTGATCTTTTTTTGTAAGATTTTTTTATAAATTTATATTTATGGGAATGCAAAAGTAGATACTTTTACTTATTTTTCTTTAAAGAGTGATGAGAAAAATGAATTGAAATCGGAATCTGTGCACCTCAGGGTAAGGAGTTATCCTTTCTTAATCTTGCCCAGACCACATAGAATTGAAGTTCTTTTCAAGAGAATTTTTCACATACTTCATCCTACCTAATAAAAAATAATTTGGGTTTGCACTTTTATTCTTTTGCATAGAGGGTGCAAATCATCATACAAAATCCTGATGGCTAATCTGCAGAAGATGGCATCCCACTGCTGTTACATTTTTTGGAATGACATCAGTTTCCCTAACATCTTCAAATTTATCACAATTCCAGTAGGATAGAAAATTGTATTTTCCTTTGAGGTACAGATGGCTGCTTATATTCTCTGCTATTTTACGTGAAAACAAAGCCAGAAGGAATTTACTATTTCATTCATATCCTACCATAGTCTTGTTACAGATACAAGTGATGAGCAGGTGCACAGTAGATGGAAAGATGGTAAAATACTTTTTTGTTTTCTCTTGCTTAGAATACAACGTGTGAATTGACATTTATGGCATTTTGATTAGTATTGCCACTAGGGCATACATGAAAAGATCTTTTAGCTCCATCTAGTGTTTACAAACTGAATTTTTAAACACTTCAACCAATACCTGTGACCCAGGGTAGCCTGTAGCCTGTTTATTCATTGTAGGTGGCACCCAACTCTGCAGTATTTCCCAACCTTGCACGAATTCCTATTAAAAAAAATAGAGCCTGGTCATTTTTTGTCTGCATTATAAACTCACCTGCATTTTTCTGACACAATTGACAGCTTCTCAGAGTAAATTTTTGCAGCAATTGTTTAGTGTTGTCTCTGGACCAAAAGCAGTTTGTAACATGTAGTACAGTAGGTTGCCAAACATGTTAGCATCCTAATTGCATTTTTAATTACCACTCCAATAGATGCCAGCACTGGATTTTTGTATTTGTCTCTGTACATGTTCATGTTTCTCCATAATTTAGGAGAGAGGAAGGAGTTACACTGAAATTAGTTTTCATATTGGCAGACAGCTCTGTTAAAAGTCATTTATGGTAGCTAAGTATTATGCATATATCTTCAATAAGGCAAGTGAGTATTTCAGTGAAAGTTTGTGAAAATTCATATTCCATGAAGAAATTGTTGGTAAATTCAGTTCTCAAAAGGTTTTTCCAAGGTATCGAAGAAAAATCCAGTAAGTGGAGAGTGGAATTCACATAACCAAGACATTGCTTCAAAGTAACATGTAGCTTTAGGAGGTAGAAAGTAGAGAATTTAGCCAAAGTATCGATGATAGTTAAGAACTGGGAATAAAAACTGTGATTTCACACAGTAGTACTAGTGGTACCACTGTACCTTTGTTAAACACCTTTCAAAAAATGAGGTCTGTTTGTTTTTACAGGAACCCTGTAGATTTGTGGGCACTGCTGTTTCTGTAGTTGCAAATTTATCTAAAATAAAATGTTGTTCTTATATGCGTGCAGAGCATATGATCCATTCAGCAGTCCTACCTTCAAAATCTCGATTTTCAGAAAAACACCCTACTTTAAGCCTAAACCTACATTTTTGAATAGGGAGGTATCACTGGAGAAAAGACTATTTCTATCTAGTATCTTTAGTTTCAACTCCTGTGCATTAGCAGTCCTAATGGGCAGGGTGTCATTGCAGCCTTGCTAGACGTGTGGCAGTATTAATAGTCAAATCAGTTTTGTTTTCTTTTTACTTAGGACTCCAAGATGTGAAAGAGAAACAAGGAGAGAAAATCTACCATTTATTATTATCACTGCTTTCTCTGCCTTATGGCTTCCAAATTAGAGTTTTTTTTTCCCCACAGAACCAATGAATTGGTAATTACAGGTACATTAATAATATGAGAGCTTTTCTCATTTTTTCAGAAACTTGGGAATGAGGCAACTCCCAGAGAATCTTTTGACATGACAATGAGCTCAGAACGACTCGATGGAAGTGGTACAGGTAGGTGTAAACCTGGTATAAACAGCAAATAGGGTTGCCACAACATAAAGAAGGCTGAAAAAGCAGGCTGAAATCTAAATAGAGATATGGCCATCTTGATGGAGCCACTTCAGAAATTGATTTTGAGATTCTATACCTTTCTAAAGCTGCTTTTAAAAGCCAGCCTATTCAAAGCATGCTATATGCTTTTAAAGCCTGCTTATCTTTCAAGGAGGACTTTGTGTGCTATGTATGTCTCCTGATAGCACCAAACTGAAGTCTGAGGTGCAAGCATAGTATGTGCTTGGGACATTAGAGTAGCTGAGGTGCCTGACCCCAATTTTTCTCAGGCCTTTGTCTCTGTATATGATTCCCTTTACCTCCACCACTGTGCTGTGCATGCCCCTTCCTTTTGGCTTCCAGCTGTCACTTCTTTCTTTACCACTCTTGGCTTGAGAGCTGCCTGGGGCTGCTCTTTGCTGTTGCAACTACATTTTGCCTTTGTTACAGGTTGATTTATTGTATCTTGCTGAGTTCTAATAATATTAGCAGGCCTGAGGTTAGGAAGGCAAGAAAAACGTACAATTGATGCTGAAGTAGAATAAGTTTGGGAATTTATTCTTTTTTTCATGTTTGGATGTTGTCTGATTTTTTATATGCACACAGGCACAAGTGGAGAAGGTTTCCTGCTGTTTTACTTGCAGCATGAAGGTCTCTTGCATGCATGCAGACATGAGCTCTCCCTGTCATGCACTCACACAAATATGTATGTGCCACACAACTCTCTACGGTTTGCCAGAGTTCTATCTCCAGCTGGGCTGACAAAACAGCTACCTAAGCTGAAAAAAATTCATTGGAGATTCACTTCTAACAAATTATATCAACACTCTCCTCCCTCCCACTCTGTGCTCAGCACTTTTGAAAGGAGTAGGATATCTGAATGAGAATAGCAGGTAGGTAGGTCAAGTCAGCATCTGTGAGCACATACTTGGCTTTGCCAGCTGCCAAGACCACCAGTCTACATTTCACTTAGTCCATAATTCTCCTCTGAAAATGAGGATGTGCCAGTTGTTGAAAGCCCCAAGCTAGCATGCAAGTTCCAAGATTATCATTAAATCCATTTCATAAAGGCCCTCAGACTTCTCAAAGCTCAAAGAAGGAAAGCAGGGCAGGATTTTCAATTGTTTGCAGCCTGGTGTCCAGTAGGCTTCCTAGCAACTTTCACAGCAAGCTGGGAGTGATTTATTTCTAGGAAGTCAGTATAGCTTTATCTGTATATATTTTGGTCTTTGTTTGGGATATATAACCTGTTGACAAACTTGTTAATGTGTGGAAGACATAATCCATATACAGTGTTATTAGATAAATCAAAATATTATATGAAGAATACTTTGATCTTGGCCAAGTTTCAAAAATGTCCTTTAGAGCTTGCTAAAAGCAACAAATAACAAGATGTAGCCTGCTGATCACACATTTGGGATTTATTTTCCAGGCCAGGATTTCTCTGTTGATCTTGGATAGCCAGCCTTTTGTCTGTAGAGGCACAAAACAGCCAAAGGCTGCCTTTTCCACTAATCCATCCCTGCTTTCTCAGCAGGTAGGCTGTACCATCTGTTCCCAGAAATGTAGAGGGAGTATAAGATCCATCATGCCAAATAAATTTAAAAGGGGAAGATGCCGTTGCCTCTGAGGCAACTGAATTATGAAGTTTAACACCGGCAAGAATTGGTGGGTTTAGATGCCTTTCTCACAGTGATTTTGAATGAAATATTAGTGATCCTCTCACACACTCACACGGCAATACAGCAGTGATATGTGAGCTAATGATGCTGTTTTCCATACAAGTGTTCCTCTGCACGGAGCTTTTTGTGTTGCAGGAGATTTTATTTTACATTTCTGTTTCTGTTAGTGCCTAAACTCCAGCAGGCCCTTCCAGAGAGCCGGTTTGCCTCAAATAAAGGTGACTCCATCTCAGCATCATCAGAAAAAAATTCAAAAGCTGAACCAAAGGCAGAAGCTGGTACAAAGGCAAGAAGTTCTTCCAATACACCAACCAGTCCCAAACCTCCACTGCAGTCAACAAAGCCCAGCCTGGCAGGACGACCCACGGTGCCACAGAAACCACGCTCTGCCTCTCGTACAGGTGAGGAGCTCTTCTCAGCATTGGTTTTCCCCAGCCTGGGTACTCCTGAATGGTGGTGGTGTGGGCTATGGAAGAGACACCGATGGCCACATCCTAAGCAAAAGTTAGAAGGACAGGTTCTTCAGTCACTTGCTTTTGACTTTCATCCTTCTTTTCCACCTTCCTCTGCCCTAATTCAAATAAGCTTATTTAAATGGTTTAATTTGTGATCCACAGTATTAAAGCCTGAGGAGAAACAATAGCAGCAGCAGAGCTGGTTTGAATTATGCTGCTTTCATGGAAGAGGAGAGCATAAAAAGCTACTTCAGCATCAAAGCCCTGTTGTTGTAGCACTGACAAAAATAACTATTTTCTTTAAGCATCCGTCTCTAAGTACTAAAGTCCTTGGGGTTTTCTGACAGGCTGCTCTTAGCCCTTCAAGCGAATGCCTGTTATTCTTAATAACTTGCACAAACAGATTGTCTCTTGCTCTCTTTTTTCTTGTTTTGCCTTAGTTTCTTTCCTTTGACTGGAAATAATTGTACCTGTCCTTTTATAACCTGGCAAGACTGCCAGTTGAATTACTATTAACTTCTGCACTGTCCTAACCTCCTACCCAGATACTATCTCAAGGTTTCCAGCAGTGGGAAATATTTCATCAGCTCTCCCATACATCTATCTGTCTGCTATTTATTAGGCCAGTGTCACAGCCCCCTCTTCCCAAAGTGCAGACACAGCAGTTGAGGGGAATTAAATGCTAGTTACTGACTCCCACTAGTAGCTATGGCAAAAAGCAATTAGTTGCTAATGACTGAAAAATGTGAGCATAGCTATCTGTAGGAGCTTGCAGACCTCTAGGTTTTTCCAATATTCTCTGTTGACCTTAGAAAGATTTCATTTCTAGTGGGGACAAGGGGGCAAAGGGATATCATATTCTTCCATGCCCTTGGTGTGTACCTGAGCATTACTTAGCCATAGCACTCCAGTGGGTAGAATGTTTTTCAAGTACAGAATCACCTTCAGCTTTTAGATAGCTTGAATTATATTTTATTGGCCATTTTAGAAGCAGTCATAAAAATGAGAGTTGTCGGGTAAGATGCAGATAAAGATGAATACAATAGGAAAGCATGGATATTTTGGTGATGCCTCATCTGTTAAATAATGTGTTATCTCAAAATCTTGGGTATCAGGAAAACCTGAATTATCTATTTCTTCTGGCTCCTGCAGGAGTGGTATGGCCAAACTCCTGGTAGCAAATTTTTGCTATGTAATCTGAAGGCAAAGGAACACAGCTCAGATGTCCCCACATTATCAACAACTTTTGGAAGTGGTTCCTCAGTAAAGTACATAGTCCAGAAATATATAGCTTTAGTTCAGCAATATATAGCTGTATTTGCCAAGAATTGTGCTCATCCATATGTTGACACCGAGCTCCCCAAAACAGCTGGCCTCACAGGCGTGAAGAAGGTCCAAGAATTGGTGTAATTGTTCAGATTGAGTTTCATTTGGAAGGTCATCAAGTGGTGGTCTTTGCTGAAAGTAAAAAAAAAAAAATTGACTCCTTTGTGGTGACTTCTCAACAGCGAGGTAAATTCCTAATATTAATTACCAGTATGCAACAGAATTAACTCATTGAACAAATAAACAATACAACTCTTGAGTTCTTTTTTCCTGCTGTCATTACTGATGTGTCTTTGTAGTTGCAGTGTTGTGTACTTATACCACTGTTTACTCCTTGGGAAGCAAATTTACAAGCAGTTTGACTAATCTATTGTAGCTGTACTTCCTTGCTGTCTAGTGTAAGACTTTCAAGAGGTCTTCCTGTAAGGACTGTAAAGATGGTAGTCAACTTGCCATACATAACACATACCCAGCCTGTTAGAGAAACAAGATATCCAGATGGTTTAAACTATGGATTTGCATTTAAATTCCAGGTTTCCTCACAGCGTAGAGGACAAAGTATTTTTTCTATTTAGAAAATCTTTCCAGATGCTGTCATGTTATGTACTGGCAGTTTATTCTGGAAGTACAGAGTTCTTTATGTTATGAAATTTGTTTCAGTCATTCACTTTTATGCCTTGTAACTGTGAAACAGGACATCTAAATTGATCAGTTCGTTATGTTTCAGGACATTAAAAATATAAATAGAAAAAATACTCCCAGAAATCCATCCAAATGAATTTTCAGCTGCTCTTTAAAAATTGCATACTTTCATTTTGCAGGAAATACTGTTGGTGCCATCAGATTTTTATGCATGCTTCAATAGCAGTGCACATTTGAATGTTGAAAATGAGATCTTTGCTTTGGCTGTTAGAATCCTTTGACCTGGATAGAGGGCCACCATGTGTTTTCTTGACAGAATGTAAATCCCTACATCCTTCTTTTTCTGACACAGATTCTATCTGTTTCTTGCATACTGCGTTGAGATTTGTCCCATGGTAACAGCACCATTTTTATGAGCTACAGTGCAAATATAACTTCCCACCTTTTTGTTCTTGGTACTCCACAGAGGATGCTCCAGAGTCTCCCTCCGGCCCCAGCTCCCCAAAAGTTGCCCTTCTTCCACCTGTGCTGAAGAAAGTTCCTTCTGATAAAGAAAAGGATGGTCAGAGCAGCCCTACAGTCAGATCATTTTCTCAAGAAGGTAGGAATGTGGATATAACTGTTGATTCAGTGTGCTTTTGAATTCAGTGTGTCATTGTCTCCTGATTTATTTCCACTTGGAAGGAAAAAGGGTCATTTATTTGGAGGAAAAAAAAAGGAAGGAAAGTGTATCTGGTCACCTGTTCCCCATTTCCTCCAGCCATGGGTTTGTATTTTCTTCCTTTGATCAAACAGAATGAAAGATGAATCCCTGGGTGTTAATAATGTAACTGAACAATTAAGGGACTTGTGTATATTATGGTTTAGTTTGGTCTGAGTGGAGGTGCTGATGGTCACACACAGTAATGTGAAGTGCAGCTCTATTGTTCAGCACATTTCCAGGGGGGCTGCAGTGACTTTGCTCCTGGCTGCCAGCCTCTTGCTGTGTTTGTACTCCTCCTCTCTCTGGGGTCACTGCATGTGACTGAGCTCACCTGCTCCTTGAGCAATGTGCCAGGGCAGGGCATGGTGCTTGTTGCACACAACAGTAGACTGCTGCTTTTTCTTTGCTGCTTTACATCTCTGGATCTCTCCTTTGGCTGATGTTTGCTTGTCCTCAGCTGTGTCTTAGAAAAGCTAAGGCTTCCTCTGCTAGCATAGAATATGTGAAGTACTCACAGAAATAGTCTCAGCTGGCACAAATGGCAAGGTTTGGAGTGAGACCTCTTTCCTTCCCGCCTCTCAAGAAAGGCTGTGAGCCCCATTTCCATCCCAAATTGCCCTCACTTAAGCTGCAAGACAAAGCAGTGCCCTTTCACACCTTGCCAGCAGGTTTTCAGAGTGTAGAGCAGGGACAGATGAGTCGAGGCAGATATGTAACACTGAGTTGTGAAGAATGAGCAGTTGTGCTGCTCACAGATCCCGCTGTTACCCTCTAGATGAGAGAAGGAGCAAAGCCATCCCCAAAGCAGGATGGTCCAGAGGTGTATTTTAAGAAGCTTCTCCCTTTCTCTCCTAAAATTACCATTTGTTCAACCTGCTCTGGCAGGGGGGTTGGACTAGATGATCTCCAGTGGTCCCACCCAAGCCCTACCTTTCTGTATTTCTGTTGTTCTGTGATTCCCTTTATGGAACAACTTACCTCACTGTCTGGGTGTTGCTCTGCTTGGGAAAGTGTTGCTGTGGTGGCTACTGTTTGGTGACTGCATGTCAGCATGTGCAGTATCTGCCTACAGATTGTGGCTCTCCCTTCACCACCCTGTATGATGCTGTTGAGCTGCTCTTTTGCCATAATGTAGCCCAGCAGAACCACCACAGTCTCACCGAGTTCCATAGAGCCAGCAGAACACAGCCTGCCCAAGGACTCTTCCTGGGAAGGGCAGAGGTTTCCAACAACCCATGTTGCCAAAAGCTGCAGCAGTTTTTTATGGCTCGGGGGAGACACACAGGGAATTTGAAGTGCCTGCTGGTGGCTGTGGCAGTATGAGGGCTGCAAGACAGAATAGAGCCTGTTTCTTCTGCTGTTTTTAGTCCTGGCAGAGCGTGTGTTGAGACAGGTGAACTGAGCTACAGCTCAGGGATCAGACTCACTGCTGCACTGGTCTCATCTCTTGAAAGCAGCCACAATCAAAAGCTCTTGCCACAACGTGGAGTCTCTCAGCTGCTGTCTGATAACTGCATGTGCTGGAGACCTTCTTTTCTCACCAGGTTTTCACCAGGCTATGAGAGACAACTCGTTGCAATGCAACCAGAGAAACAGGTTATTATGGCACTTGCTGCAGATACATTTTCATGTGAGCTTAACCTCATAATTTCTGTGCTACATGCTTTCTCCATCTCCCTGTCATGAGAGGGGACATACTGGAGAAGCAGAGAATATAGGGTCATGACTACAATTTTTTGTGTTACAGCAGTCTCTAACACAGTGGAGATTTGACAAAGTTTTGCAGTTTGTGATTGTCAGACAAGAGAAGGGGCAGTGGCTTTATGTTTAAAATGTGTTGGCTGTTTGAAAATCCTTAACAAAAAAAGGTCAGGTACTTCCTGTGCTTTCCTTACTCCTTGCTCCCTTAGACCACCACAGACAACTTAGCCAAACACAAGGCTTCCTAATTGTTGCTACATTGCACTGTACAAATTTTATCACTAACAGTTTAGAACGGCTTAAGCTGGGTTTCCAGGTACTTGCAGAGATGCTGTGCTTTGCATAAAAATATACGAGAAATGGTTAATTCTGTTTCTTTCATTTTTTAATCTTTACCAGGTTTTTCTTTACTACTGTTTTACTTTGTCATTCAGTCATTCCTTTGTCTTTGCTTTCTGCTGCCCTTCATGCTTACGTGCTCAGTTTGTTTCTGCAACTGGTAAATCACTGCAAATCTGCCTAAGTTAGTAAACTAAATTATATCTCCTGCAAAAGAAAGCTGCAAATTAGATGATACTTGATTACAAAATTGCTCAAAAGTTTTAACTGTACTTTGTAGGACAATCACAAAATGCAGCTCTTTGTACAGCATACCTGTAAGATTGGGTGGCAGTTACCAACATACCCCAATATCCACTACATTTAAGCAGGCATCTGACATATTGATTACTACTCTCTGAAAAACTGATTAAATGGGATGGATAAGTTATATTATTTATGTGGCTTTCTATACATAGGCCTACAGAACAATTTTGGGGTATAAATTAATCCTTTTCCCTGTTAGAGCAAACAGGAGATTGTCCAAAAAGAGATACAGCTCACGACTTCACCAAACCACCTGGCAGCATGAAAACCACTTTGGGGCAGTATGCCACCAGTGCAGAAGAGGAAGCTCATGTGCTTGGGCAGAGGAAAGCACAGCCCACTTCTGGTTAGAAGTTTTCATTTTTCATCAAGACAGTGCTTGATAATTGGCACTAACAATTAAGAAATGGTAATAACCAAGAAGTAAGCACCCTGCAGGTAGACTCTCCACTGCTTTGTGTGCTTATGTACCTTTCCTTTTTGAGATGTGTGTGCTGCAGTATTTCAAAATACATCTCAGTGTGAATGTTGTTAGTGCCAGTTTCAGTACATCGCTCACAAAACCATTTGAGAACTGAGTAAATCAGCTTATTTTGATATAGTGCTTTGCTGTTCAGATGCATAAACAAACAAGAAACCACCAAAAGAACCCAAACGCAGCACTGTGCTGCATGCTTAAGCTGTGCTTCCTGAAGAGCAGCTTTGACTAAGAGTGAACTCACTCAGTAGACTATAAAACTATGTTGTTGATCTATGTGTTTTTAAAATTTAAATGTTCCTGTTCTCGAATGGTATGTGTTTACATGCTTCTCTTTACCTCTTTAAATAGTTTGTTTAAACAATGATCCAAAATTCCTTTTCTCTGAAGTATTTTAATGAGGTATTTGAACATCTTATGCAATTGCATTTATTCAGTTTTTCTATTTACAAGATGTCAATGTATCCCTTTTTTAATGTCCTAAGCACAAAATGTATAAACTGAACTCCTTTCAACATTGTAGAACGAAACTTAGCCCACCCAGACTTAGAATCTCTTCTCTCCATCATAATCAAATTATTATATTTCAGATTGTTCTAAAGTAATCCTTTATAATGTTAAGTTTTAAAAGCTGAGGTACTGATGCAGATCTATGCAGGTCACCTGTGTGTGGTTTCAGCTCTTGTGGCACAAACCTGCTTGCACTGGACAATGCCTGTGCAAATGAAAATGGGTCCAAACTTTGTCTCCTTTTGGCAAGCAGCAGTGCTGCCTGGGGAGTCGTGCTGCATCCTCAGGGATACAGGGAGTATCCCTGCTGGGGTTTCCCCAGCAGCTCCCTTGGGACTGAGCAGCATTGGTCCCTTGGGATTCCTCGCTGCATTTTCCACGTTCCTGACTCTGACACAGCCTGGCACCATGGAACAGCCACTTGTCTGCTCAGGAAGGAAGGAAGGAAGAAGTGAGCTTCACAGGCTGCACAGATGGGAACAGACAAATGATCAGTGTCAACCAGAGCCAGATGTCCTTATATGAAAAGGAGGAGGTGCATAACTGTAACGTGTAGTTTTGTGGGGGTGAAGTGAGGTGGCTTGTAACCAAGTCACATTTAAGGGCCCCTGTGTGTTTAAACATTCATTTTAATTGGAAGTACGAGCTATCAATCCTTGTGTAACATCATTCCCATTGATGTGTATAATAACTTTCTTGTTACCATAGCAATTTTAGAGCACTGATTGGATCAGAAATCCGAAACAAGGTTTAAAACCTAGTTTGCATTTCATTTCAAAGCTTATAGGTTTGGGGCCTTACTGCTATTTTAGAGTGCTGAGCACACAGAATGGGTACTGCTTGCTTTTAGGGCATGGGAAGTTGGTATGTCCCCCTGCTTCCCCAGCTGCTGAGCACAGCGAGGTGCAGGGCCATGGTCTTAGGTGGGAGAGATGCAGAGCTGGGCTCAGAGCCATGGATGTGTCCCCCATGGGGAAACAGAGCTGGCATCTGGACCTGAGAGTGCTGATGGGGCAGGCAGCAGCATTGCAGGTAACTTGAATGCCAAGGTGAATGTCTGTCCTGATGAAGGCTCCCTGAATCAAAGGGGAGAATTCTGGATGTGTCCTGCTAGGAAGAGGAGCCTGCCTGGGATGTGTGCTGCCGGTCTGAACAAGGTGCCCAGCAAGGGATATCCACCTGAGCAATCAGGAGTGCATTGTGTGAGATCCAGACTAGCTGGAAAAAAAGAATGCTGTTCTGAAGCAGTATGTTGAGAAATTCTCCAGGCTGTTTCTGACTGTTTATCCACATGACAGACAAGTACTGAGTTCCGTATTTCAAGTTTGTCTGCTTGCTGACCAACAGCAGAATAAAGTTTGCTCAGACTGTCTCTCTGCTCTCTCACTTTCTGCTGGGTTGAAGAATTAATGGACCTGTGCTACTCCCACTAGTGCAAATGAATTCAGTGGGAGCAGGAGCAGATCCTGTGTGCATGAATGCAGAATTCTTGTTGTTATGATTTTATGATTATTGTTATTATTAATATTTTGCTTGCTTTCTCTTCTACAGTCATTAGTAAGACCTGTTTCTGTTTTGTACAGCTACAAAAAGAAGTCCTGGGCAGCAGCCTCATGAGTTCCAGGAGCTGAAGCAGAGGTCCTTAAGTAAAGAAGGCCATCAGGGAAGCAAGTCCAGTGACTCTGGTGAAGAAGCAGATAAAGATTTTATTTTTGTTTAGCAATCAGTACAAGTGCTTCGTAGAGCAAGAGCTTTTTATAACAATCAGGGTACAGCAATCAACAGCCCTTCTAGCCAGCTGCTCTTTCACCACAGATACATTTCCATGCAGAAAACCTGATCTTCCAATCATGATTTACAGTACACTCACTTGGCATCGATGAGGTCCTTAATTTCAGTTCTGTACAATACAGATGTTCCTTTCCATGCCTTTGCTAAAGCCAGCAATCCTTTTACGTATTCTACTTGAATTTCTCTGAAGCAGCTACAAAGAGTGCCCTGAATTAGGGCATTTAGAAAGCAAAGCAAAATAACTGGACACTGTCTTACACTAATACACTGTACAGCAGGTAATGTGTTGTACTGCTGAATGTAAATGTGTCAAATCTGCACGTGACTTACCTATAAATATATTCTTGCGGTATGCAATTGCACATTGTAATTATATTAAAAGAGCACACTAATAAAATACTTTGTATAGATTATATATATTAAATGCTTGGGTATGGTTTTTACATTCTCCCATAGGGAGCTTCTCTCTTCCTGTTCTCATCCTGTACATAAAGCTCCAATGCTTACATTTGTGTACCATCAGAAAGCACAACAGAGAAGGATTTGGATGACATATAATCATGGTATGCTTCCACATTCATATATTAATGTATATAGTTGGTTGGAATGAGGGCAACTGAAATTTTATTAATATTGGTGTTTTCTAGAGGCCTTCCTCAGGTCGTCTGCATATTAGCTTCCTTTCTATGTGTAATTCTATGAGAAAAATACTTTGACATCTGTAAAAACGTTTCAGCTTTTGGGGAACGGGGTGCAAATTTCACAGTTATCCACTTACATTACAGGTTGAAGGGATTTTATTCATATGTATATTTGTAACAATAAAAATGATTTTGCAGCTCAAATACTAATCTTCATTTTTATGGTGCTATTTCTGGTCTGACTGTCTGCTCCTTGAAAGATGGCATTGTGTCAGGTGGACAAAGGATGCAGTTAAGACAAAACCTATATAATCTTTTTCTGCTTCTAGTAAAATGTCTGTTCCTGCTGAAAGGGACACATACATATTGTCTTCATAAAATTACTGAAAGAAGATCTCTTAATCCTCCTCTCTTGGGATCTTAACAAAGCAGCCTTTACATCATCCAGAAACAGCTCTCTAAATTCTCTATTTTGGTTCCACAGGACAGAACAAAATTGTTTTGGTAAGTCTCTCCCAAGAACAGTTGCCCTAACCTTGTAGTGGCTTCTTGCCTGGGTAGAAATGCTCAGATACCTTTCCATCAAGTGACGTCCCATCTAACCCCTGTGCACATACTGACTGTCACCACTTCTCTTCTGACTGTAGCCTTTTGCACCAGCACCTTGCAGGACCTCATTGTAAAGTTTTAAATCCCAAAAGTAAGGTACAAGGTGGTGGGAAAAGAGGTCCTGAAGGCTGAGGGTTTGTACCCAAGTACCTTGGGGTTTGCACTGTCTTGAAATTTTGCACTTGTCTGTATTCATAAAAAGAAAATTCTTAATTTTCACATAGGTATTTTCTTCCTTTATTGTGTATCAGTGAGAATAGAAGACAAGTGGCAAAGGAAAATTTGAGATGCTTGTATTGGAAATGAAAATTAGTCTTCTGCAATTTTCATTACCACATGACATGGAAAAGACAACTCTCTGAGAAGTATAAGTGTTCAAGAAGGGTTGCCTGATTTTGTTGCTTTTGTGAATGAGACAATTGTTTGTAGTATTAATTTAAAAAAATAGATCTTCCAACTGCTGAGAATTTCTCTTATTGGGGCTTGATGTCCTTCTCACCAGTCACTTAGAGCATGGTATTGGTCCTGCAGTGAGAAAGCGGGGCAATAGTTTGTGCCTGTCACTTGGTACCTGTAAGGCAGGGATGTCTGAAATGCAGTGGAGAAAGTATGTGTTTGTGCTGATAAACACAAGAAGAAAAGCTGTGATGCTGTAATAGTTGTCTGCTGGAATATTAAGATACCATTAGACTGCAATGTTTTTCCTTATTATATATGGAAAACCTTTCCAGTCTTTAATTCCAGCCATCAGTGTGTTGTGGGCAGGCTGAGTGATGGAGAAATTAATTTTTTTGGGGGGGGGAGGGAGTGCTAGTGTGAGCTTTTGGAGACTTGGAAGTTTGTTTTGTGTGTGTGTGTGTGTGGTTTTGGGTGGGGAGGAAAAATAATTTTAATTTCCTCACTATACTTCTGCCTGGTGAGCAGAAGTCACCCTGACTGCAGAGAACTTGCATTGCATCCAGAGCACCCCCATTGCACTTCACAGAATCACAGAATGTTAGGGGTTGGAAGGAACTTCTGGGGGTTATCTAGTCCAAACTCCCCTGCCAGGGCACATTCACCTGGAGCAAACCTACTTCCCACTCCCTACTAGAGAAATTTTAAATCTGGCTGATAAATCTTGAGCTTTATAAAAAGTATTTGCTCCTGTGCAGTAACAAGTTAGTAGCTGCTTCCTAAGATGGGAACAGCAGTTCTCTTAAATTCCATATACCCCTGGCTCTCCACCAGAGCCAGCCATCCAGGCTGAGATGGTTTGGGAATTAATGTGACCCATTGGTGACCCACCACTCTTAACTGAGAGCTACCATCAGCATGACCTCTTGCTGCTGCTACTTATTGGTTGATTAATGTGTAGATGGGTTCTCCCTCCCATTGCATAGAAAAACATCTACTGAGAAACCTCTTCTGGGAAAACATCAAAAATCTCTGCTTCTGTTTGAAATGCTGCTTCCTTGTGGTCATTAGAGAGCTGTGCTGCTTTCCCCATGGCCAGGGATGCTCATGCTGAGTCGACTCTGCCTGAGTCACAATCTTGAGATTATGTTCTGCTTGTGCTGAAGTTGGAGGGAGGTGCCAGGTAGCAGCTGTCTTTCGTTTCTCCTGGAGTGGTGGCCCAGAGCATCTCTAACAAATACAGGTGAGTACTGGAGGTTATAATTTAATGCCAGACCTGGAGAGCAGAGTGGTCTTTACCTGTCCTAAGAAAGTCCAAAAGTGAGGAGAAATTGCTATGAACCCACAGGGCAATTAGCTTTTTCCTTAAAGTACAGGAGATGCCAAAATCCAGTTGCCTGACTCATTCCTTCTGAGAACCATCAGCCCTCTCCTCCTTCCCATGAGCCTTTTCTGTAGCTTTGGGCAAGCAGCAGCAAGCAGCATACCCAGCCAAAACCCTCCTAAATCCTCTGGGTGCCCCAATGGCATTGCCAGCGAATCTCTCAAAGGTTACAGCTGCTCACAGGATAATCAAAATGGTTTTGGTCTATCACGTAAACATTAACTCATGTCCTCCTGAAGAGAGAAAAGTGCTGCTTTGGCTCTACTTCCTTATCCTGGATATAAGAGATCACAGGGAGATCTGCCAGACAACTTCCTGGCTTCCCTCCTCATCCCTGCACCCATGCACCTGCAGTCCCTCATGTCTCTTCCCAACATGAGCATCTCCCCAACCCAAGGGCAAGTGACTCTGCCAGAGCCTCCACCAGTGTCCCACCTTCCCAGTGCCATCATGACCACAGGCAGGGCAGAATCCTGCAGCAGCCAAGGTGATTTCCCCCGGGGGGAGCAGACAGGGGTATATTAATTTCTAGTTGAGAGCAACCAGTTCTGCCAAATAGCCAGGGCTTCTTGACCCTTAGGCCATGGATGTGTTTCACTTCAGCAGGCTCTGGTGGCCACTGGCAGGCTGAAACACTGCTCTCATCAGTGCAGCTGAGATTTCCCCAGCACTGAAGGGCAGTTTTCCAAAGTAGATTTGCTGGCAGCATCAAGGCTTTAGTGGTTTTGACCATGGGATTCTTGCCATCTCATTTGCCCCTCCCAAACCCTGTCCTGATCCCTTGAGACACACAGAAATGGGTGGAAAACTGTCCAGAGCATTTCAGCTGAAGGCACTGGGTCTACAGGCTTGTCCTCAAGAGGCTATTCTTCACCCTGATGTGGGGCTGGGTGGTAGCAAGGGTGCAAGGGCTGAGGGATGTCGAAGGCAATACTTCATTTTGGAGGCAGTGGTTTGCTTTAGTCATTTATTTTGGCTATTTACCTATTTATTTGTGGTTGTTCTGAGACATGCTGAAAGGCTAATGTGTTCGGGTTGTCCTGTGGCTCTGAGAGGGAGAGTAAAACAGTGCCAGCTTCAGCAGGGGCTCCTGCCCTCAAATTTGGTGGTACCTGGCAGAGGATGTGAAGCCACGTGTGATGCACCATTGGGAGACCCCTTGCTTGGGAGCAGACATCTGAATGGGTGAAAGAATGGAGTGAACTGCAGGGCAATGAGATAACTCCAGCAGTGTAAAAGCTGATGGCAAGTCCCAAGGAAGTGTCTGGAGGTGCAGGGGAACCTGCAAGTGTCCTTGAGGCTCGTGACATCCCGGAGTGTCTGGGTCATGCATGGTGAGGGGAAGGGAAATCCCAGCTGGTGGAGAGAAGCCAGCACAGAGCAAGGGCAGAGCTCCAGCCCTTGTGTGAGGCTTGGAGAAAGAGAAAAGAAGAAAAGGGTCTGCTTCTCTGCTAGCTTAAAAGAAATATTTTTCAAAACAACTCTTTTCCTCTGTGACCAGAACACAGATGTCAGTTCTCCACTCCACAGCTAGGGACAGACTGCATGGCATTTGCCTGAGCAGGAACTGGGACTGCTGTCCTTGCTCTGCCCTGGGCAAACTGGAGCAAGTCCCTTTGCCTCTCCATGCCCAGGACTGCCAGCTCGCCCCTTTCCCAGAGCATTCCACTCGTGGCTGCTCCTGCTGCTTCGGTGAGACCCCACAGGAGCAGGGGCTGCCATTGCTCTAGGGATGCAAATTCTTCTCCACCCCCCTCAGTTGCAAGTACTGCAAAAAAATTGCTGTAAAAGCACCAAGAAACTTAACAGTGAGACCCCGTCTTTGCTATGACAGAGAAAACAGTGAGTGTCTATGATTTGGATAGAGGGGGAAAAAAAGCATTTTTGGAGATGTCTTTGCAAGACCGATGCTATCACAAAATGTAATTTCTCATTCTGTGTCCTGCAGCAAATTGAAGAAGAGGCTCATGCTGAGAAGAGTCTCTTCCAGACATGAAAGACACTCTGCCTCTGACACCCCTACATCAGCTGTCCTGGGGCTCTATTAGATGTGGTTTCAAGTGCCCATGTTTGAGAAGCCTGTGTAGGAAAGCAGAGATGCTGCCATGGTCCCTCCCTGCCCATTGATGGGGTATTGCTCTGATACCTCTGTGCTGATGATGCTTTGCTAATTTGTGATGAGCTCTGCTGGCTGACCCCAGCCCCCACCCTAAGAATCTGTTTTGGGTTTTTTGTTTTTTTTTTTTTGCTTTTCCAGTAAGTTGAATTGAGGAGAAGAAAAGCTGCATGGGAGGATAAGCATTTTAATTAAACTGATAGCAGCCAGAGAAGGCAGAAGAGTGGCTGCTAGCTTGGCAAATCCAATTTGGTTTCACTGAACAGAGGAGTGAAGTTAACTCTATAATCTCTGTTCCACATAGCTCCAGGGATGCCTCTTTTCCTTCCCACTTGTTTAGGTGGGTAAGACCCAGCAGTGGGTAGAGTAGAGCCCCATGGAGGTTTTCCAGCTCCCACTTTATTTGGATTACATTAAATTCTAGCAGAAGATTGAGCTAATGTAGGCTATTAACTCTAACTGAGACTGCAATCCTGGCTGGGTTGCATCAATCAGTGCATGGCTGGGGGAAATGTCAACTTTTCCTTTGGAAAATCTCTTCCTAGATCCCATCTGATAGCCTGAGTCCCAGCCCCTCCTTTCCAGAAGGATCCTGGTGGGACGTGGGGTGGCTGCTGACCTTTAACACTTAGAGTATTCCCATTGCCAGTCCAAACTGGGGAATGGCACAGCTGATGTTTCTCACTTTGGGGACCTGTATAGGGAAGGCTGTCAAGACCTGATGTTAGTGGGAATCTGTGTATGGAAAGTCCCTAGGATGGCACCATCACATCAGTCTATACTGGTACCTGAACTGGCTGTGCACCTCCTCTGCACCCCCACATCCACACCCCCAGCATCAGCTGAGCAAGAAAGGATAAAGCCAGTATCCAGGCTGGCACACAGATGCAGGATTTTCTGGGCAGAGGGAGGGAGAAAAGGGGGAGTTGGGTCTGCTGCTAATAAGCATCTTGTACCCATTGGAAGGTGGGGTTGGAAAAAAGAAGAGTCTCTTTCTTCTTTTGCAGCAGACAGATTTATCTGTCTTGATTTCCAGATAAATGGTAGGGGGATTCACTGACTCTGTTATTTCCCCTTATGTTCCCCTTTCAGTTTGTCTTTCATCTGCTTCTCCTGCATTTTCCTTTGCTGGGATGCTCCCAGACCCCTTGTGGAGCCCCAGCATGCCATCCCCACCCTCCACAGCCCCAGCTGCACGCACCTGCCCAGCTGGCACCACTTTCCTCCCACCCCACTGATGCACGTTGGGTGCTGGGGGATGGCTCATGCCACAAATCCAGGCTTGGGCTTCCTCAAGGAGCCGTGCAAGACCCAAGCTACTCCCAAAACACACATTCAGTGTGGGAGGAAATGCTGATGGGTGCCAGTGGTGGCTTCCTTGGTGTCTCTGATCAGTACAAAGCTGAAGGTAGCTGAAGCCATTTAATGAGGAAAATTATTTCTATTTATAAACCCATACTGTAATTATCTTCTGGGAAGATAAGGGACAATGTCAGATGCACAAATCTGGATCCTGGGTTGGTTTTTGGGTTGGTTTTTTTTTTTTTGGTTATGGAAAACAATATATGTGACATCAATGCTTCGATTCTGGCCCAAAGAATGAGGCATTTGTTAGCTGCCCCTTTTTCAGTTTCCAAATCAGCCATTTGCACTTTTACACACGTTTTCACATTTACAGTTGCTTGATTAAGTCTGTCTTAAATCAGCCTGGGACTGTGGTCCACTTGCTCCTTACTCTGGTATCATGATTTAGGCCCAGCTGCTATCCACCAGGTCTCCACTCACTCACCCTCTACCCTCTATGGGACAGGGAGGAGAAAATCCACCCAAAGACTCCTTAATAGAGACAAGGACAGGGAAGTTTTCACTCCTCAGTTACTATAACAGGCAAAACCAGACAGGGTCAGCTTGGGAAGGAACACTGGGCTGCCAGACAGAGGCCCTGTACTGAGCCACTGACACACTGCTGCTTAGAGGTATCAGCTCCAAAGTGTCTCCTTGTCCTTTACAAACTGGAAAAGCTGATCATGGCAGCTGTGATCTCTGAAAAAAATGTAATTTGCAGACCAGATATTTCCTGTGTAAAATGTAGCTTTTAGTTCTCCAAGTTCGGGGATTTTTCTTTTTGTTTGTTTGTTTATTTGGTTTTTTTTCCCAGATCAAATAGGAGCACGCTACAAGGACAAACATGAAATACTTTTTAAAAGCCCTTTCTGCTCTGCTTCTGAGAGCCTCTCTAATGCAATGTGTATTTGCATAAAATAGAATAATATATAAAAACATCAAAGTTAACTTGGAATAAGAATATCTGTAATGGAAATCAAAAGAGATAATAAAGTGTTATGAATTATTCTGGGAGCACACACAAAGATGCAGACCCCAGTCCCAGGTGTTTGGAATCACTGCAGATGAATATACAGATGATATTTGAATCAAAGGTAATCCCCAAGCAGGACCATCATAAATGTAAGTACTGGGCTTCTCCATCAGCACTGGGACCTCCAACCCAAGGTTTCTTCTTATAATTGGTATTACAGAGGGAAGAAGGTGAAGATTTCCATCCATGTTCATTCTCTGGCTCTTCACTCCTGCGAGGGAAACCTTCCTGATGGCTGGGAGGGATGAGAAGGTGAGAGATCCCTGCCTGCTGCTGTTTATTTTCCATAAACTGAGGAGGAGAGTGACACGTTTTACCTTTTTTTTCTTATTTTATTTTATTTTATTTTTATTTTTATTTTTTCTTTCTTTTTTTTCTTTTTTTTCATTTTTTAAATTTTTTTTATTTTTTTATTTTTTATTCCTTTTTTCTTTTTTCTTTTCTCTTTTTCCTTTTTTCTTTTCTTTTTTTCATTTTTTCTTTTCTCTTTTTTTACTTTTTTCTTTTTTCCTTTTTTCTTATTTTTTTCTTTCTTTACTTTCTTTTCCTTTTTTCCTTTTTTCTTTTTGCTTTTTTCTTTTTTTTCCTTTTTTCTTTTCTTTTTTCCTTTTTTCCTTTTTTCTTTTCTTTTTTCCTTTTTTCTTTTCTTTTTTTCTTTTTTCTTTTTTCTTTTTTTTTCTTTTTTCTTTTTCTTTTTTCTTTTTTTTCTTTCAATTCTTTTTTCTTTTTTCTCTTTTTTCTTTTTTCTTCTTTTTTCTCTTTTTTTTTTTTGTTTTTTTTTCTTTTTTTTTCGGTTTTTTTCCTCTTTTTTCTTTCTTTTTTTTTTTTTCTTTTCTGTTTTTTTCTTTTTTTCCTTTTTTCTTTTACTTTTTCTTTTCCTTTTTTTTTTTTTTTCCCCCCCAAAACACCACTTCTCTGAAGCCTCACACTTCCTCCAAGCACTTCTGCCTTCATTCGGGGAGTTTGGAAACTTCACAGGTGCGGCTGCAAGGTGTGGGCGGCTCTTTCGAGTCTGTGTCCGTGGGGTCGGCTCCTTCTCCCTCCCCACCTCCTCCCTGCCCAAACCGATTTACACCCCGGGCAGCTCCGCGGCGTGGGGGCTGTGGGGGGCAGGATGGGGCGGTGGAGCTGCGGCATCCCTCCTTCAGCCCCCGCGGGGCCGCCCCCGGGGCGGAGCCGCTGCCCTCAAAGCCGGAGCCGCCGGGGGGACTCGGGCAGAGCTTCCGCGGGAGTTGCGCGGGAGTTGCGCGGGCGGCGCCGTCAGCACCATGGAGAGCGGCTCCGCGGGGGGCTTGGACGCCGCCGCCTTCCTCGGCGCCTGGAAGCGCTGCGATGCCGAGGGTGAGTGGGGCTGGGCCCGGGGGGGGGGGGCACGCAAAGAAAAGGGGGTGTCTGCGGGGGGAAGAGGGGTGCCCGCCTTGGGGGTGCGGCTCAGGGACTGCCCAGGTGAGGGGGGATGGGTGGGTGCGTGGGTGCCCGTCTGTGTGGGTGCAGATGCAGGCGGGTGCGTTGTGGGGTGCCCGGGCTTCTGGAGATGTGAGGGGTGCCTGTAGGACCCCCACGGCTGCACCCTCACGGCTTCCTGAAGATGTTTCAGAGCTTCCCTCTTCCTCCTCATCATGCCCTCATCTGAGGTCTGAAAATCTCCCTTCTCCAATTTTTTTTTTTTTGTTTTGTTTTGCCTTTTCATAACTTCTCCTTTCCTTCTACTGTTTCCTCTCGTGGTTCCAATTTGTAAGAGCTGTTTTTCGGGCCTTGGGGTTTTTTAGCTGTAAAGTTTTATATAAGGAAAACTCCTAATAGTTCTGCAACACTATGCCCAGCTCCCATATAGAATCACAGAATGGTTTGGGTTAGAAGAGACTTTTGAAGAGCATCTGGTTACACTCCCAGCCCCCATCCCCACCCCCCACACACACCCTTGTCATGGTCAAGGACACCTCCCACTAGACCAGGCTGCTCAAAGCCCCATCCAGCCTGGTGATAAACACTTTCAGGAATCTACAATTTCCCTGGTCACACAGGTGTGAAATAATCAAATGTAATAGGAACCCCCCCAAAGTGGGCAGTCATGGCCCCTGCTGGCACCCCCACAGCACAGACCTGGGTTCCCTGTCTGATCTTTAACTTATTTGATTTTTGTTTAGATAATGGTTACATAGAAGGGAAGGAACTTGACAATTTTTTTCATCATCTCGTGGAGACACTGGGCCCAGAAGTAAGTACCATGCTGTGTTATTTGTGCATCAAGTCCAAGTAAAAAGGTGGTTGTGCTGAGCGATGATTTGTATTTGTTGTTCTCTGATCATTTCCTTAGCAATCCCCAAGGTAAAGAGCTTTTCTCTTGGCAACAAGGTGGCATTTAAGCAGGTGTGACAAGTGCAGTCACTGAGCTGTTTGATCAGTTTCTTTCAATCCAGCAGCTGTTGGCACGGTGAGACTCCATTTGGCACAAGTGTGGAGAGAAAGTAATTCTATGCCTTTGACTAGAAACTAATGCAAAAACACTGGCACAGAGTCTGGCAGGGCAAAAAGGAAGACGATGGTGAAAGTTTGTTCAAGCAAGCAGTGATTAGTTTTGCTTATATGATAGGTTTCTTTCCAAGGTCAATTTTTTACAAATACACTGTCATTAATTTTAAATGGTGCTAAGGAAGAAGATGTATGTCCGTATTGCCCAAAGTGTCTAGAAGCCAAACAGGAGCTAATTCTGTTGCTCATAAGGTCAAGACAAGGTATCAAGTGTTTCTGGTTTTCTCCCCTTATTTTCTTTCATGATTTTGAAAGCATTTCCCCTCTTCCACTCTGCATCTCAGTTCTACCAGAAGGTGCACAGTATTTAAAGGGTCTGGTTTCCTCAGCTCCTGGTCATAAGTTGCCTTTCACTGACACCACCAGTGGAGGAGAAATCTTGCCACTTGGGTCAGCTGCTCAGGCATATGTAAGGAATATATTCTGATCATGGGCTTAATAATTTCATTACACAGCGTATGCCCAACTAGGAAGAGAAAAAGAGTAAGCTTCTTCCACATGGAAGGAGAGAGTGTGCCAATAGAGAGAGAGGAAAGAATTCCTTTGAGCAAAAAATACTTAATGAAACCAGAAAAAGGTAGCTGATAAAAGGCATAAATTCATGAGTATCAAGTGTAAAATCAGAATTATACTTACAAGCCATTTTACATTTTTGGAATTTAAAAAAAACAGAAGCTGTAAATGATTTTTAAAGCATTTTTACTTTGCAAGTAAATTTGGACTGAAATATTGGGAGTTTCTGCAGAAAAGTCTTGGATGGTTAGATGAACAGCTAGGCATGAAAAAAGGCTCAAGAAATCAAAAAAGATTCAACAGTAACTACTAAGAATCATTAGGGACACAGATAAATCAATTGGAGGAGAAATTTGAAAAGGTCATGATTGTTTGCCCAGGAAAAAAAAAAAGAGATTGGGAGCTGCTAGTCTTGGAGTGTTGAAACACCAGCTCAAGGCATTCTCAAGCAAATCCAGTGACAGCAAACATGAGATGTTGAAGGAGAGGCTTAAAATGAGGCAGCAGATATCAACTCTGCAGTGGGTTGCTGAAGCAAGGGACCTCCAGGTAGGGCTCTCTAGAGCGAGCTGTAGCTGATGATAAAAACTGAGGTTTGGCTGAGGAGCTCACACTGCAGGCAGCTTCTCATCGGGAGAGGTCAAGAGGAAACTTCCAGCCCCAATCTGGCCCAAAGCTGCCCTTGCACGTCCTTCAAATGAGAGTCTGGAGAGAGCACCACACCACTTGGTGTGTTCCAGCAGTTTTTGTGGTCTTGTGATAACTGTGTGAACTCTGTTTTGCTCTTAGGTATCTGCACAAATGCAGAATGAGGGTGTCATAGTAATGAACTATTCTGCTTCAAGAATTCAAGAACCCAGATTTCCAAAAGCCACAGCTCAGATGACTCCAGCTTGACAGCATCCTCATCTAACCTGTATCTCCTTTGCTTCTGTTATTTAGGTTTTGCCATTAAAAGAAAAAGCTTAGGAAAAACTGCATTAAGAAAGAACCAACTCCTTCTCTCCCTATTAAATAGAAGAAACAGGCTAATTCTGGAAGACAGTGAATTCTCACTGCAAGGAAGTTCAAATGAGCTCTCAAATGTTTTGTCCCCTGGTTTTCTTGCCTGTTTTTGGCAGTATTTCTCCCCAAGCAGCATTACCCTGAGTGATGTGTTGCTCTGCTCCCCTTCACCAGCATCCTGGTTTCAGTTCTCACATCAGGGTAGGGATGAACCAGGCTCCTGGCCATCAGGTAGTAGGCAGAGCAGTCCACTTTGGTGACAGAAAGCTCAAGGGGAACTTTGTCCTAGGAGACTGGCAGCTGTTTCTTGCCCCTTTCCCCAGGGCATGGGGATTGCTTGTTGTGCTGGATTAAACAAAGGTCTTTTTGTACAGTGGTTTTTCTAACAGTGTTGAACCATTTTTCTCTCACTTCTACCTCTTTTCTATCCCCTTTGCACCAGTCTCCACCATCCTAGGGAAAGAAAGTGTCCATGATCCAGTGAGCTGGGACTGAGCATCTCTCTGTTTTAGTGCTTGTTTTGACCTTTACTTCTTTGGGGTCTTAACATCTTCATTGCTTTGCACAATAAAAGGGGAGACAGTAATACATTGGCACAACTTCCAGATGTGTCACAAGGATTAATTAGTGACTGTGTCTAAAGTGCTAGTCGAGTGATAAATAATGTTATCAGCACTAGAAGTTGTCTCTGTTTGAATAGCAAATGGCTTCATAATTATATTTTTTTAGGTTGCACTCTCAAAGCTGTTATTTTTCTTAATGACCACTGTAGTCCTTCAGCTCTGTTTTTCTTTCCAGCTACTCTGCAGCATCCCCAGCTGACACTAAATGCCAGGGGATGGGAGCAGCTGGGAAAACAATGCAAGAGGGAGCCTGTTGGGAAGCTGAGAGGCACAGCTCTTCCTGATGGCTCAGAGTGAGAAAGGAAACTTGAAAAACTATCCAGCAAGGGAGGCAAATTTATTGTCTTTTATTGAACCATCAATAATTTGGGGATGGGGAAGGGAAAACTTTGTATCAAAGGTAGGCCTACATTAAAGTGACCCAAGTCCCAGGTGCTGCTTTCTGTTTCTCCTCCTCCAGAAATGGGGGTTTGCTGGAGCCATTTGGAAAATGCCCTTCAGAACCTGCTCCAACTTTTGGTCAGTCCTGAAGTGGTCAGGCAGTTGGATTAGGTGATTGTTGCAAGTCCCTTCCATCTGAAACAGTATAGACTACCCTACCCTATCCTATCCTATCCCACTCTACTCTACTCTACTCTACTCTACTCTACTCTACTCTACTCTACTCTACTCTACTCTACTCTACTCTATTTCTAAGAAAATGCCTCATATTTCCAGATAGGTGTTACATATCCACAATGTTTCAGTGAAACAGAGAATTTAGTACACTACAGTTTATATAAATTCTCCATCAGCTACAAGGGCTGCTGCAGTTGAATCTGGTTGGGGAGATGAGGCAGAACTGAGGATAATTCAGCCACACACCAGTGCAGGTTTTTGAACTGCTGGCATTGTCCATCTGCTGCTGTTATTACTCCTATGACTTCTCTCTAACCCAGAGGAGCCTCCAGCTCCCATTCTGCTGCTGCATGGATACTGTGATTTGTGCTCTCCTGTGCTTACTCATAAATCACTTTATTCCACATTATGTACACTTTTCCATGCATTTTCTATAAGTTTTTGTATTGAGGTGACAACTCAGTTGAAAGGATGGCTTCCTTCAGCACTGAAGAAGTAATTTTATTGGAACAGGAACTACAGCCCCTTCTTTTACCTCTTCTATGGCAGTACATCTTTCTGTATACAGATCATTTAGGATCTTCTTTGCTTTCTCTTTGCTATTTTTTTTTTAATGAAGGCCTATGTATATTGTTGCAATAGAATAAGAGTTTTATACATGAATGATTACAAATTTTGGATTTGGATTATTTAAAGTTTCCATAAAACCAATGATGTCTGGGCAGAGAAAGAAATGCCTGTTACCATTAAATTTTTAGAGCTCTTTCACAGAAATTAAATTATACTAAAACTAGACAGACTTTCAGAGAAATATATTGCCTTCACCTAACTGTAAGTGTGTAAGAGATTTCTGTGATGTAAATTTGTAAAAATTTCTGAAATGTAAATTTGATCAGGCTAGAGAGGTATTAGCCTTGTTATAATCCCCCTGCCCCCAAACCACGTGAATATTTATGACTGGAAGGGCCTGAGGTTAATCTTTAGGAGCTCACCCTGAACAGACATAAAGGATTTATCTTTGTCTTTTACTTCCAAAGAAGTAAAGGAGCCTCCAGCTACTCTTGCACTTCATACTTGCCTTGCACAGTGTATTGATTGTCTAAGTTACGTGTTTAACTTACTATGATGGGGAATGCAGCACACAGTGATTCAAAGTTTAATGGCCAACATATCAGCCAGCCTCAAAGTTATCCAAACTAGATTTCCCCTATGTTTTACCAGCCCAAGAGGCCCAGGATCATTAACCAGGTCTCCCTGACAAGCAGGTCAATAGCAAGAAGGCCCTTGGTCAGAAGACATTAATCCTGCATCCTCTACCAGACTAATTCAGAAATCTAAACCCTGAGTCAATCCTGACTATTTACATATAAGGAAGAAATTCTTTCCTGTGAGGGTGGTGAGACAGGTTGGACAGGGAAGTTCTGGATGCCCTCTCCCCAGAAATGTTCAAGGCCAGGTTGGATGGGGCTTTGAGCAACCTTATCTAGTGGGAAGCATCCCTGCCCATGACAGGAGGTAGTGTAGAACTAGATGATCTTCTAAAGTCCCTTCCAACTCAAACCATACTCTAATTCTCTGGTTGCCAAATATAGTTATTTCCTTAGGTGTGGCTTTTGTCAGCCTTGATTAGCTTGACCAGTTCCTATTCCTCTTCCTGCACATTAATAGTGCAAGCACCTGGAAATATCTCTAAATGCAAACTCAACATGCCTGTGGGAAAAAACAAACGCAATGTTTTTTCATTGCCCAAAGGCATGTCAAAAACTTTCAGCCTAGCAGAAAGGGCATAATGAAGAACCTGTCCAAAGCTTAACCACAAAACCTTGATGGCCCAGGGAAGACTATAACAGCCTCTGTTGGATGCTGGGATCTTCTGCATGAAAAAATATCCCTTACATATGTGCTGATGAGAGCTAAAAAAGAGAACCAAACCACAACATGTGATGACAGGATAAGTCCCCTACTATTGTAACATGCAGGATTACAGAAAATCCTAACCAAAATACAGGCCACGTTCCCTAGGGGTAGCACTGCAATTAAATAAGAGAGATTGGCTGAAATGAGAAGTGGACAACAGGATTTAAAGGGGAAATATTTGCCAAAAAGAAAAAGGTTCTTCTTCTAAGGTCAAAATGTACATTAATGATGTTTCATTTGTTTTTTGCTGGCCTCCTTTCTGCACTGTGTGGCTTTTGGCATGGTAAGAGTTGTCGAGTTTGTTTTCCAGCCAGCATTCTTGGCAGACATAATTTATTTTCATAGATCTTGTAGGAACCTGATATCTCTGGGACCCTTTGCCCTTCTACCAATTTGGCTGAAATGTTGTTAGGAGAAACATGTGCTCAAGACAGCATTTTCAGATACACCTCATTTTTTTTTTTTAAAGAAGCATGCTATAATAGTCACTTACATTTAATTTCTTATTGCTTTATGTAGCCTGATCAATACAGTGGCTTGCTTCCAAAAATCATGACAAGATAGAAAAAAAAATCAATGTATGACAAGACTGTCTTAATCAACAGGAACTAAATGCTCCCTTTTAATACAGGGAGTCCCTTTAACACAGAAGTCCCTTTCCATCAAGAACAGAAGTCTCTGTACTGCTCCATACATTCACGTTTTACCCCTCCCTCCTTCCCTGCAAAACCAAATTACTCCAAAGTACTCTTAGTCATGTTTTTATCAAGCCAAGCTCATGGATCCCTTCAGGAGCAAAAATTTAAAAAATTAACTAGAAAGCATGGGGGACAAGTGTGTGACAATACAAAATGAATGGGTTAACAAAGAGACATATCTGACCACAACAAATAAATTAAATGGTGATTTTAAGAAAAAAAAAAAAAAAAAGCATGCCCATTTCATTATTACAAACAATATTAAAAACAAATTGCCTTTGTGATGCTAAATAAGTTCTAACGGGGTATTGCAAAAGGGAAGATGAAGACTGGACATAGGAAAGAGAAAGCAAAAAATTCATTTGTTATGACAACATGAAGCATAGAAGCTTTCTTCTGCAAAACTCTGTGGAAGAGCATACACAGTAAGAAATAGAGTCCTTAACTTTGAGAAATGTATGAACAAAGTCAAAGCCATATTTTGAGCTGTGTGCTTTTATGAGGACAAAAATGATATGGTCTTCTCCTCATTGTATATAGTAAGGATTTCTTGACTGGACAGTCAGAAAGTGCAGCAGTTCTCAGAAAGCCCACATCATCTGACCTGTGAGGGAGCAAGTTGTAAAGCTGAAGCTTATTAGAAGCGATCTGAAAAGAGAATAAAGCACCTCTCCATCCCATTATCATTATAGTCCAATGAAGGCCGTATTTCATGGATATTAGCAGGGTTGAGGTTTCTTTCATTTAAAAAAGCATCCTTGCCAAAGGTTTTACTTCTGCTGCAGGACCCATTCTTGCCGAGCACTTGCTCTACCAGCATCTGCACTCTTCCTCAGCCCAAACCTGAGTGGAACCAGAGGCAGGTCCTAGTTCAGGTATGTTTTCCTCTTCATTACGGTGCTGACTGATTCTAAAGCTTAAAGTTCAGGGGAAGTAGGCTAAAGTAGGCAGCAGTTCAGGGGAAATTGTCCTCCTCTGTCAATGAGGGCTCTTACCTCTGGAGTAAATTCTCCTCCAGGAACTCAGGGAGTTGCATGCAGCAGGGAGAACAAAGTATGACAAGGCAGACCTCCCCACACAGACAGCTGCCAGACAGGATGCAACAACATTCACTTACATGTTCACAAAAGGGAAAATAATCCATCTATTAAGAAGTTTAAAATTTTAACACAAGCACTGTACACTTGAGAAAGTGTTGCAAACCTCTTCAAAACTTTGAAACTGGGGAGGGATCTGCTGCTTGAGACAGGCAACATAGTCAAGAGAGCATTAGCTCTGATGAAAAAAGCCGTGCTCAGCTACAGCTGTTTTCTTGATGCAAAGCCATTTCCCCTATCTCAGTTCATAGAGCCAAGAGGCACAAATTTGTATTATTCTATTCGTACAGTGGCTTTCCAGAGCAGAAAGATGTTTTACATCATTTTTTTTTCATTACTCCTTCTGTGATTCATACAGCTTGAATAAATGGAGTGTGAGCTTGAGGCAGAGCATGTTTGATTTTCAGGCTTTCTGTCTTTTTGCAATCTGTAGTTGAACATCAGGTTAATAATTAAAGGGAAGGAAGGCAAAACAAACTTTTTCCAGGGAAGGTGGTGGCCATAGCACTCAGCAAAGCACCTCTGTTTCTGTGTCAATGCCATTCGTCTCCACATCTGCCTGCCTGGAGGTCTCATAGAATCACAGAATGGTTGGAAAGGACCTTAAAGATAATCCAGTTCCAAACTCACCCTGCCATCTGCAGGGACACCTCCCACTAGAGAGCAGGTTTCTCAGAGCCCCATCCAACCTGGCCTTCAACACTTCCAGGGAGGGGAAAGCCTCAGCTTCCCTGGGCAACCTGTGCCAGTGTCTCACCACCCTCATACTAAAGGTTTTCTTCCTAATCTCCAACCTAAATCTATCCTCTTCCAGTTTAAAGCCATTACCCATTGTCCTATCACTACATGCCCCTGTAAAAAGTCTCTTCTTCTGCTCCAGAACTTTCTTCTTCTATCATAGGTCTCAGCAAGCTCATTGCAAGGTGCCTGAGGCTGCAAGGGGGACCCTGCTGCCCCCCAGCCTGGCCTGTGCCCCTCTGCAGCCCAACACATTCCCAGCATCCCTGCTCATTCCTAGTGCCAGATGAGAAGTTCCCTCTCACAGCACTGGCTGGTGGCTGGATCCCTGCCCAGGCTGTGCCTGGAGAAACTGCCTCACCTGTCACTTCTTACCTGAGAATAGTTATTTTGTCCCTTTTTGAGGTGCCTGAATCCTGCCTTTGCAAAGCACTACTGAAAAAAAAAGATCTACTTCATAAACTTACATGACAGCAACTGGGTGCTATATCTACAAGACCTGTAAATTTTTTAACATTCTCATCCTCAACTCCATAAATACTGTAATGTTACATAGACAATACTTTTGCCCAAATGCTTTTCTCCCTCCATTTCTGGAGCATGCTCTTGACTAGGCGTGAAGTTCCAGTGTTGCTGCCACACTGCAGCAAACCCATTGTTCTGAGTTGGAGGCAAACCCAGGCAAAACCAAAATTTAAATGAGCTGGAGAACTGATCTTGCTTCCTAAGCCATCAGGGAGGGATCAGCACTTCCAGCCCCAAAGTCCTGGCTGTGCCCTGCAGCCTGACCAGGTTGCCCCACCACAGGCTGCTGATCTCCAAACTTGGATTACAGAATCAGCAAGTACAGCAGGAGTCTGCAGTTCAACTCCTTGCTTGGACAATCACACAGATCACATGTAAGGCTTTTTTCCAAGCTTTTAAATGTGTTTGGAATGGAAAGGTAATCAGAGTAAGCTACTTGACTGCACCACCAGTAGGTCAGTCTTGGAGACTATGTCTACCAACCTTGGTTTCTACTTGCAAATGGTATGGCTTATTTGATCTTTTGTTGTTACTGCTGTTTATCTTATGAAATCGGGCTTTTTTGGTAAACAGAAAGGTCACCTTTGAAACCTGATCATCATAAACTAAGGTATACCAGTCCCAGTGTAAAAATCTAATATATAAGTAATCGTACTTTGAGCATGCAGCTTGGGAATGCCACTTAATGTCTAACCTAAATTTTCCCTCTTCCAGTTTTAAACCGTTTCCCCTTGTTCTCTCACTACAGACCCATGTACAAAGCCCTGCCCCAGCTTTCCTGTAGGCCTCCTTCAGACATTGTAAGGTTGCCATAAGGTCACCTCAGAGCCTCCTCTTCTCCAGGCTGAACAAGCCCAGCTTCCTCAGCCTGGCTTCACAGGGGAGATGCTCCAGCCCTCTGATCATTTTAGTGGCTCTTCTCTGGAAATGCTCAAGGAGCTCTATGTCCTTCCTATGCCAGGGACTCCAGAACTGGACACAGCACTCCAGGTGGGGTCTCACAAGAGCAGAGTAGAGGGGGAGAATCATCTTCCTTGACCAACAAATATACTTTTCATTTGAAAATGAACTTGTCATTGAAAGGGAATGTACTTTCCTAAGAGGTTTATATTTGCTTTCCTTCTGAACAGCCAGGCAGGCTGCACTGATGCATGCACAGAGTAATTTGGAGAAAGTCACTCATGGTCTTGTGTCATAATATTAAGAAAGGGCTTGTACAAGCTCATGAGGCTGCAAGAGTAACTGAAAGGATGGGAAACTGGGTTAGAAGACCCAGGAAGATACAGCTATAATCTTAACTCCACTGGGACATAGAGATGATAAAACATTTGAAGTGTTTTTTCTTCAGGGGCAGGGAAGAATTTAATCTCTTCTCTTGCAAAAAAATGCTATGACAGTATGCCAAGAACCGGTCTGGGTTATCGTCCTCCCTCCCCTCCCAGAGAGGACCATCTTCCATGGGACTGGGAGAGGAGCCAGGACCTGCTCAGTGAGGGTGTGGGAGGTAATGCTGGAATTCATTATTGCCTGGGGGAGATTGACTAGCTGAGCTTCCCAGTCTAGCCACAAAGCTCATCTGACCAGAGGCCTGTCCCCAGGGTGGGGAAATTGTACTTTGTTTAGCCCAGTCAGACCAGATACCCTAAAGTGTATGATTCCCTAAGTATTGTATTTTACCTATCATAGAATCATAGAATTGGCTGGGTTGGAAGGGACCTCTGAGATCAACACAGAATCTTTTTTATTTCAAAAGACCTTTACAATGGTCGAGTCTAACCATTTGAAAGATCCTCACTATGTCAAAATTGGTTGTGGGGTTGAGCAGATGCAAGAGGAATGTAAATTGCTTGAAATCCCATGCTATTAACCCAGAAACACTGACAGGGCTTGGTTCCAGGTCTCGAACCAGTTGACAGGCAATAATAAGAAACAATTTCAGCTCCACTGACATCTTTCAAGGCTGATGATTGAATGAACTGCAGGGATGTAGTTCAAGGATAAGGACATCTTCCTAAAGAGAACAAGATGAAAATGAGCAGCATGGGAGCTGATGCAAAGGCAGATCCCAATGACGTTGTGGGAAGAGCTGGCTAAAGCACCAAGTGTCAGTGATATATTTTGGGCTCTCCAGAAACTGGTCTTCCAACTGAAAGCTTAGTTGCTATGCATAGCAAAAATTCATGTAAGGTGGTGTGTTTCTGGGGTTTTACAAGCATCAGCCCTTGTTTGTAAGGATGCAATCATCCTGATCATTGTGAGTGAGGAGAGATTTCATGGGTGTATAATTTTTCCCATGTCAGAACACAGAAGAAGTTCAAAGGATGAAGGAACAATTCATGTCTGCCTATGATGTCACCACTGATGGACGCCTGGAAATCCAAAAGGTATTTCTCCCCAGCTCCAGCCCAGTATTTATTACACAGAAAGAGGAAGAATTAGGACCTAGAGCAGACGTGGGAGATATGGGAGATAGAGTCTGGGTGGAGAGGAGGTGAGTCACAGAGTATAACACAAGCCAGATCTCTTGGTCTGGGCTTTATTTCCAAGGCAAAAATATGCCCAGAATATTTCCCGCAGTGGATCAGCAGGCACACAGGTTTTTTTGTTATCTTTTATGTTTTGGATTTTTTATCAGGTTTGTTATGATCTTTTTTGTTTTTGTTTTTTTTCTTTACAGCTTGCAAGTATGATCTTGCCAGATGATGAGAACTTTCTGCTACTTTTCCGACGGGAAACTCCCTTGGACAACAGTGTGGAATTCATGCGGGTCTGTAGCTCAACATTGTTTCTTCCCCTAGCACACCAAAAACTTCCTCAAAAAGTACACTTCCACCTTCTATGGAACACAGCATAGGAATTATGTGGTTACTGTGGAAGAAAAATGTGCTTTGACCTGTTCAGGTAGAAAAGGTTATACCATTTTATTCTGGCTCTTATCCTTACAGACTGTGGGATGGAAATCTCCATGAGATGGGCCAATGGAGGAACACAAACCCATAAAGTTTCATTAACCGTGCCCTATCTCCCTCCACTCTCAGCACCTAGGTATCCCGACACAGAATTTCAATTTTTCCAAGACTGCTTGCAGTTAATTTTATTTCACATCCAAACTGGAGAAGTCTACAGATCAATGTCCCGTTGTGTTCAGCCTTGACTTTTACTCAGGGCAATGAGAGAAGCTGCATGTACAAATTAGGGAAGAAATGCAGAGCTGTTTCTTAGTCTTTTCTTCCTTTTACAGGCAGCATGTCTGCATTAAATCTGTGATAGCAACACATCACATGTACAGCATCTAAATGCAAGTAAAAGCTATTGTGTTCAAAGTTTATTTTGTTTTATCTACATTTAATTAGATATTAAATAATGCAACAGCTTGCTCAGTATGGAAGGCCTTGTTTGAATCTTTCCAATCTATCACCCAAGCAGATGATTAGGTGCAATATTTATGTTGTTATATCAATCCATGTCCCTTCAGATCTGGCGCAGTTACGATGCTGATAGCAGTGGATTTATTTCAGCTGGTGAGCTTAAGGTAAGTTATTCTAACAAGTCTGTTTGGGTTTGATCTACAACTCACTGATATCAATGTGAGACTTTCCATCGGCTTTAACAATTTCATGGGGTTTTAGTGTGGCTGATGAACAACATTTCTAGGTTGTCTGTGGCAATCTAAGCATTTGGGACCCCCCATCTTTTTGGCACAGCTGCATGGTCCCTGCCAGGAGGATTAGAATTCTAAGAAATTCTATCTAGAGTCATTAAGGTTGGAGCTGACCCTTAAGATCAAATCCAACCATTAACATAACACTGCTAAGTCCACCTCTAAACCATATTCCTAAGCACCACATCACAAGCCTTCTAAATATTTCCAAGGGCTGGTGACGCTACCACTTCATTGGGCAGCCTGTTCCAGTGACTGACAACCGTTCTGGTGAATATTTTTTTCCTAATATCCAATCTAAACCTCCTCAGGCTACTAACCCCAGTTCCCTCAGCTGCTGCTTGTAAGGTTTTTGCTCTAGACCTTTCACCAGCTTCATTGCTCTTCCCTCAACTCACTTGAACACCTCTGTGTTCTTCTTGTAGCGAGGAGCCCAAAGCTGAACACAGTACTCGAGTTGAAACTTCACCAGTGCCCAGTACAGGGGCACAATCATTTCCCTAGCCCTGCTGGCCACACTCTTTCTCATACAAGCCAGGATGCTGTTTGTCTTCTTGGCCACCTGGACACACTGCTGTCTCATGTCCAGCCAGCTGTTGAACAATACCCCAAGTACTTTTCTACTTGAGCAGTTTTCCAGCCACTCCTCCCCAAGCCTTGTGGGTTTCATCCTGTTCCCCATTCCACCTCAGGGGACTGGACAACCAAGGAACAACTGATCTTACTACTAAAGACAAAAAAAGTATTAAGTACTTCAGCCTTTTCCCTCATTCTTTCTCAGTATGTCTCCCCCCCACATACAATAAGATACATTCTCATTAGTTCTACTTTTGTTGCTATTCTATTTATAAAAACATTTTTATAGTCTTTTTCAGCAGTAGCCAGATTAATTTCTAATTGGGCTTTGGCCCATCTCATTTTAGCTCAGCATGGTGTCATGACATCTTTGTAGTCCTCCTGAGTGTCTTGCAGCACTTATATTATCTTTTGTTTATTTTGTGGGTTAACAATGACTTATTCCAGTATACCTGCTCTGGGGAAATCTCGTTGTTTTTAAATTTCTTTGAAAAAATATGTTTCAGATAAGAATATGTGAATTTTTTGTGAAACCAAAGGCACTAGTGCTAATCAGGAATGTGAAATTAGGTGCATGTAATCCTACTGAATTTGGATCAATTTTTTTTACTGTTATTTACTGAATTTACTCTAACAGGATTTTCTGCGAGATCTCTTTTTGCAACATAACAAGACAATTGCTGAAGCAAAGCTAGAAGAATACACTGATACCATGGTAAGAAAAGATAGTGTTAAAATTGTTTAGATTTTACTACTGCCTAAAACTCTCCTTCAGGGTCAGTCTCTATAGGGCCATAAATGTCCTCTTAAAAGGTATAGTATCTTCTTCTAAATGAGCCCTGTGAAAAGTTAACACATGCTGCTGCTTCTTTGCACTGCACTGGACATCAGCTGTGATCAGAATTTCATATATTCATATATATATAAAACCACGTTTTAAAACCCTTTAAGAAAATGTAGCTGAGGTGCCTCCTTCCAAGCATGCTCACCTTAAGCTAAATCTCCAGCTCTTTCCTTCCCTCCCTCCTAGCAAATCGTTTTGCTCCCAAGACACACATATATCCAGCTTTCCACACTGCAAAGCCCAGCAAGCCTTTCTGGTTCCCTGCTGCTTCCCTGAATGGCTGGGAGGTTGCAGCCTTCAAGTCTTTCCCTATCTGATGGCAATATAGTTTTTAGATTTCAATCAGCAACAATATTGACTGTCAGTTAAGCATCAGTAACCTGGATTTCAAAGCAACTTATTATAGCTAACCTTCTAAAAAAAAAAAAAAGGAATGAAAAAGCTCATTTCTGATGTCATTCTCAAGGGTATCATTTGAGTTCCACTAGCAGACATCCAGCATTGCAATTTTCTATATGATATTCAGATGGGACTGCATTGATTCCTGGAACAAAATCTGTGTTTGTACCTAGATTATAGCTTGGTATGCAAGCAAACCAAGGAGCTGCCCACATTCTTTTCAACCTGATGTTACATATCCATGATGCATCTGCACCTAGAAATGTGACCCTTCACAGCAGGGGGTGAAAAACTGTAAAAACTGTACTATTACAGAAGATTGTAGATTTTTTGCATATTTATAGGACAGTGAAGGGAGAGGAATGCAAGCTAGATAAATTATTTTCCAACTGGCAGAGCTTGAAAGCAATAAAACTCTATAAACTAGAGATAGAAGTAAAACCATCTTGGTAGTGCTTGAAGTAGCAAATAGCTTTTATGCTACTTTTATGCTGCTCCATTAAGGTTTCTCCCCGGTGCATAATCTCTGGGTGCTGAGGAATAGGTGATATGAAGCCTGTAGATTGGGCAATTCATTTCCCCCAACTTCTTTTGCCTTCCAGTAATTTCCAAAGAAAGATCTGTGATTTCTGCTGCCCCAGTGCCACTAGATATCAATGAAGCCTGGGGCTTAGAGCCAGCAGGTCTGGTTTCTGTTTCTGTGGGTTTTTTTATCAATTGGCTATGTGTCTTTGGAGAGGCAGTTTAGTCTCTATTTTACAGGATAAGAGTTGATCTGGAAAAGGGATCCTTTGTGTATTGGGGGAAATCTATGATCTGAAATGCAATCTGTCTCGTGAGGACAAAAGTTTGCAAAGCCACAGTGCCAAAAGAATCAGGGATGTGAGTGGTTGTTAGAAAATGACAATACAGCAGCATTATTTTTTTCCTCCCCGAAATTCTTTTCTATAAACTGAATATCAAGGATGTTTACAAACACACCTGATGCCAACAGCTAAGGCCGGGTGTGAAATTGTAACAGGCATAATCTTACCCTGTGGTATCCTACAGTTAAATAGAGGATATGATTTCTGTACATCATGGCAAAGTATCCACATGGACAGCACCTTTATAGTAGCAGACACACTGCCCAAAGTGACTGCATGAAACTTCCCTGAACTAGAAGGGTGAAATTAGGAGGAAAGAAAGATTCAGTCTTTCAGATTAAACAGAGAGAAGTGACTAGAGGAGCTAAGAGCAAAAATATGATGTCAGGGCCCAGGGTAGTGAGATCTCTTTGCTTTCTCTGCTTTCCACAGGGAGTGTGGAGCTGTGGAAATGCAGAGTCCTGATGGGACCCTGCCACCATCACCACTGACTGGGAAAACAGGGAGACAGCAGCCCTTACATTTCATTGCTGAGGCTTTCACAACTTTCTGTTGTATCATTAGCAGCCAGCAGCACCAAACCCTTTACTGTGGAAATACTTATATTTCTTCCTTATAGTTTTGTTCCCATCCTACTCTCCATTTAGAGCAGAAGGGCTTCAGGATAAGGACCTGTTTCTGCTGCAGACAGCTACAGGTTCTCTTGGGTTGGCCCATCCATCCTATTTGTGGCTTTCAAGGGCATTGTAGTAGCATTCACCTGAAACAAGCTGTGTCCCAGGCAGATGTAATGTTATCTGTCTCCACAGGACTTTAGAGATCTCTGCCCCCCTTTTTATACAACCACAGCCTGCTGCACACATCTTAAGCATCTACCGATACACTGAGAAGATTCTAGACCCTTCCCGTTGAGGAATAGATAGAAACAACAATTTTTAAAAAGCTACCCCATCCATGAGGAGAAAAATAAATAAATAAGCAATTCATGATTCTGTGATGGGTATATGCAGCTTTAGATTGTGAGAGGTGTGAGCAGGTATCATGCCAACCAGGCATGCTAAATACTTGCTGCCATGAATAATCATACACCACATTAAAAAAACCTGGGAAGATGCAGAAAGTATTTCTTTTGGGAAAGATTTCCTGTCTCCAGAAAGAAATAACACTTTATCAGGTTGCTTAGAAGCCATTTCTTAAGAGGCTATTCTGTTTCCTTGTGACCTTGACATGCACACTTCAGAGAACACTGATATAGATCAGAGATTTGATGAGCAAGCGATGAACCCTTGGAAATAAAACACGCTGGCATTGCACAGTCTCCATGAGCCTGCTAAATCAAATCTCAAAGAGCACTAGAGCCACTGGGGAAAGACAGTAAAGAACATTTGAATTCTTAAGACTCTTCATGAGGGAATTAAAGTATCTATGCTGTGCTGTGGAAGCTCCTTTTCAGGCACAGTTCTTGTTATCTTTCATGCCCACGTGTACATCTGCATTAAGTGTGTATTGATATTTATTTACATGCACCCACTTGCATGAGAAGCTACATGTACAGTTCTGGACACTTGAAAACAATCTGTGGGTTTGTAATCTTCCCATGGTGTCACGGTTTAACCCTGGCCCGGCAAAACAACAGATTTAAACTGAGTAACAGATTTATATATTAATCTCTCTCTCCTCTGATAAAGGAAAGAGAGAGAGAATAAGTGAGAGAGACTTATGGGTTGGAAACTAAACTACAGAACTTTAATGAAACAGTAATGATAAATAGGAAAAATTACTAAATATATACAAATATACAGGAAAATTGATCCCACGTTCCTCCCCCCTTTCCCCAATAACTCTCACGTCACCACCGAGGCTGCAGGGCAGCCCTGGGAAAGTCCAGGCTGGAATCCTGGAGTCGGCAGCAGTCAGGAACTGGAGGCAGGAGCACACAGACTCAGGCTGGCAGGGATCAGGACCACAGGCACAGGAACGGATGGAATCTTCTCAGGATGCTGAAGGAAGCAGGGAGGGCAGGAAGGAGTAGAGAGGGGTTTGACCCTTGTGATCCCTCAAATTTATACCGAGTATGATGTGTATGGGATGGAATACTTTGTTTGGTTAATTCTGGCATCTATCTTGTCTGGTCCTCCCCAGAGGAGGGTTTCAGGTGGGACCTCCTTACTCCTTCTGGAAAGCAAAATGTTCCTGAGAGCTGAGCAGTGTCCTTGGCTCTGCACACCAGTCTCTGGCTGTAACTATAAACATCGAGTGTTATCAGTCCTAGAAGCAGACACTGTCTGAGAAACTTGCTGTTAATTTCAGCAAGTGCAACTACTTACAAGAGACCTAGCTAAAAGCAAAAGTACAAACCAGAAAATCACCTTTATCCTGGCCTAAACCAGGACACATGGGCACAGACCTGGAGTGGTTGGCAGGGAGCAGATGCCTGGAGGCAGAGGCAAAGACCTGTATTGCTCTAAGCCTCTCCAGGCCATGAGAAGATGCTCCAAGAGTCCTCCAATGTGTGAAGGAGGACACCCCAGGAGGCAGGGTAGACATAGATGAAAATTGAGGGTTTTAGGAGCATGGTGTGAATATTCTGCCTTCCTGAAGTAACTGGAGAAATGAAAGCTTGTCCTTTAACTGCTCCATGATGAGAAGGAGGCTGTGGAGGACAACAGCAATACTAGCAACCTTCCCCAGTCCTTTCCCACCTTCCCTCAGCCCCTGGGGACAAACTGCTGTAAGGCTTCTGGGTCCTGGTGAAGTTTCAGCCCATGAATATCCAGCCCACATGTGCAATTAACATTTTGCTGTGCCATTAACATGGCAGCTTCCATACCTATGCATGCACATAGCTGTACTTGAGCAAAATATTGTAACTGGATATGAACCAGATTCAAGACATAGCTTCTGATGAAATTAAGCATTTGTCCTTTTTGTTTCTGCTAGAACAAAATTCTCAATCCACTTAATCATCTTGGCATGTGTTATTACGTTGTTCATAGAAACACTGATAATTCATAGTGTCCTGACTAGTAGCATTCTACTTACACTTTGTAATCCCAAATGTCTGCAAGTCATGTGCAGGAAAAGTTCATTACTGAGGCAAACTTGAGCAAATTAAGTTATAAATACTGCTGAAACCATCATACATGCAACGCTGATATTCATATTTTTCACTGCCTGATGCTGATAAGGTCAGATTGAGCATAAAAGCATCCTTTAATTATTCAAAAAGTACAGGATAAACTCCCCCTAAGCTAGCACACTATCTTTGCCTACCACAAAATCTAGAGAAGTGTTAATGTAAGTGCAGTGACTTATAATTCAATAAGTATTAGTCATGAACTACAGCATTTGAAAGTTAATAGATGGAGTTGGCTGAGGATGAAATCTTAGCCCCAGAGAAGTCAATACAAATCTTTCCAGTTATAATGCTGCCAGGATTTTGCTGTACTTTTCTGCAAAGTTTCCCCTGGGGAACTGAGCTACATGCCCTGAGCACACCAGTCTGCAGCTGAGAGCTTCTCTTCTCAGTGCAAAAGCTGACTTCTCCCTGAAGATGGTCTGTGCCCGTGACTATGCATTATGGACAACCATAATGGGGGTACAGTGGGGGGATTTCTAATGCTTTCATGGCTACTGCCTAACCTCTCTGCAAGGACAATATTAGAGGTTCAGGGTGGTCATTTCTTTGTCTGTGGAAGCCTGTCTGTGCTCAGTGCCAATGCCAGTTTACTTGTGTAGGGAAATGAAAGTCAGAGCACAGAAAATCCAGGTGACTTAGCCCTGTAAAACCTTACTGGCCAAGCTAGCTTATCTGTGTTAATGAAGTCTCTTATGAACACCAAAGAAGTGGTGAAGTAATAGAAAGACAAATCCTTGTTGCATTGACAGAAGCCTAAGCAGAGTTTATGTTTGTTAACACACTGACCAATCTTCCCAACACCCTGGAAATATGATAGGACTGGAGTACAGCCTCCACTACAGGCTGGTTGACTAAAGGAATAGTCTTTTGACCTTCCTCCTGCTGGTAGTTGTGGTCCCTGCTGGCATCCCTTCCAGGGATGCTGTGACACCCAAGACACTGCATTTCTAGTGATGCACTGACACTGCAGCCATCACATCTTCTAACCCCAGACACTGTTGTGGGAGCTCCACCACCCCCAGAGAGCTTCCTCCTGACTTTGGGTGGGTGCAACTCCTCTTTTTGTTTTGCTGTATGTGTTGAAGAGAAGACTCCCACAGCTGATGAACACAATGGAGGGAAACCTGCCTTCCGTGTCCCTTCTGGACCTGATCCCAGCTGTGCTGTCACCTCCAGTTTTGCAGCATGTTTGCTATGGCATCAGCCAGGGGAAGCAGAAGATCCCATTTAAGCTCAAACTTCATTTCTGAAACTCAGGAGCCTGCAGACTTTTGAAAACCCCAGCAGGCAACACCTTGGCCTTTTAGGAGCCAGAATACTCTTAAAAATCCTACATTAAACAACTTGTCTAGGTTACAAAAGCAATCTGGTCAGGCAGAGCACTGAGCCTTTGTCCAGAGGGTGACTTGCTGGCCACAGGGCTCTCCTGTTGCTCTGCAGAAGCTTTTGTGTCCCTGTCCTTCCCCAAGCCAACTACCCATAGACAGTCCTGCAGCTTGGGTATGTGCCTTTCTATACTAACTTTGGTTCTCCCTGGACAATTTTAGTTATGGCTCTAGGGTATAGTCACCCCCAAATGTATGTATTTATGAGAGTAGGAAGTCAGCCAAGAGCCAACTCTTCCTGTGTCCCACCTGAGGGATAAAATACTTTATTAAACAGAGAAAATCAGTAGCCAGAGGTTTAAAAACAGTCTTTAGTAACTCCACTAATCATAGAACTACTTATTTTGGTTGTTTACTTCTCTCCTTATCTCTGTCATGGAAAATAATTCAGACTTCTAATCTTATATTTCTCTTCAAAGCACATCTGTGTTTGTGATACCCTGGTGTTTCAGTGGCTTTCTTTACAACACCAGGGGGAATAGAGATATTTTCTTTTGCTGTTTCAAAGCCAGTGGCACTTCTGATTTTACACTTTAAAAAGTGAAATGTAACAACTTTTCTGCAAACCCAGCTCTTACGCTCTGTCTGCCTCAGAGTGGATGGACTGCATTGAGACAAATAGAATTAATACTTCCCTGGCACTCTGCCATTAAAATGTCAGTTAATTGTGCAAACACTTTAAAACACGGCTTGGCTCGACAGTAAAATAAATGCATCATTTTATAAAGCATGCTGCTGGATGCAAAGCTTTTATTAAACTGAGTGGTATTTAAACAAGCCAGATCTTATCCCTAACCGTGCTCAGAGGTTTCATCTTGTCCTGGCAGCATAAATATACCTTTAAAGAGCATAAACTGAAACACCATTAAGTTTAACATACCAAAATGGTGTGTAAAAGCAAAAGTTTAAATTGAACCAGTCTCATAAAGATTTCAAGTATCTGGTTCTCCCACGATGTAGGCTTTATCACGTGGAGTGAGTACCCTCTGGCATTCTTTGTGTACTTATGTACACAGCAAATCAGATCAATGCTTGAGGTTTGAAAATTTAATTAATAGATATTTCCCCAGGCTTTTCCCAAGTGCTGCAGCCCAAGATTGCCAAGTAGTGGGTATGCGTGAGCTCCAGTTGTCCAGATAATAGGATTAGGTCTATCTTATTAACTGTGGTACCTGAACTAATTCAGTGAACAATATTCCATCTTCCCTCCATGCTTTTCATCTTTCATGTGGCAGTCACTAGACAAAAATTAGCTCAGCCTAGCTTTCCAGGCTTTTAGTTTCCCTCTGTTGACTAGTATGGACACGCAAAACATTGTGTAGGTTTGAAAATTTTATTTAGGATACTCATTGTAGGAAAAGGCAAAAAAATTTGAAAGCACACAGACTCTCTCTTGCTATTGCAAAAGCAGAGCTGAGTAAAGCAGGTCATAGAGGTGAGCTGGCTAGCTATAGGAAGACATAGCCACTGGAAGTTTGATGTTAAACTCAAAGATAGGGTGCAAACAATGAAAATTGGCTGAGGATACTGGTTTTCATCAAGCCTTTCACTTAGGATCATATTTATCTCTACAGTTAAAAGTGTTTTAATGGGGTCTGGGCTACTGCTGTAATATTGTAAAGGGTTCAGAGATGGATAAAGTTGGACACCAACTCAGAAAACTGGAAATGAAGCAGAAAGATTTTTCACATCTAAGCCATCACCTGTAATCTATCCTGTTTCATTAAACTCTGTTTCATTCACAAGGCTCTTCAGCATCTCATGACCATTTTTGACCTTTGAAACCATGAAAACATACTGCACCCACAAAGAAGCATGTAGGGCAGGCAGGATGCTCAAAGTCCCAACACAAGAATAGCTCTGTTAGAGTGTTTGTTTATTTATTGTGTGGAAAAGGAGATGAGACTTGAGATGTTTCACTGAAAAAGAAACTAGTGCCTTGTCTTAGACAGGTCTATGCAAAAAAAAACTTGGGCTTATGTCTGCTTCTTGGATTGGTAACCACCAGGTCTGTCCTGGTCCCAGAAACTGCCATCACAGTCAGCCTTTATAGGCATTTATCAGTGAGCTTGTACAGACATGAGGACCCTGTGGTCAAAGAGCTCAATTTCTCCCAAAAGCTTGATGTGTTTTCTTTTCTGAGTCATCAGATGAAAAAACCTAATCTGAGGCTCTGTTTGAATGTGTAGTCTGGGATGAAACGCTGGTTCTTAGTCTCAGGAGTAATTCTGAGATATGCAGAGAATGATAAAAATAAAAAGCACTTTCAGGAATTCAGAAGTGTGTAGGAGAATCTGGTCGAAATTCAGAGAGTGCTAAAGGTAATAAGTTCTAGTGCACTTTGGTATCTTTGCATGAAGAGAAGACATGGCTATGATTTCAGCCAGAGCTGCCCTGATCTGAACAGCAGTCCTGGAGAGCCTCATGCCATGCTTGGCAGAGGCCATTGAAAAAGGAAAGTGGCTTTCCTTGTGACACTTAACATCCATGTGGCTCTCAGGATATGGCTTCTCCAAAGATCTCAATATGAGCCTTCAAGCATTCATAGGAATGTTATGCTGTCTTTCAGTGGCAGGAAAAGCGAGCCTATAAAAAGTGCTCTTCAAAAATCCTATCCAAACGTCAGCAGTGTAAATCAGACAGAATAACTCATGGAATGAAGTCCTGTTGCAGAATCTTATCTGAAGGCAGTACAATAAAGGGTTACCACATGCTGACTGTCCTCGGTGTAAATGCCTGCCCTCCCAGCAGGAGGCAGGGATGAGGCAGCCCTAAAGAAACAGGCACTGAATTCATGCCCCAGCTCCCAGAGAAATGGCAGCTCCCTAGGTGATACCTATCCTCATGCACACAGAATCACAGAATCTTAGAATATTCTGGGTTGGCCACATTCTGCCCCAATTTCACCATTGGGAAGGTTTCAGGACCTTCCCCTGTCTCTCTCCGGAGCTCTTGCAGGATCAGACTGTGTCTTAGAGGATGGTCCTCTCCCTCTAAGCCTCATGAGATGGAGACTGGTATGGGCATTCTCCAGCAGGTGTGCAATTAATTACACCAATGGTTTGTAGTGACCTGGTTACTGAGAACCACTAAATAATTAAATGAGATTCATGAATGTAAGAGTAAAGCCTATTCCATTACTGAGTATTTGTTAAAGGATGGCAACACATCTTAGTAAAACATTAATCTTTTCACTCCTGCAATGTGGAATACATTTTTTTTCTGGAGCCATGACTTTTTTGGGTTTGCAGTAAACATCTCTCCATTTTTCCCTGGAACAGAATTTTATTTGTGCCTTTTAGAAAAGCACAGCACCATGATAAATAAATAAATAAGTGAACAAAATCTGCTGGTGTGTCAGTGAAAAGATCGTATTAAGGAAAAGATAATATGAAGGAAAGGCTGACTTTTGTATTTGCACAGATTGATCTCTTGATGCTGTCAGCCTGAATCTTCTTCCCAGTCTTTGTGCTTTCCAGCATCAGGTTTTGAGCCCACCAAAGCCTGCTGGCTTTAGCAGTGTAAAACCTCAACCTGAGTGTCTGTCAGAAAGTGGCATTTGCACCTCAGCCACAGCAACAACCAAAGATAAGAATGAAGAAAACCTGGAAGTGTTAGGAGTCCCCTCTCCTTTTTCAGCACTTTTTTCAAGGGCCAGTATTTAGTTTTTAAGGTGTTTGCTGGAGACCTGTCTTTATCTCCAGGTAAGGTGGGAAGGAAGTGGTGCTGGTATTTGATTGCTCAGGGTTTTGCTGTCATAAAAGCAGGAGGGTTTTGTTGTGCTCTTGTACCAGCCTTGCACTTGGTGCTAGCAAAAGATGCCATCCTGCCTGGATTTCATACAAAGCACCCTAGGAATGCAGAGGTGAGGGCAAAGGGCAGGGCAAAATACATATTGTTTTTTTTTATGTGTGCTCTCCTCATGCCTTATCTATTTTATCCCAGTCTTCTTGATTTTTTTAGATGAAAATCTTTGACAAAAACAAAGATGGACGGCTGGACCTGAATGACTTAGCAAGGTAAGTTTTCATAATATTTATGGGGTTTTTCAGCTCCTAATGACAGACTGTTGATCTCCCTGTGGGGATGTGCATTTGAATGCTACCTCCTTTCAAAATGAAACCAGTACTCTGATGTAGGTATCCCGAGTCCCTAATGCACGGTTTCCATCACAATAGTCTGAGAAACTAGAGCCCATGACACTGAGCAATGCCAGGACCAGTTTGAGAATCACCAGAACTCTCTGGCATAGTCCATGATGCTCTTCAAGAGGTGATGAAGCAGCCAGTGGCACTGTTTCTGCAGAAGACTGGCAATCCCCTTCAGCAGGGTCACAGATGTGTATTTATTTCATATCAGCATGCACAGCAGAGGCTGCAAAGAATTTTTGTTGCTTGTTTGAGGAATAAGCGTGCCACAAAGGACGTTGCCAGTAGTGGAAAGAAAAGATTTGGGGAGACAAGGTGAAGACATTTGTGAATGAAGCTGGGGACTCAACCACTGGCCTTTGCCTCTTTTCTGTCTTGATAGCTCAGAGGCTTTTATGATTTTCACTACTGCATGCCAATAGAATGTGCCTCTGTCTGCATATGAAGTGACTAGATAGGATGTTAAATGTGCAGGTACAGTCTTAAAACACTGGTTCAGGGAATGAGAGGAGACAGACACTGATTTCCCACTGGTACTTTCTGCTTGGGATCACAAGAAATGCCAGCACAAATAATTGCAGTGCATGGGGTGGTTCACTTTGGCCACTGGATATGGAGAGAGAAATAGAGGCAGAATGGAGAATAAAGGGGGTTGCTGCTGCATTTTCCTCTTAAATACGGTTCCTTACTGCCCCACTACCCAGTGAAACTGAGGCCCCCCCTCTGCTTTCACCCCTCAAGCCCCCCATGTGCTCAGCATGCTCTGTGTCACAGGCTCTAAAGCCCTTGGAGTCTGCAGAGCAGCTGAGGAGAGAAAAGCTTTTATTAATGTCATGAAGGGCTTTGGGAGGGAGGAGGGGAAAGGAGAGGAATTTGGCTTGTCTTGGTGCCCAGGCCAGTATTACTTTGCCCTTCACTTTCACAACCACAAATTCTCCCTCTAACAGAGAGATAAATTACTCTTCCCTTTAATGCAATGCAGCAATCCAGTTAGGAGGCATCATTGTCTGGTAGTTCTCACTTCAGAGGCTGACCACCTCCATTGAGCTGGACCACCAGAAGTGCCCTGGGAGAAGAAGTAGTGATAAGAAACTGATTTGCAGGGAGCCAAAGGGTGCCCACCATTCCCCATTAGACATGGGGGGAGGCATGTGTTCCCCTAACAGCCCTCCATAAATAACCCCATGGGCAATTTTCTTTTTTAAAGGCTCATAATCCAAAATCTCTTCGCTTTACAAACCAGAAAAGTTCGTAATAGCTTGTGTGCAGATAAAGAGGAAAGATCATAATTTAAATCTTTCCTTTCAGGATTCTCTCACTCCAGGAAAATTTCCTTCTTCAATTTAAAATGGATGTAAGTAGTGCTATTTTTTGATGCATCAGTCCCATCTCTCTAAGATAACCCAAGCACAAAATTCAATCTTTTTTTTATTTGCTCATCATCTCTGCATGCAGGCTTGCAGCACAGAAGAAAGGAGGAGAGATTTTGAGAAGATCTTTGAACACTATGATGTTGTGAGTTCCAGAGACCTTTCCCTTATGGTCTTTAAATGATACAGATGTAACATACACTGCACAGACTTCTTCCTCTAGGTGGTTGCTGTGGGGGTCACTCAGGAGATGCAGCTGTACCCCAGCCCATGGGCCAGAAGGACCCATGGTAAGGGGGGGAAAGAAGGGAGCAATGCTCAGAGACCTTCTGGTAAGGGATCCATTTTGAGTTTCTCCATCTTGATGGCCAGCACTGCTATATCACTCTGCAGGAGACACAAGAGCTGTAGAGGGACTGGTGGCTTTAGGTCTTTCAATGTCTGACAGTTTAGGACCTGCCCCAGCACCACCTTGAAAAATAAAACCCCTTCCAGTACTGAACGGAGAGTTATTTAGGGGTTTTGGAAACAACCACCACTTCTGACAGACACACAGCTTGCTAAGGGTGGTGACCAGCAAGCCTCACAAAATGGTGGGCGATGTTGCTACCATTTGAGTGGAGGAGGCAATCAGGGAAAAAGGAAGAGATCTTAGAGATGGGTGACTGTGTGGACCTACCAACTACTAAACATTGTATTTTTGACTTACTGGAGTGTTTTGATGTTTCTTCCATATTTCAGAGTAAAACAGGAGCACTTGAAGGCCCAGAAGTGGATGGGTTTGTCAAAGACATGATGGAACTGGTCAAGGTATCTCTTTCTATGTTTTAATACACTATATTTCTAGAAGAAGATGTTCATTTTGGTAAAGTAATCTAAACAGAGAGGCTAGGGAGATCACAGAGTCAAGTTTTACTTAGATCAATGGCAGAAATGAAAGTCATGGTCACAGGTTTCAACTGTAGAACATTTCACTCTATCACAGAAATTCTGCCTGACAAATTAGTACACCTTCACTCAGCAGCTGTATTCAAGAAAGGCATCAAAAACTGTGTTGACATGGATTCATCATCAGACATTCTTTCTTCTGTTTTCACTGTGGATATGGTCCTCATTAGCATGACCTCATGGTTTGTTGGCTCATCACAGGGCTACACTTCTGAATTTCTTGAGCTCTACTTCTAATCAAGAACACCATTCTCAGTGTGCCACCTGTTTCTTACAGACAGCAGTGCCCATCTGGACTGCATTACCCAGAGTTATCAGATGCAGCCCAAGATAGAGCTTTTGATGCAAACGTAGTCTGATCTGTGGCTCCCTTTGGGCCTGAGCTGTTACGTTTCCACTCAGTGTGACCTGACACAGGAATGCCTTTGCTCCTGTATCCATTCAGCAGAGAGCAGAAACTGCAGATGCATGCTGAGGGCTGCATGGGTGTGTTATGGCCACAATGCATATGGGGAATGGTGTGAAGATGGGCAGGAGGTTGGATCTGTGCTCTGCCCATGTGTGTCCAAAGGATTGAAAGCTGTACTTTCCCTCAGGGGCTTCATCTGCATCTCCCTTGGGCACCGCAAGCTGTGTGTGTGAATTTGATCTCCTGAGAAAGTGGGAAGAAGGGGAAGCCTCAGAGCATTAGAAGCACACAGAGATAATGTAGCCTAGAAATGACACTTAGCATTCATTTTATCTGCTAAAGGTATTTTGAAGCTGCTGACTACCCTGTAAAATAGCAGCCTGCCAACAGAAATGCCACATTGCTTCTCATGTAGCAGGCTTGACAGGAAAACAGGCAAAGGCACAGGACCAGTAATGTAGTGATTTTTATTGCATACCTTTCTACAGACTTTTGTTGATACAGATCACATGCTGATGGCCTTGACTAAGCACAAAAATCATGTTACATTTCCTTGCAGTTGCTCACAGTCCCACACTCTTAACTAAATCTCTTCTGGGTTTCAGGGCCCCCTTCCCCCATTCCCTGTTCATTTCCCAACTGGGTATGAGCTGACATGGTGTCAGCCCATTCAGTCACTCCTCCTTGGGTGGGCTTCCCCAGCCTTGTAAAATACTAGTGGCAGGGAACAGAGCTGTTTTCTCTCTCAGACCCATTTTTTTCCTTTGCCTACAGCCCAGCATTAGCGGGGTGGACCTGGACAAGTTCCGCCAGATCCTGCTCAACCACTGCGACGTGAACAAGGATGGGAAAATTCAGAAATCTGAACTGGCTTTGTGTCTTGGGCTTAAAATAAACCCTTAGTTGGGACAGTCCTTGTGGTTGTGTTTCCCTTGTGAGATTTGCCTGCTGCTCCTTGTAGAAGTGTTTCTGTGGTGCCACATGAGTGGTGGGGAGCAGGGGCACGGAGCTGCGAGGCTGGCGAGGGGCTGCAGGAAGAGGTGGCAGAGTGGGTTGCCCTGTGAGGGCCTCCCAGCTCCAACACTCCCTTTGTGGTGTTTGTTTGTCACCACCACCACTGCTGGGTCCCCTTAACAATGTCTCTGCCCACAAGCACACCAGCGGCTCAGAAAAGGGGTTGCTGTTCTCCTCCTCCCCCCACAAAATGCTGGCCTGCCCCATCCCCTGGGGTGGGGACAAGAATCTCCTGAAAAATGTCCCACCAGTGCTCTCAGCATGCAGCTCCTAGGTGTTTCTGGTGGCCACCTCGTGTGTGAAGTCATTAGTTTGGTGAGCATCGTGCTTTGTTTGTGCTTTCAAAACACTGGATGGATGACAGTGTATTTGTGCAGAAATAAAGAATGGCAGTTACAGAAATTCAATACGCTTATGTGTTTGTGTGTTATGTGCAGAAAGCCATCTGCCACAGGCTGGCAGACCTTATGTAGGAGCCATTTCATGTAAAACAGATCAAATGGCAAGAGGTTCAGTGATGCCTCTCAGCTGTGGGGTTTCAATCTGCCAGGAAGTCAAATATCCTTCTCATGGGGAAAACACACAGCCCAGGAGTAATCACCTCCAGGATGAAGCCAAGGAGTCGCATCACTTCTGGAAGAAGTCTTTTTTCCAACACAAACTGAAATAATGTACAAGGTTTCCATAAACTGAAAAACTGGACGGACAGAAGTCTAATGAGAGTAAAGAGCTGAAGCACATGCTTTTTTCCTTTTTTTTTTTTTTTTTTTTTAATCCATTAGCGTTAGTAAATATCTGTAAACTGCTTTGAATTTAAAGCTAAAAGCACTCCTGAGCCTTGAGTGTTATTCTGGAGCTTAACGGCAACAGCAGCATTTCTGCCACATATTTCTATATTCCAAAGGCTTTGACTGCATCTTCAGACAGTGCCACACCTCTCCTATCATGCTCAAATAATTCCTCCTTTCCAACAAGAAAACTGCAGATAAAAGGTTGTTGGCAAAACTCCTGTGCATTTCGGCATTTTTTTTTCTCCAGCAGCTGAGAGACTTACATTTAACACTACAAGTGTCATTCTGGTTTTCCTCTTTGCACAAGGTAATACAGTGAAACACTAATTTTATACTCATTTTTATAAAAATTAATCAGAAATTAATTGATTAATTTCAATTTGAAATTAATTCAGTCAACACAGAGATTAAGATTCTGATTCAGTGAAGCTCTCAAGAACATACACAACTTGGGATTTGCTAACTTTCTGTTTTCACTGATAAGGTCATAGACCAAACAAGTACTAAGTGAATGTTTCAACCCAGCACAGAACTAGGGTTTTAAACTCCAAAACAGCTTTTTATCACTCTGGCAGCAATACAAATCACAACCAGAAGAAACAGAGCTTTGCAATGGTTCAGAAAAGCTATAAGCAAGGTATAAGACCTTAGCCTCAGCCCCCCCAAGCCATCAAGGATGTATTTTTACTCATGGCTACTTGCTCCCACCAGAAAGAAGAGCTGTGGTCAGGAGTGTGTGACAGTAGATAGGAAGCCAGCAGAGAAATCTCATGTACTGCTGTTTATCAGACATGCTTTATCTTCACCCTGAAGAACTGGCACAAATATAGTGGGGCACATCAATCGCCAACCATCTTTTCATTGTATCTCCAACAGGATGTGACTTACCAGCCTGGATAGTTACGCCTTTTAGTACAACCCTCTGTTTCTCTCTCTTCTTTCAACCTTTATGTTGTTCTTATTGTTATTCTTATTTTCTTAAACTACAGTTTCCATTACTTTGGTCATAGCTGCATTTTCTGTACCATCCCCCAAGATACATTTCCAGCTGTAGATATATGCTCTTCATGCTATTTGTATTTTTCAATGGTAACAGGTCTATTCTGTTTCACCTCTGTTTAAGCATACTGATATCAGTAGAACTTCTAATAATTTATTAAAGTAAAAATTCAAAAATATCCATCCCTACCTCACCAAAAATACAACTTTTAATCTAAAATTAATATTTTAAAAACTGTATGCAACCACAGTTCTTATGCAATTTTACAAGGTTTCCTCCATCTTTGTTGAAACCTTATGCTTCTGATATATCCCAAACCCAACCATTTTGAAAAGTTAATGTCACAATGTATTTTCTTCTTTTGTACAAATTTGTGATTTTATTATTTTTTTTAAATACTGTTTGCTGAAGCCTTCCTCTCTGCAAGCTCACACAGTGGGGTTTATTAGCTTGAGATAAATAAGTGCATAGTCTTCAATGACATTACAGGAGCCTTTTCAAAACATTGGCAAAAAGTAATTGGGGATAGATGAAGAAAAGTTTATATAGAGCAGTCAGAAGAGAAGACATTTGAGATTTTTAATGTTTGGTTTTGTTTGTTTGTTAAATTTAGTTCTGTATTCCCATGAGGGCATTTTTTTCTGTCCAGAGCAGTGACTACAGAGCAGAACAGCCATGTGTGCTGTCTTGTCTGCAGGGACCACAGACGAGAGCCATACCCCAGCAGGGCTCCAGCCCAAGTGAGCTGCAGGTCCCCTATAAGCAAAACAAAATGTCAGGAGATGCAGTGGGATCCGAGCCCACCTTACAAAGGTCAGCAAGGCAATTATCAATGTTATTGCAGGAGGCAGGCATTTTGAGACTTCCCACAGAGAAGATGTGTTCCTTGCTTGCCGAGATTTAAGATTTTTTTAAATCACTATTTAAACCACTTCAATAATGAATGAACTGTAAGGCTCTTTGGTCTGAGGCTGTGGTGAGTTCATCCCTTTAAGCTTCTGTAGATAAATAGATAAGCAATACATTTTGATGAAACCTAGCTACTGGATAAATTCCAAATTTAAAGTGTGTTTTAATGATGTGCAGTGAGGATTCTCTTATGAACCAAAGCTTGAGATAGTTTTTCACATTTGAATGATTACACGAAAAGAAAAATACCAGTTTTGCATTAATTTTATGAAAAATCTTGCCTACAAAACTAAAAACTTTTATACACCATCACACTTTCTTTGCTGTAAAGATATAGAAGATATGCAAGGAAAGTTTGGGGTTGTTCAATCAGTACATCCAAAATTCTTTGACTATCATATTGTTTAGGAGCCTGCATCTTGGTAACTAGCATTTAAATGCTAAAAATGAGTGAAAAATGTTTGTTAAGGTATTTTCCCTTTCTAATTTTGTGTTTTTATCTGGAAAACTGGGACTAAGGGTTTCATAGTGTTCTATTTCTTCATAGTATGCAAATTTACTGAAATAAATTTTAACTGACTTACATCCTCACACTTAACCAGTATACCTCCAAAAAATATTTAGCTGCCACAAGCATAGTGGTCCCTATGCAAAGTGGTCTCAAATCTGTTTGAGGTTTTTGGGTTTTTTTTTTTCTCCTTTGTTTGTTTAATTGACTAACTGCTGGACTGGGAAATCAATACGTGAATTTCCTTCAAAACAAAGCTCTTCCTTTGCCTTCCTCTTTGTTGTGAGATCATGCCCTTCACTCTCTTCCTGCTCCCTGCTCATCTCAGCCCTTCTCATTTTTGGCACTTGACATAGTTTTTTTCTGGATGACTTGCCATGGCAACTTTGTTCAGGAGAAGCTGCCTCTGACAGATTCAGTTGACTGTGGAGAGCTGTTACCCATGAAAAATGAATATTTACAGGTTTTTTAACTCAAATCCATCCCTCCTTTAACTTCAATGGTTTTACTATAAATGATGGTATAAAGACACAATCTCTTCTGCCACCATTTGAACCTCAACAAGCTGCTTGTTCATCCCAAGCCATCACCATGGAGATCTGCCATGGGTATGCCAAATTTCCTGAGCAAGCCTCACAATGCCTAATTGCTTATGTGCCAGCTCATCCCTTGATTTGTGGAATTTTTTCCCCAGAATATAATGAATAGAAATATACAACCTCACCTCACTCCCCCGTCTGAACACACTCCATCAGTCTCACATTACAGACACCCAAACTGGAACCAGGTGAAATGTTTGCAAAGGGTAACATTTTAGCTTTGTCGGTGCTTTATCTTCAGTAAAAAACTTCTCTCCATTTATTCTCATAAAACTGCTTTAAACAACATGGGTGAACCTGCCTGCATGTCTTCTGAAAACCACTTTTTATTCCTACTGAAAGCTAAGAACTGAACATCAGCCCCAAAGAAGAACTGAGAGCATGGGAAACCAACACAATATTTTGATTAATCTGCTTTTCTGTTTGTGTGGCAAGAGAATAGTGTCAATATTAATGAAAACATTTGTGATTAATGCGGCCAACAAGACAATTAGAGAATCATCTGCTGCATTATAATAGGAACCCACAATGAGAAACACCTTAATTACAGTTATTATCTCTAAAAATGGCTGGGTTGCTCTTACATTGACCTGATTTGAAATAGAAAGCTACTGTTATGTAGAGAGATATTTGAAGAGCTTTGTTGTCTAATTACATGGGTTAAAGTAACTAAAAGAGTAATTTTTGCACAAAGGCTACATTGACTGCTAATGAAAAGCTCTCATTTTCTGCCACCTGTATTTGCAGTAGTTCCACAGAGAACTGTGCTTCATTTTAATGATGATTTGCACATGGGAAAAGGGGAATAAAAACCTCATTTTTTATGAGAAAAAATAAAGGAACCATTTACCTGATGCCAAGACACATTTACAGGGAGCTTCCATGGGTTTCCTGAAGTAAAATAATTTTTCTGACCTCTCTTACTTTGCTAAGACTACCAATTTTTAAAAGCTCATCCCACAGCAATGTATCCTGCTACCTACTTGCTATATGCTCAGGCTTTATGCTGGCTTCAGGCATTGCCCTTTCTTTTTTGTTTGTTTCTTCAAATTTGCTGTTGTTCATAAAAAACACACTACTGCATGGGTGATGGAGAACAAGAAAGGATGTCTCTGGCCAAGGAAAATGGTCAGTGCAATGGCACACACGGTGTGGACAAATCCTAAGTGTGCATTTGTGGCATCCTCTGGTATCCCTCTGGATGAGCTGTTTCAGGAAAAAAAATTAATTTGATTTGATTTGATTTGATGGAGACATCACACTCCAGGAGAGCTGTTATTACTAGACAGCATGGCTGGGAACACATGTCTGCCCCAGTCTCGGAGAGGCTTGGTCTGGGGTCCTTGCTCTCCTCAGCAGCGTGCTCCAAAGATCAAATTATTTCAACCTGCTCAGCCTCAACAGGGAAAAGGTCGTGTTATGGATGCTGAGAGCAACAACTTCATGTTCAAAATTACCAATCTTATTTTGGAAGAGTACTTGCAAGGGAGGAATGTAGCACCTGTGGTTAAGATGAGCCCTGGTTCATCTGGCAGACAGAGAGAGGGCAGCGAATTGCTGCGGCTTAGGGGAAGAGCAGCAACTTCTTCAGACACACTAACCAGATCATTGGGAAACCCATGGATGCACATGAAGTTCAAACCAATCCATTTTTCCATGCCTTTCTGCTTGCCAAAGCTCCACAATAACTCAGTTGTGTGCTGAAGACCTAATTAGTGAGATTGTCAAAGGCAACTGTTTCCTCTTTCCTAATGAGTAAATGTGAATATGAACATGGGCATTAAAGGGGACATTTCTTGGTCATTAAGCTGAGAGTGATCTGCTTGTATTTGGGCTATAAAGAAGATTATAAACAAATCAATAGATATTTCCATTTTTATCATGAGGCATAAAATGCTTATAAGCATGGCACACTACAAGGACCTTAAATGACTGATGCCATGACAGGATGGCATTTAAAGGCTTGTTCTAGAATTTCTTTAACCATTTCTGCACAATGCATTGATGCTACCTTTTCTGCAAGGATTTCTTTTTACATGCATGGAAGATCCTGTGAGTCTGACATCCACATAGCTCTCTTTTAAAAGCTAGAACTTGCCTCATTTTGAAAGTATCTTGCACGTGTTATTTTTAGGTTCAAACAAAATTATAGCATATTTCTGACTTCTTCCTTCTTGATGAGTACAAAATTTAGCATGTGCTTTCCCAAGCCACCTCTTTCACTTTCCTGCTGGTGGGATCCAGAAGTGCTGCTGCCAACACCTGGCATGAATTGGTCATGAATCAGGCCACACAAGATCAAGCAGCTGGCATTAAAACCTATGAAATCCCTATTTTCCCCCACTATCCTCTGTGCTTCCCACCATCTTTTCTTAATTTTTTTCTTTTTAAAAGAAACTGCAGGATTCTTGCTTTCATGCCTTCTGGGTCCAAAGCCTTTATGCTGCCACATCTGCAGGTTTGTTCTGCAATGCAGCCCAAAGCACTACATCTGGTTTTTACTGTGACGATACTGTTATTATTTTTCTGGAAAGCCAAGACATTCATTATCCCAGTCTCACGCTTCAGGGATATTCCCTGCAGCACAAGCCTGAAAAAGTGTGAAGAAGCAAGAACGGAGGCTGTACCCACCAGCCTGCTGCCAGAGGCCAGCAACATATGCCATGCCACCACTTTTTGCCTAAATTGACACCTTTTGGCAACTCTGTCAGCTCTTCTTCCCCTGCACTTGGGAGTTGCCTCTTGGGTGGTCGTTAAAATCTCACCAGAATCCCACCAGAGCTTGAGCTCAACAAAACAGGGATGTGTTCAGCTTTTCAGCCCACATGGAAAGGGCCATGAGGGATAGCAAAGGTCATGGCCCTGAGGGATGCCTGAAGCTTTCCCCTCAATTTCTTCTTTCCACTATTTTAGAGGTTTTTGATGCTCTACCACAAGCTTAAATACAAATTTTATTGGCCACACTCTAGTTTTTAAGAGACCCAGTGATCCTGGTGGGTTTTTGGAGGAAGACTTGGGCTTGAAGAGGGGAAACCACATTGCTGACCGTGTAAAAACCCCCAAAGCTGTGTGTGAGGGGATGCAGCAGAGGAGTTGAGGAAATTCCTTGTATCTCAAAGCAAACCAGGGAAAGTACCCCAAGAGTGTTGAGGACATTGCATCTCAGTTGAAGGGAAGTTGAAAACGAAATTGCAAAATGCCTCTTACCCAAGCACAGAGTCCCACCTGGAAAGTTGTGAGCACAACAGGAGCAGGTAGCTAAGTAGCCAAGTCCCTGGCATCTGCCACATGACTTTTCCCTAATCCATGTTCTGCCAGTATCTGACAGAGGAGCATGAGCAGTGCATGACTGATAGCTCAGTGTTGCCCCCTCCCATGGGTAGGGCCAGCTCCCACCAGTGGGGTGATTATTACGCACTCTTGTCCTTCAAGTTTTCTCCACAATTCATTATTTTTCTATAAAATGTGCAATACTTTTACAATTGGTCTCTTTTTTGGTGGTGATTTTTGTCACTTCATCAGCTTTTCATTAAAAAAACGAACAAACCCAAAGGGTTACAATTCAGATCTAATACCATAATAAACTTGCAGAAATATGTATCACTGCAGCATAAAACACCTGCTGAGCAGATAACAGCAATCTTCATGGAAGGATAAATTTAGGAAACAAGCAGCAAACAAAACATAGTCCCACAACCTCATGGCCAAGCCTTAGTGACCAGAGGCAGCAGCAAGGCAGCACTGTGATATGTAGCCCACTTTCCTGCACAATCCCACTCTTTTTGTGGGACATCCCTTGGTCCGGGGCACCTGGTGGGGCTGACCCGGACCTTGGTCTCCAAGTGCTCACACACCCAAAAATGTTAGCAGGTTTAGAGCCTGCTCCATTCTTGGGAAGTTTAATACTGTACTAGTCCTGTGCCTGGGTCTGATAATGCCTCCATTTACCTCTCAGGTGTTGCTCTTCCTGCCCCACTGTACAATGCCTTTCCTTAGCTTTGCAAAGAGATTTTTCTCTGCTTTTCTGATCTGTTGCTGCTCTTCTTAAGGAGTCTTAAATCAGCTGGTGGCAGCTACTGTGTCTGGAGGGTTTGGGGTTCAGCCACGGGTTATATGTGCTGACTGCTGCTCATGCCAAACACAGCTGGCTAACGCCATCATCCCAGAATATACAGGTTGGTTCATGAAACAGCTCGGGAAGAGGACATCTTAGTTAGTTCTAGCAATGCTGGGTCTGTACAGGAGGCTTCACAAAGTAAGTTATGCTGCAGGTACCTGCTCCATATGAAATGCCATGGACAATCCCTCCCTGAAACATCAGCTGCTAAGCAGGGACCATTCCCAGATGTCACAGAAATATCTCAGTTCATCGATGGCCAGTGGTGTGGCCAAGCTGGATGATTTATCAACACCCACCCTTTCAAGCACATAGCTGGGTGTTTCCCAGGTCAAATTCATTCCTCATGACAACCCACACAAGCCCATTAATGTTAACTAAGAAGAAATTCAACCTCAAATCTGTAAGGGCCACCACAAATGCAACAGCCTGGGCTATAAATTCCCCTGCTGAGCTGTTTTGAGGAGCCTAAAGCCTGTGCTGCACAGAATTAACCTGTGTAGAGTTGACCACAAAAATTTGTTCTATTCCATGTGCAAGGTGAGTTTGGTGAGGGTCCCCACAGGGTGGGGAAGCACTGAGGAGGGATGAGCTCCATCCCCATTAACCAGGTGGGAACTGCTCTTCCTCAGCAGCAGTAAACAGCTTGACAAAAACACAGGAAAGCAGAAGTCTTCCAAACCACATCATGCGTGGGTAGAAATGGATGGTAGGTTAGTCACTGGCAAGGATGTTTCTGGAAGAATAGCAAAAAGAAATGGTTTGTGTTAGCACTCTTGTGCGTGTTATCCTCTGCTGGATAACAACATTTTAGTATGTTAAAATACAGTACATGGTTGTCTTCTTCAGGAGGTTGTCTGGTTTTCCTTTCTTTAAAGGCCAGCTCAGTAAGGGGAAGTTTTCTACCACATTGTGAATTTCTTTTGGGCTCTAGCAGGGAAGGATCCACACTGTAGCCATCAGCTCCAAACTTCAGCAAACTCCTACATCTCTCTATTTGAGCCATCACCACGGCTGACTTGGTGTCATTAGAAAAATAATAAGATATTCAGCTGATTTCAACAGACATAGATAGGCCTCTTAATCTCCTGGACATAAAAGACTTCTCACAAATAATTGGCGGTGAATAACTAATGCAATTAAAATACTCACTTTTTCTATCCTTGGGAGCAGGTCAATCATTCTGATTGCTTCAGCATTTTCTGGGGGATCTTTAGTCAGCTTTGTAAAGCACACTGTACATTTCTATTTTCTGCTTCAGATAAATTTTACCAGTGGGCAAAGGGCTTAAGAAATTAATTTAGTCCATGTGTTTGTCAGGCTTAGATTTCAATCCAGGAAGAAATGGAAATTTTTCAGATGACAAAGGCTTCTCTTTAAGGGCCACGTAAGTCATAGCAACCCTCTTTTGGAAAATGAGTGTGCTACAAAATGTGGTGCTTGAGTGCAGAGCTCATGAAGACCATCGTGGGTGCAACTGCACCACTTCTCTTTTCTTGGTCCTTTTACTGGTTGTGTCTGAGTCTTTTAGGGCCAGACACTAAACAAACAAGCATGTGTGCATGAGTGTTTATGAAGAATTGTTACAGTAAAGGGAGTTCTTTGAAAGAGAGGGAAATTAGTGGTTAGCCTAAATTGCCACACATTTCATTTGAGAGTTGTGTTAAGGGTATTTAGAGCATCCAGATCTCAATTTTGCTACCATTCCCATAAACTGCAAAACTACATCCATACAAAATCATAACAATGCATAACATCAGCCTTGAAAAACATAATATGGTTTCAAAAAATCGTCTCCATGTGGCTTATTCAAGTTCCCAGCACAATTTTCCAGCATGGACTATTTCAGTCTTCAAATTCATTTACCACAAGCAAGTGTGAAAAGCAGACTTCAGCTAGTCATAAGTGTAAGCTAGTCATAAGTGTACAAGAGAAGAAAGAACCGAGTCCAGTGGTCAGGTTTATTTTTAAATTCAGACAGTCCTCAGAGAAGTATTTCCACATCTTGATTTCTATAGAAAATTGTGCACAGGTCTATATTGAGAGGAATTATAGCCCTCAGAAGGCTCTGACTAGTGTATTTCAGAGCTTGCCTTCTTGTAAGCACGGAATCTATACGTCTTGTAGCTGTACATTAAGCAATTCCTCCAGTGTCCATCCCTCATAGCCCATCCTCTCCCTGCTCCTTTCCCAGGGGAGTAATTAGATCTGCAGTGTTACAACATGGTGGGATTTTATAATTGATACAACGGAGTGCTAGGAGAACGAGCCAGAGTTCACAGGTTAAATTGTTGCTGTGGGTCGCTGCAGCAGATGTGAGCTAATTAGAATTAACATTAAATGTAATTAACTTTAAATCAAGTACATTATATTTGAGAATCGACTCAAATTAAATTACTCCCCATTTCCTTCCCTTGATATTTTCTGTTGGTACTGCTGCCACTTAAAGGTTGTGCCATTTTTCAAAGCCTTTTCATAAGGTTTGTTTTTTTGCCAGAGCTCTTTAAATCCCACAGTCCAACAGTGGTCTCTGCCTGCTTGGTCAAGCCCCCTTGCTCACAGACATGATTCCTCATCCAAAGAAGCATTTGAAACTACAAATTAGAAAATCAGAACAGTTTACTTCATGGCATTCAAGGAAATGGCCGTTTTGATACACAAATTAGAGGTTTTGCAAAGGTGAACACATAAAGCAGCATGGAAGGAGATGTGCTGAAAATGTCACCTGTGGAATATCTTCCAGCAGCACCACAGTGGGGACAGATATTGGACATTTGCTCCTGGATGGAATATATTGCTGGGCCTGCAGCGGGCTGCATAGCCACCTCTTTATGATCTGCAATTACAAGTAAATGTGGTACATTTAAATCACAGTGTGCTGTAGTCAGGCTTCTATGTTGTCCTTTGAGTCTGATGGAGCTTTTTGTAACTTTGCAAGGGATTTTTCTACATTTCTCTTTGAATATAGAAAAGCAGTGTTACAGTGCTGCATTTGGCCAGCTAGAGCTACATTGAGGGCAGCTTTTTCCAAGGAGGATACGGCTGATAAGAGCTTTTAAAGTATCAGATTAAGCTTAGTCTCTACTAAACAAGCAACATGCTTATTTACTAATGGCAACCTAGGAAGATTTCTATCCAAGGCAGCAGAGCCAGGGGTGCTGTTTGTGTGGTTTTGACCACAGCACAAGCTGCCTGCTGTGCCTCCCCTCCACGGCACATGGCTAAACACCTCCTGTCTGGACCCAACAGTAGCAGAAGACTGGCATCTTGCAGGGTCTGCCCGTGCCAAGACAGGCTCTTCCCTCACGTCAGTCAACACACCAGTCACCCACTGGTGCAGGAATCGTCCCACCCCATCCTCATTTTCATTTTCCAGGAGATCAGCAATCCTTTCATATCCCTCCTCTTTTTATTCTGCGCTTCTGTCCTTCAAGAGCAGGCAATTTGTTTCCTCTGTTTCCTATCTATAAAGGATGCTGAAGGATAATAAAGCTGCATTTATGGCAGGCATGCTGAGCAGCCATAATAAGGGGATGTTTTTTTCCTAACTGAAGACAAAAGAGCAGTGAAAGCCAGGAGACCAATTCAGGTAATTACAGCAGGCAAGGAAGGAATTGTTTCTTAATTACAAGGCTTTCATTGCTTTCATCCCACCTTGTATGAGCACTGGAAGCTACTGTTAAACCCACCAAAGAACTTAAGAAGAATTAGCAAGGTTTATTATTTTCACCTGCTTCCTCCACTCTCCACAAAAACACCCCCTGACTTATGCAACAGGAAAGGGAGATGTGTGAGGGTTTGTAGGGCTTGCAGGTGGTGGGGAAGCAACCAGGCATGGTGGCATCATTAGTGCTGCAGACACGGCTCAGAGGCTGCTCAGCCACTCTTTGGCACAACAGAAGTAAATAAAAAACTCTATCCTGTTGGCCAGAGATTGTGGCTCAGCTGCACGAGCTTTAAGCTCTTTTCTGGACTGGGGCTAAAATGTTTGATTGATGCCATACAAATGCCATGGTAATACCTGCCAGTTGCTCATAACTTATTGAACTTGGAGAAAATATTTGACAGAGACACTTGAACATCACTGTGAGTGAGCTCCAAATTTGTAGTCTGGGAGCTCAGATAGGAAAGTAGGGAGAGAGGTTCTTAAAGGTTGGTTAGCAGCAATGAAATAATCTTCATTCCTACTGTGACATCAAAATAAATCACAAATCCAGAATTTTTCCTGGTTTTTATGTTTTATTTAGCCTGTTATGCTGAAATGATTATTACTTCTGCTTATCTCTGTGTAAGGACAGAGCCACAACCTGCAAGTTTTCTAGACATTCCTGGATCAGGAACACTTCCCAGTGGGTTCAGTTTGGGCTGAGCACCTCTTAATTTTTAAGCCCTGTGTACCAAGGAGGCAATAGTGCCCATAAAATAGGGGGCTTCACGGACAGGATTCCAAAATTTGGTTGTAACTTGAATTAGATAACCTCCAGTTTCTGAGGGCAATTTAAATCAGTCACATATTGCTACATATAGCGGCTGTGTATATGCAAATATATTAACACACATGTGCAGATTAAATACCAGAATTTTTGTATAGTATCTAAACGTGCACATTTATTTTATTTTGAGGTTGCATGTATTCTCCAATCAAACCAAGTCAGGGATGTCTTACTGGGAGAACACACAGAATGCCAGAGACACAGCAAAATTACTCTCTAAGCATTTTGAGTCTTCTGGAGGTTTGCTTCACACTGTAATTTAGAATTTCTGATGTAAGAAACTCAGTCAGACTAACATTTAATTTTGATGGTTTGGAACCATGGATCTACTGCAGAGCTGGGAATAGCTGGCTGCCAGTGAGTCTGGTCCAAACTACCCCAGTATCCAATTTCTGCTGTTGGCAGGGGATGAAGGCTCTAACATCCATCCCTTCTCCTCAGCTGCAGGACTGGGCAGCATCCACTGGCCACAGGGCCAGGCAGCTCTGCAGCATGGCTGGGTAGAATCCTTCAGTAAACAGGGTGCATGGCATTGACAGCACCTTTGGACCAACCACTTGCCAAAGCTATCCTATATGACTATTAGTGCAGAGGTGGTAATTATTAGTAGCAAGTAATTAATAAATTAGGCTTGAAAACCTTGTTGTGCCAGCTCCTGAATCAGTATACCTGAGGAGAGAAATCCCTGCCCCTAATTCTTACAGCTTTGTTCTGCAACTGCTCCCAGGATGTGGCCAGAAAGACACAATATAGTTCAAGTTTTATAGTTCAGGGGAAGTTCTGTACTAAGCAATTGCACATCCCACGTGCCCCTCAGGTACGGTGACTCAAGAAGGTAAGCTAGGGAATGGGAAATTTGGAAAAAGCCTGGCAAATAAATTGGGGATCATCCTACCTTATAACATATTTATAACAACCCAAGAGGTCCAAAACAACCTGACATGAACAACTTAATCTTGGCTCTAGGCTTCTGCTTGCTCCCTGCAACCAGCACGTCCTGTGCTGGCACCCATTAATGTCCCTGGAAGGGATAAACACATGCAACATTTTGAAGAAAAGTATGCAAAGCATTAAATAATTCCAAAATATAGTAGGATGAAGTGATGACATACAGATGAAAAGCACCCTTTCCCTGCATTTGGCGTGGTTGGAATTGTTTCAGTGCAGTTGCAGGGTGGAATAAGGACAGGATTTGGATTTCATAGCATCATGGTCCCAGGAGACAGACTACTTGTTCAAAGTTATCTTTATACAATCATTTCAGTGTACAGTGTAAAAGAAGAAAAGTATTTCAATCTGTTTCTTCCTGGATCTGTTTTCTCATCAGAAATCACCACTAAAGTTTTAATGGAAAAATCCTGATGCCTCTGGGATAGGCAGCAGCTTTTTCTAAGGCTATCATTAAAGACTATAGGCAGGCTAAGAGAATCATAGAATGGTAGGGGTTGGAGGGGACCTCTGAAGATCATCAAGTCCAACCCTCCTGCCAAAGAAGGATCACTTAAAGCAGGTCACACAGAAATGTGTTCAGAGGGGTCTTCAAAGCCTCTAGAGAAGGAGATTCCACAACCCCTCTGGGCAGCCTGTTCCGGTGTTCCATCACCCTTATAGTAAAAAAATTTGTCCTCATATTGAGGTGGAATTTCATGTGTTCCAGTTTATGTTTGTGGCCCCTTGTCCTATCACAGGCCACCACTGAAAAGAGACTGGCCCTTTCTTGACACCCACCCTTCAGGTATTTATAAACATTAATAAGATTCCCTCTCAGTCTTCTCCAGACTAAACAGCCCCAGGTCTCTCTGCCTTTCCTCATCAGACAGGTGTTTCAGTCCCCTGATCATCCTCATGTATTCCCTTTAGTATACCCCTCACACTCTTGAACTGGGGAGCTCAGAACTGGACACGATACTCCAGACACCCCAGAGATCTCACTAGGGCAGAGTAGAGGGGGAAGAGAACCTCCCTTGACCTCCTGGACACACTCTTATTAATGGTGCTGAGGATGCCATTTGCCTTCTTGGCCAAAAGGGCACATGGCTGTCCTATGGGTAACTTGGTGTCCACCAGTACTCCAAGGTCCTTCTCTATGGGGTTGTTTTCTTGCAGGTCAGCCCCTAATATATACTGATGCACGATATTATTCCATCCTAGATGCAAGATCTCCTCCTCTTCTGAGTCTTGCATTTCAAGTGAGGACTGTAAAAGGGCAAATCTTCTTTAGGTGTATGTTTGTTGTTGGTTCTGAAAAACCATCTGAACAGAAGCAAACTAGAAGCAAACCAGACACAAGGTCCCAGTAGGAATCCTGGAAAGATGTCACTGTGAGGTCATTTTTGCAGGCCTGCTCTGTAAGAAAATCCATTACCTTCTGTTCTGAAGAAATGCTTGTGTCTGGCTTGTTACCTTAAAATTTTGACTATGAAATCTGCTATCTTATTTTGCTATCTGAATTTGTCCATTAAAAATCAACATCATTCCCGTTGAAATAATTGTATTCAAAAGGTATTGCCCCAGGGCTGCCAAATTAGATCCAGGTCACTACCATGCCAGGAACTGTGTGTGCACAGAGATAGCTTTCTTGGCTGGGAAGATTTCAGACTCTTTTTACCTCTTCCTACCAAACCTTCAGATACTTGCTGACGACTGCTGGTGACTGTGGTAAGTACTGCCAGCACCTGGCTGGCCATGGTGGGGTGGGATGGGATGGAAAAATCACGTGCAGCTGTGAGGAGGTAGAAACTCCCTTGCAGCCACATGCAGCCCATCTCATGTTGCTTTAAACATTCATCTTCAGCCTGACCAGAGCTACAGCCAGGAAGATCAAGTAAACAATTTTCAAGGGTACAGCTAAAGTACCACAGAGAGCTCTCTCTGCTGGGGTGAGAAGATGGCCCCAGAGTGAAGCCATGATAGCTTCAGCCACAGCACCTGCAATGGAATCTGGTACCGTGCAGCTGCCTTTCATAAAATATAAAGGGGAGATTTGCTTGGCTGGTGGGAGTTATCCTCTGCCCCTGTAACCAAAGAACTCTTTTCTCCTCTAAGCAAGCACTTTTTTTTTTTAGCTCTTTTTCTATGTTGCTCTCCTTATGCTTGCAAACATGCTAATGCACTGAGCTCCTCTTTCACAGTGTTATGGAAAGCTGCTATTCCTGAATGGCAAGGAGGAGGCACTGAGGACAGAGGCACAGATAATTTATCCAGCACTCAATGACCATTCTATTATCTGTTACTGGTGACAGGACTGGTGGAAATGGGTTGACCTTCCTTCACCTTGCACTTTGATGATCTTTCTCTGACTTAAAGGCATACCAAATGCAGCACACAAGAGCCAAAATATAGTATCTCCCCTCTCACTCTGGGCTAAGAAGTTTCCAAGGGCCATGAATTCACCACTTATTTTTAATACCCTTTGACTTCTTTTAGTCCCTATAGGAAAATGATGGGGGGATGGCACAGAGCTGTGAAGTCAAATCCCTGCTGGGGGTGCCTGGAGAAGCAGCCAGAATACTCTGCTTCCTGCAGAGACCATACAGGGCAAGGAGAGAGCTGGACAGACAAAACTGTTCTACTTCAAAATGGTCTCCAAAGGATGTGCTGGGTCATGGTATTCCATGGCAGGTGAGTAACTGGCCCTGAAGAGCCAAAGTTTACTTGACAAAATTTGTTTCATGTCTTCAGAAAAGCTACACTCAGTAGAAAGCACAGAGGAGGGACATGTCAGATGTCAGCAGCAATTACCATTTTTCCAGTTAACAGAGCTCACTGGTCCTAAGCCAGACTTTTAGACAATGTGAGTTAGTCTTTTGTAATATCTACTACTGATTTACTGTCATCAAGAGAACAACAGTTCTCCTAGGTTAAAGCAAAAGTGACCTTGTTCTGCTGTCTTCTGAAAACACCTCTGCCATTATAACTCTCCCAATATTTGGGGAAGGCACTGAACAGCTGGAAGTCATGTTGTCTGTCTCCATGGGTTTTTTTGCAGTTACTCTTTACTATCTTTTATCATCTCCTTAGTGTTATATGTGTTCTCTGCAGGGCTGAGAGAAAGAATGTTGCTGCAAAATTTCCCCCTTTCCTTGGCTATAGATCTCCTTTGCTAGCTCATCCCTCTTCCAGAAAACTCACTGGGACCATCCAATTGAGAAAATAGTGGGGTTTTGAAAGAAAGGAGGTTTATATCACACATTGTATACTCCTATAATTTTTCATGGTTCCTCTACAGTGTGTAATGAGGTACTTTATGGAAGCATTGGGCCACAGTTTTGGACTCCACACAGTGGAAATGTCCCTATGGGAAGTAAGTCTACTTGACTTTCTTCTTTTTTTTTTTTTTTTTTTCCTTTTTGTTAATATGTAAAAGTTTTTCCCATGGTTCTTCTTATAGGTTCTTTATATTAGAAAAGCATTTTGATCAACCGGTGCTGGTGGGGACTTTTTCTGCCTTTATATGCTGTACCCTTTGCAAAGAGTGGAGAAAAGAAGGCAGTGGAGGAGGAGAACTTGAAGGGCAAAATAAACCTCACTTATACAAACAGGGCACATACCCAGGGGCCATCTGCATGTGAGAGACAGGAAAGTGGCCCAAAAGGGAAGGGATGAATTCCACACATCTTCATTTTATCAATATTCTCTTGTTTGTGCAGGCACCTTCACTCTTATTAACCTGTCAAAAGGCTTGCTGTGCAGGATGAGTAGAAATGTAGTCAATTCTGAGTCTAGAAAATCATTATGATCTTTATCACTTTCTCAGTTAATTCTGTGCTGTTAATGGCTTGTGTCTCACTATAGAAAAACTTTATCTTGTATTGAACCATTGCTCAATTCTGCCTGCCTTCCCTGGATGACTAACACAAATAATTCCTTCTCAGTGGAAGGTCTTTGCTTTAGGTCTAAGTCCTGCAGACATATAAACTTATATTTAACTGTGCTCTGTGTCCCATCCCATTGACATCAGGACATCTGTTCAGACTGGCAAAATAAAGTAGCTACGTGCTGTAGCAATACAAAGTTTTGTCCTTGCTTTTGCTATCAGTCCTGGCTCACCAGAGTGCCTGCGAAGGCAGGAAACTGTCCAAGCATAGATGAGCCATGAAATAAGAACAATTAAGAGAAAGTCCAACTGTGCATTCATCACCTCTGGTTTCAAATGTGGCTTTTAGGAGTATAGCCAAAGCTGTTAAAAAAAAAAAAAAAAAAAAAAAAAAAAATTTCTTTGCATCTTTGTGTCAGAAAGATTAAATCACTCATCAAAGAAGCAGGAGCAAGCTCCGTGGAGTTTTTCATTCCCTCTTTCCTCCTGGTGCACACCTGTGGCAGGGAGAAAAATGCTTTAATGCTGGCTGCTGATGGGAGGTCAAAGCCTTTGGCTCTGGGGGAAAGGCTTCCAGGCACGCTGCCTGCAGCATAGCAGGCAGGCAAAAGCAGCTGAAGCAGTTGTTTCTGGCATGGTTTATTCAGTGTAGCAAAAACTCAGCTGGAAAACACATGATGCAAACTCAGGTCATGTTAATACAAGTGGGGGTAAATGGAAAGACAAGGAAGCTGTCGACTGTTGAGGTCTCCCTACGTGTGTCTGAAAGCAGATCATGATGGAGCTGCCTTTGGTTAGTCTCAGGCATATTGACAGACTGACAGGGTAAGGTCTAGGGATAAACCTGGAACCATCCTTAATTCCTCTAGAGAGGCTGGTGGACCTTAATCTTTGGGTACCTCTTGTTTTGGTCTTATGTTAGCTGTTCTCCTAAATCAGGTAATGCAGTGGGCTTCCCTCACTTGGAGGTTTTACTTATTCATCCAGCAGAAGTCCCCCTGGAGCTGAAGTCTTCTTCCTTGGGACAAGGGGGCTGAGTCTCTGCTCTTCCCTCCATCACAAACAACCACAAATGCCCAGACCAAGCGGGCACAAGGCAGCACTTTGTGCCAGGATGGGAGGGCTGGGTGAGAAGCTGAGGGATGCTGGCTTTTGCTGTGAGCCTCAACCTGTGACCTCCTGGTGGGAGTCAGAGGAAGGTATCTGGTGACAGGAAGACATGAAACTCTAAAACTGGGAAAATTGATACCTGGCTTGGGTCTCTTTGCTCTGTAGGAAGATTCAGTGACAGCTGCATCAGACTGACCAAAAGGGTGTTGGGCTGCTCTCCCAGTGGTGGTCAGGCTAGGGTTGCCCAAAACAAAGGCATCTCTTGCTTGGTGTGGGCATGCAAAGCCCACCAAGCTCCTCCCAGGCCACATCTTTAGCCTAATGAGACAGAGCACCTCCTAGGCATCAGAAGTCTCTTTCTCTGGAGAATTTTGTCTTTTATAGAGCACCAGAAGCATCATTAGCTTCTGGTGGCATCTCCTGCCTTGACTGGTCAGCTTTCAGCCTTGTCAGAAATTACTATACCTGGCTCTGTGCAGATGCTAACAGTAAGACTGTGAATATAGTGTAATGGGTATGTCCTGCCTGTACCTTTACATGTCAAATGTAAGGATCCTTTCAAAGTGATACAGACCTCATCAACAAATTTAGATTCCAACATAACCTATCATAACCAGTTTGTGGCTATTAAAAGATAAGCTTGTCCATGGTCTTAGCTTTTCTTAAAAATAAGCCATAGCTTTGTCATAAATTAATTTTAAAAAAAAATCTGCTATTCATAGAACCATCATTGTTGGAAAGGACATTCAAGTGCATCAAGTTCAACGATGAGTCCTACACTACTGTAACCACTAAATCATCTCCTGAAGCATCACTTCTATAATTTTTTTTCTTAAAATATTCTGCAGAAATTCAAGTTATTTAAATACAATTCTTGGCCACAAACACTTTAGGAAGCTCCTCTCCACTCCCTTCCTCCCTGAGCAAAGACTGAATTGACAGGTGGAATAACAAGGGGCAATATTACCTCACAGAACAAGACTCTATATTTTTAACTTCATCATTTGCTGTAGCTGCTTATTCTTGTCACTATAAGAGAAAGAGCATTCTCCAAAACCAGACCTGGAATATTGTGTGCTTAACATGCATGGGTGGAAGTTATCCTAACATGGGCAAAATGGTAGAGATCTGGCTTTGAGATTGCAAGACAGAAGCCCTTGGTATAGTCCCTCTACCCTGGTCATCTCCTCTCTGCAGATCTGCTGTGCCTCATCTTCCAGCACACCAGTGCAGTGCCAGGAAACAGCCTCACAGCAGCTTTGGTGTGATGATAAAGGGAAAAGGTTCAGTACAGACAAAGACATGGATTCTGAGACTTTGCATGGTGCCTGAATTCCCCTTCCCCTAAGTGGTGCCTGCACACTCAAGGATCTCCCCAACACCAGGTTGGGACCTGCTGCTGATCTCCAAGGTGGAGAGTGCATGGTTGGTCCTCAGAAACAATTAATCTGGGGGTTCCACTTGGTTTAATCTCTTTAATCCTTTCCTCAGATGCCTATTGGAACCACAGAGTACAAATCACCTTTTCATTTTCCTAGAGGCTGGTGAGGAATTAGTAATCAGGAATTCCTGATTACAAACATCTACCCCAGAGGGAGACAGATTACCACTCCAGCCTCACCTTGGCATGGAATAACTATCTGTGCTCTAGATCCATTCATCCTTGCATAGGAACTACATTTAGCTGTGTTGCTTTCTGTTATCTGCTTGCCCTTTCAACTGAAGCATACATAGATACAGATGTCATTTAAAACAAAACAAAACAAAAAAAAAATCACAAAAACAAACACAAAACATAATACAAAAAACTTATTGTGTAAGTGTTATTGAAATCCTATATTTTCCTGTGGCCATATCTTTTCTCTCATTTCCATCAATACTCCCTTTAATTATTTAAATACTGTGTATAAGTGTGTCAGCCAGTATGGAACCTGCTGATATGGATATGGATTACATTTTAAACTGCTCATTAATAGTAGGTGCCGCCTGCTTGAAACACAGTCCCATTAAATTGCTTTGGGACACTGGATGTTAAGGCAGTGCTCTCTTGTACTCAGATCAGGCTCCAAGAATGCTATGAGCAGGGGTCCTGTAGCTCAAAAATCTTATTTAGGAAGCTGAAGGCCTTCTAGGAAATTTTTTATACACGTTGTTGGGCAATTCAGTTCTTCACACTGTGTGATGCAAGACATAGTGGAGCATTGTGATACCTCAGCCTGGGATCTGCTCTGAAGGGAAGGAGGTGGAGGAGGATTTGTAGACATTGGGCCCAGGTCTCTGCAGTGACTTGTCTGTAAGAGTTTAATGTGCAATAGAGATGTCTTTTTTGTAGATAGATATATATAAAAAAAGAAAGAAAATCTTCATTGAAATGAAGCTAAGCGAACCCAAATATTCCATGTACTAAATCAGCTGGAAAGGAAATAAGGCTCTAAGTGCACTTTTCTCTTTATTATGAGACCACATGCAAAGATGAGTGACAGGCAGCAGGCCCCATGCTGTCGGTTCAATATAACAGGGCTTTGTGTGTCTTATCATGTTTAATTAAGGCCTGAAAAACTTGTGGCCAGCAACACTTGTCATGGCTGTGTTCATTTGTAATTAGCATGTCAATCCTTTCCGCTTAACTGGCTGCCAGTCTGAGAGTATACAGCAAATCACCATCCAAAACACAGATTTTGGGATGCTGTTGGCTATTAAGGCTTTTATGCCCCACTGAAAGAAGAGGTCCCCTCCCTGGTGTACTTCATAAATATTCCTGACTCTTCTTGCCTCTGCCATTGTGTATTGCTCGTGCAAAATTTGATTATTCGTTTCTGAAGGCAAATTTAAAACATCTGGAAGCAATTACCTTGCTTTCAGGACTTTTTTTTTTTTTTGTATCTGACTTTTTCTGTTGCACTTCAATCAATTCCATTCAGACACTGGGGAATCCAAAGAACCCCTTGCTGCGTATACCAGGCACACGTGAAATAAAACATCAGCCTTTGTTTGCTGCCATGGGGCAGGTTTTATTTCAGCTTAAACCTTATCTGACATTTCAGGCCTAATCCTGCCTCCCCCATGGGCTCCTGTGCAGGAAGTATTGGCCAGGGTGGGCTGTGGAAACCTGGTGGGACTCCATGCACTCATCCAAAAAGACCAAAAATGTTTGTATTAAATCACTGACTTTCTCAGACCTCCTGCTGAGTAGGTGGCACTGGGGTTTTTTTGGGAACCTCTCCTACAGGTCTGCCAGGAACATCTCCATTATAGCCCCCTGTCCCAGGATGACATCTCCTGTTGAATCGGTGAGGGACTTGTTCCAGCTGCATCTGTATAGATTCACCCACGGCTTTTCTCTCAGGAAAAGCCCAAGGAAAAAAATGCCACCAGTTGCTGATGCCCACCCAAAACCAGTTGATCTGAGTTGATTGTGAGCTCCTGGGTACCATCACAGTGTAGGCAGTGCAAGGTCCCATGCTTCTACCCCAGGTGTAGCTACCATTCCAGAGTTACCCTTGAAAGTGGACCACATTCCACTGTTCCCCAAGAGGTGACACTTCTGAAGGTGTTGAGCACTTTGTGTTGTATCCTAACTGTCAGCACTACTCAGTTGACTCTTCATCCTTGGCTTCTTGATTCATGAAACATTTTCTTGTGTGAGCCCTGCCTGGCCAAAATATTCCTGCTTGGAAAAACTCTGGTCCTGTGTAACTCCTTGTGCACCAGGGTTGTCATGGAAAGGTAACATTGCACCGAAGACCCAAATATTTTACAGAGTATTTTTGACACCTGTTTGTGTCCTCAGTAACTATTTTCTTATTGTCTCTTATGTTTCAATTTTTATTTGAACTGTTACTTAACACATCCAGAAGAAATTATTAAATTGTAATACATGTAAAATTGCTGTATTTGCTGGAATATATAATTTCATCCTACCAAAGATTAGGCTAAAGAAAGGGAAGAGTGTTTTCTTTTAAAAGACTGTAAATATTTCTAACTTTTAACTATAAAATGGCAGAAAAGAATAATGAAGAATAAGAAACTCATTCTCTGAAAAAGCCACTTCTGTTTGAAAAAACCAGAAAAATCTGGTGCTGCATAGTCTGGAATTCCTAGTTTTGTATTAATCCAGTTCAATGGGGCTTTTTTCTTCTTATCAAAAATGTTTTAAAGTTTTAAAATATCCCCGTTGTGACTCATAGGAAAAAGGTATCTCAAAACTCTTATCTTTATGTGTATATGTTCTTATACTCATATATCCATTAAGTGCATATGTTGTACCACACATGTATATGTATACATTTCAATATACTTCTAGATGCAGAATTACAAGGAAAATCCTCTTGTCTCCTTGTCAGCTCTTTGTGTCTTTGAGAGATGTTTCTAACAAAGCAGAACCATGCCAAAGGTCAAACACAAGTTCTCTTGGAGTCAGTGTGGCTTCTGCCATTCATTTATTGTAAGGCCAGAACTGAACCCTAATCTCTTCCTGACCAATTAATAGAAATATTAGCATCACAGGCTTTCCTCATGGGTTTGGATTCAAAGCTGGTACCAAATAATCTGCTTACACCTCCCCTCCTCACAAGTTTCTGAACACTGTTAATAGCTTGAAATGATCATCTCTAATGCTATTAGAAAAGTATGAAGTATTTGAAATAATAACGTAATTTGCCATTGCTTATGCCTTTGTCTTGTATTTTCTGCTATTGCAATATATTAAAAAGTAGATATAATTCCTTATTTGCATGTTATGTCAACTGAACACTTATGCAACACATTAAATATGATTCCCTAGCTTTCTATCTAGGAGACAGAGGAAGTATCCCCAGACTGAGGGTAACACAAGGCATTTTGCAAAGCATCAGAATCCAAAAGTAATTTGGAAAAGCACCGATGTGAATCTGAGATTGTGATTCTCTTTCTCTCTCTTCTTCTTGCTCCCTTTCTTCAATGGGAAAAGTTTGAGGGTTTTATTAGAAACATTTCCTACCCATCCTGGGTTCTGAAATGGTTCTGTGTCAAAGCTAAAGGGAGACAGGAGATGTTTCCTTCCTCGTTGTTTTTGGAGCAGCCTAGACATTTGTTTTGCCTGTGGAATGCAGGGTTACATCTGCTCCACATCAAAGCTCATTCCACATTTCACTGCCCTCTGTCATCTCATATTTGCAGTACATTCCCCTCTCTTTCCTTAAGTTTTCTTTCCTTTTTTCCACTCTTGGCAGGCTTCAAGGACACTGGAAAATTCACCATCACACGTGTTACAAAAACAAAGAAGAGTAAGTCTTTGTTATTTGAGGATCATCAGAACAGTTTCTGATGAATTCTCAGCACCCTTGCATGTGGCCTGTTTTTCTAATGCTGTTATTGATATAATTTCCAATATAAACTCTCTCCATCCACTGTTTATTTTATTAGGTTTTGGTGAGCTTTGCTGCAGATCTCCAGTTTAGATTACAAAAGTACCTTTAACCTTTCAAGAGCAAATTTCACTTTGTAAAACAAAAAAACCTTATTTTGTTTACAAGGCAGAAGGTGCCAAAATCCACAAAAAAGTGTGACAAATATTCATAAAGTTTGCCTCATCAGCACAGCACACATTTACCAAAACGACATGTTGCTGAAGTCTCTACTAGCATAGTATGTTCATGTTTTGCATAGAAAAAGTATATGGACAGATGTCTGCAGTCTATTTCTCACAAGGATGAAGCTGAAGGGTTATTTGACTCTGGCCTAGCTAACCTATGAACCAGCAAGCAGTCACAGTGTATTTCAAATGTCAGATAAATTTGTTGCCTGACTTGCTGTGGGGCTATAGTATTTTAACCATCCACACTGCACAGGGCTACTGATCTCCAAGGGTCCCATTAGGGACAAACTCTCTGATTTCTTCTAGGACAATGTCTGGAGTTCCTCTTGTAAATGACTAAAGGATCTATGTTCTAAAGAACAGCACTGGGGCTACGCTAGGTTTCAGTCCCATTTACCACCACAGCATTTTGTACATGTAATTCCTTAATCTCAGCATCCTGCTGTTAAAAACTGCTTTCCATCTGTAATACATCCATTTCAGATGTGTCAAAATGAAAAATAATGGTGTTTTTGGGGTGCCACATGATACAAAATAGAAGCAGGACACGTACTTTGCAAGGCAGGTGTTAGCACTGAGGGTGGCTACCATGAGCAGCATGGATAAGCCCTGTGGCATTTGGCCTGGGTGCTGGGGATCACATCCTGCCATAAATACCATTGTGGCTGCAGAGCTGTACCTTAAGATGTTGAAAACTACCTCACCAGTGATACCTGGTAGCATTACTCCTTCCTGCTGCCCAGTGAAATGTATAACAACCCCAAGCATCAGTTTTGCTGGGCTAGGAGTGAACTTGGCTTCTGTGGTGGGCACACAGGTAATCAGAAAAGGTCTGAACATTTTTCCCTAACACGTTACCCCTGCTGAAGGCTGCTGTGTCCTGGGTTGGTTTGTTCCCTGTGTTTCCATGTGAGCCTTTCAGTATTAGAATGCAGCACTGATGGTCCCAGCAGGACAACAATTAGGTCTGCTTGAAAAATGTTCTGAGAACATTCTTCTCTTCACACAAACCAGCTTGCTCATCCATAACTTATTTCCAAATGACTTCACTATTTGTCTCCAGTTCCCTTTATACAGATTTTGCATGGATAATTTGCATGGATTTTAGATGGGAGAGGAAGACAATTTTAGTTCTACACAAGCTCTTGGATTAGGCTTTGGTGTAGAAAACTCAAAACAAAGGCCTGGAAGGGTCACCTGGGTACTAATTAATTTTTCTAATCTTTCTTCAGCTCTTCAGGCTTTTTGTGTGTCTCTCTCCCAGGGAACAGACTTGAACCTTGATGCTTTTTCTTTCCTTTCTATTGCCTTTCTTGCCAGGGAAGTGTGACGAGGACCACTGCAGCACCACGGTAAAGCTCACATGGAAGAGACTGTGGTTCTTCAACAATTCATTGGTGCTGTACTTTTTTGTAATTCACATCTGCATTACATTTTGTGCTTCATTTTCCAGTTTGCTTTTGTTTTTCAAGAAAACAGAAACACTTTGTGCCATCACACGGAGTTTCTTGTCTGTCATTAGACAAGGGGTAACTGGTATGAATCCATGGCAGGCGTTCATCTGAGTCTCATCTGAGTCCTCACTTTTCTGCCTTGGAATTTTGATTTTAAAACCCTTTCATTCCCTTGTGCCTGTGAAGAAACATTTCAGTCTTAATCTTGCTTTTTAGATTGCTCTGCTCTCCATCTCACTGCTGGTTTCACAGAACACTAACAGTTGGAATCTGCCATCTATGGGCCTGAGGAAGCCATGCAAGCTTTAGTAATTAGTTATACATGGCTGTTCTGCTATTTAAAGGGGGAAACAAGCTGTATATTCCATTAAAGAAGTAATGACAATGTTTGCAGGCAACTCCCAGACCACATCTTAAAACACTCCCCTTCTAAATATAAACCTGCCTGGCCAGGCAAGGGCTTCCTGTTAAGAAAATATTGAGTGTGTCCTATTAAAGAGCACTTTACAGTAGGAATAGAAAGGAGGAACAGAAGAAAAAAACCTCTCCTGATGCTTTGTGTTTGTCTGTTTTTGGTTTGGGGGGTTGGTTATTTTTGTTTGTTTGTTTTTGTATGTTTGTTTTTTGTTTGTTATGTTTTGTTTTGGTTTTTTTTTTTTTTTAAATACCAAAGTTTTATGCAGTGTGGCTTAATGTCTGGCTTCACACAGCTCCTACCAAATCCCTGACTGATGAAGTAACCTAAGCTTCCTAAGACCAGAACTGGACTTTCTAATACTTGTCTCAAGGTCATATTCAGGGATAAGAAAGGCTCAGTTGGCTAGAAGTATCTTTTGAAGTGAAACAGCATTTTGTGCAATGAAAGGCTGCAAGGTAAAGACCTCAGATGCAACTAAGTGGAGTCTGGGCAAAGAAAGGTTTTCCTAAAACTGCAGAGCATGACGGATAATGAGACAACTCAGCAACTGTACGTAACCAAATCTCAGTGAGGGGCATTTATGAGGTGACAGACTAATATTCTTATTCATGAACCTGGATTCACTGCCTTTGCCACCGGAACTGCTGAAGGATCAGCAGAGCCAGAATCCAGCAGCCTTCATCTACAATGTACACTTCAGTGACAGACTGGAGAAGAGTGGAGTTCAGGCATCCAAAACAGTCAGCCCAAAGTAATCTGAGTTAACTCTCAATAAGAGGCTGTTAGCTGATCAATTCAAATCCCTTGAAATTTGTCTTGAGCTTATAGCACGCAGAGGGACACTCACGTACAAGCCTGATCTGTGGTCAACCCTCAGCACCTCTGGACCTGCACTTCCCCACATCCCCCAGTGGCCCAAATTCTGCTCAGTTACACTTGTCTATAAAAACAGACACATCATGGACTGAAATCAATGCAAAGTGGTTCATGTCCCAATATCTTCCATGGCCACCAGGCCAGTGAGACCCAGTGAGACAGCAATAATATCAGCCAGCATTTTCAAGTTTGGACTCCTGAGGTCTGTATTTTAGAAGCTTCAGACAAATGAAGGGACACTGTCTGTGAGAAAGGAATTTACTTAGGTTTTTAAATATTCTAGGCATTCTAGTCAAAGAGGGCAGGTGCTACTGTCTCTTCAGAGGTTGCCTGTCAGCCGTATATCAAGCAAAGTTTTTCCTGGAATGAGCCTGACGCTTTGCATCAGGGTTTGCCTTAAGTTTGTGCAGTTTGCTTACCAATGCCAGAAAGGTTTTTCTCAGAACAAAAACCAAATATAAGTCTCCAGATTTTCACAGAGAAGAGTAATGCTTAGGATTTATTTCCTAAAAAAATATTAGAAAGGCACACAGTAGAAGATGAAACCTGGTCAAGAGATAGCCTGTAGCAGGCACTTTACAGCGGACACAAGACACCAAGAATAAGCAAAGGAAGGGGTGCAGGGCCAGAGACCCAGAGAAACCCTACCTGCTCACACCAAAGGCATAAGCAACCTCTGAATTATATCTGCTACCACCTTCTAGACTAAGGCTCACTTTCACTGACATGATGGTGTGTCTCACTGAGTGCTGCCCGAGAGCAGAGGTGATGCAAAGCCCAGACATTCTCCTCAGCCAGGCTACAGGTGGTTCTCACTTATCTTTGCCAGTGATGCTATCTTGGGGCTAGTGGCCTTGAGAAATACTGAGCAAGTAAATCATACTCACTAAAAAGAAAGACAAGGCTGAAATGAGAAGGTTTTAAAGGTGTTTGAAGGTTTCTATAAATAGCGAGCTAAGCTACAGGGAGCAGCTTTTCTGAATTGTTTCAGAATTCAGTTGTTTCTGAATATGCATACTCCTCAGCAAAGTGTGATATCTATTCTACAGATGTCCTTGGTACCTTCTGCCTTGCTTGCCACAGACACCACCACCATTAGGCTCCTCTCACACATCTCCAGATTATCCACCATCTTTGACCGGCTAGACTCTCACTTTACATCCTCAGACACTATGTCCAAATCACACTGACTTTCTGCCTAGCTTCTTAGTCAGCACATCCAAATATTCAGCTTTCTCTAATCTCCTAGGCAGCTGAAAGCTCTCCTCAAGGCTCATATTACTCTCTTTGCATCCCTACCACGGCTCCCACTTCTCAACAGCATCAAATACATGCATTTTCAAAGCCCCTTCTTAAGTGAATTAAGGATCTGGTCTCCCTTTCTGGATACAGATAAGGCTCTTGAAGGTCTTCAGTGATGGACATAGCCATTGAGAGGGCTGTGGGTGTCCACTTCTTGTAAACAAAAGGCCTAAAATAATAAAATGGCACTAACTAGCTGTACTAGGATGAGTGCCAGCGGTCCTATTTACCACACATCTCTACCAGGATCTTCAGGGATAACCATGAGGAGGCTCCTCTGAGCAACACAAGCTGCATGTCTTCCCTCCCCCTTTTGTCTTTCTCCAATAAGTGTAACTCATAAAAGAAGTGAAGTGAGTGCAAGGAGAGGATGTCAGGGTCTGTCACAGCAGTTGCTAGTGACTGTTTCATGGATCTCAGCCCTCTGTCTTGAGAGCTGTGCATTTGGTTTGACACAGCATGGGCTCAGCACTGCCAGCACCGCTGTGAGGGCTCAGTGCTGTGCCACCATGGCATTACAGGATTTGTGCTCCAGCCTGTGCTCCTGCAGAGGCCCAGAGATAAGTGGGGAAAAGAGCTCCCAGTGCCTCAGCTCCAGCTTTTCCTTTGATATTCACAATGTCTTAGATGGGGCAGGTAGCTGACTGTGGAGCTCTGCTTTTCAAATCCTTATAGTTGCTAGAACTGATGGTTACATTATTATGCCAAGTGCAGCGGGGTAAATAGGAGTACTTGGCTTTCTAGCCACAAATAAGCATTTTTCTGGCAGACAAAGTGTTTGAAGTATCTATCTCAGCATTTAGGTTTCCTTATGCTTAATTCCTATATTTCTCTGGTGGGCTGGTTTAGGAACAGTGAGGAGAAAAGGTTCATAATTTAGTAACTACTGTAACCTTTACAGAAATGAGGTATGATCCTACAGTTGTGCTTTAAGCAGGGATAAAAGAAGGCAAAAAATAGGATAGAATAGAAATAGATTAGAAAGACAATTTAATAAAAGCTCAGGTTTAAGACATTGAAAATTTTTCCACAATAGCCCACTGTCACAGTTTAAGGCTGGTTTATCCACTCTAAATGCATTCTTCCAGACTCATGCCCTAAGTCTGATATGTGTATAGCATAAATCTAAACCATATGCTGTGAAATGCTGGTCCTGAAAGTCTTAAAATATCCAGGAGACCACAGGATAGAAATCTCATAGCAGCCTGATGGCTGTTGTGCAAACATTTTACTTTCATATTTTATTCTTACCCTAATGACAGTGGACATCAGATGGGGAACAGAGTGCTTGTGTTTAATTCACTTGGCAGGAGATGGATGAATATCTCAGCCCATTCAGCACTTACATATTTTACTGCTGGATTTGTGGCAGGCCCCCTTCTCATGCTGCACTGACACACACACCAGAGAAACCCAGCATTTCCAACCAGCTGGGCATACAGAGCATGAAGCAGCAGCTTATTAAAAGAACAGCCCTTGCAAGCCTGAAGCAGTTTAATGCCTTCATGAGGGTGATGGAAGGAGTAACCATAGTGGGGATGTGGAGGCTTCCCCAGGTCACAGTGGGGCTGGGATGATGCCAGTGGTGAAGCCCATGGCTCTGCCCTCCAGGGTTCTGGGCTCCTCTGCCTCAGCTCAGTGCTGCACCCACCATCTGGAGCACAGGGCAGGAGCTGCTCCTGGGTGACATGGCCAACAATCACTTTGGGGATTTATTCTGCTTTCTTTGACTGGTTCAGATTCATGTAGTGGTACCTAGCCACCAATACTGTAAACAAAAGGGAGATGTGAAATTGTGGGGACTTGAAGGTGGCACCACAATGATGATTTATTATCTTTTATTTTGTGGTCCCACTGACATACTATCTGTCTCAGTTTGACAGTTAAGAAATGCAGACCTCCACTGCATGGTGTTTGCCACCTAACTCCAGACAACCTCTGAAATCTACCTTTCTTATTTCTAGATCAATAAATCAGCAGAAAAACTGGTATATATGGAGCAATTACACACATTTTGTAATTCTGAGACAGCTACATCTGCTCTTTATGAATGAGAGATTTTACTGCTTCAGGAGCCCGGGGACATCTTCTGCTTGAGCCTTGGTGGGTCCAGGTAATACCCAGTGCCACCCTGCACCTCTGTGTTGGGGTGTCTAGCCACTGCCAGAAACTCAAAAACTGTAATTTAGGCTAACTCATGAGAATGGACAGCACTTGCAACAAGAGCACCTACTCCCAAGTAAGAAATTTTCCGCTTTGCAAGGTGGTTGGTCCTGCCCATCCTTCTCCCCTGCACCTTGGTTCCTGATATGGAGTTTCCCCAGAAAGCTCAGCTTTTAAACTGGGACCACAGTGCTTGGTGATGGACCTTGAAGTGCTTCAGCAGATCAGTACAAGCTTAATCAAAGAGCAAAGGCTTAAGGGTTCTGCTTCAGGAGCAACAGTGCTCTACTCATCAGAGGTTGTAAGTCCCAACAAAGTCAAGGAGAGATGTGCTAAAAGTTATTTAGGTGCTTCAGTATGTTATGGAGAGAAACACCAGTCCTTGCCATGCGTGTAACAAAGTGCAGCAAGTGCTTCACGGACATAACTTGGGCATGAGTGATAGTATGGACAGAAAGCACCATAGCAGGAAAAACAAAGTAATATCTATCTTAGAAAAAAAATCCTAAGAGGGATTAGAATAACACTAGGCTATTTTTAAGTTATTATTTGCCATACAGGCCAAGTGCCTATTTGAAATTAACAGCAACATTGGTCAAAAAAAACCTCCTTAAATCCACTGGAGTCAACAGAAAAGAGAGTCTGGCATTGAAATGTCTGCCAGATTGAATTTCATGTCTGAATAGGAAGGCTGATTTGAGATTTAAAAGGATTATCCATACCAAAAGAGGATAGCCCACATGCCATGCTAAAACTTAGAATTATTTTTTCCCCCCTATTACCACCCTTGAAAAAAAACTGGGAGGTGGGATAAAGGGTGTATGGCTCTTCTCTCCCCTTGGATGCCTCTGCTCCTGGCTGGAGATGGTGGTGTGCTCCTCATAGCTGGCAAAGGCAGGAGGAATTCCTTTCCTAACATCTGTCTACGTGAGGGTCCTGGAATTTACGTCTTTCCCAGCCTGCTTTAGCTCACCTCACTGCCTTCTTGGCATTCCCCTCTTGTCCAGGAGATAAGAACACATTTCCAGAACCAGTTTTGCAATTACCCTTCTTCTAAGTTTTCTTTCCTGACCTTTAAAGGGGATGCACCAAAAAAAATGCCTTTGTACAAGAGCCAGACTTTCTTCTGGGTGGCTATTTCAAAGAAGCAAATATGATATTTTCATAAATACCATGTCAGATCCATGTAACTCACAACTTATTTATAACAGTCCTAATGTACACCGTGGAAGCCAGAGCTAGTGTTGCACAAGAATGCTGATCTAAAGCATTTCAGAACTGCAAAACAAGCTACACAGCTAAGTTTTTGAGCTGTTTAGTCTAGCTTTTACTCTAGTTTCATGAAGCATTTAAAAATATTCATAGTTTTAGAAGAAAATTATATTTATATATATATATAATATATATTTATTTAATATTTATTAAACATATGGTCTTGGTGTTCAAAACCCCAACTAGTCACCAGAGTATGAAGAATCACAGAATTACAGAAAACAGCTTTACTGATAGGCCCTCCCAGATTTCCCATTCTTTGCTGGGTGTCACAATATCCTCAGGAGGTAAAAATGTCCCCTTTCCTTTCGTTGGTGTGTATCAGCTCCACTCTTTTCTCACCAAACTTGGGCTGTGGGGGGCCAAAATAAGCCCCTTGTATTACTGAGCAGCTCCATATGGATCTGGACTGCCCTTACCTAGATGATGGTCAAAATTTTAATTGGGAAGCACAGCAGGGTCACAAGTATCATCACTTCAGTTACCCCTTCATTTTCCAAATACAGTGGTGTGATTTTGCTTACTGTGGAAGACCCATGAGTTCATCACATCCCACAGCTGGCTTCCCTGCTATACACCTGTGGCTTAAATAACTGTATCTTCCTCTGCTTGTCTATCTCCCTCTGGTCCATACACACATGACTCTTGAGGAGGTGGTGAGTCCCTGTGCTTCAGTATGGTTGTGTTCAATCCTTTTGTTTGGTTTATGCAATGAAATTGAAGTGTGTAACTGTAACAGATTCTGAAAAATAATATTTTATACTTAATAGAAGCAAAGAATGACACTCAACATTTCTCAGTCCCATCAAGTGTCCCTTGGCATTTTTACAGGGCTGGATGCTTCTTAAAAATGTGGTCCTAAGACCTCTGGTGAAAACAACAGATTCCTGCTATTTGTGCTTAAGATGTGAGAATGATCCAGGTCCTTTGTGTCTGCTGTCATCCCATACAAAATCGATAGTGTTTGCTACATCCTGAGACAAAGGCTGGCATACCAATACCAACTGCACGAGGGAAAAATAGTTAATGAGCAAACTGCATGGCACTTGCTTTGCTCTGTGCTTTAGGGATAAATGCACACAGACAGACCTCAGCCTAAGAAGCTGTGATGGAGCATACACCACTGCAGAGGATGAAAACATTTGTGTTCTTCATCTCACACAACCTGGTTTTTGTTTATGGAGAGACAGCAGATGCTGGCTCTTGATGCACAGCTTTCACCTTTAAATGTTCTGACTTTCACAACTAGTGGCCAGAAAGCATCTATAACTTTGGCTACATTTAAACATCAATTCTTTGTGACCGTGGAAGTGCTATAAAAGCAGTAAATCTCCCAAGAGATTTTGTGGGGGGCAGCTTGCTTGAGAGTAAAAAAGTATCATAAAATTGTGAATAGCTGCTTTTCTCTTTCAATTTCAGAAAGACAGAATAGGTCAGAGCCACAAAGGGGTGTTAGAGAGTCAACAGAGCCAAAGTCATTTAGAGTTTAGCCTTCATTGAGCTGTTTCTTTTTTTCTCTAACAAGTATTTAGTGGCTCTATATCGACCCTCCCACAAATAATCCAGAAAGCTGCAGTATCTGCTGAGCCTGGGAGTAACTTATTAGTACTCACCACATCTTATTTGAATTACACATACAATTGGGTGTTTAAATTACAGGAAGGCTTTGTGTTTAAGAGTTTCCGCATCATGCTGAGGCATGGAGGAAAAAAAGTCAGGTTTGACACATAATAGGGATTGATGTGCTGCTTCAAATGCTGGTGTTACTGGAAAGGAAGGAAATTCCACAGGAAGAGCAGGGGAAATTATACAGGAATCAATAAAGGATGCTAAAAATATCATTGGACTTATCTTCCATGTGAGTCAAAATACCCTGCTCAAGGAATGCACATGTACCTCTTGGCTGGTATATTCAGAGTGCTCTTGGTGTACAGGTTGTCAGGATTTCCTCATAAGTCAATGGATAGTGGCAAGTGTCTCTAGAGGACAATTCAGCTCACCTACCTAAGGAATTGCCAGAAAAAAAAAAAAAGAAAAAAAAAGGAAAAAAAAAAAAAAAAAAAAGAAAAAAAAAAAAAGAAAAAGAAAAACAAAAGAACAAAAAGAAAAAAAGAAAAAAAAAGAGTGCTGTAGAACCTGCCCTTTTCCTAATTGCCACCAGCTTCACATACTTAAAATCAAGCATGAGCTTAATTATTTTCCAGGAGAGATCTCAGAGAGCTGAGTGCCTGGCAGAACTGATCTGCTAGCTTGGAGGAAAACAAAGAATTTAACAAATATTCTGGATGAACTTGATGAACAAAACTGGGGAACAAGGAGAGCTTGCCTGCAAGGATGACTAAGTTGCAGGCTCGGAAGCATAATAGGTCCCAAGAGAGAATATGATTAGTCAGGTAATTTATAGGTAATACCCTTTCATAATTTTCTACTTAGCATTCATTTTTTAAAATGTTGGGCAGGAGCTTGCTCAGAAGGGAAGCAGTGGCAGGAGACAAGGCTGGGTTGGTGCAGCCCTGGAGCTGCTGTGTTGTTAAGGAAAGGGAGCAGAGCTGTGGTCCCCAAGTATCATCACCCTCAGGCTCATGCTGCCTCTGCTTTTGCCTAGAGAAATGCTCCACATTGCTCCCCTTCTTTCCACCCATGAAACCCTTTTGTCCACACCAGTACGGAGTGGTTGCACTTGTGATGTTTGTGATTAGAGAAAGGGGAGCCACCATGGCTGCAGCTCTTTGCCCACATGTTGGAAAAGATTCAGCCCTTTGAGATTTAAAGCAGGAGCTTCATCTCTGAAGTTTACTGGGGTTTTAGCTGAGCAAAGCAGAAGTAAAACTGAGCAATGTGAGTCCAGAGATTGCCACTCTTAACCAAGGGACTGAAAGACAGTGGAGAGCGTGGCATGGCAAATGGTGGGTGTATGGGGGAAGGGAAGGGTGTCATGCCACTTTCTTCACATTTGGGATGTTCTTAACACTGCTCGTAATGTAGTTGTTATATATGACTAGTCAATTAATCACGACTATTCATTAGATCTGCTTTAAGCCTATACTGACATGAACAGTCTTAAAAAACAATAGACTATATGATTGCAAAATACATTTTTACGGAAGATCCTTCTACAATATGGGAGAAAAGACTGGGCACATTTGAGAAGGAGATTTTTGTTTCTTAGACACTATTCAAACCTATTACACAAACTCCTTGGGGTTTTCTATGCTCCTTAATGGAGGTTGTGTGACTAGATTTAGAGCAGTACAAGGCCCTACATTTGAAGATTATAGCCTGTAACAAGTTGCAGAAAGTTTTTAACATCACCCCTGTTAATCAGCACCAGGCAAACATGTGCAAGGAATAATACCCCCTTTGAATGTCCCCCAACCTCCCTGTCTTGCAAACAAAAAGTTTCAAGAGCCAACAGATCTGTTCTGGCTTGGTTTATTTCACTTTGTGTTTATTAAAATGCTCTGTTGCCATTTATACTTCTTGGCACACTTATTTTGATGACATTTAAACAAGAACAGCATAAGCAGCAGGCAGACTGATAGAGTAGCTTGTTTCATTCTGCATTTTGGAAGGATCCTTTGTAGCCTTATAATCATCAGTTATGTTATCTGGACTTTTTATTTGCTTTTAATTTACTTACTACAGAGGGCGAACACAAGCTCAGCTCAGCCTTTGGTTTCTACACATTTCCTCTTTCAGTTTCTAAAGTACTAGAGCAACAAATAGGACAACAACACAGTTAATCTACCAGAAGCAAATGTTTACAAGCCAAAAGAATAGTCTGCATGGATGTTTCAACTCAACAGAAAAAAAAAAAAAAAAATCTTTATTAAAAACAGGGTTTGTAACATGTGAGTTCACTTCCTTCTCCTCCACAAAGCCAGCACTTGGTGTCCAAAACACCCTGGCACAGAGAGTGCCTGCTTATTTACTCATGTGAGTTTTTGACAGGCCAGCAGCAGAGTACCTGCAGCCCTGAGTGGGTTGGTATTACTCAGAGTATTACTTCAGGCATTTGGTTTGGCATGATGAAGCCCCTTTTAAAAATAATTTTCAGTTCTCAAATAAGTTGTTTCAGGAGCAGTCAAACCAAGCTCTGTTACCTTCTTCTCTATACAAGTTTTAAATTCATTTTGTCCAGACCCATCCCCTGACACTAAGTGCCCTGTGCCCATACATTTAACCTCTCCTACCCCCCAAAGAGTGTGCCCATAACCATGCTGTCTTCTGAAAATAGTCTCTGAGCCAGGAGCTCTTTGGAAGATGCTCTTTGGCAGGAGCTATACTAATAGTTTAACAATACTTTTCAATTGTTCAACAATGAGAACAAAACTGTTTAACAATAGAACAAACAAGTTGTGTCTCCTTGGAAAGGTCCCTGCCATTGTTAGTGATTTTGTGCCTGGACCAGTAAACAAATGTCAGCCTGTGACTCCTCTTTCTGCTGCTCACTGCTCTGCCTCTGAGTCCCATTCCCAATCCCAGCCCTGTGTTCCTTTGTTCTGGAGCTGCATGTTCCAGCACAAACTTGATGTCAATCACAAATTGCATGGACTTCATCCCCTTGCCTTGTCTTTCAATCAGTCTGCCCATCATGGGACTCTACTTTGAACATCATCAATGAAAGAACCCTTTTTATGAAGTACTGAGTATACACAATTCCCCGGTAATCCATAAAACATTTTCTTGGACTCAGGAACCAAAGTTTGGTTGAATTCAATGGTACACAGCTATCATCACAGCTCTGTGGATGCTCTGCTTCCCTGGACACATTGGGTGCCTTCATATGGTCAGGATCCAGTCAGAAAGCAACAGTTTTAAGATAAGCAAAATCATCTTCTGTAAGCTGTGCAAGGAAGCTTTAGCTCTGCCTATCTGTTGAAACCAAGCTGAGATGAGAAGGTAAAATGCTTCCTTTCCCATAGCCCAGCAATGATAACATTTTTCATATCAGGTTCTTTTCGGAAAAAATTAATGCCTGTGTATTTTATTTGGATAGGAGACAAGTTTTTCTGACTACTTCATCTCCATAATTTCTTTCCTCTCTTGTTAGCTTTTTTTTTCCCATAAACTCTGAGTTCTTCCCTCTTTGTCACTGAAAATAAGCAGCTATTACTCCTGAGCTTCTGCTTCAGGAAACAAAGCTGAATCTACCATTCTTCTACACACTGAATATTGAAAGTTGAGTCTCTTGAGTATAGGGATGTTTTCTCTGCTCTGTCAAGGGTGAAATCAATGGAATAACTGTCTTACAAGGGTCAGTGAAAATTTTAATCCTGTTATATACAAAACTCAGCATAATTCCAAGGCAGGCTTTACTGTCTACCAAGAGCTCCCTCATCCTTAATGAAAGCTCTGTCTGTCTTGTTCTCCACTGGGAAATAAAGGACAGCCATCTTCTAGAGGCTCGGAAAGCTGGAGAGGTAGTTCATCATGCCATGGTGGACTTGATATAGGTTAATGTAAAAGTGCTAAAATAAGGCAACACTTGAACTGCAGGAGAACTTTGTCTTTCTCTTAAAAACAGACCTGAGAATGCTTTTATACCAGATTACCCAGACAGGTAGGGAAGTGGGAAATACAATCAGAAATTATTAGGACTTGGTAAAACGGACACAAGGTATTTGCACAGTAAGTCGTCTATGGTCTTGAAAGAAAATCTTGTAACAGGCAATGGCAATATGACGTGCAAATGCAGATGGAGAAGGAATGATGAAGTTTGGGGAAGCATGTTCTTAAAGGCCAGAGGAATACATTATAATGTCAAGGAGCCTGGTATCAAAGGCCTATTCTGAGGAGGTGAAAACAGTCCAGTCTGATGTCCTACCACTAATGCTGAGAAAGACAGGAAAGAGATGAACAGCTTACAGTCAGTGAAGAACAAAACACCAACATAGGCATGATACTAATAAGAGAAAAACTCAGTACTAAACTTGCAGTCAGATACTGTTGATCTGAGATTTGAGAAAACACATTGCCAGTGAAAAGGGTAAAAAAATCCCTATGGCTTTCTTTTCCAGGGTGAAAAGAGGTACACTCATATCGCAAAGTCACTAGGTTGTCCCCAGCTGGGGAAACAAAGAAGTGAATCAAAATTGTCCAGGCTGCCACATGGAGAAGGACAGTGAGGAATGCAGAAGTAACAGCAAGATGCTGCACCGTGCAATGTCAGCAGCCTGGAGAAGAGGAGGCTCAGGGGAGACCTCATCGCTCTCTACAACTCCCTGAAAGGAGGCTGGAGCCAGGGGGGGTTGGGCTCTTTTCCCAAGCAACTACCAGCAAGACAAGAGCGCATGGTCTCAAGTTGTGCCAGGGGAGGTTTAGGTTGGACATTAGAAAGAATTTCTTTACGGAGAGGGTGATCAGACATTGGAATGGGCTGCCCAGGGAAGTAGTGGATTCTCCATCCCTGGAGATATTTAAAAAGAGACTGGATGTGGCACTCGGTGCCATGGTCTGGTAACCACAGTGGTAGTGGATCAAGGGTTGGACTTGATGATCTCTGAGGTCCCTTCCAACCCAACCGATTCTATGATTCTATGATTCAGTGCCATCAGCAACCTCACAGCAAAGTGATGGTAGAGAGCAAAGGAGCAGAACATGGAGGATCTGAAAGGTGCAGGTGTCTAAAGACACCCATTTCCATCAGCAACAGATCTGAGGTCCTTTTTACAAAGGTTGGGTGGTACTGGAGGAAAACTGAAGGCGTCAAGAAGCAGAGTACTAAGCAGCTTCAGACAAATTCCTACAGGAAGAAATAAACAAACAAGAAAGACTCCTGGCCTGGATTTCATGTTCTTTCATTCATACATGTTTATTAACAGCTAAAATTGTCCTGCAGGCAGTGCAAGCTCTTCTTCCTCATACCACGTTTTCAGCTTCTCTGACAGGAGATAATGATTTGCCAATTGTCTTAGGCCCATTAGCAGCATAATTTCACACGTTTTAACTTTCCTGCTACTATGTCTGAGACACAAATCCTGGCTTTCCAGTCCTTGTGAACTAACTCTTCCTGTTGTAAGAAACCCTTGGCAGGGTATCAAAGGGGAAAAATACCTTTGGAGTTTTTTCCCTTCTGTTTTTTTCCAGGAACATTCTTCACTCATCCACCTTGAAGCTAATTTAAGATGGGAGACCTGCTCCTGCAATCTGGATTAAGAACTAACAGGTTGTGAGGTACTGCTTACCTTCTCAGGTGTAATCAAATCACACGTGACAAGCTCAGTGACACAGTGTTCACTATTCTTATTTTGTATTTCTGCCCATCACCTCTCCTCTTAATCTCATTCCAAAATACCTACAACTGGTAGCAAATTTTCCAAAAAGAATTAAGTAAATAAAATTTCCAAAAATAATCAATAAGTAGCAAAATTAGACCTGAATCCTCAGGAAGAAAAATGTTGGTTTTATCAGTATTCATTCTGAGCTGGCACTTCTTCCCGAGAATTACTCTTCCCTTAAGAGGTGGTTTTAAAGAAAGTTTACCAAATAACTTAAAACATGCTTCACATTACTCCGATCTCATACTTTTTATGAAAAGAGAAAACTAGCATCCAACCAAAGTATGCTTTGTACTTGTTTATGTAACTTTTCTAAGGAAGCAAAATCCACCAAACCTAACTGAAACACTGGTCTAGTGTTCCAAGCAGTTATTTGTAGTTGAAAACAAACAGTAAAATTGTGCCCCTGATGTAGCTCTGCTGGTGCTGTTGTTCAGCTTCCAGCCCAGAGAAACTCATCTCAATCACATTGCTTCCCCGGTTGCCTCAAATGATGGATGATGCATTTCCACAGCTGTTACAACCATAAATGTATTGTAAGTATACTGTCACACAGCATGTAGTCTCTGAAAAAAAGTTAGAAATTAAAACAATAGGGAAAAATATAACCAAGTACTAGGATCAGCATTCTGTGCTGCTCCCCCTGATGTGATTTTCTGGTTTCCAGCAAACAGCAGCACTGCAGTTTCAAGTCAAAGGATGTATCCTGAACTCCGTATTCATTAGCCTTGATAACCTTGAGTCATGCTTTTGAACTAATTTAATCTTTTAGAGTTCACAGCATCCTACAGTATCCTACTGTGTAATCATGAGCTATAGGAGAAAAATACTTTTCTTCTTTGCTTTAAACCTGCTATGTGATAGCTCCATCTGAAGCTTCCTACTTCTTGTGTTATGATCAAGTGTTAATTACCCCTTCACCTTCTTCATTCTCTTAATGATTTTATAACCTCCCCAGTTTCTCCTCTCCATCCTCTTTATTTCCAGACTGTAGAGCTTTTATCATGCCTTCTGCCAGCAATTTTGTCCCTTTCTGCCCCTATTCTAACTCTGCTATGACGTCTTTGAGTGATGGGACTGGAACCACACATCACGTATTCAAGACAGATACTCAAAGATTGTTTATATGGGCATTGTTGAAGCTTTGTCTATCCCCTCCTAAAAAAAACAAGAGTTGATCTACCTTTTCAGATGCTACTGAGTGCTCAACCAATGTCCCAGGAGACCACTGATGGTACTAAGCCTCTGAGCAGTGATTACCCAAACTGCCTTGAGTGTTCCTTACTTTCTCGCATATTTTGTGCTGCTTTGCATTAAAAAAAAAAATTAAAAAAAAAAAAAGAAAAGAAAAGAAAAGAAAAGAAAAGAAAAGAAAAGAAAAGAAAAGAAAAGAAAAATCACTGGAGCTGCTTTTCTGCTGGCAAAGTTTGCCAGCAGAAAGTCCTAATGGAGACTATATGCCATATGCAGCCTGTGGACCCAAAAGGGAATGCTGAGTGCCAGCTTCAGCAAGATGAGGAGACTGCCTTGGGTGCAGATTGCCTGGTGTTTTCTGGCATGATAATCTCCCCTTGCTTTCTTACAGCATTGGCAAAAGTAAGTCATCTGAAATCTTCCCTGGCTGCCTACTTCAGGCTAGTTTAGGCTTGTTGGGAGTTGATTTTGGTTTGGCATTTTTGTGGTTTGGAGGAGGTTGTTTGGGATTATTTTGTATTGTTTGTCTCAGGCAAAACAGCTCCACTATTGCCAAGGAAAGGGCTTGGGAATGTACCTCTTATCCATATTTAAAAGAAATAGTTCCTGAGTTCACACTGGGCCCAGACTCCCCCATGGGCTAGGAGGGCTATCACTCCTGTGAGCAGCAGGAACCCCAGGCCGGGCAGGGAAAAGCTCCAGGTTGCACCAGAAGAAACAAGCATCAGGCTGAGGAGAGGGAATGAAGTGAAACCACAAAAGCCAAGTAAATTAAGGGAACCAGCAGGGGAAGTGCAAGAGAACCAAGATTCAACTTGATGCAAAGGACTGACTTGCTCTGGAGAGGAAAACAGAATAATAAGGGAAGCTGTTGTTTCTAGGACCCTGTTTTATTTCTGTCCTTCAGTATGTCCTGAGTTCATCAGTGCCTGACGCCACTGCAATAAGCTTCCAGCCCTTACCTAGAGAACTTGTCTGTGGCTCCCTCCCATCTATATGTGTCACTACCTCCAGCACCTCAAATACCAATGAGCTGGATCCCTGCTCTGCAGGCAGGCATTTTCTTAAGAAGTTACAAGCATGAAATATGGAACAGGCCAAAACCAAATACCATCACTCCCTCACGACAGACAAAAAAGCTAGCCAGGGCTCGTCTCAGCATTCTGCTGACTCCTCCTGATCACCCATTCTCTAGAGACTGCTTTCTCCTGGCACCCAGCACCATGAATAATGTCAGATCCCAGCCAGTTGCATGGCGCCACTGCAAGGGGAACAAAAGCCAAGGCAGCTGTGAGGAAAAGGCCACTGTTCAAAAAAATTTAAATGATGTCACTCCACTCCATGACAGCATCACTAAAACATCCTTTCCAATGGCAACTGCCTCTCTCTGCAGTTGCCTGCAGTGAGGATAGAAGGCATAGAATGGGTAAGTCCACTTTTTTAAGGTGAGATGTTTGTCATAAAACATCATGTTTCAGCATGGACTCAGATTGACATCGAGCTGGGGACCTCACCCAACGTGAGGGTGTGTGGAGAGCAGTTATGGCTTGAGCCCCTCATGCTCCCAGTTACTGTATTTTCTCTTACTAATTGTCACTATTGATGTTGGGACATCTGGCTAGAAATCTTAATCACAGGTTGTGGCCCCAACGGAGAAGGCATGAACAGATGTAAGAGTTACATTTCTAATTATCTTAACACCTTTCCAGCAGGGTGTCATAAACACAAGTTAATTAAACCCTGTGTTAACACTGTAATGCAAAGATATAGCTATTTCTTTTTCATTCTGATTTACAAACGAAGGAGCTGAGGGACCAGCTTATACCTGCTACTCCATTTGAAGCCCAAGCCTGGCCTCTTCTCCTTAGCTAGCTGCTTTCCCATCTGCTGGAAAATCAACATGTTTCCAATAAAATTAACAGATGACGTTCTGTGCCCCTGGAAAATCCTAAGAAGGTTGTCTTGCAAAAATGAAAATCATGAGGAGTTTTCATGTTCGTTACTTCTTCCTACCACAGTGCCCTGGAAGCACCTCAAGCCTGGGCTGTCCCTTTTGAAAACCTAAGGACCAGCCATGGTCCCTCCACAGATGCACTCCTGAAGGCACCAGGACCCGTACAAATAATTAGTCATGTCACAGATGACTCTTAATTGCCCATGAGCTGTATCTCTCTGTCATTACCCAGCATGTGGTTGTCATGATGCTTGCATCTAGAGATGATCCAAAGGAGAGAAGATCTGACCTCTGTCCCTTGTGCCCTAGAGGCTACCCATGCTGAACTCTTTGCACCATGGTAGATCCCCTCCAGCATGGAAATAAAGGCAATGGGTGGCAGCTGAAATGCCTATGCCTTGTGAGAAATGTTCTGGGAGATCAGGATGCTGACACCCTCCAGCCATACATCCTAGAGCTATGTGTATAGGAGGAACACATGAAAGGGCCGGCAGGGCTGCAGAGCCAAGCTGGTGCACCAGATGTGCTCAGGTGGATTTGTGGCAACAAAAAGGTGGGAAGAAGATTGCTAGATATCCTGCCCTCCCTCCAAACTCTCACAGGAAAGAATAACTTCAGCCCTTGTCTTGAATAATACCTCCTTTCCACCCCTCCTGATGCTACCTTTGAGAGGAAGACAAACACTCCCTGGCTCCTCTAGCTTTGGGAAGGGGAAACAGGGAGGCTGCAGCAAACCAGGCTTAGTGGGCATTGCTCCCTGCCCCCAGGCAAAGCTTGCACAGCTGCCTTCCCCATCAAAAAATGACCTCTTCCCATGAGCAAGCATCACCTAAAATTGCATTTTATTTTTAAGATCAGTTTCTAAAAGGAAAAGCATGAACAGAGCTGTCAGGAGAAACACAAATGTGTGGAGAGGTCATCAAAGGGAATTTAAGGTGATTCAAAATAGACACTAAGGAATTATCAGGTGCTAGAATGGGCTGCTCAGGGAAGTGGTAGAGTTACCACTCCTGAAGGTATTAAAAAAATATCTGGATGAGGCATTTCAGGACGTGCTCTAGCTGGATGGTGATTTTTAAATTTTTTTTTTCTGGGTTGACACTTGGATGCTGTGATCTCAGAGTTCTTTTCCAAAAGTGACAATTCTGCAATTCCATGGATGAGATACACAGAATTAAGCAACTATAAAACCCCTACTTAGGGTTTCGAGAACTCCTTCATTGTACTTGCTAAGCAAAACTTGCTGATATTCATGGTGATTATAAAAATCCCAGGCACCAGCCTTCAGTTAGAAGAATCTCATAAAATTAAATTATCTCTCTTATATTTCATAATCTTTTTATTGCAGAATCACTGTGGTAAACTGGCCTAACACTCGAGTGCTGCATTCAAGCACCCTTCATTCAAAACTTTTCAAGATGTCAGGGAAAGAAAAAAAAAAAAAAGTAAAAAAAAAAAGTCTAGTTCAGCTCAATTTTAATGCATCATTTTTGAGATTAATAGTCTATGTTATTTATTTCTTTATTTATTTATTGAGGATTTAGAGTAACTGGCAAAACTGATCCGTGAGAAGGCTTAATTTAGGAGCAATTGCTTTAGAGCTATACTGCTCTGAAGTGGCTTTACCAGTCAAAACAGTATTTAAGAAAATATATCTTGACAAATGTGTGAATTATTATGAAGCCCTTTTTACTGTTGTCTTGTATTTTGAAGAAAACCTTTTCACTGAAAACTGATGCTCCTTTGTTGATCGGCCTATGCTGGTGAGCTACAGGCGGAATTGTATTTGGTGGGAATGCTGTTGAACAGATGGGATCCCTGTTTTGCACATGATTCTGGAATGCAATAAAATTGTTTAGTTCTGGGAAACAGTTTTTCCTCCCATGCCACTTTCAGAATGGCCAAAAGGCCTGATTCTGAAATCCATACTCCCACAAGTAATCCTCACTCATGCTTCAGGAAGACGCAAGTTATGAAAGAAATAAAAAAGGACACCACCTTTGCATTGAAATATTCTCATTTCCTGATCTTAAGAGGGTGCAAAAGGGTACTTGCTTTGGGTGGAAACAGATACAAAGATCCCATATATGTTGCTAGGAGCAAAAACATGGAGAGGAAAATATGTAAATACACCACAACCGAAAACCTGTGATGACTTCAATGAACTGGCCTGGAGCAGAGGCATCAGGAATCTTCCCGAAAGATTTCTCTGTTCAGCACCTTAAGCCAGCAATCCAGAACACTTCCCATCTCCCTGTGGAGGCCATCAGCTGGGGATGGAGGTTAGACTAGAGATTACAAAACCAGGACCTCCAACAGCAGAGGTTGGGGAAGTCACTGGGCTGAAACACATAGGACCAGATTCTCGGCTGGTATAAATCACCATGACCCCAGAAAAAGTCACACTGAGGCTCTGCTGCTTTACACCCACTGCACATCTGGCCCTCAGCCCGTGGGAAGAGGATATAATGGGTCTCATGCTTCACGCATTTCTGAGCAGCTGTTTTGAAGGACTCCTTCGAGCCTCACATGAGACTGTTTGCCCTCGCTAAAAGCTCTGGGAAGCTCTGATTCTGCACAAACCATTTATAACCTCAGTGTTTGCAGGGAACAAGTGCATGTGGAAAGACATTTCTAATGTAGTAAGCTGCTTCTTGGCTAACCTCTTTGTAAATCAGGTGAGTGAGGAAGAGATTATGTCCAGTCACAGACAATTAAAACTTCTCAGTGCCTTTCCATAGAGTAATTTGCTTCAGTACTTCTGAGAGGATCAGGTGGTTTCAGCCTGGTACAGCTATGTGCAGTGGTTTGGCAAGCATCAGATGGATTTTGATAGGTGAATAAATGTGACCTTTCCCTCTAAGATTATTATTATTATTATTATTATTATTATTATTAATCAGGAACCACATCTTTGAATCTGTCTTTTAACACTTCTGCTGGTCTAGCAGATGTGCCAAAAAAATCTTGTAATTAGCAGACTTAAAAAGTCATTTGACAAATATTTTTTTTTTTTTTTAATCTAAGAAGCTTTCAGCTCCAGTGTGTTACATATTTAGGGGCTCAAGTTAGTAAGTGAACAGTCAAAATTCATATGTTACATGTCTTGTGTGGCTAGGAAAGTTCCTTATTATTTTCTCTTATTAGCAGGTGAGACCACTAATCACCTCTTCTGACAGGGCTTGACTAGCATTTTACAAGCTAGACATAATAGCTTACAAATTGCTTAAAGCTGAAATTCAGGAGTATTTGGGTCATTTATTTAAAGTGACCTTCAGTCACTTTCCAAATGGAAGCTCTCAATCAATTATATTTTCATGAAGATTCTGATTGTTCCTTCCAGTTAACTGCACCTCATGCCAGGCTAAAACCCTCTTTATCTTGGTGAGGGACTGAGTTAGTCTGGGCAAAAGCTGTACTCTCCTACCTTATTACCAAACCCCATGCTTCAGCTGCCAGGGCTAACAAAGATGGTAGATAGCATTCATATAAGTTAAGTGGTTACCTGAAACAAATTAAACCCAGTTTGTAACTGAGAAGACTTGCAGAGGTGCCAGAGGCAGGTTTCTCTGGTCACAAAGCAAGAAGGAAGGCATGATTACACCTTCATGATAGCAGCTTTTTTGTATAGATACTAACTTTGAAGATAAACAGTACTATTTTTATTTCCTTTTTACTAATATAAGGAAGATCTGGTGAGCTTGACTCCACTAGATAATTTGTTAACTACTGCAGAAAAATTACTCCACTGTCACAGTGTGTGTTTAAATATCTCATTCTCAGTTTCCCACAGAAAAAGTGTTTGAGAAGATAGAGATGATGCCAACTCCATAAATTATTTTATAGTATATATGAGAGAATGTAACCTGAGCTTGCCAATTTACAATTACGCTTCAATTTACTGTAGAATGAAGAGACAAAGTGAAGCACAGATTTCTCTTTGGAGAAGAGAACCAGGCAGACGTTCCCACACCCCAGGCCTGTGACCAGCAGTGCTGCCTTTGAAACAATTGTATTTTAAAAGTATTTGCAGTCATCGTTCTAACATCATTAGAAGCTGCTATCTGCACAGCAGCTTTCATCTAGAGTCTTAAGGAGCTTTCTAAAAATTGTCAGTGCTTCTTGAACAGCCATTGAATGTCCTGAATCCATGCTACCAACTAGAAAAACCATCTTCTTTGACACAACCTCTGCTTTCTCCCTTTATCTTCTCCCTATTTTTTTTTTCAATTAATCTCTGTTAGCACTTATGATGGCTTGTAAGCCATAAAAGCATGTAGCAGACTCTCAAACCTTGCTGCACTGTGTGAGGTGTATGGGCTACAGCTTGTAAAATGTGTTTATTCCAGAACTCCGTGGCAATAAAGCACATTGTAAACAACATTTTTACCCCACATGGAAGTAGAAGAACCTACTTCTGGACAGGTGGTAGAGAAGAGATCTAGTTTTCTGCTGAAATGAACGATATATGGGAAATGTTATTGCTTTTTAATGTTTTTCTCTTTATTTAAAAACAAGAAACTGAATCAAAGCAATAGAAAAGGAGGAAAAAAATCAGCATATACATGTGCAGGACAAACAGAGTTTCAATATTTCTTTATTTTCTGTCAATATATTATCATGGTGATTCATACAGCCAGAGTGCATTTAGCAGGCACCATCCTCTCTTCCCCTTTCCCCCACCCCCAAACTCACCACTGCCAATCAAACTCACCTTTTCCATCCTTGTAAAGCACTGTTGCTTTAACCCTAATTTAGATGTCATTTGGAAATAGGACAGTGGGTCTGATAACACACTCTACTTCTGATTTGGTGGTGATGCTCAGAGTCTGAACTCTGAGATTTCAGTACCCCAACAGCTTTGGCTCCTAAATTATTTGCATGCTGATATGCATCAATACCTAACTGGGTATACAGTAGCCATCAGTTAAGCCAAAGGGGTAATTTTTTTTCTGACACAAGAGCATGTTGATCCCATCTACTGAAGCCAGGGCATCTGCATCCAGACTGGGGACCTCTGCCCACTCCCCCTGGAGCCTTGGCAGCACTCAGGCTGCTCCCTTCCCAGCCTTGTTTCAAAACAGAAGAAAACTGAGCTCTAAAACAGTGTTCTCAGCACCCTTACATGGCCAGGTTCTTCCCCCACAGTGCTTCATCTGGACTTTTTGAGCATGCACACATGTTCAAAGGGGGGAGATGAGTGTGACTTTCTCTCCTGCTTTTTGGGCAGGGCTGCCATGCGTGCCATCTGGGGACCTCCACCAGGAGGTGACAGGAAAGCCCAGCAGTGGGGTAAGGAGTAGCACTGTGGAGAAACAAAAAAAGGGAAAAAGTGTAGGTAGTGCAGAGCAGTTCTCTGGAGAAATCCTGGGAGCTGCAATAGCAAACACCCATCTCTGGGCTCACTTGTGAGCTCTGCAGTGCAGCTCAGCAGGTGCCATTCCGTCAGCTGTAGCTCTGGTGTCTTGGAGTATTTTGTACTATAGAGTCATGGAAGAGGTTTTCTTGATGCTTCATCATCCTGGTAGAAAAGAAGAGTTCCCTCACCCCTTGAGAACAAACAACTACCTCCCTGTTTCCTATTAAATGCTTGTACATGTCTTGAAGGCCTGAAGGCGAAAGCTTTTAAAAGGAAAGAAAAATAACATTATTTCACCCCCATGAGGAGTGGGACAATGCTAAACCACTGAAGCAGCTGGTCTTCTGTCCAGAAGCACCCATTGATGCTGTATTGTGGCATTATCCTTGCTTCCTTCTAAGTAGGCTCCTGTACTGAGGCAACTGATGTGTCCTGGCATTGTCCTCTGCATCTGATGAGGTAGAAATTATCATTGCTGTGGCAGGAACACTGCTCACTACTAAGACAGAAAAAAAAAAAAAAAAAAAAAAAAAAAAAAAGCTGTCATCCCCGTTCTCCTCTGCTTCATTCTATGCTTCATTTTGGTTTACATTTAAAGAAACCAAAATGAATCCATCACTGCAGCAGCTCCCCCAAGCCCTTAGGACTTGTTACTTGTAATGCTTGAAAACTAAACCCGGGGATGGGGAGGGGAGAAAAATTAATCCTTGGATGTGAGTCTGAGGTATTTTTTCACCTCCCAGAGCATGCAGACAGTTTGTTAATACTAATGAGGCATGTGGCTGGGTGGAGGGAAGCCCCTTGCCTGCTGCAAAACAGCACTGCAGGAGTCTGTGCATCGAGCGCACGTTGCAGCACTTTTTGTTGGTCTGGTAAATAAAAAGCGTTTGAAACAGGATTATCTGAATATTTTTCAAATGGCCTGTCATGCCCCCGAGGCTGTGGCATTCCTGCCACGTTTAGGGCAAGAAACGAGAGCAATTTTGTGGCCAGTGGACAGGAAAGGGCCATGTGGCTGGCTGAGAGCAAAGGCGTCCCCCATCCTCAGGATGTATCCAGGGACCAGGCTGCAAAGAAGGGCTGAGGGATGGGCACCGGGGGAAGAAAGTGATTTAAAAGCTCTGCAGGTCAAAACCAGGGTAAACGAAGTATGGATTACCAAAACAGATGAAGATTTATAGAAATTGTCAAAGGAATGCAATGCCTTTGGCAAGCGAGGAGAAAAAAAAACAACCCCTGAAAGGTGCCTGAGCAAAAGCAGTTAAATTAAAACCATCTTTGTGGCTGAGTTTGAGGAGGAAAACAGCTGGCAGGGGCTGCAGAAACTGGTGCAACCTGGGGCCAAGGCAGCCTGGGAGCATACACAGCATTTTAATTCCTGCTGGTATATGGAGCTGAGGTCACTGCTCATCGCAGCACAGAACGGGCATGGGAAGGGGAGGCAAGAGAAGACAGATTTTTCCCAAGATGTCTTAATCGTGGCTCAGCTCTGCTCTGGAGAACAGGGAATAAACCTCAAAGTAATATAGAAACGTGAAAGAAAAAAAAAAAAGTGTGTCACGGTGAATTTGCAAAAATGGACTGAACTGGATTTCAGCAAAGCTTTGTTGAGAAGGATACACTTTAAACAAATTATTATCTAATATAATTAAATAATAAAAATATCAATACATAATACATTATTTAATAAATTATGATATAATATTATTGTGGTTTTATACTAATTAAAGTATACAGCCAGTTTTTCATACCTCTAGACAACCATGTGCCTATATTAGCTTAACTGATGAGCTATCCAGAAGTCGATCATTCCCTGCTTCAGAATGGGTAAAAATTACTTATATTAAATTACAAACGAATGGATATTTAACTCAAATTGGATTTTCTCTAAGTGAAGCACTTGTATTTCAAAGGTATGTTCATATTACCTTTGTATTAATGAACAAAACCTGACAAAAATAACTGAAATTGAATTATCCTTTTTCAGGTTTGTTGATAGATTTTTTTGAAGAGGCAAACTGAACAACTGAGAAAAAGCAGAAACCAAATTTTTTTAAGGTAGTTTGAAGAGAACTTTTGCTAGCATGAGTCCCTGTGTAGATTTAAAGCTTGTATTTCCTCATGTTAGTGTATTCACCTTCTTTACTACAATGAAGGTTTACTGAAAGAAGGTTGAAAGAACGGGCAGAAAAGCAACAGCTGAAAAACAGCTCCTCTTATGGTTGAATTAAAAAAAAAAAAAAAAAAAGAGAGAGGCAGTGACCCACCACTTTTAAATTCTTATAGCATAGAAGAAATAGAAACATTAGCTCGTCTCCCCAAATACACTAATTTGTGTCCTTAATACACCTGTTAGCTTCAAAGACAAAGTAGACGAGAAGAAAAGGATTGTGTATTCATGTGGTGATGGAAAGATGAACTGGATCTGCAGTGGCTGCTGCTGACAGAGATGGAAGTCCCCTTAGCCCTGCTAGTAAATCAACCCCTGCCTTATTAGTTTGAGGAGTCTTTATTAATATGAAAGGGATGGTAATGAAGCATATGCATTCCCCGAAGGAAGCATTAAAGAAAACGAACCAAAGACAAATGAGTTTAATCTGTACTTCTCAAATTAACATCATATATACAAGATGCACCAAAGTTAAAGTTAAGACTAAAATTAAATTGCTTATTAATTGCCAGCTGCTGAGAACTTTCTCTTCCTTAGAGAAAATAAACAAACTAAAAATTTGAAACAAAAATGAATACAGATCTTTCATTCTCTGTGGCTGTGACTTTGAATTCAGCCACATCACTGCATGTCTGAAATGTGTAAGCATACTCACAGGGCTCTTTCCTGATCCAGGAGGTAGTGCAAGCAGCAGGGTCCCTTTCCAAGGGTCAGCTGGAGGACAGGTGGTCTGGAATAAGATCCCACCTGAAATTACTGCTACTGCTACCAGCAATGCATGTAATACCAGTATTTCCCCTGCTTCAGGTTACATGACTAGATCAGGCCTTCAGCTATTGATTAACTGTGCTCTGGTGAACTGGCCTTGCTGCTAAAGATTTTGAAGCACTAAACCATATGCATCCAGCTGTTGGAGCTCATCTTCAAATGGAAACATCCTGAAAGGGATGTTCAGCCCCTGAGCACCCCAGGGATGCTGCATCTCCACAGCTTGGCCTTGGCCATCACAGCAGGAAAGTGAAGATATCACATTGCTCCAGCAAAGATAAAAAGAGGGAAAGATCAAGTTCATACAAACATTTCCTTTCTCAGCTCTCTAGACTTTATTTTTCCAATTTAACTTAGAGCAAGCCTTCCAGACATGGTGCAAGCCCAGAACTTAGAATCATAGAATGGCTAGGGTTAAAGGGTACTTAAAGATCATCTAGTTCCAAAACCCTGCATGGTCAGGGACACCTTCCACGAGACCAGATTGCTCAAGTTCCCAACATGTGGAAAATGTTCGTTTCAGATCTATTTTCCAATAAGCTGGAGTTGGTTTGTGGATGGGGAATAAGCTTTGATCCCCCTTATTGGAGCCACATGAACAGTAATCTCAGTTCTTTTTTTTTGCCCCTAAATTCACAGATATTCCATGTCACTACCACTGACACTGGTCCAGCATGTCTGGAGAAGAGGAGATGGGTGATTTGTCACGTCTTCTAAGGACTTTGAGCTCCTTCCTTAGACATGCAGACTGTCATAGGAGATGTTGAGCTGTAGAGAACTGGTTACACAGGTCTGTGTCTTTTCCTCTGCTTCTATACATCACGACTGATGTTTTGGGCAGGACTGTGTAGGAAAAAACACTGCTGTCAAAGGCTCTTGGTGACTAAAGGGAACTGACTGAAGGAAAAAAGTCTGTTAGAATTATAAAGGTCTTTGGCAAAAGATGGAAGAAAACCAATTCATTCAAGATTCTTTAATTAATAACCAACCTCACTAATAAGGGCTGCTAGAAAAGGAAGGCAGTCAACTTGATTTATTTCAAGGAGGAAGTGGTGCAAGCTCTTCTCCCAAAACTGATGATCTGTGGTCTCAAATTAATGACTTGCAGCACTTTGCAGATCTCAACCCACTTTATGAATAACCAGCCGTGTCTGGAAACTTTCTGCAGGTCTGTCTCTGTGGCACACAATGGGCATCTCCAAGCACCCATACACTCCAGGGCATCTGGTCCATCAGCGGCTGGTGCTTTTCTGGGTGAAGTTTCTGCATCCATACCCTTACAGCCCAGAAAGCCAACCATACCATGGGCTGCATCGAAAAATGTGTGGCCAGCAGGAGGAGAGAGGTCTTTCTCTGCTTCACTCTTGTGAAACCCCACCTGGAATACTGTGTCCAGTTCTGGAGCCCCAGCACAGGAAGGACACAGAGCTATTGGAGCAAGTCCAGAGGAGGCTTTCCAGTACATGAAGGGGCCCTACAGGAAAGCTGGGGAGGGACTTTTTCATAGAATCATAGAATCGGCTGGGTTGGAAGGGACCTCAGAGATCACCAAGTCCAACCCTTGATCCACTACCGCTGCGGTTACCAGACCATGGCACTGAGTGCCACATCCAGTCTCTTTTTAAATATCTCCAGGGACGGAGAATCCACTGCTTCCCTGGGCATCCCATTCCAATGTCTGATCACCCTCTCTGTAAATTCTTTCTAATATCCAACCTAAACTTCCCCTGGCACAACTTGAGACCATGCCCTCTTGTCTTGCTGATAGTTGCCTGGGAGAAGAGCCCAACCCCCCCTGGCTCCAGCCTCCTTTCAGGGAGTTGTAGAGAGCGATGAGGTCTCCCCTGAGCCTCCTCTTCTCCAGGCTGAACACCCCCAGCTCCCTCAGCCTCTCCTCACAGGACTTGTGCTGGAGTCCCTTCACCAGCCTGGTTGCCCTCCTTTGGACCTGCTCCAGGACCTCAATCTCCTTCCTGAACTGAGGGGCCCAGAACTGGACACAGGACTCGAGCTGTGGCCTCACCAGGGCTGAGTACAGGGGCAGAATCCCTTCCCTGGACCTGCTGGCCATGCTGTTCCTGATCCAGGCCAGGATGCCATTGGCCTTCTTGGCCACCTGGGCACACTGCTGGCTCCTGTTCAGCTTCCTGTCAATCCAAAGGGCAATTTTACAAGGGCATGGAGTGACAGGACAAGGGGGAATGGATTTCACGTGAGAGGGCAGACTTGGATGTTAGAAATTCTTCACTGTGAGGCTGGTGAGACACCAGAACGGGTTGCCCAGGGAATCTGCGGATGCCAACAGCCCGGAAGTGTTCAAGGCCAGGCTGGATGGGGCTTTGAGCAACCTGGTCTGGTGTGAGGTGTCCTTGCCCGTGGCAGAGGGGCTGGAACTGGCTGTTCTTACAGGTCCCTTCCAACCCAAACCATTCTGCGACTGCAATTTATTTTGGTGGCGGGACCGCTCGCCGCCTGTGAAACCAGGCAGGTGCACATGCCAGGGCCTAACCCCACCCGAGAACACACCGGTTTTACTTGGCGCCATCACCGCCGCCAGCCCTCCGGACCGACGCCTTACCACGGTGCCCAGCAGCCCCTCAACTCCCCGACTCGAGGGGAGGCGTCCGCACCGACCGGACTGCCCGCGATGGGTTCAACCGCGCCGGGGCCAATTCCCGCAGCAGTTGCCGGGGCTGCCGGCACTCCCCGGTACCCGGTACCCACCACACCGCCTCCCCGCAGCCCCACTCCGCACTCACACCCGAGTCCGGCTCCCGCCGCGGCGGCCGGAGGGGTGAGGCACTCAAGAGGGGGCGTGGCCAAAGGGAACGGCGGCGGCGGCGGGGGGGGCGTGGTCAAACGGCGCGGAGCGGGCGTGTCCGCGTCCGCGTCCGTGGGCGTGTCCGTTTGCCGGCCCAGGCGCCCGCCCGCCCGCCGCCAGCCGCGGGCGCGCGGCTGTTGTGGAGCCGGAGCGCGAGCCCAGCGGAGCGGCCGCTCTCATTGGCGTGCGGGGACAAAAGTGTCCGCAGCGGCGGCGGAGCGGGAGGAGGAGGAGAAGAAGGAAGAGGGGGGGGGGACACCAGGCGGGGAACAAGCGACCGAGGCGACCGGGGCGCCGCGTGCCGCCTGCCGCGCGCGGGGCGATCGGCTCGCGGGGGGCGGCCCGGGGGCGCGAGGCCCGCGGCGGGCGGGAGGCAACGGCAGCGGCGGCGCTGGAGGGGGTGGGGGGGAGAGGCGGAGGAGTGCGGGCATCGGGGCCGGGAAGATGAACCGGAGTTTCAACAAATCTCAGACTCTGCGGTACCTGGAGTGCAGCGCGGTGGAAGTAAAGAGCAAGGTGAGGAGAGCGCGGCGCGGCCTCGCCCGGTAGCGGCGGCGGGGGGTGCGCCCCTGCCCGGACGGCTCCCGAAAATGAATGGAGCCACCCCCGGCATCCCTCATCCCCCCCCGCCCCCCCCACACACACACCGCCGCCTCCCCGCTCGGAGCCGTGCCGCAGCCGCTGCCCGGAGAGCGATGAGGGACTGGCGGCAGCCTGCGGAGAGGCGGGATCCCCGCTCCGGGCGCAGCTCCCGGCCTCGCCCCCGGCAAAACCGCCCCTGCCCGGCGTGAGGCGGCGACGGCGGCGGCGCGACCCTTCCCCGCCCGCCCCCGGGGCGGTGGCGGGGCCGGAGCCAGAGCGGGCGGGCGCCGGGGGCCCCGCTCCTACCGCTCCCGCTCGATCTTTTGTTTCGCCGCGGGGACTTCTGCGCTAACTTTGTGGGGCAGCTCGGAAAACGGCGGTCGCCTCTCCTGACGCGAGGGCAGGGCTCCGGCCGGGGGTTACCGGAGGTGGTGCCGCCCCCGCGGTGCTCCTGCCCCCCGCAGCCACGGGAGAGGGTGCAGCACGGGGGCTTCTGCCATCTCCCGGGGGGGTGGTGGATCGGGTGTCCCGGCGCGGTTTGGTCAGAGGAGCGTAGGAGCGGGAGGGAGAAGGGCCGGGTCCCAGCGGGCCGGTGCTGGCACCGGGAGATCCGAGTGGGAGAAGCCGGAGCGAGACCCGAGAGAAGCTTCCCTCTCTTGTGGCGGCTTTGCTAGGTGCTACCTGTGGGTGCCAGGGCCAGCCGTAAGCCAGGCAGCGTTTAGGGCTTGTGTTGTTGGGGTGTTGTGTTGCAGCGGTGACCTGCAGGGCTGTCATGTGCAGGCTTCTTAAAATGATGGTACCGTGTCCTGTGTCTCTGGTTGGGTCTTGCTGAACTCTCTTCAAGAGGTTCTGGTCGCTTTTGGTTGAGCCAGCACATCAAAATGTGGCCCGCTGCTTCTTGTGTGTAAAAAAAATAGGTAGCGTTTAAGCAAAACTGAAAGATCTCTCTTTAAGCCCGTGTTTTATAGGCGTAAAAATGGCGTAGGCAGTGCTTAGGTTGAAAAGAGCGTGAATTATCATTAGCATGTCCAGGAATTGTGCACAGCTCTGGTGTCCTGGTTAGACAGTATTAGAGGTGCAGTCTTTGGGACTTTGGGCCCCCTGCTCCCATTTTGTTCCTCGCTGCTTTTAGTATCTGCATGCAGATCAAACAGCCTTAAGCAACACACAGACCTGAGGATGGCCCTACGGCTTCAGTAGGAGAACTGCCTGATGTCCAAGGGACTCAGTTTCTAAACGTGGCACCTTACATGTAGGTGGAGGCTCTTGTTTCCTACCCTCCAGTTGCCACTTGAAGGGACTCAGCAGGCCTGGAAAGTTCCATCCTTCCACTGCTGGAAAGTTTTGTTTCAGTTTGTACTAGTTCTGAGGTGTAAAATACCCACAACATTCACTGAGGCTCCCAAAAGCTCTAAATCCTGTTTTCTAGTTACCGAGTTACACCCAATGCGCTGCATGAGCTTCAAACTAAAACTTTGACCACAGATAAACATTTTTTTTTTAGTTATCCTCTCTCTTCTGCTCTAATATTGTAATAGCTTGGGTTTGTTTTATTAACAATTAAAAAGCAACCTTGTAATGAACTGCTTTTACAGCTGCAGGAATCCTGTAAGTGAATCCCATATGGTTGTACAGACACAAGGAGGTTTTAAGTGTTAAGAATGATGACGGAGTTAGGGAGAGAAGGAAAATAAACTTGTGTGGGTGGGAGGGGTTTATTGGGGGCCTTCTGTAGCTCAGAGTTGTCACCGCTGGTAGCCCAGAAGTTAACTTTAGAGAACTGTACTGCATTGGAAGGAAACTTGAAACAGAAGCTGTATTAAAAATATCCCGCTGAGGGCCTGCACCCAGTGCTGGTCCATTAATACAAAGTGTGGTTTGCTGGAGGCTGTGTTGCTGAGGTGGTTGGTGCTGGTGGGGTTACACTGTTAGTGTGTCTTGTGCACAACACCATCTCGAGTGTTTATGTAGCAGTCTGGTGCAGGTTGTTGGAAAACAGGTTGGTGATGATGTAGCAAGGCGGTTTTCTTTTGGATGCAACGCTGGTAGGTTCTCTCTCACAGAGCCACTAAATGGCTAAATGTAGCTATAGTGAAATGCCAGTGGTACCTGGCAAGGTACGGTTTGAAGACCTTATACCATAAAACATCGTAATCTTGTAGAGTTGGTTACAAGGCTGTCTGTCTTTTCCCTGTGAATCGCTGGGTTGTCCTGCTGGTGTTCATATAGAAATACCGATTTATTTTTTCTGGATAGGGTGGACTACCTAAGGCTGGGGCAACACAAAAAGATCCAGTAATGCTGCTTTTTGGTAGCTGCATGTAGTCAGGCTTTTAAACATGGAGTTGCCTGTGTTTTGTAAGTACAAGGCCTGCCCGGACCTGCCTGAGAACTCGAAAGTTGAGTCTTGAGAACTCATGATTTTGCAGCTATCTCCTGGGAGCGCAGGCTGCCGGGTGAGCGGAGGTGGGTGCAGCTCAGCCTCTGCGCCAGGGCATGCTGCTGGACGGGGATCAAGGGATTCTCGGGTGGCTTTTCAAAGGCTGGGGAAGTGGCGGGCCGTGGGCAGGTGGAATCCCTTGTAGCGTAGGAGCGGGTGTGAGAGCGTTGTTTTTACACGAGGGTGGCATGAAGTAGCTTTTCTCCTTCTCTGAAGATCAAGTTGGACATGAAGGATCACTGGAAGAAAGAACTGCGGGGAGTCGGCTGAGCTACAGTCTGCAGGCACTGGGTTTTTGGTGTCAGTGCCTCTGTTGCAGTAACCAGGTGGTTCTTTCCTTAAGGTTGAACCACCACCATCCAGCTGGTGTGTTGTGTTAGTCAGGATTCAGAAATGGCTCCTAAGTAAACTGAGACTTTCTTGGATTTCTTGAGGTTTATTTTCTTCAAAAGAAAGTTCATGAAAGGTGGTTTGTGCACGTGATTATTCAAAGGAGCTCATTTGTCAGATCCTTAGTCTACCACACTGCATTTGACACTTCCCTAGCAGTTCCCCAGTATCCTTAAATTTTAAGATTCCTGATGTGTGTCAGGTGATTATTAAAAAAAATAAAAGGAGAGCATGGGGAGAAGGAAGAAGGGAGCATCTTGGTGACTAAAGTCACTCCAGTCTTTCAACATCCTTCTTGTGCTGAAGGGCCAAGAACTTCAGGCAGTATTCCTCTTCCCTTGTCCAGATTTAAGCTTTGTGGATGATTTGATTTCAGGTGGTCTAAACCAGCCTGTACCTGCCATGGACCTAGCCTAACCCACCCATCACCTGTACTGGGAAAGCAGCCCAGAAACATGCTTCAGCTCCTGATGCTTGTGTCTGTGGATATTTTAATGCCTTGTGTCTACCTGGTGGGAACAGGATCAGTGATGTGTTCTCTAGTGACGGATCTGCAGAAGGATGAGTTTTGTGGCACTGTTTACTACCTCTTGGTGTGTATCGTGTTGTTTTTTTCTCTGGGTGACTGGAGAAGGTGCTGGAGAAGCCTCCTGGATCACTGTTGCAGAAAATACTGAAAATAAAAGTCATCTGTGTGCACCTCTGCTTTCAGACATGGCAGTGATGAGAATTGCTATAGTCTTCTGCTTTAAGAAATCATCTTCCCTTGGGTTCAGTGCTTCCTCCCTTCCTCTGTCTTTTCCCCTGGGAGCTGCCCTTATGATCCAAACAGAAGCTTATTGCTAGAAATGAAAGTGGAAGGATAAAGACAAACCTACTTAGAAATTGGTACATGTTGTAGGAAAATATTCACTGAATTGTAAATATACCTTATCCCTCTTCTCCTGTCTTTTGCGACAGAACGCATTAGAAGCTTAGGTCTTATCTAGGTGTTGTCTGTGTAGGATCTGAAAACACATTATCTTGCTGACTTAAAACAACTGCATTCTCATGTGTCTAGTTCCTTTCACCCATCAGGTGACAAGTATCTGTCCCCTCTTGAAGAAAAAATATCTGAAAAAGGATTCCAGATGACCCTTTCTCTCTCTCTTCTCCCTTTTACCAAGAGCTCCAGCTCATGCCACATGTGGGGGTTTTTTGAATCTGTTTTCTTAAGAATCCTGCCTGTGGCCATGAGATCCCAAACCTATTTTTTAATTTTCTGTCTTTAGCTTTACAGAGAGGTTGCAGGCCTCTTTCCCCTTTAGAGTAAGTCTACAAAAGAAGAGCAAATATTTTAAAAATTGGACTTCCTGCATTAATGGTGAGACTTGTCTTTAATTGTACCTCCATGATAGCCAATCTTATTTTTGTTCTGCTCTAAGTGATAAGAGAGAGGGGGTTGGTATTTTTTTGATTTAATTGCTTTTCATATAGGGTGCTAGTTAATCAGCCAAAATTTCCAGTCACTTGGGTATGGTAGAGGTATGAGATTGAAGCTTTTGCATGGTAGCCTTTTAAATTCTTTGTTAGCAAAACCCTGTTTGCACTTTGAAACTGACAGGTGTGTGGGTTTTTTTCTTAAGAGTGGCAGAAGAGTATTTGCTACTACCCTGTTGTTCCCCACAAGCTGTATGAACAAGTTAAAATTAATTTTTGTTTTTCAAATGTCAGTAAATGCACTCATGGTTTCCTGAAAAACAGTCCTTTGGAAAAAAGCCTTTTTTTTTGCTGAACAGTAGGAACTTTTGGTGCTGACTGAGATTTATAAAAACACAGCTACCTGACACAAGTGCTGACTGTGACATTTCTTCCTTATTAATAGTGTCGTGTTTGCTTGCATTACAAACTGATTTACAAATTAACAGTGATGTGACAAATATCCTACTACTGTAAACAAACCCATTAGGATAAATATGATCCAGCTAACTATAACCATATTTTCTTTCCCCCCTTCTCCTATCCTGTTTTGACTTCATTCCAGTAAATGTTGGTGTTCAGATGGAGGGCACAAATGGATTTTTAACACATTTTCAATTATAATTTGATGTATCCAGAGTACAGATGTGATACTGTTCTGGACCTTGAAGACAAGGGTATGTTTGGGATCAGCTATGTGCATGCTTTCTCTTGTGAAGTCAGTAGCAGATAAAATAATGTGTTTTGGTCTTGGGCAAGTGTAGAAATCGGTGCTTCAGCAAACCTGTCCATCTGCTAGATTGATGTAATACCCAGGCAGCTTATGAGTGGTTTGTCCTTGCTCATGTGTCATCTCCTCTTCTTAGGGGGAGTGTATATCCATTTTTTCCCCCTCCAAAAGTTGGTAGTGCTTCTCAGACACCTCAGCAGTAATGAATGTCCACATGACTGTCTAGCACTTAAAGAGATCTCTTACAGACTGGAGTATTACATACATAGAGTGTATTCAAGAGGCATAAAGTAAAACATAAAGAAATATTATAACTTTAGCAACATCAGTAAGAGCAAACTTGCTTTTACTAGTCCCCTGTAAAGAAATTTTAAAGGTCTGGTGCTTCTCTGTCCAGTGTTACCTAAGTGAGAGAGGTCTATAAATTGTGGTTTCCAGCCTTTTGTGCTTCTTTTTCACTCTAACCCTGAAGTCTCACAGGCTTTCTGAAGTTTTAAGAAATGTTTTCCATGTGTAGAATGCTTGAAAATTCATCAAAAAGCATCACTCTTTATAAACCTACAGGATGTTAAAACAGACTTCAAGCCTGTTTTACATTTTTAAGCAGTACTTCCAAGTTAAGGTCATACTTGTCGTACCTAGAATAAAAATAAGTGCAGTGAAAAGCCCTGTAACCAGCTGATTTAACTTCTGGTTTTGAGCTTCAAAACATACTTGATTATATGCAAACCAAATATGGCACGGACTCAGAAAACCGCAGTGCTTCCCCCTCTCAAATGAAGACTGTGCCACAGCAATAGCAACTTGAGAAGGTCTGGATTGTTGCAGAACGTGTCAAGAGAAAGAGATGGTAAAGTTACTCCCTTAAGAAGTCTTGACTCTGTTTTTCCCCTTCCCGATTTGCTGAGCTTTTGAGATCAGGTGTTGTCTTGATTCTGATGTGCTAAATAGCAGCTACTAAACTCCTGGTTCCTCTGTTATTAAAAGTCTTTGTTTTTTGTAGCAGGATGAAGTTCTGAAGTGGTCAGTCCCTATCAGACTGAAGTCTGTCTGTCAGTGGTTAGGTGACTTGAGAGAAAGCTGAACAAGCTACTGCACAGCAGCTGAGCCACAATTATTGGTGCTGCGCATGTTTGCTGCCCTTTGCAGGTGAAGGTGACAAATTTTTCAGCTGAAAAGGTATTGGAGAGCCAAGTCATTTTGCCATAATTCTGTTCAGATGGTGGCTGCAGTAAGCACCAGCACACAGTGTATCTATCTTCTCTCATTTGTGCTATGGCACTAAGAGTGCTAGTGCCTGTAGCAGAAGATCTGTGTAAAGCTGGGACAGATGCTTTGACCCACCTACCTTCAGAGTAGGAAGGTATGCTCAGGTGCTAGGGGTGTAGTCTGGGGTCCTGGGTAACAACAGCAAAAAGAAGTAAAAATCTAGTTACCAAAAGATGGTAGTTTCTCTAGAATGGTCCTGAAGTTAAAATTCTGTTATAGGCTTGGGTTCTAGCTGTACTAACTGGATGGTTATCAGTATCCCTAAGCACTGACCAGAAGGCTGGGGTTTCCATCTTGTGTTTCAAGACCTCCCATGCTCTCCTACTCTTAATCCTGCCCCCAGGTTCTCACCTTTGCTTTCATAATAATTTTTAGCCGAGTTGTAACTTGGGAATTTCTGAGCTGCTTAAAACTTCAGCCAGTCTGTCTGTCTTATGTCTTTGAATTTTAGTCTTACCACACTGAAACAGTCCTAAGGGACACTGAACAATGAATCTTTAATTTGCTGAGATGCTCTTTAAAGTTGAAAAGTTGTTTACAGCCAAGTCAGAAAGGAATGTCTCCTGTGTGAGGTTAAAATACCTGTGGAGGCTCACTCTGGCAGGCTACAGGACTAGCCACCTCCAAGTAACTCTTCAGGGGTGCAATTAATAGTGCTTTCCTCAGGAGTCCTTTATCGTTCCCTTCTCATTTTTTTGTGCCCTTTATCTGGGCTTTAGTAACAAAGAAATGCTCTTTAGGGGATTGATTGCTTGCCCTTAATTACCTTTACCATACAGGCCAGAAGATAAAGATGAAATGTACCTCTGGAGACATTCCATCCCTCCAAGTGAAGGCAAAATCTCCTGGTACGGATGTAGTCCTGTTCCCATTGGAAATTCCTCAAGTTAATTGAGGCAGAAGTGTCTGGGACAGGGTGTGGTGCTCCAGCCCCAGGGCCACCCAGCCCAGGGCCATCCCTCCTGCCTCCTCCCTGCACAGCTGTTCCCAGTCCCCATCAGGTCTGGCGAGGGTTGTGTGTGTGCATCAAATTACTTCTCTGCAGCTGTTGTTGGCCCTGAGCTCACGGGGAAACCTCTGGCGGAAACTAAAAGGGTTTTAAATAAGTTTGGAACCAGCCAGAGCCCTTACTGCTTACAGGTGTTTTGTAACCATGCAGATGGTTACTCTTTGTAAATGCTCAGCAAATGGTTTTGCTCTTGCTAGAGACCTGCAGGGTTGCCTTTGTGCAGGAAACCAGGGTCACAGATTTCTCTGATGTTGACCAGACCTTCAATAACACCAGTGCTGGTTTTTCTGAGTGGCAAGGTGCCAAATGTTCATTTCCTCTTCATACTGATGTTTACATGCCAGACGTGTGCATCCCATGCTGTATCTGTGCTAAAGCTGTGTTTTCAGATGGTGTGTGTGGTGCTTGGTGTTCTCTTGAAAATACAGGATGAGCTTGGTCTAGGAAATTC